>CM056995.1:343885867-345130867 GCA_029891345.1 Dryococelus australis
TTTCAAATGTTTGATCGAAATTGAAGCCATCCAACTTTCTCGGACAAATATGGCGGCGTTTATGACGTTCCAATGACGTCATCACTGTCCAACTTTATTTGACCAAACTTATTGGAAGCAGTTTGAAGGAAAAATTTGACAGTGTGACAGGGGCTTAAGGAATGCAGAAAGCAAAATGAAACATATTTCAGTATTCACAAACGAGAAAAAAATTAGTCTAATATTAAGATATGGAACTAATTTCCCTAGGTCGTTGCCAACTTTACTGGGTGCATGAGAGTCAATTTTTCCATTAGAATATACCTACATAGTAGCAGTTACAATTTTCCAATGTTGATTTCGAAAGTTTTAACTTTACCGTGAATGACAATTAATAAAAATAATGCTAGCTGGATTCTTATCAACAATTTTGCTATGAGATCTTCAAGATTGCAATTATGGATAATTGGGCCGTACAATTAGTGTTAAGTGCGCGTAAAGACGGGAGTCGACGAGTATGAAGTGGAGAGATTTGTGCGGCGCTTGGAATGCCGGACGATGCCGCTGGTCAGCGGGTTTTCTCGTGGATCTCCCGTTTCTCCAGCCCTTTTCATTCCGGCGCTGTTGCATACTCTCGTCGCTTCGCCCTCGTCGGCTCTCAAGACCTCGATGTTAAAGAACCCCCCCACATCTCTATCCTACACTCCACTCCTTAAAAAAAAAAAAAAAAAACCCAGCTTTGCACCATGAATTTCTGCGTTCAAGTCATGGCCAAGTCCCTGATATAAATCGCTTTTATCTCTAAGTTATATTAGTTTATTATGTTAGCCCTTTTCTGGTGACCTTTCTGACATGGGAAAACTTTAGAAATATCTTAATAAAATAATCTAGCATCTGATCTACAACACTTATAAAATACAAGTTATTTATTAAATTCCAAATTTGGGGGGAAAAAAAAACTTATCTGCTTGACTGCAGAAATATCTTATTGCAGCGCTATAATTGTTCTTTGATGCCAATGCCTGCAGATTACTTATTTTTTTACTATTATTTGGATGCTGGAATGATAGTGGAATTGTGGTCTCCACGTTTGACCACACAAAAAGTACAACAATATGGTTTTATGATTTTTTTTAAAAATGACATTGCGGATAACGTCTACTGTACATGCTAAACAGTGTTTGCTGGAAAACAATTACCGCTCAACGCTGCAGAAAATTAAAATAAATTACAAACCAACTCAAAACTGCTAGAATAAACTTGACGTAGACTATGAAAGGTCATATCGCGGTCACACTTTTTACATTCATAAATAATTGCTTGTAAAGTTTGAAGAGAATAATTATACGAAAAACTGTCATCAAATATCCAAACCAAACCAATTTGGTCATAATGTCTACAATCTATTAGAAAATCTATTCGGCTCCACAAGTTCGAAGATTTTTATTCGAAAGACTTGACAGGTTTTTTCCGAAACTTTATTTCCAAAGGAAGATAAGTACTGCACTTAAATGCCGTTCACAGGAATGAATGGAAATTTTGACATTTATTTGATGGATTAAGTGCAATTCGAAATCGACTTGTTACGGACATATCGCACGAAGATATTTTATAACTCTGAATCCTAAAAATACTACTGTGCAACGTGCACTTCCAACAGCTTTCAGCTACGGACAGCTTTCAGCTACGGACAGCTTTCAGCTTCGTACAGCTTTCAGCTACGGACAGCTTTCAGCTACGGACAGCTTTCAAGCGAAGTCATTATTTCCATACTTATTTCGCTTCTAGCCGTTGTTCCTCGTGTTGAACTTTTGTACAGTAGGGTCGAGAAATGACTCAACCCGCCACATGATATGCTTTATACCAAAAGGCATTGTTTACGTTGGTTATTCGCCAAAGTCCTACGCCTTCTCTATTTTCCTCGACTTTAGAAATCCGCCGTCTCGTCCCACTCCCCCTCCCGGTTCAAACCTTTCTTCGCACTCCTCTCGGACCGAAATTTTTACACACGCACTTCGTATTTGCGTGGGAAACTCCACGCCGCGCAACGAAATTTCGCACCATGAAAATTTAATACGCTTTCAGCTTATGGCAAGGGTAGAAGCGTAGTATGCGGGATACGCAACCCCCTCCTACATCCCCAACCCCTACAAAAAAAAATCTTCTCCGAGTCTGTTTCTACGATTCTACACGTCGTTTCTCTTATTTTCTCTCCTCTCCTTCCTTAATTTTTTTTTTTTTCCCGCGCGTGCGTCTTTGACCGCCCGCCCAAGTGGCTTCAATCCATCTGATTGCGTCCCATTGGGATTGTTTTCTCATTTCCGGGCTGAGATGACGTCACCTGGGCCTGGACTCAAGCAGCACCGCTCGCCTCCTTATTCACCCGCCGCTTTCACAAACACACACACACACACACACACACACACGTTCATGAACAGGTTTGCAACGAAACAACTGTAAGTTCCCCTCAGTGGTAGTCACGACGGCACCTCAGCGGTGCCAGCTTGCTGCGAAGGTTCTCGAATATTTAAAGACCACCTCGCCACTCACTCACGCAGCATAGGACGTAGACTCGCTTTACCGTCGCCAGCCCCTTCAGACAAGTGTGTAAAACAAACCTTATTAACATATCAAAACTTTATTGTTCTACTAGATTTTTTTAAAATTAATCCACGTAATGCAAGAACAAACAATGTTTTTAATTAAAACATTAGAAATATGAATTTCACAATATAAAATAAATATTATGGCGCTTGATGTTTGGTGCGTTGTTTTCATCTCCTTATAAAAATATTTTAAAATTTTAATAACATTTCTCTACGCTATAAAAAAAATTGAGGTAAAATTCCCTAACATGTAAGGTAAAATTACCCGTCAAATATGGAGTAAGACAACAAAAATTATATTATAGCAAAAAATTTATAGTATACAAATATTAAATAGTTACAAATCTACTAGGAGATCCACACGTCGTAAGGTAATTTTCCCATCAACGTATGGGATTTTTCACTAGCATGTACGTGGATTTTATTCCAGAGTGCGATAATTTTACCTTACACTATGTTTCCCACACAAGTTTGCGAATATCACCTTGCACTTGTAAGGTTATTTTCCTACTACTTTTTACAGCGCAATGCTCGCGCATCACGCGCCCGTTCGTTAACACGGCGAATCCTATTGGATCAGCGACGTGTGAGATACCGCGTCCGCTTCAGAGAACGAACTACACTTCGCGATCCGCGCGAGAGGGGAAGAGCTACAGGCAGGGACAGGAATAACATGAACATTTCGCGGATTCATTTCGGGACAAGACAAACGTCGAACTCGTGCGTTCCACGGCGAAGTCACCTTTGCACGCCTCTGGGCCGATAGCAGACTTGAAAGGAAACCACCTTGCGAATCCAGCCGATGAACACACGGCCGATGCTCCAGTGTGCAGAGGACTGAGGAGTCTAGCCTGCAGGTCGCTGAACTCGCGGATTTTTCCTATCGCTAGATATACACCAATTGATGGTTACTTCCAATTTGTGTGAAGCACTGCTCAAGTTCTACCGCTCAATCTATCCCGCCGCAGCGTGCAAACAAAGCTTATTCAATTCTAGAAAACTGCACCAAAGTGGCAGTGCCCCGCATTCGTGCGGAATCAGTTTAATAAAATTCAACATGAGAATTATTTATTACACTCTAAATATCAATCAGTGAAAATTTCACTGTTTCAATCAGTCAAACGTATCTGACTGATACGACAGTCACTTCAGTGAATTTAACTGATGAACCAGTGAAAAAATACCGTATTTCCTTCACTGATTGATTCAGTGACATTTCCCACTGATTCGTCAGTCATTTTTTTCCACTTTTTCCTCAGTGGTTTATTTTTTCACTGCTGGACCAGTGAAACATCTGAGCAACTTGCTCCGTCTCTAGTTATTGTTAACTGATGTATCTGTGAAACTGCGTGAAAAAATGGCCGTCGAACATCGCTTAAAAATGGCCGTCGAACGACGCGTATCAAGTGAAGTAACAACGAAAAAACGAATAAAACTAACACAAAATACTTTCTAAAAATGTGTTTCGATTTTCAAAACGCCATTTTACGAGGTAATATGAACACACTGCCATTCATTCTGTTTTTACGTCTTTCATTTCGATTCGATATAATCATCACAGCGCTCTGTTTGAAGGTTTAAACTGCGTTTTATGTGGTGAAGAGAGTGCACTCATATATATATATATATATATATATATATATATATATATATATAATTCATTTAAACAAACCTGCTAATATAACTTGGCGTGATAGCTCAGAATTGTGTAGATATTTATTGAACATTTTGTTATTGTTTCTATTGTATTTGAATGTGTACTGAATAATAGGTTAAGGGCAAATACCTCCTTATATTTTTTGTGACAATAAATGTATTTATTATTAAAAAATACGGGCAAGAGTCGAAGGGTGCGTGAGTTCAGTCGCGGCCACCTGCGAATTTTTTTTTTTTTTTTTTGCCTTTTTAAATTACGGAAAATTACACATTACAAATAGTAAACTATCGTAAATATGTTTATTTCACGTAATTAATTGCCTACATTCAGTAAAGGCAATATGTAATTCGCCGCTGCAGTCGGCCGTCACTTACTCAATCAGTGAAAATTTTCCACTGAATCAATCTGTGATTTTCCGCTGATTCTAAGTGGAGCCATTTTCACTGATTAGAGTACTTGAATTCCACTGCGAATCAGTGGGAAACCACTGATTCGAATTTAGAGTGTACTAGGCATTGCCATTCCTTCCTGTTTTAATTCGCATTCATTATAAATGGAATATTGTAATTTATATATGAAATCTAATTAAGAGTTCAATTTAACCAGAAACAACACAACGTTATGTTAACTGAAGTATAAAACTCTTGTAATACGCGTGTTAAGGAAACTACCAAACATGTCATGAGTGGGATGATTTTCCCACAGTCTGATTACAAACAGTGTGACGATACGGCAGACAGACTTTTGGCAAATGGGAACTTGTTGATTTTCATCATGCCTACAATCCGATACGTTGTGAAATGAAATGAAGAAACTTGAGCAATGGAAAATGAAGCCCAGACTAAATATGTTGATGAAAATCAGTATCACTACTCGTTAACCCTGAGCTGAGTAGCGCCGATTGTCGTCGTTTGGCTGGAGGGAGAGGTATGTTTTCAGTGACGAAATTTCTTTAACCAAGGCTACTTAAAGTTGCGTATACACCGTGGACCATAATTCATCTTCCAAACTCACAGCGACGAAAGGAAGGTGGGGATGCAAAATGAAGAGGTTGGTATAAAGGACCCGGGGTCGCAAATCTACCCTTCTCTCCAACGTGAACACTTATTTATCGGCAACAAAAATGTGAAATATAAATCGACGTCTTAACGCCTTATTAAAGCTACAATAAATAAAATAAGTTGACATAAAAATTGGCTTTTGGACATACCGGTTTTAAAGGCCATAAGATCCGCGTGAGTGGCAAGTTGGCGGAAGGTACACAGCGAGATAGGAAAATAAATTAAACAATATTTCCAAATGGGTTTAGTTAATTTCGAGCTGTCTTATTGTAGACATCGTGGTCAGGAATTCATGTAGGCACTCAAATCACGGGGTTAAGAGAAGAGAGCAGGTTTTACAGCCATGAGGCCGGAATTACCCCCCCCCCCCCCAACCCATTCTCTTCATACTCGCGCGGTGCGACTGTACTCTGATGAACAAGACAGTGCGCAGCTTTTCTCCTCTTCTGTTCTTGGCGCCTTCTGATCCATGTTGTTCTTGCAAGGCTTTCAGCCGGTTTTCTCATCTAAAACCTGTCCTCCTCTCCAATCGGTAATACCTTGACTTCATCTGAAAGCCTCTACCCGAGTATTACCTCTTGGGTCATCGGAATTCTCGATCAGTCATTGGCCGAACTCGTCGTAGAGAGCAAAAGGAAAAGAGTGATATAAGGAAGCCGGGGTCGCAAACACGTGAGCGTGAAGGCAAAACTACAAATGGCCGATAAGTAGCAGCCTTTTACTTTGTCATAAGTATTTTTTTCTTTGAGATAGTTATTGAAAACTCTGTGACTGTGACAAGTCACATACTAGGACTACGTTCACATAATAAAAAAAAAAATTTGTAAACCGAACTGAAAATTTCTGCTGGTAAAGTCGGCAGTGTCTTCAAAGAATGCGGTTGTTGTATACACTCTGAATCTGAATCAGTGAGAATTTCACTCTTTATTTAATTCAGTTAACAGAATTCTACTTATTTAGCAGTCACTTCAGTCAATTTAAATGACGAATTAACGTGAGAATGCCAGTTTTCCTGCACTTATTGTTTCAGCGACCCCGCCCATTTCATTAGCTGTTTTTTTAGTGATTTAGTGATTTGTTTTTCGACTGATGAATCAGTTAAACAAGTTGTTTCAAATGAAATAACGACACGTAAATTAATAAAACCCTTAAAATATACTTTTTTTTTTAAATATTAGTTTCGTTTTTTATAAGACAGCCATTTTACAAGGCAATATAAAAATTCAGTTTTCCGTTTAATTTTTTTAAAGTCATTCATTTCATTTTCAAGTAATCATCATTGAGCGTGGTTTGAAGGTTTAAACTGAATTAAATGTGGTGAAATGAGTGCATTCATGCTTAATATTCGTTTAAACAATTCTAAAGTTACCAGTTTAGCTAAAAACTAAGAGAAAGAACACACAGTTTAAAGGCTGTATGGTTTCGATGAAAATATAACGCATATATTTTCCCCGTTATTGTCAATGTTGGCTTCGTGGCTCAACTTGTAAGGCATCGGATTGGAAGCAGGACACAATGGGTTCAAATGTTGCACAACTCAATATTTTAAATTTTTACCAAATTACTTTAAATTGCACAATATAAACAGTGACTGTCGTATATATGTTTCTTCCTCGTTAAATTCTCCAAGAATACAGTATCTAATTCGCCACGCTCAGTTGGCTGTAATTTATTCACCAAGTGAAATTGTTTCGCTGAAATAACCAGTGGTTTCCCGACAATTCTAAGTGGAGCCATTTTCACTTATTCGAGTAGTTGATTTTCACTGTGAACCGATGATTTCCCACTGAAACACATTTTCAATGTAATGCTACAGCAAACGCCATACCACTCAGTTAATACAGCAAACGCCATACCACTCAGTTAATACAGCAAACCCCATACCACTCAGTTAAATTCAGGCGAAGTGATGTTACCCCAGCATTTTTTTCTGAAATAGTTGCTTGCACGAATACGCGTGTCTCGGCAAATAAATGCTCTGCAAATACGACTTTTTGTCATAAAAGATTTAAAAAAACAATTACGTATGCCCCTACTTTTTTTTACTTTTGTCATATTACTGTTAGTGTATTCTTGGAGAAAAAAGTTCGTGAAAATGGTCGAATATAGCATTTTTAAAGCGTGCCTATGCAGCTTCCTTAAGCTGCAAGAGAAAAGTGCAAAGATACGGGCGTATTTTAATCTGTGGGCTTTCATCGCGTGTAATAAAACCCCATTTTTACAGATCTAATTTGCACAGTACAGCGTCACGACGGAAACACTGCACGCCTTGCGCGTAGGAGCGACGAGGCACTAGGCCGTGCGTGTTAGTGTCGCCCGTATCGCTACCCTCGCTTCTTGACCTTTGACGCGTGGTTCCCACGGCGGGGGGGGGGGGGGTCCATCCCACTGTTAACAGTCACGTTAGGTCGTAGGCCGTACTATGTTTTTGCACCCCATATTTCCAACGACTACTCTCACCTCATAAAGTTAGAAATCTGTCTGGAGTTAAGGATCATCCCGTATACGCAGTCTAGCTGACGTGCTCGCGAAATGTACGCACGTAGCTCGAGCGATGCTTGAAGAAGGGGGGGGGGGGAAGGGGGAAGCACGTTCAACGCAGGCCGCGGAACTCTCGGGAAGCTACGCGTGGGCATGTTGCCCACAATTACGTCAACGTCGCTTGTTCGAATTCCGTCCGTGCGTCGAACCTGTGACGGGAGTTGCCTCATTTCCATGCGCCCCCTCCCCTCCCACCTGCATGTTTTCCCTACCAGGAAATCCGTGGGAGGATTAGCGACCTGCTCTCGTGGCGCCCGACTCCGCCAAGGCGCCGCCTGTCAAGTTTTCGACGGCCTCCACACCAAGTGGGTTCCTGGTGGGACGCGCCGAAGTTCAAAGGAACGCTCCGGGTTGGTCTGAATCGTACAAAGGGACGACGGTTCGCGTCCAGGGCTGATCGGGCCACTTCTAGGCACGTGCCGTTTTTTTTTTTTTACTGACATCGCTTGAGGCCGCTGGTCATTAGGAAACTATTCAGGAACCGCAATAGCCAATATGCAGGTTTTAGTGGCAGGAACTAGGTAGCAGTAGAAACAAGTGGCGTCCTCCATACACGAAAACTTTGTTGTCGCTGTGTTTTTCGATAAGGAGATCAATTTTCGGGGGTGGGGTGGGGGGAACAAAAACCGTATGGACATTTAATCCAGGCGGAGATATTTTAATACTGATATGGCCTTACTCTTTCAGCATCCTCAACAGGCAACATATCCTTGGTTAGAAGTATCGTTTACCGCCACTGATGAGACCGCATGTCCTTCTGCACATCAGTGATCTCAGTATGAGGCGTGGTTTTTAACTCAGACGACAAACCAACTATAGCCAGTGACTCATCACCACCATTTGTAACAAAAGGTGACTCTTTCACCTTTTGTTACAAATGGTGCGTCACTCGTCAATCATCTCATATGGTGACAGTAACAGGAAATAATGTAGCGTATCTTTATGCACCATAGTTCTCTACTTATAGGTGTTGATAAAGCCAACTATTTTTCTAGATATTTTTTTTATCAAATTTTACAAAAAAAAATATTTTCATTATAATTCATTGCAAATATTCCCAAAAAAACTAAAACTTTTATGCGACATTTTCTTATATAATTACGACGGTTTTTAAGTGGTATTCAGATGTGCTGCACAGCAGTAGCTTTATTATCACGTCATCGAATCATAGGATCACAGTAGAATGGTTATGGCGAGTCTGAGACAACTAGACTCGGGATGGGACCCGCAGCCGACCGATCGTCATGTTCTGACGTCACTCAGCCACCATATTAGATCAAGGTTACCTTAACATTGATATAACCATCCCAAAGAATTCCAAAAAGAAGTTCTAAAAATAGAAAGAAAAAAAATCTAGAAGTGAACTAAAAAATCTGGGAACATATAACGTAAGTCCAGGACAGACTCCAGCCAAGACTTAACTCCGCCCAAGACTGGTTCCCGGCGAGGCTGGCAAAGCCCAAGACTGGCTCCTGGCGAGACTGGCAAAGCCCAAGACTGGCTCCTGGCGAGACTGGCAAAGCCCAAGACTGGTTCCTGGCGAGACCAGTTGCTGCAAAACTGGCTAGAACCACCAATAAGACACATACCACCTACCTATACACAGAGACGATGACGGACAATCTCGAAAAACCGTCTCCACATAAGAATCTCTCAGCTAACATCTTCACAAAAAATCTTCGCAAAACATTCCAACCAGAGCTGACCATACCAAAAGGTCATACTAACTTACCATGTCAACTTACCAGTTATTGGATCATATCTCGAAAACGAAACCTCAAGGTGAAATCTCAAAAATAAATTGCAAAATGAAACCTCAAATTGCAAAAAAAAAAATTCAGATAGATAGGATTCCTCCATCTTTAAAGCAAATGGGTACAGTAGCAAGGAAGCGATACTGACACACATGCCCAGCATCTAATAGATCTTAACAGCGAGGTCTTCAGAGCCGATGAGGGTGATTGATGTGAGTGTGGATCAGTGCCGGAATGAAAGAGCGGAGAAAACGGGAGATCCCCGAGAAAGCCCGCCTACCAGTGACATCGTCCGGCACGATTCCCACATGTGAAGATTCGGGAGTAACCCGGCCGGGTATTGACCCCGGTTCGCTTTGGTTGGAGGCGAGCAGACTAACCGCTCAGCCACCGCGGCCCCCTAGCTCTTACGAGGTGTACGTTGTGTACTCTTCCGTCTTATTAAAAATTAATGTTACCGTGAGCCTCATCACTTTATTCATGTGACACTCAAGTGTAACTGAAATTATTAGAAAATAAAATATTTTACAAATCTGCTCACTTTTACATTTAGGTGCATTAAAAAATCAGAAAGCGAAAGAAATAATTTAAGTTATCACAAATTGTTACCTAAACTTTTGTATTCGACGTTAAAATATTGGGCTATTTTCCATCCATTGTGACCAACTTTACTGGGCGCATGTCACTCTGTGCTCCTATTAAAGTATATGCTGGCATGAGTAGTAGGGGCGCACAGGTTTCATTCCACTTTTCATTAATCAGATTATCAAATTGATACCAAATGATTTATCGGATTAAATTTGGATTAATCCTTAATTTGATTAATTTTTAATCCGATTTTAGTCCCATAAAATAGTTTTGATTGATTGATCCAATTAATTTAATTTGATTAATTAATATACTTTATTTTATTTTTAATTTTGTGTGAATTGATAAGTGTATAGTTTGGTGTAAGAGTGTGCTAAGGTACAGCTATAAGTCGCCACAAATCCTATACTAAGGTCGTTCCTACAGCAACCTCCCAATCGAACGGACGTATATTAAAATAATTTAACGTCGTAAGGTACGTGTTTATATTTTATGTACCTCTTAAGAGTGTCTATAGCATAGACCCTATTGAAATGTTCTAATAAAATCTAACGCCGTCTTGGAGACAGGGTTTAAAATTTCCAAGCGAGTTTTGTCTTCAAACTTCGAACTTATTTAATTTCCAAAATAATGCCAATTTCAGAACCATCAAAATTAATTAGTTCACCGTTTTCGTCTCTAATGTCCAAAAAAAAAAGTGATTAAACCGCTTATTGCTTATTAAATAAAAAATTGGATATGGGGGCTCATACCTAATGTAATATCCAAAAACAAACATAGTTTTTGGTGAAAAACGAGCAATTATGTCTGTTTCTAAGTGATTAGATTCATCCTATTAAATATACATGCCATATGCTAAATTATAGTGAACATTCATTGTTTCAATTGGATTAAAGTTAGGCAGTTTAGTACCAGCGATACTCTTGTCTTTTTCAACAGTCATATTTCTTTCAAAGCCAAGAATATCAGATAAGTGATCGTCAAGTTTAATATCAAACTTATATTTAATCGTTATTCTATTTTTCACACTGTCTGATGTTATTTCAATGTTGTTTGTTGAAAATGGGTCGATTGAATTTATAGCTTGAAACGTGTGTTTATCAATAGTGCCGTTTGATTCAAGTAGTGTACTTTATTCTGTCTTAAATTATATATTGATATGGAAGGCTATAACTCGTTACTTAATTTATTTATGACGTCATGATAGCGGGGGTCTGTAATTCCTTTGAAATTTGTATTTGCGATTCGATGAGTACTTCATGTAAATTATATTACTAGCATACAGGAAATCGTATTCACGTCTCTTTTCGTTTAATTCATTTCATATTTACTAATAATTTCATTAAATAAGCCATAACCTCTGTCGCCTGCCAGATGGCGGTCGAAGCAGACGTGTCTTAGCCCTCAGTCGCATGACAGACGGGAAGGAACTCAATAACATAAAAACATAAATATTACGCAATACCTATAATTACCCCTTCCCCAACACAGCCACACCTCAATACAACACCAGACCTCAGAGAGTGAGGACTTACCATGCCGCTCTCCAAAAATAAAAATAAATAAATAAAATAAAGTACCTTAGCACACTCTTACACTAAAGTATACACTTACCAATTCACACAAAATCCAAAAATTAAAAAAGTTTTAATTAATTCATTCAATTAAATTAATTGGATCAATCAGCAAAGTTATTTTATGGGAATAAAATTTTATTGGATCAAGGATTAATCCAATCTTAATCCGATCAATCAAATTGATAATCCGATAAATCAAAAGTTCTACATTTTATAATATAAGAGTAAAAAAAATACTGTTTTAGTTAATTGATGTTTAACTTTCCTGACAAAAAGTCATACTCCTAGAATATTTATTTACCGATACATGCGTAACCGCGCCAACAAAGCTTGAAACATGTTGCAACGTGTTAGAAATATACGTTTTTTTTTAACGAAACTATAAAACGTGTTACTAATGCGTTTACCATAAAAAATTCACTTACATTCCAGACAATGACGGAATGGTGCTTACAAGACATTGCGCATTTTGGAAACATTACTGCCATGCCTTCCAATATAGCTCAAAACGGCTTATTCAGACCGCTTCATCTCATAATATACAAGCCGGATGGATGTGAAACATAGAGACATGCATTGCACTTTGCTAGAGTCGCATCCTACAAAATTATAGGCCTACAACTTAAAGTTGAATTCAGGATTTACACACGCTTTACATCCGTAATCCTTCATCGATTTATGCGTCACGGACACATGCATACCTCTCCGCTAGACGACCAACGTTTCAGGCGTGCCACGCAGCCTGCAAAACCCCACCTACTTCAAGGTTATTTTTGTCATGCGTCTAGCAATAGAGGACATTAAAAGTTAGAAACTAACTTTGTGTTATATTAAAAGATCAGTTACTCTTGTTTGATTTGCGTTCTCGGAAATCAGACACAAGGAATGATTTTCATCGTGATCGTTCTATAGGCCATTCACGGTAAAGTGAGCACTCTTTAAGGCCCCCCCAACATGCATTAACCAATAATAAATATACCTTAATGCAGCCTTAGGTGTTAAATGTTGAGAGTGGTGAAATGTATACTTTGTGTTTGTTGGTCATATTGCAAGGTTTATAGTAAATACCAGTAGGAAGATAGAAATTGGGTGAAAGTAAAAATTTATAAGGTCCTTAAAAAGTGTTCACTTTACCGTGAACAGCCTATAATCGCCTTTAGTCCTCAAGTTTGTATTGAGCCCTTTCAATAATGGTCAGTTTTCGGAGACCGCATTTCAGACCTAAGCGACTGCTGTTTAAAAAAAATGAAATTATTTCTAATAACGTATCACCATTGTTGCTGAAACGATAGCAAAATCACCATTAAGTTAATTGTTATTATTGTAGGGTTGTGTAGTGGCCCTGAGGCTCTGCATTTATATCCTAACCACGAAAGAGCAGAGCCCACACATGCGTGCTGGACGATTGTTTGCTTTGTTCCAGGAGGCGTTCCCGCGTAAACCGGGAGGGCAACGCCCTCTGGGGACAGGACAGCGCTTCCAAGGCCAAGGCGTGCGTGTTCAAGGCCAAGGCTATACGTCGTTGCGAGGGAAAACGTCACGTATGCGCGAGCCGGGCGGTCCGTGGGCCACCCTGCAACTCTAGCACGCGAAACCGACTCCTTATTAAAGCTTCTTACACAATAGAAAACTTTTAACATTTGACTTTTCATTTACTTTCCTTTGACGGGACCACCAATACACAATACCATTGTAAAGTCAGAGTTCAGACAATTTAACATCGCTTCTGCGAGCCTCGTAAAAATGTGTATTTTGCTATGTAACTAAGTATCATATTATCCAGGAATGTATTTTACGGACCTTTAAAAAAAATAATAATAAAAAAAAGCTTAAAATTTGTATTGAAAGTTTATTAAAAAAAAAAAAAAAATTAGAATACTTTCTTAAAATATGTAAATTCATATATTTCCTCTCGTTTTCAATTTATTTTATTTTATTCTAGCTTTGTTTTACATACCGAGATTAAAATCGCCATACAATAAAATTACGCACTTTCCGAACAACCTCTGTTTGGTTCGCGGCAAAATGGCTGCTTGACTTTGAATTCAAATTTCAATTCTTCGAAATCGTAAAGTCGAGAGTGCTTGACTTTACCTGTGACAGTTCCATTGTGTCAAACTCCATAAAAACCAACATGTCGGAAAGCAGAAGTAAAGTCAAATCGTAAAGTAAAATGTTAACGTTTTCAAATGTGAAATGGCCTCGCCATCGCGGATATACGGAATTTCAGCCGTTAACATGCAGCGCAGGTTTTATATTATATTTTGGGCGTCGGCAAGGCATACGACATAGCTTTGCCCGTGTTCTGATACATGTATTGCTATAGGCTGTTCACGGTAAAATGAGCTCGGACGCCTTGATGTATTTTTTTACGTTCCCGGCACCGCTTCACTCGATCATACGGGGTTCATGGGATTCACTGTATTGCTTTTGAGATGCTCTTTCCAACTGTATACGATTTCTGTATTTCGACTCGGCTTTATTACGATTAAAGTTTGGAATTGTATTAAGTTTTTCTAATTTTTTTACATTAAACGCATACAAATTCACCATTACCACGTCAAACAATTCTTTTTATACACTCAATCGATTGAACTTGACGAGAGCTGTCGATTGGAACTTAAAACGAGCGTCGTAGTTTCTCCTAGTCAAAAGTTATACTACGCGGATGTTATGAGGCACGGCGAAACGAACTCAAAATTGCGGGCCTCCACCCGCCCCCCTCCCACGGCCACGCGCGATGCTCCGCAGTAGGCCTACTCACTCAACGTAACATATTCTCTGAGCCTTTGGCAATCGAGTGGTGTAATTGGATTTTGAATGTAGATGATAGATTCGGAGCTGCAATGCCAAACTGTAATCCCCGAGTTAATCATCGGATTTTCTGGATTGCCTCCAACTATGGTTGCAAATTTAAAGACGTATTCACGTCAAAAACAGGATATTTAATGGTGACTTTTTTGAGAAAAGAAAAAAATTATGTACGACACAAGTACGTAAGTTACGGAAAAATCGTCACCGGATCGAACCTCGGTTTCTCACCATTTTGAAATTCGGCTACACTCCTTCTGCTGTAAGCTATATGGCCAAAAATTAGGCTAAGTATCACAGCGGGTATAAAGATAAATCTCAGAATCCAAATGTAACTAGATAAAGTTAGCACCACCTATTATATTACACAGTGCAATCTGACATCCTTCGAGTCTGATAAAACACTTGCCAGTGGCCAGGAAAACATGTCTGTATATATTCTCTTATCAGAGTTGCAAGTTGCAGAGTACAGAGTGCATAGTTCAAGCGATAAGCTGTCAACACACATCTCATATGAGATTATCAAAGTTAACATGCTACAAAGTCTAAGTATTTGAGAATTACGTGCAGTATACGGCTGAAACGGTCAATTTGGAAATGCTTCCCCGGCAGCGGCCCGTAAAACTAGAGCCGCTGCCACGGTCCTTCGAGAAGTATTATTTAGTGAAACTTCCTGTATGTGGTAAAACCCTTCACTATGCATTGTATCTCATATGATGACATACATACAGGAAGCAGAATTCGGCAACGGTTGGCAACACTGCGCTGTTACAGCGGAGCGACAGCGGGCCGCACCGATCTTGTGCCCTGATCGGTTCTCGGAGGGTGGTCTGTTCCTTGCCACAGTCGCGGGAGGGGCGTGTCTGTCACGAGTGACTCCCCCCCTCCCCTTCCTCAAGAGAGCATTCCCCTCGCAAGGCGCGTAGCGCGAGGTCATGCCACTCTACTCCTCTCGCAGTGCGACCGACCCGCGTGACGTCACCGCTCACAGCAGGGGATCATCCAGAACCGAGGCTTTCCCTGGCTATGGCGGGTGTCTGGCGCCATCTTATAGCAACCGCATCTTCTTCCGCTGCTCCCGACCGTAAAAGTTATGGAATACCCTTCGTACAACACTTACCACAAAAAAAGTTTTGCGTTAGTAAATAAACTTTACTGACGTACACAAAAAATGTTTTAAGGATATCCTGTCCGTATTTAATCTTTTTTAAGAATATTATTATTCAGTCGCTGTACAGTATTGTGTAGAGTTCAGTTGAGAGATGTGGGCGTCACTTAACAACGAGATCTTGAGAGCCGATGATGGTGAAATGAGGTGAAAATGGGCAGCGCCGGAATGCAAGGGCGGGGGAAACGGGAGATCCCCGAGAAAACCTGCCCGGCACGGTTCCCACTTGCGAAAGATCCGGTAGTGACCCGGCCAAGGATTGAACCCGGTTCGCCTTGGTGGGAGGCGGGCAGTCTAGCCTCTCATCCACCGCGGTCCCTACACAGTATTGTGTTGTTTTGTACGTACCTCTCAGTTAAAAATCTTTCCGTTAGGCTACGCAAATTTTTTTGGGCCCAATATAATTCTTACGCAACCAGCGGTCTCAGTTGCGAGACCCCAGTTCTTTCTTGTTAATGATGAGCTCTGATGGAACAAATCCAATAACATCAACGCATTTTTTTTTTTCACTCATATAAACAACTCTCAATTTTAGATATACAACATTTAGTGGCAATACACCATAAGTACATCAATATTTGCGTATTATAAATATGTGGCACGCTTACAGAGTAAGTTAAGCATTTTTTTTCTCCTCCACTGTCAAGGTACAAATGCTCGTGAGTCATGTTATTTTTCATTTCTCAATGTGTATAAATACCGACGTTAAAATAGCTTATGTGGGGTTCGTCACCTCTTCATGACTGTAGTTGTCGTTTCGAGAACTGTTAACATGAATTTTCTTATGAAACACATCAATCGCCATGATCTAAGCATTTCTAGGAAGGTTTGAATGTTGATGGGGGGGTGGGGGGACAGTGACTTATATTCCGAGCAGGCTGCATTATCAGAGGAGTCCGAGCGCTTTAATTTTCCACAAAACTTTACTAACAGCACTAGTACACGAGTGCGACAAAATAATACTGCTGCTTTGATGAAAACCGAATATTCTTAACTTTTCACGTGTTCGAGAAAAATCGCAGAACCTTACTTGCTAAAGGACGCTTTCATTCAAACTTCAATGTACTGTAAATCCCATCATGTGACGTTCGAATCTGGGATGTCCAGTGCAGTTGAGGTCACGCTGTAGCCTCTAATTATGCCGTACCTTAAAAACGCGCGGGGCTTAAATGAGTGATAAATGCCTTGAGATAGGTCAACAGGTTTTGCAAGTCTGTGTACAAAGGGCAGTGCTATAGAACTTTCTGTGCCAACTCCGTGTCCTGATGTTCTGCCAGAAACGAGTTTCTGTCGTTGTTTTCCTGGCATTCATTTGCAGCGTTACATTTTGTGCTAACGGAAAAGTCTTTCTGCTGCTGACAAGTTGACAATAACATGCAGTAACAATACGACTTGTTTCTGCTGCTGACAAGTTGACAATAACATGCAGTAACAATACGACTTGTTTCTGCTGCTGACAAGTTGACAATAACATGCAGTAACAATACGACTTGTTTCTGCTGCTGACAAGTTGACAATAACATACCGTAACAATACGACTTGTTTCTGCTGCTGACAAGTTGACAATAACATGCAGTAACAATACAGCTTGTTTCTGCTGCTGACAAGTTGACGATAACATGCAGTAACAATACGACTTGTTTCTGCTGCTGACAAGTTGACAGTAACATGCAGTAACAATACGACTTGTTTCTGCTGCTGACAAGTTGACAATAACATGCAGTAACAATACAACTTGTTTCTGCTGCCCTACAAGTTGACAATAACATGCAGTAACAATACGACTTGTTTCTGCTGCTGACGAGTTGACAATAACATGCAGTAACAATACGACTTGTTTCTGCTGCAGACAAGTTGACAATAACATGCAGTAACAATACAACTTGTTTCTGCTGCTGACAAGTTGACAATAACATGCAGTAACAATACAACTTGTTTCTGCTGCTGACAAGTAACATGCAGTAACAATACGACTTGTTTCTGCTGCTGACAAGTTGACAGTAACATGCAGTAACAATACAACTTGTTTAATAGCTTCTTAACGCCCGGAATGTTTCGGTGCTTCCACCTCGTTGCTACAAACGAAATAAACTGAACGCATGCTATTACGAGGGGACATTTGTTTAGCCTCTCCTTGACAAGCAAGCGCCCCCTCCCCCTCCCCCATCATCCACCTTCACAACAACAAACTTACACCTTCCCTAACATTGCGTAGCACTAAATCACCTCCAACGAACTGCTGTTATCCAATGTAATTACGATGTGTTTCCAAAGTTTTTTCATTAATCGGAAATGTTCGTGACAACCTGCGTTCGTGAGCGGAATAAACGAAACTCGCACAGGGACCACATACTTCCCCCCCCCCTTTTTTTTTCGCAAAAAAAAGGGGGTGGGGGACCTAGAACTTCTTTCTTTCCGCTCCAATTACAGTTTAGTGGATATGAAATACCACGCTGTGTTTCTCATGGACAAGTTGAAAGCTTTCTGTTACATCAAGTGGTTTTGTGAGTGCATTTTATGACCCGCGTCTGAGAAGGGGTCTTTTTTTTTTTTTGTTTCTCAATTTCCCTCTGTTTGGAACCGTGGCACAGGGGACCTCGAGTTTTATTTTCTTCGCTGTGAAAGCAAACCATGCGGAAGAAATATTTATCCACGAATATTCTTTGATGGATTTGGCATGAAAGCGCACTGCCATGATGTAAAAAAAAAAAAAAAAAACAGTCTTGGGAAATCAAAAGATGGAATTTTCTTACCATATACACTGTGAAGTGAAACACCCTCATTCACTTTTGTGGCATTCTTCCCGTAAGGAAGTTCGCAAACGCAGAGTTGCAATTTCCCAACAATTCTTGTTGCTGTCAACGTCAGATGGAATTCTCTTAAGATTCGCAGCTTAGTTTTAATATAATATTTTTGCAAAATTATTTTTAAAAATACTGCCACGTACCATTAAAAATTTTTTTTTTGCCTTAAAATATTTTAGCCCGAATTACGACAAGTTATGCTGCATTTATGTATACTTAATAACCGAAAAATAATAACACGTGGACGAAGACAGTTGCTGAAGTCTACAACTATAGTACCATACAACAATCATGTTCTGTTAGTTACAAACTATATGTCGTAGCTACACGCAATTTTGCAGTTCACTCGTTTACAATGTCAAATGCTTGTGGGTCGACGGATGGCACGTCTCAGTAGGGCTCGAGCATCGTTCCCTCAGTTCTGCGGTTGTCAAGCGCAGTTTTGAGTGTTCTCGCTGGTGAAGTTAGTCTTCTTCATTGTGAAGTTGAGTAGTGAAGTGATTGTGCCCATACGAGGGAGAACCTGTCATGTGGAATCCCCAAAATGAACACCATGAAGATAGGAACCACGCGTCCGATCCTTGGGAACGAACACTCTAAAAAAGATAATTACCTGACAAGTTTCAGGTAATATTCGCAAACTTGTGCGGGAAACACAGTTTTCCTTACAGGTAAGGTAAAATTCCCGCACTCTGGAGTAAAATTCACGTACATGGTAGTGGAAAACTCGATACATGTATGGGAAAATTACCTTACGATGAGTGAATCTCTTCAGCATTCTCAACAGCTAAGTAGGGGGACGGGCGTCATAAACAATGACGTAACACACCGATATTCATAGAAGCTGTTACGCTGTCGTCGTGATGTAATGGATAGCGCATCGGCATATCCTGATAATGGACCATGGATCGCGGCCCACCTACCAGCAAGTGTCGAGGATTTTAGTGTTGAGATTTCGGTTACTGATCGTCAGTGGATATAGACAATAAAAAATTCAACACTTTCCAATAATCCGGGACATTTTTAAATAGAATTTTATTATACATTATAGTTAATTTTCCCTTACTTGTATGGGATTTTTCGCCAACTTTTGTCAGGTACTTTTCCCGCACGATTAGGGAATAGTACATTACTTGTTTTGCAAATTTACTGTACATGTAAGAGGTAATTTTACCTTACGTGTAGAAGTTATTAGCTTCCCTTATATATAAGGGAATTTTACCTCAAATGGTTCAAGTGAATCCAATCTAACTTAAGCATCGAGTGCTCTTTGAAATACTTAGGAATTCAGAAAGAAAAATTGTCGGCTACGTACAGGAAGTCGGAGATGAAAGTTAAAAAACTGCAACACTTGTCGCGCTGCAGTGCTACAGAAGTCGCGTTGCAGTGCTACAGAAGTTGCACTGCAGCGCGACTTCAAAGAAATCAATTAAATTAAATAATTAAAGATAAGTCCCAATAGACAGTGTATCAACCTATTAAAATATTACACAAAACACATGTCCCAATTGACAGTTCGAATGATTACAATAAATCCGTATTACACTTCCAAACAGTCCCACCTCAATTCAATCCATGCTCCGCCAGTCGCAATGTTATGGACTCCTCCAAGCGCTCTCAAGTACAGTAGGCTTCACTCGTCGGTTTCACACCCTCTCGTCCATTCAGGCCTCGAACACCTCGCCCGCCGCCGTCCCGCAATATCCTGTCGTCGCCCACAATTCACTCCGTTCGCGCACACTAGGCCAGGTGGCCTCCGTCAAAGACTGCCTGACTCTGGGTTGAGGCAGTATATATAGTGTCTTAGGCCGTCACCTAGAATCTTCCCCAACTCGCGTGATGCGTCGCGGAGGTCCGAGGCGCCAGCCAGTCTCACCAGAACATTCTTGCGTCATCACCAAACCCGTCTAAACCTTCAGCAGGCGAGAGGGGCCGTGACGCACGCAAGGCGCCGAGCAGCGCGACAGCCGGACGGCCGCTGTCCATTATTTCATGGTTTTCCCAGAAAGGGGGCTCAGGAGGCCACAAGCCTGTCAGCCCGGGGGGGGGGGGAGGAGCGAGGTTGGTCCACCGCCACAGCACCAGCCAGCAGCGCGTAACAGTGTTGTTCTCGATCGTTTAAAAAAATATATAAATACAGATGTCTCGCCCAGGTTCGGGGAAACAGCACAGGGTTATTCACTTGGGAAGGAACTGCTGTTCCGTCAACATTAAAAAAAAAGGGGGGGGGGCTTGCTGCCATTTCATATAAGTTAAGTATCATGTAAATAATTGATAAAGACATATTTTAATATATCATGAAAATTTTGGCAAAAGCAAATTTTATGTATCATGTAAATACTTGGGGAAATAACTATTTTATACCAAATGTAATCAGTGGGACAATTGGAAAATTATATTTTTACATAAATTTATTTATTGTGATAATGGGGGAAAAACGATGTAAATGATTTGAATTTACAATACAAAACAAGGCAACGTATATTTCAAAACTTTTTCACTGGAACCAACACAAATCCCTTTTTGACATCATTCGGGAGCTCTCGGGTTCTTTACATCTCCAAACACCTACATTCAGGAAGCAGTTGAGACAAAGACCTCGTCTTGTGTGTGTTGGCAACACCGCTACAAGACGAAAAGAGATCTCAAAATAACTGTTAGAATGTTTTCTGTTCCTTAACAAAATGTTTTTTTTTTTTTTAAACTTATACTAGGAATTTGGTTATGTAAAAAAACGTAACAAAATGCCAAGATGGCGGAAACTCATCCGCATTAACTGTGTTACAACCATTGTCCGAAACTACCACGCCTGAGGGTTTTCACGATTATACGTCGGAGAATTGCTCTCTACTTCCAGTTAGGGCGCCCACGGGCCAGAGCATTAGGCACGCCAACTTCTGGAACACGCAGAGGTAAAGAGAGAAATTACACTCTGCTGATCTGGGGGGGGGGGGGGGGGGTGAAATCGTTCCGTTACTTTGCGTGGGAAAGAAACGGGAATAAGCGTGATTCGAAGTGGAATGTGCGTGACTTTTCATTCGCGCAAATAAAGACGAGGAGCAGCGAAAAAACAGTGGTTGCTGTACTTACGGAACACGACGACGAAGTTATTCATACGTAGGAGAAGTGAGCGGAACAAATCATTCAAGGCGTGACTGCTAAAAAGTGAGGTCACGATCTCAAAATAGAAGAATTCAATGCTATCGGAAGAAAAACTTTAAAGTGGATTTTTGCATGCTGACTGTATGCTGCTTATACGCTGTTCACGGTAAACTGAGCACTTTTGAAAGTCCTGCTTATAATCTACTTGTGTGCATATTGTGTATTCTTCCACCGTATGTAGGCCTACACTCTAATTTTTTTTTGTACTTTTAAAAGAAAAATCCTTGTAAACCCAGGTGCCAAGCAAATCTTTTTGTAAATATACAAAGAGTTTTCCTGTAAAACCTGCAAGACATTTATTTGTAACATTACAAGTGGTAGCCTTGTATTACAACTGACATTATTGAGAAGTGTACAAAATTTACTTGTTTTTTTACTTCTAGAAAACAAATGTGATAAATCAATAACAGAAAATCACTACAAAAATATACATATTTCAGATAATAATTGAGGAAAGACAAAATTATTAGCCGGCACCTTTAACTGCAAGACCAACGTGACGTGTAAACTTAAAGTAGATTTTTACAGTAAATATAACAGCAAGTACCCAAAAATATAAATGAAGTTATTTTGTTAATAATAATATGTACATTTATTTAATTTTAAGAGTTCTGTTGTTGAGTTAAGTGATTTGGACACCTCTTAACGAGTTATTGAGAACCTTTATGAGTTCTGTTTAGCTGGTAAACATTAATAGTTAATGAATATTACAGACACGTTTTATTGAAACTGTCGTTTTATTATGGTTATTTGAGTTCTTTGAAATATTTAACGTTATTCAAACTTGCAATACATTTATTTTTGCTCGCAGCTACGCTTTACATCACACAGAGTTTTTGCACAAACAGCTAAATACGATTTTACATTTGTTGAGTGTCCGCCATTTTGATGAAGCTCGTGGAAACGGGTCAATATAGTACACACATTTCTTGAGGTATATTACTAACACGGCCCTTGTAGTTTTACAAGGAAAATCTTTGCAGTGTTACAAGCATTAGTAAAATTATTAATAATTTCTCAGTAAAAAATACAAACATTTTTACAGTGTAAAATTAACACCACCAGGAGCCTTGGCACTATTCATGCATCAGTTTAGTAGAGTTTTGAAAAATTATTATAAAACTAATTCTTTATACATTTGCATACTCTTAGGAATACACCTACATATATGTATTAGAAAGGCAGAACGGAAAAGGAATTATTTCAGTACTTACAAATGTACAACTAACATTTTAAATTCAATTTAAAGCCATCGAACTACACTGCCGTAGTTGTTACCAACTTAACTGGACGCTTGTCCGGTCAATGTGCCCGTTAAAATACACGTAGGTCGGGGCAGCGATATTTTCCAAAGGTTGATTTTAAAACTGCTCACTTTACCGTGAACAGCCTATGTATATACTAGAAGACATTTCGGGAAACCGTTACATTAAATTCACTTAATTTTCCATCTAAAATTCTTATAATTCATCCCTTACTAGTTCGGAATTCGAACCCTAAACGATGGGCTCCGAAGACGTCCTGCTGGCTTTCGGCCACGAAGGTCGACACAGTCTCTTAAAATAGTTTTGATTTCAGAAACTGTCTTGAAAAAACAAATTATACATATCGTTCGTTGTTGACCTATCACTTTAGAAATAATTTTTTTTTCAACTCTCAACAAGAAAATGCTATTTACAGTCTCGCTAAGATTATGGTAAGTAGGGTATCCAATGCTCAAGCTGCAGCCTACAGTAGTTGTGTGAAGTAACTTGCTTCCGTTTTATAATAAAACACAGGGCATGGTTACTGAAGCTTTCGCTGCAACACAATACCACGGCAGGAATCTGGTGTATGAACTGGTAAAGTTCATCTGCGAGTATCATTGTTCACGAGGGAATGTTAAGGTGATATTTCACATATTTTTATTTGGTTATCTGAAAGACGATTTAAAAAGTGCCCCCTTAATGCAGTATTTAGTTGTCAAACCATTCTAGTTTTCGTAATATAACAATCAAAAATTCTTAATTACGCGAATTCTGCAGCATACTAATGCAATCTGTATGTTGTGCAGAACATGCTGAGTAGTAGGGACGGGCAGGTTCTAACTCAAAGGCGATGCGGCCTTTTTGATATCAAAGGGTTAGATTGATAGAAATGGTTAATTAAGTTAATTGAAAGGTTTTGATTGATTGAAAGAGTTAAATTGATTGAAGGGTTAATTCTTCATCGTATTTAATCTAATCTAAACATTTTAATCGGATTACTTTTTTGGTTTGGTGTAAGAGAAAGATAAATGTATAGTTCATAATTTTCTTTCTTTCTTTTTTGGGATGGGGGCAGCTCTGGTAGATGTTGTCAGGATGACGACTGGCATTCAACTGAGGTGTGGGGCGTTGGGGACAGGGTATATATATATTGAGTTTTGTGCAAGATTGGCCTAAGTGTGAATTTTTGGGTTGGTAGTGATATTGCTCATAGGCAGTGATGGGAGAAAGGCGATAGTAACTAAACAGAAAGATAAAACGACATATAGTTAACACATGAGAGAAATTTCGAAGTGTTTAAATGAAATATATTTCAAACGAGTTATATGTTTGAATAAATAATACAAGAGATAAGTATAACTATGTGAATAACCTGGTATCTACAAGTGCTAAACGATCACAACTACATGAGTATCCAGGTGTCCTAAATAAAATGAACTAATTAACAAAGTAAAAATGTCCCTATCGAAATATAAATTAAAGGGCTAAGGAACACAAGTATGTGAAAATCGCTAAATGAATTACGAAAACATACTATTCGTTTTTTTTAAATAAATGAAATAACACAAGCACCTCTCCCAAAACACGTCCATCCGCCTGTGAGACTAGTGAGGAACTTCTGAAATGGAATACACATGATAAGTTAATTAATTTACTATCACACATAAAAAAGAAAACATTTACCAATCAGTGATTTTAATATACATCCATTCGCTCAGGAGATTGCTGCAGCACAGACTTGGATATACCACTTACATCAACTTATACGCTGAACGATGTGTTGAGAGCAGACTGTGTCGGCCTATGTTTGATTATAGACTAAGGTGAAAAACTCGGAAATGAACGAAAATACAAAACGAATGTTTCCGAATAAATTAAACAGCTAACGATCACAGGTATATGATAATCACTAAACGAATTATGGAACCTGCTATCCTGTTTTTTAAATGAATGAAATCGCACTAGGAGCTCTCCCAAAACACATCCACCCACCTGGGAAGCTGGTGAATGAATGACTGTAGTGTATGATGTGTGTCGGCTTATAAGCTGTTATATACATGGATAGGCAATTGAGTTGAAATTATGGCAAAAACTCTGAATATGATTGAGTAAATGAATTACAGAACCTATTCCTCTACCAAGCTACCATTAACAACTTTATTACACTACATTCTACAACAGACAACAAAATTATAATTTAAAAAAAAAACTTACCCAGTATTTTTTACAAAAGTTTCACAATTGCAAGAAGAAGAATTCATGTTTGTGAAAGAGTGGAATAAAAAAGAACTTTTAACTATGTTTTCTGAGTTTATATTTTACCAGCAGGCATCTTTGTGTTGAATCTTCAGCAGCAGTAGTAATAATCTGGTTGCTGTGAGAAAAATATTCATATTTCAAAGTTCGCTGTACTCTCGCAGCTGCAGAGTTAAAGGGCAGCAGGAAAATGTTCTTGGAGCTGTGGTGTGTTGCTAAGAGGTATTTATACCTGGCCCTGAAAAGGTATTTGTGTCACTTGACTTTCGATTTCATTAAATTCCCCATGGTTCTTCAACTTGACCAGTGGGCCGACAAGGTTTTCTCGAGATACTAGTCTGTTCCAAATTTCATTCATTCAGATGTGTTCTATTATTTTCTCCATCAATTTTGTAATTTCCCTATTCAAAGCATGTTTTTATTAAATTTCTTTAATAGAAATTTCACGATTTAATATATAATATATTTTCTCACACATCAAGAGGAAAACAACAATATTGTATTCTTTGGTGAAAAACTTCCAGTTATTGCGTTTAGATACAAACCAAAATTGACACTCGGCTACTTGTTTCATGTTTACCAAAAATATTATTTTGTTTAGTAATAGTAAACAAACACTCATCATTCTCAGCAGATATAAGGATATGAGGAAATTTCAAACCAAAAAATAACAAGTCACAGTATACCATTTTAATATAGAAAACTTTATTCAAAAACCTTTTAAAAAAAACAACTTTAATAGCTAAAATATTTACAATTACTCTACAACAAACATTGACACACTAAAATGCATTTTACAACAAACATTTTTTAGTATATAAATATCTACAAAAACCACTTTTCATTACTTTAAAAACAAACATAACAAGAAAATCAAATCTACAATAGGCATCTCACAAACTAAATTACTGTACATTTTTATTCGATAATATTTTAACAAAAACAAGAAAATTTATCAATGACATTTTAAGAACAAGATACCTATAACTATAGTTACAGTTTTCTGCAATAAAGCTGTGTACAACAAACATTTTCAAAGTTATGTACATCTTAACACTATTTCTGTTTACTACATCATTTATTGATACATTTGTTTTGTGAATTTTGATTTATTATGTAATCTGTGTAAGAAGATTACATAATAAATAAAAATACACCAAACAAATGTATCAATAAATGATAAACAAAATATTTTCCAAAAATACTACATCATTGTGGTAGACAACCTTTTCTTATCTATTTACAGTGACTATTTTCATAATGATGCACATTTAAGGTGTTCATTTGTCACATCCAGGATATTTTCCAGACACTCACACAAACCAAACTACTAGTTACAACACACACTCACACACACAGATTCGAGATGATTTTCTTCCCCACACTGTGAATTTCTTCTTATTATTTGGCAAGAGGTAAATTATATTTAAGACAGTTGTATTCTTGATACTGTAGTTTGACATGCCTTACAGATAGCCAAACAGGTATCAGCAGCATTGATGGTGTTTCAAGAGATGTTGCAAACAGTTCTAGATATTTGTTGATGCTGTAGACAATAGTAGATTGATTTGAAGTTGGCTGTGGAACAGGAGGTGCGTGTGTGGTGGCAGATGGACGTCATTGGTGGTGTGGTGCTGGCAGTTGTGGGGTTTGTGGGCAGGCTCCATTTATAGTGGTGCTATAAATATTGTAGGGAGGAAAAAAAATTTACTTAGGTATTCTGTAGTATCCCCAAGGTAATGTTGATATTCCATCTGCCTCAAAGTACAGCATATCATCATACCTGACAACACTACATTTGTTATGTGTTTGGTGTATACTTATTGAGCATGCAAATGCAACTGATGTTGGATCCCCATTACCCCTGTGTAATATTCTAGGCAATCTCGATAATTTTTGTACCTGAATGATTGCAACACATTAGGTTTTACACCCTTCTTCTTACGAAAACATTGCTCATTCGCAACAATGTATGTGCAAAGTTTAGGACGTAAACCCACAAAGTGTGTGATTATGCGCCCAGCACATTCATCTTTCATCACCCTGGTATGACCTTTGTTCTTGTGAGGGAATCCTTGCAGATTATCGAGCACATAGTTGGATGTATCAAACTGTGCCTTTAAATCTGGGGTAATTACATTATAAACTCCATCACAAGCAACAGAATATACAAAGGAATCGGTGTCACAATAGAGGAGGTGCAAGGCTGGTGGAAGAAATTTTCTACCCATGTACTGATAATGGATTTCGTAAAGGGTTAATTTAGGAAGGTCAAGAATGGCAACGCCAGTGTAAAAAGGTTTGTTGAACACAGCAGAACTCTTTGAGATATCGATAAGGACCAAGTTTTCATCTATAATCTGCCTTACCTGGAATGTTGGACTCCCTATCAGCTCTGCAGGCCCGTAGATCATGTCATACCTCGAAACGACTCTTATGTCCCTTTCCCGCCAGACATTCTGCAATGTTTTTTCCATAAAAAGGAATTATTCATCAATTTGAAATATTTTTTTTCCAATTCGTTTGTAGCCTGGGCAGGCTTTTCAATGTTAAATCGATGTACGGAGCCATCCGAACCTTCTGCTCAAAGCACAAAACGCGGTGAACACAGTCACGTGTGGCTTCATACATCAAGTACTGCCTGAGTGTTTCCCAGTGTATAATATATTTCTTTTGCAGCACAATTGTCAAAAAAAAAAGTTTCACGTGCGAGCCATTCGGGGTTATGCCATTTTCTGGGGCCACAGGCACATCAGAGAGTGCATCATGTCATTCCTGCGGAAAAGACAGATCAACTTCCGCAAAAAACAAGTGTCACCGTAATTCATTATGTTTGAAAAATCCCATGTTGAAAACACGTCAGCCTCAACCCACTGAAAATTTCTAATTGGAAGCTTGGATCGCATTGTACGACTGTACGGCCATTTGATGTCAAAATAGCACATATATTTTGATGCCACACTGGGGTCGTAGTCCTCCCCCATGTAAATATTGTTGGCTTCAACACGTCATTTTGAAACCTGGGTAATGCCGGCCCTAAACCCTTGTTCCATGAAAAGGTACATTAACAATAAAGCGTCCCATGAAAGAGACGGAGCTGTGGCGTACATGGCGGGGTCAAGACCGTAATAAGCCGAACATACGGTCCTGAAAGTCTCAAAAACATCTGCCAGGAAACAAGTGCCAACATGAAAGTATTGAATGGCATACTGCAGCAAGTTTATGCAGTTGAACACATCCCATGTGGCTTGGGCATGAGCGTATACCTTATCGCTAATGCTTTTGCCTTACATGGCATTATGAAATGCGTCCATTGGTGGGAGTGAATTGCGCATCAGACTGTCTGTCGACTTGACAAAGTCATAAGGAAAAACTCCCTTCCATTTTGCCAATTCAAATAGGGTGTTGTCTGGAAACATCGAGTAGGTGATACTCAATTGTGCAGCTAGTAAATTGCCTTCCAAATTTTACAGAGAGGCGCTCATGAATTGGGATGAATCAATTAATCATAACTTGAAATATTGTGCCTTTCCATTTAAATCAATCCCATTGGAAATTTGTTTGGTAATGCATTTGTATTTTTCAAGGGTCCTTCCAATCACTTGAATTTTACCTGGGTTTTCTATTACCTTGGTATCATCGGGCTTCATAAGAAAGTGAGCATCATAAAACTGCAGGTTATGAAAAACAGCAACAAGTGGTCATTTGGGCAGTATGAAATTCAAGTTGCACTTATTATGTGTGCGATCTCTGATTTCGCCCATCAGATGGTCATGATCGAGCACAATACAATCTGTACCGAGCATTTTTCTTTGCAAATGTGACACCTTTCTGAGACACCAACCTAGCTTCATCAGCAGGGGTTATTGGCTTCATCGGAACAATCACACTGTAGATTACTGCAACCCACTATGTAAGTTCAACTAATTGATCAACTAATTGGTACATACAATCAGCACCCACAAACTCAAAATAGTTAGATAAACTTGGATTGTATGAGCAGACCAGCAAAATGCTTCAAGCATATGGAACATGTTGGTTGCTGGTAGTTGTATAACTTGTTTCATCATTAGGAAAGCAAGTGGACATGGGTTTCAGGCAACTTTCTACGTCGCAATAGGTGACGAAACCCAATCTCTGCTGTTTGCTGTAATCTTTAAATTACAAGTACTTGTCGTTCCCAGTGGGGAAAATACTGCGAACAGCTTTTTGTTGCTGGCAAAGAACAGTGTGAATCGCGAGTTTCTCCCCACTAACAAAGTACTAGAAGCTACAATCAAAAAATCTTTTTTTCTTCTTACTAAGCTGACTACCAATCAGTTGGGACAAATTTCTTATACAGACAAAATGCAAATGAGCGGCATTTCCACTGGCGCGAATCGCCAAAATATTCACATGTTTGTCATGATGTACAGGAGAAATACACATGGTACTATACCCCCACCCTTTTCGCAAGTTTCGTCAATTATATTGCTATCTTTGTCCACCACACAGTAGACATTGATAGAAATAGAATTGTTCTCCTCGAACTTACGAATATTCTGTATGACTACAGGTGTCGACAGACCTGCAGTATTCAAAACCTAGTGAGGATTTGGATATTAAGTAATTATCTCGCCATTTCCAGTGACAGGAAACAAAGATGCTACAACAGCGTAGTGGAAACAATCCCTCCAGACATTGTACATCTGCACAAGCTTTCCAATCAGCAATAAACTTTGGTAATTTAGTGTGCGCAGCACCAACGGTGAATGGCCGGTATTGAGACACATGTACTTCCACGTATGTCAATATTTGCAGACTCCAACCAGATTCACACACACTTAACTTCTCAAGTCTGTTTGTGAGATAAGGGACGATATCATCATCATAGATTAAACCCACATCGGATGAGTGTAGGACAGTGAGGGCTTTGCTTTGAAAATAGAAGGTTTCCTTAGCGCCTTCTTCCTTCGTGAGGGATTTCAAATACTTACCCTCTATGGTAAGTGAAACTCTAACTAGTCGATGTGATGCCATTATTAAGTTTAGTAAAGCAACCTTACACCTGTGGAAAAAAACGAGAAAAGTCCACATCACTCTTAAACCTATCATTAACTATCCGTTCATAATTTAGTCTTCCTGAGAAACACTGTAGCCATGAGATCGTATGTCAGGACTGGCAGAGCTTCCACTGAGGCTGGGGAATCGGAAAACAAATTATTTTCTGACTCCCTTGGTGAAATATCTCTAATTGACTAGAAAGTTGATTGTGAAATGGATGTAGCACTCTCCGAATCACAAGAATTTTCAGAGTCTGATAGAAATAAGTCATCATTCAAAAGATCAGCATTGTCATGTTTGGGGGGAGCGGACACGTTTCGATCTTTTGTTGTTGACAATCTCTCTGTAAGTGAATCCATGGACGAATCACTTAAGTAGAGATCATCCTCCAATAGATTAACTTGTGTCCACTCAGGCGAAGCGACACTGTCTCGACAGCTTGCTGTAGACTTTCTTTCCGTCTGCGATTCAGAATCTGAATCGCTTATGTAAAGATCTTCAAGCAAACTGTCAATACTTTGCCACTTACGTTCACCCATTTTAACTAACAGTTTTTTTTTTTTTTTTAGTTTCCCCGATATAACAGTTAAAATGCCACAATAAGTTAAACTGAAGTGCCTTGTCATTCTGAAAACAGAGAAAAATAAGCCCACTTTATTCCCTCACCACGACATAGTTGGAACTAATCTTATAATACTAGCATAAAACACTGTATTCTTTAATATAAATAACATTTGATGAGGGGATTTATGTTTTATTTGGGAATGGCAGTGGACTACAGCGGCGTGTTTTTACAAAATATACGGTGGAAGAGACTGTCTAAAGCCTCCTGGACATAGCCAGGTAACGGACGGCCGAGAATTGACTGTGTGAGGGAGCGAGCAAAGCTTAGGTATCAAGAGCTGATGAGAGAGTGCACGGAGTCGTAGTAGTCTACAACACAGAAGGAAGTTTAGACCGTGCGCGCGGGGTGGGTGAGAGAATGAAAAATGCTTCAGTTAACTGTTGCTGTCTGCAGGCATGCTTTCCTTCCACCACCCCGGCCGACAGCATCCCCTACCGTCGCCTGCACGCATGAGCGACAGCAGGTGAACTTCACTCCCGCCAGTCCGACAACTTCTCTCTGTGGCGTGAATTGCCATCCCCACAGCTCTAGCCACTATACAATTCACCATATCCCGCGTCCTGCAATGTCTATCTTTCACAACTTATGCGTTTAAAGCAAGCGGACTTCGTTTATAATATAACATTGAAATTTAAACTCACGCCATTGCATTGGACTTTAAGGTTAGTTTGAAAACTATTTGTCTAAGAGGAAAACTGTACATCCTAAATGCGCTTTTTAAAAAAAAATATTGTTAGTTCCTCGACACCTTCAAAAATAGTGTACATCGTCAAAAATAAAACTTGTGTACACAGTTAAAAACATTTATGAATATTAGAGTATTAAAAATGTATGTATTTTACACCATCAAAAATACTTTCTAGGGTACACCATAAAAATCGATTACACCATCAAAATATTTAATGAATTTTATAATGAAATTTGTCTAAACATTTTAGCAAGGGAATAACACTCTATATTAATAATAATACTAATTAATATTATTACTATGACTAAACAATTACTCTAAAAACTAAACTTTTTTTAGACACTTTCCAAATAAAAAAGAAATTAACTCAAATGTTATTTTAAAAACTACTCAATTCTCTATCTACTCCCGGTTATACGACAAATTTGAAAATTAAATCTTCTAATACTACTTACAATCTAAAAATCACGTGGCTAAACCACCCTGTCACATAAATATCAAAAACATTTCATTCGTTAGAACTACTCAAGGCACATTAATCTATCACTCGAATAAATATCAACAACCCACCTAGAATTTATTGAAACACTTTTCCCCTGTGCTCATACACACAATCAAGTACCCATCATTTTTCATTTCTCAGAGTACTAGGTATTTTACTGTAGATGGTTTTAACACATTTTTGCGTGTATTTAACAGTGTAGAAAGGGTCTGAATTTGAGATAATGTCTCGCTATTGTCCACTATAAGAATAATGGTGGTCATCCAGTATCTTCCTCTAAACTCTATTAAATTCCTCTCAAATATACATCAACAACCCACCTAGAATTTATTGAAACAGTTTACCCCTGCACTCATACACACAGTAATACACATACACACATACACCATCGATGTATCATTAATTAACTCTAACAATAATAAACTATTTAACTAATAGGCAGGACCACATCGCCCCACACCCTCGAACTATCATTAATTAACACTAACAATAACAAACTATTTAACCAATGGGCAGTACCACATTGCCATAATCACCCTTTCTAATAATTACTGATTGAAATGAAGCGATTTTTATCACACTCCGAAAAAATTTTCATTCCAATGTTTAACAATTTGTTAAAAAGTTTAAAGAAATGTATTAAAATTAATTTAAGTTGGAATGATTTGTAATGATTTGATTAAAAATTCATTCAAGTTGTAAAGAGTTACTAAAAAAAGGTAACGATTTTCATTCAAATTTGTAAAAATGTTTAAAGACTTATTTATAAAGTTTCATGAAATTTATAAAAATTCATTCACGGCATTAAGAGTTATAATGATTTTAAGAAAATTTCGATCAAGTCGTAAACGATTTACTAAAAGTTAAATTAAATCTAATAAATTTTAAACAAACTATTATCAAACATACCTCACCCGGGACTCGAGCCCGGAAACTAACATATTTCAAGCATGCCTTATCTGGGATTCGAACCCAGAAACTATCTTATATTAAAAATGCCTTATCCGGGATTCGAACCGGGAGTCTAACTTTATTGCTCGATGCACATAATATTTTGATGAATCACACCCAGTATGGACCGTGCAACCAAACTTGTTTTCACTATAATGATATAAAGTATGAAGATTATTATCAGATTCTTCGAAATTCTGATAAGGCAAATCATTGCGTGTATTATAAATTATATGTTTCAAAAATTTTTCTTCCCCACAATATGGTGTTACAATTCGTTCGCCCTTAAGCTTACACCTTTGATCTACTATATGATGTCTGTACTGGTTTACAAGACATTTAGAACTTTTGCAGTTAGTTAAAGTGGAATCATAACTAGTTGGTTTACTGCCGCAAAACTGCTTAGGGAACTATCCCCTATGTTTCTTACGAAAATAAAGTAACTCTTTTCACACGAGTAGGTTGTAGCTTGCTCACTTGAAAACTTCATTGGCAGAATTTCAGCATGAGTGTAGGTTTCATTTGCGTGGTAGTAGTTGTTTATGTGACTTCACCAGAATCCTCGTTAGTAATATGATAAAGCAATTGTTTAATATTTTACAGTTGCATGCTGGGCGCATTCAAGACTGCAATCTTGACTGAAAAACGACGAAGGAATTCGTGAGAGCGCGATTGTAGTTCTTAGCGATCGCTTGTGCGTTTAATCTACGAAAGGTTCTCACCATTAAGTAAAGTGCAATCTAAAGATCTGAGTTCTGATAGCGTACACGCTTCTTAACATATTTCTCATAAGTTTTAAATGAACTTCATTTAGCCATTAGATTTTTTTTTTTACTGCTTCACAGTGGATGTATATACTCGCGTATTTCATTATTTCATGTCATACATTCCTCTCGGCCGCACGTTACTGTAAATTATTTCATTTTCATTCAATTTCTTCAAAACTCGACGAAATAAATTGCGGAAAGATTTTTTTGCTGGTTTTTCTACGCGTTGCCAAGACATCAGAACGTCCCATTCGAGGTTGAATTGACTGGCTCTTCCGTGTTTTATCATGGAGCATTAAGGCTTTTAAATAGGATGTTCAATTAGTTGCTGCCAGTAAAGTAATATTACCACAGATAGTTACATAATGGTGGGTATTTACTTGTCGCTCTTCGCCTTATTCAGTAGCAGAAATAGAAGAGCAGTAAGGGTTGCATTCACAAATACATTGAATGTCTCATCGCTGTACGTACAACGGAATTAATATTCTGGCTTTGCGAACATGGTTTCTAGGGCATAAGAAAACTAGTTATTGTAGCATTATGAAAATAAAGACGTAGTCACAGGATGTACGCAACGTTACGTTCATAAGCGGATTATGCTTAAAAGCCGTATGAGGAAACTTGTTTCGATCCTTTATTAAGATTAATGGAGGAATGCAAGTAAAATATTCAGGCCCTAAACAGAAATGGGAACATACGGCAGACAATATTTTCCACACGCTATTAATTGGTGTTCAAACGACAGGGTACAAAACAGTGCAACTCGTCAACAGCTACTTGGAATGTATATTGGAACCAAGGTTGAAAATTCTACAACACTCCCTTCCTTTTTTTTTTCTTTTCCCCAGCAGCCAATCCGATGAAATCCATTATCTATACATAGTATAAAACAAAGTCGCCCGGCCGCGTGTGTCTGTGTATTCTGATAAGGCTTCCAAACCACATGATGGATTTTGATACTGTTATCACAATCATTTAGAGAATTCCTCGAGGAATGTTTGGGTATGTAATACATTAATATTTATTGTAAGGATAGTCGACAAATGTCGACTTTTCTAATCAAGTCGGAAAAAGCCACTTTTCGGGTGCTTGTGTGGCTTATGCTTACTAAGCCATAAGAGATACACCAAATTAATGTACTACAAAACTGTAGATCTCAAAAACGTCTACAAAAACGTCCATGACATGTGTATCTTTTAAGGATGACCCACAATAACCATTTTTGTCTTTTTAAAAATAGGGGTTCACTTACGAAGACATTTTGAACAACACAGTATTACTCCTATGATAGTTACCTTAAGCATTTAGTGTATATATTTGCTGTAAACCTAAACAACACCATATTTCTAAATCGCACCCGAGCGAGGCCGTGGCGGGTCGCTAGTAAGTTCCCTACTGCATGACCAGGTAGTGCTGATAGGCTTATCACAAATAAACAATACGGCAGTTAATGAATGATGACTATTACGGACAAGTCATGGTAATTTTATTAGCTTTTTTTTCACAAACTTTTATTTAAATTGCATTGTTTGTATGTACGGTGTCTGTCCGACCTCTGTGCGATGCAATGAACTGGTGTGCTGTCTGTCTGCAGTGCATTACTGTTCGTTAGGTTGCAGCCCGAAGTCTGGAAGGGGCAACCAGTGTTTAACTTCACTTGTTTAGTCTTTAAAGTCTCGCCGTTTTTTTTTTTGAATTGCCGTTCGTCAGGTTGCAGCCGAAATTTTGGAAGGGGCACACCAGTGTTTAACTGCACATTTTTAGTCTTTATAGTCTCACGAATGAATGTATAAATAGTCTACTTATTAAATAATAATAAGAAAATATTGTTGAGACTGAAAATTGAAAATAAATTAAGTATTAGGAAAAAAACCTTTTAAAACCAACCTTTTATTTATAAATGCACTAAAAAGAGAAAAATAACTACAGTAGTTACATAATTTGTAGACCTTGTAAGACGTGGTCGGAAAGCCATAATAAACTTTACTACAAGTTATTATGCTTGCATGAATTTATATTTAGTATATAAAAGCTTGGCGAGAATAGTTAAGAACCTTATGCAATATATGTTCTTACTACACTTGTGCAAAAGAGTTATATAGTCTATATTACTACGATTATGAAAATGAGGTATTCGTTCTATATTGCGCCAAGCTCTTATATACTAAATATAAATTGAAATAAACATAATAATTTGTAGTGTTTATTACGGCTTTCGACAACATCTTACAAGTTCTACAAATTCTGTTATTATTCTCTTTTCAATGAATTTCTAAATGAAAGGTTCGTTTAAAAATATTTTTTTATGGTTAATTTATTCATACCATAGCTATGGCTATTATAAAGCTGTTATTGGTAAGATAATCACTTTCAAAAGCAACCATAGAAAAAAATATTCACCCGTTAACTACATACAGGCCCTACGCTACCGTACACACTGGCATGCAAGCTTCAAGTTTGCAGCTCTGTTTACCTTGAACAACGTTTGGAACGATTTTCGTCTTCTGCGCATGTAACAAACTTTGACCCGCCTATCGCTAGTGTATTTTCCGAAGTCACACAGAACCGCTCCTTTATATGAATGAGCAATTTTCAGTACATTCATATTCCATTAAAAAGAAGGTTAGGGAACGTATGCAAACATCTCAGTGCACGCGCACACGTAAGGAGTGTTCTAACCTCAAATTGCATCAGCGATGTTTTTAATAGCGCTTTCGTACTGCGCAGCTAGAACAACCACTCTGCCCTATTTTCCCTCTTACGGTAGTGGCGTTTCGTGTCATGTAATCCGCAGGTATTTGTAAAATTTTAAGCGCTTTTCCATTTATCGAAAAAAAAAAAAAAAAACCTAATTCCTTCAGATACGTATGGAATATTCTGTAGTTATTACACAGTATTTAATGTAACGAAATGTTGAATTGCATTAATAAAAAAACTGGATGGTATCGCGTTATTATTTTTAAACTTTTTTTTTTTTTTTTTTGGTTCACTGTGGTTTTGGCGCCTGCGGTCCACAGACAAGACCACAGTAAATGTTGTTGCCCTTTCCGAAAAGAAAGTTCGGACAACACTGCTGTACGGGTTTTTGAAGTTAACCTTCGAAAAATGTCACTGCCCTACTTGCATATATTTCTTAACGCGCTCACTGACTGGCATACGGACAGTAAAGCTGGTAACAACAGATAGAAAGTAGTTCCCCTTCTTTAAGTAGAATTAAAAGCAATAGTAATACAACTGAGAATACTGAAATTATTTATTTTGCTGTTTTTGTTTTCTTATGCACATGCGTATGAGATATAGCAAATGCGAACTATATTTACTCTTATAATAATTTCACTATTTCACGTGACTGGCGCATGAATAAAGATTCTAGGCGTGTGGCAGTATTAAATTTACGTGTGCGGGATGAGTAAACACGCAGTGCCTCAGCTTACCGTGAACAGCCCCACACAAGAAGCAGGTATTTTTTCAGGAGGAGAACGAGGGTAGCCAGGTGTGTTTCGCGAAGATGGCTGGAGGTACGAACGAACATTCGGGCCAGCCAGGTAGACGGGCAGGACCGACCTTCGCCGCCTGAAGGGCGCCTGAGGGAGGAGCAGATGACTGCAGCCCTGAGGGCACCAGGGCAGAACAGAAGGGAGGAACAGTAAACACCTGGTAGCCACCTACAGCCACCCGACCTTCGCCGTCCATCTGCTCGCCTGCTGGCTACCTAGCCCCGGGGGCCAAGAAGGCGGCAGAACAGCAGTGCGCACAGAAGCGAAATAAAGGCCGGCGTTCCAAAACGTAACTCCGAGAATAAGGCAGGAATAATCATTTATTTATTTATTTCGACTTTATTTATACTGGTGAAGTTAAGGCTCCATTGCCTTGTCTTACACCTAACCAAGTATAACTCAGTGTACGCATACGTAAACATAAAGAACAAGAAAAATACTTACATTAACAAGAGGCGAAACAGAAATATGATAGCTCAAAAAGTAGTAAATGTGAAAAAGATCAGTGGTTTCATATTATGTACATATCTTGAGCAGGACTAGAGACAAGGCAATGTTTGAAGAAACTAAAATTAAAATAGCACAATAATACTGATTTACAACCCGTCGCGTCCCTCCGTCATCCGTCCGTCATAAGTTCGTCTCTCAGCTGAGCGATTTACAACCAAACTTCGTACGTCCCACGTAAGTTCATTGCTGCAAACCAATAAAAACAAAACCGTTTACAAATAGGAAAAAAAAAAATTCTCCATGAAAAGCGAAACATTTTTGATGTATTTAACTTTTTTTTTATTTACTGTTACATAAACAAGCATACGAAAGCAAATGCCAGGCAAAACAAAACACTGCACGCACTACACAGCCTTGTAAAGAACTTGGGATGAACGAGTAACAAAACGTGACAGCTTAGAAGGCTGTAATTTCATCCGTTCGTCCGTCAAAAGTTAAAGCTTGCCAAGGTTTCGACGGACGGACTGATATAATTAATGGCCATCTCTGATTGGCTGTTGGTCACGTGATTGACGGACGGACGGATGGGACGGGTCGTTGTAAATCCTGCCTAAGAATAACGTAACACAGAGGAACAGCTGATGAAAGCAAAGAGTATAGTCCAATCTGTTCTGGAACCCCGCTAAAGTTATACTTCCAGGGTACCCCTCCGCCTCATGCAAACAAAGATTAACCGAGTCAAGAAACTTAAGGCCTATACCAAAGGGACAGCGCACCGCTTTCGTGCGCGCTCAGTGTTACAACATTTCACATTAGAACTATTTCTTGCTAGGTATTACCAACACACCTGTTATCTCCCTCTTTAATTTATATGAAGTATAAATAAAATATTATAATTTATCAATAAAAATTAAGTAAAAGTTCATTTTATTAGAAAAAATACGTTTCTTTTTTTTAAATCTTAACACAAGTATGAAACGCTTGTGACAAATGACATATGTATGAGACAAGCAAGCACGCCATACATAGAGAGATTTTTCAATGGTTTAATTCGAAAAGTGTGAAGAAACTGCGAATAGATTATACATGTGGTTTTGGAACGAGCATGTTGTAAATAGCATGATGTGTTTACAAATATGTACTGATTATTCGACCAATATCAATTCCAAAAGTTATTTATCACTTTACCTGAATTCTTTCTTGTCCAACAAATTGGTTATATACATAAACAGCTTTAATTGCAATATTATTTGAACTATCATATTTCTGTTTCGCCTCTTGTTAATGTAAGTATTTTTACTTTTTCTTGTTCTTTATTTTTTTACGTATGTTTACTCTGCGTTATATCTGGTTAAGTGTAAGAGAAGGCGTTGAAGCCTTAACTTCGCCAGTATAAATAAATAACTAACTCTACTAAACTTCCCGCCATTTTCAGTTGCCCTCCCGTTACTCGCTGAAATAGCGCGTGTAAAAGTTTTACTCTGGTAAGATCATCAGAGCAATTACTCTAAAGTTTTGGCACACTGCCGAGAGGAAACAAAAAAATTGGGCGCGGCTGTGTTGGGGACACGGCCGTTTGTTTTGAGTGAATGCGCCTACGTCGACGCGCTCTGACGCCTTGATGTTTATTTTACGTTCGCCGCACCGAGTAACTCGATCATATGGTGTTTCATGGGTACCACTGGATTGCTTCCGAGATGTTTTTCCAACCGTATACGATTTCTGTATTTCGACTTGGCTTTTTAACGACTATAGGCTGAAACTGTGTTAAGTTTTCTTAATTTTTTTTACATTAAACTCATGCCATTTCACCATAACCACGCCACACAAATTTTTTTTTTGTTCCCGCAAACGATTGATCTTTGAGAGCTGTCGATTGAAACCTTAACGAGCGTCGTAGTTTCTCCTAGTCGAAAGTTATACTACGCGCAAATTATGAGACGTGACGAAACGAACTAAAAATTGCGCTGACCCTGCCCCCCCCCCCCCCTTTTAACCAAACCCTCCCTTCTCGCTTCGCGCGATGCTTCGCAGTCCTCACTCAACGTAACATATTCTTTGATCCTTTTGGCAATCGAGTGGTGTAATTGAATTTAAATGTAGACGATAGATTCGGAGCTGCAATGTCAAACCGTATCCCCCAATTTTAATTTCATCGGGTTTTCTAGATTGCCTCCCACTATGGTTGCAAATTTAAAGACATATTCACGTCAACAGTCACTCAAAATGCTTCGGGACAGCCGAAGAGAAAAGTTTACTCGCAGAGTAACGTTTTTAGAACGCCGCTCAGAGAAATCAATTGGTAAAGGGCTGTATACGATGAAAAACGTGTCCGTATCAAAATGAAAGAAGCTAAACAGAGTGTTTCGTGACTCAACCGACATACTTCGGCAGCGTGTTATACAGATCATTGGCCACAAAAAAAAATGTCATATATCCAAGTAGGCCACGCAGCCCCATTTCAGAACTGCAGGTACGTAAATGCAATAAAAACACAAATCGGAATGACTGAATATCTTTAATGCAATTGACTACATTCGTGTTGTAAGTCCCACGCAAGCTGCTAAAAATGTGCCCAATCCGACCGTAAGCAGACACTGCTAGTGTGGCTGGCGTGGCCAGTCTGTGGTAGTGTTTCGAAGCGAGTGGTCGTGTAACAATGCCAGGAATGTTCGAATGTTCATAGTACGCAAACACACTGCGAAGGAAATGGGCATGGTGCAGTAGCCGAGTATCCGCGCAGGTGGATTGGAAGAGGTGGGTCAGTCCCATGGCCGACGCGCTCTCCAGACCTCTCCCCCGTGAAAGTTTTATTCTGGGGCTGCCTGAAGAGTAGGGTTTACAGCGGACGGCGATCAGACACACGAGGCCAGTTGCTACAGGCGGTAACCTACGCCAATGATCAGCTCAGAAATGAACTTGCAGGCGTGCAGTTGCAACACGCCATGGTAGGCTACGACGTATCACAACCTGTTGACGGTCAGATGGTGCACATTTTGAACAGCTCGTGTGAGACATTCAACATGAATGTAGCCAGTTACATGAAAGACATTGAGTCATTCCAATGTGTGTTTTTGTTGCACTCATATCCCTGTAACTCTGAAATGGGGCTACATAGCCTACTCGTGTACGATATTTTTTTGCTGCCAATTATCTGTATAACATTCTTCCGAAGTATGTCGGTTGAGTCGCGGAACATCCTGTATTTACTAAACAGTTAATGGTTATTGCGTTACGTGTCGCGTAAGAACATACTCGATGTGTAGAAGTGTAGGAATTGGCGATATTTAATTTCGTGTATTGCACGTAAAACCTTCAGCCAACACAACGAAAAGAGAAAAGAAGAACAAGATGCAATATATTATTCATTTGAATATCTAATTTCTAAATGAAAATATGCGTTTTTATTTTCTTTAGCTCCTTTAAAAAAAAAATTCGTCTAAATTATTATACAGTATAAACCATGCATTTTTAAATCGTTCTACTCGAACGTCTCTTACGTACACGTAATTGGTTTTGAACCAACCTTAAGGTATTTGGAAGGCGCCATTTTGGAATTACGTATATTCCTTCGCAACTTGAATTTCGAATTCAGTGTTTGAACCTTAGCACACGGAGCATCGAAACTAAATTATTTTTCTCACACGATTCGTTCCACCATTTGTTACCGTTATTAAAAACTCCGTTATTATGTAATAATTTCTGTCCCAGCGTGAGAAGTTTCCCATGATTCCAAAAACACAGCTAACTTTATACTAGTGCACGCATTATATATTGCATATTGTTAGACTTTTTAGATAACATTTGTTACAATTAATTAATTTGTATTTGCGTATTCACTCTCTATCTCATTAGTACTTGAACTGAATTTGTTGTTGTTATTATTATTATATTTTTCAGTTTATCAATAACTTTTAAATCATTTTATTTTTATAATTTATGATTAAGATCGTAGGTTAGGCATAATAATTTTTCATGTTTACTTGAGTTTAAAATGATTAGTGTAAGAAATTCGCCATTAAAAATAAATGACAATAGTAGATATAAATAAATTAATGATACCTTACAAACATCAAAATTATGTCGGGCAGTCTTCTATGGCATGGTCAAGCTTTGAAATTTAATTTCAGCTCATAAAGTTTGATTATGACGATTTGCAAAACAATCGTAAATATATAGGATTTATCCATCCTATAGGCTGTTCATGGTAAAGTGAGCACTTTTGAAGCCCTAGTTACTTTCTTCTTTCAGCAGTTCTTTATCTTTTAACAACCTTTTTAAATAAATATTGCCATGTAAGTAATAAACACAGTGTGTATATTCCATCGCACTCGGAAGTTAACGTCTAAGGCTAAAATAGAATATATTTTATTGACTATTATTCCAAATGAAAGATCTTTCAAAAGAGTTCAATTTACCGTGAATAGCCTATGACAACTACGCCTGGCTGGCGAATGAAGTGCATTGCAGATGTCTGATCGAAAACACGTGATTAAAAAAAACCGACGGATTTCAAGTTTATTGCAAATCGCACTCCTGTAATCTCAACAAACGTTTCAGCTGAAAACAAATTTTGTGTTTAAAAAAACTTTCTTGGAATCTGTACGTATCAACATCTCAAGTTAAAATTGTGATGTTTACACTAAAAATACCTATAAACGTTATTTATAAATTATTTGGTACTTCTTTTATTAAGTTGTCACTGGTACATTTTCACGAGACTATAAAATACTCACAGAAGGTAGAAAAAGTTCGGACCAAAAAAATGTTTTATTTAATTTGTGTACCACATGCTGTTCAATTCATTCCTCGCAAAACTCGTAATACATGTCAAAAGAACAAATTTACTGTTTTAAAAATATGCAAATAATTAAAACTAACTTACGTTCAGAAATTAGATAGTTCACATTAAATAAAAACACAAAGTGCTAATTTAAGAAGTCTTTAAAGTCGCACAAGGAAATGCTTTTGCCATTTAAAACAATTGCTGGAAATAAGGAAATCCTGCATATTTTATATTCGTGGCTACCCCAGAATTTTCGTAAAATACCTTCTACTAAGCACATATGAAAATTAATTAAGACATGGCATTTTAGTTACCTTTCCTCAATCTTCTGCAAATAGTTTGATTTATTTTATTCGTACATTACAAAAACAGTTAAATTTTTATTTTGACGTGTAATTTTGCAAAAAAAAAAAAATTAAAAATAAATAATTAAAAGAAAAAGTAACGAGTGAGTGAAGATATTTGGGCGGCTCTTAACACCAAGATCTTGAGAGCTGGTGAGAGTGAAGCGAGGTGAGTATGAGGCAGCACCGGATTGCAAGAGGAGGGGAAACGGGAGAACCCCGAGAAGATTCGCCGACCAGTCGCCGGCACGTTTCCCACATGCGAAGTTATGAGAGCTGCTCCACCGGGAATCGAGCCCGGTTCGCCTGGCTGGGATGCGAGTGATCTAACCACTAAACCACCGCGGCCCCAGGGAAAAAAATAGTTAGGTATAATATGTACAAGTTAAGCAGTGTGTGTTACAAATATAAAATGTAGTAAATTTTTCCATCAACAGATTTTCGTGGACTGTTGCTCATTTTTCTTGTCCGCTGGAGAAGCACAGATGATACAAATAAACGTCAAAGGAACATGAGAATTTCCTTCAGCGATTCCGATGACTGTTCCCTTTTCCTCTTTACGCCACATCGCTGTGATGTTTATTGAGACAGGAGGAGGGAGCCTTCAAACAGAGTAGTTCGTATGCCTCACCTGACTCCGAACCCAGCGGGAACCTTGTTTTTGACGTGGTTTACACTGCGTGCCCTCGTCTTCAGCGGAAGCGGAAACACAAAGGGAAATAGGACTGATAAAAGGGAGACCTTGTGTGCAAGCCGCACACAGAAATTCCTCAACACCTCCTTTACCAGACATCGTCAGTAATAACAAACGATAAGACAAACAAGTGTGCTGCATTAATGAAATGGGAACTAGATATTGTCTCGGCGTGATGTAAATAAGCAATGCAGTTGCAAATGGACGTGAGATGTTACTTACATGGTAATAATATTTTATTAAAAATATGGTTAAAGGATAAAACATGGCTGAAAGTAAAACGTAACTAGGGCCTGAAAAGTACTCACTTTACCGTGAACAGCCTATACCTACGATTACTCTTCTGTGCCATATGGCTAAACGGTGTGTGGGAGGTAGAGGGGATAAATGGGAAATACTCATGTACTTTATATAAGATACGTTGGGCAAAAGTTGGATCTGGTATCTCCTTTTCATGGGCAATAGTTACAAGGCTTCGTAACATTCTTCGTGTTAAGTAATTCAAATACAAAAAATTAACAGGTTGCGGTTTATAATATGTTAGACACGAGACTAAAACTTAATTTGACATGAGACAAACACGTGTTATAACTTTCAACGGTAATGTTGTAGCGCGAATTGGTGGCCAGTTCGGGGAAGGGGTATCAAGCCCGCAAGGCATCCCATCCGTGAAAGCTCCGTTTTAAACAACTACCCCAGGCGAATATTCGGATGGCACTTCAAACACGTGTCGTGGTCGAGTCCTCGCCGTTTCTGCATGTGAGCCACAGCTTTTCTGTGCCGTAACAAATACCCTGCAGAGCATCCTGAAAGAAAGAATTTTTCATTTAGTCCCTAGCTTCTATCCAAGAGCCTTTCAAACAACACACACACACACACACACACACACACACACACACACACACACACACACACACACACACACACACACACACACACACACACACACACACACACACACACACACACACACACACACACACACACACACACACACACACACACACACACACACACACACACACACACACACACACACACACACACACACACACACACACACACACACACACACACACACACACACACACACACACACACACACACACACACACACACACACAACACCACACACATACATATATCAGCTTGTGTTGACTATATTGTTACAATTTCTCTCTCTCTAGAAATTAAGTGGGCTAAACAAAGTTCGTTAAGGGATGGAGGTCTTACTCAAATAAAAGAATTAATTATAATGTTCTAGTTTTATTTACAATAACTACAGCAAAAATTCTCTCGAATCAACATCTAACAAGAAATGGATATAACTAACTGTTCACAATTGACACCAATTAATAAAATTCATAATTACGACAGGAATCAATGAAATTAAATAATTAAATATCAGTCCAAAATAGGCAGTGTATCGACCTATTAAATTATTTTATAATTTATGCGTCCATATTTGACAGTTCGAATATTTACAAAAAAATTAGTATTAAACTTCCATTCAGTCCCACCTCAGTTCAGTCCCGCCAGTCGCAATGTTCTAGAGACCTCCAAGCGCCCTCACGCACAGTAGGCTTCACTCGTCGGTTTCACACCCTCTCGTCCATTCAAGCCACGAACACCTCACTCGCCGTGGTCCCGCGATCTCCAGTCGTCGTCCACACTCCACTTCGCTCGCGCACACTCACCAGGCTGCCTCCATCAAAGATTGCCTGCCGCTGGGTTGTGGCAGTATATATATATAGTGTCTTAGGCCGCCACCTAGAATCTTCCCCAACTCGCATGATGCGTCGCGGAGGGCTGAGGCGCCAGCCAGTCTCTCCAGAATATTCTAGCGTCGTCGCTAAACGTATCGGAAACTCTAGCAGGCGAGAGGAGGTCTGTGACGCCAGTAGGGGGAAGTCAGGAGGCCGCGAGCGCATCGTTCCCGGAAGAGGGGAGGGCGAGATGGGTCTCCTACCACGGCGCGGGGCAGCCGAGTCGGCACCAGCTGCAGCACGTAACAATATGTTATTTATACTATGTTTTCTGCGGTTTTATTAAAGGCGTGCACTATAATCCATACACGGTTACTTTACACTTTTCTGAAGCCCTGCTTAAGTTATACTTCCAGAATATTCCTCCGCCTTGTTCAAAGTAAGCTTAACTAAGGCTATAAAAGTAAATGAAAGGCAACTCACTGAATTCGTGCGCACTCAGTTGTAATAATATTTTGCATGATAACTATTTCTCTCTAGGAATTACCAACTCACATGTTTTCTCGCTGCTTTTATCCATAGTTATTATAGATGACAAATTATAATTTATATATTAAATACAGGTGGCACTTAAATTTAACAAAAAACTAGTTACTTTTATGTTAAAATGCTTGTGATACGTGGCATATTTGGGAAGTAACTAAACACGTCATACATGGGGTGATTTTTCAAAGGTTTGAAGAAACCGTGAAACGACTGCATAGATTAGTACGTACGTAAAAAAAAAAGACGAGTGTCTAGGGCAGCGTGCAACTTGTACCGAGCCGCAAGCATGTGCGGGAACAAACGTTACGTTCTCAGTCGAATGAATCAGCTGAAGCGGTTCTAGCCGGAAAGACTGAACGCCAGGCGCAGAAGACACAATGAGCGCTGCGAACCATGAATACCGGCCCCGACAGAATTGTTAAGTGTGGCGATGGTGAGGTGGATAGAGTGGTTGGGGGGGGGGGGGGGGAGGGCCCTTTGATGTTCAGTAGCTGCGTGCTCGGTCGACGACGCAACGGCCGCTGGGGAAACGGCGCAAGGTTGAACTACGTCGCCCTGTGGATGTTAGAAGGGATGTTGCGATACCATGGAAGTATCGATACTGGTGGGATCGGAAAAGGAATCGAGAGAACGCTATCGATACTCATTACGATACCGGTATCACAATAATTATAAGTATATCAGCATCAGAAAAAAAATTAATTTATTTTGTTTGTCTTCTATTTTTCATAAAGTAGTTTTATAGTTACACATACATATTTGTATTTTTAATAATCCAGCACCTATATCGTTCTCTCATTTCGAGGACTCTACAGAATTTGTATTTTTTTTTTTCATATCTGATATTTGTTTTGAACAAATACACAGCATCGTTATAATTAGAGAATAAGTAAAATACTGACGTGTGCTGCTTTTAAATTTATTATTTTATTAAGGAATACATATATTTATATATTTGGGGCACTTTGACTGAAAGAGTTCAAAATTAGCAGCTAGAAGAAAAATTCCTAAGAAAAGAAAAATCGGTAACGAATCATTTACTGATATGATGCTGGTAAAGTATCGATTCCAAAATACCCAGTGTCGAAAGAAAAGTATCGATACCTGTATGATGATAGTAGTATAGTAACATCCCTAGATGTTAGTTACAGGCTCCGCGACATTGAGACTGGGTTGTTACGTTTGGTTCACATGTACGCCGATCACGCCAAACAGACAGAGGAGGCAGAACCGATGGTTGTTCTCATGCAAACAGATTTTCCCCGTGTAGACATTTTGCTACAGAATGCCAAGATTCTAAAACAAATCATAGATAAAGATAACAATCTGAATGCTGTCGTCTTTACACTCTTGTTTATCGATCCCATTATAGTGAGATTTAGTTACTAAATGATTTCCAAGAGTTTTTAATTATATTGTTACATCCAAAAATATTTAGCTCCGTAGGGACTATCTTTCGGTTCATTTTCTAATTACGTTTATTTAATACAAATGTTGAATAAAATCAACGTTTATATTCACGTATTCCTTTATAAATGCGTGCATTAAACTACCCTATACTTTTACATCAACACACATATTACATCAATACAATAATTCAGTAGCGTAAAATACGTGGACCAGTTGACTTCTGGGAAATATCGGCGACGTCTGCTCTTCCCGCGAGAGGGAAATATCGGCGTGAGCTCAACTTTTCTGCGCGACTTTCGTGGACACGGAGGACGGCTTCTGATTGGTTGTTCTAGTCTTCCGCCCTGTCTGCTCTGGTCTATTGGCGTGCACGTGAACCAGGCACTAGGCCCTGTCCACGATGGCTTGTCCGTGGGTCGAATTGCCCGCGGGCCTGCATTGTCCGCGGACGCATGTCCCAACGTGCGTGTCCACAACTGCGACGTCCGAAGCTATGCGTTCTGATACTGCCACCAAGAGCGCACCAAATTCGGTACCATCCGAAGCTAAGCTTTCGGACAATCAAATCGGCGCGCCAGTTAATTGCACGAAATACTCGTAAATATTGTCATTTGTAGCTTGTTTAATTCTTTTTTTCTCATTTAAGTGATGATAGTGGGTACTTTTAAAATTTCGCTTCAGTTTAACTTTATATGGATTTTTTTTCTCTCTTGTCAGTAATTTTTTTATTTATTAAAGTTTTGCTTTCGCGATTGCGAGAATGAAGATTATGCCATTGTAAAAGAAGTATTTTTATATTTTCACTTCACATTTAGATATCAATAGACCATTATTTACTTTACCGTTTTGGCACGATAATATATATATATATATATATATATATATATATATATATATATATATATATATATATATATATATATATATATAAACTTGGGACAAGTGTGCGTGGGTCCGCGGACAAAAGTCGAGGTTCGCGAATGATCTTGGGACATGACGTCATAGGGTCACGTGTGCCAATCGGCAGTATGGCGTCCGTGGACCAGCTATTGCGGACAAAACAATACTGGTATACTCCATTCGTGATCACTTCCAACATTCCTGAAGCCCTGCTGAAGTCATACTTCAGCTAACAAAGCTCGACCAAGTTAGACCTAGGGTTTATTATACTCGAGTTAGGAACAAAACGAGATTTCTTGTGGTACAGTTCGGTATAGGGAAATTTTCCTCTGTAAGGTGCGAGTATCCTAAATAAGTCATTTTTGAGTTGGCTGTAAATTGAGAGATTATGCATATATTTGTGAAGGTTCGTGTCTGGTTCCAACTGCGAAATGTACTCTAATGTATTGTGTACATGTAATGTGAAATAAAAATGTTAATAGATAGTGTACACGAGTGTTCTTTGGTTGGCCTACACTGCAGAGCATGTGAGAAGTACAGCCCAACAGATATGCGAACACTAATAAAAATGTTAATAGATAGTGTACACGAGTGTTCTTTGGTTGGCCTACACTGCAGAGCATGTGAGAAGTACAGCCCAACAGATATGCGAACACTAATAAAAATGTTAATAGATAGTGTACACGAGTGTTCTTTGGTTGGCCTACACTGCAGAGCATGTGAGAAGTACAGCCCAACAGATATGCGAACACTAATAAAAATGTTAATAGATAGTGTACACGAGTGTTCTTTGATTGGCCTACACTGCAGAGCATGTGAGAAGTACAGCCCAACAGATATGCGAACACTAATAAAACTTGCCAAATTCAATTTCAATAACATCACAAGGCAGATACTTACTCAAATGCACCGCCGTCTGCAGGACAACATGCTAAACAGTAAAATACCACAACTAACAACAGACGAACTATGGTAAATGAAAACAATGGCAGCGCTGATTCTTTCAAAAATCTTAATAGGATGTAACAAGCAAGGTTTCGTGTGTTTTGTGATCAGCGAGCAGATTATAAATTAAAATTGAGCTGAACATATAAAAGTTACTTAAATATGATTAAAAATTATTAATTCATAACTCTCAAATTATATACATTGCGGGCCGACACTAGCTAGCAAACATTTATATCTGAGCACGTAATATATACTAAAGAGTATGACTCTTTCTTACAGGTTCTTCTTGGCTAATAATCTGTGCAAACTGGATTTTAAAATATATAACTGCGGTGCAGGATAAAATGTGAACTAACGAGAGCTGCAGTCTTTTGAAACTGGTCCTGGCTTATCTGACAATTTAAATATGTTGGTTGTCGTCGCCAGCAGCCAGCTGCAGCAGCCACGTAAAATCAAAGCGTAGACGGCTCCGCAGCTGTAGGCTATTAGATCCGCTTCTACGACGAGATCTTCCCGAAATATTAACATAACGGGGATATACGTGCGTACCACAGTCCTTGCACGTTCACTTGATAAGTACGCGGAAGGTGCAACATATCTCATATTTAATCACGGCTGTAGTCCGAACTCAAGACATGTCTTCGCTTGTGATCTTCATCACGTCTTCGCTTGTGATCTTCATCACGTCTTCGCTTGTGATCTTCATCACGTCTTCGCTTGTGATCTTCATCACGTCTTCGCTTGTGATCTTCATCACATCTTCGTATCATCGTGCTTGCCCGGTCTTTATACAAATTTCGCCTCGTGTATCAAATAAATTAATGCAAATTCCTAGCTGCGTGATCACCCCAGACCGCCGTAGCCCTAGCAAAGAAAACAATATGGTTTAAAACTTCCTTTAAACCATTTAAAACATTCGCAGATAAAGTGGCGATCTTCAACAATCTCATTTTCAAATGAACGAATTCTCTCATAGGGTAGCTAGTAAAATATTTGCACATAACAAAATGTTGGCGACTTTCTCTCTCAAAGAGAAATTAAATTCTTGTCCAGTTCTGACTTTAACCAAATATCTTTCTATTCTACTAAGTGTAAACAAACGAGACTGGCGGTTCAGCTGGCTGATAAAAAATCCTTACCTACATGAAAAGCAATGACAATATAAATAAATAATATGTACGGCATTCAATTGAGGTTCGTGGGTTAGTCAAAGAAATGTATACTCTACTATCTCAAACCTATATCATCAAAATAATTCAAATACTAATTAAAATTTCATGTGTTACAGTACATACTTTCCCCAGCCAAAATTTAAAGTATTAACTCTGTTACGTAGATATTACTCACACCTTCCAATGATGTTTACAATAGGTAACAGTAAAAATACAACTATGGTTGGCACTGGTCTTTCATAAGTAAGGTTATTTAAGCGGGAAACATTTATACATTTAAGTACAAAATAAAAATAGCTGTCATAAACGGGAACTTTGTATTTTTCGCTTTTCTCTTAATGAAACTGCGCTGACAAGCATTAAAAGGGTCATTTTTAACCGCTCGAAATCTCATTTTTCATTCACTTGTCAAATTTAAATAAAGTAATATTTTAAGCCAACGTTTTCGTAATCCAGTTTACGACAGAGTATTAGACAACATGCGAACATATTTCGATAAATTTTCACTCTAGTACGGTGAGCGAAGTTTTTTTATTTGTGTTCTCTAACACGACACAAATCGGAAGGTTTATCGGGATTATATTTATTTTATGGAAATGGCATTTGTCCTATTTACTTGATGGGAAATGGATTGTGTTATATATGTTATCTTTGTTTTTTTTTCTCCTTCTGATGTTATGTGTCTGTGTTCGGCTATTAAAGGTAAAATACTCAGTTGGAATTTCGTTTTGTTCCTGTTTGATTTCTCATTAATCGCGAGGAGAAGTAAGTTTGGCAATAATTATTTATAATTTTTATCCAATCATTTCAAGCTCTGCTGTTTTAAGAACCCAGTCCATTGCTGAGGTGGAGTCGGATCTTTTTTTTAAATTTAGTAAGCGTCCTCTATAAATTTATAAGAGTGTATAAGACCGAATGGCCAATAAAGTTTTCACACCCATTTATAAAATTACGACTAAAATAATTTATTTAAAGTGAGCAGTTTTACTCTACTGCATGGCAGGGGATGGTGATAGTTTGTTGTTTCATATTCGTATCATCACGACTTGCAAATAAAATGCACACATGCGACACTAGTGCACCCTGGCGGCAAAATAATTTTAGATTCCCAAACTGAAAGCATTGAGATTTCCAACCTGAGTAAAATTAATCTTAACCAAGTGTAGAAAATTTCACCAGAGGGACAACGCAACGCCTTAGTGCTCAATGCTTTACATGAAAACTATTTCTTTCTAAGCATGACCAACACACCTCTTATTTCGCTGTTTTTATTTATATTGATTATAATAAATGAAATGGGTGAAATATAAGTAAATGTTCAGTTTACTAAAAATAAAGTACTTTTAAATTAACGGAAGTGTAAAACACTTGTGATACATGACATATCTAGGAAACAACGACACATGTAATAAAGATGATTTTTTTCGAAGGATTTATTCAAAAAGCGTGAAGATGACGCCAATAGAATACGAAGGCACTTTTAAAATCACTGCTCAGGATCTACTTCCCCGTCTATTCTGTATCCTTCCATCATGTGGTGGGGCCGCGGTGGTATAATGGTTAGACTACTTTCATCCCACCAAGACGAACCGGGTTCGAGTCTCGGCGGATTTTCTCTGGGATGTCCCGTTTCCCTCGCCCTTGCATTCCGGCGCTGCTCCACACTCACCTCACTTCTCCATCTTCGGCTTTCAAGACCTCGATGTTAAGAGCAGCCCAAATCTCACTCTGTTCCACTTCCATCATGTGTAAAATTGAAGTCGTGTTCCAACTGACAGCTTCTGTGTCTCAGCCAGCTGTTTATCGCAGTGGTACCACAGCATGTATCCAGGTAAGTTGTAGTCTGTATGACACACACTTTTAACATTAATAAATAAATAAATAAAATGTATGTGGTTACGTTTACATTAGATTGTTTCTTTGTACTTAAATTCACGTACACCATTATTGACGTATATATTTATCTAGGTGCATGAATTCATAAAATAAATATACGAATCTACAGTTTCCTTTGCCCCACCAGGGTTCAAAACAAATATCGCGGTGATTTGTGATTTGGTAAATTAGTATTTAATAAGCTTCATTAAGTGTTAAAAACTGAACTACCAAATACGTCATTATTTCAGTACGTGAATAGGTTTAAGTGGCCATTCAGTAGAATAGAATGAGTGAGTGAAGAGATTTGCGCGGCTCTTAACAGGGAGGTCTTGAGAGCCAACGAGGGTGATTGAAATGAACATAGAGCGGCGCCGGAATGAAGGGGCGGGGGAAGCGGGAGATCCCCGAGAAGACCCACCGACCGGCGGCGTCGTCCGGCACGGCTCCCACTTGCGAAAATCCGCTGACCCGGCCGGGGATTGAGCCCGGTTCGCCTTGGTGGGAGGCGAGCGTGCTACCCGCTCAGCCACGGTGGCCCCCCCCCCCCAGAAGAATAAAAATTGCCAATTGGAACACGGCCTAACATTACCCGTGGGTCATCACTCTAGTCACACGCCATTCCAAGTGAAACAGTGCAAGTGTTAAGAACCTGATTGTGCTACTAATATTAAAATACACACTGCAGTGTGTATAAATCAAGAAGAGCTAGCTTCACTGGCAGCACGTTTGAACAGTACACTCGTGATACGTGGTCTTAGTGTGCACCGCAGCACACACAGCGGGCAAAGAAAGGTGGCTGATTATAATACACCGGGGTTGGGTAGAGAAATGAGAATTGTGACGAAAATATGAGAGTGATGTTTGATCGTCGCCAACTCTTTGGTCGCAGTGGCCCGCGCGAATCTAGCGCGTGATGGTGTGTTGATTGCAGCTACGCTGGAGAAACTCCATGCCGCGATTACTACAGTTCTGAAGAGATGTTGAATAACGCGAAAGGCAATCCTGCAGCTTCCGGCCACGTGCCAACGAATTGACGGTGCGCGGATGCTTTGAACATCTGATGTTGATCCTTCCCGGCTAGTGGACGATTTATTGTTGACCGCTACACTGAGAAAAAAAAAAAGGCTTTATTGAATCAAACAAGATTCGTTTCGTGCATCCAAATTATTTGGGCGGCACACAGGGGCAGTTCAATATTTTGCTGCTGAAACCAAAATTATTTTGTCGCTCTCATTTGGTTGCCCCGAAACTGCAAGATTTTGTTGGTGCGACTATATATGTGTATGACTACACGCACATTAAACAGTTTGGGCTGATGTAAAAAAGTTTTACACGTTCGATCGAGTTTCGAAACTAGATCACAGACGTCCGAGCGCGTAATCTCAGCTAATATGACAACTTATGACACCGGATAGCTTTTAAATAGATATACTACAAATATTGGGCAACGTGTGCAAACAAATATTTCAAGTTTTACAGCTTTACTTGTCAGTTTATTTTTGAATTGTTTTATTGATGTGTTTATATCAGTGTTAACCATCAATAGATACACTAAAAAACACTGTTACCATCGTAATTGTCACAAAAAATACAAAAAAACTCTTGAGCTGTATTTTCGGACCAAGGCAGTCATACATAAATTCAGCCGATTCAACAAAATATCTAGTAGACAGTCTGATTTTTTTTTTTTTTTTTTTGCCAAACGCAGAGATTTTGTTTATTCAAACCTACATTTTCTTAGACAAAAAAAAATAATTTTGTTTGCTCAACAATATATTTCGTTAGGGCAACTAAATATATATTTGGCCCTATACAAACAAATATTTTGTTCGATTTTCTCTCAGTGTAGTTCGGCTCTCTCGCTTGTAGTATAGAGTGGTGTGTTTTAATGTGCCCTGTCATTACATGACGTATCACATGTGGAACATTACAGTACAAAGCATAATTCACTGCTTTCATCACAACACTGGCGTGTAGCTGGTTCGGTGGCCCAGATCTCCATTTGTCATGCATGTCCGGTGGACCTGCTTGACCGACCAAATCGTTGCTCATCTTGGAACATATTTTCAGCCGTTATCGAGCTCTGTACACCGTGTCGGCTGGTGAGGTGAGGTGTCATCTAGACGCGGAAACCCAATCACACTCATGGCTTCCACGTCTGAACATGTTTCCTGAAGCGCAGCCGTCTTACGGCTGATACTGCGAGCGTCAGAAGTAACATACGAGCTTTCTGACAGCCGTGCGACAAAGCTGTAGTTTTTTACTGGGTGCTATTCCAAGACGTTGCTCCGAGAACAGAGTAAACTAACAGAGAGTAACAGCTGTGAAAAGATTAAGTAAATGTGATTTTGGAACGAGCATGACGTCAATAGCACGCTGTGTTTACAAATATGTAGTAATTAAGAAACCATGATAAATTCCACAAGATTATTTATTTTCCAAAAAATTAGCTGTGGAGATAATACTTGATATTTGCCATTAGTTAATAATAAATATTCAGTCTAAAAATGCAACATTTATAGAAGTTAACTTTTAAATAAAAATTCCCCGTGTGTCGTGGGGCCGCGGTGATATAGTGGTCAGACTACTCGCCTCTAACCTGGGCTAACCGAACTCGATCCCCATCGGGGGCGCTCCTGGATTCTCGCGCGTAGGAACCACTGGCCGGCGGGTTTTCTTGGGGATCTCCCGTTCCCCCCGCCCTTGCATTCCAGCGCTGCTCCATAAGTCGTTTCACCCTCGTCGGCTCTGAATATCTGGATGTTAAGAGTTAGTTCGAGCTGCGCGTCCAAGGTCAAGAAGCGAGGGAGCAATACGGGCGACACTGACACGCATGCCTAGTGCCTCGTCGCTCCTACGCGCAAGGCATGCAGTGTTTCCGTCGTGACGCCGTACTGTGCAAATTAGATCTGTAACAGTGGGGTTTTATTACACGTGATGAAAGCCGACACATTAAAATACGCCCGTATCTTTGTACTTTTCTCTTGCCGTTTAAGGAAACTGCACATGCAAGCTTTAAACATTCCATAATAGGGGCACAGATAATTCTTTTTATCTTTTCTGACAAAAAGTCGTATTTGCAGAACATTTATTTTCCGAGATACGCGTATTCGCGCAAACAACTATTTCACAAAAAAACGTACAGGTTCATCGAAATTTCCTGGCGGCCAGTGGTAGGGTGACTTGCCGAGGGCCTCTCCAGAGATCCGGTGAACAGCGCTCAGGCCTCGTCAGGGGTCCTCAGGAGTTGCTCAAATCTCTCCATTTCACTTTCTTAGTAAGTATCAAAATTAAAACCAAAATTACATACTTACAATTTCCTTGTATTAATTTTCTTAGGAATAATTTAATTTCGCCCCGCTAGTGCGACGAAACAGACCACTGTGCAGCAGCTGCGCGCCTGATGGGCCCTGGTGGCTTCTCCAAGGCCAGCAATCACTGTCGTCTCAAGGTCGACGGGTAGCACGCAGAGCCAGGGCTGGTCTGTACGCGGCGGTTCAGCGCCAGATGGCCGACAAATTGGCTATGGAAAACGCGCCTGCCACGGCCCATGAGCGATGGCGCAACCGCCCGATGGTAGGCGAAGGAAGATAGAGAGAGAGAGAGAGAGAGAGAGAGAGAGAGAGAGAGAGAGAGAAAGAGGGAGGGAAGAAACCCCAGTCTACCTGGAACAGTCTTCGGATTTGTGTGACGCAAGCGGGCAGGAGCGCTCAGGCCGGTTCACGTCGAAGCTAACTTCAGACTAGGGACTTCGAGTGCTTTCAAGACGTCACATCCGCATTACCAACACCACTTCAGAACACTCCAAAAACACTAAAAACGGATTTTTCACAGCGCTGTATCTCGGAATATACGCATCAGATAAAGACAAACCTGCTCGAAGGCCCTGCATCGAACCTTCCTACACACTTTCCATCAATCAAATAAAAGGGTCAACGCATGAAGTCCCATAGGTATACGCAGGACGACGAGAACAACGCACGCCTGTACAGAGCCTTGCGCTTAGAGGCAGTGGCGCACTTGTAGCGCGTGCCAGTGTGACCCTTATAGCTCTAGCGCTTCTCCGCCTCAAACGCGGGAAAATAACTTCCAAGCAGACGAACCCCTTAAGATCAATACTCGCACGCCTTCGTAATACCCCCCCATCGTCTCTATGTCCATGTCGTTGAAGTGGCAGGAGGTCTCTCACGTCGTCGACGCAGCGAGCAGTCTGTCAGACGCAACAGTATGTTGCCAGTTTACTAAACACTTTTTGAAGTCATGTTTGATTTATGGTAAGCCCACCGCTAATCATTTCGCCATTTGTCACATAAAGTTGCGCCTGAGAGCCACGCCACCTATATACCTATAGGTTGTCCGCGGTAAAATAAGTACTTTCGAAAGCCCTGCTTTAGATCGACTTGTATACACGTTGTTTATTCTTCCGCCTTATGTAAAATTAACATTCCCATGGGCCTCATCACTTTATTCACGCGTCGGTCAAATGAAACTGCGAAATTATTAAAAAAAAAAGCGTTTAAATGTAGAACTACTTTCCATCCATCGTTACCAACTTTACTGGGCAAATGTCATTCAGTGCTCCCATTTAAATATATGTATGTAGGGGGCAGTGACTTATTTATAAGGTTCATTTCTAAAGTGCTCACACTTTATCGCGAACAGCCTTTACGCAGTCAATAGATTTGTAGACGCCGGTGTGTTGCTTACTGAATTCGGGATGGCAGTCATAAGTGTCCACGAACTGTGTTATATTATATATAATATATATATATACACATCCTGTGGGTGATATATATATATATATATATATATATATATATATATATATATATATATATCACCCACAGGATGTGTAGATTTAAGTGGGAAGTAACCGGGATGCGGTCAGTATACCTCAAAATAGCATATAAAGACCATATGAACATATTTATGTCCTACATATATATATATAATGTCCTACCTTCGATGGTTTCCGATTTAAGGTCATCGAAGGTTTTGCTGTAATAGTTAACAGCCGTACTTTATACACCCCCCCCCCCCCCTGCTCATAAAACTACATCCCTGCCCGTGTACCAGCAACGATTCGCTTTTACAAGAGGTGTTCGAAATGTCCACCTACCCTCTGAATGCGCTCCGTGATAGGTCACATCAGTGAGTATCTTGACACGTTCGAACACGTGGAACTACTGGCAACCCTGTTCCACATGGTGACGAGGCGTTACAATGTCTGTCGCAGGGGCGTATTTTCCATTAATGCAATGCATGCAGTACGTGCTCTAATAAAACTCAAACACGAGCATATTTCTTAACCATATACTTCCCATTTTTCTTGCAATTGAAAATAAATCTTCGTTTCCTCGCTACACATGGGACTGAATTGCACTCCTCAAGCTACTAGTTATTCAAAAATTCGCGGCAAGGAGCTGAGGGGGAGGCGCGCGCAGTGCGTGTTTCGATAATCGATCGTAATAGTTCCCTGAAACGCCGAGGCGTAGCGCTGTGGTATTCTCAACCCTCGTTCAGCTGGTGTGACGTCACAGCAAGCTTGCGCGAAATTTAGCAAAAGCATGCACGAGGCGACATTGCATTCAGCGTGCTAGCAAGAGAGTTTATATCTTTATATTCAATTTTTAGTGATTGATTGTTTGCGTGTTCTACTGTTACATTTGAATTAGTATTTTAAATTTACACAGTAGTTTCGCAAGAAGAATGGTGACTGTTAAAGTGACATTGTAATAAGTTTATTCAATAAATCGTTTCTGTTAATGGTAGGATAAAGGTTACAATGGAAATAATTCTTGAAAACATAAAACTTAAAAGTAAATAATGTTTTGTGAACATTCAGAAGTAATTTTAAATTACTTTTTAATTACGTTTCTAGACAGACAAATATTGACATTTTTAACAGATTCTAAATCATTCTTGTTAATAAGAATAAATGTACCTTAGCCTTAGTCCTAATTTAAGTGATTTGCTACTAGTGAAATGAATGGATTTGTGAATTTTGGGTGTTTAAAAGAATTTTTTAACTTTAAATTTTAAATTTCAAATTTTTTGATTTGATTAGTGAATCTTGCTTTTCGACACCTGGATTTATGTTATTCCTTTCTCTAATTGGGAACATTAAAATGGTTTTCTTTAAAAATTGGCTACAATACTTTTTTTTTATATTAATGCCCACACTAATACTACATGATACGCTAGGGATTAAGTTTTTTTATTTTCTCCATCTTACACCCTGAAGTATCTTGCAATGATTTTCATAATTTAAAGTGTCATTTATGATTTTATTTAGGGTTTAATTATGTTCAGTGATATGTGTCGAGGTATTTGAGTGTGGTGGTTTATATATATTTTTTATTAGTTCAATACTTCAATTTTCTTCAGGATTGACAGTGTACAGATCTCTCACACTCTACTTACACCCACGTGAGGGTATTACATAAATCCGGAGAAGCTTTCGAGATCAAAGCAACCCAGATGAAGGTGAGAGTAAAAGGAAAAGGGCACTAAAGAACTAAAGACATTTCGAACAACCTTTTATTTTTGCAATGTTATTTATTAACTTTAATTCCTCTGTGCAAAGCGAAGTGCCAAAGTTTAGTTTAGTGTTGAATGCCTTGCCAAAATTTTCAGGACACGCCCCTGGTCTGTCGTTACACATACATAGAGAAAGTAATAAATACTAATTTTTTTTTTTCCCTCGGAAGAACAAAAATATGTTGGCAAGAAGGGCAGTGCCTATTTTAAAATAGGTTCTGGAAGCCAGTACCCGGAGTACCGACTGTCAAATATTCTTGATGTTTAATTAATATGTTATGTATATGATCAGTTATAGATCACATGACATGTGATCTAGATGACAAAGTTAATAAGGAGGGCGCAGAAACCTCGGTTCTCATATTCCTAAAGTTTCGGCTTTTCGGTGGTACACATAGTTTGAAAACTATTATCACTCGACTACAAATATTTACATGTATGTGTTCCTTCTTTAAATCTTTTCCAGGTAATCAAATACATAATTATCGTGTGATATGGCCTTAGCTCAGTAATACCGGAGTTGCGGAGCCTTGAGGTGTGTAGTATATCTACCGAGTGTCCTGATTTGTTGAAGCGAGTAACATATCGTGCGACGTCCCAGAGGAAGAACGGCTCAAGTCCAAGTACACCCTTCTACTTCCAGGTAAAGGCTGTTCACGATAAAGTGAGCACTTTTTAAATCAACCTTAGAAAAAAGTCACTGCTCCAACCTGCGTGTATTTCAACAGGCGCGCTGAGTGACATGCAGCCATTAAAGTTGGTAACGATGGAGGGAAATTAGTTCCGTGTCTTAACATCGAATAAAAAGTGTTAAGTAACCATTTCTGATAACGTAAATTATTTCTTTAGCTTTTTAGTTTTTTATAATGCATAGAAGTATAAAATGAGCAGATTTGCAAAATATTTAGTTTTCTAATAATTTCACATTATCACTTGACCGACGCATGAATAAAGTGATGAGGCCCATAGAAATGTTAATTTTACATAAGGTGGAAGAATACACAACGTGTATACAAGTAGATCTTAAACAGGGCTTTCAAAAAGTGCTCAGTTTACTGCGAACAGCTCATAACACGAATGCACGACGTGGGACCCGCCCCCACAGCAGCTTAAAAATACCCCACCGTTAAATTCGCGGGCAGGTCCTAGTTTATGGAGTAATCTGACGTCACAGCAGCACCGCCGCTCGAAATCGCAAACCTCTCCGCCCTGTCCCTTTCCCCTACAACCCCTAGGCCCGCCGGCTAATTTGGGCAGGTCTGATTGGATAAGTGGCGCCCGGATAATTGTGGTGTACATTCGCAAAATACGAAAAGGGGTGCGGTGGGGGGGGGGGGATGGGCGGGATAAAGCCAATCAGCGACCGCAAACAATACGAGCGAGTGTTTCGATCTGCGGTACAAGTTTCCTTCGCCGTGTTGTCCGGGCGTGGAGGGGGTAAACTGAGAGGCGGCGTAATTGTAACTAGGGATTCCCATTAGCGTAGCTCATCACGGGGTTGATGTCGGAAAGCGGGATGGGGGTGTGGGATTTTCCTACTCCGTGCTATCCGCCACATAAGTAAACAAGCTGGACGCTTAAATTTCCCTTCCTGATTCTCGCTGAATAATTCAAGTCGGCCTAAGGAGAAACCTGACAACTCACTTCGGCACCGCAAGGTTTCTCTTCCTCGTTAAGAACTGGCGCGGTTTGGTGGCGGTGTCGCCAGGAGACGACATTCCGGGGGCCGCGGTGGTCTAGTGGCCAGAATTTTTTTTAAAGATTTATTTCATTAATCCTACTTAGCAGTACAGCCATCCAGGGTGTTCAATTCTATCATGACTACTACAATTTAACAAACAGTATATTAGTTATATAGATTCACAATTTTTTCGTTGTGGGAGGGTGGCTGTTCGTCTGGGCTCCCGTAATTTAAGCTACAGATTATATTTCTATTCCAAAGCATCATCCACGCTTCCTAGGAAGGTGGTGAGCTATTCTGCCCCGAACGAGACAGCTCCCCGACGGGTATCGTTTCGGTCGCCCTCTGTTCCGCCATCCCCGTCGGGACAGACCAGGGACCGGGATTCCCACGAATCCGCCCGCGCGACCAGATGCCATCGGTCCCGCACACAGCTAACTAGCCTTTCGGCCTGTCCGTCATGGCACCCAATGGTCGAATGGCCCCGCCCACGAACCCGAAGACCCCCGGCCCCTTCACTATCTGTACTATTTTATTTTGATATTTTTATTTTTGTCCCTTCGCCCACCGTTCTGCTCCAACCTAAGCATCGTCCAGGACATCGAAGTACACCTTCCTACGGGCGGCCCCCCCCTCATTTTTTTCTACACGGACACATACACAGACATCAACCCAACATATTATCACAAATCACATATTTCCCTCATTTAGATTTTCTTCTCCACAATTCCTTCAGTTCTTCTTTCGTCTTCTCGTTCTTGCTGCTTCTCCTCCTCTTCTTCTCTCTTCTGTTCTTCTACTTTCCTTTTTTGTTCTCCTCCCCATTTTTTCCTCTTCTTCTCTTTCTTCTTTTCTTCTCCCCCTCCTTCTTGTTCTTCTATTTTTCTCCGTATTTCTTTCAATTCTCCTTGCATTCATTTCGGATCATGTGTCCTTCTCTATAACTTTTTCGTGTTTGGAGTTTTTCAATTTTTAATATTTACTGAAAATTCTGTTCATTATCTAAAAGAGAGAGAGAGTTATTTGTAATTCTTATTTAATTTAAACCATAAAACACTTTATAAACACAAACACTCACTCAATAATTCTAGTGGCTAGACTACCAAACTCCCACCAAGGCGAACCAGGGTTCGATTCCCGGCGGAGTCGCTCCCGGATTTTCGCACGTGGGAATCGTGCCGGACGATGCCGCAGGTCAGCGGGGTATTTGTCGGGGATCTCCCGTTTCCCCCCCCCCTGCCCTTTCATTCCGACGCTGCTCCATAATACCCCGTCTCGCTCCACCCTCATCGGCTCTCAAGACCTTGATGTTAGTAGCCGCCCAACTTTCTTCACTCGCTTTTCCGTTCGCTGCTGCAGCTGTACCGATGCAATGCCTTGCGGACGAAAATTATTGGGTGGACGCTAAAAATCGGGGCAATAATTCAATCTCGAATATCCTTAATGCTTATTAGTAAGCCTACATTAGCCACATTCACTTCATTAAAACATATTTAGGATAACATAGGCAGGCCTAAATAAAACTGCACTCGGTACCTTCCACGCAAGGATGTCGTTTTGCAGTGACAAACACGTCTGAGCGAATATTTGGCTTGCTGTTTAATTGAAAAGTAACTACACATTTACCGGATGTATCTAAATTCGACCAACAATCTTCGGCTGTGGGTTCATCACAAAAAAAAAAAGTTGAAAACATATGTATATAACCTATGGTCTAAAGTGAATACTGAAGGTGGTATGCATCTTTGAAGTCGGACCTGGAACGCTTGTTTATTGCAAATATTAGAGATAATATGTAAGATGGAACACCGATTGTCTGGATAATGGTTAACTGATCGAAGATCTTCAAATACAACATTTGTCGCTGTCATCAAATTATTTCATGTACAGAATTATAGTTACTACACCTATTTCGAACTAACATCTATGCCGTGGTAGCATATTTAGGATTTTTAAGGATGGATTATCAATCATCATGTCACAATTAACAAGAATGTAACCGTGTGTAAATACCCTAAACCTCACCGTTTTCGAATAATTCGTGTTTTCCTTTCAAAATAGTGTATAAAATACCTGGCAGGTGGGATACGCACCATTACCAATAACACACTTTTGCAGTTATTAAAGGGAGGGAAAGATTCCAGCATGAAGCACATTACAGTGGTAATGTAATAAACTTTTTCTTTTACTATATATATATATTTTTAATTATATATATATTTTTATTTAATTTAAATATATTTAATTTAATAATATTTAATTTAATTTATTTAATTTAATTATATTTAATTATATATATATTTTTAAATATATATATATATTTTTTTAATTATTTCAGTTTTATTTAACATACAGACTGTTTCTAAATTCGACAGACAAACATCGGGTGTAGGTTAATCGCAAAAAAAAAAAAAAAAAAAAAGTTGAAAACATACACACACACACACACACACACACACACACACACACACACACACATATATATATATATATATATATATATATATATATATATATATATATATATATATATATTTTTTTGCGATTAACCTACACCCGATGTTTGTCTGTCGAATTTAGAAACAGTCTGTATGTTAAATAAAACTGAAATAATTAAAAATACAAAAATAAAACGATTAAGGAATAGTGATGCAAGTAAAAAAAGAAAATAAGGCAGTGTATATATTTTGTATTTGTATATTTCACTTCAGTGTTAACAGGAGCGAACGTGTAACGAAAGGAGTGAAACATAAAGTGAGAAGAATTTGTGAACCCCTCGCAGCCCTACGGGTTAGTTAGTATGCATCTGGGGAGCTCCTCAACCACGCTTCGCAGTGGTACCACCACACTCGCGCTCATTTCCCTCTGCGCCCGACGCAGTGGCGCACTCTTCGCCGCTTAGGTGTCTTCGAAGTCCGCCTCCGGGTAAGGTGTTATTCCACTCAGGTTAGGAAGCTCGACGCTTTTCGCTTGGCAACTTAAATTTTTCGCCACTAGGTAAGCTCTAGCATCGCGTGTACGCCAGATTTTCCCTGTTGTAAGTTACGCGAACACGCGTAGCTTAAAATGTTGAAGGCTGTCCACGATAAAGTGTGCAGTTTTGAAACCAACCTTAGGAAAAAAAAAAAAAATCACTGCCCCTACCTGCATATACTTCAACGGGCGCACTGAGTGACGTACGCCCAGTAAAGTTGGTAACGATATATGAAAAGTAGTTCCATATCTTGACGTAAAATAAAATCGACAAATCGAATAAAATCATAGTTAAAATTATTTATTTCGCTTTCTGTTTTAATTAATGAATCACTGTGTAAAAATTAGCCGATTTATAAAATGTTTACTTATCTAATAATTTCACAGTTTCAATTGACCGACGCATGAATAAAGTGATGAGGCCCGTGACAATGGTAATTTTAAATAAGGTGGAAGAATACACAATGTGTATACAAGTAGATCTTAAGTAGGGCTCTCAAAAGTGCTCAGTTTACCGTTACACTATGTGGGCGCACAGCGCATTCTTCGTTGTTGCTTTGTTACTGTTGGTCATTGTCAATGCGTATTAATTTAGTTTCGCTGTGTTTGAAATCTACTATATGAAATCACAAGACTACGAGAATTTTAAACTGTTACAAACGTACCAAGGTAATATCTGCATTCAGCATTTGTTAAAAAAACAATACCGGTGTAGTTTCGAACTCTCGTCCAAGGGTTACACTTTAACCCGTGTATTGCGAATTTCCAGTTCATGCACTATACTTGTAAAATTGCCTGTATTAAATATCCATCGTGTTGATCATTTTAAAAATTCTTTAGTGCGGTTTTTAACACTGTTTAGCAGTTAAAGGTAAATATTATTATTTTTTTTTCGAATTTTAATTCTTTTTTTTTTAAAGAGTTTCGACTTTACGAACATATAATGAAAATGGAGGCACCCGTTTTGGATTTTTCGTCGACTCGTTTCAAGTAGTGGATAAGGAGAGCGCCCTGTGATCTAAAACTGCAATGTGATTGACCAGTTAAGAAAGCTTATACGGAACCTACCACGAAAAAAAAAGGACAGAAACCTATTACTACGGTTACTTCACTACAGGTTAGGAAAATCAATACTAAAAGCTTAGCAAAGGGAACATTTTCGCCACTAGGTAAGCGCTTGTGTCGCATGTGTGTACCTACAATAAAAAAACAGGATCATCGCAATAATCATTAACTAAATATAAAACATCTTCGCAACTAAGTAAAATCTTTCTCTTTTATATCTCACGTAGCTTAAAATTTTAATTAGAAGTACATTTTCGTACACTGCGCACCTAGCGGCGGGAATTTCGCCTACGCCAAACCCTCCCATAAGAAATCTCGTTTTGTTTCTCACCTGAGTAGAGTTAGGCCTAACCTAACTAGTACCGAACCTGGTATGCCGTGGCGAGTGACGTAATAGAATGTACAGTGTGACAGCTGCTACGGCAGACTTTGCGCGAGCTTTTACGGATTCTGGTACCGTGTAATACGGGCTTGGCGAGAGGTACACGAAATGTCCGTGGCATCAAGGGGGGAAACACCGGTAACATCTGACAAGTCTGATATAGGGACTGAGTAATTCTGAAAGCCCTGCTTAAGCGTGCATGCAAAGGTGAAAGATTCCTTGCACGATGCCCAGCAAGCCTGCATGGCACCGGAGCTCGGAGCACCTCCTGCTGTCATTCCGACGCCCCAACCGCCATATTTCCCCCCCCCCCCTTTTTTTTCCTTAAAAATTTCCCTTTATCCCCTAACAAATTTCCGTTTTTCCCAGGAGGATCTGTGACCCTGGGTCAGAGTAGGGAGGTGGATCAGCAACCCAGGGTCTGAGCAGGCAGGCGGATCATCGACCAATGTGACTGTGGGTCAGGGAAAGCGGACTGGTCAGGACCTTTAACCTTTGACCCCGAAACATTTTTTTTATCCCCAAAAAATTCCAAAAAATTTTTTAAAATTCCACAAAACTCCCAAAAATTTATTTTAGAAATATATAAAGGTTTTAGCAACTGTTATTACAAATTATTTTTAATATAAAAAAAAAACTTAACTTTTCAAAGGTCACCCCTAAGCCCATACCCATTCCACCATCTTGGCAGGTGAAACTGACGACCATCTTGGTTGGCAACTGCCATCTTGGTAAGCGACCACCATCTTGGTAGACGAACGTCATCTTAGTAGACGTCGCCCATCCGCGATATTAGAAGCCTTTGACCTTGAATGATCTCAAAAACAAAAACTCGAGAAAAATACATAAAAGTAGACATGCATAATACATTACAGACTACCACCAACATATTATATGTAGGCTACCTTGACCTTGACCCCATGACCTTCAATGACCTTGTAAACAAAAACTCGAGAAAAATACATAAAAGTCAGCAAGGATAATACAGTACAGACTACTATCACTATATTGATGGTAGGTAGGCCTAACCTCGACCTTGACCCCATGACCTTTAATTACCTTTAAAATTAAAACCTGAAGGAAAAAATGGTAAATTCTCCACTCGCTCATATGCCAACACCAACAGACATACCTACTCGCCTGCACCGCATGCACGACAATAAACACCGCAGTCAGCACTGCACATACTGCAATTAGCACCGCATGCACCACAGTTAGTACTTCATGCCCGCAATCAACACCACAATCAGCACAGCATTCAGCACTGCATACACCGCAATCAGTACCTCATGCACCGCAATCAGCACCACACGCACCGCAATCAGCACCGCACGCACCGTAATCAGCACTCTTACTCAAGATTGTACTCGTAATTAAAATATACCAGGAATTTGCAATTTAACATAGCAATTTTAATGAAAAATTACTTCGGACGCACACATTGCAGAGATTTGTCAAGGAAAAAGCAGTTTACGACATTAAAAATTTAGGTACGCGAAAAAAAAGGTAAGTCGAACCGTTGTAAACAGATATTTCAAGCATAAAAATAGTCACTTCTGGTATTCAGTACAGAGTTCTACGAAATTAAACAAAAAAAGAGAGAAAGCAACAAATTAGTTAGTAGAAAGACGAGATAATATATACAGGTTCATGCAAAAAAAAAAAACTCTCAATAACCCAATGAAGACAGCACAAAATAATTCTCCATATAAATATTTGTCGCATCTTGAATAATGCTTGCTATGCGAAACCTGTAAGTTTGCCGTGCGAGTCAGCAAGCTCGGATCGAGCTTTGAAATAAGCTGACTGGCCTCCACACGTCGAGTTTGCCTCGGGAAGCTGCGAGAACGATCCTATCAATCCGCGAGCTTCCGTCGGCAAGCGCGTGCCAATTGTGCGAAATTGCGCTCGAGGCAAGTCCCGCATCAAAACTTGATGTGACAGGTACGCTCAGAATAATCAGGTCAGGTCAGGTCAGAATAATCTTCAAGTGCGTAAGGGAAACCAACTGAACAACAGCACTGGCGCGTATATTCGAGTGCCCTAAAAAAAAAGAAAGAGATCGTCCGTAAACTGGCCCAACAAGTAAGTCTGTTTCTTCTCAAGTTACGAAGAAAACGAGATTCCTCATGGGAAAGTTTGGTTTGCCATAGGGAACATTTTCTCTGCTAGGTACTCTGGTGTTCCTTAGTATAGGCTGTTCACGGTAAAATGAGCACTTTTGAAAGTCCTGCGAAACATCTACTTATATGCACGTTGTGCAGTCTATCGCATTATGTAGAATTAACATTGCCATGTGCCTCATGGCTTTATTCATGCGCTGATCAAGTGAGACTTTAAAATTAATTTTTTTAAAATTTTTTAAAATTAGAAATCCGTTCATTTTTACATTACAATGCATTAAAAAACAGAAAGCGAAATAAATAATTTAAGTCGTCACAAATGGTCGGCTAAGAAATTTTTATTCGACGTTAAGATATGGAACTACTTTCCCTCCATCGTTACCAACTTTACTGGGCGCGTGTCACTCAGTGCGCCCCTTAAAATAAATGCAGGTAGGAGCATTGACTTTTTTTCTAAGGTTGATTTCAAAAGTGCTCACTTTATCGTGAACAGCCTTTAGTAACTTTTAAGCTGGTGGTAAATGGACATATTCTATTTATTTGTGTGTAACCGTTCGTGTTTCACGCGAACTACGATATGTACTTGCCCCAGTCAAAAAATTAAGTATTAACTTTATTATATAACGATTATTTACTCCCTTCAATTGTGTTCACAAGAGCAGCCAGTCAACATACGACTGCGTTTGGTACTGAGCTTTTATAAGCAAAGTTTACTTCAATTTGGGGGGGGGGGGGGGACGTAACGAATTTAAGTGCGAAATAAACATAGCTGTAACCGTAAGGAACTTTTTTTTTTACTTTTCTGCTTTCCCTTACGGGAACTGAGCAGGAAAGTAATAAAAATAGTATATTTTTTCTAGCCAGTTTAACTGTTTTTTTTCCCCCCCGATTCCCTCATATTCTAATAAATAAATTGTGTAATCCAGCGTATGGCTAAACCCAGTTTTACGACAGATTATTGAACAACGTGTGGACATATTTCGTTTTATTTCCACTCTTAGTGCGAAGAACAAAGTTTATTATTTACATAGGTTCTAAAACAATACACATATTTATTTCATGAAAACTGCAATTATCCTGTTTAGATAAAGGCTGTTCACGATTAAGTGAGCCCTTTGAAATCAACCTTAGAAAAAAGTCATTGCCCTTGCATGCATGTATTTTAATGGGCGCACTGAGGGACATTCGCCCAGTAAAGTTGGTAACGATGGATGGAATGTAGTTCTATATCATAACTTCGAATGAAATATGTTAGGGAACTATTTGTGACAACTTTAAATTATTTCTTCCACTTTCAGTTTTTTTTAGTGCCCAGAAATGAAAGAATTAGCGGATTTGTAAAGTATTTCCTTTTCTAATAATTTGACAGTTTCACTTGACCGACGCACGAATAAAGGGATGAGGCCTATATCAGTGTTAATTTTACAGAAGGCGGAAAGATACACAACGTGTATACAAGTACATCTTGAGCAGGGATTTCAAAAGTGCTCATTTTGCCGTGAACAGCCTATAACTAAGATGCGACACCTGTGCTACATTTAGACGTAAATATTTTGTCGCCACACTTCGCGACCTGAGTAGAGTAAACCTCGCACACAAGCATACGTAGGCGTTTACAGCGCTGCCTGTGCCGGGCAATGAGACTATGTAGCTGCGCGTCCAAGGTCAAGAAGCGAGGGAGCGATACGGGCGACACTAACATGCACGCCTAGTGTCTCATCGCTCCTACGCGCGAGGCATGCAGTGTTTCCGTCGTGACGCTGTACTGTGTCAATTACATCTGCAACAGTTGGGTTATATTACACGCGATGGAAGTACACAGATCCAACTATAGGCTGTTCACGGTAAAGTGAGCACTTTTTAAGGCCCCTCTCAATTTTTCCTTTCATCCAATTCCCATCTTCCTGCTGCTTTCTAATATCAAAATTGCAACGGGACCAATAAACACAGTGCATAGATTTCACCAACCTCAAAATTCAATGCCCGAGGTTGCAAAATAGATATTTATTAGTGGTTAATGCCTGTTGGGAGGGCCTTAAAATGTGCTCACTTTACCGTGAACAGCCTATACCTGCATATAATCGTACTTTTCCCTTACCGCTTGAAGAAACTTCATAGGCAAGTTTTAAAAATGTGATATTTGACCACTTCCGACTATTCCCCCCCCCCCATTAATACACTTAATATGATAAAAGTAAGAAGATAGCGACATATGCAATATTTGTTTGTTTTTTTTTTTGTTTTTTTTTTTTCTGGTAAAATTTCCTGTTTCCAGAACAGTTGTTTACCGATACACGCGTTTACCCACAAACAACGGTTTCACGGAAGACGTTTCAGTACACAGGAGACCCTTAAAATGGGGGGAGAAATTTTGAATCTGCCTCGTTCCTTGTACAGCGTGCTTTATGTTCGGCCGCTTCAGCGGCAGGGCGAGACTTCGACGGATGAGCGCGTGGGTAACAGATGACGGGCGGTGCACGAGTGACCGTGCATGCGAAGGCGGCATCCTCATCAGGTGCGCTGGGTAATAATTTTACGCACCTTGGATTACCCGTGGCACGACCTCTGACCCCTACCCCCCTCCAAATCATCTCACTCCTTCCACGGTAACCTCCGCCCCCTAACCAACCCCCCCTCCCCCGGACGACCCTTACGCGTCATCGGGCAACAAAAACCACACGTGCAGAGGTTATTCGTCTTCATTAAGGGCGAGTTTCCGCCGGCGGAGGGTTTGTCGCGTCCCCGGAATCCTCGAGGCTTATCTGCGGGCAGCGGACATTCGCAGCGGACCCCACGATGACGCCAGTTTTGTCCATAGTTTCCCCAGAGAGATTTCCAGACAAGTTCGCTTCCGTTCGAGAGAAGTTTTTAAAGGTCCTCCTCCCTTGGTGTTATATAGGCATCGCTCTAATCACCTAGTCGTGTCTATTCTAATTTTTTGTTTTATTTTAAACATTGGGATATTTTAATGGAAACAATTTTCCGGGGCAGAAATTTGGTTATTGCCAAATATGTGGCTGTTAAAAAGTGCCGAAATGAAAGGAAAAAATCGCTGTAAAAGTAACCCTCTGTTTACGATAAAATGAAATTATCTATACGCTATTTTTTTTTTACCTTTGTCATATTAAGTTTATTCTTGGAGAAAATCGTGAAAATGGTCAAATATGGCATTTTTAAACCTTGTCTACGTGGTTTCCTTAAGTGGCAAAAGAAAAGTACAAAGATACGGGCGTAGTTTAATCTGTGGTATTTCATCGCGCGTAATAAAAACCCCCGCGTTACAGATTTATTTTGCACAGTACAGCGTCACGACGGAAACACTGCACGCCTTGCGCGTAGGAGCGATGAGGCACTAGGCGTGCGTGTTACTGTCGCCCTTATCGCTCCCTCGCTTATTGGCCTTGGATACGGATTTCTCGCGGGTGTTCATCCCACTCTTAACGCTGTATGTTTTCTGAACAGATTGCTGTGTTAATATCCTGTAGTCACTGATGAAATTCTGAAATAAAACATAACACACGCGAAGCTAGTTTATGCTAGTTCCATCAGCGTCGCAATGATTGCTTATAATCAATTCACGGTCACTTCGCGCTTTTCTGAGGCCCCGTTTGAAGTTCTACTTCCTGGATATTCCTCCGCCTTATAGAAACAAAGCTTAGGCCGTGTCCCAATTCTCTGAGAGAGTACTCTCTCGCTCACTCTTGACGTCACGGAGAGTCCTCTCTGCTGTCCCAACTCCGAGGAGAGAGCGCGAGAGGGATAGTGAACGATGATGTTCACTCGGTGCTCACTCTCGCACCCTTTCTGGCAACCATGTTGTTTTCAAGTCTAACCTCAAATATCCAGGTATAAGCAGTGTTAGAAATATTTTATCGACTTAACTTAATCACTGCGGTTGTTAAATGTGTAATAACAATGATATTCCGTTTGATATGATGTTAATATGTTCACGTTTCATTTAGGTTAATTCTGCGTATATTATTAAATACTGTGATTTGCACATAATAATTATGTTTTTATCATGCGATTATGTAACAAATTAAAATAAGTTGGTATATCATAAAATACTGTACATTTTCGCGAGGAAGTGAAAGACCAGCAATATTTTATTTTTCACTATTTACTACCCTGCAGAGGGCACAAGTCTCAATTCGCTAAAGTGAGCCAGAGTGAAAGCGGCGAGCGAGAGTGAGCACACTTTCGAGTTGAGACACGGCCTTAGCCAAGTCTAGAAAATCACACCAAAGGACAGCGCACCGAAATGGTGAGCACTCAGTTGAAATTATATTTCGAATGAGAACTATTTCTTACTAGGCGCTACCAACACGCATGTTTTATCACCGTTCTTCCTCGTATTAATTATAAATCAACTATAATAACTTATAAATTAAAAAAAAAACTGATGAAACATTAATTTTAACGAAAAAACGAAATACTTTCGTGTTAACAGACATATAAATCGTTTATGATACATGGCATATTTAGGAAATAACTAAACACGGCATGTATGGGGTGATTTTTCAAAGGTTTGGTTGCAAACGTGTGAAGAAACCGCGAATATACTATATAGCCAGATGTGATCTCGAGGTGTTTAATTTGGCTTAAAGACTGTTCACGATAAAGTGAGAACTTTTGAACTCAACCTTCAAAAAAAGTCACTGCCCCTTCCTGCATATATTTAAACGGGTGCAGTGAGTGACCTGGGCCCAGTAAGGTTGGTAACAATGCAGGGAAAGTAGTTCCATATTTAAACGTCGAATAAAAAGTGTTAAGTAACTATTTATAATGATTGCATTATTTATTCCGCTTCCTTTTTTCTATAATGCGTCAAAGTGTAAAAATGAGCAGATTTGTTAAATTTTCCTTTTCTAATACTTTTACTGTTTCACTTGACCGACGCATTAATAAAGTGATAAGGCCCATTGTAACTTTAATTTTACATTAGACGGAAGAATAAGCAAAGTGCATACAATTAGATCTTAAGCAGGGCTTTGTAAAGTGCTAATTTTACCGTGAACAGCCTATACTAGGAATTCCCCCCTTAACTTCTCGAGGCTTGTCGTCACACATTATGTAGAATTCTTTCATTTTCCTATTACTGGACTATTTGTGGAAAAAAAAAAAAAAAAAAAAAAGTAGTTTAGTTATTTGTCTTCCTCTGTAGTACACAAAAGAAATCCGAACTACGGACGTATAATTTTGTTACAAATATGATAAAACAACCAATAAAACATCAATATGTTCCTGTTTTTTTACTACTACGAAATACCACGTAGGAACAATTAGTTACAAAAAAAAAAAAAAACGTAAACTCGTAAAACGTTAATTTCTATAGTCGTAAATTCCCAGAAATTACTGTGAAACTGAAATAATTATTACACTAAAACGAAGAATTTTTGTGCAACACGTGAAGGCGAGCTTTAGGGTCTTCGAAAAGCCACTTTATTTACAATCTGAGAATAATTTACCAGCCCGTAGCATATCAGCGATAACTAAATAAAATTTCCGAACCACTTGGAAAATAAATTATATATATATATTTTTTTTTGACGTAAAACTTGTACTTTTAACTTGAAACTTTAATCCGTGCAGATTTTAAGAATTTCTTTTTTAACACGAAACTGGATTTCCGCTGAACATTTTCTTGATGTTACGGTAGAGACAACTGCAACTTATTGGATGACAATCGGTTAAGGCTTTAACTGCTGGTTATTTTGACTTTCAATTTTATCTCTACAGTTAAAATTGGACCTCGGACGGGCTACATAACAAGTTTCCAAGAAAATATTTTTCCATGAACGTTTCAGGATATGGGCCATTATTTTGACTTGGAGATCAATATAATAATCTGGTTCAATTACGATATTCGTGCTAGAGATAAACATACGAATTTAAAATTCCTGATGTTCCTTTCATACGTTTTTGAAAAGTAATTTTCTGCCATTGTCCCGGTTTTATATCACAACGGAAAGAAATATGTTTTTCCCTGTCAACATTATTATGATGAACCAGAAATTTGATTCGAATAAGATGTGTGCTCTATCAAATATATTCATTTCTTGAATTCATATAGTTGTATAATTTTTATTTTTGCTGTCACATGATATTTTACAAAGAAAAAAAGAACAGAGATACTTTCGGAAGTCTCAGAAATTATGATTCCTAGTGGCGAAGATTTGAACCTAAGTCGTCAATATAAGCCACACACCTTGAAGGAATACCTTCAATAATACAACATCTGCCGTAATCGGAGTACTGCCATGTCTGAGGATTTTTCGTATGTGGAAATGTAATTAGCATGTTAAGTTGGAGAAATTCCACCCGTCTTTATATATTTTTTCTACAAATCTTCATGCTTGAACTTCATGACCGGAAATTAAAAAAAAAAATCAATGCTTGACATGGCATAGAGGAATATGTAACAGCATTTTTTGAAGTTTTTTGCATGATAAAAATATACTCTACATACATTTAGTAATATAAAAATATCAACATGTATTTACAACTCTGTGAACATTTTCTTTAGTATGTGCCGGCACCATAATAGTAAGCCACTATGGTTTTGTGTAATCATTGGGTGGGGAGGGAGGTATTTGCGATTGGCTCTGTAATATATAAAATCACCCCAATAGAAATATATTAGAAAATAAATCCTTAGGGTCGATCACGAGGGTATTTGGGGAAAAGGTTTATGTGCACATTTTTATGATATATGCTTTGCCATAGTGGTATGAAAATGATTGCCACCTTAGTATGTGACACAAGAAAAATATCTACGTTATTGGAACATTGTTTAAAATCAGTCTCAGTTAAAAATGTACATAAAAATTATGCTTTTATCTTAACAATATTTGGACATGTTTGTCTTGTGGCATTCTCGCATCAGGGTAATTTCCCATCTGTCAAGCGCTCTAGCGCTTAATTCTGAAACAAACTGCAGCAGTCCTGGCTGCTGCCGACACCTATTGTTCATAGCATTGACTGTTGTACGAATTATTTACCTCGTCAGCTAAGAGAACATGCTGTCAGTCACAGCGATCACCTTGTTGGTGGGCGAAACTGTGTAGCCCGAGGAATGCCGACAGGCGTGACTTGCTACTTGGGATATCCCTGTTTTACATTATGTTTTCAACATACACAACTACATTTCAGTTTCTTTTTAACCCATTATTATCACTAAAAACATTTCCTAATCTTTCTCATTTGAAGGCACGTTGTGGTTGCTGACTGAATCTCAACTGTGATTACCATTAACTCATACAGGTTTTTCCAACAACATTGATATGCTAATCAGTTTATAGTAAAGCAGACTTATTGCTAACAGTAATGCCATAATAAGCAAGGAATTGGCGTAGTTAAAAATGTTCTTGAGACATGCCTGAGAACGCATAGTTCGACCTTATGGTATTTTTACTTGAAACATACTGCACTGTGGGCAGGTAAGCATGCAAAATTGTCCATTTTTTGTTAATTGTATCATTAACAGAGTAAAAGGCTATACCTTCCTTTAATGCTAGCTGTGTCGCCTCAAAATGACTACTTTTGAACTGCTGAATATGTAAAGTTTAAATTAATAGAGTAAAAAAAAAAAAAAACAACTTTTCGTGTTGGCACACCTGGTCGTACCATTGATCAGTATTGATGTACCCGGGCACTGACGCTGCAAAAAAAAGGTGGGGTCATACATTGCACTTCAAGACACATCAATTACAGTTCTTTAATAATTATAAAAATTCATCTTTATCGGATATTGCAGTGCACTTTCGTCTATACTGGCCGCTGATCTGTGTTCTCGCAGTAGTGGCACAATTCACAGTGGCCCCATTGCTGCATACTGACTCTGTGGCATCAACTTGGAGAAAGGAGACACTGTTGTGTATCTGTTATAGCGGCTCTGCATTCTCCGTCGCTGCAAGGCTCAGCAAAGTAGTAGAATACAGCAGGCAGCTTGGTACATCCTAGAGCTGGAATAGCCTTCATTCACAAGTCCTCTCCCCCTGTAACATAAGGAGGGTGTTACTGTCAGACATTGGCAAGTTTTACATTCTGAGTATTAATAGTCTCTATCTTATTAATTCCTCACCTACGTATTTCTACAGAAATCGGAGAGGGACCGAGTGCGTCAACGATTCTGTAGGGCCCTTGGTATTTAAAGGAAAACACCTTCTGTCTGGTGTGTGTTTTCATGAACACAAACTGGCCTACTTTCAATTCTTTAGGGTGATGTTTGATGTCAAATATCAGCTTTTTTTTGTTGCTGGGAGGCAACTAAATTGATGTGTGCTTGTTTCCTTATTTGTTTAAGATGTTCGCACCAATTGTTTGTATGGGGGGAATACAAATGACTGATGACATTTAATGGTTGGATAGCCTCGACCCCATGTGAAAGGAAGAAACGGGTGAACTTCGTACTACAGTTTATGGTCGTATTATAGTTGAAAATTATATAAGGGATGTACTCGTCCCAGTGAGCTGGTTTGTAGCTGGCACAAGAAGTTAGATGTTCGGACAAAATCTTGTTAACTTGCTCGGATAAACCATTGCAAGCTGGGTTATATGCTGTGGTTTGTAATTTCTTTATTTGAAATTTGTGTAAAAGTTCCACCATCATTTCATTATTAAGTGAAGTACCACTATCTGTAAGGATGGATTTCGGACAACCAAATTCTAAAATTATGTCTTTAACAAAATTGGCACAAGTTGATGCATCAGTCAATTTTACGGGATGGGCAATGGCATATTGTGTGGTAAATTTGGTCATAACTAATACATATTTGCTACCTCAGGCTGAAGTCTGTAAAGGCCCTTTCTCATTAAGACACCAAGACTGGGGTAGGAGGTGGTGGGGTGGGTGTCATCTAACCTATAGGCTTCTGATTATGTGCGTTTATACTCTGACATGAGGGGCAATTCCTTGCATACTCTTTAACATCTTTGTTTGTTGTATTGCAATAGCAACCTGTTTTAAATTTCTCCAACATCTTAAACCGACCAAAATTCCCCCCAAACTCCCCGGCCTAACAGGACGTCGTGGTGGGCCCTGATAATTTCAGATACATAATATTTGGGTACAAGTGTCAATTAGCATCCCCTGTATGGCGTATTTGCTTCATATAAATTTTGTAGTTTCCAGACATGGCATATCACCTAGTAAGGCGGTGATATTTTGGAGTAGCATTGTCCAGGTCAGTTAGGGCTTATTTTAATTGTTGAATATCGGGTTGTTGGCATTTTCTGCTAAAAATGGCGACACTGGCTGGTCAATCAGGGGAATTAATAATCTGTGGGTGACGTTATCGACTTTGATATATTCCTGCTTGTGGATATATACGGGTAAATAGGATACTTTGTACTTGTTATCGTAAATGATAAGTATACGACAATGCAATCGCAGATCAAGACATGTGGTCGAGAATTTGTTGGCATGCTTTTGCTTAATAATCTCGATACTGACATTGTAAATAGTAGTGACCATCTTTGCAATTGCCTGAATAGGTAATTATTCTTCATTTGTGATTAATTTAGTGGCTCTTGGCTTGTCTGTAGTGTGGAGATCATGTTTGTTCACTTCTTTAATGTCACCCCAGTTTTGGTGATATATTTGGCTATACTGACTTTTATTTCTGTGTCTTTTGTGTGATCTTGTAATAGCGACTCAATTAGTGCTGTGTAGAATGACGGACACAGTAGGAAATGATATTTTATCTGGTAGGTTACATTGTTGAAATTAATGGGCATAGTGTCAGCTATTCCTACAATAGGTATACGACTGAAGACATCTGCAAGTGTGTTTAATTTTCCTTTGACTATCTTTTCTTCGAAGTCATATTAGGTTAATGCTATGGCCATCTTCCGGATTCTTATATTATGTTACATCTTGGCCTTCAAATATCGTAAACTTATGTGGTCCATTTGTATAATAAATTTACGGCCATAAAGATATTGTTTAAAATAAATCACAAAATACTTAATGGCACATAGCTTTCATTTAAGGTCAATTTCTTTGATGCGAAAACTATTATGTCACATTCCTTAGTTATGGGATTTTCCTGTAATAGCACAATGCCTATAGCAGTTTGTGACACGTCACATTCGAGTATTGTTTGGGTTGACATTTCTTGCTATGGATTTTTACATTGAATTTTCTCAGACTCTCAATAACCTTTTTGGTGTTTTCTAAATGTTCAGACTACTTATTCCCAATAATAAAAATATAATTTATGTATGCCAACACAGTATTCCAATGTAATGGTTCTAACATAATGTCTACCAAGTTTTGGAAATAATTTGGACTTGCTGCAAGGCCCATAGTCATATGGGCATACTCATAGTGTCCGATTCCATCCACACTAAATGCGAGCTTGTGTCTGTCTTCCTTATGTACAGGTATGGCATAAAATCCGCTAAAAATATTGATGGATGTTATATATTTTGAATTCTGTAACACTGTTATAATATCTCCCATTCGAGGTATTAGATATTGAAACTTAGTTAAAGTTGATTTAGCAATCGAAAATATGTAAGAACCTGATTCCTCCCTTCCGTTTGGAGGTATCTAGACTCAGTGCGACGTAAGCTGATTCAGAAAGCATTATAATTCGTGAGTCTAATATTTGTTGTATTTGATTTAAAATGTCCTCTCACAGTTTGGGGTTTATTCTATACAGCCAAGTCTGGATCGGCTTATCCGTGTTTAGTTCAAGATTTATTTCATAAGCATTTGTTTGGGTTAATTCGTGAATCAAACTAGCAAAGCGATCGCTATATTCTTCTAATAACAATTGCATTTGTTTTATTTGATGAAGTGTTAGTTGAGCATTAATATGATCCAATGATTTTTCGTTTGTGGTATCCTCTGTTGTGGTAATTTTATTAATATGATATTCTATGGAATTACTGTGATCATATTCAGTGGAGTTGGTATTTAGTGGTATTTCAAATATTTTGTCATTATTTTATACAAAAACAAACATTACATCTTTAGTTAAAATAGGAACAATGTCACAGTGTTTGATAAAGTCAACTCCAAGAATAATATCTAGCTTTAAATTATCGACTAGCAAAAATTCTTGGGAAAAATTATGGCCATGTATATTTATATTGGCTTTGGTTTTAAATCGAGATACGTCAACATCCTCAGTTCTGCCCACTATATAAAATATTCCCTTAACTGGGGTTCTTTTATCTTTAGTCACTATGGCGGTCGCCATGCAGGAATGAGATCATCTTGTATCCAGTAAAGCATTATATGTTTTACCACCAAGTCTCACAAGGATGTGTGGTCTTGATGTTTTTACATAACCCGCACGACACTCGTCCTTGGCGACTGGCATGGTCTCTTTATTGAATGATTCCAATAATGGCCTGTGGCTCAGATTGTTCCGAGGCCTTTCATCACTCCTAACCGGTTCCATGTTATTTACAGGGCTGTGCATTCCTGCATGTGGTAATTTGATTCTTGTTTCACCAATCCCGAACCTTTGTTTAAATTTCTAGAACCATGCCAAAATATCTGTTTGAAATGGGACCTCGCGATTGGGGAACAATGGGCAATTGTCCGATCTATGGTTTGTGTACAAACACAATGCGCATGCGGATGCCAATTCCAAGCACGGCCCGAAGAATGCTGTCCTTGTTGCCTTGATGTCACTCTTTTGCTGTGTCACACATTCCTTCCTGGTTACCGGCTGGTCAGGGGCTGCCACTTCCTTGTGTATGCAAAGGTAGTGTTTCACAATTGGCTCATGGTGTTGAAAAATGTGCATGTCCTTGTCGCTCACAGCCACTTCCGCGATGCACTGAGTTTCATATGTCATAGGCACAACTATTTGTTTCTTTACCGTTTTGGCCTTGTACTTGTTTTCGGAATTCCTGCTAATGTGCCCTGACCTGATTTGTGGGCGCTGGAATATGATCATGGATGTTCTGTCTGCAATGTTTCTGTGTTTGCCCCTTGTTTTATTCTCGCTCATGTGAGGTTGCTGTGGAATTTGAAATTCTTTCCTGAGGGAATTAAATGTGGCATTTCCACATTTGTGCGATTGGGAACTTTTTTCGCGAACAGCGCCTGGCATGCGTCAATTACACGCGATACTTTTGCCTCGGGTGGGGGCGTGTCTTTCCACTGTATTTTCCCGGCATGTACCGACCTACAGGCGGACGTGACTTTTATGATCATCGGTTAAGGACCCTGCCTGTCTGTTGCATGCCTGGACATAGTGTTGCATAGAATTATTGCATGGGTGTTGTTTCTTTCCACATTGTGCCCTTAAGGGACCTGTCTCCCTGTATGATGTGTAATGTGAATGCATTCTTTTGACCTGTCATAGGCGTGGTGCCTACTGCCCCCTTGTGTAGAATTTTTTTTGGTTGTTTTGTTTACGTGGGTAGGTGTATCTATTGTTATAGATGACTTTTCGGCTGCTGTTGTTTTATTTGTTTTTGCCCATTGTTTGCAAGATTGGAACGTGTGTCTTTAAAATTCCTTGATGCCTGATTTTGTTGTGTTGGAAGTTTGGCGATTACCATATTTTTGCTGTTGTGTTTCATAGTCTGCCTTTGTTACAAACGGCCGACGATTTAGTTGGCGGCCAGAGTATTGGTAGCTTTGTTGAGTGTGAGTTTTATTGTGTTGTTAGTTGCGTTTCCTTGTGGAAAATGGTGTTTGCAAATATTTAACCGGTCCGAAAAGCGGCCGTAATTTCTCATGCATTAAACTTTAATCAAGCGTAAATACATACACACTCACTATATTACTAACCTGTTATAATTTCAGTTACCATAGTGGGTAAGTATTTTAAATCCCTCACAGAGGAGGAAGGCGCTATGGAAATGTTCTATTTTCAGAGCAAATCCCTCCCTGTCCTGCACTCATCCTATGTGGGATTAATTTATAATGAGACAATTATACCTTACTTAACTAACAGGCTTGAGGAGTTTAGTGCGTGTGTGGTTCAGACTGGAGTTTACAACTGATGTATGTGGATATACATATTTCTCAATAGAGGATGTTCACTGTTGGTGCTGTGCACAATAAACTACGCAAGTTTATTGCCAATCACCTTGCGTGTATTGATGTACACTGCCCAGAGGGAATGATATCCACTATGCCGTCATAGCAACTTTGTTTCCTGCCACTAAAATGTCCATAGAATTACTTCATATCCAAAAACTCACATTTTTTAAAAATACTGAATGTCTTTTGGCACCTGTAGTCATACAGGATATTCATAAGTTTAAGTAGAACGATTCTATTTCTATCAATGTCTACTTGTGGTAGACAAAGATAGCAACATAATTGACGAAATTTGTTAAAAGGGTGGAATTATCATACCGATTTGTATTTCTCCGATACATCATGACAAAGATTTGAATATGTTTACAATTCATGCTAGTGGAAATATCGCACATTTGCATTTTGTATGTATTAGAAATTTGTCCTGGTGGCTGGTTGGTAGTCAGTCGAGTAAACATGGTCACAAGAAATTTATTTGCGATTGTTGTCTCCAGTACTTTGTTAGTGAGGAGAAACTCATGAGTCATACTATTCTTTGCTAGCAACAAAATGCTGTTCGTAGTACTTTCCCCACTGCTGAACGACAAGTACTTGGAATTTAAAGATTACAGCAAAAATCAGAGATTGGGATTCATTGCCTATTGCAAAATTGAAAGTTGCCTAAAATGCTTGTCCACTTGCTTGCCTAATGATGAAATGAGCAATACAACTACCATCAACAAACATATTCCTAATGCTTGTAGCATTATTTTCGTCTGCTCATACAATCCAAGTCTATAAAACTATTTCGAGTTTGTGGGTGCTGATTGTATGTATTAATTAATAGATAAATTAGTTGAATTTACAAAGTGGGTTGCAGGAATTTGCTGTGTGATTGTTCCGATGGAGCCAAAAACCCATGCTGATGAAGCTAGGTTGGTGGCTCAGAAATGTTGTCACATTTGCACAGAAATGCTTGGTACAGATCGCTTTGTGATCGATCATGACCATCTGATGGGCGAAATCAGAGGTCGCGCACATAACAAATCCAACTTGAACTTCAGACTGCCCAAGAGACAACTTGTCACTGTTTTTCATAAAATGCAGAATTATTATACGTATTTTCTCATAAAGCCTTTGGCTGAATGTCTGGTAACACTACCCGATGGAACTGTGGGAATCGAAAACCCATGTAAAATCCAGGTAATGCGAAAGACCCTAGAGAAATACAAATGTATTACAAAACAAATTCCCAAAGATTGATTTCAATGGAAAGGTGCAATATTTTTAATTATGTTTTATTGATTCATTCCAGTTAATGAATACCTCTCTGGAAACTTTGGCAGGTAATTAACAACCTGCACAATTGGGTATCACCTGCTCGATGATTTCAGACAATAAACGAAAGGGAGATATTCCTTATGACTTTGTTAAGTCGCCAGACAGTTAGATTTGCAGGACACTCCCATCAAAGGACGCATTTCATAATGTGATGAAAGGCAAAGGCATTAGCGATGATGATTACGCTCTTGCCCAAGCCAAATGGGATGTGTTCAACTGCGTAAACTTGTTGCAGTATTCCAGTCACTACTTACATGTGGACACTTGTTTGCTGGCAGATGTTTTTGAGAATTTCAGGACCGTATGTTTGGCTCATTTCGGTCTTGGTCCCGCCATGTACGTCACAGCTCCGTCTCTTTCATGGGACGCTTTATTGTCATTGACACATGCACTGCTAGAGTTGTTGACTGACCCAGACTTTTGTAGAATGCAGGGTTAGGGGTGGCATTACCCACATCTCCAGAAGGAGTGTGGAAGTCAATAATGTTTACATGGGTGAGGATTACGACCCCAGTGTGGCATCGAAATATAGATGCTCTACAGTCACACGGTACAATCCAAGCTTCCGATCGGCAATTTTGACGTGTTTTCATCATGGGATTTTGCAAACATGGTGAATAACTGTGACATATTTTTTTTGTGAAAGTGCATCTGTCTTTTCCAGACAAGTGTCATGTATCACTACCTGGTCTGCCTTTGGCCCGAGAAAATGGCATACCTCCGAACGGCTAACATGAAAAACTTATTTTGACACTCGCGGCATGGGGGAAATATGTTATATACGGGGAAATACTAAAGCAATGTTTGATGTACAGAGCCAAACTTAACTCTGTTCATCGTGTTCTGCACTTTGAGCAGAAGGCACGTATGGTGCCGTACATAGAATTTAACATTGAGAAACATGCTCAGGTTGAGAATGAATTCGAGAAATCATTTTTTAAACTCATGACTATTTCTGTATATGGAAAAACATTGCAGAATGGCCACCGGGAAAGGGACATAAGAGTCGTTTCCAGGTATGACACAATCTATGGGGCTGCAGAGCTGATAGGTCGTCCTTCATTCCAGGCAAGGCAGATTATCAATGAAAATGTGGTCCTTATCGAGGAGTCTAAGAGTTCTGTTGTGTTCAACAAACCTTTGTACATGGGTGTTCCCATTCTTAATCTTTCTAAATTAACCCTATATGAATTTCATTATCAATATATGTCTACCAAATTTCCTCTGCCAGCCTTGCACCTTCTTTATTGTGGTACCGATTCCTTGGTCTATTCTGTTACCTGCGATGATGTTTTTAAAGTAATTATCCAATATTTAAAAGAGTGCTTTGTTACATCCAACTAAGCGCTCGATAACCTGCAAGGATTCTCCCACGAGAACAAAGGTCATACCAGGGTGATGAAAGATGAATGTTCTAGTCGCAGCATCACACACTTTGTGGGTTTATGTCCCAAGATTTATGCATACACTGTTGCGAATGAACAATGTATTCGTAAGGCGAAAGATGTAAAACCTAACATATTGCAATCACTCAGGTACAAGGATTATCGAAATTGCTTCGAAAATTGCACAAGTGTTTTGGGGACTCAATATCACTTCCGTCGGCATGCTCACGACATCTACACTGATTGTGTCACCAAGGTAGTGTTGTCAATTATGGACGATAAGAACTTCATTCAGGCAGATGGAGTATCGACTTACCATGGGGCACTACAAAATCCCTACTTTTTAAATTTCTCACATCAATAGTTTCAGCACCATAATAAATACAGCACCTACCATCTACGACACCATAACTGCCAGCACCACACCACCAATGACGACCATATGCCAGCACCACATGCAGTAGCAACTGCTCTTACACAATATCATCACGGCTGTCTACAACCTTTACAGATGTCTACAACTATTTTCGACACCTGTTGCATAAACATCAACACTCCTGTCTGTTTGCCTAACCGCAAGACATGATGTCAGCCAACTTCAGTATCAACTCTCTTCATACAAACGTCTTAAATCCAATTTCCCTTGCCACTATTCATGAAGAAGAAATTAATTACATCACTGTTGTATACTACAAACCACAGTGTGACATAACATCGTTTGAAATGTAGAAGTCGTTGGCATGTGTGTGTGTGTCTGCAAAATTGCAGTATCCCAGATGTGATGCATTATTAAATAAAAAGTACATCCTTCAGTGTCTCTTAATGAGTTCCTCAAGAGATTTTAAATAATGTATATAGCTAAGAGACACCTACCAAAATATTCAAGATTTTATAGTTTAGAAGAAGCTTGTTAGTTATTAACATTTTTTAAATCATTCAATTTTTTGTTGTAAAATATCTTAATCAGATTTTGTTGGAAATTGTCTTTCAGTTCTTAAAATGTATGTTGTATATTGTTGTTCTTGTTTTTGTTGATTATATTAACTTGTTTTGGTAAAATATATAAATGTTTGAAAATATGAACTTTTTCTTAAAATTATTGTTGTAAATATATTGTTGTTAAGAATGTGTGTTGCTAAGATATGAAAAAAAATCGTTGTAACCTTGTATTAACATTTGTAAATATATAGTTTTTATGGATCAAATTTTAAAAAATTGGAATAAAATTTTCTATGTTGTGAAGGAAGAATAGGTCTTGTTATTTAATAGTTTTTAATTCCTCATATCACTAATTTTAGTACTTTTGTGAATGATAATGTGAACGTTACAATACTACACATATATTGTTTTATATTTAAGGTTTACAAAAAAATCGGAATGTTTATTACATTTTCTTTAAAACATTTAACATTCCTGCAGAGAAGTTTGAAAAATGTTGCTAGATATGAAAGGACTGGGTTAGTAGCAGTGATGGTAATCTGCTCAGGTTTAATTCTTCAAATGACTTCAACCTCAGTGGGGTGCCTGCTACCTTTCAAGAGAAATACAAGTTTCTTGCTTAAAGACTGCTTGCAGTCTGCGTCCTTGTTCGTGAATGAGAAAATATGTTTATATATTAAACTCTGAATTTAAAAACCAACAATACCATCAAATAAATTTGAAAATACAGCTTTGAAGAAATTGAAAGACTGGGGAAATATAATTTAAAATGTTTGAGAAAATTGTTTGCCTGAATGAATATGAAATAAAACGAGGGGACATGTAGAATGTCGAGAAAACCCAGTCAACCTACTTCAACTTGGAACACAATGGTGAGACAAGGTAAGCTTGCCAGGAAAGGGTAAACATCTCATTATCCTTTCAGGTATATAATCTCTTCTCTGCACAGCATGGCTAAAAGAATGCTTCCAGCTGACCTTCTACCTCTACAACAACGAGTGGTGGAGTGCATCGAATTTTACTTGTGACAAACTATTTTAACACACCAAAAACAAATTACTAGTGCTGGGAATCAACACAATGATGTTTGTTGCTAAAATACACACATACGTTATACAAACTCAGAAAACATAAACATCTTTGGATTAAAAAAATCAACGAAAGAGGTGTTAAAATTATATGAAATGGGAAGTTTTTTTTAGTACTTGTTTGCATGTGAAATTTTTATTTGTACATGCTATCATTCCATATTGTGTTAGTCAACTAGTTTTCTGAGCATTTCGGTTTTGAGAGCTGTTTAAATTAGATGTAAATATTAGTTTGGTAGGGAAATAGGATATATTTTTTGGTTTTGTTAACTGCTTCGTTAGTAAGTTTGTGTAAATGTGCTTCGATATTCGACATCACGTTATCAGGATTTCTGCGGGCGGTAAGTGAGTTTACCTTTTGATGTGGAAATAGGTTCTGTAATTGCTTTCGAAAATTATTTTGCAGGGAAATATTTGTTTAATCTAGTATGTGCATTGTAAAGATCATTTTTATCCATTTTTCACATAGTTGTGTGTATTTGAACGTATTCACCTCTCTTTTCGTTCATTTCCGAGATTTTCGCATAATTTCAGCTCAGTCGCCTACCAACCGGCACTCGAAACAGACATCTCTAACAGTTCATAAGTCGGTGCACATCATACATTATAGTCATTGCTTCACCAATCTCACAGCTGAGCGACCGTGTTTTGGGAGAGGTGCTTGTACAGTTTCGTTTACGTATTCCTATTTGTTTTCACATCCATTTTTTATGTGTTGTTTAATTCAAGTAGTGTAATTTATATATTGATAGCTATAACTCATTATTTGATTCCTTACAGGATAGCTGGGGTCCATTTGAAATTTGTATTTGCAACTCGATGAGTCCTTCATGTAAATTATAATACTAGCATATACGACATCGTAGTAATGTCTGTTTTTGTTTAATTAATTATGTATTTACTAATAATTTCATTAAATACACCACAAACTCTGTCGCCTGCCAGATGCCAATCGTGCTGCACGACTCTCATTCGCCTGTCAGATGAAATACTCTAAAAATGAATATATTACACTATATATATGTATACCCCTTCCCCAACACAGTTACACCTAGGTGCAATGCCAGAGCTCCGAGGGCCAACACTTACCATGCCTCTCTCCAAAAATTAATATCACACAATATCATAATACCCCTTCTCCAACACAAGCCCACCTCAGTACAATGCCAGAGCTCAGAGGGTTAACATCTACCAGGGCCGCTCCCCACCCAAAAAAAAATATATATAAGAAAAAATTAATAAAGTGCCTTAGCACACAGTCTCACCAAATTATACACTTATAAATTCGCACAAAACTCAGAAATTAAAAATATCAATTAATCCAATTAAATTAATCGGATTAATCAATCAAAATATTTGAGCGGATTAAGATAGGATTAACACTTAATATGATCAATAAATTTGATATCGAATTGATAATCCGATTATTTAAAAGTGAAGTGAAACCCCCACGTCCCTACTACTAAATCTTCACTCAGATACAGGCGCACCTAGTCCTCGAGATCACGCTTGTGTTCGCGGTGATCACAGACATTCTGTACCCAATACAATTTAACATTCACTTTGAAATGCATGTTCTGGAATTTTGAAAGCGTAACAAAGGCGAAATCTGCAGTGGTAATGTTTTCCCGTGTTTACTACATTCCACTGTGTAGCGAAAAGCGTTTCACTGGAATTGAGGACGTTCCTGAGTTCGTGATGTCTAAATTCTCAGCGGGTCTGCTATACAGGAAGGTACTATTCGCTGTGTCTACGGTTAATATGTTGCAGTGTTTAATACTGAACACACGAAAATAGTTAAAAGATAAAACGACATGTTTATATATATAGTTGAATGTTTTGACGTGCGATATTAGTAGAAGTAATGTAATTTACAGAAAACATTGTCCTTGTGCATCTCATTATAATATATATTCATGACGAATGAATTTCTAAAATGTGATCAAAAGCATTTCAATTTCACCCGGTATTTAATTTCCTTTGCAAACTAAGCAATGGCGTAATAAATCCAAATGAGAAAAAAGCAGCTACTTTTAAAATCTCTTTACTAAATACTTGTACATTATTGGTGTTCCCTTCAGTATATATACTGCCATATTCGTACTTTCAAAATAACATTTTGCTTAATTTCTCATGCCAAAATCGTATGATTAATTGCTATTTCTATATATAAGCAAAGTCACTGCTCAATTGCAGCTGGAACGTTAACAAGGGTAAAACGATCAATTATTATATGTAAATACTGATTGCAGTAAATTTTGTTATTATCTATGGTCATTACTTGTTTTATTATAACAAAAAAAAATTAAGCATATGTTTCCTAATGGTTTATTCATATTTATTGTTGTGATATCGTGGACTTATAGACTATGTACCAAATTTAATTACTATAAATATACCTCAATGTTTATTACGTTCTTTGCGAATGTTTAGATCTTTCCATCCTTGAGAGATGTGTTTGTAAAAATTGTTTAGTAATGTTTTTCACATAGCTGCGGATTGCTTGCAGACATACTCCACTCTTGCTTGTTTCTCCAGCCGGCATATTTAGTGGGAAGCAGGGTTCGCAATTAAGACGACGTGGTATCAGACCCCAGTGGGACAGAACTGTGTTTAAGTTTCGTGGACTCCAACTGAGGTTGTCTCTTAAACCTCACAGGTGCATGATAAGGAATCTGTGACAACCGCTCTAACACCAACAGCACAAAGAGGCAGGCTGCCATCATTTAACACTGGCGGTTGTATTATTTAATGCATGATGGAGGTTGACATTTTGGTTACTAAAAATCAATTGATTATCATTATAAAGTTGGTTTTCCTGTAAATGATAGAACTTTAACAGAACTAGCAGCAATAAATTTTTTTTTTTTAATAAGTTTAATATTACTTAGAATATTAAAGTAAAAGGAAAACGTTACCTAAGTACACCGTAACTACAGTCTAGTATTTATATATTTTATGATTAACATAAATTATTATGGAATATTTATTGTAAATAAATATTTCGGAAAAAAAAAAAAAATGCGTCTTGTGTTGAGGCGTTTTAACCAACAGAAAACGAACGGGTATTATACTTCGTTCCAAGGAAATATTTGCAAAATATTGAATTACCCTTACTAAACACTATTGGCAACAAACTCACTAATGCAGACTTTGTAACCCCCGAAATATACGTATTGGAATCTGCATCGCACAGAATATCACTTTGTTACCCACAAAATACAAGTATTATAATCAGTATCGCGCAGAATGTTGCGAAGCCTAGCAAAAGGACGACTACAAAACAGCAAACAACATTGTTACCTGTAATGAGTTCTTCTCGCTGGTGTCCGACCGCGTAATCGATTTCCCGTGACCATGTTCAGACGTTTATTTATTATGGTAACGTTTTTAGCACGAATGATTGGATTTCTAGGCACAGTGGATTTATTGGCGTTTCGACGCCGAACAAGAACGAGCGAAATACAAAAAAAAAAAAAAAAAAAAAAAAAAAACCAAATCAGAGCCTCCGTGCGCAATTATCTGCGTAACTCATCAGTGAACCGATTCAAAATCGCTCTATTATTCGAAAGATCGTTTAGCTCCATTACGATTGTAATTGTAATTCGCCACTCGGGCAGTGCGGGCCTAGCCAAACGTATTTACCACCTAGATCAATGATAATATTTACAGTGCCAATCAGCCACTTAATCGTGACTGTATGCAAGTATGGAATTTAAGCCCCTGAATACAAACTGTGACCAGATTTAAATATTAATTTTACAAAGGCGTTCGTTTCAACACGAAACATGCTAGATCAAATTATTATTCACATTTAACCAGTTAAAAAAAAAAAAAAAAAAAAAAAAAAAAATCTTTGTCTGATTTTGGTATTGTGGAAATTAATTTAATTGTATAAATTATCCGAGAAATCATGAATGTGTTTTTTCCCGTGAACAATTGTGACTCTCAATTGATAATGATTTCTTATTTAAGCAATTGATTGGAGTAAAACGAGTAACTTTTGTATGCTTCGAAATTAAATGCTTTAGAAAAATTACTGTAGATCACGAATCACTTCCAACAAAAAAAAATATTTTAAATTGTTATTAATTGGCTTAATCTTGGAAAAATTCACAGTATTGTATCTGAGAAACTTCAGTGAATACAAATAATTATGTTCAAAGTACACATTTAAAATTGAATTTAGCCAACAGCACGTTCTTTGAGAACATAAACACATTTTTAGAGGTGGAACTAAACGTAACGACCAGTACGCGATAAATTAGAGCCGTTATGGTAAAGGGGCGACTTGCATGGTTCAGAGTTAACATTCCCCCGTTGACTTTGAAAACGTAGTCATGTCGAGGTAGTTCAACTCCCTTGGAGGTCCAAAACTTGCCAAGGAGAAAAAAAGACTATTGATTGGCAAATGAGAACGTTATAACCAGGGACGTAAACATTGGAATATAAAAAATTAGGACACGCTTAAAAAAAAAACTATAGTGTTTTACAGATTTATAGTAAATTATTGTCTATTTTGGCAGCAATATTTTAGATCTACTTTTTGTTGTGATGATAATAAATACCTTCACTTTGTTCCTTTTTATGTTTTATGGCTTATAAATTTGCTGTATTACACTTGCTTTGTTACTAAAACTGTTACTGCAGTATTAAAAAAATAAAGTGTTTCTAGCACTACTTATGTTCAAATTTTCCATACATTGCAAACAAAACTTGGAACAACTGCATTGGAATATGCACAAGTCAATGACCTGCTCATTGAAACTGTGTTAACAAGCAAGTTACAAAGGGCAAAATACACAAAGATAAAAGATAAACCTCGTGAACATAAATATGAACATGCCACAGCAAAACTATAGTTGAATGTAACTTTCGTCTGAATTCATAAAAAATCTATGATGTTAGTGTTATCTTGACGGAACCCGTACTACACTGACGTACGAATATATCTTTGTGCAACCAAAATGTTAAAGATATAGTACGAAATAATATGGTCCAGTTAAATTTTATTACTTTATATTACCAAAATGGATTTGCTAAATTACATCGTACAAAGGTGTAAATTATAGTACAAATACTATAATAGCATAGTTCACATCCTTGGTTGGTGTCACGCTCGATGCCGTGGAATGAAGGATGTTTGTACAGTACATATATATATATAGTCCATTCCCCACTGGAGGAAACGTTCTCGGAGCCCTGCTAAATATCTACTTGCAGGCCTGTTTCGTATACTTCCTCCAAATGTAAACATTGCCATGTGACTGCCATGTAGCATCTGTCAAAATCAATGATTACGTTCCATTGTGTGTGTACATGTGTTCGTATACTGTCGCTACACCTAAACATAAACATTGAAATGTGACTTCTACTTTTATACCTGTCAAATGTGTTGTTTACTGTTAAAACTTTTCGAAAAATTCTGTCATATTCCGAAAACCATTCCGTACGAATATTCACAGTTCAGGCCTCTGAAATTATTTAGGTAAGCTTTATGACGTTTTAAAAATGCCTGAATTGACGATAGTTCTTACGGTTATTTTACATTAAAATATAATGGTTTTCCACCACATAGCACATTACATGGAATGCACGTTAGTATTTTTCCGCGACTGTGTTTAACACTGTTACAACTGCGAGGTAAAGAACTGTAGTATTTCTCCTTTAGTTATTTATATGTGTTGGGTTATTTCTTTAAAAGGACGGCCTCAGTTGGAATAAATATTAAAAAGAAGGAACAACCAGTCAAACGAAAAAGGCATATTAAATCCAAGCACGCAACTCGTGTTGCTTATTATTTGTCATACGAACTTAAAAGCTAGCGGTGAACAAGCACACAAATAAACCTACGGTAACTTTTATTCCGCTCATAGTCCTATAGTCCTATATATTGCTACTTACTGTTTATTAGGTTTATTGAGATTTATCGGGCTGGGCTTAGTATTTTTTTTTTTTTTGGGACTGTGGCCAATCACGTTACACGACTGTGTTTCAAACACCTAAGGAAAAAGTTCAACATTGTGATAAATGAACAGACGTGGATGTAAATAATTAACTTAGTCGTGAAAACAGTTAACAGTTTAAACTTATAAATAGTGCACATCAAATATTTGATATCACGCACACACAAACACACAGGGCCAGCGTAACGACCTCGAAGCAGCCAAGCCACGTCACGCCATTTCAAACACAGTGGTAAACGAAACACGCGTAACAGTATGTTTGGTACTGCAGTGGAAACACAGATTTATCACAACATCGTAACTTGCCTTGGTAGGTTTAAAAAAACACAACGTCTACAAACGTGATGCAATTTGAAGTATTTTTCGGAGGAAGAGAAATCAGTACCTCGTTGAGCACACATCAACAAAACCCCTCGTCATGTACTCACTGCCACTCGACACGTTTGCCACACTTAAGATTTACAAGCCACCCGCCATCACTTCTAAATGCCAAATGTATTAAATTATGTATTCTAACATTAAAAATTCTATTTTCAGTTGTAAATTCCAAATTCAAAAAACATTATTTTGTTGTAATACGTATGAAATACGCTACAATTTTAAACATGTAAAATTTTTGCCTACTAGCGGTGGGAAATTTCCCAAAAGAGAGTGCGACAGAGAGGGAGGGAGGGGAGAGAGAGAGAGAGAGAGAGAGAGAGAGAGAGAGAGAGAGAGAGAGAGAGAGAGAGAGAAAGTGAGAGAGAGAGCGATAAGCTCAGCCCAGTCGACAATTTCGTCGGTCGAAAAAACAAAAACCACGTCACTATGGCCTGTTTTGAATTCGTATTTAATACAAAATATATATTACAATTATGGAAGATATTAAGAATAGTTTAATTTATTCAAAAATACAGTACTTAAGAGTTAATCACAGTGTTATATATTTGTGGAATACAAGTTACTGAAACAACCGTTTGACACGTTACGCCTAGGTTTTCACAGGTTCGTTTCATCAAGTCTCTTCCATTCGGGAACGGACTGTATGTACGTTTTGCTATATGGTAAATGAATTATGTAATGAACGATAGGGTTTCCCAATTCCAATTGCAACGCTCCTTCTGGCGACATGCAAGGGAACTCACCAAAAATAAATAAAATAAAATAAATAAACAAGTACTCTTATGATGGGTGGCAAGGGGACACGTAGAATTTTTTTTTTTTTATTAGATCAGTATATCTCGAAACATGGCAGTTTACATTTAGTCAACGTTGATGAATAATGCATTTCATCATGGAGGTTCCCCTCTCAAAAATACATAGATTTATCACTTCCCCTTACCTGTAACGACATCTATCACAGGTCGAACAACATGTTTGGTTGAGACACAAAAGAGGTAGTTTGCATAGCGGATTCCTTCTGGAATAAAACGTGACGATTCCAAATTGATGTTACCAAAGGCAATATTCTTTGCGCTGATTGCTGCGTCATTTACAATGAATCGCAGAAACCGTTTCTAATTAATTTCTCGTGGAAATTGACGTAGAATCCGAATCTGCAATAGAGTGTGGGGAATTTTTATGCGGAATATCAATGTTCACTTCACCCCCCCCCCCCCCCCCCCCCGCCTCTCGACGTTGAGCTAACGTTTGCGGGCTTGAACTGTCCCCTCGAAATGGTGAGGATTTACTTGGGTACTTTCTGTCGTACGGGGCATGTATTTCGCGTTATGACAAATCCTCAGGTTCAATTAATCACCTGGCGTGTATGCGTGCGTGTTTGTATGTTTATACACACACACATCATCATTATTTAGCTAAGATTTCCACACCCAAATATCTTCCCAACCGCTGAAGATATCGAAATTTTTATTTAGAAATCGTAAATCGCACTATGGTAGTTATAAGACACCGTTTATAGCTGTTCTGAGAAGTATTTAATTACCGAAATGACGATGCCACCAACTTTGGTTTGTTAAGTGAGAGTATACTCATTTCTCGCAGTGGAATAACATGTTAGGTGTGTTCACTTACATGATTACTATGAAAATTCCAAGAGCACTTTTTGAGATATAAGGGGGTTTTCATAGGTTTGTACATTTGACGATAGCTGTGGTAGTGTAGGTTTCTGCGATTAAATTTTTTTTTTTTAGTTTGTGATGTGTTGTTTCCCTTCCATGCGTTAACCAAAGTCGAAATCAGCACGAAAATATTTATTTTGTTTAGTTATGTTATCACCTGTCTCTGAAAAGTTAATAGATTATTGGTATTGAAGTGTCAAATGTCAAATGAATTTTGCTGGGTACATCATTTAATTCCTTCAGTATCTCTCATCTTTTAAATCTGCTTTCAAAGATAATTCAGTAAAGATAAAAATCAGTTCCCACATAATTGATGCCAACACTATACGACTAATTTTTCTAAAGAAATTTCTTTAATTGCTCTCCTAAAAAACCTTAACTTCCTGAAAAGAATTTTTATTCCGTGTGCATTTGCGGTTATTTAAAGGATTTTCAAACGAAATGTGTTTGTAATTATATTATTGTAAATCATGATCTCATTTAAAACTATTCAATCTGGAAATAACTGTCGTTTCGTTTACCTTACAGAACTTTTTCCATGACAATTATTAGAGCCACAACCAAATTTATTTTTGATTAACGTATCATATTTATGAGATAATATAAACAAAATTAAGTTTGGCTGTTTTATTATCATTGCAACATTTGATTATGACAGCACAGCTGTGTTTTTATGACTGTTGAAACAAGTGACTGCTGGCCGTGGTAAATAAATCACAACGAATCGAAAATAACAAAATTACTGATTGACTAATTCGAATATGACCTCATTAAGGGACATTAAGTCAACAAATGAGAATATTCATTATGGATTCGTATGGTTCCGATGGATAACGTAACAAAAAAAAAAAAATTCATAACTGTTTGCCCTGCGTGCTAATGAAGAGACTTTGTTTAACGACGTCGTTTGGGATCTCCGTAATCATTCCAACTGGAAGCATTAATTTATGAAGACCAGAGATTAATGGCGGGTGTTCTCGGAATACTAAGGAATGCGCTAAGGCCGCAATCAAGACGCCCATCAGACACCAAATCGCTTAAATTCCCAGGCCTTGTGTTCGTACTTTGTGTCGCCGTAGGATATTGAAGCATAACAGTGCAGATCATGTTACGTCACTGGCTTCATTACAGGACATAGTCAGTGTATATCTACGTTCGTACCAGTGAGAGAAAGATTGATCTCGTTACCGTGATTACGTTTTTCATTATTGCATACGTTTCAACAAATAGGTTTAAAAAAAAAGGGCTAATTTTAATGTCTCAATAGGAATTATAACGCTTACACAAATCTGAAGCAGCAGTGGCGAATAACCTAGAGCGTTGTAAAATTTGATATCACTCGTGGATTCAGTACATAAAATTACTAAATTCATACGTGTAAATTAGTCATAATTGTAACACATATCCAGGAAACAAAGTAGTTTAACAAACTATTTAAATAATTATTCGAAACGTGGTCTGATATAGCCGAAGACTTAATTTTGATATAACATATTGTAGTGTAAGAGATCGTATATTTTCCCTCTCTATACGTACAGAATTATGATCTGGATGGTGCCCGAAATTTTTAAGTGTGTTGGATATAAAAATGTCACAGTTTTGGATCCGCGTCTAATAATTCTCAACTTGAAAATACTACATATAAAATGATTTTATGTTAAGAGGTATCGTGAAAGTTTTTCCGATGATTAAATGTAATAATTATAATGTAACTTTAAAAAAGAAATTTAATTACCTTACAAAAATGCACGACCATTACTGGAAAAGGAAATTTCCATAAGCCACCTCGAGGTACATGCGTAATAAGCTGCCGCCCGGGGGATTTACCCGCATCTGCTGTGCAAAGAAGATGTTATAATTTTTTTTAAAAATCGAAATATATATATTCCTGCACAACACGAGTGGTTCTTTCACCGGATGCCGGAGAACTGAAGCAAAAAATGTGGCGACATCCGTTTCAACACATTTCTACCTCCTCCCCATGAATCTCGATAAGCCATAGGCAATTTTTTACAACACACCAGGAAATTCTGCTGTTCAGTGCCCTTAAGAGAGCGCTGGTCACAGAAAAACTCATTGTTTTACATTCGGACGAAATGCTGTCCAACTCGTAGAGAAGTACGATTTCCTCGCGTAAAAAAAAAATTGACGGCGCATTGTTTATACAAAGGCACGTGAAAATTTTAATTCAGTACATTCACTGTTTCTTAGGACGTTTTAACACAAACCTTTGAAGAATCACCCCATGTATTACGTATTTAGTTATTTCCTAATTATTCCACACGAATCAAGCGTTTTATACCTCTGTAAACATTGACGTATCCTATTATTCGTTAAATTGAAGTTTTACACATATTTTGTTTATACGTTATAATATTTATTTTATAGTAAACGCAAATAAAAACAGCGAGATAAATATATGTGCTTTGGTAGGGCGTAGTGAGAAATTGTTCTCGTGCAAAATAATATTACAACTGAGTGCGCAGGAAAGCGGCGCATTGTCCTCTGGTGTAATTTTCCCAGGCGTAGTTAAGCTTAGCTTGCACGAGGCGGAGGAATATCCTGGGAGTAGAACTTTCGCAGAGTTTCTGAAAAAACGTGAAGTAACCATGAATATATTATACTAATGTTTTGGGACATACAAGAAATAAATACTATCTCATTTACCGCAATAAGATGATTCGCACTGAAATGAGATTCCATGAGTTTTTTAAAGGAAATTTTTAGAATCGCGCTATGAAATGTTTTCGCAATTTTTAAAAATCGCTTATAATAAGGGAATTATTGCATTTTTTTTTATATTTGTAGCAGCCTGTTTTTCTTTTTCTTTTTCTAAAATAAGTATTTCTAAGCATGAATTAATACGCGACCTTTCAGTCAACCTTGTTAAATTTTCTGTGAATAATCTCGTTTATTATATTTTTCCATGCCAAAAAATACTAAAATTGTGACTTCGACATGCCGCGGTATAAAATGCGATATAAATTTTTTTTTTTAATGCGAAGTAGGAGAACTTATAGGTAATGTCTACAAACAGATCGGTGTTTCGTGTAAGTATAAAATAATAACAAATTTGTATCCCCAATTAACTTAAAAACATAATATTGGATTTGAAAATATTTTTCTACTTAGTAACTTGACAGGTATAGTCCACTCACGGTTACTACAAACTTTTCTGAAGACCTGCTGGAGTTCTACTTTTAAGATATTCCTCCACCTCGTGCAGAAAGAAAGCTTATCTAAGTCTAGAAACTTTCACCAAAAGGACAACGCACCGGATTCGTGCGCAGGGAATCCAGTATAATTTTGCATTAGAACTATTTATTAATAGGCATTGACCACATACCTATATTCTCCCTCTTACTGTTGATATTAACTACAAATTAAATATAATGATTCATAAATAAATTATGGGCAAAAACTTCCATTCAACCAAAAGTAAGATAGTTTTGTGTTCACAGAGTTTAAAAAGCCCGCGATAAATGACGTATTTAGGGGGGAAAAAAAATCGCATGCCTCATACGTGGGGTGTTTTTTCAAAGGTCTGATTCAAAAAGTGCGAACGTACCGCGAATAGACTATATCGGCCCAGAAAATACCGTGCAGGTTTACGGACTGCTTCTTTCGCCCTGCTCTTGTTTGTTTAATGGTTCTATCGCGTCAGTAAAATATTTTTATCAATACATAGCTGTACAAATATATTGGATGAATCCGATTGCAGTATACAAAATTTATACACTGGATATAATATACGCGCGCATGCGCGCCCACACACACACACAGACACACACACACACACACACACATATATATATATATATATATATATATATATATATATATAAGCTAGCACGTACACACATAATTTATTTCTTCATAATGTGACTAACCTTCTTCCAACATACTGCATGGCGTCATCGTTTTACTGAAACAGAAGAAAAAGGGAACGAGAAAAACCAGAACAAAAAATGTGTATAGGTTATTCACTGTAAAGTGAGCACTTTTTAAGGCCTTCCCAACAGGCATTGACAACTAATAAATACATTTAATTACACCCTCAGACGTTTACATTCCAGGGTGGTGAAATGTATACTCTGGGTTTGTTAGCCACATACGTGTATTCATATCAAAACGTGGTGGCAAGGGAGAAATTAACTGGAAGGAAAAATTTAGCAGGACCTTAAAAAGTGCTCAATTTACCGTGAACAGCCTATAGAATGAAATACTAAACAGTAATTTATTTCAGATATTCACCTACGCTAAAAAATGCACATTAAATATAAATAATTTTTATGTGTTTTTTTTTTTTTTTACAGAGTTTTTGGTTAAAGAAGCCCATTTCTTGAAGGTGGTGTTATTCTCGTTCTCCGCGTTGTTCAGTCGATAGTCCCGCACGATCGGCCTCCATAACTCCAGGTGGCCATGAGTTCCCTGGGGGTTTGCAAAGATCGCTTCCACCAACCGATTCAACATTAATGAGGCGAAAGCAGGCCTCCCGCGAGGGGATACGGACGCACGGGCGCCACCCCTCACCCCCCCTCTACAGTCACCCCGTCGCACCCCTCCATTTCTTTCAACCCCCCTTCCCTGCAGAGAAGGCAAACGCCCGAGGTGTCTGAAAAATGGATCGGGTGTTCGGACACGTTCGTCTGCAACGGCGAGATAGGCGCGCGATCGCCACGCTCCCTGTCGAGATGAATCTTTCCACCCAGCTACTCCAGGCTGACGCCTGATGGCCGGTTTCTTTACCCCGCCCAGCAACAAAATAAATTAAGAACTGAAGCTGGGTTCCAAGTTCAGGTGACTGGCGCCCCGGGCAAGCATGACTCGTATTTTTGTCACATTTTGTTCTTAGTAGTACAAATTCATCACTTCGCAACTTAGTAGCACGCTTGCGGAACCCGGTATCATTTAACTTCTTAAAACATTTATTCTTACAAATCTAGTTTGTCCTAACACACAAGTCACCAAAACAATTCTAACGAAGTCAACCAAACACAAACATTTTTACGTAGACTACTTGAATTTTATGCGAAGTAATAAAAATTTATATATTTTTTAATTTTCTCATTTTACATCCTACGTTTCAGTAGTATAGATATGGAGTAGCATGGACCATTTTACATATAATTAAAATCTTCTATTAATATATTTAGAAAATTATATATATTAATATATGGAACAATAAATTTAAGTTTTGTTTAGTGTCATGTCTCTGTAAAATATTGAATTAGAAATAATCAAAGGCGCGGATCCATTGACATTTTAGATTTTTCAATTTTATGTTGTGAAAATATTGTTAGAATTCACTCCCACGTTTTAAATAATATATATAACTTTTTTAAGTATTCAAATTTAAGTTGAATATATAATTTTTAATTAATACTAAACATTATTAGTATCGATTTTTTATTTTAACTTTTTATTTATTTTTTAATTTATTAAAAAATATAAATTTAATAAATTCATTGAAAAATATTTTTACAATATGTCAGATGGTCCTACTTACCTGAGAATTTTCTAGGTAATTTCCCAGTTAACCCATCTATAATTCGACCACTGCCTCAAACTGACGCTGCCTTGCAAAATTACGGAATTGTGCAAATTAATTAGGAATGAATGGTCTATATACAAAGTCACGTCACCAAAAAAAAAATATTCATGTACAAGAGCTAAAAAAAATGTTTATATCTGTACAAGATGTTTTACGGTTTCATGATAAGATATCAATTATAACTTTGTTAAAATGCCAGTTATTAAAGAAAATAGTATTAACAATGTTCTTAACTTAAATTATAAAATCCTAACATGAACTATTGATTCAAAAAAATTTCAATATATTAATAAAACATAAAATTTACTTTCATGTTAGGTGTGTTTTACCTCACTGTTATAGCATAATGGACTTTCTTTGAAATCCGACATGTTTTTCACCCGTGGCACCTATTTTTACTTTAAATTTTTTTTAAAATCAAGATTTAAATACGAACGAAATATATAACACATTTCAAATAAATATATCCAGTGATATTCTTAGTAACATGAAAAAATTATTTTGAGTTGTATACATTGCGTATTTAATAAAATCGTTTTTTTTTGTACGAAAAATATACATATAAAATTTAAATTCCTAAACTTGTTTCATTAATTTCTGATTATTGATTGTTCCTAATTTTCATACTTTTTTAAACTATTATTTCATGTAACAACGAAAATAATATGCTGGAACTGTAGTGCTCCTGCTGTAGTTCAGCCAACATCTTTATTGCATTCTTTGAGACCAAATGGAAACAGAGGTTTATTTGTTCGTATGTTTGCTTGTAGCCATTTGTTTTTTATATCATCAGCACGGCAGCACAAGTTCACGGTTTGAAGTTAAAATATAAGCACATATTAGTCTAGACGTATGTTTTTTTTTTTTTTTTTTTTTTGTTGAACGTATTTTGGGAACATTGTATTTCTAGTTCCGCACTATTCTCGTGTGAATATTTGCCATTAAGCAGTAATAAATCGTTCATTTGTGTACGCCTAGATCTGAACCAAGGAAACGGAAGACTTAGAAGTTCTGTTGCCTACGTTTTTGAGTGTGTACTTGCTTACTTGAAAAGTGTGGCATATGCATTGTTTGTGTTGTTGGACTGTGTCAGTAAACAGGCGCGTCATTATGCGTTTTGTGCTCTGCAATGACAGCACACGAAGTTAGTTGACTTCCATGTAGGTTTAATTTCTATGACATGTAACACAAAATAGGGTATTAGGCGACCAGACATGTAATATATAAGTAGTATATGGGTATATTTAGGACAATCCATTTTTAGGTCCAAATTTCATGTTTCTTCCCCCCAAAATATAAACATTTACAACAAATTTTAGTTTTTTTTTTTCGCCAATGTCCAAACATTTGACTACCAAAGTTCATGCTTTTTAAAACCCCCCCCCAGAATTTCATGTTTTTACCTCCAATTTCACGTTCGAATTTCAGTCCCCAAAAAAACCCGTCACGAATAAAGCACGCAAGATTTAGAACCAAAACCAAGCTAATTTAAGCTAAAATCTGTCAAATTTTTTTGATTTTCAAGCAAATTTTCATGTTTTCTAGAAAACGTTAATTTTGAAGGCGAGCAATTTTAAGCAAATTTAACCCAAAATCAAGCAAAATAATATAAAATAAAGTGAGATATTAAAAATATTCAAGTTAATAGAAATTACTATACTTTTAAGAGAACTGTATTTTATGAACAGACTCTCCATTTTTCAGTTCTTTTAAGCTTTGAAGAATTTTTATCGAACATTTTCACATAGCACTCTGGTAATGAAATTTGAAACTTATCATCTAGAATACAATTAATTTTTTTTACCAAAATGGGATTCATAAATTTCAAAATCTGTGCCAGTAAACCATTAATTTTTTTCTAAATCTTGCAGTTTAGTGAATTCAAATGAATTGTTCAAATTCTTGAGGAAAGATTCCATTTTTTGTTTTGTGTAATTTATAAAGAAACAAATAATCGAAGAAATTTTTTTTTTCATTCTCTTAATAAATAAATTTTCTTAGTAAATAAATGGCAACTATGCTCGAAATGGAAAATAATACCATATCTAAGCAATGTAAAAAATGTGGTGAAGTATTAAACATTGAATGTTTTGCATCACATAAGCACACAAAAGATAAACATATTAACACCAGTAAAAAAAAATGTTCTGCTGAGTATGCCAAAAATCAATATTAGTTTTAAAAAAAAGAACGTACTATGTGAATTTGGAAAATATGTTTCTAAACTATAACTCAAAAAGTATAAAAATAGTAAATCGCACAATACCAATGAAATACGACATGATTATTCAACTAAGGCATGTGTAATATGTAATGAGAATAAATCTATTTATTTTATCTTCATAAAGTGACTATAGACAAACATACAACAAAATGTAAAGAATATTTTAATGAGAAAATATTATGTGAATGTGGAAAATGTGTCTGTATTATATATTACAAAGAGCATAAAAAAACTAAATCACACTCTACATCAATAGATAATCTTAATGAAATCCAAAATTATAATTATCCAACAAAAACATGCACAGTTTATAATGAGAATAAATCTATAAAATGATTTTTTATAAATGAAAACACTAAAGACAAATATTTAACAATATGAGAAAAAAATAAAATAAAAGGCTGTAGGAATTAATATAATCAGAGAAGTTGAATATTTTTAAAAATTATTTTCAATAATTTAAGGATTTCATTCCAGGATTCTCATAATTTTTTACATTTCTTCATTTCTTAATTTTTTTTAATGTTTCTAATTTTTATTTCTTATAAATAAACAAATATGGCTACGAATTATTCAGTAGTAGATCTGTGTGAAAGGAAAGCAGGATAAAATCTAAATGATTTAACAGTTGCGAAATTAAGATCTAAAGCTAAAGCTTTAACATAACAAATATAAATAATTTAAGGAAAGCAGCTTTATTTATAGCTATTATTAATGTTTCACAATAAGTGTATCACAATAATTCAAAACTGATTTGTTTAAATTTTGCAATTCATCAGCTCTATCTTTATCGAAATATCTCTTATTGATCAGATTTGTTCCATCTACAGGATCAGCCATATTATTAATTCTACGATTTTGAATAGAAAAATATTGTACAAGTTGTATAAACAAACACTTTACTTATTTGGTGTCGTAAAATGGAAAAAAAAATATTATATTTTGATTCTACATATGTTTTTAAATCAGAAACATTAGTATTGTATTTTGAATCTATATCTGTTTTTAAAGCGTAGTCAGAAACAATACTTTTATATTTTGAATCTACATCCTTTTTAATGCCTGCTTTGCATTATTTATTTGTTTCATATAATCAGTAATAGTATTACTCAGTTAATTATAAATGCATATATTCTTTTAAAGCATACTCAGCTATTTGTTTATAAAAAAATATTTTATTGACTGCATCTTTATCGTCTCTGGGATAATCTCTATTAACAATCATATGCCCTAAAAATGAAACATAAGATTTTGTATAATCAAAGCAAGTGCTTAATTTACTTTGTGAATTACAAACACCCGAACTGCATTGCGAATCTACATATGATTTAAAAGCGTAATCAGAAGCAATAGTTTTGTATTTTAGATCTACATCTTTTTTGAAGCATAATCACTAGTGTAAAGAATTTTATTTAATGATTTGATTAATGGTTTCATAAATATACCTGTCATTTAATAACAAAGTAATTATATTATTAAACTAAAAATCTTTCTTAAAAATAAGTAATGCGATTAAACATAGATGTCCACAAATAACTGAATCAAAATTCTGAATTCTATCATCATTGCAATAAACCTTTCTGTTGTTGATATAACTATTAAATTATTAGGAATATTGCCTCCAAATGAATCAAAATAGTAAATATTGTTGTTTTCTTTAAAATAGCAAACCCAATGAGTACCAGGATTTGTTGAAATGTCAAAATTAACCACGACACACTCATTTTCAGCATATTTTTTGGTATTTCGAAATTCTGAAATTTTTTATCTTTAATATTTTTACATATTTTTCATTATCGATATTAGATAATGGCGATATATTAAAATTTTTTTTGTAGCTACGCCATTTCCTGATTTATTTTTCATTGCTAAATTGTGTCTTTGTTGTTCTAATTATTGTTTTTCTAGTTTGTTCGACAAAATTATAAACTGCAGTAGCAGTAGTATATCGAATGTTAATCTTTTTATCTTCATTTATAAGTTATATATATATATATATATATATATATATGCGATTAATAAAACATTTTAATTCCCTATCCTAATTTTCTTTTTGTAAATATAGTTGAAGCAACAGCAGCAATTTTTTCCCCAATTGTGGTGTTTTTATCTAACATAATTTCTTTTGCTTCCTTTTGTAAAATTTTATCAGCTTCATGTCTAGATCCCAAATCTCTGTGGGCTCTATAAGCAATATCGTGATATTTTCATGCTTCATTTAGTTTATTTATTCCTGTATCCCCTTTTTCCAACCTTTCATTGAATTTGTAAATGGTCCACAATAATTATAACCAGGCAAATGCATTTTGGAAAAATTTAAGTTATTTAATGCCGAATTTATCGTGCCTTTGCCATGGTGTTCTGAATTCCAAAATGAGTGTGGAATTACATTTAAAACACGTATAAGATTAGGTATTCCTTTTGGATTATTAACAACAAAATCAGAAAATTGATTGATCGAGATATTCATTATGCTTACTTTTTCCTTGTAATAATTGATATTTCCAGCATTTTCTTCACAATGAATAATTAATAATCTATTGAGTAAATTTCTAACATCATCCATCCAAAATATTCTTTCGGCAAATTCTTAGATTATATTCTTGGAATGCAATATTGGTATCTATAATAATTTTTGTGTAGTTTTCATAGTCATTAACAGTGAAATTGTCCTTAAGATTTTCTTCTTTTTCTTTTGTTAACAAATTAGAAAGTCCTTTTGTATATTTATATTCTTTACCTTTAACAGATATTTTATCATCGTCTATCTTTACTTGTGTATTACCTATGTAAAAATATTGTCCTTCTGTCCGTAAACCATATTGAGTACCAATAACATTTATTCTTTTTGAAATTTCTTTTCCGAGATTTATAGTAGAATCAGACTCTGCACTTTTTATGGGTAAAATGCCCATTCGCTCTTCGAAATTAGGACATTTTGAGAATAATTCTCTTTCAAACGATGTTCCTTCTGGCGTTGGTGGATAATCTAATTTTTTTTTGCTGCAGCTGGAACTGGTGTTGTTATTAAATTTTTGTTTTCTTCACTTACTTGTTCTACTTTTTTTAAATTCCAATATTGCGTAGTTCGTCAATTAAGGGTAGATCTTTATTCTCATTTTTTTCATATTCCACTTCATGGTGTTTTTCACAATTTTTGTGTCTTTCAATGAGTAATTTATCTCGGGAAATGCTCTTCGAATCTTTCATTTATATATTTATATTTATATACCCAACTGATCAAACCATGGGGAATTTTAATGTTTGCAATAATAGAATTGAATTTGATATTCCTATAGGAGATGGTATTTGTTTTGCGAATGATGCTTATGTTTATAAGCAATACATATTAAAAAAGAGAGATAAAGAATGGAAAGTGGTAGAATATGTAAAAGAAGATAATATTGATGTTTCTTCGAACTTTTTTCCTTTTCAGTTTTCTGGAGTAGAAATTTCAAAACATGGAAATATTATTGAAGATGTTGATAATCCAGGCATAACATCAACAATACTGAATGCTTTATTAAGATCCCAAGGTGAACAAAATTATTTAGAATTTTCTGGTGTTGATAATAAATATCGAGTCAGATCTGTTCTTAGTCATTAAAAAAAAATTAAATAAAGTATCCTCTTAGATATTTGTTTGGTTTTATTTATGACAACAATTAAATTTATTATAAAGGTGGATCTGGGTAAAATTGAAATTAGAAAATGATAAATTACGTGGCGTATTGTTGAATACGAATCTAAGACAACAATTGCAATTAAAGACTATTAGCTTTGATTATTGGCCATTTTTAGAAAAATAAGTCCCTGCCGAAACAGCTGTTTTTAAATTTGATATAAATGATCAGTTTAATAATTTACAGTTTAACATGCCCGATTTTGTAATTTTTGGGTTTCAAATTGATAGAAAAAATCGTGCTGAACAGTATGTCCACGCTTCTATGTTTGACCATTGTAATGTAAAAAATATTTATGTTAAAAATGGTAGAAATGAAATTTTTCCAAAAGAAAATTGGAATCTAGATATTGAAAATGGTCTTTGTGATAAAATGTTCCTTGCTTATAGTGATTTTAGAAATTCAAAACAAAACTAATTACTATATGTAGAAATAATGAACTTTATTACAAACCAGCTGTAAACTTCGAAGGCAGTATCAATTATTATTCATTTTTGGGCGAAGATCGTTGTATATTATTGATTGCTTATATAGAAAAACAACTGTATTTAAAGAAAAACAAATTAAATATTTGTGTTGATTTTAATAAAGAAGTTGGAGTAAATACAATTTGCAATTTTGTTCTAATTAGCCAACGGAAGTAAACTTACGATTATTTGAAAGATAGGATTACTAAATATATATATACATTTTTAATTTTATTAAAATGGAGGATGTAAACGATTTTACAAAAACATGAAACAGTTTCGATATTTTAATACACTTTTTTATGTATTGTTAAGTTGTTTGATCGAATAAAAAAACTTTTTGTTAAACCTGAATGAGCTTTTTTCTTTCTCTTAATAAATTTTTCTTTTATAAATAAAAATGCCTGTGTTACATTTCAGTATGACAAAGATTTTTAAAGATGGTTGCAAATCAACTCCGCTTTCCTATAAATTAAATAATGCTTCTGACGAACTTAGAGAATTAGTTTATAAATGTCATCGAAATCTACAAAGTTTACAATTAACACTCTTCGAAAACATTAACGATAAATATGCACTTCATGAAATAATGGGTGACTTTGAGAAGATAGAAGAAGTTTTTAAAAAGTTAGTAGAGCTTCGAATTTAAACTATCAATTGTCTTTTCGAAATTTTTATTTTTACTTTATTTTATCTTATTTTGCTTGATTTTGGGTTAAATATGCTTGATTTAGATTGCTCGCCTGCAAAATTAACGTTTTCTAGAAAACATGAAAATTTGCTTGAAAATCGAACCATTTTGATTGATTTTATCTTAAATTAGCTTGATTTTGGTTCTAAATCTTGTGTGCTCGATTCGTGCCGGATTTTTTTGGGGGCTGAAATTCAAACGTGAAATTCGAGGTAAAAACATGAAATTAAGATTATTAACACCATTCCGTAATAACGAACCTACAGTATAGCGACGACCGCCAATTAGAAAACAAGTGTCTAGCATATTTAAAATAATTTAAGGTAATGAGACGTAATGTATAGTCTAGACTGTTCACTGTAAAATGAGCATTTTTGAAAGCCCTGTTTAAGATCTACTTTTATGCACGTTTTGTATTCTTCCGCTTTATGCAAAATAATATTTTCATGGGCCTCACCACTTTGCTCATGTGCCGGTCAAGTTATAACTGCGATATTATTAGGAAAGTAAATATTCTACGTAACTGCCCATATATACACTTTGATGCATTAAAAAAACAGAAAGTGAAATAAATAATTTGAGTTTTCGCCAATGATTACCTAACTCTTTTTATACAATTTTGAGATATGGAATTACTCTCCCCACATCGTTACCAACTTTACTGGGCGAATGTCACTCAGTGCGCCTATTAAAATGTATGCAGGCAGGGACAGTGACTTTTTTCTAAGGTTCATTTCAAAAATGCTCACTTTATCATCATAAACAGTCTTTAGCACTTTTAAATGAGAAATTTAGTGCGAATTATTTTTAAAGTTTTTTTTTTTTTTTTTTTTTTTTTTTTTTTTTTTTTTTTAGATAATAAGTCCAAATAAATTTGTATTGTTTCAGTTGGTGTTACCTTACAAAATGACTGCTGTGCGACGGCGGTGCTCGAACTCGCGTGTCGTCATCTTGGGAGATCGGCGTACCTACAAATCGCCTAGCCACTAGAGTGCCATAAAAGGAAATAAAGATTATTATTTGTTTTTTTTTTTAATGACAATAAGAACCGAGCTGGTTCTATCTCCGGTAACCATTGTGTCGAAGAGATGCTACGCATATTTGTAAACATAAAGAAAAATAAAATAAAACTATTATTTTTACATTGTTAATTACATCATAATTTCTTTTTCAATAAAATTAAAAGTTATGAAGACCACCAAAACCATACACAAAGTAACTCCATATATTAATTGGCATTTAAAATATAAACACTATCAATAAAATTGTGTTGATTAACTAGTTTGTTTCCTTTCATATTTGCAGTAGTTAAAATAAATTGCTTTTGTATAACTCTTGAGAGTAATAATATTAAGGAGGGACTCTTTTTCCCAAAAACAAACAATGTTGTACAACAATTCCAGCATTCTTCTTAGAAAACAATTTACGACATGGAATAGTAAGACAATAACACTGCGTTACGTGTGATTTGTTCAGTCACAATGAATATCTAATTAGCAATGAATCACATCATTTTGATCAAATCGACTATACAATGTTATCGGTTAACTGAGCTGATTTGAAATTAATTAAAAAAAAAAAAGGACGACCTTTACCTGCATATATTTCAACAGGCAAACTGACATGCATGCACACACAGAAGTTGATAACTAGGAAGGGAAATTACACAACTCCGACCCTTAACATTGAATCAGGTGCTAGGTAAAAATTTGTAAATGCTGAAGAGTTTCATTCTGCTTTCTGCTTGTTATGTATCTATAAGTGTAAGAGTTAACAACTTTGTAAAATGTGCGTGTCTATGATAATTTCATAGTCCCACAAGATGGACGAATGACTAAAAAGTATCAGGCCCAAGGTAATGTTAATTTTCATACGGTGGAAGGATACACAATGTGCACACAAGAATATTTTATGCAAGGCTTTCAGAAGTGATAATTTTACCGCGAACAGCGTATAATGTTTTGTGCATCTCCATAAGATATGTTAGCAGGCTTATGGGTTATTGCAATTTCTGAAAATCCATTGCCTATCAAATACGCTTTGTTCGTCAGTTCTAGGGTCACTGTTGACTCAGGGAGAGACATCAGCGCTCAGCGAAGAAGCTGAGCTTGTTACGCGCGACCGTAATTCAACATCCTGTCCACCATCTTGGGAACAAGGACAGGGCTCGTAACATTACGAGGTAGTTAGGGTTCCTGGGGGGGGGGGAGGGAGCGCTGAACTTAATCTGCTCGAAGAGTGGCGAAGGGTAAGGGAGAGAGGGACGCTGGAACTTCTACGTAGTTGCTAAGGGAATTTACTCACGCTAAATTAATTAACATTGTTAGTGATCCGGCCGCTCGCCGAGTGAACTAAGAATTTCTTCCCCGAAACCTTGGAGAATGTGACTGGGCAAGTAGGCTAATGTTGTCCGGATGAGAATTCCTCGCCTTGTGGGAGGAAATGGCGTACTCTGAGAAAACGGTTTCGTCGAACAAAAAAATTGTCCTTCGCGAAACAATATTAATGGCGTGTACACGGGTATTGAAATATCCAGTTTAAACCCAGTAATTTGTTGTTCTTATTTGATTGCCCTAAACAAAGATTTGATTGGTGTAACTCAAGATTTGTTGGCGCTAAGTACATAAAACAGTATCGGCTAATATAGAAAAAGCGAAAGTCCAACCGAGGCTCGATTCTAGACAGTTTTTAACCAAGACTCGGCTGGAGTAACTACTGACAGAATTGGAGTTGTTTTAAATAAATTCAGTTCAACTACTGAACAACGTGCTTAAATAAATGATTGAAGTTTCACAGATTTACGTATTAGTTTCCCACAGTACTTGTTTTGTTAGGATTTTTATACCATTATCAAGCTTCAACAAATGCATCAACAAACACTATTACTATCCTAATTGTCACAAAAAATGAAAACAAATTCCCGAGCTGTATTTTCGAACGAAGGCAATCATTGATGAACAGCATTGATGAACAGCATTGATGAACAGCATTATTTGTGTAAAGAGTAAAGAGAACTTGAAGTTCTCTTTACTCAGCAAAATATTTTTCGGGGCAACTAAATATATTTTTGGCTCTATACAAACATATATTTTGGTGGTGTTTCTTTCATGGGGCGTTTCTTACCTCATATGCCAGACCTAGCAGTCCTATAAAGAGAAGGCCACCATGGTGATGTAGTGGTCACACTAATCAGCTTCCGCCAAGGCGGTCCGGGTTCGAGTCCCAGCGCAGTCGCCGTACTTCGGCAGGTGGGAAACCTAGTGGACGTTGCCGCTTGCTGGCGGGTTTTCTCGGGGCTCTTCCTTTTACGATGCCTTTGCATTCCGCTGCTGCTCCACCTTCACCTCATTCCACCATCACCGGCGAGCTCCAACACCTTGGAGTTACTTGTCCATTAAAAGCTTTCAACTAATCGGGCCACACTCTGAACTCCATTCCAAACCACTACACTCTGAGGTCACACTCGCGTTGCCAACACCAAAAATACAATAGAAATTCATTCATGTTTAAAAATCTTAAACTTAGGAACAGTCAAGTTATATTTGCTCATTATATTACTGCGATGTGGTCGGAGAATATTTTCACTTTTATTATATAGCAAATAACAAAACGACTATTTAGTGACTTCTTTCGATCATTGCACAGTTGCTATTCTGTTCCACTTGATGTTCCGTGCCTTGACTGCTGTTGTGATTTACCGAGACGCGATGGTTGATATTCGATTTGGTTTCTCAGAAGGGCAATGCAAATACAAAGAAGTTTGAGAAAATGAGGATTCTGCAGTCTCCGATGCCTGATTGTAGAAGTATTGGGAGTCAACTGCCAAAATAAAGTATAGGCTGTTCAAGGTAAAATGAGCACTTTTTAAAGCCTTGCTTGAGATCTACTTGTATGCACGTTGTGTGTTCTTCCCCTTACGTAAAATAAACATTGCCATGGGCCTCATCACTTTATTCATGCGTCGGTCAAGTGGAACTGTAAAATTATTAGGAAAGTAAACATTTTATAAGTCTGCTAATTTTTACACACTGGGGCGTTAAAAAAACAGAGAGCATAAGAAATAATTGAAACTATTACCAATATTTACCTTACACTTTTTATTCGACGTTAACATATGGAACTACTTTCCATCCATCATTACCAACTTTACCGGATGCATATAGCTCAGTGCGCCCGTTTAAATATATGCAGGCAGGGGTAGTGACTTTTTTCTAATGTTGATTTCAAAGTGGTAACATTATCTTGAACAGTCTTTATACCAGTTTTTAACTGGATGACTGCAGGAAAAAAAAAAAGAAACTTAAAACCAAAATCACTAACACAGCGTTTATACCTTGACGAAAATGAATTCCCTAGGTTGTGTTATCAGGGTAGCCAATACCTGAACTCATAGATTTCCTTCGTACTCGTGCCCATTGACGAAGGTTGCTACGTTGGCGATACAAGTGTGACGAGATGTGTTAACAATTTGTTGCTTAAAATAAGAGCTCAGTGTAATGCATAGCAATGTCGTCGCTCTACACACAATAAAAGTTTTTTTGTACTTTTTCAAGAAAAATCCTTTTAAACCCAGTTGCCAAGAAAATCCTTTATAAAACTACAAACTGTTTTCTTGCAAAATCTGCAAAATATATATTTATAACATTACATATGATAGTGCTTGTATTGCAACTTACATTACTGGAAAATTTACATTTTTTTTGCTAGGAAACAAATGTTATTAATTAATAATAGAGAGTAACATAAAAAAAATATTTCAAAATATAATTTACAAAACAAAAGGTAACATTTATCCAACATTCGGACAAGAACCAACACCTTTGGTGGTGTTAACGTGCACCCTTTACCACAAGACCATCTTGACTTAAGAAATTAACACTTATTTTTATAGAAGAATTAAGTTGTTTAGTTTGAGATATCTTTGTACTATTACAAGCATTTGTAAAATTATATTTAAAAAAAAACTTCTCAATAAACATTACACATTTTTAACGATGTACTTAGTCGCCCTGTGATTCTATACAGAAACCTAGATCTAACTCCAACGGTATCCATCCACGTACATTCCGGAGACACCAGACAGCTGTCCAACACCGGGGCAAAAGAAAATTCTGATTACAAATACTAACGGTAAAGGAAAAAGCTTTATCAACTGACACACCAGTATCAAAAAATTGAAGGTAAAAAAATGGAAAAAAGAAAGAAAGTGAGAGCGAGTAAAATTTGGCCAAAGAACGGGGGCACACAAGTAAGGAAATTAATAACCCTGCCAGAAAAAAAAAAAGAAGCAGATAAAATCATGAAGCAAATGGCGGAAGAAGGAAAATAATTAAATATCACAGGGAGTATCAGATAAAGTATTCTGCTTGGTTTATATGGAACCAGTCTTTACTACCCAACACAGATAAAGGAGAATCCAGTGCACTTTTTTTTTTTTTTTTGTAAAATGTGGACACATTCTGCTTGCTTAAACGATTTAAATAGAGATATTACAAAAGTCACACTTGTGAATTTGACTGTTAATGGCCGGTTTCACCAACGAACATTAACTTTTCGGAATATCAAGATCATTTTATCCAGATGAGAGGTTTAACTTCGATTTTAATCTCGATAATGCAGAGTTTGTTTCACAACGTATTATCCACCGTTAAGAGTATCTTGCTAGAATTATCCCGATATTCTGACTTAACTTAATTGCGATGTTCTGCTTCGCTGGCTTAGTCAACAGAAAATATTTGGTATTCTACGTTTAATAAAGTGAATATTTTTTAGTAGTCGAGATAGTTTTTTTACGACAAAAAGCAACAAAACAAATGTGTGCCTATTACAAAAAAAATGTTTGTTAGAGGTAGTAACGGAAAGTACACCATAGTCTAAAATATGTGGAAAATTGCATTTTACGAAATGTTTTTACTGCACAATATGTAATATTATCGACAGTTTAAATGTTATTTTCCTTAGAACATACTTTTCTAGAGGGCGAATAGTACTTGTTTCAAGAAATATACTTATTCAGGCAAACATGCTGGAATAAATGCCATACGGCAAAAATTAAACCTCTGAAAATACAGGATTTAATGTATTTCATAAGTTATACTTATTTTTGGGGCCGAATTATAGTTTGTTGTGTAGCTCATAAATTGGATTATTTTTGGAAGTTTTGAACGTCTACGTGTTTTATGCCCAGGCCTGAAGTCATAACCTCAAATTGAATGCATTATTGTTTATCGAATACTATGCAGCGAATAAACTTAAACTGCAAGAATCTGGCATTATTAAATACATAAAAATGTATTTAAAAAGTTTTATATAGAAAACAGACAACACTGCAATTACTGCTTCCCAAAACTAGTTTCTATACATCAGCATGTTCCTAGATACTCTTGCATTTATTTTTCAACCATTTCCAGATGATGCGTTTATTACTGTTTAATGTTATACTAATCATCTACGAATAATACATCTCTATCACTTTCCAAATTTATTTGCAAGTAGTCTGATGTATTTGTTTATGTTTTACAGTTTAATCTTGATAATGAGACTATCCACCAAATTCGACGGTTTAAATATTTTATCTAGATATGCAGAGGAAATGAGGATAAGGTTCGTGGTGAAACATAAAATACAGATAATAGAGATAAGTTGGCATTTAATCTCGATAAATTATGGTTATCTCGCGTGGTGAAACCGCCCCTAAGAAAAACTAAACACAGCTAAGGTAGTGAAACTCCCTGCAAACATACTCCTGGCGTAAGTATATCAGCCTACAGTTTTCTCTCAATTAATTACAAGTTTATATTTTTAATACAGTTTTTAAATAATGTTAAATATTTTTTCTTCTTTTAATGATAATACATTTTTAAAATTTTTTTATTTACTCCATGTAAGATCACTAGTCGTCTACTGAGTTCAAAGATATAAAATGTGCCAACCTACCTCAGATTGTGAGACAGCTAGCTCCACACACACACAGTTGGCTGGCGTGCATATTACTGTGTGTGGAATGCGAAATAAATATACTCGCAAATCTTCGTTTAAGCTTCTCGAAAACTCAGACGCAAAAGCTGTTTCGTCGTTTCAAACGTATTTCAGACAATGAGTACCTTATGCTTACAACAGTTGCTGCATATAGCACTTGTAATGCAGGATGTAAAATGGCTATGTTCTGACCGATCTCAATGTCACAACAAACAAACAGAAAAATAAATCGGAATTAATTTCTTGTAGAGAAAAGTAAGCCAGAAATGGTCGACCTATCAGCTTTCGACATTATAACAAAAGCGAACTTGTTTTGCTTTTATTATATGGTTTGGAAAATTAATCTACTGTTGGCACGTAATGATAGAGGATTTAGTTTACTGAAAGAAGTATGTGAAACAAGTAAATCTTCAATTAAAGAAAATTAATTAAATATTTATTAAACTTATTTTGATGCAATCATTAACTCAGCATATTATTTGAACACACTTTCCAAGTAGACAGTAGTCTATGAAAAAAACAAATATGTTGCCTCTTGTCACGGAAGTAGGAACACCCGGAGGAAACTCAAACTCACCAACTGCCATACCAAGCTCTAGATGTTCAGCAGAGTTAGAAATATTTTTAGCAGAGTTTAAAAACAAAGTTTTTTTCCAATTTCATTGATACTGTAGAGTTTTTACCCCCAAAATTGTGAGAAATGAACAAACCACAAATATAGTTTTATTTCCTGTATTGGGCTAAATTCTTTTTATTTTTTTTTATATAATGCCCCAAAAATATGTGATACAAAATTTATAAAGACTGGCTAATACAATTATGCCTGAAAACAGGTTCCATATAACTTGTTAAATACTATTATGCCTGAAAACAGGTTCCATATAACTTGTTAAATACTATTATGCCTGAAAACAGGCTCCAAGAATACAAAGGCTGCCAATAGGAGCACGTAAGTATAAATGCGTTACAATTAACCACTTTTCCCAAAAAGGACTACATATAAAAATGGATAAAAATTGAGTACAAAATCATTACCAAAAATTAAAATATTACTTAACTTTCATATAAATGCCCAAACTTGTGTTTTGCCCTGTATTTGAAATTTAAAATAAGCCCATTAAAAATATCTCAATAAAACATGGCAGGAAAATGCCTCCTGCCCATGTTTCTCCTTTCACATTTTAAATGTGGGTGTGGCGTGTGTTTCCACCTGTCGCGTGTCCGGTACGATGTGTCTGTCAGTGTATCCACACCCATCATATATAGTCCAAACTTAGTGATGTAGAGTGTGGAGGAACATCTAAGAAAAGCGCGGAGGTTTTGCCGGAAGTACGAAAACCAGTTAATTGATATCTCTTGATGACGTACGCCGCCGCGTCGTAGAGTTTCATAGCGACGGCCAACTGCAATGAAGGGGAGGGAGCCCGAGAAGTGGTGTGGGGGAGGAGGGAAGTCAGCTGGCGGCTCCACGCAATGGTGAATCCGAAGTCCAGCAGAGCCGACAAGCTGCCCGTCAGCTCCTCGCTCGCTGTAGAAGGGGACAGCATACTGGTAAGTCTTCATAACCCTGGTAGCTGAGCATTCTCAGGTGGCGGATAGCTGGTTCGGTGGAATAAAATACTGAAGTCGGTACGGTGATATTTTCCAGCACCGCTACACTCTGAGCGTCGAGAAAATATACAAACAATTCTACTTTTCCCTCATAAAGCAGATGATAAAAGTCTTTTAAGATTGACATTGTAGTAAATTTTGTCTACCGAAATCATTGTTATCAAAGTTTTTAGGCACCATTTTAATCTACAAATTTATATAAATGTGTTAATGTTATTCGCTTTTGTAACACTCAGACAAACAATGTACGATATACTGTATTTGCCGATTAGATTACTAGCAAAATAATGATTAAAGTTAAGAAGTTATTTGTGTAGGTAGTTATATAATTTTAGTGCTTAGATGTATTTGAACGTAAACAATATACGATGAAGAATGTTTTAGTCATAGTGTTATAATATTGTAACTATTTAGCATTAATAGTGGAAAGCTTTAGAGACGCCAGGCTGTCAATGTTTTGTTTTAAATTTTATGTCCTAGGTTTTCCGTAAATTTGCTCCAAAATCTCTTTGAGTAGATACTTTATTTATTACAACAAAATGTTTGTTCGCTCTCATATAGAATGCTCTTTGAGCATAATTGATACAATTTTTATGTATTGGTACAATAATGTTGTCGAGTGGTTTAACGATTGGTTGCAGCCAAGACATGTTCCCAAAAAAAAAAAAAAAAAAAAAAAAAAAAAAAGCAGTCGTAATCGAGGGGACCGTCTAATGTGATCAAGACCTCTGGTTGAAATAGAATACTGCACGGGGCATGAATATTTTTATCCCGATGTTGGAAAATTCACGTTTCAAGACTTGGGCGATCGGTTTAATGATGTGGTAGTGTTTGAGGAATACAAACACGAATGTCACTACGCAATAGAATATCTACTTGTTGGTAATTCTCTATCTCTAATATTGATATGCCTAAAGAACTTTATTATTCGGCGGGGGCCACGGTGCCGGACGATGCCGTTGGTCGACGAGTTTTCCTCGGGGATCTCCCGTTTTCCCCGCTCTCTCATTCCGGCGCCGCTCCATACTCGCTTCAATCACCCTCATCGGCTCTCTTCACTCACTCTATTATTCAGCAAAGATAAATGAGACGTGATTTCGTTTTTACCCAAGCTGCAGCATAGTTCCTCGAAGCAGCATTAATTTTACAGACTATTATCGGCGAACCGCCTTACCTTCTCTTTCCATCAAGGCAGATCGTAATTAAGTCATAAACACTGAAGTACTCCTTGTCGGCAACATCGCCATCCCGCGCGTGATAAGCACACCTCCCGTGCAAACAAGCCACGTTAACGGGAGCGCAATAGCCGGGCCGTGTAATCAAGTCGGGTTTTCAATTTGCTTGAGCCGGGAGCATTCTGCTGCGGAGAAGCCGAGGGCTGTGGGAGCTTCACGTCAGCTATCAGACACCAATTAGCAGTAATTATCTCTATGTTCGGCTCCGGGCAATCAACAATGCCCTCCAAGTAATCCCCCAGCAGCCCGTAACGAAACACACAACTACAAGTTCCGCAGCCTCCCATAGAGACGGCCTTCCTGAGCCTGAAATGGCGTGACCTCCATATGGCGGTGCGTTATACTACTTCTGGCAAATACACAGCACTTGAATTCTCAGCAGAAAACAGTGGACATTCAGACTGCCCTGATAATAAAATATCTTCATAACCCTTAGAAAATAAGGTATTCATTAATACCTTTACAATTATCCACTATGCTTCTTGCAGTGATCCGTTAAGCAAAACCATCATAAATGCTTTCGATGATATAATATTTAAACTCATGTTAATGAAACAGCGAGCGTAGGCAAGTTATATTTCACGCGAGGATTTATCAACAGGGGGTTTCCCGTAAAATTACTACTTTTGAAAGTCATGCCTAAGATATGCTTGTACCCGGTATGTGCATCGTGTATTCTTCCACAATATGCAAAATTATATTGCCATTCGCTTCATCATTTTGTTCGTGTATTGATCAACCGAAACTGTGAAACTATCATACAAGTCCTAAAAATTTAACAAATTTTTCAATCCTGAAACTTATAGGCATTTAATAAAACCGAAAGCAAAAGAAATCATTTCATTGTTCACAATTATTTACCAGGACTCTTTTAATTCAACGCTCTGATTTTAACTACTGTCCCTCTGCCCTTGTTGAGCAAATGCCAGTGAGTGTGCCCATGCAAATACACTGACATGACAAAAGTCATGGGATACCCGTCCAACAACGACATGGGCCACATCTATCCCGAAGAAGTGCATTAACTCGACGTGGCATGGTCTCCACAAGTGGACGGAAGACCTCTGGATAGATGTTAAGCCCAACTGTCTGAAGAGCTGCCCAAAGTTCCCTGGTATTTATAGGTGTAGGCGCTTGGGTGCGAACGGCTCTCTCCACCACATCCCATGAATGCTCGATTGGGTTCATGTCGGGGGAACGTGCTGGCCACTGCATTCACTGGAACTCTCCAGGATGCTCTTCGGACCAGTCCTGGACACCCGCAGCCCGATGAGACTGCGCATTATCCTGTCGGAACATTCCATCGTTGTCAGGAAAACTGAAGTCCAACAACGGCTGCAAATGGTCACCGAGGAGAGTTTTGTACCGGTTACCATCGAGTTTTGTGGGCACGTGGACGAGTGGACCCAGCTCACGCCGCACCATTACAGCACCATCGCCAGCCTGCACAGTGCCGCTTGCCAGCGGGTTTCCTCGGGGTACTCCCGTTTCCCCGCCCTTGAATTCCAGCGCCGCTCCGTACTAGGGTCTCATTCCATGTCATGTTAGGGGATGACGGGCACCTACGGATCCCAGCTGGAAAGCCCGTCACTCGGAGAGTGCCGCCACGCACTGGGTTCGCTCCTCACTCGAGTTTCGTCATTTACACGATATCTTACCATTCATGCGTGTAGCTCAGTAGGACCGCTGCCTCCACAGCTCAGGGGCAGGGTGACCGACTTGTAGTCCGGAGGTCACGAGCTTTCGCCCCGAGCCCTCTGCGGTAGATTCTCAGTTCGCTTGTCGCACTGGGGATTTCTCAGCAAGTCAGTCTCACTAGAGCTTCGTCAACGTCAAACGTCACAACAACGTCAAATGAAAGAAAACTAAAAATATAGAATCATACAAAAAATTAAAATAAGTGGGTTGGTATGCGGGCCTGTGCCGCGTAGTTTAAGGATTTAGAGTTCAAATCTCAGTAGTTTAACACAATTTTTTTTAGTTATTTTTTTGTGATGCATTATTGCTGTTTATAATTTATGTGACTGTTAGAAAACGTTTATTTATAGAATATCTTTGTCTAAGAACAATAATACACTAGTAACTGCACAGCGCAATTGGCTGCTTGTGGTTCTTTGCTAATCAAATCTATTAGTTTGTAAAGTATGTAACTTAGCAGTGTAACATGTGTAATGTGAACACACACATAAAAGCCTTATTTTTAGTGTTGCGATATTTTTGCGTTGTTTTGGTTTTCCAACCGCCAAAGCTTTGTGTAGTTACGAAAAGCACAAGATTGATATTATGCTTGTTAGAGATAAATATTCAATAATTTAATAACATCTTAATTAGTCGCTTAAATGTCCGTTGTACATAAATGTGAATACAGTACCTTGTTTTTTTTTTTTTAATATATATACATAAGCAGTGCCGTTACGAACATCATTTTCCATACATTAATAGACCAGCACTCGTACTCAGACATGTAAACGAATGCAGTCTTCAGAAAAGAAAACAATCTTCTTAGCTTTTCGGATGTACCACAAAGCACCTACATATTATATTCGATTGCATTTGTAGCCCTGCCGACTGCGGAATGTCTGTCATTTGCGAGTGGTTTTTGCCTGCCATTTACACATCTCTGTTAGCACATTAGGTAACGTGTAGGTGTGAACTGATGCGTTCTTTCTTCTCTTCTGCTATTGAAACTTTAATGCCTTCTGTTGTGCCCATGTGTATAAAAAAAAGGTAGCAGATATTGGGTATTGTGTAGGGGCGTCTTAAGAGCTGCCCAAATCTCTGAATCACCCGTGCAGTTCATCTCGCTCCTTGCTCCTTTTAGACTTGCCTAGGTCCTTTGGTTGAGCCCAGAGATTATGAAACACTTACGTGAAAAAAAAAGCCAGGATATATTCAGCGACCGATCTAACAATAATAACAATATTATCACGCATATCAAAATTTAAGTTATCGATTTGATATTCACTTGTCCAAAGGAAGTGTTAGTAATCCATATTTTACCGAATAGAAATATACCACCTGATGAGAGACCAATAATTTAAAAAAAATTAATTAATTACAAAGCTATAGAACTCTATCTCAAAGATAACGTATGGCGTGATGTAAAAGGAATATACAATTGTTACCTTTCATTTTGCTTGACAAGACCCAATTGACTACTCCAAATTACAAAAACACAATATGTCAATAGTAGTAGTAGGATTTGGGAAAGTCTGGGTCAAGGGCATGAGGCGTCGGAGCCAGAGCCGCCGGCAGCCATCTTTTTACGTCATCCGACCGATATTTTTCCCTTTATTCCTTTAAAATTTACCTTTCCCCCTCAAAATCGGCCAAAAGACACTAAAAATTTCCGTTTTTTCCCTAATGATTTCCCTTTACCACTCAAAATTTCCCTTATTCCATTGTAAAAAAGTTACCAGCCCCCAAATATTGTAGAAGCCCCCTCGAGCAAAAACAAACCCCTGGAATTCAATTTTCGCCAATTTATTTAATTTGAGGGACTTCCCTCGAACCTACAGAGCAGGGGCGACTATATTAAATATATAGGCATACCCTATGCCAAATAGATACAAGTTCCAGAGGAAAGGACTCAGACCTAATCATCAGCCATCTCGAATCCATATTGTATGACGATGACCTTTGACCCTGACAATGACCCATCACCTTGACCTTTGACTTTTGAACTTGAAAATGAAAAAGTTCAGAAAAATTCAAAAAATTCGAAAAACATCCCAAATATTTTGCGAAAAATCGCAAAAAAATTATTATTAGAATTTAATTACTTCACATTTTTAATAAGTTATTAAAAATTATTTTTAAAGCATACAAATAATTTTTTTGAACTTACATTTCCCAGCCCCACCATTAATCACATTCGTTACATCCCCAGCAGACCACTGACTCCCTTGCACTCACTCCCCTCACCTATTATCATTCCGCCATCTTCATTTTTCTTCGTTAGTCATTTGTTTATACATTATTGGAGACAACCATATTGGTAGGCGACCGCCATCTTGGTAGGTGACCACCATCTTGGTATACATCGCTTGTCTGCCATGTTGGAAGCCAATGCCTATTAGTAATTGAACTTTAATCTGTGACCCATGAGCCCTGAACCCTAACTTTGATTTTATGGCATTGAAAACAAACCCTTGAGAAAAATATATTATGGTCAGCAAGCATAATACATTACAGACTGCCACCACCATATTAGATGGAAAATATCTCGACCTTGAACCCATGACCTTAAATGATCTTGAAAAAAAACTTGGAAAAATACATAAAAGTCAGCAAGCAAAATACATTACAGATTACCACCACCATGCTAGACACAGGCAAATTTTGACCTTGACCACATGCCTTTGAATGACATTGAAAACAAAAACTCGAGAAAAATACGTAATAGTCAACAAGCATAATGCATTAGAGGCTACCACCACCATATTAGATACAGACTACCTAGACCTTAACCCCATGTACTAGAATGATCTTGAAAATAAAAACCTGCAAAAATACACATAAATCGCCAAGCATAATACATTAAAGACTACCAATGCCATATTATATTCAGACCACCTCAACCTTACCCCATGACCTTGAATTACCTTGAAAATCAAAACTCTACAAAACTACATTAAATACAGCAAACATAATATATTACATGCTACCAGACCATATTAGATGCAGACGACCTCAACCTTGACCCATGACCGTGAATTACCTTGAAAACAAAAATTCGAGAAAAAATACATAAGAGACAGTAAGCATAATTCATTACCGACTACCACCACTATATTATATGCAGACTATCTCGACCTTGACCCCATGACCCTGATTTACCTTGAAAACTAAACTCAAAAAATACATAATATTCAGCAAGCATAATTCATTACAGACTACCACCGCCATATTATATGCAGACTACCTCAACCTTCACCCCATGACCTTGAATGACCTTAAAAACAAAAACTCGTGAAAAAATATTTAAAAAATCGAGGAATAACATTAGACCCCCTTCCCTTGCCAACCCCTCCACCAACCCCACTCCCCTTTACACTTCTCTCTGCCTGTTGGCCAACAACTCTTTCCACACTGCTCTTGCTCAGCAGGCCTGTCTCAACCTTTTCCCTCCTCGCTCTAAAACTGTTTAGAATGCATTACAATACTAACCCACACTCTAATTTTTTGTACACTTCATTTCAACATATACCACTGTTACCATATCATTGATTATGCACATACAATGATTGACCATTGCAGCAAATATTTAAGTAATAACATTATAATTTGATACATCATGTGATTTTTATTATTGTGCTTCCTGGCAGTATTGGCTTGTAGTGACAGATCTGAAAACCAAGACCATCATATTCCTGATATCAGGGAAAGTAGACATGCTAGGAGAAGGTACATCGACACTTGTGAGAAATAAATCACTTTCGTTTATTCATTGAAAGCGCATATATTTTTTATGTACAGCAGACATAAAAAACATAATCTCTATTGTTTACATACATTTATGTGCAGTATTTCCAGCAATTAGCTCACTTTTCATGTGGTGAATATAATCTGCTTATACGTAGCTCAAGAAAATCTACATGAACAAGCATCCAACCAGAACTCTTTTCGAGATATTCTTGTTCTTCGCGACAAAGTTTTTCTTTCAAGGCCTCTACAAGTCCTGGAATGCTATCAACATTGTACAATGCTTGATTGGCAGTCTTGAATTCCCACCGGCTGATTCCTTCATCAAGAGGTTGAGGTTTTTCATAGGTATACTGTAGCCAAACATGATACTTTATGGGACCTTCTTCTTCTTTCTCAGTTAATTGATTGATTATCCTTAGCTTAATGTGGCCTTGGTATGTACATATGTGTTCCGTACCAGCAAAGTTATTTCCAATTACATAATCTTTTAAAATGCCTTGAATGCTGATTTTTTTTTTTTAGGTGGAATCCATTCGATGTGGTATCACCAATAGCTACTACAGAACATTTCTTAGCTGCGGAATCTCAACCTTTACAGTTGTTGATATGACTCTTCAGCTTATCACCTCGTTTAAACAGTCGTTTGCACTTAACACATTGTTGCATAACACAGGAAGGACCCTTCACACAAGTAGTTCTTTCATGCTTCCTCGAAGCATGGCTGTAGGCAAATATCTTTCCACAGTAGAAGCAACATAGCATTGACGAAGTCGATGAAGGCTGAACTGCTGTAGGTGGCCCACCCGAAGAAGTCGTCGCTGGTGCTGTCAGCGCCATGCCTGAAGAAGTCGATAGCCCTGCTGGCATCACTCCCAGAGAAATCGACGGCACTGTTGTAGCTACCATTAGCTCTAGAGTACCCAAAGATATCGCAGATGCAGAATAAGACTTTTGATGCGAAGAGGCACAAGCTATCCAAGACAATCCACCTTTCACTGGAGCTGCTGCCAAACTAAGATTCTCAGCTGGCCGCCCTGCTGCTTATATACGACGTCATATTGACGTTGATCCAATCGCATTGCGAATAACAACGACCAATCACCGACCAGCTAATCACCAAGTTGTCACGTGATTGCAGCTAACCGATCACGTGCAAGCACTGAGACATCACGTGATGTGTATCAAGTGGTAGGACTATAAAAAATGATGTATTAATATGAGATAGGAATGTAAATATTTTTGTATAGTAATATTATTTATGTATAATATGAATATATAGTTATGCAAATATGTAAATAACTATGTATATGTACATATAAGCATGTAAATATAAAATTAATTTCACTTTAATTTATATGGATAAGTAAAAGGTATATAAGTATGAATCCTTAAATTATTTTCGATTTAATTATTAAAATAGTTATGAACATGTAACTATGTAAATATAAAATTAATTTCAATTTAAATTATATGTATATTTATATGTTTATAAGAATGAATATATAAAATTAATTTCAATTGATCTTATAGATAAATATGTACATATATATTTGAAAATATAAAATTTTATGTGCATATGAATATGGAAATATAAAATTTATTTAAATGTCTACATGTAAGTATATGCATAGAAATATGGGAATTTAAAATTATTTTTAATATCTATACATAAATATGTAGATGTAAATATGGAAATAAAAATTCTGTATAAATGTCTATATATAAGTCTGTGCATATGCCTACAAGTAGATGTAAATAACATATTGTTATGACATTGCCTGCCTGTTTTCTTGGCCGAAACACAACAGTTCAGCCTTCGTCGACTTCGTCAATGCTATGTTGCTTCTACTGTGGCAAGATATTTGCCTACAGCCATGCTGCGAGGAAGCATGAAAGAACTACTTGTGTGAAGGGTCCTTCCTGTGTTATGCAACAATGTGTTAAGTGCAAACGACTGTTTAAACGAGGTGATAAGCTGAAGAGTCATATCAACAACTGTAAAGGTTGAGATTCCGCAGCTAAGAAATGTTCTGTAGTAGCTATCGGTGATACCACATCGAATGGATTCCACCTAAAAAAAAAATCAGCATTCAAGGCATTTTAAAAGATTATGTAATTGGAAATAACTTTGCTTGTACGAAACACATATGTACATACCAAGGCCACATTAAGCTAAGGATAATCAATCAATTAACTGAGAAAGAAGAAGAAGGTCCCATAAAGTATCATGTTTGGCTACAGTGTACCTATGAAAAACCTCAACCTCTTGATGAAGGAATCAGCCGGTGGGAATTCAAGACTGCCAATCAAGCATTGTACAATGTTGATAGCATTCCAGGACTTGTAGAGGCCTTGAAAGAAAACTTTGTCGCGAAGAACAAGAATATCTCGAAAAGAGTTCTGGTTGGATGCTTGTTCATGTAGATTTTCTTGAGCTACGTATAAGCAGATTATATTCACCAAATGAAAAGTGAGCTAATTGCTGGAAATACCGTACATAAATGTATGCAAACAATAGAGAATATGTTTTTTATGTCTGCTGTACATAAAAAATATATGCGCTTTCAATGAATAAACGAAAGTGATTTATTTCTCACAAGTGTCGATGTACTTTCTCCTAGCATGTCTACTTTCCCTGATATCAGGAATATGATGGTCTTGGTTTTCAGATCTGTCACTACAAGCCAATACTGCCAGGGAGCACAATAATAAAAATCACATGATGTGTCAAATTATAATGTTATTACTTAAATATTTGCTGCAATGGTTAATCATTGTATGTGCATAATCAATGATATGGTAACAGTGGTATATGTTGAAATGAAGTGTACAAAAATTAGAGTGTGGGTTAGTATTGTAATGCATTCTAAACAGTTTTAGAGCGAGGAGGGAAAAGGTTGAGACAGGCCTGCTGAGCAAGAGCAGTGTGGAAAGAGTTGTTGGCCAACAGGCAGAGAGAAGTGTAAAGGGGAGTGGGGTTGGTGGAGGGGTTGGCAAGGGAAGGGGGTCTAATGTTATATGTTCCTCGATTTTTAAAATATTTTTTCACGAGTTTTTTTTTTAAGGTCATTCAAGGTCATGGGGTGAAGGTTGAGGTAGTCTGCATCTAATATGGTCTGGTAGTATGTAATATATTATGTTTGCTGTATTTAATGTAGTTTTCTAGAGTTTTGATTTTCAAGGTAATTCAAGGTCATGGGGTAAGGTTGAGGTGGTCTGAATATAATATGGCGTTTGTAGTCTTTAATGTATTATGCTTGGTGACTTTATGTATTTTTATCAAGTGTTTGTTTTCAAAGTCATTCAAGGTCACAGTGTCAAGGTAGAAATAGTCTGCTATTATTATGGTGGCGATAGTCTTTAATGTATTATGCTTGCTGACTTTTATGTATTTTATCAGATTTTTTTTCAATGTTATGGGGTCAAGGTTAGGGGTCAGGGGTCATGAGTAACAGGTTAGAGGTCAATTACTTATGGGCATTGGCTTCTAAGATGACAGACAAGTGATGTATACCAAGGTGGTTGCCAGCTACCAAGATGGCGGTCGGCTACCAATATGGTCGTCTCCAGTAATGTATAAACAAATGACGAACGAGAAAAAATCAATATGGCGGAATGAGAATTGGAGAGGGGTATGCTTGCGAGGGAGTCAGTCGTCTGCTGGGGATGGAGCGAATGTTATTAATTGTGGCGCTGGGAAATGTAAGTTTAGAAAAATAATGTATATCGTTTTAAAATAATATTTTAATAATTGTTAATAATTTAATTTTAATAATAAATTTCTTCGGGTTTTTGCAATATATTTGGGCTTTTGTTACGGAATTTTTGCGATTTTTTTTGGATTTGTTTGAACTTTTGCATTTTCAAGGTCATAGGCCATGGTCGGGTCGAAGGTCATCTGCATACAATATGGATGCGAGATGGCTGATGCTTCGGTCTGAGTCCTATCCTCTATAACTTGTAGCGATTTGGCATAAAGTATGCCTATAAAACCAATAGGGCCGCCACTGCTCTGTAGATTCGAAGGAAGCCCCTCAAATTAATTATATTGGCGAAAATTGGATTCCAGGAGCTTGTTTATGTAGGAGGGGGGCTGCTACCATTTTTGGGGGCTTCAAACTTTTTTTGAGGGAAGAAAATGAAATTTTGAGAAAAAAAAAAGGAATTTTTTTTTAAGGAAAAGGGGAAAGTTTAGGTTCTTTTAGTCGTTTTTGAGAAAAAAAAAAGGAAATATATGGGTCAGGTGACGTAACAAGATGGCGGCCGGGTGGCTCTTACTCCGACGCTCCACGCCCTGTCCCAGACTTCCCCAAATCCTACTACTGTCAATGTTTCCTTGGATTAAAAAAATGATATAATATTATGGACACACTCATATTAAAAATGCTTCTGCAAACTACAAGTAATTTCATGAGTACGGTTAATGAGTACTAGATACCATCTCATGTGACGTACATTTCCTGCGATGTTACATTCTTAGTGGGGTAGAAAATGTATTTCAGCTCGTCTGGCAGAAATAAACCCAAAATTTTAAGGTTAGCTCAACACAACACCTGACAGGTTATTAGAGAAGTAGTGGACATAAACAAGACACGAATATGTTAACATTTGTAACTGACATGATGGATGAATTTAGTCTGCATTAAATATTATTTTTACAATTAACACACGATAAGCATAAACACTCGAAGTCAAAATATTTGTACGAATTTTAGTTCGGGTGTGTTCTCATATATTTCATTACATTTACATGTATAACTGTAATATTTTCATCAAAGAATAAATTAAATATGCGTAAGTGTGTAAAGGTATTTAGGCCGCTCATAACACCGATGTCTTGGGAGCCGATAAGGATGAAGTTAGGTGAGTATGGATCATCGCCGGAACTAAAGGGCGGGGGAAACGGAATATTCCCGAGAAAACCCGCCTACAGGCAGCATCGTCCGGCACGATTCCCATTTGCGGGAAAAACGGACGAAATATACGTTCTCTGCGTTTTACTTAACAGTGGAATAACACGACATATTACAATACTGCTCTTCTTTAAACGGTAAAAGGTAAGCATATATTGTTCAGCATATTGTGGATGTCAGTTTCATGATTTTCAATCGGTTCAGGTAATTAAAATTAAGCAAACGTAACTGCCAAAGTTCCATTTGTTAAAGGCTGTTCACGATAAAGTGACCACTTTTGAAATCAACATTGGAAAAAGTCACTGCCCCTGCCTGCATATACTTTAAATTGCGGACTGAGTGGCATGCACCCAGGAAAGTTGGTAATGATGGAGAGGAAATAGTTCCGTATCTTAAGTAGAATAAAAAGTGTTGTTGCCATTTGTGGTGACTTAAATTATTTATTTCCCTTCCTGTTTTTTTACTGCATTGAAGTGAAAAATTAGAAAATTTGTTAAATGTTTACTTTTCTATAATTTTCACAGGTTCACTTGATCGACTCATAAATCAAGTGATGAGGCCCATCACAATGTTAATCTTACATAAGGCGGGAGAATACACTACGTGCATACAAGTAAATCTTAAGCAAGGCTTTCAAAAGTGCTCATTTCTTCATGAATAGTCTACAGCCACTTTCACTACAGGCGCGTTTATATTACCTGATATAATTCCCGTGGAAATTAAATTTTCTACAGCCTCTACAAAATATATGGTAATTGATAAGCAAAAAGACCCGCACATTAACAAAAAAAAAAAAAGAACTCTTTGACATAACAGTTTTACTAACACGACAAGTAAAATATTGTATATTTTATTAATTGCATTTATTCTTCTACCGTCAGAAAATTTTGTAGTTATACAGCTGCTTCCCTAGTAAATGTACTAATGAGGATCACTGACAGCAAAAGTTGTTTTGTAAATTTACAACAATTTTTGATATTACAAAAATAATTTCAGATCCATAATTTTTTTACTGCACACTGTGAATAAACAGTATAGTGGTAGCCATGACATATTTTGCGAATATTGACCTCACGAAAATATTTGGTGGTGAACACAAAAATTTCTGCGCTATCTCTACTAACATTTTGTGCAGAATAAAAATATGTATTGCTGACGCTACTACACCTTCGTGGTAACTACAAAATATTTTGTGCTCGCCACAAAATAATTCGTTGGGGTCAATGTTCACAAAATATTTTGTGGCTGCCACTAACCCGTTTTTACTGTGCACGCAAATTCGTCATTTCAAAACTCATACTCGTTATTTGTGGAAAATAATTTATTCTTAATAAGCACGTGTCATTTCGCTATTTCGTAGGGAAGGGCCAGAAAAGCAACCCTTAATTCGCAGAGAAAACGCAAGGCAAAGTTTGCGAAATTTGGTAAAGATTGAGACCCCGAAATCGGCTACACCACACCGGCATTACTCGCGAGCAGAATCCTAAAAGACTGTTTATGGACGCTCAGAATAGCTCTCAGGTAAACTGTTGCTTGCCAGACGTCTTTTAAATTATTCATGAGAGCTGGAAAGGAAGGCGCATATCAGATGTGTACAAAATAACGTTCTCGATATTAGTTCCTTCCTGTGGCAAACTAGGTTACACTCGGTTCGCCGGCTGCTACAAATTTGGCGCCGTACGGACATTACCTTTACGTCCGCATCATCGTTCCACGGGGAGATCTTGGTGCGGTAATCATATAGTGTTGTACTTTAACCGAAGTGAGGGTCACGCGTCTCTTTACACCCATCGCATGCATGGTCGTATTTAACGTTTCTAGTTATCGATTAATTTTAACAGGCTTGTGAACATTATAGTCCATCAGCGGTTTCTTCACACTTTTGTAATCAAGCATTTTAACAATCACCCCATGTATGACGTGTCTAGTCGTTTCCTAAATATGTCACGTATCAAAGACTTTTTATACTTATGTTAAGATAAAGGTACCTTATTTTTGGTTGCATTGAAGTTTTACTTATATTTTATCTATAAATGAAAATATTTGATTCATAGTAAATATTTATTAAAAATAGAAAAAAAAAAAAAAAGTGTGTTGCCAATGCCTAGAAGGAAATAGTTATTGCAAAATATTATTAACTGAGTGCGCACACATGCGGTGCGTTCTCTCTTTGGTGTGATTTTACAGACTCGGTTAAGCTTTCTCTGTATGAGGCGGAGGAATATCCTGGAAATAGGACCTCAGGAGGGTTTCAAGAAGGTTTTTAGTAACCGTTAATGAATTGTACCTTGGTAGCCACGTAACCAACAGTCAAGGTACACTAAAGAAAACAAATGCGTAGTTTACTTTAAAAAGTTTTATTTTGTTAACAGTAACACGATTATTATTTCTATTTGATCAGGGTTAGCAGGCATCATATTTGCTTAAGATAAGGTATTAGGAAATTAAGTCAGCGGTTGGCTTGAAATAATTTTGAAGCTTTGAAGAAGAGTAGGTACTGCGTAGGTAAAATTTTATCATGAGAAAAAAGTGGGCCACTAGAAAAGTGTTGGGAATTTTACATTGGTCTAAAAACTGTCATTTTATGAATACCATTTTATGTAGTGCAGAGAACATCCGAAATATACGATGCTATTGTCGGTAGGTAATACAAACGAACATTTACTCAAGTTCCCTATCATGCAAACACAAAATTACCGTAAAAAATAGCTGTTCTGGTGAATTCCGCCCCACCCCCCTTGTTTTTCCTTAACAAATCTGTGGAGTGATGAGATATAAGCGGGGTCTTGAGAGCCAAAGAGGGTGAAGCGAGGTGAGTATGGAGCAGCGCCGGAATGCAAGGGTGGAGGAAACGGGAGATCCCCGAGAAAACCCGCCGACCAGCGCCATCGTCCGGCACGACTCCCACGTGCGAAAATCTGGGAGTGACCCGGCCGGGGATTGAACCCGGTTCGTTTTGGTTAGAGGCGAGCGTGCTAACCGCTGTGACCCAGCGGCCACGCGCCTAGGTGGGAGCTGAGTGGTCTGAGCAATACACCACCTTGGCACTCCTCGAAATAAAAGAGAGAGATTATGAACGTGAAACGATTGCTTGATCATCTTCGTAAGCGTACGCTACTCGAAAATATTGAGCAATATTTAAAATAAACTTTTTCCACTGAAGCTGCTGACGGAGTTTCATGATATGGTACTGGGCGGCCAGTTGAAGAGTAACTAAGAGGATGAGCCTGCCACCACGGAAGTTACGTGTGTTTTAAAGTAGGAATTTGCATTCAAAAGTGTCTCTTGATGCTAGATAAGGGCCTCTGTAACACGGTCTCCTCCTGCAGTTTCAATGGGCAGTCGGCTCACGATTACATATGGTTGGGTCAGAGCACAAGAATGAAACAAAACCATTTTGACGCGAATGCGTCTTTAAATTTGCAACCATGGTGCGAGGCAATCCAGAAAATCCATTTATAACAAAATCGGCGGATGCAGTTTGGCATTGCAGCTCCGAATCTGTCGACTACATTCAAAATTCAATTGCACCACTCGATTGCCAAAGGAACAAAGAATATGTTACGTTAAGTGAGGACTGCGAAGCGTTGTATAAGGTCGTGGAAGAGGGGGGGGGGGAGGGGAAAGGGGGCGTCGCAATTTTGGGTTCGTTTCGCCGCGTCTCATAACTTCCACGTAGTATAACTTTTGACTGGGAGAAGCTACAACGCTCGTTTAAGTTTCAGTCGACAGCTCTCGTCAAGATCAATCGATTGTGTGTATAAAACCATTTGTGTGGCGTGGTTATGGTGAGGTTGTATGCGTTTAATGTAAAAAATTAATAAAACTTAACAAAATTTCGGCTTATACTCGTCGAAAAGCCAAGTATAAATGCAGAAATTGTATACGGTTGGAAAGAGCATCTCAAAAGCAATCCAGTGATACCCATACAACCCCATATGATTGAGTGAAGCAATGCCGGGGAACGTAAAATAAACATCAAGGCGTCCGAGCGCGTCAACGTAGACGTATTCACGCCAAACAAACGGCCGTGTCCCCAACACAGCCAAACACAATTTTCTTTGAAATCACTGTTAAACTCACGATTTTAAATAATTAAGGTTGAAATGCAACTGTGGCCACTAGCCTACTTAAATTTATATCCTAAATACAACTAAACATGTAGACAGAATTACACTAGGTTACCTCAAATATAAACTATGATATGCATAATTAAATTACAGCTCTCATTTCTTGTTAAATTAACTTCATAGACTTGACCTCGTTGTTCACTGTACCCTCCATTTATGATTTCACTGCATTTTCTGTAACACTGTGAATTGGAATACGCGTGAATTTCATAAACGTAAGAAAAAAATATATTATTTTTTATTTCATCACACGTGATTTTTCAAACAGCGGCAGAGACAGTGACCGAAACACCTATAAAAAAAAAAAAAGTTTCTCACTACTGTAACAGCCAACGGACAAATGCAAATAGCAATGTGCAGAGGACAGAGAAATCCATCAAATTCCAGATGAATTCACACAATTTCCTGGCCACTTTGTACACTGCAAATATTATTTCGGGGAATTCCATTGAATTTCTTGTTTCGCGAGTTTTCGCGCAGATTTCAGTTGGTAATTTCACTGCATGTGAATTCAGTAAACATGGATGCCTGACCTGGAAACACGTGTATAGTATTGTGGGATGTCATTGCGCCTGGACCATTTCATATATTAATTAAATACAATGTGGCGATTCGTTACTCTCAGAAACACTTTTCGCAGAGCATTTTCCGGCCACCTGCGTCCCATTATGGTTGCTATCATGCAGTAACCAGAGCTACCAGAGATAAGACTGCGCCCCGCAAAAAGATTTAATTAGACATGTTAGCTACTCATTGCATCAGACGTGTATGAGTGACTTCGTACTTATGGTGTGTGGTTTTTGTAACGTTACCACTGTTTGATACCAGCTTTTCGAGAATATTGATTAAGAGCACAATTTCCTTACTGCGCACGGCACTTCTACGGTAGTTTTTGTAGCAACGGAGAAAAGAAAACAAGAGTAAAGAGATGTTCCTTGATCTTCAATAACCGGTAAGATTGCAACAGTGGCACATCTCAAAAATGAAATCTGAGTTCATCCACGAGCTAGCTTTGTAATTCTGCGCTACACCGCTCTCCAACAGGTCCCTTTCACTTTAACCTCCCTAGAACCGCACTTAACTTCGCATTGAGGGGAAGTGGAAATAGCACTGTCTCAATTTCTATTCGCAAGTGAAGATCGATTGTGAGGGAAAAAAATAAAGTTAAGTTGTTCTGCTAAGATGAGAACACCATGATTCTTAATCCCGAGAAGTCTCAACGGTTATTCCTGGGAAGTTTTCATATTCACTTCTGCTTTAAAAGAGACAATGTTTACATCCAGTCCCGCGTCAGTCTGGGTTATATACTCTTCCCTTCGCGTTCTAAAGCCCCTATCACACTATCAAATTCTTGCCTTCGACTATATTTGACAATAAAACACGGCCATCAAATTTTTAAAATCAAATATGTTAAACTGCCAAATTTTTTTTATTGGGGAAAACTAATTTGAAATATTATTCAAAAGTTATTTTCGTAGTGAGATTTTGCTTTTGTTTTTCCATGCGGTCCATTACAGGATGAAATGCAAGTAATATTGTAATTTATTTTCGTTTCTTAGCAAAATTAAAATTTCAATTATTAGATGTGTTTCCAGCACAATGAAATTTAATGCCTCTGACTGAGTTCTTAATACTATGTGGAATATTCACTTAAAATAGCATTCCTGCACAAACAGCTTCTACATAATTAAATTATCTTCATTACCTACTTCGTTTCCAGCAATAGTTCGTTATTTTAATATTCTTGACGTTCATTTTCCTCGTGCACAATTCTGATTGGCCGAGACCGTCAAACACCAAAGAAATTTCACAAACGGTCTAATCTTCAGCTGTTTGATAGGAACTCAAGCCATCCAACTTTCTCAGGCATATATGGCGACGTTTATGACGTTTCAACGACGGCATAACTGTCCAAATCTATTTCACTAAACGCACTGGAAGCAGTTTGCAGGGAAAAATTTGACAGCGTGAGAGGGGAATTTAAGTCCGCGTGTACTGAACGAGAAGCAACAACCTGTGAACATCGAGGGGCGCTTCGCTGTACTCGCGTAAGAAGACGAAGTTTGAGGATGGCGATCAGATTTGGTTGTATCGAAAGTTGGTTGGTACGACTAGAAACATACATATTCATGGGCATCTCGAGTTGTTTTACAATCCTTGATGAAGAGAGGATTTTATTGTGTGTTATATGTTGCGATTTAATTAAGAGTGCGAAATAAATCGCTTGAAGTACGATTGTACTGTAGTGTTGTTATTTAATTTTTAATTTTGTACATGTTTTTAAAATATGTGGCTGTTCGCGATAAAGTAAGCACTTTAGAAATCAGCACATTAAAAATAAGGCTCGCTGTTAAGTTGGCTTCGATTTAAGGAAAAAAGATCCACGCTTTGACGTTATATTAAGAGTGTAGCGTTCAAACTTATTGATAGGCCTACTGAAGTTTCCTTTTCTTGTTTACTCATAAGAGCACACATCTACATATTATCGGCGCATTTTCTTTTCCAAAACATTTCACGGTTTCACTTGAATGAAGCACGAATAAAGCGAGACGTTACATGTTAATTTTACATACAGCGGAAGGATACAAAACAAAAGGAAAAGTAGATCCTAAGTAGGGCTTTCAGAAGCGCTTGATTAACCGTGAACATACTTTATGAAACCTGGGAGCGCGATTTCTGTTCACTTTTCCGCTTACCGTGGAACCAGTTATTAGCTGTTCACTGTAAACTGAGTATTTCTGCAAGCGCTACTTAATATCTACTTGTATGCGCATTGTGTATCCTTCCGCCACGTGTAAAATTAACATTGTCGTGTGCCTTATCACTTTATCCATGCGCGCGTTGGTCATATGGAACTGTGCAATTATTATAAAAATAATTATTTTTATAAATTTGCTAATTCTTACACATATGTGCACACATAAAAAAAACAGAAAGAAAATAAACAAATTTAATATTCACAAATGTTTACCCAGTATTTTAATTCAACGAAAAGTCATGGGACTACTTTCACTGTGTCGCTACAAACCTTACTTGGCGCATGCCACTCACCGTGCCTGTTAAAGTATGTGACATTTTTCAAAGGTTAATTTCAAAAGTGCTCACTTTACTTGAACAGCCTATACGTGGGCATCACTTGTCGGGAGTAGTGGAGTCGACGATGATTTACTGATAGTCAGGTAAAGGCTGTTCACGATCAAATAAGCACTCTTTGAAATCAACCTCAGAAAAATTGCACTGCCCCTGCATGCATAACGGGCGCAACGAGAGACATGCGCCCAGTCAAGTTGGTAACGATGGATGGAAAGTAGTTCCATATCTTAACGTCAAATAAAAAGTGTTAGTTAACCATTTGTGATAACTTAAATTATTTCTTTGGCTTTCTGTTCTTTTTTTTATTATGTACCGAAGTGTCAAAATAAGCAGATTTGTAAAATATTTACTTTTATAATAATTTCACAGTTTCACATGACCGGCACATGAATAAAGTGATGAGGCCCATGGCTACGTTAATTTTACGCACGGCGGTAGAATACACAACGTGCATACAAGTAGATCTTTAGCAGGGCTTTCAAAAGTGCTAATTATTTCCGTGAACAGCCTATAACGACTAAACCTTCTGCAATGGTTACCACTGCACTTATTTTCTCCTCGGCGTAAATCTACCCCTAATAAATGGAACGCCCCCTCACACCCTGAATCGGAAATTAAGGTTGCCATCTGGGTACCGCCGAAGGGTGTGCAGAGCTTCAGTACAAAAATGTTTTATAAAAAAAAAAAAACCGTCGAACGTGTTTGAGTGAGGTCTGCTTACGAACTGCATTTAAGTGGGCCGCCTACTTGTCGCGACATGGCACACGAGCGAGCGAACGCTTAGGGCGACACTGACACGCGCATCAAGTGCCGCTTCGCCACTATGCGCGGAGAACTAAACTAGCGCGCAAGCTTTTCGTCGAACCTTTTTTTTTTTTCTTCTACGGGACTTCAAGCTGTGACACTATTATTTTACTGGTGGAAAGTCTAATGCAAAGTTATATGCAGGATTGTATCTGTGTTTCACGTAGATCCGGGCACCACATTTTGACATGCAGCAGTCTGAAAATGCCGTTAGTGGTTCTAATATGTGTAATGTCATGAAAGCAACATTCCGTCATGGTCTGAAGTTTGTTTTCTTTTCGTAAATTGGGACATTGGACGCACGTTGAAAAGTTTCGTCAAAAAAAAAAAAACGGATTTCCCAACACACTGCTACACATTTCTAGCTCCTAGTAGGCAACCCCCCTTAAGAAACGTCACGCGTCTGTATACGTTTTTCAGTTCCTCCATTTCTCTATAAATCAAATTTTTTCGATAGTGAAAATGGCTCAAACGGGTGTCTTCACGGTCATTTTTTTTAAGTATGCATATTCCTGTACAAAACGTTAGTAAAAGAATAAGGACGTGCATGAAAATTTTATTATTATTATTGCGTCATAAAATGATACGGTTTCCGCTGAAAGTCTCACAGAGGCGCGTTATTGATGGCTATACTGCACGCCACTTCAGTGCTTTGCACGTAGAGGCGACGAGAGAGTTGATGCGGATTTCTCGGTCGCCCCTAGCGCTCCCACGCTTTTAGGCCTCAGACGTGCAAAATTCCTTCAACCGGGCGGCCGCCTTAAATGCAGAAATGCACACAGTTCGCACGTGACTCTTCATTCTCCCTACTGCATGGAATTGATGGAAGCACGAGCGACACCCGTTAAAGACCACAAAAGAAAAGTCTATTTAAGCAAGGGGCCGCGGTAATTTAGTGGTTAGACTACTTGCGTCCTACCTGGGCGAACCTGGTTCGATTCCTGGCGTGGTCGCGCCCGAATTTTCGAAATTGGGAATCGGGGATCTTCAATTTCCGCTGCCCTTGAATTTCGGCGCGGCTCCATGACTCGTTTCGCCCTCATCGGCTCTCAAGACCTCGGCGTTAAGCGCCACTTAAATATCTTCACTCACACTTGTTTAAGCCTTTTTGGAGTGTAGCTGCAGGTTAGATAGGACGTGTTATAAGTGACCTGCTTAACATGCTGTAATAACTGAGACACACGGCGAAAAAATTTATCGTAACGCGATGAACACGCGGGGAGTAGAGGCGACTTCAAAAGAAACCGTGTGTAGCTTGGTTTGAAAAATTCCGTGTAGGTGACCAGCGTTTCGTAAATGATGAGGACAGAGGACGCAGCTCAAGAGTGGCCAACGATGATTTCAAGGCACGTGTGCTGGTAAGTCCACTCGGGGGATTTACCTCACACTTAAAGCGGAGAATAAAAAAAATATCAGGGTGTGGCTGGCAGGGAGACAGCCGTGACGTTCACGGAATACGTATGCGTTAGTGGGTAATACTTACTTCGGGATCTGGGAAAAGTAACGAGATGGCTGCTCGGCTGCTATAACTTAAATGAACAGATCTAGTACACATCTTTCGTTTGGCACCAAAATCAGCGCTCCAGAAGATCGGTGTCCCAAGATATGCTGCCCGGAAATTTTCGCCCGCGTCCTCCTGAACTGCCTGCAGTCTATTTCAATCGTGTTATTAATCGCGAAGTTACGATGTCAGAATGTATCACCTTGCAAACGTTACTTTGCCGTTTCCGTCCTTTTCCACCATGTGTCGGTCTGATTTGAAAGGCGAATTCACGTCGAAAAGGATCAACTGGGAACCGAGTTACAAGCATCAGTGAACTCTTATACACCTCCTTAGGTGGCATAAAATTTCAAGACCATAACCATGGTTATTAGGGTAGGGATTTGTGCGATTGTGATTTTTAACAATATAGATGAATTATAATTACACCTTGATACTGTACAAACAAACGTGATGTGACAGAATAGGGGTTTATTTGGGATAGGTTGAGGATAGGGCTAGATGGGAAAGGTGCTATGGTACGGGCAAGCTCTCTCACCCTAGTTGAAAAGGCACTCACCCCCGATCGCCGCTCGGAACCCGCAACCTCCGTTGCGCCACTGTCCTCGTTATTGCAGTTAAAAGTTTATCAAACAAGCGTTGGCCGCATTCCCGCCGTAACAAAGCGGACATCTGAAGTTACCTGTTCGATCGTCACTACGGTGAGGCCATACCCGACCGTATCGTGACGTGTGATCCTAAATATATCCCACGGGATGATCGCAAGCGAAGTGGGCAATGATCTGACGTCGGTGAGAGCATAACTGATTGTGTCACTCAAGAATAGATAGCTGGAGGCGTCTTGACAGACTCGCTTTCCAACTGTGATTGTAATTCGTTGCTAATGAACAAAGCGGAAATAGTGAAATCCAGCAATAAATAAATACGTGACAATGGCTGTTTTGGTATAGATCCCATTTGGGATATCAGCGTTTTAGTATTTAGTACCGCTCAGTTCGGACGCCATCAATTGCCACTTGTTCAGCAATGTTTCTTCACATAATGAACATTAAATACTAAAATACCAAACAATTACGTCACCATTTTAGTAGACTATTTCGCGTCACTGTGACGTTTTAGTGAATCCGAACACAGCCCTATATTTATTTGATAATTAGTTTTCCAGGAATGGCGCGTTGAAAAAAAAAAAATTCTGACAAGAAATTCCGTAGCCATCAAGTTACTGATATTTCTGTAAGCGTTGTTTAAATATTACACTAGCATTTTAAGCGAAGGGCTTAAATTTGTGTGATGTAATAAAAGCATATCAAATGTATTCTGTTGCAGTTGATCGTAACGCATACGAAATGTGAGATGGGCCGATTTTCGTCCTCTACGCGCGTCGCTAATTTGCTCGGACAAATTGTCGCACGAAATGTCAAAACCACGCATTAAAAATGGCGATTTATCGCTTCTTTACATTTGTTAACACAAAAAAAATCTGCGCCTTCACGAAAATAAATAAATAAATAAATGAAATATGATTCGTAACTGGATTACATTGTATTTTGCCTGCGATTTAGTCAAAAGCAGTGCACAGTACTATCACAGAAACAATGAACTAATTTGAGTAAGTGGCGTGTTAACACTAGTCTAAGTCTCATGTTTTTGAAAGTTCTGTAGGAAGAAAAGCAGTTTAGTGTCGGGATATAAACATTTATGCGCAAACGCCATGCCCACGCTACCCCATGTTATCTCGACGGGTCATAACGTTTTGGATTTACGTATAAGAAGTAGCTGTAATAATTATTAGATGAACCAAATCAGTTAATAATGGGGCCAACTTTGCTACCTGTGTGATAATCTCTGCACAAAAAAAATATGGACCCTATGCAATACACTGGCAATTTCCTGTTTTAACATGGTGGATAAGGGACGTTAATTTTATTTGTTCAGTAAAAGGTCTATTATACTACTCAAAGAAAAAAACGTATGCACATATTCCTGCAATGCTTCTATTGTTATTTGTGAACTTTTTCCTATTGGTTCGTAATTAAAGGCTGTTCACGATAAAGTGATCACTTTAGAAATTAACCTTAGAAAAAAATTCACTGCTCCTGCATGCATATATTTTAATGGGCGCACTGAGTGATATTCACCCAGAAAAATTGGTAACGATGGATGGAAAGTATTTACATATCTTAACTTCGAATAAAAATTGTTAGGTAACCATTTGTGTTAACTGAAAATTATTTATTTCGCTTTCTGTTTTATTGATGCACTGAAGTGTAAAAATAAGCAGATTTGTAATGTATTTGCTTTTTTAATAATTCCGCAGTTTCATTTGACCGACACATGAATAAAGCGATATGGCCCATGGAAATGTTAATGTTACGCAAAGCGGTGGGATACACAACGTGTATACATGCAGATCTTAAGCAGGGCTTTCAAAAGTGCTCGTTTTATCATGAACAGTCTACAGTAAAACTCATTTAACAAATTCAACCCTGCCTTGTGTGCTTCCAAAGCTCGTTCTCATGGCTTTGTAGGGCAAAGGCGAGGCCAACCCTGAGAGCACTCGGAGATGAAGACACATGTGGCGCAAGTTGATGCCGAGACCATGCCAGTTGCCGCCAGGCGGCAGCACGTTCGCGCCGGAGGATTCTGTCATTTTTATCACACTCGCTAGGCAAAGCTTTTTTCCCCCTCTATTTTTTTTTATCTGTGACCCCCCTTTCCACCCACATCTCACTGTTTCTCTCTTTCAGTCTTCCGCTTTTTGCCTCGTGATGGCTGCTGGATATTAGGGTGGAAGAGTGCGAGCGAAGTAAAAGTGTTGGAGATATAGCCATTCGCAAAATGAAATGTAAATCTTTTATCCTCCCTTTTTCATTATCTGTCTGGCCAATGCAAGGCTGCGAAGGGACATTGCCTTTCGACTTCTAATTCCTTGGGGCAAGAAAAATAAAAAGGAAACCAGGATTTAACGTCATGATTTTAATACTTGTCATATCAGATATGACTTTTCAGCATTATTATACTTTTTTTTTTCCTTCATATGTTCCGCGTGTGAATTTCAGCGTGACGAGAGTAAAAATATGGAAACAGATGCTGCTTCGAACTCAGGGCCAGAAAAAAATCGTATAATCATGAATTGAACCTCGGGGATATTACAGCTCCTTCATGGCAGAGAAGGCCATGGCCCCGAGCCAGACAGACAAAATGGAAATTTTTAAAAATTTCTCATTTTCGTGTTTGAAGAACACTTGGAAATTGATACGAAAAATTATTCGTTACAAATACTGTCACTTGCTCACGGCGCAGGCAGGCAAGTAGCCGTGCCGACTTCCAAGTTACAACTAATTATTGAAACTTTTCAATTATATGTGAGAGACCTGAAAAAGTCACGAGTTCATTGACCTGCAGGCTAGACTCTGCAGTCTTATATACAAATAAGCCGATATCAACAGCACATTGGCTGTTTGCAGTCACAGTGGAAGGCGACGATTGGGCCACCGCTCGTCAGGAGGTGTCAAAAACCGCGTGGACCAATAGCTAACGTTATATAAACACACGTGTTTTGAATTCTAGCTTGTCCCGAAAGGAATCCGCGAATTCTTCAGGTCTCTAATTATATGTATATAATCATTTTCGCAAAAGAATATATTGACTTCTACGACTGAAACAAATAAACAATTAGTCACTCCGTTTATCAGACGATAAAAATTTACTTCACTGAAATAAGCATAAATTGACAACTAAATACCTGTACAATTCCTTCGTGGTCATTTCCAACTTTTCTGAAGCATTGCCAAAGTAATATTTTCATGATATTCCTCAGCCTCATGTGAGGACAAATTGTAATCGATTCTAGAAAACTACACCGACAGGTCAGCACGTGGCATTCGTGCGTACTCACTTTATTAATACATTCCATAAGAACTATACCTTATTAGCAATTAACAACACATCGGTTCTCTCCCTGTTCTCATTAATATTAATTAGAAATGGAAATATTATAATTTATAGATAAAATATAACCAGAGGTTTAAATTAACAAAAAAAAAAAAAAATACTTTTACGCTAACAGAAGTATACAACGCCTGTGATACATCACGAATTTAGGAAACAACCAAACTCATAATACATGGGGCAATATTTCAAAATTTTAATTAAAAAAGTGTGAAGAAATCTCGTATGGGCTGTAGAACTTCACTAAAATATTTAAAAAATAACTAGACTGAGATTGATCTCTTCCCAGTATCATGTAGTTTCTTGTGTTGTTATTTAATAACGCCCAGACCTGTCCCATGCTATTTCAGTGTTCCAAAAAGGTCCTTAAAATTTAAACTGAGAGTTTTTTTTTCTGTTAGTAAAAAACTGCATGTGGATATGTGATCTTTGAATGAATAGTGCAACGGGGGTGAACGACAAAATTGAGATTTTTGGACATTCACCATTGCGATGCAGATTGCTGTGATCTACCAAGCTAGTATCCGACGCTTGACTGGAAGGCGCCCCGACCACGATGGAATCCGGAACTAAGCCTTGAGCAGCGGCTTGTTTATTAAACCTGCGGGCGCGTATTTAATGCGCGCGGGGCATCGAAGAAGTGCCTGTCGCAGGCCGCCGCCTGCAGCCGGCGAACCTCTAGACAGCTGCCACCTGAAGACGAACCTCTAGACAGCTGCCACCTGAAGACGAACCTCTAGACAGCTGCCACCTGAAGACGAACCTCTAGACAGCTGCCACCTGAAGACGAACCTCTAGACAGCTGCCACCTGAAGACGAACCTCTAGACAGCTGCCACCTGAAGACGAACCTCTGGACAGCTGCCACCTGAAGATGAACCTCTAGACAGCTGCCACCTGAAGATGAACCTCTAGACAGCTGCCACCTGAAGACGAACCTCTAGACAGCTGCCACCTGAAGACGGACCGCAGGAGGACGTTCCGTAGCCGCCGACTCGAGACTAGTGGACAGCAGCCTTCGGCTTCATTCAGGTGACCACGATCCAGTCAGAGACTGGTTATATTTGATATCCGTAGCTTTAATTAATAGTTAATTAAATGTATTAATTAACTCCCCCGAGCATTGCAATAATTTCTACAAGTTGCGTTAATTGTATACTAGGTCTTTATTCCGGCTTTACCTTCTGTGTTATTGAACTGCTCATTTGCCCCTTAATAGTGCGCGACCTGCAAGTCCAAAAGGTGCGATCACGGCTATTGGTGGAGGCACCGCACCTTTCCAAACTCTCGTAGGCCAAGCCAGTAAAGTAAATAGCTAATAGCCAATTGATAGGAACGCTAAGTAGCGGAAAAAGTTGTGTTCTTCCATACTCGCGAGCTGAAGATAGAAAGTAAATCAATTAATTACCCTACAGAAATTGTTGGAAGCTAGGGCTTTACTTGACCTCAAAGCACGCTAAGCCTTGGTATAATTCAATATGGTGGCATTGAAATTTAAGACATTGATTAGCGTGAAGAGTCAAAATCGGTTGTGAGGAATAGTATATACCACCTCCCCCTTAATGGGGTTGATACCCGTCCCGCCCTCACAAGAGAAATAATTGATTTACCCCCTGTAAGGCTTAAAATTAATGAAATGAGGTTTCAACATAATTAAGCTAATAATTGTTATTTTGTGCCATCGCAAGTGCAGCACACATATCACGCCATTTGTATATGTTTAGCATATTCCAAATAGTCAGTGCCACGAAATTAATAGAAACTAGAATAAGTGTCTCAAGATTGCAGTACAGAACAAATTTTGTATGCATGTATCGCCAAGGCAACACGATAGCTTACGTCAGCCACGTAGTTCAGGTAAACGTATGTCGAGTTCACGAGCGTGCAGTTAGCGACACGGTTAGGAGAACACAGGTAGCAGAGACCTCGCCGAGCAAGAAGTGCGACCGAGCACGCACGGGCGTAAACCGCCACGCCGTCCTCCAGTGCACATCAATCTCGCCCGCATTATCATTAGATATATCGGGCGTACTCTAAAGACGTAAGTTTCCCGCCTGAGCGAGGAGAAATTCTGTGGCGCACACGAGAAATAAATCAGAATTCAGACTTCGTGCCATTGTCCAGAGGGCAAATCGGAAGCCATTCCAGGACGCGACGGAAGAAATGAAAAGGAAATGTGGGAAAAATGTTACAATGTTATAACCAACATGTCGCACGAGCGGTACAGAAACGGCTCGTTGCGTACAGATTGCGCGGGCGATAATGTACCAGATGCCACTAAATACAACATGGTTATCATAAAGTCTCACGAATAGAGTTCCTCGCATACATATTGGATTGCCATTAGTAATAGTAAATATAAGTAAAGTTTAATTAAGTATTAGAAAGTTCAAATCGAGCACACATACAATAATAACACTTGGGTATTTTACTACAATTAGGGCTTAGTATTGTACACATTGCAGAAATGTGAAAATAAAAATAGACATATTACAAAGTGCACGAAGTTGAAATGTCATAAAATATGAAATTTATCTTTAAGATTATTAGGTCTATATATAAGGATATATTATATATATACATATATATATGTATATATATATTCAAGTACGTCGCTATATCGGAGAAACTCCCATAAATTCATTTTGTGTATAAATACAATAAAATACAATTATTTACAGAAAACAGTTTATGTCACATTTACAAGTAATTCGCAAGCTCAAAGGGTAGAATTTTGTAAGGCATACGTTTATAAGTTGGTATCATAAAAGATAGAGCTATCTTATAAATTGTATTGCATAAATTAAATAATAATGAATATTGATTGTAAGTTCACAGAAACCAGATACAGCTGCAAAGGAGTCAAAATAATATAAATCACGGGGTGTTAAAAGTTTCGTGGAATAACATGGAGTCGTACGTAGGAAGGACACACTAAACTAAATGTATGCATTTATCGAATGGTTCAGAGCCGCGAAAAGCGCGCAGTCGCACGCCAAGGGCGCGGGCGGCAGCCGCGCGACGTCGTGTTCCACACGTCGACACATTCCGCTCCCTTCACAGAGGAGCGGACTTCCGCATCGCGACAAACAGGAACAGCGACTTCCAAAACACGCCAGCGGGCACTCTGTCAACACACAGCACGTTAGATGCACGCCACATTGTTTTCCAAGCGCGTGCCCAAAGCGCGAGCCCCTTTTCGCACAATGGAATTGTAATTAGAAATGGAAATTAACAGCGAAAACTAACAATGCATTAAAACATGCACACAGGCGAGTAAATTAGGTAAATTAAAATAAAAGCATTAGACATAGAATAAATGTAATAAGTCTATTATACGTGTCTATTAATAATTGTTCCTTCAGAATACTCATTTAGCTTTAAAGTGTTTCAGGGCAACGAAGGACAACACCACAACAACGTGCGGCGACGTACAGACATGCCCAACACCACAACAACGTGCGCCGACGTGCAGTCATGCCATCTACACCACAACAACGTGCGCCGACGTGCAGACATGCCCAACACCTGAACAACGTGCGCCGACGTGCAGACATGCCCAACACCACAACAACGTGCGCCGACGTGCAGTCATGCCATCTACACCACAACAACGTGCGCCGACGTGCAGACATGCCATCTACGCCACAACAACGTGCGCCGACGTGCAGACATGCCATCCACGTCACAACAACGTGCGCCGACGTGCAGACATGCCCAACACCACAACAACGTGCGCCGACGTGCAGACATGCCCAACACCACAACAACGTGCGCCGACGTGCAGTCATGCCATCTACACCACAACAACGTGCGCCGACGTGCAGACATGCCATCTACGCCACAACAACGTGCGCCGACGTGCAGTCATGCCATCTACGCCACAACAACGTGCGCCGACGTGCAGACATGCCATCCACGTCACAACAACGTGCGCCGACGTGCAGACATGCCCAACAACACAACAACGTTCACCGACGTGCAGACATGCCATCTACACCATAACAACGTGCGCCGACGTGCAGACATGCCCAACACCACAACAACGTGCGCCGACGTGCAGACATGCCATCTACACCACAACAACGTGCGCCGACGTGCAGACATGCCATCTACGCCACAACAACGTGCGCCGACTTGCAGACATGCCCAACACCACAACAACGTGCGCCGACGTGCAGACATGCCCAACACCACAACAACGTGCGCCGACGTGCAGACATGCCCAACACCACAACAACGTGCGCCAACGTGCAGACATGCCATCCACGTCACAACAACGTGCGCCGACGTGCAGACATGCCCAACACCACAACAACGTGCGCCAACGTGCAGACATGCCATCTACACCACAACAACGTGCGCCGACGTGCAGACATGCCATCTACGCCACAACAACGTGCGCCGACGTGCAGACATGCCATCCACGTCACAACAACGTGCGCCGACGTGCAGACATGCCCAACAACACAACAACGTGCACCGACGTGCAGACATGCCATCTACACCACAACAACGTGCGCCGACGTGCAGACATGCCCAACACCACAACAACGTGCGCCGACGTGCAGACATGGCCAACACCTCAACAACGTGCGCCGACGTGCAGACATGCCATCTACGCCACAACAACGTGCGCCGACGTGCAGACATGCCCAACACCACAACAACGTGCGCCGACGTGCAGACATGCAATCTACGCCACAACAACGTGCGCCGACGTGCAGACATGCCATCTACACCACAACAACGTGCGCCGACGTGCAGACATGCCATCTACACCACAACAACGTGCGCCAACGTGCAGACATGCCATCTACACCACAACAACGTGCGCCGACGTGCAGACATGCCATCTACGCCACAACAACGTGCGCCGACGTGCAGACATGCCATCTACGCCACAACAACATGCCCTACGCCACTTGGCACTGCGATCTCCTGAGCGTGCAGGCGAACAGCCACCCGTGGTGACGTCACCAACTCACTACAACGATGCTCCGAAATGAGCTACACGCGCGTAAGATACAACGCAGCACTATGAGGTAACACGGAGCAAAGTAATTAAGATGTACACTAACATGGTTTTACGCATATGAGGGATTGATTACATTATTGTTGCCACTATATCACAAAACGTATGTCTAAGCTTTATTGTCTTGCTAATCCTATAAGGTTCACGCACAACTGCTGCAATTCACGAGTAGCTAGAAGTGTGTTGCCTAAATATACCGCTATAGAAACACTATTTGTGTTGGTCTCTGTATTACTCACTTGGAACACTCTACGCTGGTCATGCTTTCCGTGCTGAATAACGTCGTGTGTCTACAAAATGATCTTGCTCCAGTAATATCTTATGTAGTTCATAGTTTCAATTCGCATAATAATAAAATATTTTCAGCTATTCTCTCGTTGAAATGATGATACACATCTGCAAGGTCCTGATAAATTTTTCAAAAACACAAATTTCCATATAATCTACGCTCGAGTTAATGCGAGCCGAGTCCTCGCCATTTTAAGCGCTGGATATTAAAGGGGGGGAAATTTTTAATTAGTTTATTTGGTGTTATAGTATGCCTAACTATTTTTTTTTCTTTTTGCAGTTTTAGATTATCTCATTAGATCTATAGCTTGGCGGTACTTACAGGCCTGTTCATGGTATGTTGAGCACTTATAAGGTCTTTGTTACTTTTTTCCCATAAGCCGTTTTTATCCTTCCACCACTTTTGAAAAGAAATATGGACATTTGAGTGAGAAATACAGTGTATATATATCAGCGGGTTCGAAATCTAACGCCTAAGGCTACAATAAAACATATTTATTGAAGAATATTCTAAACGAGTGGGCTTCAATAAGAGCTAATTTTACCGTGAATAGCCTATATTACTTTGATGATAGTGCTAGTTTCTAGAACTGTGAACCAATCTAGCCTACATGTTATATTTTGTCTAGGTAGGTATGCCGAGTTATACCGAGCGGTCATTGAATCCAGGACCACAACTTGGACTGGAAACAAGCGCAGGTGAAAGCCATAAAATATGAGTGTAACATATTTCAAAAGAAGCATCAAAAGGCGTCATGATGTGATCGTTCATAAATTGTTACTGTAGGCAAGTCAATGAACACAAACCACGAAATGAGAACAGGACAAAGTTACGAGGGGCCTCGACAGAAACGCTGTGATTGGCGGTTGTCTGTGCAGTGGGACCTGTCCGCCAACATACCAGCCACCACACATAGCCTTTACGGTGACACGTTTGGCCAGTACGGTTGGCGTGCCTGAATTTTTCGTGATTGGCGGTTGTCTGTGCAGTGGGACCTGTCTGCCAACATACCAGCCACCACACATAGCCTTTACGGTGACACGTTTGGCCAGTACGGTTGGCGTGCCTGAATTTTTCGTGATTGGCGGTTGTCTGTGCAGTGGGACCTGTCTGCCAACATACCAGCCACCACACATAGCCTTTACGGTGACACGTTTGGCCAGTACGGTTGGCGTGCCTGAATTTTTCGATCTACACTGTGGTCCCAGCTAACCCTTTAGTAACATCCAACTCACGTTCAACCTGAACCATTTTTTCTTATTCGCAAATGCCATTCTACGATCAAGTCCTAATAAACCAGGGAGTGTTATCGCATTCCTAATATCAATACTGGTTTTAATAATTGTATCTTTGTAAAGGATTTTCACGGTAAAGTGAGCACGCTTTTGAAGGTCCTATCATTTTGAATAATAGTCAATAAATATATTTTATTTTAGCCTTAGAAATTATCTTCCGAGTGCGGTGGAATACACACTGTGTTTATTGTTTGCATGCCTATTTTTATTTAAAAAGGTGATTGAAGTATAAAAAATGGCTGAAAGAAAAAAGTAACAAGTGCTCACTTTACCGTGAACAGCCTACATTCTTCCTGTAAACTAAATCGTTTTCTGACCGAGACTAACAACATATCCCGTACTTATGAAGGATATTTTCCCGCGTAATTTTTCCAGTCCCATTTCAAAAGAACGGCCCTGCAGTTTCGTTACGTATGCTCCCAAATGCTCAAGATTAACCCAGTGTTTGCACATTTCCATTTAACAATTTAATTTAAATGGAATGAGACAGGTGCGGGCTACGCTGGACAACTGACGAGATTAGCGCCGATAGGGATAAAGCGAGGTGCAGACGTACCACCGACGGAATGTAATGGAGTGTGAAACAAGAGTACTCGGAGAAAACCCACAAGCGAGTCCGCCGTTACCAGTCGACTGGTTACAGCAGAGGCACATTTGGTTCCTTCTAAATTAAGGGCATCGAAGAACACAAATTCATTGTTTTAAGTATGTGCGAAACACTTTTTTATTTCACAGCCATTACACGAGATGAAATTTCCAGCAAATAAAAAAGTACCCATATATTTTTAATAATCCTATGTTAAAATAACAATTTTAGTTTTTCAAAAATTCTAATAAAATAAATTAAGCAATTTTTAAACTAAATCTTGGAAGCCAATTTTGTTTTTTTGTTTTACACAAAGATATATTTGTTTTTTTTTTTTTTTAAAGCTGTTTTATAAAATTGTTTGAAAAGGCACGTTCGGAAAAACGTAAAAAAATTTTTGTTTTACACTAAGAGATATATATATATATATATATTAAAGCTGTTTTATAAAATTGTTTGAAAAGGCACGTTCGGAAAAACGTAAAAAATTAACTATGGTTAAGAATTATAAAAATTAAAAGAAATGTTTCCTCTGGGCGTTTATGTAAATACGGTATATTGAGGAAGCTCAAGTCATTCTTTCTTTTTTAGTATAAATAATCTAAGTTCCACCGGTGTTAGAGCATTCCAGAAAGAGCAAACTTTTCGTTCTGATGTGTACGTACATGACAGCCATGGAATCTTATTTATACGCTGTTTGCGGTAGTAAAATGAGCACTTTTGAAAGCCCTGCTTAAGGTCTACTTGAATGCACGTTATGTATTATTCCGCCTTACGTAAAATCAGCACTGCCATGGGCCTCATCACTTTATCCATCCGTCGGTCAATTGAAACTGTGAAATTATTAGAAAACTAAATATTTTAAATTCTTTAATTTTTACACTTTAATGCTTAAAAAAAAACAGAAAGCGAAAGAAATAATTCAACTTAGCACAAATGTTTATTAAATACTTTTTATTCAATGCTAAGATATGGAACTACTTTCCCTCCATCGTTACCAAATGTAGTGTGCTAATGTGCGCCCGTTGAAATATATGCAAGCAGAGGCAGTGACTTTTATTGAGGTTGATTTCAAAAGTGCTCGCTTAATCGTGAACAGTTTTTAAGGGCTGTTCACGATAAAGTGAGCACTTTTGAAATCAACCTTTGAAAAATGTCACTCTACCTTCCTGCATATATTTAACGGGCGCTCTGAGTTGGTAACGATTTATGGGAGGTAGTTCCAGATATTAACATTGAATAAAAAGTGCTAGGTAACAATGTGTGATAATTTAAATTATTTCTTTCGCTTTTTTTTTTTTTTAATTCGTCGAAGTGTTAAAAAGAGCAATTTTGTAAAATATTTACTTTTCTAGAAATTTCAGTTTCACTTGACAGATGCATGAATAAAATGACGAGGCCCATGACAATGTTAATCTTACACAAGGCGGAAGAATACGCAACGTGAATACAAGTAGATCTTAAGCAGGGCATCCAGAAGTGCTCATTTTACCGTGAATAGCCTATACCTGCATGTAATGTGTACGAATTGTACAGTGCTCGGCGAGTGGCTCCTCTGGTAACGGCTTTGAAGATTTGGGAGACGGAAAATTCTGTTTCAACGTGTAGACCGCTTATTTGTCTTCCGCGCATGTATCCTACATTGACCTACCACAATCCTACACAACTGTCAAAGTCACATGGTCAACAGTGATGAACGTGTTTTGTTTATATATGCATTTTTAAATGACAAGCACTATTATATTAATAAAATACCTTTACCGGTTCGAATTTAATCAAAAAGCATTACAAATTGGTTCGAGGAAATATAATACATTCATCTCAAAAGCACTTGTTTACTAAACAGCGTTCTAACCTCAAACTCGATCCACGCCATTTTCGCTAGACGTGTTGGCAGATAAGCAGTTCAATGTTGGGGCACACGGATATAGGTTGTGCGCATCCAGCGAGATCAGTCTACCTCATCTTTAGTCTATGGTACTGTCACAAAGTTCTTTGATCATGGAACTTTGCAACACGAGAACGCCTTGGCTATTGAGTAAATATATCGCACGAATGTAGCCTCTGGCAATAACTTTGAAATCTTTCCTACTAACGAAGTAAGGTAACAGTTTTATATTCTGAATCAATGATTTCTGGACGTCGATAAGCCGAATGCATAATCGAACTCTTCCAGTTACGCTATTCTGAGACGATTTCAACATCTAATTTTACGTGATAAATGTTTGTTTCTTAATATGAAAATTGCCTTTCAAATGGACCTATTAAAATTTTTTACGTATAATTTATCGTACATGTACTTTCAATTGCAGTATGTGAGAATAGCTGTTGCACTACGCTAATTTTATTAATGTGAAATTCTTATAATATGATCAACTAGAAATCGGTCTCTCTTGTGCACTGTATTATACGTCAGTGGCATAGCACTATAATATATTGAAATGTCTAGCGAGCCCTCGGGGGGGGGGGGGGGGGGGGGGAAACGTTAATTAAACATTTATAAATATTCATTATTAGAATGCAAGCCATGTGGTTAATTTTTGCCACGTATACGTGCGGTGCAGGACACCAGCAGACAAAGGAACGAGGAACACATAATCACGTCACAATTCTAACCAACTCAGACCCAGTGTAGGCAATTGTGTGCTTTACGAACGCGTAGGTAATTTTTAGTCTAGTGCACACTGCGAAGCTCGAAGACCAATGTTGTTACTTGTGGGCAAATGATTCGCGAACCGTCTTACTGGCCTACGTCACAATTTTAACCAACTCAGACCCAGTGTAGGCAATTGTGTGCCTTACGAACGCGTAGGTAATTTTTAGTCTAGTGCACAGTGCGAAGCTCGATGACCAATGTTGTTACCTGTGGGCAAATGATTCGCGAACCGTCTTACTGGCCTACGTCATAATTGGTTCACATAACTGTGGCCGAACATACAGCCCACAGCTCATTGGCTGTGACAACGAAACAAGTGTTGCGTGTACTTCCTCTCCATCTCTATTTCTGACTGATGTATCAGCGAAACTGCGTGTAAAAAAGGCCGTCGAACATCGTTTAAAAATGTCCGTTAAATAACGCGTAGTAACAACGAAAGAAAAAAAAAAGATTAAAACGACGGCCTGGAGTCGAAAGGTGCACGAGTTCAATCCCGGCAACCCATACATTTTTTAACTTTTTAAAATCACGGTGAATTGCACAGTATAAATAGTAAACCATCATAAATATGTTTATTTGAGGTAATTATTATGCTACATTCAACAAACGAAATATTCAATTCGCCACTCTGGTCGACCGTCACTTATTCAATCAGTGAAATTGTTTCACGTCACTAATTCAATCAGCGAAATTTGTTCACTGAAACAATCGGTGGTTTTTCCACTGATTCTAAGTGGAACCATTTTCACTTATTCGAGTAGTTGAATTTCATTGCAGATCAGTGGTTTCCAATGACTCGAATTTAGAGTGTATTAACTTGTAAAGTCGCCCGCGACTAGCCTCCAAAGAGTTGAGCGAGAGCACTGGAAATCAGCAATTGGAAATACGAGTAAAGAGAAGTGAAGTGGGGAAAAACGAGAGCAAGTCGATAAAGCTCACTGATTGAAGGAAACGGCCGCTTCGCTTTCCATAAGAGAAAAAATCAGCGATGAAGCTTTTATTCCTTGCCCGAGTTGAGTTTTCGTCGTTATTATTTTACTGCGTTCTCTCAGATCGCATTTTTATTTGTTTCGATATTGCAGTTTGTACGTTCTCAGTGTTTTAGTCGAGTTCCCTTATTTTATTTATTATTGTTATAAATGTCGACAGGGAAATTTATTTTTCCTGACCTTTGAAGCATGGCTATTATTTTTGACTTTCCGGTTTTGTTTTTACTATCGCGTAGTTTTCTCTGAGATTTGTTGTTGTTGGTTTGTGTTACATCGTTCATCTGTGTTTCGGGTTGTGTTTGTGGTTTTTGATCATTTTTCATCTATACTAACAAGGATTTCTTCCCCCCCCCCTTTTTTTTTTTTTTTTTCCGCTCGTACCAGTTATACGATGTGTCGTTTCTCTGTGTTTTTGTCGCTTTCAATTATTTTCTATCAGTTTCCTTAGGGCTATACTTTAACTAGGAAGAAAATTTTTCCTAAACTGCCTTCTTCGTCATTTATCTTCTCTAGTTTGTCGTCTTCCGCTAGTTAGTTCAGCCGTTTACCATCAATTTCTTCTATAGTTCCTGAGTTTTGTCGTTCATGCTCCGATACTTTTTTTTTTTCTTCTCTCTTTTAGCTCGGCTTCCTATCTTCGGTAATGTGTACAATCCTTTTCAATACTTACAAAAAAAAGTGGGGGGGGGGGGACTTTGCCCCGTCGGGGATCGAACCCCGTTCTTCGTGGTTTCGAGCCGGTCTGGCCGCCTGACCACCACATCACCACCGACTGCCAACAAACTGAAATAATAACTTTGGACGTATGCATACAGACGAGCACGATAGGGCTTGTAAGTGAAGCTTTCAGTCTTGATAGGCTGTTCACGGTCAAATGAACACTTCTGAAAGCCCTGCTTAAGATCTACTTGGTTGCACGTTGTGTATGCTTCCGTCGTGTGTAAAATTAACATTACGACGGGCCTCGTCACGTTATCCATGCGTTGGCCAACTGAAACTGTGGAATTATTAGGAAAGTGAATATTTTACATATCTCCTCATTTTTGCACTTCGGTGCATTAAAAAAAAAAAGAAAAAAAAAAAAAAGAAACTGAAAGCGAAGTGAATAATAATTTAACTTATCACAATTGGTTACCTAATACTTTTTATTCGACGTTAAAATACGGAACTACTCTCCTTTCACCATATTACCATATTTACTGGGCGAATGCCATTCAGTGCGCCCATTAAAATATATACATGCAGGGGTTGAATGATAAATCTTAAATTAATATACGTGTGTCTACATTGCATCACAGAATACTTACGTATACAGAGAAGAAACAACCGCTTATACCTGGGGAGACGAATACTTCGCGTTTTAAAACATCGAGGTCTGTACACATTTACTGGCACTTAAGACAAGTTAGAAGTGAGTCACCTATATCCATTACTGCAAGAACACTGGTTCTGTTGGTCTCTGTGCTAGGACTCACTATCGTCCTATTGGTCCATACCACACAGGACACTACCCAGTACTTTACCAGTTCATTATTGGCCGGTTATCAACCGATGGAGATCCGAGCTGATATTGACCCGATAAAATGTCCTTTATCGTATATAAGGATTTACAATCAATCAAGTCCCTTTGAGTGGCTATAAAAATAAAGAAATTATGTGTGTTAGCAATATCATTGTTACTGCAATGTCGTGTTCCTGTGAGGTCGTGTTAAACACTAGCCGAACAAGACTGCACATCCATGCGAGTTTTGTTCTGAATAACAAAGATATTTTCCGATTAGCTTTGCTCGAGCTACACTCGACCATAGTTTACAAAGTGTCAAACTCCCTGTATGCTATACTCCACAGTCTTATGTATTTTCGAGCCTCAACTTTGTGTTCATTGGCTGCTGACCCAATGAGTAGAGAGTTTGACCTCAGACCAGGTAACACGGGATTTGACGCTTGTTTCCCTGCAGGTCTGTTATTTGCTCCGAGTTCACTTGGGCGTGTCTAAATAAACTGTGATCCAATTGGGAACTTGACACAAATGCACGCGTGTTAGGAGTCTAGCTTGTTCTAAAATGAATTCGTGCAATTTTTTTTTTTCGATCCCTACTTATACCGCGAATTTTAGCCGCACCCGCCAGCAAATTGACACCAATGGCCAGCGACTGTTAACATCGGAGCCTCGCTTAGCCAATTAGAGGGTGGATAAGCTCGCATCAAAGGAACCGCCGAACCATTTCGCCTCTGTGAACTTGTCTACTCTGTGATCGAACTTTTATCATCACCAACAAGGTGTGAAACGTAGTAGACTGTGAAGGGGGGGGGGGGGGGTTCGGAGGGGAAGTGTAGTTTCACGGTCGCGCGCGCCGATTCCGGATCCCCCTCCACGAGTAAAGGCGGCCATGCCTTTAGAAGAGCGTGCCATTGTGACCCTTAAGCGCCGGGATTCAAAGGGATGGAAGGAAGTGCCACTGGAGCGAAGTGCAGGAACGCGCAGACACCTGTGCCGCGAAACTCAACAGGTTCGCACACACGTACACACACACACACACACTCTCTCTCTCACTCTGTGTGTGTGTGTGTGTGTGTGTGTGTGTGCCCCCTGAGAGGGCATACGCGTAGCGTTGGGGGTGGCTGAAGGAAGGGGTTAGTGTTCCACGTGACCGGAATGCCTCAGGGAGGGTAGGCTGGCGGTATGCCGGTATTGGGAGGAGCCCGCCCATCTGGCATACAGATCAGCACACCTCCCCTCCACCCGCAGTCCCCCCCCCCCCAACATTCTCCCTCCCCAGCGTGGCATGACGGGAATACTGTGGGTGCTGGGTTCAACTCCCAACACCTGCTCCCCCTCCCCCCCGGGAGAACGCATACGTGCCACGCAGGCAACTACGCTGCGGCGTGCTCGAAATACACGCCTGCTCAGAGTTCTACTTTCTCCCCGATGTGTACCCGTCCGCCCGGGGGCAAAATGTAACGTTGTCATAGGCTGAGTGACTCACTGGTATGACATGTTCAATGACATGTTTGGTAATATTTTTAATACAACGAAACCCCTCTTTTACACTTTTCAAGGGACAAGGGAAAAAATGTTGAAAAATGCAGGAATATGAAAAAGAGGGAAACTAAGACTGTAAAAACAGGCATTGGGACCAAAAATAGGCAGGAATATGAAAAATGAGGGAAACTAATACTGTAAAAACAGGCATTGGGACCAAAAAAAGGCAAGTGTAAATTGCAGGAAAGTGTCAAATCAGGGGCTGTAAAACAAGGATTCCACTGTATGCAATTTATTACAAGCGTCAAATATATCATATTTTTGGTTCAATCAAATTTTTACTTATATTTTATCTATAAATTATCACAGTTTACATATAATTAGCATCAATAAAAAGCATATAGAAACTAAGTGTGTTATTAATGACTAATAAAATAATATTTTTATTCAATATATTATTAAACCGAGTGCTTACAAGCCCGGTGCATTGTCCCCATGGTGTAATTTTGTAGTCTTGTTTAAGCTTTGTTTGCACGAGGCAGAGGAATATCCAGAAAGTAGAAATTCATCAGGGCTTCAGAAATACAACTATTCAGCAAGTTTTACTTGGGGATTATTACGAAAAACAAATATGTTACTACTAAACAAATTATTTCTATTGTTTATCCATGAGGTAGCGTTCCAAAAAGACACTCCGAGAGTGGCGTAAAGAGACTTAGAGAAAAAGCGGTTTTGGAATAAGCATAATCCAAATAGCTTGCAGTATTTACAAGCATTTCCTCAACCAATACGAAATCAATAAATCTTTATCACTTGCAATATCGCTTCTTAAACAATAAAATTATTTACAAAATAAGCTCCACTTACTATAACCAAATAGTAAACAGTTTGTCCAAAATGCAACACTGTCACATTTGCTAACTTTCATATTTCATATTAATCTGTTTTATTTACACGAAACGTGTTATTATTTGTCTTAATGTAAACATACATTTTCTACACTCGTCGCATGTGGTATTTTTCATATAATTGGCATATGTAATTAAGATAATTGTTTATTTTCTCCTGTTTACTTTATTACACATTTTTTTTGTCAGGATATTTTCTCTTTGATGTAACGTGGCAATTCAACTATGTTTGAAAATAGGTTAATTAATTAGACTTCATTTTTATGTATTTTTTTGATAGTAATTTCTATTTAATTTAATGGTCTCATATTTTGTGAATATTTAACGTTTGTTTATTTTGTATGTTTACGTACGAGACCCGGTGTCCTGTGAGTTTTCTTAGCAGTTAAGACGTGGGGAATTGGTACGTAAGGGGGGGGGGGTGTAGGTATTTAGTATTCTCCTATTGGTCCCAGGTTGGAATCCCGGCCCCCTATTGGTTGGAACGTTAGGTCCCTTTAAGCCGTGTCCAGCCAACAGAGCTTAACTCTCTCTTCAGCGAACCTCAGCTTCCATCGGACCTAAGAATATGTCTCGCACCTGAATGTAGGTGACGAGTTAAGTTTTAAGTTAGAATGTAGGGTGTTTTTTCTTCCTCCCATGTTATTATATATTTTAAGTGTTGTTCCAGCAAGTGTGAGTGCAATCTAAGCTCCTTACTACGTTAATTTAGGAGTTAAGAAGCTCGCCCGCTTCTGTGTAAGAGTGTACGTATTTCCCCACGACGCCGACGCCCAGGTATATGTAACCCTACATCTACCTGTCCTGACAACATTATTTATTTCGAGAGGTCGTTCTACGTCACTACTGAACACTGAGAGCATCCAAATTTCTGTAAGACAAGTTTTCATTGCAATATATTTCGCGTGTGGTACAGAGCGTCAGCTATAAATTGTTCTAGAAGCTTACGAATTTGCCAGGCGACACCATGTTGAATCTTAACGTGCTAACGAACCAGTTTATGCAAATCTGCCCCGTTCACTTGAGCTAGGCACACAAAATTTAAGTGATTATATTATTTTGTGAACATTTTTCATTTTTTAAAATTGATACTAACAATAACTGTTTCTACGTATGTATGAAAGTGAGCCTACGATACGTAACACAGGGACAACATGCGTACGACCACTCCCACATCTTTTAGTTTTGTGTCACCTTAGATATTTGCTAATTGCCACGAGGGTTTTTCTTTCTCTTAACAGTCCAGTCAATTCAGACAATCAAAATATAGAGGTTGAAATATTTTATCAGTAAATCTGGACGTGAAATGCATTTTACCCAGTGGTCGCCTACATAATTTTACCCAGTGGTCGCCTACATCATTTTACCCAGTGGTCGCCTACATCATTTTACCCAGTGGTCGCCTACATCATTTGCTACAGTTGCTCCTATTCCTCCTATGTTTTCAAAGTGTTCTCATATTATTATTAGTTGCTTGTCATATGTGTCCTGAAAGTGTTGGTATACAAATCGTACACGTAGTTGTCTTCCAGCTGGATGCATGGTGGTTCACGGTAAGTTCTGCCTCTGCCAGCCAGCCCACTGGCTGGGCCTGTGAAATTCATGGACTAGTATAACACGCATGTCTAAATATAAAATTGTTTCAAGTGAGATTAGTAAATATTTCTGTTTAAAAATAGATAGATCTGCGCCCTACCAGATGACGTTTTAGAACAGATTGACGTCCCAACGCAAGGGCGGCGTCATAGGTCAGATTGGCTTATGACAGCGTCGTGGGGCCGAGCTTGGCTTGTACAGTCCTAGCTGCATTACACACTGTTTAACCTGCTCGGTCGTAGACAGATTGGCGCCAACAAAGTGGTGGCCGAGCGGAAAACTGGAGGCAAGTGTGAATGTAAATGGCGGGAGGACAGTCCAAACTAGCAGGGCACTGTACGGGTTGAGAAAACTGACGCCAATAAACTACTGAACTCTTGAATACACGGTAGAAGTGGAGGAGACAGTGGAAATGACGACGGAAGAAGGAATTAGCGGTCAGATGACCAACCAACCAGGCACCGGAAGTAGGGATAGGCGACGGAGCGACCCAGATAGACAACACGGAACACACACAAGTGACACATAACCTAGACACTATACCGCCAGACTGCACGCAACAGCTGATGGCTATGATGCAGCGCACTGAAGCTACTATGCAGAACAACAGAACAAAGTTGCAGGCGAATATGCAGAGTATGGAAACAAACATGCATAGCATGGAGCCTACTATACAGAACAACAAAACAGAGCTGCAGGCTAACTTGAAGACAGAGTTGCAGATAAACATGCAGAGCATGGAGGCTAACATACAGCGTATGGAAACAAAGAGTACCGACATACAAACGCAGTTAGGAAACCAGTCAGACTGGATGCGACAGCAAATGACCGAGTTGCGTGAGAAGGTTAAAACTAGGCTACAGCGAGCAGCTGTAGATGTAGCAACTGTACGGAATGAGGCACGAGCGACACGGGAAGATCTAGAGCTAGTCAGAAGAAATCGCAGCCCGCTAGATTAGCTCAGTGGAGGAGCGAATGAAGAGGTTCGACCCACAGGCATGCGAGGCCGTAGTAAGCGGCATTGCGGCCGGGAAATTTGACTCACTCAGTAACCATGTGGAGTCTAGATTTTCCCAGGTGGAACAGGCTTCAGAACAGAAACTAAACAGGTTCGCCGAGAATGTCGAAGCCAGGTTATCTCAGATGGAGAGTTCGTCTGGACAACAGCTGGCTACAGTCACTGAGAAACTGGACCAGCTAGCACTGGTAATAAGTGACGTGCAAAACCCAGGGTTTTCTCCGCAGTCGCCGCCCAGGAAACAGCGCGACCCCTTGACTGTACAGTACAGCCCATAACCAACACTTCATTTCAAACCTGTTCTGTAACAGCAAATACAGCAAGTGTACCTACACCTAGCCCACACTTATCTACTTTATTGCACCACCCTTTAAAAATATGGGCGGGACAAATTCCGAAATTTGAAGGCCATAGACTTCTTAGTAAAGTTTGACTGAGTATCAGTGAAAAGCTACATTATTTATTGCACTTTCATCTACAGCTTACTACTGGTGGGAGGTTACCCACAGCAGCGTGACCACTTTCGCCGAGTTTAAAACAAGGTTCGTAGGACAATTTTGGAACACCAAGATCCAGGGCAACCTTAGGGCAAGACTACACGTTGAAAAGTTTTTCCCAGGCAACGGGTAGGATGCTGTAGCCAAAGTAACCAAGAAGTGGCCAAAGGGAAGCTGTACGTCGTAAGCGCAGAAGTCGTCGGGGAACCTGTCAGCCTACGAGGTACGAGGGAGGAAGGAGTTAATTCTACCTGGTGCACCCCGTAATAGCTACCTGTCGCGCACTTCAAAGTCGTCTCACTCGCCCGTGTCCTGCTATCAGCCAGATCCGTGTATTCTGAAACAAGAGCAAACATAGGCGCGATGCCTATTTACAAACAAAGCAACTGAACTTTTCTCTAATGCACGTAAACACTGTAGTTAAAATTATGACATACCGTGGTCCATTCAATGTTGATAAACTTTGCGCAGCTGTCATCTAGACGTCTTCCTAGTAAAATCCTCTTTAGAGCATCGTAGACTTCATGTAGGATAACATGAAACGTTGTTTGTCTATACTGTTGATGCCAGTATTCCTGCCATGCTAATTTGTTTATAGCATTTAAAATTTTAATTTGTCTTCTTTCTTCTTGTGTCGCAATGAATATTCATATTTCTACCTATTGTTTATCGCTTGTGGTTGTAGCGATACTTGCTATTTTACATTTTTTTTAGCACCGCAAATCTTCAGGCAACTGAGTAGCTTTATTGAAAGTGTGTGTAAATATTCCTGTGTGTGTTGTTGATTTTTTTTCTCTGATTGTTGTCCTCTATTTGTTATTGACGCTGACTAGATTGTATGGCCTAATTCTACCTGGCCAGTAGCCTATGTTTACCATATAGAAGGTAACTGGGTGTGCCACGAAGTGAACGAGCAACGAGCAACGAGTGTATTAAGTGTGTGCCTAGCCGAAGACGTCCCAGCGGAGCGCTCACAGTGGTTTGGAGCGAGCTGTGACGCTGAACTGTAAACCACTTCACTAGCGACGCACTTCACTGCACAAAATCCACACTGCACTGACAAACACTACACTTCACTACACACGAGCATCAGCACTGCATTGCACACGCCATCGGAGACAGTCGGTCTCTACGATCTGCGAGACACAAGGTACGTCGCGGCAGACATCTACACTACGTGAAGTCGGGGCCCACGGCGATTGTCAACACTCCCGCCCGCTTCTCCTTGTAGAAAGGTAAATATTTTGCGAATATGCTCATTTTTACACTTTGGAGCATTGCAAACAAACAGAAAGAAAATGAACTAATTTCAGATATTACAAATAGTGACTTAGCACTTATTATTCGACGTTAATAAATGGAACTACTTTACATACATCGCTACCAACTGGTCGCTTGCCACTCAGTGAGTCCGTTATAATTAGGGATAGGAACATTTCGAAAGTTTATTTCAGGACAAGATAGACGTTAAACACGTGAACACTGAATTTGACTTTGCGATCGGATCACAATTTATTCGACACGCCCCGGGCGAGTTTTAGCCAATAGCAGACTTGCAAGGAAACGAGTGGAGAGTACCATACTGCCAGGTGTGAAGAACACTGGCGACTCTATGGGGCAGCAGCCAATGAACAAACATATGAGGCTCGAGTATACACATGCCAGTGGAGTCTAGCCTACAGGTCATTGAACTCGCGAATTTTTCCTATCTCTAGTTATAATATATGCCATGCAGGAGCAGTGACAATTTTCTATGGTTCATTTCAAAAGTGCTTACTTTAACGTGAACAACATTTAGCCATTCATCTTGGTCGTGCAGTCAACACTGTGACATGTGTGTAGGCGTGGGTTCATACTGGTGGTACGTCGCGTGCGGTAGGTACTGGCCGGTCCTGCCAGACGCACTACAGGCAAATAAGATTGTCGTAACAGTCAATGTGTGAAAGCAGAACGAGGCCCCACATCCAGGGAGATGGTGCGGTCTGCGGGGCCTCCACTGCATTTGTCAGTCTCAACAAGGACTATGCGTTGCCGTCTGGATGAAGCTGGCTGCGCCCAACCAGTCTCCGTGACCCAACATTGAATTGCTTTTCTGCCAACACGTCTAGCAAAAATGGCTTGGTGTGGATTTAAGGTAATAAAACTGATTTGTAAACAAATGCTTTGAGATGTATTTATACTTCTTCCAACCAATTTGTAATGTACTTCGATTAAAATCAAACTGGTAAAAATATTTTATTCATATAATACAGCTTGTCATTGAAAAATTACAATGTAAACAAGCACTTTCATCAGTGTTGACCATGTGACTTTGACAGTTGAGTTCTTTTGGAGGTAGGTCAATATTGCGTACATGAGCAGAAGACGAATAGGCGGTTTCCCTTGTCTTTAGTCTGTGCTGCAGACATGGCATCCGGTACGCCGTTTGCTTTTGATCCTTCACCATCGTGCGGCACGCCATCATAGATACCAGGAACGTCAATATTGGACAGAGGAATGACGACGCATTGTGTTCTCAGATGAATCTCACATCATTCTTAACGCAGATGATGGTCGCGGCAGGGTCTGGTACCGTAGTGGGCAACGCAATGATCCTGCACTGATTCGTGAAAGTCATGGCGTCCCGGACACCAGAAGTTACGATATGGGTTGCCATAATTTACGACTCCTGGTCACGCCTCGTGGTTGTTGAAGGTACGGAGACCGCACAGCGATATGTCAATGAGGTATTGCGGCGCCAATTTCTGCCATTTTTTTTCTTTTTGCGCAGCATCCCCAGCGTTGTCATGCTGCACGACAATGCTCGTTCCCAGACAGCCCGCGTCACCCAACAGGCTCTACAAGACTTGGGACAACCATTCCTTGGTCCGCCGCGTCTCCAGGTTTGTCCCCTATTGAACACGTAGGGCATATGATGATGGGGCTACGTTTGCCCCACAGTCAACCCCGTGCCCAAACATTATCTGATATACGCGGGCAGTTCCACGAAGCATTGTTGAATGTGACTCAGGACCATATACTAAAGATGGGGTAGACCAATCTCGCTGGCTGCGCACAAACCAATCCCTGTGTCCCAACACTCAACTGCTTTACTACCAACACGTCTAGCGAAAACGACATGGTTTTTATTTTAGGTTAGAAAACTGATTTGTAAACATATGCTTTGAGGGGACTGTATACTTCCTCTCATCAATTTGTAATGCAGTTGGATTAAATTAAAATTGGGAAAAGCATTTTATTCATATAAGAGTGCTTATAGTTTAAATATTAAAACATGTACCTACAAGCACTTTCATCACTGTTGACCCTGTGACTTTGATAGTTGTGTTCTTTTGCGGTAGGTCAATGCTGGGTACATGTGTATAAGACGAATAAGCGGTCTACCTTATTTTTAGTCTATGCTCAGGACAAAAATCAATCTCCTGTACGATGGAATGCTTCGCGCCTATCGCTACCTTTTAAGGCCGCGAGAGGACGTTCCACCGCATACTCAACGCATGCTGTGCAGATGCTAAACAACGCGCCCTCTATGCGTGAAAGACTAATAACTAAGGCTGCTCACGATAAAGTTAGCACTTTTTGAAATCAATCTTAGAAATATGTCACGTCCATGCCTGCATATATATTTTGACGGGCGCACTGAGTGACATGCGCCCAGTAAAGTTGGTAGCGATGTATGGGAAGTAGTTCCGTATAACTACGCCGAGCAGAAAGAGTAAGGTAACAATTTGGACGACTTAAATTATTTCTTTCGCTTTCTGTTTTTATAACGCATCGGTGTGTTGTAAAACTGAGAAGATTTGTAAAATATTTACTTTACTAGTAATTTCACAGTTTTACTTGACCGACGTGAGAATAAAGTGATGAGGCTCATGGCGATGTTATTTGGCACAAGGCGGAAGATTACGCGACGTGCAATCAAGTAGATCTTTAGCAGGGCTTTCAAAAGTGCTCATTTTACTGTGAACAGCCTAGACACATTTGAACTATCATTCACCAGCCTGTGCTGTTTTTTTTATCAAGTTCAATGTAAGGAAAGGAGGGTGTGGAGATTCTCATATCCAGCATTGTAATATTTTGTAAGTTCTAATGCAAAATTTCCTCTGAATAACAAAGAGAAAAAAAACTGTACATCGTGCGTACGCTTAAAAAGTAAACAAACCATCCAGCACACACTTTCGCAAGCAGCGCGACTATTAACTGCCACTGAAAGAACCTCTTTCTGTATAGTTTTCTACTCTGCTTGGGCTAGCCAAGATTTTGGTTTAATATGCGAGAAATTCGGAGAGTTCGCAATAAGGAACTGCACTAAAACTTCCTTTGACCCATTCAGACCCAGTGTACACATCCGTGTACATTACGCCATGCGTGTAATTTTTGGTCTGCACTGCACATTGCAATGGTATTACCTGGGGGGGGGGGGTAAATGATTAGCAAACCCTCTTGTTGATCTAAGTCTTAATTGGTACATATAACTGTAACGGAACACGACGCCTGCAGTTCATTGGCTGTGACAACGAAACAAGTGCTGTGTTGGCTTAAGTACAGCATGCTTCATAAAATATTTTATTTGTAATACTTGAAACCGTAAATGAAAGTGGGTCTGAAAAGGTTAAATATATGCGTAAAAAAACACTTTGAAAATCCATTCTACATGTAACTGGCAGGATGGGAAACCAGACTTCCTAAATTAAAAAAACTCCCTTGTTCTCTTTAGTATTAAGAACCCTGATGCTCATCCTACAGCGTCACTACTTGCGTGTAACATTATTATACCAACGTAATATTTTAATCAAAATATGCTTTCATTAATTTTTTTTTTTTTTTTGCATCTGGAACACACTTAAATTTATAGCACTTCTATTTGGCTTTTTAATACATCCGTTTCTAATGTTTCATTATTTCGTAACGTTTATTAGGAGAGCTCAGTTACGAGTTTAATATTGCTAGCTAGGTTGGGCGGGAGTAATATTAAAGAGAATGAAAGGAAACACAAAAGAGAAAAGGAGTGAGAAATATACGGAAAGAAGAACGTAGCTCCATAGCGTATTGCCTGACTGCGCCAGAATTGTAAGCAGAAATCTCTGCTGTTATGACACCATACAGAGTAAAAAGGACAATTATTATATTATTTTAAGGGAGAGAGTGAGGATTTGCAGACAACTTCATCGTCTTATCGCTTAATAATACGCGAATTACTCACGCCTTCGCTAATAAGTTTCGATGAACGCTGATAAATTAAATGCTCGGGAAAAAAACGAATTAGATTTTAATTGCCTATCCTCCAATCGCATTGGTGGATCAAAGTTTTCTAGTAGTAGGGGAGAGCGGGTCCTAACACAAAGGGGATGCCACCTTTTTTGATAGACCTAATTAATTTGATATCAATGGGTTAATTAAATCGATTGAAAGGGTCGATCGAATTGAAAGCGTTAACAAAAAGGGTTAAATGAATCGACATAATACTTTTTTGAAAGGGTTAAATGTATTGAAAGGGTTGATTTTTTTTTTAAATTTTATATTTATTTGGATTTGGTGCAAGAGTGTACTAAATGTAAATTGTATTGTTTTCTTACTTTTTAAGGGGAGTTCTGGAACGTCCTCACCCTGTGAGCTTTGGCACTCGGATGAGGTGTGACGTGTTGGGGACGGGGTATAAATGTGTAGATTTTTGTGCAAGGGTGGCCTAAGTGTCGATTTTTTTTTTGTTGGTAGTGATAATGCTCGTAGACGGTGTTTCCAGATAGGCGACTTTGAAAGATAGTACTATTCCAAATGAATAACAGCATTGCACGAGAGAATTCCAGAGCGATTAACCGAGTTCTACTTCTGAATAAACTACTTGCATCGAATCGCGAATTTCAAACAATCGCAACTACGTGAACAACAAGTGCAATTACGTGACTCTCTAGGTGTCTTAAACGTAAAGAGATGAATTTATCTGCCTCGACCTGTATACTAGCAATATAAATTACACAAGAGAAGTCTAACAAACGACCACAATTACATGACTATGACAATTACGTGAGTGTGAAGTATAGAATTAATTAACGAAGCAAAAAAAGTCCCTATATATTAAAAGAACATAATATAAAAATATATATAACACTACTTGATGCCTCTCGCGCATACCTTACATGTCCGTGTGCCTGTGAGTGCGATGAGGAACTATATAAATGCAATAAACACGTAAAAAGAAATTAATTGATTAGCACACATAAAAACGAAAACGTTTGATACACATCCATTCGCTCAGTGAAGCACTGTTTGTATATAGACAGAGGTGAAAATAAAATAAACAGCCAACGAACATAAGTGCATGCAAATGACTAAACATGTAATGAACAGCCAACGAACATGCAAATGACTAAACATGTAATGAAAGCGAACCAGGAACTTCCCGTGCTTACATCCGTCCGCCTCGGAGGCCAGTCAATAAATGAGTGGATCACATGATGTGTGCCAACTTATATACGTGGAGCTTGCGGGCGAGTTTAAATTACGGCGAAAATCTCTGAATACGATTTACACACTACTCATACACATCCTGAATTATATCGGAAAAAAAAATGTATCCCTGCCAAACACTGCATGCAATTTAATTAGCGAAAAGCACAGACAATGATTTGGCACTTCCAGTTAACATGGAATAATAAAGATCCCCAAACCCGCATTTTGAATTTTAAACAGATACAATAGAAGCACACGTTATGAAATCGTACAAGGAGATCTCCCAAAAAACATCCGCCCACCTCGGAGGTCAGACAATGAATGACTGAAGCATATGATGTGCGCCTCGTTATAAGCTGTTATACATGCGTGGAGCACGGCTGAGTTGAAATTTACCATTGACAGAACCCATTTCCCTACCAAACTACTATTAACAACTTGATTACACTATTCGTCCTACAAGTACGTGAATGCATAGAAGTGACTTACTTAAAAATAACGGACGTGCTACAATTTTTTTTCCGTCAAGTCTGTGGACTTCACGGCACTTGGTAAGAAAATCGAGAATTGAAAATGCTACGAAGTTTCGTCTAGCCAACACAGAAACTGGGTTTACACAATAAACGCACTATCCACACCGATAAATTCAAGACTTATAAAAATTATATTTCACACAATAGTTTAAGAAGACTGTGAACGAGATGTGAACCCCGGAGAATATAATATCTTTTAACAAGAATTTCAGGTATCAGACTCCGAAGGCCGTTGAGGTCGAGAGTTCCATTGTCCGGTCTATGCAGCGTGAGGGTTAACAAAGAACTACGATGGCAGGACCCATCGAGAATTGTCCGCATCGCTCATGCGCAATGTCAACCACACCCCTTCCTTTACACCGGCAAAGAAAGCGTTATTTTTCAGAGGGATGCTCTGTCCTAACACACAAAAATTATTATTTTTTTTCGATAAATTAAAAAAAACCTAGAAAATTGTTTTCATATTAAAACGATAACTGAAGCCCGGAGCAGATACTATCGTTTAACAATAATCGCAGTTAGCACTCAGGCGTATGATATGCCTAGACTCTCTGAAGCCCGTTGACTGCCTACCCCTATATCGTTGTACGGTACACCGGCAGCCGGTAAGTGACCCGGTGAAGACGAGAGAGAGCTGGTGTCCAGTGTCGCATCTATGCAGCGTGATGGTTGGCAAAGAACTAAGATGGCAGGACCCCTCGACAATTGTCCGCTTCGCTCCTGAGAGTCTGCAACCCCTCGTCCCCTACTCGAGAACACATTTTTCGGATGGCTCAAGCATTTCCCCGGCAAAGAACATGCACACCCCACCCCCAACCACAGAAACCCCGAGACGAGGACTGTCTGCCTGCCCAACTGACTCCCTCCCCTCGAACAGCGAAGTTTGGACTCCTCCGAATGTGTTAACCTGTCTTACTTACAGCGAAATAAGTTTTCATAAGCCCTACCTATAAAATGTATATCCCTGAATTTAAATCTTACTCGAAATCTTAATCCCTAGATAAAATTCCAACAAATTTTATATCTTAATCAACAAAATGAATTTTAACCCAATAAACTTACCAAAGTATTTCCAGGAAACGAAGTATATTTTCGTACAAGAAATATTTTCAATCGCAAAATGTTTTTAAAACATTGAAAGAACGCAGTTTTTCAAACAAGTATAATTCCATTTACCTAAGTTCCAACTATTACGATGGAAGACAATACACAAGCGTACATATTCGAAATTTATCTGTTTTTCAAACATATGTGTGTAGCAGAGCAAAATTCATATTTTACATGTAGACTTTTCTACGACAATAACATTTCCTTATAACTAAAGTTTCAATTGAAAAGCTTCCCAGTCAAGATTTTTAGATACACTATCAACCATAAAATGTGTATACACTCGAAGTTACTTACAAATCGATTTCCCTAGAAAATAAATCGACGTATTACTGAAATTACACTAATGAAGGTTGAAATGACTCCTATCCGAGCTGGAATATGTTAAATTTCCCTATATTTCAATACGTATAAGCAAAATTTAAAGGAAAACAGTGGCCATTTTGTAATCTTATACCTCATCTTTTAGGGTAAAACATTCTGACTGTCAACATATTATTTACATCTTAAAGAGTTACCCAAAACAATTAACTTTATTCCATACAACTCAGGGAATTAACATGAATTATCAGGCAAAATTTTCCGGGAAAAACGAAGTTCGTATTACATACGCACGTTTAAAACAGAAGACCATTAAGACAATCACAGCTCAAAATGGCGTACTCAACAGACTAGCCTCCGACTAATACAATCGTTTAGTAAACAAAATCTTCAAACATCCCGTACAAAATACATCAACACCCATCTCTCCCTTCTACATTCCTGAAATTAAATTATTATTTATTAATTTTAATCGAATACCAAGTAAAGATGTATTTCGTCTAACATACGTAGATTTAATCACATGGTGAATTAGTATGCATACCCGCAATTAACATACAAATATTAGAATGGAAGAAATTTTATCATCATTAATGAAACCTGATACTGTTTAAAACTGTACATTCATACAGAAACAAGTTAGTTATCATTCTAACATTGAAAGGTGTACATCTATTAGGAAGTAAACTTTCTCCTCTTACAGAAGATTATTCATTTAATTTACATTGATGAAAATGGAGACATCACCTATTAAACTACACTGCAAATACTGTGGGAAATTTTTCGCTTATTCCTACTATATTCATAGGCACGAGAGGAATGAATGTTTAAAGAATTCATATCGTACAATTCTTAACTGCAAATACTGTTTTCGCCAGTTCGCATGAACGGATAACTTGAGTCGTCATGTCGAGCTCTGTAAAGAAATTATCTTCCTCCTGAGAAATTAAATGTACCATCTACACTACATAATATCACAGAAGGAGAAGGAAATAACGTAATTACAAGAAATGACATGGAATCGGATTGTATGAAATATACAATAACACGTGAACATAATGATGTTCGACATAACCTACCACAAGCAGCTGTGAAGATCAGTGTCGGTAATTATACTCATACTCTTTCTAAGCAAACTAAAGTCGATATTTATGTTGAAACATCAGGCGATGACAGTACTGAGGATGTCAGTTTTACTGATGAAGACATTCCTTCAACAAATACTGTGAAGAAGGCATATTTCCCAAAGTCCCGAATGAAATTGTTAATAAACGTAAATATTTATTGGAGTCTAAAAAAACACGGCGAATTTTACGGAATAAAAGAGATGGTTTTCATTCTCTTAAGGAACAAGGTTACATCGAAAGAAGTAATGTCTGCAAACACCCGAGAAGTATGATGATAAGTTTTTGTTAATGAAAAATAAGTAATTATTTCAAGTAAAAATTGTGTGATAGGAATATGTCTCAATTGGAAATATTATGTGTTCCTCAAACTGATTAAGTCATTTGAATTTGCTTGGAGTGTTAATTAGATTTTTTGAGGAATAAAGTATGTTTTGTTTAGTAAACAGTCTTATTTCTGGAGGAAAAGGCCTTATTTGAGTACTAAACAGACTTATTTCAGGAATAAAGTATGTTTTGAGGAATTATTTCGGGGAATAATGTGTAACCAGTATTTACAATTATTTTGTTTCTATGTTTGTGAATCAGCATATACCTGCTTATGCTATGATTTTTATAACCTCCTATACTTGAACTTGTTAGTGTTCATTGTATTGTGTTAGCCTGTAGTTGTTTTGGAGTAAGTAGTGTTTGTTAGTGTTGTACATACATTTTTGGATCTACCTGTATTTTTGAAATAAGTGACAGGCATCCTATACTTGTTTGATGCTATGTGTGATAATATTTTGGGGATATCCTGTAGTTACTTGCGTATGTTTTGAAGAAATTTGTACTTGCTTTTCTGTGTGTTAAAATAATTTTTTGTAACAGCTTGTGTTTGTATATTTTTAGCCAATAAATTATTGTTTTGAAATTAATTTTTACTTTAATTTAAACTTTTCCTTATTAAAATTGAACTTGTTTTCCTAACAAAAATATTTTCTCGACAGAGAGGGAGAGAGAGAAGTAATTAAAATGTTGTATCAATGAGAGATTCTTAAATTTCCTATTAATAGTATGTTGCAATGTGTTAAAAGTCAGCGAGTTCTGTCGAAAACAAACTATGTTCTTACTAACACGAAATGCTGTTGTCCTGAAAAAACCCAGAGGAAAAGTTCTGGAAGTAAACACTCTAACCACTTTGCCATAACTAACAATTAAATATACCATCCTGGATAAGGCTTGGTTGATATAAACTGGGTCCGAGTCTGAGTTATTATATGTATGATTGTAACCTTGTGAACATAAAAGGAATAAAGAACGAATCACTGTTATTTAAACAAATATAAATCTGTTCCTATATGTGAAAAAGCTAGATAAGCTCCATTTTATAGATGTTTTACCTTAAATGAATCACGTGAAATTTTTCTGATCAAACTTTATTAGCTAACAAATATATACTAGCTTCGATATCTTCGACTTGTAGCATCTGCCAACATCTTCAGACGTGAAAAAATTTGTTATGTTTAAATATGTACGACTTAGCAGTGTGACCGCTCCTTTTACAGAGTTATAAACCTTCAAGGTTAAATTTCAACACTTTTTACCAAAAGTACCATCTACAAAACCCCAGATATCAGAGGTTGCCAGCCTGACTCCAACAAACTCCCAGCAGAATGTATTTAGATTTTATTATAATACCCTAGGGAAAGTGTCTCTTCTCACAAAGCAAACTACCAAGGTCCGTCCTGGAGGGGAGGAGACTTCAGGTCTACGATTTTAACCATCTTGGATACCAAGGTCAAAATATCTTCCTAGCTGTTTGAAAATTCTCGAGCAAAATATTATGTTTTGTACTTGACAAAAATTAATATTCACTTTTGTAAGCTCCATTATGCAGAAAAATATAAATAAAATTTAAAAAACACAGAATACATGTATATAAAAATTAAAAAATAATTACGAAACAGCTTTTACCACCCTATGGACACTACATTTGCCATCAAATTAAAAAAAAACATCTTATAAAACAGAATTTTATCCATATTGAAAACAGTTCGAGCACATTAACAGAAAAATTTCCATATATGTTTAGCGTCAATATGATTAACAATACGTGGATTAAGAAAAACAGGAACATAATTGACTAAAATTTATATTGTAAAGTGTAACACATTTCTTGAACTTGACAAGGAATCAAGTTGAAAACTGTCTCTAAGCCAGAAACTTTAATTTACCGTTTCACTGTTGCACACCATTGCCACTTAGAAAATTTTCAGGGCTACCAACCCAAGTTTTTTGGATACACTATCGTACAGGAAAATATAATACAATATCGTTCAACTTCATTATTCTATGTTTCAATTTTCATTTTAAACAAATACTAATTCATATTGAAATTTTATTTTCCTACTATGTAATTAAGTCAATAAAATAATAACTAACAGATTTGAATTTTATATTTTAAAGAAATTTTTCAATTATGTTTTCTGAATTTTGTATAAATTATGACTGAGTGTTTTACCAGTAGGCATCTTCGTGTTGTATCTTCAGCTGCAGCAGTTGTAATCTTGTTGCTGTGAGAAAAATTTTTATTTGAAATGTTGGTTGAACTCTCCCAGTTGTAGGACAGCAGGTAAACATTGTGTGGTACGTTAAGGGATCTTTCTTCCTGGTCCTGAAAAGGTCTTTGTGCGTGACTCATTTTTTAAAAATTCCCTAGGATTCTTGACCAGCAGCCTGGCAAAGATTTCTCGAGATATCCCAGTCTATTCCTTACGTTTCAAAATTCATTCATTCAGAGATGTTCGATTCTCTCCATAATATATATATATTTTTTTGAAATTTCCCCCTTTAAAGTGTGTTTTAATTTATAAAAAATTTTCTGCCTTTTCAAGAAACCTGTATACTTTTTCTTTGAAGAAAAGTGAGCAAACAAACAAATTAGCTGCTATCTGGCTTTGAATTCAAACCAACACTTGTACTCACTAACTCTTTTAATGATTACCAAGAATTTTTTTTTTGGTTTAATAATAAACACAATATATATGATAATGACACAGGGGATTTTTTAAATGAATATATAACAAGCCACAGTATTCAATTTTAATACAGAAAAAATGCTATTTAAAAATTATTTTAAAAAAATCATCCTTAAGAACTAAAATATATACAACTAGTTTATAACAAACACTGACAAACTAAAATACATTTTCACTCAAACTATGTTTTACCAAATTAAAAAAATATATAAAAAACATTTTTTCTCATATTTTAAAACAAACATCTTACAATCTAAACAAAATTTCATCAATGATATTTTTAACAACAATAAGACATTTGAACAAAAACAAGATATTTTATAAATCACATTTTAAGAAAAATAAGTTATGTGTCAAAATAAAATTAGGCAGTACATTAACATACATTTTTCATATTTATGTACATCTTAAAATTTTTTACAGATCACTAGGACTACTACTATTAATACTATTACTACTAATACTGCTAATGCTACTATTAATATTAATTCTACTACTACTACTAGAAAATTCCAAAAATTTTCATACACATAATACATAATAAATAATAAGAATTAAAATAATTACAAATTTATTACATCAATCTGAAGATCGTCTTTTTTACCTAAAACTATGTGTATATACAAACTCTTGAAGAGGTAATAATGACGCACATCTAAATTGTTCATTTACTGTGTTATATCCGAGGTATTTTCCACATACACACTGAATGACACACATAGCTTCCTGTAGATGACTTGTCAGACTGTGAATTTTTTCTTATTATTATTATTATGTATTGAATACAGTTGTATTCTTGATTGTGTAGTCATGCTTTACAGATAAGCAAACAGGGAGAAGCAGCATTGGATTATGATGCAATATATGTTGCAAACAGATGTAGCTATCTGTAGACAGCTGTATATAGCTGTGATGGTTGTGGAGCAAGTGGATATTGCATAGAATCAGTGTTGCAACTTCTACAATGTCTCTTTAAAATATCGGCTCGAGAAAACTGCTTCTGGCAGAAATCAACTTAAACTGTTTACTTGAAGATTTAATTCCACAGGTCATTCTTTCGTGAAGTCGTAAGTTCTGCAGAACTGTAAATTCTTTACTGCAGAAGCGATGCAGCAGAGACATAATTGCTTCCATACTGTTCCAATTTATAATGAAACTGCAAGGCATACACCTTTTATACGTCATTTTAGGAATTGGAAACGTGAGCAATAGGTAAATTCTAGAAATTGTAAAATCTAATTAAATTATTAGTTTTATTACATAATACACCTGAAACAAGTCTTTTCAGTTAAAATACAGAAAGTGAATCTAAATGTTTTTTCTCCTACAGTAGTACAGTTAATGTCATAATATACCTAGGTTGTACTGAAAACAGAGAAAAAGAAATCACACTTAATTCACTTACCTGTGAATAAAATATGTGTTACTAACATAAAGGACTGTATTGTGTAATATAAATAAACATTTTTAAGGGAAGTTCTGTTTGTTTGGGAAAGGCAGTCGACTACAGCGATGTGTTTTTACAGAAGATACGGGGGAAAACGCAGACAGTGAGTGGTTAAGGGTTTGGGGGAGCAGTGCGAAGATCAGGTCTCAAGGGGCGATGAGGGTGAATAGTGTGTAGTTGGATCAGTGTAAGACCTCGTGCAGACCAGAAGTTATGGCCTGCTCGCGGAGCTGCAGGCAAGAGAATGGTTCAGTAAACTGTCACAGTCCGCTCTTACGCCACCATCCAGCCACACTCCCTTTTAGCCACCCCACCCTCGATAACTCCCTTCTCCACCCTCTCCCTTCTTCTGCTAACACTCATCATGCAGTCGTTGCAGTCGCCTGTGTGCCGCCAGTGGAAGAAGGGAAGCACGTCCCTCCACCCCTGCCCTGCCCAACAACCTCCCCTTCTCATGCTGTCGCACAAGCCTATGGGCATGCCAGCAGGAGAACTTCACCATGCCACTCCGACGACTTCACTCCACCCCAAGAGTTCCCATTACACAGCTTACCTCTACTTACAAAATGAGTTTTCTTACACTGTCTCGCCTCGCCTGTTTTTTCACAAATTTTAAAGCAAGTGCACTTTGTTTAGAATATTGCATTGAATTTTGGGCCTATTGTTAAAAAAAACTTTCAAACTTAAATGCAATTTTTGATAAATACTGAGTTACTCGACACCGTCAAAACTAGTATACACCATCAAAACTAGCATACACCAAAATCATTTACACCATAAAAATGATTTACACCATAAAAAATGTATGAATAATACACCATCGAAAATACGTTCAAGGTTACATAGTTTACACCATACAAAAATTTATGAATATTGCACCATCAAAAGTGTGTTCTAGGGTATAGTGTAAAAAAAGCTTTACACTGTAAATTAATGATTTTCATATATTTAATAGTGAATCATGTTGAAACATTTTAAGTGAGGGAGGCAACACATTGGATATTATCAATAATACTAAATAAACAAACACTTTAAAACTAAACATTTTATTAAATTACTCAACTCTCTCTCCCTTTCTGTCACACTTGCAATTAATCATCAACTTTGAATAGGAAATGTCTTAGAATTAACTTAAATACCCAATCCACCCCATCACATACACTCAAAAAAATTTCATTTCTTAGAAATACTCAAGGCACATATATCCATTTTTCAATTGTCCTTCACCAGGTAACTCATACTGAACAAGCTTAAAAGTTGAGATTATTCATCTCCCCCTTGTGCTTGGTGGGAGCAGCATAGTTCTCCCTTGTTTTAGCCATTCCATAGTTCATGCCTCATATGCACAATAACCCTTCCTTCAACATTTCTTAAAACTATGTAAACACGAACTAAAATTTTTTGAAAACAATTTTCTCTGCACTCATACTCGCAGTCATGAACACATTTCCCTCAGAGTACTTTATACTTTTGTTCTAGATGGCATTGAAATATATTTACGAGTATTTAACAGTGTAGAGAGGGTCTCAGTCTAAGATATTGTCTTGCCTTATGTCCATAGTGTAATACTATGGAGGTTACTGAGCATGTCCCTCTAAACTCTATTAAATGTCCTCTCAAATACAAGTTAACAAGCAATCTAAGATTCCTTGAAAACACAAGTTTCCCCTGCAATCTTACTCGGACTCATGCACACACACACATGAATTATCATTAACTATAACTAAACATAAACAACTTAGATTTTAACATATTCTAAACTAAAAAATATATATCACACTCAGAATTAATTTTATGTAATTTTCATTCAAATTGTAACCATTTTCTATGAAAGTTACTACATTCCTTATAAGATGTTAAAAGTTTTATAAAATTTATTTTAAATTCTAAAGATTTGTTTTACCATTCTATAGACTTGTTTTACGATTTTAAAGTAACATAATTCAATTTGTTAAAAAGTTTAAAGATTCTAAAGAATTGTTTTACGATTTTAAAGAAACATCATTCAATTTGTTAAAAAGCCTATCGATTCTAAATACTTGATTTATGATTTTAAAGAAATACCATTCAATTTGTTAAAATACTAAATGATTTTTAAAGACTTGTTTTACGATTCTAAAGACTTGTTTTGCAATAGTAATAGCTTTTTTTTGCGATTTTAAAGAAACATCACTATATTTGTTAAAATGTTTTACGATTCTAAAGACATTTTTACAATTATAAAGACTTTTTTATGATTTTTAAGAAACATCATTAAATTTGTTAAAAAGTTTAATGAAATCATAGAAACTTTTAACAATTAGAAGGAAAGCGTTTAAAATTTGATAAGAATGTTACAAAAATATTTAAGAAAATGCTGTCAATATGAAACAATTTCAATAAATTTTACGAAAAGTTTTTTTACAAAATAACACAAAAGAATTAAAAAGCCCGAAATTATACTTTTACTTTAACTCTAGTAGCGAAGCTGTTAGGCATTGAACGAGACCTATACCCAAGGTCAGACAGGCTGAGCGCCGGGGTCCGGTAAGCGGCCAGCCGAATTCCCCAGCGAATTCCAAGGTGACTTCTCTGACAGCAATACGAGCGAGCAGACGGGCTGGTGTGCGGTGCTGGTCCTTTCACCATCACGGCAGAATGGATCCCTTCACCCCCGACGGAAAGAGCTAGGCAGATCTAGCAGCCGGTGTCCTTGAATAATGAAGGCTAGGCAGCAGTTCTGAGCAGTGCACGTCCGGTGCGAGCAGAACCGGTTCATAAGGTTATGATACTCACGCACAGCAACGAGGGGAGGACAGGCTCCCCTAGCGATATGCCAGCAAATGACACAGAGCACGTGGGAACCTCTATTTATACCACACCACTCTCCCTTAGCACCAAATTTTATATTTTGTAATTCGCTATCAAAATATATAAAATGTACATATTACATATTAGAAATGGTTTTAACACAAAAAAATTACGCATTTAAAAGATTTTTCCTGAAAATTTTAAAATTTAGCGTGCATATGTTAGAATTCAACATAGAATACATGTATTTTTCTGTTTTTTTATTGATTGGATTTCAATTACATTCTTATTTAACAATTATGTACATGAACATTTGTTATTCCAATACAAACTTTTCACAATATGAGGCGAAATGAATTTAATACTACATTTTTACACCCTAACACAAACAATTATGAAGCTATTATATGTTTTATTAATTAACATTGTTACATTCATTATTCCTTTTACAAGGTTACGAACATGACTAACCCAGGACTCAAAACAAGAAACTTAGTATTATCAAACTTGACCAAACCAATACTGAAAGACAGAAACTGGGTTACAATCGTACATGATCTAACCAGGATGGAATATTATATTCTTAGTTATGGAAAGGTGGTTAGAGTGCTCTCACCAGAACTTTTCCTCTGGCTTTTTCTTTACACATCTCGTACATATTAATGCAACTTCTTTTACAGGAATATTTAAGAATCTCTCTCTGTTATGACATTTTAATTACTTTTTTCATGTCTTTCTCTCTTTGTCAAGAAAATATTTTTGTTTGGAAAACAAGTTCACTTTTAATAAGGAATAGGTTAAATTCTCATAAAAATTCATTTTAAAACATAAATTTATCGACAAAATATATACAAACACAACCTGTTTCAGAAAATCATTTTAACATACAGAATAGCAAGTACAAATTTCTTCAAAATATACACAAGTAACTACAGGATATCCCCAAAATATTATCACACATAGCATCAAACAAGTATAGGATGTCACACAATTATTTAAAAAATACAGGTAGATCAAAAAATTTATGTACAACACTAACAAACACTACTTACTCCAAAACAACTACAGGCTAACACAATACAATGAACACTAACAAGTTCAAGTATAGGAGGTTATAAAAATCATAGCATAAGCAGGTATATGCTGATTCACAAACATAGAAACAAAATAATTGTAAATACTGGTTACACATTATTCCCCGAAATCATTCCTCAAAACATACTTTATTCCTGAAATAAGTCTGTTTAGTACTCAAATAATGCCTTTTCCCCCTGAAATAAGACTGTTTATTAAACAGAACATACTTTATTCCTCAAAAAAATCTAGTTAACACCCCAAGAAAATTTAAATGACTGAATCAGTTTGAGGAACACATAATATTTCCAATTGAATCATATTCCTATCACACAATGTTTACTTGAAATAATTAATTTTATTTGGTTAAGTAATAGGGCTAACAAAAATGTATTATCATACAGCTCGGGTATTTACAGTATTGCTTCTGAACACAAAGAAAGCAAGTTATGGTTATGGTTATGGTATTCTTAAGTTATGGTTTAATGCATTCTTTATTTTTTTGATCTTCTTTTTATTTAAATAGAACATACTGGATTCAAACAGCAATATTGACAACATTTTATCTGCAATAACAACACACAAAACTTTTTCATCATCGCCTTCATTTACCTATTAACAGGAACAGAAAGGGATCATAGTTATGTATAACAAACGTTATATGTTCGGCGACCTTCATAACTTAACACCCTCCCTCCACAAAAGTCTCTAGTCCCATTTCTTTACAATTCTTCAGAAATACATATCTGGTTAAACCTTTTGTTAAAATGTCAGCATGTTGACTTACACTTTCAACAAATTGTACATCAATCTCACCTTTCTTAACTTTATCACATACAAAATGATACTTCAAGTCAATGTGTTTTACCCTTCGAATATTATCGGGATTCTTAATTACGGCAATACAACCTTGATTATCTTCATATGTAATCTTATCTAATTTGACCGTTAATTCTGACAATAACTTTTCCAGCCATAAACACTCACAAACTGCAGTACTTAATGCTACGAGTTCTGCCTCTGTTGTTGACAAGGCTACACAATTATGTTTCCTTGTCACCCAGGATACCACATTTCCATTTACCTTACACAAAAAACCCGAAAATGATTTTCGATCATTTACATCTCCTCCACAATCTTCATCAACAAAACAAGAAAGTTCAGGAGAACGGTTTCCTCTGTACATCAATCCAACTTCTGCAGTAGCCTTCAAATATCTTAAGACCCTTTTTAATTGATGCCATGACTCATCAGTTGCTTTGTCCAATATTCTACTGAAGTAATTTAGAGAAAAACATATGTCTGGTCTGGTACCCAACATCAGATACATCAGACAGCCTATCAGTTCTTTAAAAGTTTTTATTGTTACATCATTTTCATGTCTACAAGTTTTTATGTTTAACTTTGGCACAATTGGTGATAATGATGATATACAATTCTCACATCAGAATTTTTTCAAAATTCCTTTAGTGTGCTTGGTTTGGTTAATTTTAAAAAACTTTGTTCTCCCTGTCATGACTTATCTCCAACCCAAGAAAATGTTTCAGTTTTTCTTTTGCTTTAATCTCAAAATTTGATGCTAACTGAGACTTAACGTAATTTATGGGATTAATGTTTGAACTGGTTAGAATAATGTCATCCACATAAAGCAGTATATACAAAATTTCATCTCCACTCATCAATGTATACAGACAACAATAGTTTTCAGACCTTACAAGTCCTAATTCTAACATGACCTTGTTAAACTTGTTGTTCCAGCACTTAGGTGCCTGCTCAAGACCATACAAAGACTTATTTAATTTAAGAACAGAGTTAGGCTTACAACTAACACCAACTGGTTGATAAATATATACATCTTCATGCAATTCACTAATTCAAAAATGTAGTTTTTTCATCCAACTGCTCAAAATGATAAGACTTCTGATTTCCAAGAGTTAACAATGTTCTTATGGTAGTCATTCTAGCTACTGGTGCATATATATCATAACTCCTTACATTTCCTTCATGTGCAAAACCTCTTGCAACTAGTCTAGCCTCACACCTATCACTTACAACCTCCTCTAAGGGTTTCAATGCATATACCCACTTTATATCAATAACTTTTATATCCTTTGGGTTTTCTACTTCCTCCCAAGTTATATATTTTTTTTAAGACTCAATTTTCCTATCCATAGCTTGTAACCAAATTTCCTTGTCGGCCCTTTTTTCTACTTCATTATGGTTCTTTATAACATTCTCTACAAAACTCATCACATTATATGCCATGTACATTTCATAGTACTCAAATCTTTTTGGCAACATTACACTATGTTTGTGATCCCTACATACACTTTCTTTTCCTTCTTCACTTACATCTACTGGACTGACACTGACATTTTCAGGTTCACTACAGTCCCTAGCATCCTGTTTACATTCTACAAGTTTCCTTTCATTTCTTTCTTTAAATATAAAATTACCTTCATCAACTTAACATCACATGACGCTATGATTTTTCCCTTTTCAAGATTCAATAGTCTATAACCGTTTTGAGAATACCCCACTAATATACATTTTTATGCCTTATTGTGTAACTTTGTATGCAACTCCTTTGGTATATGGCTGTATGCTGCACATCCAAAAACCCTCCAACTTTTTTACGTTTGGCTTACACCCATACCAGATTTCAGTCGGTGTGACTCCTTCCACGCTTTCAGTTGGGCTACGATTTACAATATAAGCTGCTGTTCTGACTGCTTCTCCCCAAATTGTTAGGTACGCCAGATTCACTGATCATACTATGTACCTGTTTGACTAAACTCATATTCATCCTTTCTGCCTTGCCATTTTATTCAGGCATGTATGGCACTGTGCAATCAAGAATTACACCTTTCTTTCTACAAAAATCAATTAATTATTGTACAACATACTCTCCTCCATTGTCACGTCATAACTTTGATACAAACTGCCCAAATATATTGCCTATCATACTATAATAATCTTGAAAACATTCTGTAACTTCGCCCTTTGACTTGATCAGATACAACATTGTAAAATTTGAAAAAATCATCAATGAATGTAACAAAATATTTATTTATTTAATTTGTAGTAAATGAAATTGGACCACACACATCAGAATGAAACTAAACCTAACACACTGTTACTTTTTGTTCTATTACCAACTGGTAACCTTGTTAGCTTTCCATTTACACACTCCTCACAAAATTCAACTTTATTCATATTTAACTCCTTGTTTATACCTTCCACAATGTTTTGACTGACCAATTTTTTCATTTCAAAATAGCTCAGGTGACCCACCCTTCTATGCAAAAACTTATTTTCTTCACACTCTACTTCAATCACACAACTTTCAGCTGAATTTACATGTATTTTTAACTAATATAAATTATTTCTAATACCCTCTCCAATATTTTGTCCCTGAAGGTACAACTGTACCTTACCATTCTGAAAAACCACCATAATATTATCATTTTCTACAAATTTCTCTGATAACAGGTTTTTCCTTAAGTTTGGTACATAAAATACATTTATTATAGTACATTCAGTTCTTTTACCCTCTACTTCCAAAAAACCATGAATGTTTCCTACACCTGTTGCCTCAATCACACTATTTTGTTTAGCCACTGCTATCTTTACAAACTCTTTCAGTTCTACAAACTCAGAAAATACAATTGTCAATCAACCCTACCATATAATATGTGCACCCTGAATCTACACAGAAACTCACAACAGGGTTTTTGCTAATACTATCATTGTCTGCATCTATTTCACTTACGAAACAAATTTCGCTATAATTAAGGTTACTAGGTTGACATTTACATTGAATATCCATGTCAACATAATTGTTTTTTGGCTCACCCATTGTTTAGTAATTTTGTGATTGATTTTCCTGACGACAAACTGCTTGGAAATGTCTGCTCTGGTGAATATTTCCATAATACCTTCCAGGTCGATGATGTCCATGAAATCCCTCTTGGTAGCCCTGCTGAGTTACACCTCTTAAGCTGTTCCTGGTTAGCTGCTTACAGTTTCGACGAATATGTCCCTTCTTGTCGCACTCATAACATACACTTTGAGTTGCTGATGAGAATCCTGATGGCACCACTGCATTTTGTACTTCAATCTTAGTAGGTTTGCACTTATGTTTTTCTTCTTCTGCTCGCAGCTTACTCTTCACAAATTCAAGCATTAATATTTCTGGTGGCATATTTCAATTATTGTAACCACTAAATCGAATGACTCGGGTAAACTCAACAATAAATGGCATATAGTGTCATTATCCTTTAATTCTGCACCAGCAGATATTAACTGCCTTACCACTTCATCAAACTGCCTCAGGAATCTATCTACACTTTCACCTTCAATTAGCATAATTGACTGTAACTTCTTCTTTAAATACAATTGCCTGGGCAATACCTTCTTCTCGTACAGATTTTCTAGACATTTCCACATTTGGTATGCGCTTACCTTATCCTGCAAATTTTCTATTTGAGAATCATCAACACATTGAACAATTAAGTTTCTAGCCCGATTTTGTTTTTTCTGATCTGAATCACATGTTGGTTTTCAATCTTCAATTTCAACATATCTTTGTTAACATACTCAGCAACATCATTTTCTGCAAGTAACTTAAGTACTTCGAACTTATAATTGTGGTAATTCGAGCAATTTAGTGGCTATACCATATAACCAATTTTATGTTGCATGGCCATTTTCTTTAATTTCTAAATAGCCACTTAGAACCAAAAGTACTAACTCTTACAACTTGCCATCAACTATCTTCACACATACCTTGGCAATTCCGTGCATTGATATTTCACTCGTACAGCATTTCTTCAAAACTTTCGCCATGCGCTTGTGCTCTGGGCACATAATAAGTTGCTTTTGAACACAGCGAAGGCAATAAATACTAACACACATTCTTTTTTTTTATGTTGGTAGTTTGATGTGCATAAAAAGTATATGCTTTCAATGAATAAACAAAAGTGTTTTATTTCTCGCTAGTATTAATGAACCTTGTCCTAGCATTCCTATTTTCCCTGATATAGGGAACATGCTAGTCTTGTTTTTCAGATCTGCCACTACAAGCCGACACTGTTAGCATGGTAATAAAAATATATGAAATAATGTTGGCAAAATATGATGATTTGAAGATTTGTACTTAAAGTTTTCTTGTGTAGAGCAATCACTGGATGTTCATAAACCATGATAATGTAGCAAATATATAGACCGAAGTGCAAAAAAAGAGTGGATTAATGCTGTAATACATTCTAAGCAGATTGAATTTCGCAGTGTTGGAAGTATGCTGTTGAAGTGATAGAAATTTATCCCCCAGACATGGAGGGAGGGGAAGGCGAAGGCTGAGTCGAACCTGAGTAGACTTGCTTAAGTGCAGGTTATAGCGAAGAGAGGACCTACATAAATGTCCACATGCCCAGTCCCGCTCTAATACACCACAGTTATTTCTCTATTAACACAAATGACGAACTATATCGAATATCTTCATGATTAAAGGATCTATGCTATAATCAAAGACTGCAGAAGTGATGTAATCCAATATGGTGGTTCGAGGGGACAGAGTAACCAGCAGGCTAGCTACTAAATCGAGATGGAATGACAGAGCATGAAGTAGTATGAGTGAATTACAGAGCTCGAAGTAGCAAGATGAAATTATAGAGCATTAAGTAGCAAGATGGAATGACAGAGGGTGGAGTAGCAAAATGGAATGACAGAGAATGAAGTGGAAAATTCTATAAACAAGATGGCTGAATGTCTATGGATGCAAACATGGATCAAAGGTCATGGGACATGGAGTCAAGTGTCTTGGGTCAAGTTTATTGAGTTTTGTGGGTCTTTGGTCTTGGTTCTTGAGTCTTGGGTCTTGGATCTTGAGTCTTGAGTCCTCAGTCAAGTATCAAGTAGTTTTAGGAATCAGTTGTAACATATTTGTTAAATTTTGCTGTTTTTATGTGTGTGTGTGTATATATACGATTTGAAATATATTTTTATAAATTTTTTTGGAATACTTTTCGATATTTTTTGGGGACTTTTGTATTTAAAGTCATCCAAGGTCCATGTTACAGGTCACGGTCGAAGGTAAAAACGTTCCCCCCAATCCTTCCAGTGGATCATTTGCAAATAAGGGAATCATTGCCTCCGTACCATTGTACCAGAATCCGTATATTCATTTTATTGTTGAACATATGCACATGTATGTCACACCATATTAATGAATAAACCTGTTACAAATATGATCCCATTACCTGCACATAGTAATATTTCTGCTTAGACCCTGTAAAATAACACTCGCAAATGCAAGGCAAGTTGGTGTAATTGTGAATAAATGCACATAGTACGATTTCTGCTTTAAAGTAACACATGTAATCTCAAGGCAAGCTGGTGTAGTCATTACGAGTGTGGACTCTCACCAAAAGGGTTGTAGGTTTGAATCTCATTTCCAATGAGTTTTTTTGATCATTTATAGAAATAAACACCAAGTTAAGTATCAGACAGGCTGAAGGGCATTCACTGGCGAGAAGTCAAGGCAAGTCAGTAGAAGAAGCCAATGGATTTGTTTATATTTTGTAGGCCATTTATATATAACATAGGCTATTTTACAAGCCATAGAAAATGTTTAATATTGAGGAATGGGTTTTACAGTTTAACAAGTCAGGAAGAGCCATCGCAACAAAGGGTGTGAAAGATGTACGTACATGTCCTGACATTAAGTGAAAAAGGCGAGAATATAACAGCAACCACATGTGTTAATAACGAAAGGTGTTAGGGAAGAAACACAGTTTTCCTATGGGCTACCACACAGTTTCAAAGTATACATGAACGAGAAATCACCTTACATAATTGCAGAATTGTTTTTGAAGTGGCTTAAAGAACAGTTTGTGAAAAGGAAATGTTCTGGTAAAACCCTCCTGATTTTAGACGGACGCTCCTCGCACCTAAATAGTTTAGAATTACTCGAGTTTGCTGACGAAAATGTAATTTTAATTATTTTCTTAACAACCCACGCTACACAGGCACTTCAACCACTTGATTGCAGTTTTTCCAAGCCTTTAAAAACATTTTAAAACCAGAAGCTTCGAATTGGATACTTCACATAAGACCACAAAAATCACACGACTGCAGGCGGGAGTGCTTATTGGCAAGGCCTGGATGAGAGCTGCATCCATTAATACTGTCACAGCCGATTTTCGTGCTACAGGAATATACCTGTTCAATCCAAATGCAGTGACAGGTCACTTTTTCAGCATTTCTGTTATTTCGAATGTTGATCATCTGGAGAAGAAATCTGTAGAAGATGTGGTTTTAGACATCCCAACAGTTTCTAGAAGGCACAAAGCAGGAAACGTGGTTGCAAACACATTCGTGGAACCGACAGATAAGCTTAGGCTTAAGAATTCTGATAGATATACAGAAGGGTCATCTGCACCTTCCTGTTTCTCGGTATTGCTGCCTAGGATCAATGATTCCGCCACTACTTCATCCACTTTAGGTAATGGAATCCAAAACCCCAGGCTTAGGACGTATTTACTATCTTCTGAATCTACGATTTCTGACCAATCACAGATTGGAAACTTCAATTCAACAAAGCAAACACCAACGAAGCATTTGATGGAATTGTATCCAATATATACAGTCCCCAAATTTGGGACTAAAATGTGAAAACAATCCGCAGAACTTCTTTCAAGTGAAGACGTAAAAAATAAATGCAAACAAAGGAAGCTGCAAAAACCAAGACAGTGATGTCGTCAAAGAAAAGAAAAGCTGAAGAAGCAGAAGAATAAAACGAAGTTTTGGCATGAAGGATGAGTGACTCAGACGGAGAAGGAAACTAAATTTGTGTTGATTGCTGGGGAAACTATTATCCAACAAACTAGAAAATAGACCGGATTCATAGGAAAGGATAGTTTCCAAAATATGTATGGTTACAGTTGTGTAATTATTATATATTTTTACAAGTGTAACATCGTATTGAATAGTTTTCTATTAATTCTTAAGGTATGTTGAATGTATTTAACACAGTCATGTTAAGTTCTTGTGTGAATTTGTAACGATTTTCTTTTCCTTAGGTGGGGTATCTCTCCCACATTTAACCTATGGGAGAAGTTTTCACGAGCATTTCCTACGTTGGGACGAGGTTGTTCCAGGGCTTCGTTCGTGTGTCGTTACTTTCTTTTTAATGAAATTAATGAATATATATTTTCATACCATGTAGACATTTTTCAAACGCATTAAGGTTCCCACCTACCTAGAAATTTTTTCCGCGTTTTGAGACAGAGAAGTGCGGGAGTTATAAGGGCGACACTGCCACACACATCTAGTGCGCCATCTCCATTATGTGCAAGGCTCTCAAGGCGTGCAGTGTTCTCATCACATTGTGTATAGCTATGGGACTTTCAACAGTGACCCTAATATTTTATTGATGGTAAGTCCGCAGGGAGGTTCAATGCAGGGCGCTTGAGTAGCTCTGTATGAAATCGACGTGCATATTGTGAGGCACTGCGCTTTAAAAAAAGCTTTCTAACCATTTTGGAGTGTTGTGACATAGTGTTTTTAATTTGTGTGACGTCTTGGAAGCACTTAAGAGACTTCGCCTGAAGCGTGTTCTTTTCGTAGAGCAACACATTGGAAGAATGTTTGATAGTTCCAATTTAAAAAGGTGTATTTCACGCACACTGCAATGTAGTTAAAGTGCCCCTGTAGTCGGAAGACAGTAGTCAAATTTTATCCACAATTCGTCTGATAATTGAAAAACTGCAGGAATCAATTCGTAATTCTAAAATGAGGTTGAACTAATTAGGTCATAATCACTTAGGAAACTTCATAATTTACGTTTTCTCTACAGCACATTGTGTATCGCCGTAGAGAACTACTGCTGTAGTTTCAAAATAACCATGAAATAAGCTGTAAACCTATAGTTCAACATGGGGTTGTGAGGACGAGGCTAAACTTCATCAAGATATCTCTCTCTCATCAGACCCTATCCCCGCTGTATTTCCCCTTCTCCTGTATGTTGAGACTCAATACATATTTTTTGTATTTGTTTGTGGTCTGCGAGGCCGAGACCTCAAGGAGGAGTTCTTTTTTTTTTTTTTACAGCAAGGGCTCGCTCAAGCTTAGTTGAGACTATAGTCTGGAGGAAGACAGACATGTTGTATAGCTGCATGCTGCTACTCACTAATAAAATGCTGGAAACATGTGCAAATCCAATGATTTAATCGCGCATATAAGTCAGAATACAGTTCATGTAACTATCCCATGCAGCAGTTAGAAACATTGGTCCTCTAGGCCAGATTTGTACAAGGTAAAGTGTATTTATAATGTGCTTTATGCAGCTATGCGGGGCGGAGCGACTGGCGCGCTGGTAAAGCACGGCGGGAAGGGGCACTTAGTAGGTGGACAGACAATGGATGGTCGTTAGCGTGCCACCCAGTGTCCCCCCTCAAGGACGAGCAATAGTAATCCTTACTGTCACAGGTTCAACACATATTCCCAGTATACCTACGAGGATAGAGTATAGCCCCCAGATGGATCATCACCTGAAAGGCAGTGGTGCTAGAGCGAGCTAAGTACTTCCTTTATCTGGTTCACTTATGTCCATTTCATTTCTTTTCCTACTGGTATTTATGTTTCCTTATCCGTTATGTTTTTTCCAAGGCAGCATGGATGAAAATTACAAAAATAGGTTCATTTGCGTGAGAGCTTCGGCCAAGGGTAGTCTCACTTGTGTATCTACTTTTTTTAAGCAAAATGGAAGGTGGTCCAGATGTGCATGCAATTAAAGTAAGATTAGAGGACTGCTTGCTATCTGGAGTAAGTACGAGTCAGCTCAAGAAGAATTGGAGAATAGAGAATGGATTGAATTGCATCTGGAAGGCAGGGCATCCTTCGAAACTCTTTATTACGTTGTTAAGACAAGAATGCTGATATTGATTAGTGGATCTCACAGCACTTCACATGATAGTGCACAGTATAAACATGGTTCTTCAATTGTGAATAAGAAATAAGTGAAGCTGCCACCCACTACACTTCGTAGTTTTGGAGGAGAAGTAACGTAGTTCCCTCACTTCTATGACACATTCAGCAGCTTAATAGTCCACAATGATAGCCTTGACAACATCCAGAAATTCCATTACCTATTGAGTTTGCTCATGTCAGTTGCCCACAAGGTAATCGAAAACCTGCTAGTTGTTGGCGACAATTTTCAAGTTGCATGGAATTTGGTCTGCAGTTGGGATAGCAACCCACATTTAATTGTCAGGGCACATCTAAGACATTTGCTAAACTTGCCACATGTAAACAAGCATTGAACCAAAGAACTCCAGTTGCTTGTCAATCATGTTACAAGCAATTTCAATGCTATCAGGGCCATAGATATAAAGATTCCCTTGCATGAGTTATTCATATGACAAACGACGCTGGAAAGGCTTGATGCAGCCACTCACAAGGAGTGGAAGTTACATTCCTCGTCCCAAACATTTTCGACTCTTGACAAACTCTTGAGATTCTTAGAGATAAGATGTAAGTCTACGGAACTTATGCAACCTATACAAGCCATCAAACCTGAAATCTCGGAGACTAAGAATGTTAGACAATACTGGCAGTCTTATGTAGTTAGCAACACTTCAGTGCAAATTTTGCAAGGAACAGCATGCATTACACAAATGTAAAGAATTCGCGAAGGCCAGGATTAAACAACGTGTAGAGTTTGTAAGACATAGCAACCTCTGCTTAAACTGTCTACAAGGTGGTAACTTCATTAGGCACTGTAGATCAGGAGTCTGTCACACCTGCTCGGAGAAACATCACACCTTGCTTCACTCCGACACACACAGTGATCGAGCACCCCATTTTAAGAGCAATCGTGAAACCCAGCTGCAGAAACAGAACCAAGATCGCGTTTCACCAGACAGCCTAACAGATAGCAATACAAAACAAGATTCATCAACTTACAATTATTGTTTACTCAAAATCAAGCCAGAAATGCAGATCCTGCTCGCCACTGCACTGGTTAAAATGGGAGACAAATATGGCCAGTTACAAGTATGCAGGGACGTTCTGAACTCAGGTTCCCAATCTCATTTCATTACAGAAGAATGTGTGCAGGGTCTAGGATTGAAGAAAGAATGGAATGCAACCCCGATACAGGGAATAAATGAGATAACTGCAGAAACCAAACACAGCGTTAAGACTGTGCTACTCTCCTGTGTAACAACTTATGCTGTTGAAGTTGAGTGTTTGGTTCTACCCAAGATTTTTGCTAATCTGTGAGGAAGACATGTAGATTGTCTACAATGGAATATTCCAACCAACCTCCAATTGGCAGACACAGCATTCAACCAGCCAGGAAACATTGATATTTTGCTTGGAGAAGATGTATTCTTAGACATTATCCACCCTGGGAAAATAAAACGATCAGAGGACCACCCCATATTGCAAGGCATCGAATTTGTATGGATAGTATCAGGAAAATTTCAAGAGCCAGAAACTTCCCAAGTTGTAGTACAACAATCAAGAGATGCATTCTTTGTGAGAATCGACGACAATCGGAATCAGCTCAAGAAATTTTGGGAAATAGAAAAATTACACGAAACTCCTAAAACTCTCGAAGAAACGGAATGTGAAAGACGTTTCACAGAAACGTTTACAAGAGAAGAATAGGGATGGCTCCAGAACTCGAAACTTCCTTTTGAATGGAAACATCAAATAATTCTGCCTCCGAGACATCACCTAACACAGTTGGTCATCGAAAGAGAACATCTACGGCTGCTTCATGTTAGTTCAGCTGTTACTTTCATCATTAAGACAAACCTTTTGGATTGTAAATGGAAGAGCTTCCATTCTAAGCAGCCTTCATTATTGTATTGTTTGTAAAAAAAAACTGAAGGCAGAAACCTCGCAACATCTCATGGGTCAGTTTCCTCGCAGTCGAGTCAATTCAGCAAGACCCTTCCGTAACTGTGGAGTGTATTATACTGGACCCATCTACATAAAATCGGGAACACATAAGGGCAAGATCCAGATTAAATGCTATATTGCGATCTTCATTTTTATGGCTACAAAGTCAATCCACATAGAAGTTGTGAGTGATATGATCAATCAGGCATTTATGGCAGCTCTGAAGAGATTTGTGTCATGACGAAGTCGATGTGACAACATCTACAGTGACAGTGGGAGCTATTTTGTTGTAGCTCAGAAAGAACTACAGGAGTTTTACATTATTTTTAAGAATAAAAATGATCAGCCTATCTTCTCGGATACTCCACACAGGAAGGAATGAAGTTGCACTTCATTCCTCCTGGAGCACCACACTTTGGTGGTCTATCGGAGGCCGGCATAAGGTCCTACACAGAGTTATGGGGACCACATATTTGACATATGAAGAGCTCGTCCCATTGGTGACCCAAATCGAATCTTGCCCAAATTCCAGACCCCTTGTTACACTCTCTAATGATCCCAGTGACCCTACAGCTCTCACACCTGAACATTTCCTAATTGGTGCTGCTATCACAAATAACCCTGAACCAGATTTAGGTGATGTTAAACTTTGCTTACACCCTAGATGGAAACTACTTCAACAATAACATTAAAAGTTTTGGCACAGATTGTTCAAGGAGTACTTGAATCATCTTCAGCAGAGGGCCAAATGGACATCAAATTCCACTAACATAAAGGCTGGCGTATTAGTGATGCTAAAGGAAGACAATGTACCACCATATGCTGGTGAATGGAAGTGATCGAAGAGGTCCACTCAGGAACTTATGGTCTGGTACGATTAGCTACTGCCCGGACCTCTTCTGGAACCTACAAGAGACCAGTTACGAAGCTATGTCCGCTGACAGTGAATTAATGTTGGTACCAGAAGAGTTCTACTGTATACTGAACAAAACACAATAATGATGATTACATATGGCTTATGCATAATGACATTGATATTGCTCAAATGTACCATTCGAGTTATTGTTTATGTATTTCTTGTATCGTTGCATTCAGTATTATCATTGGTAGTCATAAGTTGTGATGTGTAGCATTTAGCATTAAAGATATCTGAATGTGTAGCAGAAAAAGTGGAAAAAACCCCTTTTTGGGGGCCGGTATGTTGAACTCAATACTTATTTTTTATATTTGTGTGTGGTCTGTGAGACCGAGACCTCAAGGACAAGTTCTTTTTTTTTACAGCAAGGGCTCGCTCAATCAGTTGAGACGAGAGTCTGGAGGAAGACAGACATGTTGTATAGCCGCATGCGGCCACTTGCTAGTAAAATGCTGAAAACATGTGCAAATCCAGTGACATAATAGCACTTATATGTCAGAATACAGTTCATGTAATTATCCCATGCAGCATGTTTTGCATGTATCCAATGCCTTGATGTGTCGGGACCCCCTGTGCCTGAGCCCATTAGGGTAGTACAAGGGTATGACTTCCAAAGCTTAATTAAGAGGCCGACTTGCCAGGTCGTCCGCTTGCCAGGCTTTTTATAGCACGCACTGATAGAACAGCCATCACGCTATTAATTGATCGCAGTTGAATGCGACCAATAGAAGGAGTTACGCTCTTTCCAATCGCGGTGGGTGGAAGTGCAACCACCTCACCTATCAACAGTGTTTACCGGGTTTGCCAACACGCACCACCTTGATGGGGCCGAGGCCTATCCAACCTCTACTCACTCAGTGAGTAAATGTGTCCTCTTCTTGGCGGACCAGACCTGCGCCCCTTCGTAGGAAAGTATCCTTACCTTTCCCAGGACTGGAAGGATCGCTGCTTGGTTCCAGTAAGGGCTTTCCTCCAGGACGTCTCCCCCAAGCGTTAGGGTATTCAACCATTGCCACTCAGAGTCCAACCCTTGATCAGCACGGCCGAGGCCGGGCCTAATACCGCTGATCCCCTGGGTACCCACGATTTATTCTGCACATTGCTGTGCAATTCATACCGAGTTTTCACCCAAGAGAGGCCCAACACCTCCGGGACGCCAGACAATCCCTTCATTAGTGCTCCACCACCTTGAGATCTGCTACGAGCCTCGGTTTGGGACATGCAGCTGGCTCGCGGGTCATCACCGCAGGCGGGAAATACAAGCCACCTCTGGGAGCAGCATGTACTCTCACCGTGACCGATCACCTGTGCACTGGTGGGGCCGTCACGCGCCCAGCGCTTCGTCCTCTCTCCGTCAGCCACAGCGTTGTTCACTGTGTTTCCAGCCCTTACCATCGTGAAGGTGGAGATGGACTTGAGCAAGAGAGGCTATGTAATAGCATCTTACCCCATTTCCAGGGGATAGGGCTTGACCTGCTCGAGAATACACTTGCGGCCGGACCACGCTCATGCACCCAAGAGACAGGTCTCTACGGAGGGATGAAAGAGCAGGGACAATCGCTCCGCATGGGTCGCGAGTTGTCCCACCAGGCAGAGCCTTACACCCATTACAGGTTGGTTATCCAATTCACCCGTCTGGCTCCACCACGGCCCCCAGGGCCATCCCATGCAGCAGTTAGAAACACTGCCCAATGGCCCATTTTCAAGGTCTTCACGTGGGGCATCGCCCAGGGAGTCGGGAGATCCCCGAGAAAACCCGCCGACCAGCGCCATCGTCCGGCACTATCCCCCACATGCGGAAATCCGGAGGGTGACCCGGCAGGGGATCGAACCCGGTTCGACGTGGCGGAAGGCGACCAGTCTAACCGCTCAGCCACCGCGGCCCCTGGGAAGTTGTTGGTCGGTGATCTTCCAGGAGCCAGGACGTCACGCGCGCTGTAAGAAGTCACGACGCTCGAGAGACAACAACACATGGTCGCCGCTGGGCGTCCCGCCTGCATCCAGCTAACCAACCTTCCTTCTCACAGGCCCGCCCGCCGTCCGACAGATGAATAATTCATCTGAAACCTTCGTCGCCATGGTTTTGGTTTTGTTGAAAAAAAAAAAAAGGGGGGGGGGGGGTGATGTCTCCAGCGTTTCGGGTAGTCGAGGCACGCCCCTGGCGCGGCCAGGTTCCCTCTCCCGTCTCTTTCACCCTTTCTATTATCCGCGGCTCGTCGGACAATGGAGAAAGAGGAGGGAGCCTTATGGCGCGAGGAATAATAAACACCGTCTTTTGTCTCTTCCCAGCCACCCTCTGCGACTGTGCGTGGGTGCCGACCCCTGTGGTTATCGCCATCACCTCCGCAGCATCTTCACCTATCCAACCCCCCCCCCTCCCTTACTTTCTTACCTTATCTCTGTCGCCTCCCGGGATCCAACCCGACGCCGCCGAATGGGACGACGCGACTGTTTTGTCAACAGACGCGCCGAATCGTGAATGAAACTATAGGCCAGTCTTTCCCCAACCCACGTCCCGCAACCAAGGGGCATGTATGTGTGTGTATGTGTGTATATATATATATATATATATATATATATATATATATATATATATATATAACCCATTCTCGGTTATTCCTCACTTTTCTGAAGCCCTGCTGAAGTTCTACTTCCCGGATATTCTTCCGCCTTACGCTAACAAGGCTTACCAAGTGTAGAAAATTACACCAGAGGGACAACGCACCGCATTCGTGCGCACTCGGTATCATATTTTGTATAAGAACTATTCCTTACTAGGCATTACCAACACACCCATTTTCTCCCTATTTCTATTTATATTAATTTCAAACAAAATATAATTTATAGATAAAATATACGTAAAAGCTCAGTTCAATCAAAAATAAAGTACGTTTATGTTGACACATGTATAAAACGCTTGTGATACACAGCATATTTATGAATCAACTAAACACGTCATAAATGGGGCGATTTTTCAAAAGTTTGATTCAAAAAGTGTGAAGAAACCGTGAACGTACTATAGTTACAAGAACATGGCGTAGCGCAGGCTGTAAAGCTAGTTTACTACCCGGTGATGTCATAGTTGGCCTCGCTCTGCCGAGAAATTTTTCAAACCAAACTCTCCATTACTCAAGAATTACTCAACAAAATGGTTTGAAAGATGTTCTGGAGAATATTTGAAACATTTCTGTCGATGATGGCGTTACTAGTTTTCTTACTGTTAAGTAATTAATTGAAAAACATTCATATAGTAATATGTTGCTTTTAATTATCGCAAATACTAACATGGATAGTAGTATAGTGGCAACGCTTTTTCTTTTTAAATAGAGATGGAAGATAAAAGCGTATGAAATGGTGAGGAAGGGACCAATTTTATTTATATGCCTCTCTCAGATAATTTTCCCCCGAGCTTTTGTATTGGTAGCATTTTAAAATTGGGGAAATTTTCAGCCTTTCACAGCAGCAGCTATACACTTATGCTTAATCTTAGGAGCACGGTTACAATACAGATCGAATTAACTTGTTTTTGATATGTTACGGCAGCCGTGTTCACGCATACTAAATTAAATGGCTACCAACGTGAAATACTTACCTATGGTTACACCTATTTAATTAATTAATGAAAAAACAAATGAAATCCTAATTATTAATTACTATCCGTTTCCAGAACTTATAAATAGTAGTGAAATAATGGTGAGAAATAAAACATTTTAAAGTAAATTAAATGTTTATTGATTCTTAATTCAGGTTCATGATAAAACTGTAAAACACATTTTCACGTTATAGTATCGTCCCACAAATCCTGCAGCCATTGACCTAGCTACCACACAGAGAACATTGAAGGGATAGCTTCAGCCCTGAAACCGAACATGAGTTCCACATAGTTGTACATAATGAGTGATACAGAATTGTTTTCTAGACTTATTTCATAGAGTCGCTTTTCCGAGACCTGCTGTTAATTGCGTGTTTAGGAAATCCATAAATGAAACAATTAAAGTACAGAAATATACGAAGCATTTGATCTGTTTGAGGTAATAAGAACTATTCTAAAAATAATGAATGAAAACAAAATTATAGCTGCTTAAATTTTAAATCAACTATTCGACGGATAGCGAACTACACAAACTAACTAATCTGTGTATATTTTCCGAGTGTTTTGTTTCACGGCAATATATATATATATATATATATATATATATATATATATATATATATATATATATATATATATATATATATATATAACAACTATGGTGTTTTTTGTCCGCTGCAAGATAAAATTTGCAACCAAATAGATCTAAGTTCTTATGTGGAAAGTAATATCGCTTGGTTTAGAATCCAAAACGATATGGAGGTCTGTGGTTCATTTACGGTTTCATCCAATTTTTTTGAAGTCCTGCTAAAGTTCTACTTCCAGGGTATTCCTTCGCCTCGTGCAAGCAACGCTTAACAGAGTCTGGAAAATTACACGAAAAGGAACAACGCACCAAGTGCGTGCGCATCCAGTATAATAATATCTTGCATAAGAACTATTTCTTACTAGGCGCTACCAACACACCTATTTTCCCACTGAATTTGATTTAGATTAATTATAACTTAGTTCAAATATTTTAGTTTAAATTAAAGTAAAGTGAACTTCTGTTTAACCAGAAAATGAGGTAGTTTTGTATTAACAGAAGTATAAAGCGCTTGTAATACACGTCATATTTAGTAAATAACCAAACACGTCAACCATGGGGTGATTTTTCAAAGGTTAGATTAAAAAAGAGCGAAGAAATTGCGAATATAGTATACAACTGCATGCAGCGCTGGAGATGACCATGCTACTCAAGACGCAAGGAGAAAGTGGCTGTGTTTGCTAGGAATGAACTCTCCGCCTTTCCGTTTTCATCCCTTAAGCTTCTTACATAGTAGAAAACTTTAGCATTTGACTTTACATTTCCTTTCCTCTGACGAAACCACCAATACACAATACTATATTGTAAAGTCAGAGTTCAGACAGTTGAACATCGATTCTGCGAGCTTCGTAAAATGTGTATCTTGTTATGTAAATAATTATATTATCCAGGAATGCATTTTACGTACCCTTTTTTAATAAATAGGCATAAAATTTACATTAAAAGTCTATTTCAATACGAAAAACTCTTTTGTTTACTTTATTAAAATATGTCAATTCACATATTTCCTTATCACATTATATTTGTTCGCCATTTATTTAATTTAACACGAGCTTTGTTTAATGTACCGAGATTAAAATCACCCTACAATAAAATAACGCACTTTCCACATAATCTCTGTTAGATTCTCGGCAAAATTGCTGTTTGACTTTGACTTTAAATTCCAACTTTTCGAAATCGTAGAGTCGAGAATGATTGACTTTACTTTTGACAGTTCCATTGCGTCAATCTCCATAGGAAACAACATGTCGGTAAGCAAACGCAAAATGAAATGGTAAAGTCAAATGTTGAAGTTTTCAAATGTGTAAGGGTCTTTATTCGCCTCCAGCCGGCATCGCCCATAGACTAGATATGAGGTAGACCGCTTATTCGTCTTCTGCGCATGTACCCAACATTGACCCACATCAATCCTACAAAACTCCTACACAACTGTCAAAGTCACATGGTCAACAGTGATGTACGTGTTTGTTTATATCTTAATTTTTAAATGACAAGCACTATTATATTAATAAAATACTTGTACCAGTTTTAATATAACCAAACTGCATTACAAATCGGTTAGAGGAAGTATACATTCATCTGAAAGCATTTGTTTACAAATCAGTTTTCTAACATAAAAACCAAACCACGCAATTTTCTCCAGATGTGTTGGCAGAAAAGCAGTTCAGTGTTGGGACACGGAGATTGTTGATGCGCAGCCAGCGAGATCGGTCTACCATATCTTTAGTCTATGGCATCAATCACCCCCACACTACCCATGTCCGCTCCAGTTATCCTTGCATCTTCCTTGGCCACGGCACAGTTTAGGGTGACGCGAGCTCGTCCACACTGTTGCGAGACTTTTGAGTGGATAAAATAAGTCTGCATATTATTTATTACAGAATAACGGTAAAACTAACAAGCAGAAGAAAATGTTAGCATTTAAAGTGGCCGCCTGGCTGGAGGTCCCGTGGCCTTTAAGTAAACTTATGCCCGGTTGCACCAACATCTTCCCCGACCCGAGGATCGAATGATCCTAATTACGAACCAGGATCCAGTTTGATCGTGGTTCCAATGTAAAAGTGTTACATCAACGAAATTTCATGATTCTAAATCTCCGATTCGTCGATCTTGGTTCCAAAGTGAGAGATCGAGATTAAGTTTGTGACAAATTTTGCTATTTGTTCGTAATGTATAACATCATGGAAGTAGGCGTATTTTTCACTATAGATAGAAGTAGGTCTGTTTTAAGTGAATTATTGTTGTACGAATTTTAATGAATAAAATTCAAGCGCGCATAATGTTGTTTTAATTTCCGAAGAAAGCAATCGATCGGAGTTCTATCTGTCGGCGTATTTTCAAACTACATCTGTCGACGATGGCTGTTGATTTCGGATCGAGATTCCGAACTGCCAGTATCGGCGGTTCGAAATGAACTTCATCTCGATCTCCTGTGCAGCTCTGAACTCGAATGGTGCAACAGTTTTCTGTGTCGATCTTAGATCGGATCTCGGATCGAGTTTCGAACCACGATGGTGCAACCCGGCATTAGAACACCAATTCGAATACGGTTTGCAAAGCACGGGCAACACTAGCGACGTCGATCTATTCACGTTTTTCCTTAGTAATAAGTGTGGGTCAATTCTTGACAACTTTTACCGTATTATTACGGCACTTATGCATGTGTGATATACTTCATTACATTTTAATTTATCGAATTTTCGTTTTAATAACAGGAGAACTACAAATCATGTTATTAAGAAAATTATGTTTTTAAATGAAGAAATCTGCGTTTCAGTCCATCCTAAGAGTGAATAATACCATGTTTTTGTCGTTGCTCACATTTCCTTTTCTCTGCTGTCCCATTCTTTCATTGTATCTTATCACCTCATTTTATCTCGAATGTCTGGAGGACGATGGTCTTCGGAATTTTCGCGCAACGGTCGTAGGCCTACATAAAAAGAGACTTCCACTGTCATTCACGAACCCCCTCTCGCTTTCTGAGATACGCATGTTTAGTGACAAGAAAACACATGACTGTAGGGGCCGCGGTGGATGAGCGGTTAGCATGCTCGCCTCCCACCAAGGGGAACCGGGTCCAACCCATGGCCTGGTCTCTCCCGGAATTTTGTAAGTGGCAATCGTGCCGGATGTTTCCACTGGTGGGCGGGTTTCCTAGGGGATCTCCCGTTTCCCCCTCCCTTGCATTCAGGCGCTGCTCCATTCTGACCTCATTTCGCCCTCATCGGCTCCCAAGATCTCGTGGTTAAAAGCCGCCCAAATCTCTCAACTCAACATGACTGTAACTAATACCATAATTTATAATATATTGTTAGAGAAATTTACCATTGAGGGATATTCACATTAAGTGTAAGTACCCAGTGCAAGATTTGTCAGGAATTTTTTATAGTATTAATTTATTTACAACCACTTACACTACACGAATTGGTTCATATGCATGCAAGACAACAGTTTTTAATAAGTAAGCATTATTATCACGTTAAGTTTAGTACTTTTAGAGCTAAAAATCTAATTACGTTGAATTATAATTTGGAACTAAAGGCTGCGAGGTCATCCTACTTCCAAGGTGCCTTAAAGTATACCTACGAGTGTGACCAGATTATAAACAATTTACATTAAGACTATCGCTAAACTGATTTCTAAATAGCTTTCAAATTTTAAGACTTATAATAACTTTAAGCAATATTATTTTTCGTTTATTTTGAAAAGAGAGAGAGAAAAAAAAAGAACACTCAAAACTATTTTGTTTGAAAGTTCAGAGATAGAATTGTTTGGCGAATACGACTGTGGCATCGAGGAAAGAACCAGATGTGAAACATTTTAGAAGATGAACTTAACCATAGACTAAATATGAGGTAGTCTGCTTATTCGTCTTCTGCGAATGTACCCCAACATTGACCTACCCCAATCCTACACAACTCTCAAAGTCACATGGCCAACAGTGATGAACGTGTTTGTGTACGTCTTAATTTTTAAATGACAATCACTATTATATTAATAAAATACTTTTACCAGTTTGAATGTAATTAAAAAAAAGTATTACAAATTGATTACAGGAAGTAAAAAAAACATTTAAAAAAACACTTGTTTATTAAACAGTGTTCTAACCTCAAACTCAATCCACGCCATTTTTGCTAGACATGTAGGCAGAGAAGCTGTTCAATTTTGGGGCACGGAGATTGGTTGGGCGCAACCAGCGAGATCGGTCTACCTCATATTTAGTCTATGATCGTAACCATATTTATTTTGAGGTTACATAGTTATCTTTGCATCTGCAGAAACCAGAGTAAACTCATATTACAATAATCCTGTCCAGTCGCCTAGAGCACGCTGCGGTTGTCATTAACGTAGCGTTGCCCGAGGTTTCAACCCTTCGTCGGGCTGTCAATTTAATATGTTTGTATGAGTAGTGAGTGGACTTGACGAAACAAAAAATTCAAACTATAAATGTGTGTTATTTTACATTTTACCCATGTCGTTTTTTGAATCAATATTGAATATGCATGTCATTAAGCATATAACTTTTTAAATTATATGTTCAGTTCCTTTATAATCTATGTACCAGTTCAGAATTAATTTAAAAGTATTTGTTGACAACGGAAGTAAATAATAAGTAGATTTAGTAGTTGGTATGCGCTAATCCAACATGGTCGAGATTTCTTGCGACAGAGGTTTCGCATGGTGATCCCCGAACCAACTGCCGCGTCTCTATCTAAGCGATAAATAATATTTCCTACCTCATGACGTCATGTCCGACCAGTGTGTGTGTGTGTGTGTGTGTGTGTGTGTGTGTGTGTGTGTGTTTGTGTGAGAGAGCCTCGGACGGTCCTTCGCATCTATAAGGGCTTAACTTGAGATGGAGCAACGGGAAATGCAATGGTGGAAGTGAAACGGGAGCACCCCAGGGGAAACACCCACAAACCAACGGCAACGTCAGCCACGTTTTGCACTCGCGGAAATCGTGCGTGGCCTCGGCGGTGATCGAACTCGGACAGCCCCGGTGGGAGGGCGACGCGCTAACCACGGGACCACCGCGGCTCCCGAGAAGACCCCCCTTTGTCATCGAGTCTTCTTGGCTGTCGTTGAGTGAGGTGGCGCTGTGGTAAACTCACTGGACTCGCATTCGGGAGGGTCCGGATTCGATTCCTGGTCCGGCCATCCTGATTTCTGTTTTCCATGGTTCTCCGATATCACTCCAAGCGAATGCTGGGATGGGTCCCTAACAATGGCCATGGCCCATTCCTTCCCCAATTCCTCTTCCCTGTGCAACTTACACCGTCTCTAATGACCTCGCTGTCGACGAGACGTTTAGCCCAACTGCCTACCTTCTTGGCTGTCGAGTCTCAGTGGCGCCGAAGACATAGAGTATCCGCAAAATGCAAAAGGCGTCAGGATGAACTTCGCATTGCTGTCTATACTAGAGCCGGCGTCGTTTCACCACTGGATGCTGCATAGAAGTGAAATCACTCCCTTTCTGACTCTACTGCACGTGATAGGACTACACAGTTGTGAAGTGTTCGTTTATTGGCGCAGAGTTACTCAAGGAGAGTCAAATGAAGTATAGTCCATTGACAAACTTATTGCAAAGGGACATGTGTTTGACGTTTAGTGTGTCCCCAAATAATAACGCGAATACGCAGGTCTCTACTCATGTATACAACGCGCCGCATGTCTGCGAGCCTTGACTACACGCTTGCAGTCAGCCCTGCAATCATACACTACGTCTTGGAGGAAGCTACGGCAAAGAAGAAGGCAACCTGGGTGCACAGGACCGAATTATTTCTACTGACTGATCGGGAATTATTGACTCCTCAAATAAGTTCAGCTCAGTTTTCAAGGTTCCAATTATCCGTGAAAGAATAGAAAATCTGTGTAGTTTTAACAGTGAAAGCAGAGACGATATCGGCGTACTCTCGTCGATAGTAGGAGATGGATTTGAAAACACGGAGGGGCATAAGAGGAAAAATGGTAACCACTGACAATGTTTTCTGTTATTCGTCACACAACTTGGCAGGCACTGATGCACTCGGTCACACATCCTCGTTCCTCGCGATCTGTCTGATGTATTGCAGGAATCGCCGGTGACGTAGCAGATATCTGACGCCGAGTACACACGGGCATCTAGCTTGTGCAAGAAAGCGAACGTAAAAGGTGAGCACGATATACGGTAGGGTCCAAACACACGCACTAGCTTGCCAGTAAGAAAATAAATGTACAAATGTAGGCCATCTCACACATTTCACTCACAAATGCACAAGTGCTCATGCAAACAAGACAATTTTTTTTTTTTTTTACTCTTGCACCAAAATAATTGTTTCTGTTGCGTCTAGTAAACGTTTAACAGTAAAAAAAAAAAAACAATGAACATCCCTTGTTGCAGCTTTAAATATATATATATATATATATATATATATATATATATATATATATATATGTTTACATTCAACTTCTACAAGGAAGATAGTAAAAATGGGACCGTCCCTATACTGCACTAGCTAGTACAAAAGTCTTTTGTGTGATGTAACTAGCGTACTCGGCGAACGTTCACGCGAAGCAAGTCTGGAGTGTACACGAACGTGTCCATCTTCTCATACAAGAAGGATGCCCTTGTGTACTAGTGTCTGCTACCCTGAGGATGGCGACTGCGTTGTCAACCGCAACTTCGGGATACAGACAATGGCCGTGTAGGCCTGCGAACTCTATTAACTGCTTTGTTATTACTTCACTTAATTCTTTCAGCAACGAAAACCTTTTGTTAAGTTCATTGTACTCGCCACAATACTACTACGTATTTTCTTTTTTCACGACCACGGCCAATTCACCCCCCCCCCCCCCCCCATCACGGTCCCATAAGACCGCGCCGGGGTCCCATAAGCTTTTCTCATCCATCCTTGTTGAAATGAGAAAAGAGTGTTTTCTGGGAAATTTGCTCCCTAACCGCACGCGCTGCCCTTCCCCTCGACTATTCTCTATTCACGCCGAACCAGCAGGAATCCTTTTTTCCATATTCGCCCCGACGAAAGTCGCCGAAGGGAATTACATTGCGTGCGCGTGATGAATTTATTTACCTTTACTTCTTTACAGCCTCTTTCGTTCGGCGTTCCCCCACACCCCTCTATTCTTCGCAGACAACAAAGCACACAATGCATTGTGGTTTCGTCCTTCTCTATACTTGTTTTTATTTCGCATTATCTTTCTGTTTTCGTGAACAAATAAATAGGAGAAGCACGAGAGATTCTCCGCGGAGAGAAAGAAAATAGGAGAGTTAACTGCAGTGCAGTCCTCACCTATTGTTTGTTTCCGAACATCGAACGGTCAACTGCTGCCGGACTTAATTGAATCAATTTTTCCCCCGACTTCTTTTCGTGAAGGGTTTTCAACTCCGGCAGACGTCTGTCGCTTTACGTTTCGCCTTTGGGCGATTTCCGCATGGCTGTTTGTACAATTCGGAGACGTGCGCGCGTGGTCATTTTAGCGTTATTTTGGCCATTTCCCTGTTTCCCCAGTGGTATAGGAGTATTCATGGTGGTATAGGAGTATTCATAGTGGTATAGGAGTATTCATTGAAAGTTTGTGCACATCGGCGGGAGGCAGGGATGCGTGAAGGCACAAATCATGAAAATTAAGGTGCACAGCTCCACCAGAAAACGTTTTATTAAAAAAACCATCCAACAGGCCTGAGTGAGGTCTGCTTACGAATAGCATTTAAGAAACGTTACGCGTCTGTACGCGTTTTTCAGTTCCTCCATTTCTTTATACAGCAAGTTTTTGTGACAGTGAAAATGATTCACACGGCTATTTTCACGGTCAATTTTAGGAATGATCACCCTGGTACAAAACATAAAAAAAAAAAAAAAAGAAGGAATATGAACGTGAGTCAAACCGTTATTTTAATTATTACGTCATAAAATAATACGGTCTCCGTTGAAAGTCTGATAGATGCGCGTAATCGACGGCAAGACTGCGAGTCATTTCGTTGCTTTGCGCGTAGAGGCGATGAGAGAGTTGATGCGCATTTCTCGATAGTCCCTAGCGCTCCCACGCTTTTACGCCTCAGACGTGCAAAAATCCTTCAACCAGGCTGCCAACTTGAACAGGGTTCACGTTGACAAGGGATGAAAAACTGCATAGAAAACACTCTCCTACAGTACGGTTGGTCGTAATCGAAATCCTGACATTTAAACTTTTGTTTAACACAAGCCTAAAGGATGTAAAAAAATTAACTCGAAGAATTGTAGATGAAAATGACAACAGACTGTTCTGTAATCGGGTGTCGGGTTAGCACCAATCCAACTTCCGTACTAGCATCAGAAGGTTCTGATATTTTATTTTAATTTATAGTTATTACCAGAATAATATAAATAGAGGTGCAATTTATCCGTTTAGGGTAGTGTCATTATATGGACAGAATCAATCGCAGAGAGGCCCATATCTATCTAAGCTAGTGATATTGATATGGTATTGATATGGTATCTAGCTTATTGCTGTCCATGTTTTAACCCTTTCATGCCCATTGTAGACAGCCGTCAACATGTAGCACCGTAAGCTTATATTTGACCGGTGCTGTACAGAGTGAGTCTCAGCGCCCAGAGATCTTCCCTGTGGGTAACTGATTCCTCAACCATACTACTACGCTACGTTATAACTGGTTCATATCACTGATCACCAAGCAGGAAGACTAATACCGAAACAAGTTCTTTGCCTGCTTAAGTAGAGCACGGATCAAAACATTTCTGATTTTCAACACCAGAAATTATAAATAATGCTGGAATAGCAGGTTTAACAGTCCATATAGATTATGTGCCCACACATTTACGTTCCAAAACCTAAATATTTTCTTCATGTTTCTCTCTGTGGCAAACGCCAATGCACAAATGCAAATCGTTCCCGTGTATGAAGGACTGGAAGTAACTATAGGCTGTTCACGGTAAAGTGAGCACTTTTATAGCCCCTTCTAAATTGTTCCTTTCATCCAATTTCCATCTTCCTGCTGCTTTTTAATATAAGCATTGCAATGTGACCAATAAACACAGTGTATACATTTCACCACCCTCACAATTTAATGCCGGAGGCTGAAATAAGATATACTTATTAGTGGTTAATGCCTGTTGGGAGAGCCTTAAAAAGTGCTCACTTTATCGTGAACAGTTTATACCTTAAATATTCCTCTTCATATTCAGCAGTTTGTTTTGTGGGACGACAGAATTACATCCTGTCTAAAAGAGACTTTTCTGTATTTTTTTTTCTTATGCATGTGCATTTCACAACATCCTAATAGGTTTACGTTTCGGGACTTTACGTTGGTGCTTTTTTTTTATAGTTTATAAAACTATTTGAATTGACCGCCGCGTATTCATACGCGTCATGTAAGAATTTTATTCATGCGCTGCAGTTTTAAGTAAATTGTGAAAAGGAAATTTAAACAATTTCAATTTGGTGTTTTAAAGAATTAAAACGAAAACATTTCATGTAAAAATCACTATATTTTTTCTACAGGTTGCCTGTGGCCGAAAACTCGAGTAAAGTCCTTTTTCAGGAATACCCGAACTTACATAGCACTGTACCAGAATTGTTCAGCAGAAGATCTGGGGAAAGAAAACTGGAATCACATGTCATGCAACGTACGCCTCGACACGATACATTTTTTTTTTTACGTGACAAGCCATAGGCCCAAAACTCATTCTTATCATCCCGGCACCTGTGCCTTTTATGGGTATTGAGGAGTATAAAAGTATTCCTTTACTTTACCTGTTAATTTCCCCTTTCTTTCTTTAGTGCATTTGGCTTGCTATCAGGTCCACGCAGTTTTCCACCTCTTTGATTTATTGTATTGAATCTACGTACAGGAAGTCTGGAGTAATGGCGTGGGGCGGTTAACCTGCCCACCCACCCAGTTCACCACACTCTTGGGTATCGATTTTACTTTATAGGCTGTTCACGGTAAAGTGAGCACTTTTTTAAGGCTCTCCCAAAAGGCATTAATCCCTAATAAATATATTATAATGCAGTCTCCGACGTTAACTTTTAAGAGTGATAAAATGTATAAACTGTGTTTATTAGTCATATTGCAATGTTTACATTAAAAAGTGGCGGAAAGGTAGAAATTAATTCGTAGTAGGGGCGTGATGGTTTCCCCCACTTTTAATTAATCAGATTAACCCTTTTATATCAAATAGCTCTGATTAATTTGATTGATTTTTAATCCGATCTTAATACGATCGAATTTGTTAATCCGATGAAATTTTTTCGTTGATCCTTAATCCGACCCTAATCCCATCAGTTTCTTTTTTTCGGGTAATATAATAAAATGGTATAAAACTTTGATTGATTGATCCAATTAATTTAATTTAATGAATTTATCAAAATGTTTTGTGTAGGCATTGTTTAGTGTACTTTATTTTCTTTCTTTCTTTTTTCGGTTGGGGAGCAGCTCTGGTAGATATTGACGGTCGGATGTCCGGCACTATACTGAGCTGTTGGTGTGTTTGGGAAGGGGTGTATATACGGGAGCGATGTTGTCAGGACGATGCCTGGCACTCGACTGAAGGGAATCTTATATTGTCTGGGGTATATATGTGTTGAGGTTTGTGCAAGAGTGGCGTAAGTGTTTTTTGTCTCTCGTAGATGCGGCTGGGAGATAGTATTTACATCGTTAATGTTACGATTATTCCAAATGAATAACAGCGGTGACATATTACAGAGAAATGTAGCAGTGTTTAAACGTCTCACAGGAAAAACGAATGACAGAGCCCAGCTATGGAACGAAATAAAATTATTTTTATATATGTCCGTTGGATTCGGGAGATCGCAGAATAAATTACTTGCAGAGCATATTTCTGGAAAATTAAATCTACCCTGTCTGATTAGAAACACATTTCAAAATTAATTAATTAAATAGTTAACGAACAAGTACGTGACTATCACTAAAAGAATTATGGAACCAGCTATCCTATTTTTAAAATTAATGAAAGTGTTCACGTAGGAGAAACACGTCTGTCCAGCAGTAAGGTCAGTCAAGGAATGAATTTGTAGACATAGAGCTTGCGACCGAGTTGAAATTACGGGAAAGAGAATTGAGCTAGACTCACGTACTTGAATTTGCAAACTAATTAATATTTCCTAAGAAACTCGTTTACCACCCATTCTAATAATTTAAAGATGGAATAAAGCACAAGTTCAAAATACGCAAACATACTAACGAACTTATTGAATACACTACAACAGACAACTTTTCACAATATGGAAGGATTTAACACTTCCAGTTAACATGGACAAATAAAGATCCTCCAAACTTGCATTTTGAATTATACCTAAAGCATATCCTATATCCCTACAAATTAATGAGTTATAAAATAATTAAATTTTAACCAGACACAATAGCATAATAGACATACATGTACCTCTCCCTCTCATTTGTACTCGTACCTTAAGTGATTTTAAAACACATTCGTTCAGTGTGGAGTCTTATGTAGGAATGAGTTCAGCATAGCATTTACGTTGACTTATAAGCTGTGTGTTATAGCAGAGGCAATGTCACCCGAGGTTATAGGGGAAACTCCTAGACATTAAAAATTATGTCACAAAAACAATAAAAATTACCTGTTTAAGAATTCAATGGAAAAATGGTGGAGAGAGAATAGCACACGCTCGAGTAACTCCAGTAAGAAATATAATTCTGGCCTTTCAGTCATAGCAATTTAATACTAAAAGTGCGTGTTGAGGTCAGTGAATAACTTCCGCTGCCATTAAACATATTAGTGTAGTCGGTTTCGTGTTGTGAACAATTCAGTTAACAAAAACTGCAGGGTTATTTTGAGCATGCCACGATGACCAAGGAAGTTTCGAAGCGGCTGGAAGAGTTCGAGCAGCAGGTGTGCCAACAGCTGAGGGAGCTAGAGGATCACCTTGCTTCTGTTGTGCAGGAGCAACCTAAATCCACAAACAGTGAAGATATCTCCAGAATGCCAGAAGAAGCGTCACCTTCTCTGTCAACATCCAGAAGCAACTTGATATCATACGTATAGAACTGCAAGCCATCTCCAACAATATTTTGCACCAGGAGGAACGAATTGACGAGCTCGAACAGTACAGTAGACAGAACTGTCTTCTTTTCCATGGCGTTGCCGAAAAATCAGGTGAAAATGTGACTGATGCGGTTCTCAAAATAATGAAAGAAACTCTGAACATCAACATCGAACAAAGTGTCATCGACTGTGCACACAGAATAGGCAAGCCAATCAGATCTGCTGCCCAGGTCGTCAAAGAAGGCAGAAGGCTGACCATAGTGAAATTTGTGAGATACTAGTTTCGTTCCATGCTAAAAGAGCCCTGAAGAACACGCCCTTGGTCATTACCGAATCACTGATGGCGAATAGACAGTGCGTCTTGAAATCAGCAAAAGAAAAAAATTGGTTCACGCAGCTGTTGGACACAAGATGGCAGAATTGTTATTATGATCTCAAACCAACATTTTTACTTATCATCTATGCGGGAACTTGTCAACATTCAGTAAATCCATCTACTGGTGCTAGCCCTGTGCTAGAATTTCATTATATTTAATTATGTGCATAAGCTTGTGTGTGTGTGATCTCAAATCTTTGTATGTACATCACTACAGTTGTCCTGCATCTTTGTTATATGGAATACAATGGTAAGTCTTCCTCGCTTATTAATAAAAATTTAGTTAATTTTTCGAATCCATGATCAACAATAATAAAAGCAAGTTGGTAACACTGAGCCCCACTACAAAGTTTTTTCGAGAATTGTGCTCTCTACCCACGACCTGCCCTTTCAGTTGCCGTCTCCCCCATCCCTCACAACCCCCCAGTGCAACTCGCCAGTCACACTTCCCACAGTTAAGGGTACTCGCTCTGGACCTCCTGCTAAAAGTCGCGTTAGTAACCATCAGCTTGTTGCCTCTTCTGGCTCAGAAACCACCAGTGCAATACTCTCTCAGAGGCAAGCTAGCAATCATAGAATTTTCCACGCCAGTCACTACTCGGCCACATTGACGAGTTTAGAGCATCTTTTAGTCCTCTACATTTTCATGTAATATTAGTGTCGGAAACATGGCTTAAGGAGATCCCCCATCTTCACTTATTGACTTGCCAGGTTATAATTAATACAGAGTTGATCGATAAGGTAAACAAGGCGGGGGTGTGGCAGTTTATGTGCAAAATGATATTACAGTTAAAACTATATGCAGCTCTCCTAGTACTTACTGCGCAAATACCTGAGTATTTATTTCTTGAATTAAACATCCCTACACAAAAATTACTGATTGCCATTGTTTACAAACCCCCTAAGATACGGTCCATGGATGACTTAGAAAACGACCTATTTGCTATACTTCATAGTTATGATAATGTAGTGATTACGGGCGATTTTAACACCAACCTCTTAATAAAATCACATCAAACAATGCTCCTTATTAATCCCTTCTTCACATGTAATCTAGTATACTGTCCACTTGAAGCCACCCACCATACTAATAACGCGGACACTCTGCTTGGCCTTATATTTACGTCAAAAGCTGGCAAAGTCCTACACTGTGGACAAATCAGCGTGCCGGGTTTATCTCACCACGACCTCATACATGTAACCTATTCACTTAGTACTCTAATATTTTTACCGAAAATTATCACCTACAGAGATCTGAAAAAGATCGACATGCAACATTTTATTAACGATGCTTCTGAAATACAGTGGCGTGACATAGATTATTTGCATATAGTTAATGACAAACTTAATCACGTAAACGCCTTATTATACAAACTTATTGATAAGCACATTCCGAAACAAACTAACGTGTTTCTTGTCCACCAGCACCGTGGATGACACAGGAAATTAAAGCTTTAATGCCTGATCGGGATAATGCTTTTCGTAAATATAAATCTTCTAAGAGAAAAAATGATATCCTTGTATGTGTGAGTTTCGAGGAATACCGTTTACTCAGAAACCAGTGTAGCCAAACCATTAGAATGGATAAAATTACGTACGCTCGCCGCTTGATACAGCCAAACTCATCCCCGCGGCATTTATGGAGCAGTGTTAAAAATATGGGTGTAAAGTTTAAAGACACTAAAAACTATTACCAAAACATCAATCCAAGTGCTGAAGAACTTAATGCTCATTTCACAACTCCATGTACCCGTATTACTCCTGAAACAAGAAATGAAACACTCGCTTTTATTGAAACCCACACTTGATGTGTAGAAGTATGTTTTTACTTTAATGTCGTCACACCTGTTGATGTTCTGAAAGCTATCACACAAATTAAAACCGAGGCCGAGGGAAATGACAGACTTTCAATTGACATGAGAAACCTAGCCTTGCCGTTTATCTTAGAAGCATTTACTAAAATATTTAAATATTCGCTGATCACAAGCAGCTTTCTAACTCAGTGGAAATCTGTTTTAGTAATACCAATCCCAGAGACAAATAAACTTCATTGTGCCATTGACTATAGACCCATAAGCACTCTTCAAACAATTTCCAAATCCCTTGAATATATTGCACACCAAAAGATAACAAGTTACATTATTGAAATAACCTGATGGTCGACAATCAGTCTGGTTTCAGAAAGGTCTTAAGCACATGCACAGCTCTTTTTCAGGTCACTGATGACATAAAACATAACATAGATAACTGTTTGCTAATGATTTTGATATTATAAGATTTTAGCAAAGCATTCGATTCCGTTGACCATAGGCTATTATTTGCCAAGCTGAAATCATATTTTAATTTCTCCGAAACATCGCTAAAGTGGATTAAATGTTACTTGTGTGGCTGTTATCAAAGAGTAATCCATCTTTAAGTTATCATAATTGGTAGTAAATGGGTTTTCTAGGGAAATATTAATTAGTTTGAAAATTCAAGTATGTAAGTCGTGTTGAACTGTCTTTCCCGTCATTTCAACTGGGCTGCAAGCGCCACATCTACAAGTCATTCCTTGACTGACCTCGCAGCTGGACAGAAGTTTTTCTCCTCTGTGTACAATTTCATTAATTTAAAAAACAATATTACTGGGTTCCGTAATTTGTTTAATGATACCCACATTCTTGTGTTCGTTAGCCATTAAAATTAATTAATTTTGAAACCAATGTCTAATCAGATTGGGTAGATTTCATATCCCAAAATTACGCGCTATATGACATTCATTCTGCAATCTCTCGAACCCATCAGACGTATATTAAAGTAATTTTATTTCTGCGATTGCTGGGCTCCATCATTCGTTTTTCCCGTGCGATGTCTTAACACGCCTACATTTCTCTCGTTTAATTTGCCAGTGCTGTTATCCATTTTGAATAATCGTAACATTCACGACGTAAATACTATCTCCCAACAGCATCCACGAAAAAAAAAAAAAAAAAAAAAAAAAAAAAAAAAAAAAAAAAAACAGTTATGCCACTCTTGCACAAAACTCAACACATATCCTAGACAATATACGATTCCCCTCAGCCGAGTGCCAGTCATCCTAACCACATCTTTCCCCTACATATACCCCTTCCACAACACACCAACACCAACAGTATAGAATCGGACCTCCAACCATCAACATCTACCAGAGCTGCTCCCTAACTGGAAAAAGGGAGAAAGATAATAAAGTACACCAAACTATGCACAAAAATATTTTGATTAATTAATTCAATTCAATTAATTGTATCAATCAATCAATGTTTCATACCATTTTATCCGATTACCCGAAAAAATTGATCGGTTTAAGTTCGGATTAAGGTCAAACGAAAAAATTTCCCTCGGATTAAAAAAATTGTTCTGATTAAGATCGAATTAAGAATTAATCTAATAAATCCGATCAATTTGATATCAAAAGATTAATCCGATTACTCAAAAGTGGGATGAAACCATCACGTCCCTACTACTTTAATTTGAGTTAAAAAAAATTATCAGGGCCTTAAAAATTGCTCACTTTACCAGAATAGCCTATACATCTATGCCATTAATTAACGGCACTAACTACTTGACTTATTAACTGATATTTTACTTTCGATTCTATAACTCTATATCGACATCGAGCGGTGAGTGTGCCTCCGTAAATCTTATCGATCCCCCTCTTACTCTAACGAACCCTTTAGTCATGAGTCTTGTCTGGATCGTAATTCCGTTTCCCTTGCTGTTGTTTGCATTACACCGGATTTGTCTCCCTGTTATCTCACGTTGGTATTTGGTTCTTCATTCCTTCAGTTCCTTATGCACTGACGGTAAGTCAATGTGTTATCTTTATTACAAGGGGGGGGGGGGGGCTAATCAGTTACGGTAATGTCGATGTTATTTTCTAGATATTAAAATATTTGTTTAATGATGTATGGTTATATACAGTAAGATTTACGAGAAAATATCTTTACAAAAACAGAGAAACAAATTCTAAATATCTTTGCTTTCGATGCCAAAGACATGTCCTATATCGATGTAAAATAGAGAAAAGATATTTTGTGTGGTATTGTTAAACAAGAATACGAATATACAAGTATAATAACCAAGGAATATTTATACAGTTGAACCAAGGACGACAAGAAACAAGAAAGAAAAGAAAGAAAAAACAAATAGTACAAGACACAACGAGTGTGTTAGCACAAAAAAAAAAAAGGTGTTAGTTATGATATTTCGCCAACTGCGATCCGTCTCATTCCTCATACAATGGATAAAAAACGTATTTTTATATACTTAATATGGATCTACCTAATTGATATTTTATTAATACTTTCGATATCTCATATGCATTGTTACTTTGACTGAAAATATTTACTTTTGAAGTTACGTAATTTTGTTTATGGTTTAGTGTAACAAGTTATGCCATAATGATGCTTTGGGAGATGCCTTTACTTTAGGAGATGCTTTTACGATCAATTTTTGGGACAAAATATTTTGCTTCAAAAACTTTGGAATATATTCATAATAATACAGTATAGTATACTAAAGGAATGTAAGGTTCAAACGGGTGTTAAATATTTAAACGAGTTTGATAAACAGTCAAGTAGATAGCGCATAGTAGTAGAGGTGTGGATATAGCTGTGCTAAATAAGTACGTATGTTTAATTATTAATCCTGCTAATCGAGTGCCTCTGTATAGGACGTGCCGTATATTAGAGAACTGCAGTGCTGTATTCGGAGATGTTAATAATAGAATAGCAATCTATTGTGAATCGACAGGATTAAGTTTATACACAACCAATACATTTACAGTGAATCTATATAAATTCGAAAGAAAAAAAACACACACCATGGTTAAATTTTTCTACAGAATATTCAAGGCCAAATTATATATATATATATATATATATATATATATATATATATATATATATATATATATATATATATATATATATATATAACAAATAACTTGGTTTGCAGTCTTCTGGAATACAAACAAGAGCTTCCTCATAAGAAATTAACCACATGGTCAAAAATAAAATATTATTTATATATGTAATATTTTTGACTTTTTTCTGTCAGTAAATTTGATGATCCGTTGAAATTGATGCCACACTCTTCATTGAAAGGTAAGACGAGTGTTACCACACCAACCTCCGAGAGCAGTTCTGAAACATATTAGATTATAGGTCTTGCCATTTCAGTTATATTTTTCAGTGGTGGTGTAAGTATTATCGATAATGGATTTTTGTGAAAAACACGCGCCGCACCTATAGCCATAACATTTTACCGTCGTGCAAACGCAACAACGAACTCGCAATAAGGCGTAACCAACTCGACTCCTGGCATTTCCATTCTAACTTGGTTTTGTCCGTGGCTCCAGAAGAACGCCGTGGCGGCGCCTCCTTAGAAACCGTGGCCGGTTATTTCACAATCCTGCTTGTCTGGACATCTTGCTCCGTCCCTGGTTGCCTCCTTATCGACGAGATGTCCAGCCCTTCGTGTTTACCTTCGGCGATTTGTTCCGCTCGCAAGGAGAAGGGCAGTTTTTGGTTCTGATCCACGTGGTCACAATTTTCTAATCCACTCATACGCTTAAGATGAGGTATGCCGATTTCGCTGGCTGCGCACAACTAGTCTCCGTTTCCCAACATTAAACTGCTCTTCTGCCAACACGTCTAGCGGAAAGGGCAATGTTTGAATTTTAGGTTAGAAAACACATTTGCAAACAAGTGCTTCGAAACATATGAATACTTCCGTTAACCAACTTGTAATGCAGGTTGATTAAATTCAAACTGGTAAAAGTATTTCATTAATATAATAGTGCTTGTCATTTTAAGTGTTACTATATAAACAAACACGTCCATCACTGTTGACCATGCGAATTGACAGTTGTGTTCCTTTGGGATAGGTCAAGGTCAGGTACATGAGCAGAAGACGAATAAGTGGTCTACGTCGTCTTTAGTCTATGGATACTCTAGTTAAGTCACGCGGGAAGACACTCGGCTAAACAAGACAATGATACAGGTACGCCACAGAATAACTACGCATACAGAGGTGAACTTGCATCACGAACTCGAGCTGCAAACGCCAGCACAATGGTGTCACAGGCCAGCATATTTCTCAAACGCCGTCGTCAATCATCGCCTGGTAAAGGCTGTTCACGATAAAGTGAGCACTTTTGAAATCAACCTTAGAAAAAGTCGCTGCCCCTGTCTGCATATATTTTAACGGGCGCACTGAGGGACATGCGTCCAGTAAAGTTGGCAATAATGGACGGGAAATAGTTCCATATCTTAACGCAAAATAAATAGTGTTAATCAACAATTTGTGCTAACCGAAATTATTTCTTTTCCTGTCTGGTTTTTTTTTAATGCGTCTAAGTATAAGAATGAGCAGATTTGTAACATATTTACTTTTCTAATAATTCCACAGTTTCAATTGACCGACGCATGAATAAAGTGATGAGGCCCATGGCAATGTTAACTTTACATAAGGCGGAGGAATACACAACGTGCGTACAAGTAGATATTAAGCAGGACTGTCGAAAGAGCTCATTTTACCCTGAACAGCCTATATATAACCTACTCTCCGGCAGGCAGCCCAGCCGATATCAGGCAACGTTTTTTTTTTCACTCAGGTACTATGCAGAATGGTCCTGAACTACAGGCACAAATGCTATGAGGTGATACCGTGTGCAAAATGGGATAGAAAATATTATACGAACAATATCGTACAGTAACTCGTAAGGGAGGCAGCCAACCTTGAAAATCGATATTTCAAATGGTTCTACCAGAAAAAAAAAATAACCTTCGTGAAATTATAGGGCCTTTCCGTGAATAACGGTTCCCGTAACCAAAACCTTAAACCTGCGGACAGTTGTGACGTACTATCATCCCCTATATTGAAACATCCAACCCCCTAATTTCTCAATGTAGGGGATGATAGTACGCCACAACTGTTCATAGGTTTCAGATTTTGTTTAAAGAAAACATTCACAGAATGGCTCTTCCACCTCGTGTAAGTTTCATTATTTTCCGGTAGAACCATTTGAAATATCGATTTTCAAGGTTGGCTGCCTCCCTTACGAGTTACTATACGATATCATTCGTGTAATATTTTCTATCCCAATTTGCACACGGAATCACCTCATAGCGTTTGTACCTATAGTTCAAGACCACTCTGTATAAGACGTGAAATTATTCTTATACCGAAGTTTTTCTTCGATAGGTTTCACACTTTAAGATGAGTACTCTTTATTGAGGCCCTCCAAACATGCGTAACAACCAGAAAACTATATTTTAGTGCGGCCTCAGAGCCATAGCATGTTCACATTGTGTTTATAAGTAACATGGAAATGTGTATATTAAATTTGGCCAAATGATGCAAATAATATGAAAGGAACATTAAATCGCGGTCTTAATAAACGTTACTTATAACTACTTTGTGAAGAAAAAGAATCTCTCATAGCAACAGGCTTTTGTTCGTTCATTTATCTTTTTATCTTTTTTTTTTTTTATAGTTTTTTTGTGTACTTTATTGCAGATCTTATTTATTTCCGATATGTCATTCTAATCTTGTTTGTTGTAATTTCAGTCAATTTATACAGAATACTGCTCTTTAGTAATGCCATAGTTCAATAAACATTTAGTGTGCATGAATATCTATGGACATATTTATAGCGTACAGGCGGTTTCTTCACACTTTTTGAACAAAACCTTTGAAAAATAGCCCCACACATGACGTGTTTGGTTTTTTTCCTAAATATGTAATGTAGCACAAGCTTTTATTCTTATGTTAACATAGAAGTACCTTATTTTAGGTTAAATTAAAATTCTTGTTTTTATTTCATCTATAAATAATAATATATATTTTATGCTTAGTACGAACAAAACAATTTAGAAAATAGGTATGTTGGTAATGCCTAGTAATAAATAGTTCTCGTGCAAGATTATTTATTTGAACTGAGTGCGCACGAGGGCGGTGCGTCGTCCCTTTGGTGTAAATTTCTAGCCTTGGTTAAGCTTTCTTTGCATGAGGCGGAAGAATATCCTGAAAGTAGAGCTTCAGCAGGTCTTCAGAAAATTTGGAAGTAACCGTGAATGGACTAAACGTATGCTGTTTGTCAAATGTATGTAGAAAATTTTTTTAAATTGTAATTGAAGGCAATTAGCCTTTAACTTCGCAATTTAATAAAGCCTTGAATAAATAAGATGGAGGCGGGGAACGGCCGGTTTTTTTTTTTTATTCTGTAAAAAAAAAAATACAGGCGACTCGTAAAATGGGAGACTTGTTACGACGATTCTGTTCCTTCCACGTCGGCACATTGTTGAGGCTTCAGACCAAACAAACTACCTGGGGGGGGGGGGGGAGAAGATTGGGTTGGGAAGGGGGGGAAGGGGATAAGGCGCTACATCGGAAATGTCGGTCGTGTGTCTTGGCTGAGAATACTAGCCGAGGAAATCCTGCGAGAACAACACAAGTTTCTTCCTTGTCCGTCTGTCGACTGCGGGAGCTGAAAGGAGAAAGCGGAAAAGGCAAGAAGTTAGGGATTTTGGGGAAGTGGGGAGGGGAGGCAGGACAAGGTAAGGTGGAAGGAGAGGAGACGAGTGTGAAACAGAGGCAAAGCCAGCTACTCCAGGAGTTGTGTCACGACCCGAACACAAGCAGGGAACAAGGGCACAAAACCCAAGACGACGCATGCGCGGCGTCTGTGCAACAATGGAGCAAGCATCCACCCTCGGGCGCACGTGGCTGCACCAAACCCGACGTCATATACAGGCTGTTGCAGCAAAAGCGTGCGAGAACGAAACAGGGAATAGGGGCCGCGCCACGGGACGTTTCGAGATTAGGAACTTGGTGATGCGCGAAGCCAGGGAAAGGAGATACGAGAGTAAACATGTCTAACAGGAATACAGGTGTCCGAATAGGTTATTGCGAACACTATTCAGAAATATGTTTACGTTTTCGACCTTGCAGTGGTCGAACGTAGACTTGTCGGCTCTGATACTATGCTGTTTGTTCGTCTGAAGCCCCAGTACGACGTAGCGTGGTTTTTCCGTGGTGGAAGACGTTTTCACGACCCAGTCACTTCGCGTGCCGGCGGACAAGGCCAGGCAAGTGACCAGGCTCCAACTTCTGAAAGCTATTTCGATCACTTTGTCTTTCTTGGCATAATTCAACAGCTTGACACGTTCACGTGTGTTCGGGGGTCACGTGTGGGACGAACCATTCTATGGTGTCCAAAGTAAGAGAGACGGGCTGCGGATTTTCTCCTACTCCCAACACAGCATCCAAATGCGATGCGGATAGCATTATGACCAGCTCCTGCCTAGCTGCTATTGTTAATTTCTTGTAATCCTCGGCAAATACCAGGGGCATGGAGAGTGCAATGCACACTTTGAACATGCCTTCGTCGTAAATGGGAACAATGTAAGCATCTTCGATTCTCCAGCCTGTCATCTTGGCTACGGGGAGATGGCTAGACGTGAGCGATAGATAATTTCTTATCGATGAGGTTATTCCCACATCACGATACTGGTCGATCGCGACGCCATTAATCTCGTACATTACTCGCTCGAAAAGGTGCAGGAGTCCATTTCGTACCAACTTGGTGGTTGTCGGGTGGGACCCGTCCACCTTCGTTAGCCGGCCTCTTATGCGCACAAAGGACTGGCTAGGCAGGGTGTAAATATCTTGTCGCTGTATAGGTATTCTAACCTCCCTTCCGAGAGCGAAAGGTCCTGCAAGATACAGTTCGTAACAGTGAATTTCGTTTTTATCAAGTTTATTGTCGAATTCTTGGCGCTGATCCGCGTCGAGAATTTCGTCTGCCGTGTCGATTCGCTTTTAAACCGAAGTAGACACGGAGAAACTTTGAGTTTTCAGGTGTTAGCACAACGCTACCTCGCAGTTTACGGAACACGGGTTCGATGTACTGCGGGTGTTGATACGTTTTTGTCTTCCCAGCGAATTCTAGCCCCATCGCTTCAGGTGTAATCGTAGCGTAATTTCTCCATTTCGGAAATTTATCAACTCCTCGTTTTGGCCCACGATTGAAACAGTTACTTCGAGGACGTTTTTGCAACGATCGAAAGTTAAATGAGCATTCTCGAAGATTTTACGATTTTATATCCGGGACCTGCGATGGGAGCAAACTCGAAAATAGTACTACTCAGTTTCCCATTCACGTAACTGCAACTTGCCGAGTTACAGTTTATCCGTATGTCGTTGACTGGAAAGATGTTTACTGTCCGCGACGACTCGTGTTTCATTTCCGTTTCGTACACTCTGGCTTCGAACCCCAGCATGGGTCCGATGGTATCCGGCTCTGTGAAATCTACATCTGCGGCGCAAAAAATTTCAGTCTTCAGGGTATTCGGATTCCCATGCAGTTCGAATGCGATGTCGCGCTGTAGCGATTTCTTTATGAGGTACTCCATATCCTTCAGCTCGTACGCACCGGCGAGAATGCTGATTTATTTCGCTTTTCCTTCCACTATGTGCCGAAATGTGGAATTCACGTTTTCTTCTATGTTGTATATGGAGTTGTACGTTTTAAAGTCTACCATCCCCACACACCGTTCACCCTCCAGCTCAAAGTGAGGGTAAAAGCTAGCCCTCAGCTCGGACGTTTCACCACTCAGAATGATGTACACCGACATACTGATGAGATCGGTATGGCTGACACAACCCTTTATATACCTTACAAATTATATAGATTTTTTCCTCCCAGTTTATCACTAGAAATCTATATCACTTAAAAATCGCAGGCACAAGTGCCCACAGTTCCACGTGTTGGGCATCTGCTCCGTTTCGTAGTTGTGAGTTATATTATAATCTTTTAGGTACTCGCGCAGTTCGGGCGAAGGGCGCAAATTCCCAAAACTATCATAGTAAATTGCTTGTTTGTTGCGTTTTACATCAGCTACCAAGTGCGTGCCAGGCCCGGCTGTCGTGTCCAGATCAATTATGGCGCAATCATTATATTTTGGTTTAGCGGGCAAGGCATCTCTCGGAAACACTCCTCTAAAATTAAGTATTTTCAATTTGTGCGCAAACAGTTCCAAATCCATATTGGCCAGTGGTCGTCTAGGCAGCGTAACTTTGATTCCCTTCTTCAATCCTCTCCCCTCTATGTTTTTCCTCCTGGCATTTGATCCCCCTCCTTCTCCTCTTTTTCGATACGGGTGGCGAATAAAGAGTCATTTGCTGTTTTTGTTTTACTCATCGCGATAGCTTCCAACATTCTGTTATGGCGATGGGTATTCGTTATTGCCCCGGAGATACTGCCCAGAGCGCTAATTGCAGGTATCAGTTCAGGCAGGAATCCGCCTACCTTGTTTTTCTTCCCTTTCATTCTGGTCTTTCGACGAGGGTTGTTCTGCGAAGACTTTTTGCTTGTATGTAATTTCATGCCTAGTTTTACCTTGGCTTTCATGATGTTGGATAAAGAATCTGCCTAGTGTTCAGATCCTTGTTTGGGGGGGGGGGGGGGGTAGCCATGTCGGGTTTTTTTTTGCTTGCAAATAAACCTCATCCAACGCATTGATAACTGTGTCGTTGATATAGATTGGTTCCACAAAACAATCTGGTAGGGACGATGATTCCACAACCGGATTTCATTGTCTTCACCTCACGACGAATCGAATTGAACTGACCTACAAACGATACACATTCTTCTTTTATACTTTTTTTTCATGCCTTATCCCCATAGCTCCATCGTCCCATCGCCCCATAGCTCCATAGTTTAATAGCTCCTTAGCTCCATAGCCCCATCTCTCCATCACCCCATAGATCCACAGCTCCATAGCTCCATAGTTCCTTAGCTCCATAGCCCCATCGCTCCATCACTCCATAGCTCCATCGCCCCATTGCCCCATCGCCCCATAGCTCCATAGTTTCATAGCTCTATAGCCCCATAGCTCTATCGCTCCATCGCTCTGTAACTTAGCTTCATAGCTCCATAGCTTCCTATCTCCATCGCCTCATCGTCCCAGAGCTCCATCGCTCCACAGCTCCCTAACTCCATAGCCCCATACTCCATAGCTCCATAGTCCCATCGCTCCATCACTCCTTAGCTCAATCGCCCCATCACCCCATAGATCCATCACCCCATAGCTCCATCACCCATAGCTCCATCACTCCATCACCCCATCGCCCCATTGATCCATCGCCCCATTGATCCATCACCCCATAGCTCCATCGCCCCATCACCCCATCGATCTTCCGCAATCTTTTGGTTTGTGCACTCCATACATATGTATAGAAATTACATTTGCTCGCCAGCTGTATGATGCATATATTAGTTTATACATGCAGTATTGAATATAAGCCATTTGTCGTATGGTGCATGTCCAATGCTGGTTAAAATGTATAAATACTATCATTTTATACATTTTCGTTTCAGTATCATTTTAGACTTGCAACAGTACAGACGTGAAAAAAAAATGTCATTGATGATGCATTTGCTGTGCCGCTTCTGCGGTAAAGAATTCACAGCTTTGAGGAATTTACGTCGACATGAAATAACAACCTCCGGAATGAAAAGTTCGAGTGTGACTTTTGTATGTCAATTCTGCTCCAGACATTTTTCTAGGAGTGGTGCATTAAAGAGACATTCTAAAACTTGTAGCACTGGTGCTCTGCAAGTACAATCGGCTCCACCTGTTCTAGAAGATCGTAGTGGTAACATACGGATCACCAAGCAAGATGTTACTCTACCCATACGCATTCATGCTGAAGATGAAGCTATCTCCCATGAATCACGCCACGGTGCCCTTTTGCCAACTAGTGTTCGAGGTCTGATTTGTGGTCCGTCGGGTTGAGGCAAGACATGGGTCCTACTGAGCCTGCAGGAGGAACCGAATGGGCTTCGGTTCGAGAACGTATACATTTATGCGAAATCGCTCCAGCAACCAAAATACCAACTGCTTACACGAGTACTGAAAGCTGTTGAAGGTACGAAATATTTCCCATGCAGCGATAACCATTCCATCGTGGCACCGAGCGAAGCTCTTCCAAACTCGATATTTGTCTTCGGCGACATTGTCTGCTAAAAATAAACTTGCATTGAAGAGAATTTTAGCATGGGACAGTTTGTGTACGTGGACTGTGTGTACCTCGGCCAGACTTATTCTCGCGTACCCAAACAACTGTTTCGCGATAATGTTAATGTGTTTGTACTGTTTCGTATGGACAATACTAATTTACGCCACGTTTACGGCACGAACAGGTCAATACGGACATGACATTTGCAGAATTAAAAATTACGCGTGCCTTCTGCTGGAAAGAGAAATACATATTTTTGACGATTGTAAAGGACTGCCCACTATATAATGGTAGGTACAGGTGTGGGTTCAATCAGTTTATCCTAAGAACGCAACAATGAGTCACGGAAGCATTTCCAAATTTGGCGACATCGATCGCCACGATGACCACGAATGTGGCCAAAATCGCTTCGCTCCTGCACGTAGAGAAGACTTATCTCTTATCGGTCGAAAATTGGAAAGTGTGGAGAACAAAGTGGTTGAGGATTTAGTAGATATGGACCAGCACATAGGGGGTGCGGAGGCTCGGATAACAGACTGGATCAACTTATTGAATGCACAGAGACGAGAAGAATTGAAGGACCTACAAAATTTTTTACTGTCAAACCTAGCTACAAAAACCTATGACTGAGCACCTCGATAAAGCAGTTCCGCACGGGGCGGGTGGTGAGGAGGAAATCATGAATGATTGACTCCAAACAAAGGTGATATATACAACTATATATATACATGTAAGAAAAGTATTTTCCACTCAGTGGACGATGGATAACCGGGCCGAACTGGTGAGCGAGCTTCAGCGAGCGATCAAGGTGGTAAGGGCCAAATACTTACTCGCGAAAACTAACAGAATGACTTTCGACATTCGTGGGGAGGAGGCTCTCAAACCTATTACCCTCCGGCTAGACGAAATTAGAAAAAAAAAAAACCGACTGACGATGTCCGCGCTGATATCAAACATGAAATCAAGGTGGAAGAACCGATCTCCACGCATAAACGGAAACAAAGTCCAGAACTGAACGAATCATAAGGTGCCATCACTAGCGACGAAGACGATTTTCCACTGATCGATTTACTATGTGCACAGGAAAGGAAACGAACCCGGGAGCGTGGACCTGAGTTGGGTACTCTTCTATCTCATTACATCGCTTCCTACTCTGACCGTACTGTCGACATGACTTATAGTTTGCTGGAAAGTGGTGGAAAATGGTTTCTCGTAAACAAGGAAGTTTTGTTTTTACCTCGGGATGTACTGCACATCGGCAAGCACAAGGTGAAAATCACGCAGGAGTTGAGCAAACTTATATTTCGTAAGCGACCCTGGCACTACTCTGAATCGGATTTGTGCAAGTACCTCCGCCTGATACAGTCCAATCGTGCTCATTATGCTGAGAATTATCCATTAACGCAACAATTTAAGAATGTGACGCACGCCAAATTTCCCATTATCACCAAACTGTTTCCCAAGGTATGTGAAATTGACGGATCGGGATTGACTACGAAATTGGGGAGTAGAGAAAAAAAAATCGACTATCACTATTGGAACGATCCGAACGAGTTGGTAGATAGGCTGAGACTTTTGGTCTCTTCACAGTCTGCAACAAACCGCTCGCACACGAACGAAATAATTTCCATCATCGAAGAACTCTCAGAGGCGGGCTACGTTTCGAGATGAACAAGTATGCAGTTGGCGACGAGTTGCACAAATACACCAGGATAAATTACCCATGAAGAAAATACATCATGAAAGGGTTGGACGATACTTTCCAATCCGACCTGATCGAGATGCAAGACTTTGCTCATGCGAATAAAGGCTACCAGTATATTTTGACTATGATCGACACTTATATCAAATTCGCCTGGGCCAGACTGCTCAAATCGAAGATTGGACGCGATGTGGCGGTAGCTGTAGCTAGCGTATTGCGCAAAGGGCGCGTATCGACAAATTTCCACACCGACGATGGAAATGAATACTTTAACGATATTTTCCGTACCCTGATGAAGAAACATAACATCAATCACTATTCTACTTTCTCTGGGCTTAAGGCTAGTATCACCGAACGTTTTCACAGGACTCTAAAAGCTAAACTGGGGAGATATATCACTGCGATTGGAAACTACAAGTGGTTGACACTACTCCTGTAACTTGTACGTGAGTATAATTCTACTGTTCATTCTACCACTCGCATGAAGTCTGAAGACGTGAAGAGCAACTTCCTGCTTCGGACTGTGTACGCTATTCCGAGGAGGAGGCGATGCGCGCAAGCCCAAGGTCAAAATCGGCGACTTGGTGCGGATTTCGAAAAAAAAAACCTGGATCAGTAATAAACAAGGGGCTTTTTTTTTTTTTTTTTTTTCAGTTTTGAGGTGATTACATACATGTGATATTGTTTTATATATTCCACGGTTTATCACACATCCAGAGTCTTAATGCTTGGACATTGCACGACGCATAACGTACATTTTCACTGTCGTGAAGCCATGCTACATACTTCTCTACCAGGTGCCTGAATGGAGGACACCGTGGTGGTTTTTGTTTGTAGAGGTCTACAGTTTTCGTACCGGCAGGACACACACTGCGCATCGCCAACTCTTGACGATACACGTACACGAAGTGGTCGGGAACTACGGCTTCCTCCAACACTTTGTGAATGTCAACATATGGAATATTTCCATCGTCCCACCTTAGTCCGTGCATATGTTGCTGTTGGCAGCATGCCTGTTACGAGGTGTGGCCGAGGTGCTTCCATTGGCATTGTGGAGAAAACGTAAACACTTTGGTTTGCTTGTCGTTTTCGCTGTATGAGATACCAATCTGCTTGATGACACACGAGTCCAGCGTACGAAACCCTTGGATGTTGCAAAACATTTTTTTATTTTTCACAGACACTATAAATTTTTTACAAATGTTATTTCACACTGTGTTTACTCGTGTTCTGGGCTAGCTTCCTCATCACTGGGCACTGCTTGCCAGTAGAAGACTTGTACGGAGTCTTCCACGGGGAAGTTGGTCGCTGCCAGGGCCGCCCTGTGTGCTTTGCATCAGCCCCTGGGGGTGTGGTGTGTCGGGAACTGAGGTCGTGGTGCAGCCCTTGAAACACTCCTTGCACGGCAGGCAGTCCTGTATGTCTTCGTCCAACTGTAGGTAGGCTGTCAAATACTTGAATACTGTCGAAATTTCGTACGGTGCGTACGTGAGCAGGAACTCTTTCGGCAGATACGGTAACTCGTCCCGTTTGTGCAGGGCTCTAAGTCATCATACCCTTCCGAATGCCAAAATGGCTGAAAGGATTTAATGACCGTCTGAACAACATGAGTATATTTCTAAGAGCTAGGTGCAACTTTTCCCCAGAGGCTCTCTGGGATGTGCCTTATAAAGTCAATCAAAGTGACTGGAGGGGGTGGAACGGCAATGGTGGAGGGTAGCCGACTAAACTCTGATTGGTTGGGTCGACCAGAGGTGGTGGAAGGGGTGGCATGAATGTGACTAATTGGCCAATGAGAAATATTGGATCGAGCGAAAAGTGAGTAATTTACCAATCGGATAGATTGGTGGGGGTGGAATATGCGTGACTAATTGTTCTACCAGGGGCATCTGATTGGTCGAACGAAGTTTTCCGAAGATACCCGAGACCATCCAATCGGGAGGGTTGTCACGTGGTGGGGATGTAGCAAAGGTGACTAATTAGCCAATAAGAAACATTGACTGGGGTGGAGGGATGGAGCAAAGTGACTAATTAGCCAATGAGAAACATTGGAGGGATCGAACAGAGGTGAGTAATTGGTGGAACGGAGGTGGTGGAAGGGGTGGCATTAATGTGACTAATTGGCCAATGGGAATCATTGGCAGGGTAATTGTGCACTTAAATATATATTGAAAGGCTGGCGCAGTGGGGGTTAGTCGAACAAATGTGGGCGAACAGGTGTGAGAGAGGCAGTAACATATATGTTTTTTATAAAAAAATTTAAGGGAGATTTTTAGGGAAAAAGGGAAATTTTTAGGGGAAAAAGAGAAATATTGCCGTCGGGGTTAAAAACTTTTAAATAACGAAATTTTTAAACAAATTTTTTAAATAACAATTTCTTGAGGGAAATTTTTAGGAAAAAAGGGAAATTTCGCGGGAACCAGAAAAAATAGCCGCCAGGGTTAAAGATTTTTTAATAAAGAGAATTTTTAATGAAATTTTATAAAAATAAGTTTTTATACGATTTTTAAAAATTTTAAACGATTTTTAATTATATTTTTTAATAATACAATTTTTATAAATTTGTAGTAGATTTTTTATTTTTTAACGAGTTTTAAATTAAAATTTTAATTGTAATTTTTTATAGAATTTTCTCCCGATTTTTTATGTTTTTGGGGTCAGAGGTCACCGGGGGTCAAGGTCACGAGTCAAAGGTCAATTTTAAGGTCATTCAATATGGCGGCTGGTGACGTAACAAGATGGCGGCTGGGTGGCTCCGGCTCCGGTGCCAGACGCCATTGCCCCAGACTTCCTTAAATCATACTACTGTACACACTGAGTTTATTATTTACACTGCAATATTTATTTTTAAAGGTGATTAAATGCTGAAGAGAAAAAGTAACTAGGGCTTCAAAAGTGCTCACTTTACCTTGAACAGCCTACAGTACCGACGATGCTGCCTAAAACTTGTATTTTATACCGTTTTGTCTGTAAAACTACCAGCTGATTTCACTCATGCTCTTGTACGTATATGTAAATAGTATCTCTATATTATATATGTAGATATATAAGTATATATATGTCATAGAGCTTGTAAATGTAATTTTGTATACGCTCGAGGGATTTATAGTGTAAATACTATTTTGTGTAATTTAGTATTTGTCATCTTAATGCGAAAATGTGCTCTACCAAATTGTCTTACTCTGTATGTTACGCAGGTTATTTAGTATCCATATGTCTTCTTCTGTCGTTACGCCCAACTGAGGAGCGTCATTGAACTCATATAGCAGATGTGTTTGCTTTATTCTTTTCCCAAAACCTCTTCAGCCTCTCACTGAGGTCCTTCCTACGTTCCTTTGTCCGGGCGTTCTTTCTCTTAATATTCGGTTTGTTGGCAAACTGATGGCTGTTGACGAGAGTTCCAAATCTGCATCTGTCCTGTACGATGTCTCTTGTGATTCCAATTTCCTGGAGGTCTCTCTCGATTTCAAGTAGCCAATTCTTCTTCACTTTCATTGAAATGGCAAGGTTGAGAATTCTCTTGGCCAGTCTGCTGTTGTTCATTATGACAATGCGACCGTAGGATTTCAGTCGTCTTTTTTCTGGAAGTGCCTGAAATTTTCTCGGAATGTTGATAGAGCTCATGGGATTTCCTTTTCATCCAGATTCCGCCTGTACAGACTGAGCCAAAGATTTTCCTTAGAGTTTTTCTTTCTTGTTTTTCGATATCTTTAAATGGCGATTCGCCCCCCAATAATCAAAGTTTCCGATGCATATAATCCCTTCGGTTTGATTACTGTGTTTTAGTGTCTTAGTTTTGCATTTCGGGATATTGACTTTTTGTTATATCTGTTACAGGTGATTCTATAAGCTTTTTGTGATTTAGATATTCTCCCACTGTTTGCTTCGCGACTTAATCCTGAAGGTTGAATGATTTCTCCTAGGTAAATGAACTTAGTTACTTGAGAAATTTCGCCGAATCGAATTTTCACAGACTGTCCATTATGGTACGGAGAGGATCCTTCCATATATTGGGTTTTAACATATGAGATTTGGAGTCCGGTTTTAGCTGAAATTTCATGGAGTTTTTCAAGGGACTATATTGCTTTTTGCCTGTTGTTGGAGAGAATTGCTAGATCGTCTGCAAAGCCCAAACACCGCAGGTGAAGTCTACCAATGGTTATTATTCCTTTTACTTCTTTCTCCCAGGTTTTGATTAATTTTTCCAGAACATGTTGAACAAAAGGGCGCGATAGTCCACCTCCTTGTCGGACTCCGGTTTTGACTTCAAAAGGTTCAGACATTTCGCCTAAGAACCTATCTTTTGAGGAAGTTTCCGTTAATGTCTGTTTGATTAATTCTCTTGTTTTTCTGTCTACTTTGAATTCTCCTAGTATATTGAAAAGTGTTTGCCTGTCTATAGAGTCGTATGCTTTTTTGAAGTTTACAAAGGTGACCACTGTTTGCCCTATATATATTATTATTAGTCTACCTTTCTTTATACTTAATTCGTGAATACTACCATACTATTCTTAATATTGTACAGTCATACCAGTTACTTAATTATATGGAATCGTTAGAATATTTAAAGTTAGATTAGTGTTATGGATTGTTGTATTATTGTAGTGTCATAACGGCCAGATATATTGACTTATGTAATTTTTTTTACTTTAATTATTGTTTTTATGTATGGAATCTATATATGTGTACAGTGGGTTCAGTGGTAGAGAAGGCCAATTTGTCTTAACTGCGCCCACAGAAAAATAAGGCGAAATAAATAAATAAAACTTCAAGATAAGTTGTCTATGGAGGGGGAAGAAGGACATTCAAACATTAGAAAATTATTTGCAAAATATTAATTTTAATCTATCAACGCTGTCTATGATATTTTATACACTCCTACAGAAATATTATTTCGTATAAACACATACAAAAAAGAAGCGGTATACGAATCGTTATTTAAATTTGTGTATAAGGAATACTAACATACGCATTATCACCATCTGAGTTAGTATACTATATGTGGCATTTTATGGACTAATCCTAACATTGACACTTCTCTACAAATAGTAAATCATAGCTACACCACTGCAGAGCAGGCCAACAGCCAGTGATCAATACTTGTCTTAACTGGGCGTTACGGGAGCCATAGTCCCCACCATCTTGGACCCATGGAATTTTCGCAACAACATGCATTTAGAGAATTTGAATTACGCATTACGAATTGACAAGGCAGAAATCATTGCTTTATACATTTTATATAGGTTACTCACGATAAACTGACCATTTTGGAAAGCCCTACTTACTATTTACTTGTATACTCACTGCGTATTCTTCCGCCATATGTAAAATTAACACAGCCATGAAGTGAGTGAGTAAGTGAATAAATTTGAGCTGGTCTTAATAGCATGGTCTTGAGAGCTGATGAGGGTGATTGATGTATGGAGGTTAGCGCTGGAATGAAAGGACGGGGGGAACGGCAGATCCCCGAGAAAACTCTTCAACCAACGGCATCGTCCGGCAAGATTCCCACATGCGAAAATCCGGTGACCCGGCCGGGGATTGAACTCCGATCGCCTTGGTGGGAGGCGAGCGGGCTAACCGCCAAGCCACCGTAGTCCCCATAGCAACGAAGCTTATAATTTTTATTCATCCACCAGCCAAGTGGAAAAGTGGAATTTTGAGAATACACGATTTGCATTAGAGAAAATGAAAGCAAAGAAATAATTTCTGCACTTGAAAATGTTTGCGTGACATATTCAGTTCACCGTGAACACACGGAATTGCTTTCGCTACGTTGCTACCGACTTTAATGGCCAGTCAGTGTGCCTGTTAAAGTAAATGAAGTTAGGGGCAGCGACATTTCCCAAAGGTTGATTTCAAAAGGACAATAACAATGACCAGCCTTTAAAGCAGTATTTGTTGGACTGTTGTAAAATTTTTGTAACCGCAGACTAAATTTCCATATTTGCTCCCGCCTGATACCGGATTAAAATCAATAAAGGCACTGAAGTTATAAAATTTTTCAATAAATATAAATCTTTATAGTGTGAAAAATTTCTTTAAAATATATTTGCAATGGTACTTATTGTGATGATTGGTTTCGCCTAAACCAACATATTCACCGATATTCCCGAATAAACTAGGGCCTCGTCCGTAATTGCTGATATTATCTTCCGAGTCCATCCCATTTTAGTTTACGAAGTCGGCAACGCGCGTTCCAAAAAGCCACGCATGGAAAACAATTGAAGTCGCCATATCCGAAAAGTGTCTTGTCCACCTAACAAAACTCGTGGACAATCATTAAGACTGTAGAAGTCAATGATTTAGAAGCTAATACCGCTAAAATCATTTAAAACATCAGCATTGGTTTCTATAAAGTGGATGTTTTGTGGTTTTTGTCTATTACGTCACAACTGTTTACGTGAAAGGCGAAATTTATGCTATACAACGGACGATGTGAAACAATATTTGGTAAGAGACTTTTGGAAACATACTATGATGATAAGAGCCACTTAAAACCAGTAAACATTGGGCGGCTGTAATTTTGAAATACAAAGTTTAAGGACAAGAAATATTTTGAAACTGGGAGGCTGAGGAAACACAGAATATATACAACAAAGTCCCGTTTCTGGACGAAACCAAAACCTTAAATCGCCAAATTGCATAAGGCCTCACGAGAAGAGAGACTATGGAACTGTAGGAAACTGTAATTCTTAATTATGAAAAGAAAAAAGGGTTGTTTCCGAAGCAAGGTGATGCACGAACCCACGAACAAAAACGAAATAAAGTAAGTGGACAAGAAAAGTTTTAGAGATATGCTTTATTATCGCTGCGGAATTTACGCAACTTGTACTTTGTAAAGCACAATTTCTCAGAAACATGCAAATATATTCATATGAAATTGAAATGCGATTATTCTTTAAATTTACTCTATTTTATTTTTAATTTTACTTTGTAATTAATGAGAAGTTAATTGTTGTTTTATATTCAATATTATTACACGTTAGTTGTCCAGTTTTTTTGAGGTGTTAAATCTCCGGAGGGAAATATTAAGCATGTGGTTTTCAATGTGCAACTACCTCAAGTATCTTCGTTAGACCTCGTTGTTTTGCGGGATTCCTCCGCGCTAACAACTTCAATTGTAGCCTCTTCCTTATACGAGGGCTATTCTCTTCCTGCCATTGGATGAGAAACGGTTTTCGGGAGCCACCCCTAAAGATTTTCTTCCACGCGCCGAAAGAGAAATAGTTAGTAACTCAAATACTCCCCCCCCCCCCCCCCCGCCATCAACTGGTGCGAGTTAAGGTCCTTTCAAGAAACTATTTCTCCTCCCCCCCCCCCCCCTTTTCCCTAGGGAATTCTGGCAGACAAGTGAAGTAATTGGGAAGACTATTGTCCGTAGGCCCGCGACAGGGGTCCATTAGTCCCCTTGAAGCTGTATAGTTGGGATCCCTGGACAATATACGTTCCTCTATTCACCTACCTGCCTCAAAGCCACGCCCCTCTGAGAAGGAAAGAAGATTTCTCTTCGCCTCGCTGACGCCGGCCCACCACTTTTCCCGCCCCAAGACCAGATATTGTGCAGAGACGAAAATCCTCCCCCCCTTAAAGCCTGTATTATGTACACGAAGCTGTTTTTGCGCGTTCAGTGTAGAGATGGGGTCGTTACGGCTATTTTCTGTAGCTGTTCCAAACTGATAGTGATGCATAATTGTATCCGATACGAAGTATCTGACACATTCGGTACCAGATACGGGAATTCCCGAGTACCTCGGTACTTCGCCAGTCTATCGCGTAGCCTTGTCCGTACAGGTATCGGCTGTTCACGGTAAAATGAGCACTTGTGAAAGCCCTGCCTAAGATCTACTTGTATACACATTGTGTGTTCTTCCGCATTATTGTAAATTAGCATTCCCATCGGCCTCATCACTTTATTCATGCATTGGTCAAGTGAAACTGTGAAATGATTAGCTCATTTTTACACTTCGACGCACTAAAAAACACAGACAGCGAGATAAATAATTTAAGTTATTACAAATGGTTACATAAAACTTTTTGTTCGACTTTGATATATGGAACTACTTTCCCTTCCATCGTTAACAACTTTACTGGACACATGTCACTCATTGCGCCCGTTAAAATATATACAGGTAGGGGCAGTGACTTTTTTCTAAGGTTGATTTCAAAAGTGCTCACTTTATAGTGAACATATTTTACGTGTGTTACAAAGCACGTGTTGGAGATGGTGTACTGTGTGGTATCTTTCACAGTCAAATAAGGACAAGAACGGAGAACAGACTTAATTTGTGCGAAAATTTAAAATTGTTTAAAAGAAAACAAACTTTATATATATATATATATATATATATATTTAACGAAATCCCTTAACTGTGCAGTTGCCACATCAGAACCAAGAAGTTGAATTTTAACATAACGGACCATTTTTTATGTGATTAGAAATTGTATCGGGGTTACATGGAACAGCAGACGCCACACACTGGCGAATGTTAAAGCAATACAAGTGAATCTGACAGTTTGGCAGTGTACTGGTTTACAGTACCTGATGCCACAGACTAAAAATGAGGTAGACTGATATCGCTGGCTGCACACAGCCAATCTCCGTGTCCCAACATAGAACTACTTTTCTGCAAACACGTCTAGCGAAAATGGCGCCGTTTGGATTTTAGGCCAGAAAACTGATCTGTAAACAAGTGCTTTGAGATGTATTTATACTTCCTCTAAAAAATTTGTAATGCAGTTTGATTAAATTGAGATTGGTATTTTATTCGTACAATAGTGCTTGTCAATAAGAAATTAAGATATAAACTAACCATTTCATCACTGTTGACCATGTAACTCTTGACAGTTGTGTATGATTGTGGTCGGTCAATGTTGGGTATATGCGCAGAAGACGAATAATCGGTCTACCTCATCTGTAGTCGATGCCTGGTACAAATGGGTATCAGGTAGAAAGTAACAGGATGATACTGCGTAACTCGTCCTCTAGTTCAAGTTCCAGAAGCCAGGTAGCGACACGTGCGACACCTAAACGCGCACAGCGTCATATCGCTCCTACTTGAAAAACACTAAACTTGCTTTGTACTGTGCAGATTAGATATGGACTTTATTACACGCGATGAAAGTTCACAGATTTAAATACACACGTATAGTTGTCATTTTCCCCAACCTATGAGGGGCCGCGGTGGCTGAGCGGTTAGACTGCTCGCCTCCCGCCAGGGCGAACAGGTTTCAATCCCCGGCCGGGCCACTCCCGGATTTTCGCAAGTCGGAATCGTGAAGGGCTATGCCGCTGTCGGCGGGTTTTCTCGGGGATCTCCCGTTTCTACAGCCATTGCATTCCGGCGCTGCCGCATACTCACATCGCTTCGCCTTCGTCGGCTTTCAAGAAATCGATGTTAAGAGCCGCCCAAATCTCTTCACTCACTCACTCACTTCTAAAGGCTATTCACGATAAAGTGCACTTTTGAAATCAACATTACAAAAATTTAGCTGCTCCTGACTTGATATGTAATTTAACGGGCGCACTTAGTGACATCCGCCCAGTAAAGTTGGCAACGGTGGATGAAAAGTAGTCCCATTTCTAAACGTCGAGTAAAAAGTGTTAGGTAACCATATGTCCTAAATTAAATAATTTCTTTCACTTTCTGTTGTATTAATGCATCGAATTGTAAAAATTTCAAGATTTGTAATGTGTTTTCTTTTCAAATTATTTCGCAGTTTCTCCTGACCGACGCATGAATTAAGTAATGATGCCCATGGCAATGTTAATTTTACATGAAGCGGTAAATACACAACGTGCATGCAAGTAGATCTTAATCACGGCTTTCAAAAATGTTCACTTTACCGCGAACGGCCTATATCTATGAAAGAAATCGCTCAGGCAGGCTCTAAAAATGCATTTCCTTGAAGATATTTCACGGTATTTTTTTTTATCTTTGACTGCTGTTCATGTGATAAAAGCATAACTATAGGGCATTGGATTATTTGTTTTTACCTTTTTCTGGCAATAACTCAAATTCCCAGGACACTTACTGAGATATGCGCACACGCGCAAACGACAATTTCATAGAAAGTATTTAAGTAACTTCATAGTGTTGCATGTCGCTGCCTGGCGTTTCCGTCGCGTGGGAAGGTGCAGAGAGCCGGGGGTGAAGTTTGTAATGTTGTGGGACGTGAGCGGCTTACCATAAAGGACGCCGCCGCACACGCCGATAAACTTATCGCAGCTCGCGCCTCGCTGACCCCCTGAGAAGCTCACATTTCTCCATCTATCTGGCAGGAATGTCGTCATCATCAACATTACCTTTCCCAAAACAACATGGATTGCCGAGAACGTTCTAGACGGCACCTACCTCAAGAGTGCGGGCCTCTGAGGGGGAGGGGGGGAGTGATCAAGAGCCGAGAGTTTGGCGTCTCGTGCGACCTTGAGCGACAACTGGGCGATTCCGGAGCGGCGAGGGACGACTGCAGCGATCTGCTAGAGTGCGTCGGCGAGATCGTGTGCAGTGAAGAGTGGGACTGATCTGCTGGACTGTGGACTGGGTGCGAGAGTGAAAATGCATTCGGGACGATGGAAGTAGACTGTTTTAACTAAACGTGTACGAATAATTGGGGCAGTTTAAGGGACAATAGCAAGAGTAAAAACTGTAATGAAGGCTTTAATCGAAATGGAGATAGTAATTAAATCTTGCGCTCAATAAGAATAATAAGTGTTAATAGGATGCTCAGACTGGTAGATAACAGATGTTTGACTGTTCGTAGCATTGAGAATAAATATAATTATTGAGATTAGTTCTTTTATTTTTACTAAGACCTCCATCCCTCACGAACTCGGATATGCCCTTCAGGCATAATTGTAACTATACTCCTAAGGCGCCCACCTACTTACCACGCAAATTGGGTTTCAGAGTGTGTGTAATACACGTTTAGAAATAAATTATTTCACTTGCGCACAATCTGATTGCACCAGAAAATAAGTAACACATCAGATTAGGGCGGAATGCAGCTTGAAATACATCACTATTGTTGCAAACACTATTTTGGAACCATTCATCATGGTCAACAAAAACGACCATTTTCAGACCAAAAGCTTGGAATATTCTGGACGAATTCCTGTGAAACTAGGGATCGCGTTGAAGTTTGCTACAAAATTCTCACTAACAAATGATAGGCTCTGTAACACTTCAATAATATTTATGACTTATAATGATTATTCTATGTCTTTAAATCTGATCTACATGACAAAATTTAATGCAATGTATGAGATGTTTAACGCATGTTCATTGTGATATGTGTATAATTATCAATTTTGACAGTTTTGTTGTGTATGCTATGTAAGTTTAATGTTTATCTGTGGTTTCTTTGCATGCAAATTTGTCTATGTAACTAGCACTACTTTTATTTCTCCAAATAATTAGACCGCACCAGCCGGCCTATCAGAATTTATTCATTTTCGAACAATAGTGTTTTAGAACAAAAACATGTGCATTGTAATTTGGAATCAGCTAGAGGCCAGCACGGAAAAGAAGGCAGTTCCGAGTATGGAAATTAATTTATGATATTTAATTAGTAAAAGTTTGATAGTTACGACGGTGATCCAGATTTGTTCACGCACTACTGAAATGACGAGACTATATATATATTTAAAAGAAGGATTACGTCGACATAAGCTGTATGGCGAGCCCAGACGGAAGGACGGCCCAGTAACGGAGGACTTCTTGGGTTCGGCTTAGAGCCAGGGACGACGCGGTGTCTGGCGTTCGGAGAGCCAATTCTGCGAGAGGAGGACTACTGACTGCGAATCCTGGCGAGGTTCTGGTTCTGCACCCACCTCCGGTGTTCCGGCCCGCAGAGGACGAGTTCGCTGAGGACCAGCAGGAGATGTGCTGTCCGTGGTGAGCGGGAGAGCTGTTCCTGGGTTCTACACCAGTGAAGGACGACTCCACGACATCGGCAGAGTTGCTGTTATTTCCTGCTATCGACACAGCTAAGTCGTATTTTTCCCCAGGCAAATGTAAACGTATTTATGACACCAGTATTAGTAAATTATAATATTGTTAGTTTTTTTTTCACGTGCAACGTGCAGGCTGGTGAGGCTTGTTATTTCGAGATTTAGAATAGCTTAATATTTCGTAACTTAAGTTCTGCAAAAGTACCATATAATTTGAAATCGGTTTAGTTTGGTTAGTTCTTGTTAAATTCACTAAACAGTATTTAAATCAAAGTAATTCTATTCGTTCCTAATCATTTACTCGAATTAAGAATTCTCTGGTTGTTTATTTGAATTAATGGTGCAATTGATTTAAATTACAGAGCTAATTCAAATCTGGATGAATATACTGATTTTTACGTGGCAGCATATATTTAAGCCGAAGCATATCATTAATATAACCTATCAGAATCACTCACATATAGAACTATATTTTATCATTACATTACACATTCATTTCTTATGTTATGTATCACAGGAAAAATATTTTTTAGCCGTATTATCATAACACGTATCAGTGGTGCTACAGTTCGCAGCTAAAAGTCCCATAAGTGCATGCAGCACGACTAGAACACACGGAGAGAAAGATTTGTTCCAACAAACAATATACATGTTTGTATAGGGCCAAATGGATATTATATATAGTGGTCCAAAAAAATATTTTATAGCCGTATTATCATAACGTATCAGTGGTGCTACAGCTCGCAGCTAAAAGTCCCATAAGTACATGCAGCACGACTAGGACACACGGAGAGAAAGATTTGTTCCAACAAACAATATACATGTTTGTATAGGGCCAAATGGATATTATATATAGTGGTCCAAAAAAAATATTTTATAGCCGTATTATCATAACACGTATCAGTGGTGCTACAGCTCGCAGCTAAAAGTCCCATAAGTACATGCAGCACGACTAGAACACACGGAGAGAAAGATTTGTTCCAACAAACAATATACTTGTTTGTATAGGGCCAAATGGATATTATATATAGTGGTCCAAAAAAATCTTTTATAGCCGTATTATCATAACACGTATCAGTGGTGCTACAGCTCGCAGCTAAAAGTCCCATAAGTACATGCAGCACGACTAGAACACACGGAGAGAAAGATTTGTTCCAACAAACAATATACTTGTTTGTATAGGGCCAAATGGATATTACATATAGTGGTCCAAAAAATATATTTTGTGTATTAAACAAAATTAGTTTTTTTTGTCTTACAAAATACAAGCTCGAATAAATAAAAACCCCTGTGTTGGGCTGCAATATGTCAACAAAATATGTATACACTCAGAAAAATGTTTTGTTGGATCAGACAAAGTTTGTTTGGCGAAACAAAATTAATAGTTTGTATTGCACTGAAAAAAAAAAATATTTTTGCGGCGGCCACAAAAATATTTTTTTTTTCAGTGTGGGGCATTTAAATATTTTGATAACGAAACCAAATTATTTATCTATTCTTATTTGTCCACCACAAACAAATATTTGGCTGTTGCAACTAAAGGTTTGTTTGGCCCTACACACATTAAAAAAATTTCGTTTAGTTTAAAACTCACACGAGGCGGGACTGGCGCGAACATTAGCTGCGACGGAGCGCCACGACTTAGCTACCTTGGCTAAAGTGAACACCGACGTAACAGCGAAGTTCTTAAATATATATATACAGTTCAAATCCTGGACAACGTGCGCAAATAAATGTTAGCTTTCCTCTGTAGTTTCCTGTTGAACTTGTTTTATTAGGATGTTTGTACTGTTAATAATCACCAATAAGTGCACTGACGAATACTGCTACGACACTAATTGTCACAAATAATACAAACAAACACTCGAGCTGTATTTTCAAACAAAGGCGATCAAATGAGTAAAGAAACAAATATATAAAGGTGTTCCAACCAAATAGTGTGTTACAGTCTGATTATTTCTGCCCAGCAAAGAGGCATTGTTAATTTAATCGTGTATTTTTTTGGAAGAAAAAATTACTTTTTTGTTTTCTATTTTTGTGTACTGCATGTTGGGGGCAGCTAAATATATATTTAGGCCCTATACAAACCAATATTTTGTTGGCTTTTCTCTCAGTGTAGGCTGTTCACGGTAAAGTGAGCACTTTTGAGGGCCTAGTTACTATTATTTTATTAGCCATTTTTTATTCTTCCACCTCTTTTTGAAATAAATATTGCCATGCAAGTCATAAACACAGAGTATATATTCCACTGCACTTGAAAGTTAACGTCTATGACTAGGATAAAATATATCTATGAACTATTATTCCAAATGAGAGGGCTTCTAAAAGTGATCACTTTACCGTGAATAGCATATAGTTTAATCAACTGTATATTATTGTTTGGCCACGCGATTGATTGCATTCTTTCGAAAATACTGCTAGAGAGATTATTTGTATTTTTTTTTAAACAATTAGGATAGAAACAGCGTTTGTCAGTGAACTTATTGATGCTTATTAAAGGTATAAACACCCTAATAAAACAAGTACAGCAATAATCTAAAAAGTGAAACTTTACAACTTGAAATATTTATTTGCGCACTTCACCAGTATTTGAAATGTATTTATTTAAAAACATTCGAACTTTGCCAGTAGTCGCTTTATTTGAGGTTGCTCGGGAGTCGAGTTTCTAATATTTCTATATTCACCGAAACTGTTTAATTTACATGAGCCAAACAAAAATTTCGATGCACTAAAAACCTTTAGTTTGTGGTAACATAATAGCAACACCAAAATATTTTGGTTTCAATAACAAACTCTTTTATTGCCCCCAAAACAAACAATTGATTTGGTAGCGCCTGTTCAGAGCCCTGCGCTTAGCTGCGATGGCGCACTTGACGCGTGTGGCATTTTCACCCTTATCTATCGTGCGCTTCTCGGTCTCAGACGTGAGGAATAGGTCCAGGTAGACGGGCCCGTTAACCTTATACATCCATTCCTCGAACATCCGCTAGGCCACCGGAGAAGAAAAAGGCGTCGTGGGGAAATTTAGAGCGCGATAAAATTTTAGAGCACGCTTTTCTCGCAAGGCCGAGTTTCCTTCACAGGAGACGAAGTGGCAGTAAAATACAAGTGCCTGCTTTCCTGGGCCCATCCAAGGAGACGCGCATTCGGAAGCGCGTGCTTCGCAGCTATCGATTCCTCGGGAATTCGGGAAGCAGGAGCGATTCGCGATTTGGGATCGATCGGTTGATCCTGGGCAACGTGCGGAGACCAGAGCCGAAACAGACCGCAAAAACAACGGATTTAGCTAGACTGATAGAGTGGGGGAGCACGAGAGGGAGGAAGGGTCGAAAGAGAAGCTGAGAAGCAAATTAACCTTCGCCGTAACACGCTGGTAAAAATATACTTACGACCTTGAGTGAGGCGCAAAACTAGATCTCGAACGCATGGGGAACCAGAAGTCCCATTTACAACCGTCCCATTGGTTCATACAACACCAGACACGATTACTGTGCTACAATGTTCATTCCTGTCTGGCTCTCTCCCAATGTAATACCGAGTTGTAAGTTTCCTCACAAAACGTTCTTTCCTACGTAGAATAATATACGCTCATCCCTGTTCATTTGAGTAATTTACATTTTGAGTTTTGTAGACACAGGCAAATGTAGACGTTTCAGAGAACGCTACTGGCGAAGTGAAAATTCGTCGCTAGCGTCTCCGAAGAATTCGGAATTAGGCAAACTTCCTGCAACTCAGTTAAATCCAGGCAACTTAATGTCATGTTGATAAAGGCTGTTCACGATAAAGTGAGCACTTTTGAAATCAACTTTTGAAAAAAGTCACTGCTCCTACCTGCATATATTTTAACGGACGCACAGAGTGACATGTGCCCAGTGTAGTTGGTAGTTCCATACCTCAACATCGAATAAAAAGTGTTAGGTAATCATTTGTGTTAACTTAAATTATTTATTTCGCTTTCTGTTTTATTTAACGCATCAAAGTGCAAAAATGAGCAGAAATGTAAAATAATTCTTTTTCTAATTATTACAATTTCACTTGACCAAAGCATGAATAAAATGAGGAGGCCCATGGCAATGTTATTTTTACATAAGGCAGAAGAATACGCAACGTGTATACAAGTAGATCTCAAGCAGGGGTTTCAAAAGTGCTCACTTTATCATGAATACCCTATAGCACTCAAAATGTTGAGACACTGTAACGTTCACTCACAACACCGCGGCGGTAAGAATATACCTTAAAATTTCGCGTTATAATTCAGTTTCAGCACCAAGGCAAATATGATAGAAGGACAATATGGGAAACTCAGGCGTTTTAACCCTGCCAACATGCGAGACACGCTACAACAGCGCTCTTGGCGGCTTGAACTGACGAATGCCCGAGAAATTCAAATTTACATGACTCGGCATGCGCCATTTAAGTGCAGTTGTCGTGTCGTAGTATTGAAACCACGCAAGCGAAAAAATTAGAACTAAAACGCATCCAAAATACTCAAACTGCCAATTCAATAAATAGCTTCCCACCGTACGAACAGTTCACAACGCTAGGAGCGCTGCCATCGGTGTCTCGAGTTTTTTTTTTCCCCCCGGCTACTTTCCCATATTCTCCTCTACCTTATTTGACCAAGGTAGTTGGCACGCAAGTATATCACATGCGTTATTGGACCTCCGCTCAGCCGATACGCCCTACAGGACTCACGACCAATAGTAAACATCCATCACTCTGGTAGCTTCATTCCGTGTGGCCGGGTGTAACAGGAGAATTGGTTTTGCCTGTGGCGGCAGCCAATGAACAGGTGACATCTGCTCGAGTGTGTAGAGGACTGTGGAGTCTAGCTTGATGCCATCTTGTGGCGTGAAATGGCAGGGTCTCTAGCAATATATCCTGTAGCCTACATGTGCACATCCAGGGAGTCGGGTTGTGAGTTTAAGAAACGAAATGTGCATATATCGGAAATTGTTTCTTTGTTATTGGAAAGTGTGGTGATTTTTGGGAGACAGAATCTCATGCACTTTTTTTTTGTTATTCTTGCAAAGCTCTGTACAGTACGTGCATCTTCTGTGGCGTGACAGACATCAAGTAGGTATTGCCCCCCCCCCCCCCTGCTATGTCGTAGAAGTTGTACGCAAACATTTCTTGGTACAGTTTCTACTTAAAAAAAAAAAAAAACCAGTACATGAAGAATTCAAGAGAAGGTAGAATTGGGTGGCTCTTAACATCCGGATCTTGGGAGTCGATGAGGGTGAAGCGAGTTGAGTATGGAACGGGATATCGGAATGCAAGGGCGGAGGGAACGGGATATCCCCGAGGACACCTGTCCGACATGATTTCCACGTGCAAAAATCCGGGAGCCACTTCGCCCGGAACCGAACCCAGTTCGTGTTGGAAGGAAGCGAGTGGTTCAGTCCCAGTTTCCAATCACAGTCCAGGAGCGATTTTTCTTCCTTTATCGCAAAGTGGGGAACAGAGACATATTGTTGGAAAATGGCACCAGAAGGAAGTTGAGGGGTCGCATAATATTTTGGTGTACCCATTCCATCTGTCCTCTCCGCATCGAACTTCGCTGTTATCCACAAATGGCCACCAGTGCAACAATCAAATACAGCAATCATTCTACAAGCTCTTTTTTACAAATAAGCGAGACATGTTGGTTCAGAACGAAAACACTGGCTGAGTTATTCGGGACAATAGTGGTAGCTAATCGACGAAAGTAGTGTCATCAATATTATTGGAAATGAATAAGTATCGGTAGTGTACGTATGTCGGGTTGGACGCAGGATTCAGGATTCCGGATCCGCAACTTTCTGCCATATTGTTAGGTGTGACATCCAGGGCAGCCATGTTGTTCGGTGCAGTCCGCCATCTTGGTAGGCCCGGCCGGCGGCCTTGTTTGTAGGTGCAGTTTGCCATATTGGCAGTTGTCACAACCAGGGCTGTGTGCCATGCTGTGGCATTTTTCTCTTTAAACACTTTTTTTTCTTCTTAGATTGCTTTGGTAGCAATTTACCCGCTCTCGCAAAGCCCTTTTGTCGTCTTTCTTTGTTTCTGTTCAGGAAACTACCTTTAAGAATTGCAAGTTAGTCTATTTTTGATTTTGTGTTATGTAAACGTTAAAGATGCGTATTGTATTAATTTAAAACTGTATGTGCGTAATTTTCCGATTGTAAATGCCATAACGGTAGTAAAATAATTTTTGGCTGATATATATATATATATATATATATATATATATATATATATATATATATTATTCCTTTGTTCGTTACTCATGAAACATCGACTCATTTAGTGAAGTCTTTACTGCATTTGTGTTTTGTGTTTCACTTCTGTCACGCTAGATGACAGACTGGGCTCTGTAATAACGCAATTGCTCCCTAACATTTTTGTTACTTTTGTCACTGTGTAATATTGTATATTATAGACTGTTCACTGCAAAGTGAGCACTTTTTAAGGCCCTTATCCATTTTTACTTATCCCAATTTCTATATCCCTGCTGCTTTTTAATGTAAAGATTGCAATGTGGCCAATCATCACAGTGTATACATTTCACCCCTCTCGCAAATTAACGCCTGAGACTGCAGTAAAATATATTTATTAGTAGTGAATGCCTGTTAGGAGGGCCTTAAAAAAGTGCTCACTCTACCATGAATAGGCTATACACTTTTATATTTGCGTATTTGTGTAATTAATGTTGTATCTTGTTTTGTTTTTTTTAATACGTTAGAAATTTAAAAGGAATAATAGGCAATGTACTTTATCAAAGTGGTTCGTCACCGCGATATGGTATTTCTATATCTATCGATTGATCATGTCGTGACTTTAGGAACTTTCCAAGTTTCTTTCGCGGCAGAAAAAATCTGCCGAGTCTGCCTTCTACACTTTTCGTTGGGGACACGTAAACTTCTATAATTTTTACTGCGGAATTCTCGCCTCTTCACTATGTATATATATACTACGTAGACCGTTATCGGTGAGTTAATTTGTTTTGGTGTTTTTGTCCCATCCTATTATTGTTTGTGTAATTGTAAGTGCTCTCTTACTATTCATTTTTTTGTGATTTTGTCCAGGGCAGTTCAACTTTGTCGCGGACTGCCATGGTGATGACGTGAGCACTGGATCCTTGCTAGCTGCCTTGTGCCATGGGTCCGCTGAATTTCGGACCATGAACTGAAATAGCAGATCCTGGCGAGTCGCAGTCCACCTACACCAAAAATTGGTCAGATATTTAAAAAATTTTAGCATCAACTTTTCTTCTTGATGATTGCCAAATGGTGCAGCGTCCACCAACCACCCAAAGCTTGGACATTTCCTAAAATAAAATAAAATATTTTCAGAAACTTTAATTGTCTGTGCAATCTCCAAAACATGCTTGTTTTAAAATCTTAAACTTGAATACTGTCATCGTAATAAAATTGTTCCTATAGAAAAGGCCTTTTCTGGAGTATGAGCTTCTTAAGAAATACAATAGATTATTACTTGTATTTCATGGGTGCACCCAGCGTTTTGACTAATGTTTAAAATAATCTGCAATACTCAAACTTTACCTAGTTGTTTTATAGAGGCAGAAAAGTGTTATTTTGTTTTGTTGTGCCCCCCTTTTGGGGTTTTGTGTCTTGAACCCTTGTGGGCAAAAATATATATATATAAAAGTTGTCAACTAAAATAGTCTAATCTACGGTATGCACGGTAATGATAAGTTAGTCATGAGAAGGAGATGTGCCATAGTCTCAGTTCCACTTTTCTTTTGTTTTAAATTGACAAAGAAAAACAATGGTTATCAATTCTGTCATGCAACATTTTGAAATAATAATTAAGTTTAACACTATATTATAAGGTTATCCTTTGCTATTTTTTAAATGTCGTGTTTCCACGTGGGCAATGCTTTTGTAAGAGTGCCCGCAAACAAGAATAAGGTAAGACGATATATTTATTTTTGGGCTGGGCCCTGTGTGTGTTTGACTCATTTTGTGTTTGGGCCTGAAAGATCACATTCGCAGCGGACTATTTTCGATTCTAGTTATCCTCTGGGGCAACTTTGGTACTTGGATTGGAGGCCTTCGGGTGGGGCAATCTCCTTTATGGGGATTTCTCTGCCTGTTTCTTTCTGGGGTTCTAGACTTGAGTGTCAAAGGGGTGACTCAACTGGATGCCATGTTGGATGTTCTTCCATCCGACATCCCTAGACATAATAATATAATAAATATTGAAATAAATTTATACCAAAAAATATTTTGAAATAAGATTTTAATAAAAGCTATTTTAATATAAATGATAAAATATTAACACCCACCACCACCCATCCCCTCACACCCACACCCCTCACCACTCCTAACCCGTTCAACAAACCCAGAGACACTTGATATTTGCCAGTGACATTAACCTTGACCCATGACCTATGGTGACCTTGACACATGACTTTGCCCTTGACCAATGATGACCCTGGCTGACGACCTTGAACCATGCTCTTGACGCAAGACCATGACCCCTGACCTTGACCCATAGGATTGACCTCTGACCTTTACCTTGATCCATGGCAATGGCCCCTGACCTTATAATTAAAAATCGTGAAAAATTTAAAATAATTCTTAAAAATCGAAGAACATGTAACCCCATCCAATAAATCTAACCAACACCCCCACCCTACCCCTTCTAACTCGAATTTAATCACTGGCCTTACATAACATAAATTATCCCTCCAACCATACCAATCTATGGTGTGTGCCCATTGGCCACTAAATTACGACTTTAACACATATTTGTCCAATATTCGACACTATAGAAAGTGATAGTTATTTTTTTTAGCATCTATCTCCAGAGAGGTCCCATGTCGTCCATTCCTAAACTTTTTTTGGTGACTTCTAACATAAAGTGTTTATTGATAATATTTTTAATTTTAATGTCTTAAACTTTTATAAATTAAATAAAACACAACATATTTTCTTTATAAAAAAAAACTAATTTTATTCGGTAATGTACAGCATGAGGAAACGTATACACATTGAAAATTTATAATTCACACTTTGTTTTGTTTACTGCAAACCACTGTTCCCAAGTGAGCCCTGATTTACGTCTGTAATCGGTATATTGCTGAAAACGCGGTTTGCAGACATGGAATTTGTACACATTCAGAAGATAGATATGTTCAATTTTCTCTTTTAAGTCACCTGTGCTGGCACTACATTTCCCCTATCATTCAGTGAGTACACATTTACAGGCGCACCAGGGTTGTTCTCAAAATAACCCTTATTTGCTATATAGGAGTCAGAATATCCAGTCCACTAAGGCCTCCCACCTCAGCATACCTCTTGTCCACACACTGCGGATTCGATGACTTAACAAATCCAGTCAATGCTGACCACTTGAAACACTGGTTTTCATAGCTGTGGGTATTTATTATGGCATGTTTGTGTTTGGTAAAGTAGTGAAGGTCAACATGTGTCGATAGCTGTGAAGGTCCATCTGATATGTTATGTGGAGGAAGCCCCTTGCACATATTCATATGCACCCTTAGACCATCCATCACTGAAATCGACACACAGTTCGAACGCGTGTACTTCATTCGGGTGGAGCTCTTTGTACAGCCATGCCTCTCATGTCGATGGGGTTTTGCTGCTGCAAGTTAAGGTACTTTCACAAAAGCAACACTTATAATGTCGAAATGGTTCAGTAGAGGTGGTTGACCATACAGTTGTCGCTGGAACATAGGCCGATGGTCCAGTTGGTGATGCAGATATCACAGCTGAAGAACTAGATGACACTTCTGTTGGCCCCGTGCCAAACATTCCCAGAGTCTCTAGAAATTCCGGTAGACACATAGGTGCCTCAGCCTAAGAGGTAGATGATATGACTGAAGAGGAAGAAGTATGTCACTGCTCGTAACGCACGCGAAGAAGTTGATGGCGGCATTGGTACCATGCCCATAGCAGATGACAGAGGCACTACTGTAAGCAGCTCATCCGAAGAAGTCGATGGCACTGCTGGTACCACTCCCGAAGAACTCGATGGCATTGCTGTAGAAACCATTAGCTCTGATGGGAAAAGTACTAACGAATTTCTTACGAGTTTCACATTGGAGCCCAAAAAAAAAAAACTGTTTCAGTAGCGCTACATCTACACGCTGTAACCAATTACACAATGATTGGCGTCCGCAGCAACGTATAGTATTATTCAAGGAAAGGCGCCTCTAACCTTACACAACACCGATATTGATTCTAACTACTCTGGAACGCATCGTGCACCAACATGTGTTCTGGGGACAAAATTTTAAATGGTTAAAGTACACATGCCAAATATTCGAAATTACACACGTCAATGAATTCAAATAAATTGAACCAATAAAGGTCTGTACACGGACGAATCTTCAGTTAATTCTCTAAGTTATGGTGATGTCATAAATTATGTGGCATCATGAAAGAAATTATTTCAATACTAGTTCTTAGCAATATTATTATTCATGTATTCAAAAATGAATTTTTTCATACTAATGTAATTTATCCACGCGTTTTGAGCCAAAAGAGAATTTCCTTTGTTGTTTAAATTGTGTTGGAAATGCATTTTCCCGAAATTATTACAAATGCTACATTATTTCTAAAACTTGTAAGAGAAGAGATGATAATGGCTTTGTGAAAGAAACGTTTTCCAACTTTCTCATGAATGAAGTTCTTGTAATATTTATAAATATTACTTATGCAAGGAATTTTAATTGTTTATTATATGCAACAGATCTGATATTCAGTTCCCTCTTTAAGTGGTGATATTTTATTTGTATTTTCATCCTTATCTTTTCATTGCATTTCTCGGTTAGATACGTGTGTTACTGTAAGTGTTCAAATAATGAAGGTTTTCTTTTACTTATTTTTCCAAATTAAAATTGTTTTAAATATTTATTATTTGTTACTGTATTATGTAATATGAAGAGATTTGTAAAATGAATGAAATAAAATTTAGTCCTAATTTCCACTGCAACATGTGTCACGATAAATAAATAAAAGTAACTTTTAATCCAACGATATGTGCCGAAGAGATGTTATAACCACGAAAGGTTTTCGAATTACAGTAGTTGATAGTAAATTTATTTGTGCGTGCAAGAAACGTGGTTTATCTGCATGCGTGGGACGATTACGTCTGCACACGTATAAACTCTGCCAACGTGGAATCACTGTCCGTCTTCTTTTCTTTTTTTTTTTTTGCCGGAGTGGATTTATTTTGCCCGACTTGTAGTTTTCATCCAAAGCAAGCTCGTCTACCGCCTTTCAAGTGGTACAGCGGTTCTCGGGATACCAAAGACGTCCCAGCTGCATCGTCCCAGCTGTCTCTCCCGGCGGGTGAATGGCCTCGTGCTTTCCCAATCGGGCTAGGCGCGCTTCGCGGGAAAGGAAAACGAATTAGCCTTTGATCGCGACTACGCGACGTGAGTATACAGGCAGACCCCTGGGATTGTAACAAATGCAGTTCGTCTGCCTTCCCCTCCGCGTTATCCTCCTACTTCATCTTCTCCCTTTCCTTCGCCTTATCTTATCTTTGGTTTCTTTGTGGAACTTGTAGCTTTCGTGCAGTCAATGGCATTTCATTCGGCGCTTCGTACTCCTACGCAAGAAGCCCAGCCAACCGTAACATTTCTCTGTTTCATTCGGAGGGGGGAGCTAGATTAGAAACACAGGTGTATTTCGATAGCTTTTGCTGTTGCCAACACAGTTAACAAGACACATCCAGGACATAGAAATGGGTATAACACAGAAATGATATGGCTGCGCCAGAATCCGGGAACTGACATTGTGTCTGATTAACTATAGTATGTTCACGGTTTCTTTGTACTTTTTGAATCAAACCTTTGGAAAATCACCCCATCTATGTCGTGTTTGGTTGTTCCCCTAAAGAAGTCATGTAACAAAAGATTTTATACTTAATTAAAATTAAATTAATTCATTTTTGGTTAATTGAACTATTACCTGTATTTAATCTATAAACTATAATCTTTAATTTGTAATAATATTAATAAAACGGGGAGAAAATAGGTATGTTGGTAATGCGTAGAAAGATATAGCTCTCATGGAAAATATTATTAAACCGAATGCTCACGAATGTGGTGCGTTGTCCATTTGGTATAATTTTCTAGACTTAGTTAAGCTTTTTTGCTTAAGGCGAAGGGATATCCTGAAAGTAGAACTTTGGAATGGCTTCAAAAAAATTGAAGTAACCGTGAATCGACTATATTTCCTGTTCTGCTACTGTCTCTCAGAGACGGCTGGATCAAAGTATGCCGGTGGGGTGAACCGAATTTTCAAATAATAATTGAATGAGATATAGGAATTGCAATTTTATATCGATTTTCGTACAGATCTCAAAATTCGAACAAAATTAACACATTATACCAAAACTAAAAATAATTGCTCTTGCTATCAAGACGCTATGAAGAATGTTTCTTGAACATTTGTTTAGTTGTTCGTCCGCAATTCATTTTTAACCGTTGAGGTAAAATTTTAATTCAAAATAGTTAGGAGTAAACCTGTTACTGCAGGTGAACTGACGGTGGTATTCCTAGAAAACTTTAACATGTTGCACTTGTGATTTCATTCTACACTTGGACATGAAACCAAACTTTCTTTTGAAATACCTTTTCAGAATTGTATTAATCAGGTTTTTTAAATTATAACTCTAATATTTACACTAAAACAATATGAGTGTTTTTTTTAAATATGATTTGGTTTTTAATTTAGTCACAAAATAATAAAACACCTCACTATCTAGAAAAAAAATCACCTTCTCAACAGCCTTGAGGATGCTGACCACCAAAAAAAATGTAATATTATTTTATATTATATACTTTTTGCATAATGGCATGAAAACTCACAATTGTGTTTTAAGGTGACAAATCCTAAAAACAAACTCACCTGCCGAAATTATATAGTTCACATTGAAATATGATACAGTTAGAATCTTCAAGAAATATTCCAAATCATGGCATGCAGTGTATTCTCATTTTCAAAAATATTGTTCTTTATATGGACATTTTTGCATATTTATGATTTGTAACGTCTATGAGATTTTGTAAAATAAGTTTTTTCTAAGCACACATTAAAATTAATTATGAGTAGCAGGGGCGTGATGGTTTCATTTCATTTTTGATTAATCGGATTATCAATTTGATGTCAAATTAATTGAAAGGGTTAATCAAAAAAGGGTTAATGCTAAATCCAATTTTTATCCAATCAAATATTCTTAATCAGATTTTAATCCGATTAAAAATTTCTTAATCCGATCAAAAATTGAAAGGGATAAATTTATTGAAAGGTCAAATGTATTAAAAGGGTTACATGAATCGAAAGGGTTAATTATTTTTCTTGATTTTCCTTCTTTTTTTTGGGGGGGGGGGGGGGTAGCACGAGCTCTATACGATGTTGACGGTGTGGTGCCCTGGAGGCGACTGAACAGAAGGGTGGGTTGCAATGTCTTGTATAAGTTTAGAGTTTAGTGCAACAGTGGGCTAAGGATCTTTTTTTTTCTAATTTTTCTAATTTTGATGTGTTTTTTGGGATATTAGTGGTAGAATGGCGATTTTTACAAATATATATATATAACTTCTAAATGAGTTATAAAAGCATTCAGAGTTTTGAGATACAAACTTTTCCCCCAACTGATCAAGCGAGGGGGAATTTTAATGTTTACAATAATACAATCGATGCTTATGTTTTGGAAGAATATCGCCTGCTAAAAAGAGATGAAGTTGATGATGAGGCAAAATACGAAAACTTAGATAATATTGATGAGTGTTCCAATTTTTTTCCATTTCAGTTTTCTAGAGCAGAAATTTGAAAACATGAACAGATCATTGAAGCTGTTGACAATCCAGGAATAACTTCGACAATAACGAATATTTTGCTAAGATCACCAGGTGAACAAAATAATTTAGAGTCTACTGGTGTTGATAATAGATTTCGAGTAAAATTTGTTCGTAGTGATAAAATAAATGAAATAATCTATCCATTAAGATATTTGTTTGGTTTTATTCGCGATAGTAATGAAGTTAACTGGAAAGGTGGTTATAAAATCACTATATTTTTTTAGAAATCCATCTGATAACAATTGTGTATTTGTTTATGAAACTAAAAAACAGATGGTTCAGTTGATAAAACTTAGCTGATCCAAGTAAAATTGTTTTTGAAAAATAAGAAATTTTGTATCCTATTGTTGAATATGAAGCTAACACATCAATTGCAATTACAGAAAAAATATATAAAAATCCTTAAATTCAAATTGGTTTTAAGTGTTAGCGATTTTTAGAAAAAGATGTTCCTGCTGGGTCAAGTGTTTTCAATTTTGATATAACAGATCAGTTTAATAATTTGCAATTTGACATGACTGGTTTTGTAAATATGGGTTTTCAAAAGAATAGAAAAAAACGAGGCGAGTAATATGTGCATGCTTCAATGTTTCATCATTGTAATGTGAGAAATATTTTTGATAAAAATGGAAGAAATGAAATTTTTCCAAGGGAAAAATTGGAATCTAGATATTGAAAATGACATTTTCTTAAAATGTTTCTGGCTTTTAATGATTCTAGAATTCAGGGGGAATTCATCGAGTGAAATTGCTCATCAAGAAGTATAGAAATTATAAAAAGAACCATGATATGGAATATTAGAAAGAAAAAAAACAAGAAAAACGATCTACCATTAATTCGTGAATTACAAAATATTGGCAAAAAGTAGAACAAGTATGTGAAGAAAATAATAATTGAATAACAACACTAGTATCTGTTTCTGCAAAAAAAAATTAGATTATCCACCAACACCAGAAGAAACATCATTTGAAAAATAATTATTCCCAAAATCACCTAATGTTTAAGAGCGAATGGGCACTGTACTCATAAAAATTTGACGCATCCAGATTCTGTTATAAAACTCGGGAAAGAAATTTCTGAAAAAAAAAAAAAAAAAAATCTAAAAAACAGCATAAATTTGAAATTGGAGATACAGAAGTAAAGAGAAATAATGATAAACTATCTGTTAAAGGTAAAGAAATATACATTAACAAAAGGACTTTCTAATTTGTTAACAAAAAAACATAATCTGATCTTGAAGGTGAATTCACCGATAATGACTATGAAAATTACACAGAAATTGTTTTATCAACCAATGCTGCATTCCGAGAATGTAATCCTAAAAAGCCAATAAACTCGAATAGAAGTTGGAAGTATGCAATTATAATTAAGCCAATTTATAATAATCATATAAGAGCATCAAGATCAGCACCAAACGCACCAGAAACAGCGAATTTTACATATTCTCCTAGATCTGGAGAAGGTATAAAAAATACAACAATTTGCCAAAAGAACATATTTGGATGGACGGTGTTAGAAAATTAATCGATAGATTGTTAGTTATTCATGGTGAAGAAACTGCTGGAAATAACAATTATTACAATGAAGAGGTAAGTATAATGAATATGTTTAACAATAAAATTTCTGATTTTGTTGTGAATAACCAGAAAGGAATTCCATAACTAATAAGAGTTTTAAATGTTATTCCACACTCATTTTGGAATTGTGAACACCATGGCAAAGGCATTATAAGCTGGGCATTAAACAATTTAAATTTGCCTGAAATGCATTTGCCAGGTTATGATTATTGTGGACCAGTTACAAAATTGAATGAAAGAATAGAAGGAGGAGATATGGGACTAAATAAATTAGATGAAGCATGCAAATATCATGATATTGCTTATAGAATATAGGCATGTAGATGATAAAATTCTACAAAAAGAAGCTAAAGAAATTATGTTAAATAAAAATACTCCGATAGGTGAAAAAATTGCTTCTGCTGCTGTTGCCTCAACAATGTTTACAAAAAGAAAATTAGGTTTTGGAATTAAAACGTTTTATTGAATATATATATATATAATATATATATATATATATATATATATATATATATATATATATATACTTTTACAAATGAAGATAACAAATATTACTTTCGATGTACCCATTGATCAATTAAGATATTTGGGTGTATATACATTTTTAACAAAACAACAGCTTGAGAAAAAAAATTGAAAGAAGGAAAGTGTATTAAATTCACTTCACCATTCTCAACAGTTAAAAAATGACGAATGAATAAACTGGAAGTAGTTTACATCATGGAGGATTTTTCCCCAATTTTATTTGCAGCTTTAAGAGGTCTTGATGCAATAGCTGGAGTGGATAGTGCAATTTATAATTCTGTTGAACAAACTAAAAATAAATAAAAAATAATTAGAAGAACGACAGACACAATTTAGCAATGAAAAATAAAGCTGGAAGTGGTGCAGTTGCGAAAACAAGAGAAGGCCAAAGATATTTTAGCTCCTTTATATAATATCGATAGTGAAAATATGTAAAAAAATATTAATTATTAAAAATTTCAGAAATGTTTATATGATTGATGAACTACAAAAAAATATGGTAAAAATGAATGTGCTGTAGTTAATTTTGATATTTCAACAAATCCTGGCACTCATTGGGTCTGCTATTTTAAAGGAAATAATGATATTTATTATTTTGATTCATTTGGTGGCAATATTCCTAGCAATTATTTAATTATTTCTAAAATAATAATGTTTATTACAACGATGATAGAATTCAGCATTTTTATTCAGTTATTTTGGACATTTATGTTTAATTGTTTTACACCTTTATTCGAGATTTATGAAAATATGAAGATTCAAAATGCAATTCGAGTGCTTCTTCTTTACAAAATGAGTTAAGCACTTGCTTTGATTTTACAAAATCGTATGTCTCATTTTTTGGACGAAGAATTGTTAATATAGGCGAATGTATAAATAATAAAGATATGATCAATACAAGATTTTTTCATATACATATAGCAGATTATGCATTTAAAATTATGTTGATTCGAAATAAAAAACTATTGTTTCTCATCATGCTCTAAAAGAAGATATAAATTTACAATTCAATGCCACTATTGCTGATTACATAAAACTAATAAATAATGCAAAACAGACATTAACAAGATGTAGATTCAAAATATAAAACTATTGTTTCTGATGATGCATTAAAAATTATGTTGAATCAAAATACAACACTAATGTTTCTGATTTTAAAAACATTTTTAGATTCAAAATATAATACCATTGTTTCTGCTTTACGAGATCAAATTAGTAAAGTTTTTGTTTACAAGGCAGAATATGTTTCTATTCAAAATCGCAGAATTAATAATATGGCAGATCCTGTAGATGGCAAAGATGCTTTCAATAAAAGATATCTCGATAAAGAAATAGCTGATGAATTACAAAATTTAAATCAATGACTTTGAATTACGACAACCAATTTTTTGACTCGAAAATTTAAGAAAAATTTCATATAGTTTATTTGCTTGGAAAGTGGAATAAAAATAATAATGTTTTTCGCATAGATAATGATGTTTTTTTTCTTTTTTGATGGTTTGTACTGTTTATAAAATAATTTCTGATAATTTATCCGATTATACTCTAACTATTATTAAGGTAACTACAGGAATAGTTTATAGTAAACCATTTGATGTTAAAATAGGTGAATTTTTTACTTTTAAAATAAAAATAAAAATATATCTAATTATAATGTTGATGGGATGTTGACCTCAATAGGAATATTCGCGAAATACAAATATAAACTATATATATAAACTATTAAATGGAGACTACATGGGTTTTGAAGTGCAAGAAAATCACTTAAAAGAATCATATAAAAAATAACAGTAAATGCTTGTTGTGCAATCCTAAAAAATTAAATATTCTTAAAAAAAATTGCTGTATGCGAGAGAAGGAATAATCAATGAATTATAAAAACTTCCGTGAAAAAAATTTCTAAGAAGAAAAGTTATATCATATGACATGAATAATTTGCAGCAAATTGTTCTTTTAAAAATGGATACTGGAAGTTTAAAATATATATCTCACATAAATAAATGGTCTAAATATATTATGACAATTATCAATGTTTTATCAAATTGCTTTTGCTTTACCAATCAAAGATAAAACAACAAAAAATGTAGCAAATGCTTTAGAAAATATTTTGATGAAAAGAAAACCAAAACATTTACAAAGTGATAATGGCTTAGAATTTTATAATAGAATATTTAAAGAATTTATGGAAAAACATAATATAAATAATTTTTCTTCATTTTCTGAATTAAAAGCTAGTGTTGTTGAAAGATTTAATCGAACTTTGAACATTTAATGTGGAAAAAAATTTGCTTTGAATGGCAATTATAAGTGGACAAATATATTGGATGAAATTGTTAAAGAATATAACAACACAGATCACAGCACTATTGGCATGAAACCAATTGAAGTTAATAAAAAAATATATAAAAAAATTATTGCAAACAAATTTTGTGTTTACTACACTAAAATATAAAGTTGAAGATATTGATCATGTGAACAAACTGAATTTTTTTTTTTATGTTATACTGCTAATTGGTCAACAGAATTATTTACTATTAGTAAAGTTTTGAATTTTTGATGTGCCAACTTACAAATTAAAACTTAGTAATGGTGAAGAAATAATGGGTAGTTTTTATGAATATGAAATTACGAAAACAAACTATTGCGATGAATATTTGGTCGAAAAAGTTAGAAAAACTAAAGGAGATAAAATATTTGTAAAATGGTTGGGTTTTCATAATTCACATAATTCATGGTTTAATAAAACAGATATAGTGTGAATTTAAATTCATTTAAATTTGTTTTAAATTTTCAGGGCAGATGCTCAGATACCCTGAAATACCACAATGAATAAAACATAAAATTAATTATATTTAATTGTTATTTGTGAATTGTTATAATTACTGTGGTTTTACCATCAATCCATTTTAATAATTCTTTTCTTTCACTTCAAGAATTTGCATTACCTGTGTTGCCTAATTCTAATATTTCAATACATTTTTTAATGATATTGTTAATTTTCTTTCAGCAATGAAGTTATCTAATACATTCAATATTTTTTTTTGTAAATCAGATGATTATTATTCATCATTACTTAAAGACTCTGGCTCTGGAATAATTGGTTTCAAAATATACATTTCTGCTAAATGATTTTAGGTTAAATGATTGATGTAATCAAAATGTTTATCCATGTCTTAAATTACTGGTTGTACAATTTCAAGCAAATAAGTGTAGTGCAAAACAAATATTTCCTTGTTCTTATTATCACGAAAATGTCGAGTAATTTATGAATTAACTTTTCTGTTTTGTTTACATCGTAAAATTTCTTATGGAAACAAATGTAAAATTTCTCTTGTTCATTGTGTGAAGAATTGAAATGTGCATTTCTGGTAATTAAATGACAAGTTTTATTACCAACTTTAAAATTGTTAGTTGAGGCATATCGCCAAGATGTTGCGATATGTATATAACCATTATTTGTTTTCTGTTTAACTTTACCTATAAAATGTTTCATATTCATGTTAAAATGTTCAAGTTTTTTTTTCTAAAGCAAGTTGTTCAGATTAACGTTCTATCATTTTTTCTGCTTGTATTTTACCTCAATGTTTTTTTTATAATTTAAAAGAGTCATCTTTTTCTAATCAAAGGAATACCTTCGTGTGTAACACTTTTTTTTTTTAACTTTTTAGTGATTGGTAGTTTTTAGCTCATAGCTAGATCATAATGACCATATTCTGTGATAAAATTTCTATTTCTTTCAGTATATGTTAGAGTAGCGATTTTGGCAGGTCTACTAATTGCGTCTAATTTAGCCTTGTCTTCCACATCCACAAGTTTTTGGATAGTGCTGTTAGTATCTTTATGCTCTAATATTTCAGAAACATATTTACCACAAAACCAGGGCTCATTTTTATCGTCTAACACAATTGTAACCTTTTTACTGTTAAAAGTTTAATTATTTAAATCAAATAATGTAGTAATTTCATTGCCATCTTCTGGTTGTAGGTTCTCTAGTTGCAATTCTAGTGGTTCGGCCATTTTGTATTTAGGAAATGTGTTTTATAAATATTCTTTTTATGAAGATAACAAAAAATTGAAGGAAATAATTTTGTAAAATGTAGCCCATATTCATTAATACATATTTTGTGTGGTTGCATATTTTGTCTGATTTTCTTTTTTGGAAAGTGCATATTTTAAAGATAAAATGAGTGGCAATTTTTGCCGCACTATCAAAAGAGACAAAAAAAGAAGATTTATTGAGTTTTAAAAGAAAATGACATATTTTACGGACACTAATAAGCTTAACTCGATAAAATTTCAGTACCAAATTTTTTCGTCTTCTTAATACAAAAAAAAAGAGGATTCTCTGCTCAACAAGTTGAACAATTCACTTGAACTCACCAAACTACAAGATGTAGAAAATAATAAATGGTTTAGTGCAACAGATTTAGAAATTTACAAATCTTATTTTGGTCAAAAAATTAATTGTATTCTGGATGACAAATTAAAAATTTCATTACCAGAGCTCTATGTCATGATACTTGATCAAAATTCTTTGAAAATAATAAATGAGAAGGTTTTTTTATAATGTATAAAGGTTTAAATGAAATGAAAAATGGAAAATTTGTCCATGATCAAGAATTCTCTTAAGCACATTTGTGAAAGTATTTGTTATTTTTTTCTTCATTTTAACAAATTTGTTTCTATACAAATAAACATGACTTCGCCTATTTTTACCTGCAATTTGTCCAATATTTTAAAAGGTGCCGATGGTGCAAGTCCGCCATCTTATAAATTAGATCAAGCATCCAAAGAGCTCAAATATTAAGTTCACATATTTGATTTAAATTTACAAAGCTTACAATTATCACTCTTAGATAACACTGACGAAAAATATGAACTTGAGAAATGAAAGAATATCTAGAGCAAATAGAAGAAGTGTTTTAAAGATTAGTAGAGCTTCGAGAATAACATTTTTTATGTTTACGTTTTTTTTTTTTTTTTTAAGGGCACTTGAATTTTTACCAAATATTTTCAATGTTTATCAATGAATATGGTTTATATAAAGATATTGATTTTTTCATTAAAATAAAGTTTATTATATAAATTTGGAGACGAGCAACCTAGTGGGTGAGTTGAGAGAAAATAAATTGCACGAGTTGAGAATTATAGGTAGAGAATTAAAAATAAGGAAAATTATATACATTACATAAAGATGATCTTATTGCAAATATTATTCAAAAAAGAGAATATAAATTTAAAAATCATATCGAGAACCTAAATGATTTAACAGTTGCTGAATTAAGAACTAAAGCTAAACACATTAACATAAAAAATATATATTTAAAAGAACAAAGAAAACTAAACTTTGCAAATTTACCTTTTCCAAATGGTAAAATTATATATAGAAAAGCTAAAAAGGTTTTAAAAGAAATTTTCCCTTTTTCAAATAGTGTATATGTGATCAACAAAAATAGAAATACTAATAACACATATGAAGTTGAGAGAGCTTTTAAGTGCAGGTTATCAACATACAACATTGAAAACAATTTTAATATAGTGTTACCCAGAAATTTTTTAGCTTCGGTAAAGCAGCAAATATTTAAAATTTTACACGATGAACTTACAAAACATAGATTTGTTAAGTCCCACATTAAATTTGCTGCTCATTTTCGAAGTCGAAAAACTGGCGTGATTCAATATTTGGCGACATTCACTCATACACATTTACAATATTGAATGAAAGAGAGATTAAAAAATTTACAAACAAATAACAAATGAAGAGGAAGACATTATACAATCCTTTTATTTTCAAAGTAATTTCCTCCCTGTCTTACACTCATCCGGTGTTAGTGAACTTTATGACATAACCTTGGTACCTTACTTAATAACCAGACTTGAGAAGTTTAGTGCTCGTGGAAACGGGTGTACTTTATAACTGATATAAAAAATGGATGTACATGTGAGCCAATACCAGCCATTCACCGCTGGGGGTAAACAATCAAAGTTATTAGCGATAAGGTTTCGAGAATCGTTAAAATCTCTTCACTCGCTTCGATCCAAAGATAAATATTTTTGCTACAAGGTATTATACAATTGAAAAACCGTATCAAGAGTGAATCAATCAACTGACAGATACTGCCTTAAAATAACTAATCTGAAGTTATAACAACCATAGAGCCATTCTAACAGATAGAAAGCCAACACCTCATCTAGAATCCACTGTGAATAACAACTTCTCACAGATTTGAGAGTAACGAGTTCGTCTTCCTGCAACTTCCACCTAATGTTATCGACCTCTTTCCCAGAAAAGAACATTGAATGGTTTTTGCATATGTAAACAAATATTTTAAGAAGAGTGTGATTTTAGTATATGTAAATAAATATTATGATTGTTGTAAAAATGGGATATATTAAACAATGTATTTCAAAGTGAATGTGTGTTTGATTTATCTCCAAACTGTAGATCTGTAAGTTTATAAACAAATTTCTTAGAGGAATGAGTTTGTGAGTTAATGTTTTCGCAAAAATATAATATAATGTATTACTTTATCAACCAGTGGTAATAACTTTATACATTGTTTATTTGTAGAACATTTATTTATTCGCCGGTGTTACCTTTTTTTCTACATATATATCTTGAAAACTGTATTTCAACATGACAGGACTAAAATTATCTGTTTAATTAACAAGTTTTAAGTGAGCAGAAATAATTGGATGTGAACTGAATACGTACTTTTTCCTTCAATCGGTTTAACGAGTGTTCACAAGAGCTGGCGAATCACTTTGTCGGAGCGCTTTCCATAACAGCGAACACTACTCTCTTGCTGTGAAATCATTTTGTGTGAATATCACCTAAAAATTACGAAATAAATAATTTACTTAAGTATAATAGTTTTAAAGACAAATGTAAAATGTGGTTAATAGGTTTCAATAAACACTGGCGGTTTCCACAGGATATTTAAAACACCTAGAAATATTATTTACTCAATATATGCCTTTATGGTGAAAATCACTTCATTTATGTTTATTCGGAAAGCAAATGTGTATGACTCTTCACATAAAGTTTGTAGGATCCCTACAGCTGGGACATGTATAAACTGAAGCATTGTTACCAGTCCTTGTCCTGAGCGAGAGTTCTGCTGGTCGTTTGAAGACAGTTCGCTTGGGTGTTGCATTCCCCATTGACAAAGGAAGGAAATCGTCCATCATTGGCTAGTGCCCTGTTTCATGGCAGAAAAAAGATGGACAAAGTCGCATTAGACTATAGCAGTGACCCAACCTGTTTACGAACTCACAACAACACCATTCTACGCCTGACTGCAATGACAACCTGCAACACTTGTCAGGTGATATCGTCATCTATTTAGCCACGGTTCACACCTCGTTCACAGCATTCACAGTAGTATTTATCGAAATATTTCCGTTTATCATGTATTTAATCTTGGAAACATAAAATACGATATAAGTTAGACTTTTTTTATGCCCATTAATAAATTTATTTCATTTTTAGTAATCATTGACTAACATTTGAATCTAGTTTCTCTACTACTGTTAATTACGGGAGCCGCTAAGATTTTATTTCGATAGCTTATAGTGTAGAAATATTTTCCGTTATTTTAAAGTTTTCATTCGTCTATTATTTCTTTTAAATAATCCGTAACTCATTCGGCTAGGATTAGAAAATATGGTTTTCCGAAACTAGTCTACGTGTGTTCACTACGAGAATTTTTTCAAACAGTCCCTGTGTACAAAGGCTGTTGACCAGCTCCAGGTATGGCGAGTTGTGGGAAGGAGCAGGTGGGGGAATAAGTCACAGAACAGGACAGGACAGATTTTCGGGAGAGTCCACTTTTCATGGGTAAAGCATAGTTTTGCAAAAAGGTCACCACTTTGGAAGGCTGATGGTGAAGGGCGGAGGTTTGGGGAGGGTAGCCGTGGCCTTGGAGAAGAACTTGCTTTTCGCACAAAGGCAGCTTCTGAAGTAGGGGTGGGAGGGATTGTCTGGGTTATTGACCTTAGGGCACGTTACTCTAGACTCGAGTTGGTTCTGAGGGTGTGGGGTGCAGGGTAGGGTGGCTATGAGCAGACAGCTCCTGATCTGTACACAACAAATCAGTTATCACCATCTTGACTCGGTGTTGAAAAAATTGACAATCGAGGGCATACAGGCGAATGTCCCCATGACACATCGTTCTGGTGAGGGGTGCAGGGTATGGGTGAGGGGTTGGGAGGGAGGGGGTTGTAAGCAGGACTCTTCCTACATGAACGAAACTAGGCAGTTGACGCCATCTTGCCTTACTGCTGACAAAATTGACAATCGAGAGCAGCCTGGGGTCGCTCTTAGACGAGGGGGGAGTGGGTATAGGGAGCTCTGGAGCAAAGTGACCTCACCTACCAAGTCGTCGCCATCTTCAGGTGGTGATAGAAGCTTGGACTAGACGATGTGTATAGCTCTCTCTCTATCTCTCATCTTCACCACATCTCTAGAAACTTGGCGGCCAACGAGGCTAGGATCGGGGATCCGAGGTTACCTCAACTAAGGACCGGCAATCATCTCTAGAGTTAGCCGCAATTTTTGTTAAGTGATATTATTTGCTCCGGGGTTCACACCTTGTCCACAGTATTTGTAAACTATATTGTGAAATATTTTTTTTAATTTATCGAAAAAAATTTTTTTCATGTGTTAAATGATTTTCCTTTCGGAATTTTAAACTGCATTTGTGATAAGTAATTGATTTCATCATTTTTCTTCGAGGAAAATTGTATACTCAAATCGTTCTCTTGCTTCGTGATTATATTTTCTCTTTAAGTATGTGCAATTTACCTTTTTTAAGTTAATATTTGTCATAATTAAACCGACATACCGTCAGCTTCGACACGAACCTCGCGCTAAACTTCAATGGGAAGTTTTATTGCTTGTTAAAAGTGAATTAATTTAAAATACTGCTTCTTACGATACAAACATTTATTCGCAGTGGTAAACCAATTCTCTGCATAAATCGTTAAATAATGTGAGTGATTTATTTATTTATTTTCCCAGGGAAGGGAAATTGTGAATTTCAAACATGGTGGCGGGGTAAGTTTTTTTTTTTAAATTTAATGTTTAATGTTTAATGTTCAGAAAGATGTGATTAAATTGTTCATGAATAATAACTCATTAATAGTACTTTGGTAGATTTTCTGTCAGTCGTAAATTTCTACTCGCCCTCAATCTCCACACACACACACACACACACACACACACACACACACACACACACACACACACACACACACATATATATATAAGCAGGCGTACGTCATAGCATCCACTCATTCTTCAAGTGACCTCCGAGGTGGACGGAAGTGAGATTTCTGGGAGCCATTTCATTATGGGTTTTTCTTCTGAGCTCGATCTACGAAGATTCCTAGCAGTTTAAAAAGACTGTTTGTGTTAACAAATGTGCTCTATTTATGGAAACGTGTAGTATGTTCATTACTTAAAAAAATTATTTTCTCTTTTTGGATGTTTGTGCATTTCTTCCACTACATGTATAAAGTCATGTGGGATTAAACTCTATGCAAGTTGGTTATTTTGAAACAAATCATTTGGGTTACAATTTTCTATCATTATATATTTTACTTATCAGAATAGGCTCGATGCTATTGTGTCGGATTTAGATAGTATTCAGAGTTTTTTTGCAGTAAGGTATTATTCACCAGGCTGAATCGTGTAATTTGTATGCATTAATGGGTTATTTATTCATACTGACTAGCTGCATTTCGTTTTGTGAGTTTGCACTTGTTGACATCAGATGTAATTCACCTACTCAAAATTCTCTTGTGTGTAAATTATATTTCTAATCTCGAGACTCACATTACATTTAAGACTCACATAATTGCAGTTATTATTCACGTAGTTTCAAATTTGTGATTCGATGCATGTAATTTATTCATACATAGAACACTCTGAATTTATGTTGTCTGTTAAATATATTTAAAAAAAATCACCTATGTACCACCAATATCCCTACAAACACATCGGAATTAGAAAAATTAAAAAAAAAACCCTTAGTCCAGTCTTGCACTAAACATTGCAACCCACCACTCTGGTCACCACACCGTCAACATCGTACATAGCTCCTGCTAACCCCCACCCAAAAAGAAAGAAAGAAAATCAAGAAAAATAATTAACCCTTTCAATACATTTTACCATTTCAATACATTTTACCCTTTCAATAAATTTAACCCTTTAAATTTTTATCGGATTTGGACCAGATTAAGAAATGTCTAATAGGATTAAGGATTTTTTCTATCGGATTAAAATCGGATTAGGGATTAAACCTTTCAATTCATTTCATATCAAATTACTGATCCGATTAATAAAAAGTGAAATGAAACCATGACGCCACTACTACTATTATGGCATGGTATTTCGGTAATTCTTGTTATTTGTTCTATAATATATTATCATTTATCTTATTTATATATTCCAAAAAAAAATCACTAGAATTCTTATTTTCACATGCCATAGTCAGATTCGGTTAGAAATCGTGAATATTTTTAAAGCCTAAATATTTTTTATAACACTCTAACTAAATTATTTCTTTCGTGATTGTATGAACAAGGTTTTTTGACTCTGCTAAGCGGTTTGCGGACCAATTATGAAAGTTCTGCTTTATAGTAGCAGAATCCTCATTGGTCGGGTAAAAAGGGTTAGTATATTCATACGTGTATGACTGTCAATAAGGAACGACAACTGTCGGTTTGTGCAGAATGCTGGATCCTAGTACACAGTCAAATTTTTTTTGCGATAAACCGCCATTTTTAGCCACAATATAACAAGTATACGATTTAAACTTATTTTATGGGAGGGAAATTATACTTTTTAAGTAATGTCTACAAGGCAGGCGGCATTCCGTGCAGATATAAAATAATGAAAATTTGCTCCTTTTCACGATAAAGTGAGCACTTTAGGAATGAACCATAGAAAAAAAGTCACTGCCCCTGCATGCGTATATTTTAATGGGCGCTCTAAGTAATATTTGGCCAGTAAAGTTGGTAACGATGGATGGAAAGTAGTTCAATATCTTAACGTGTAATAAAAAGTGTTAGGAAACGATTTGTGATAGCTTAAAAATAATTATTTAGTTTTTTTTTTTTTTTTTTTTTTTTAATCGATGGGTAAAAATGAGCAGATTTAGTATTTACTTTCTTAATTATTTCACATTTTAATTTGGCCGACGCATGAATAAAGTGATGAGGTCCCTGGCGATGTTAATTTCCCATAAGGCAGAGGAATACACAGCGTGTATACAAGTAGATGTTAAGCAGTGCTTTCGAAAGTGCTCAATTTCCCGTGAACGGCCTATATAGTCCGCTGTACGCACGTAGCTGTAAGCGCGGACACGTCACACGCGGGGGGATAAAGTCGCCCGAGCAGAACACGTAATCGGCGCGTTTGTTCAGACGCGCGTGCGAGAGCGCACCTGCTGCTTCTCGTTAATGCGAAAAACGGCGACTGTTAGGAGAGCCGTAAAAACGAGACCCGAGGTAATACCCTAGCTAAAGGAAGTGTTTGCGGTCTTAAACTTCCGTCGGTTAATGCACTGAAACACTCCCGTGGGAATCCCTGCTTGTAAATTAGTTGTGCGCTGCGGGGGGATGGAACTTTGATAACCAGGTTTCAAGGCCTCCGTTGTAAAAAAAAAAACTATATTGCACAGAGTTTTCTGTGCACAGCGTTTTATTCATTTTTTTAAATATTTATTTACTGTGGCAACAAATTTTTCCAACCCATATTTCATGAAACGTTAATTATTGTAATCTATTCGCAGTATCTTAACACTTTTTGAAACGATCCTTGGAAAATGACGTTTTTTGGTAGTTTTATAAATGTGTAATGTATCACAGATATTTCATACTTGTGTTAGCATAAAAGTTTTTGGTTAAATTGAGCGAGTGAAGAGATTTGGGTGACTCTTAACAACGAGGTCTTAGGAGACGATGAGGGTGATTGGAGTGAATATGGAGCGGCGCCGAAATGAAGGGGCGGGGGAAACGGGAGGTGCCTGAGAAAACCCGTCGACCAATGGCGTCGTCCGGCACGATTCCCGCTTGCAAAAATCTGGTGACCCCCGCCGGCAGCAGACAATAATTCCTAGCACGGATTGCATGGGAAACCCATAATTCAGAAGTACCCGTTGTAACAGCAGCCAACCAAAGAGTAATGAGGACGGTCATTACTATTTAGACCGACTTGCCGAAAGTCATGGGATAGGGGTCTAGTATCGTTCAGGCCCTTCTCTGGCCTGGCGAAGTGGAGTAACTCGTCGTGACATCGATTCCACGAGTGGTCGATACACCTGTGGGCAGATGTCGACCCATACCAGCTGGATAGCTACTCATAGCTAGGGACACCCGAATTTCGCTGAAATACTTTACGACCAGTTGTATTTCATATAACTCTAGCTCAGATACACGTCAGCGATTGGGCGATCTAGGTGTTACGTGTCTATCCGCGAATCACAGACGTGCAGTAGCAGAGTAACATAATTCTGATTGGCCAGTCAAGTAAGAAAATGCCTTCTCGCAGAGGCACGCCGCCAATAAGCAAAATAGTACTGCTGGTATGCACGTAGGGTATTGAAACCTAGCATGTGCGTAAATCTTCTCGCGAAGTTCGGGTGTACCTACTCATAGCTCTCTGCTATTTGTGGATGCAGGATCTCGAATGAGAATGCACCTCCCCACCACGTCCCATAAATGCTTGATAGGGTTCATATCGGGCTACACTGTAAAAAATGCTCTCGTAAACTTCTTAAACTGTAAGGGGATTTTTCAACAAATACTTAGTATGGGAATATTACTACATTTCAGACTGCGAATATAGGATTATTAAGCATTGTTACAATACAAAGTTGACGACTTCGCTACGGATTTGACTCTTTCCTGAGAAAATGCAGGAACGCTAGAGGCTGTTCACGATAAAGTGAGCAATTTCGGAATAAATCTTTTAAAAATGTCAATGCCCCTGCCTGCGTATATTTCAATGGGATCACATGCACCCAGTAAAGTTGGCAACGATGGATGGAATATAGTTCCATATTTAACATCGAATAATATGTGTTAGGTGACTATTTGTGATAACTTCAATTAATTATTTCTATTTCTGATTTTTTAATACATCGGAAGTGTAAAAATTACAATATTTGTAAACTATTTACTTTTGTGATAATTTCACTGTTTCACTTGAACGACGCATGAATAAAGTGACGAGGTCCACGGAAATGATAATTTTACATATGGCGGAAGAATACACAATGTACATACAAGTATATCTCAAGCAGGGCTTTCAAAAGTGCTCATTTCATCGTGAACAGCCTTTACCATGGATGTATGGAAAAATAATTTACCTTTTCTCGCTTTCTCGCTGTACTATACACTGGCGGGAGCAGTCACGCGCCTCTTTGCCACTGGGAGCGGGAGGGGTCTGTCAGATGTTGACAGAACCAGCCTGTAATGGCTCTGTCTGGTGGGGGTGGCCTAGACTACAGGGAAGCACATCCCCTCCTTGTCCGTTGTTCGGTGACCAATTGGCACTTGCTAAGATCTGGTGGAGATTTGGTTGACAATTGGAAGCCAATCCCTTGCCTGATCCCGCTCCCGGAGCGGTCATTGGACGAGCGTGAGGCCTGGTTGACCGAAAGGGACGCCTACCTCCTCTGTCACTCTGTAGGCTCTCCTGGCGACCGGTGGGCCCAAAGAGGTTGGCTGGTATGAGATGCGAAGGGGAGCTATTGCCAGCTCTAGTAACTGGGAGCAAGTCGATGAGTGCACTCCGGGAAGTGCTAGTGATGCGTAAGCTACAGCTTCTCCTAGTCAAGGGAACCCACACCTCTTCGTGGTGTTGCCGTTGTGCCAACCATCCGGAAGGCTCACACCTGGGTCACTCCCGGGGCGTTCCCTATGCCTGGTTTTACCAGAAGGTGTATGTGCCTCGCAGGATAAGCTCGAATCATGGGCAATTCATGACGGCGGTTCCTACTGGCGGGCGGGTCGACTCCTTTACGATCAGTGGGGCCTTAAAGTTGAGTTACAATGTGAAGAAATTCAGACTGGAGGGACCTCTTTCAGGTGTGTCTGATTGTGGAGAAACCTAGTTGGAAGGGAAGGAGGAGCATGGGCTGACCTCCATTCCCCACTGGGTTTCCTTTGGAAAGCCCAGAGGTCAGGATTAGAAAGGACTCGTGTTGGCAGTAGGGATTGCCTGGACTACATGTCCAGGTATCCGCTATGACAGTGGAGTTTTCCCCTAACACAGGAATACAGGAATGCCATCAGGCAGCTGGCTTAAATGGAGAATGTACCTGACTGGTGGGAGGGGAAGCGAGGCCCGAGGACTGGGGGTAGCTGATCACCTAGTCCAAGGGGCCTTAAACCCCGTACCCGCAAAGTGGTCACAAATACTGGATACTCTTAAAACTCCGGTAAGGGCTTACGGCTAAGAGGGGTTAAAAAAAAAAAACAAGTAATTATTTAGTACCTATACACTGATGTGGGAAATTTAAGAATAATTTCTTAGAGCGCAACAAGGTGGCCGCGAGAATTGTTGAAACTTTCCAGACTGCTCCTCGAATCAAATCGTGGATAACTTGGGCCTGATGACACGTGGACTTATCCTGCTGGAATATCGAATAGTTGTGACGGTGCGTAGGATTGCAAGTGGTCACCAAGCTGTTCGTCGACGTCATAGCACAGCTGATACAGATCTGGGCATTTTCAAGACGTAATTGTACGGTGACGCCACCGACTGTTGCATTTACATACTGCCGTCCCATGACTTTCGGCATATCGGTGTAGATTCCACTCGCTATTTAAAACATGACCAACGTGCCCAGTTTAAATTTTCGCATAATATTTAATTAGGGATACGCTCTGGATGCTGAGATTTACTCACTCGCAAGGTATACAATGAATAAACAATTCAACATTTGGTAACCAGTATGCTGACAAAAATGTTTTGTTGAACCAAACAAGATTCGTTTATTGCAACCAAATTATTTGTTGAGTTGGTTGGTGCAACTAAAGCTTTGTTTGGCTGCACGTATATTAAACAATTCGGGCCGACATAAAAAAAACTTCGAACGTTGAGAACCGAGTTTCGAAACTTAGATCACCTGCGTTCGAGCGCTACGGCTTAGTAATCTCAGCTAATGTGACTACTGAGGACCTCGCCTAGCTTTTAAATAGATATACTTCAAATATTGCGCAACGTGTGCAAACAAATATTCCAAGTTTTACAGCTTAACGTGTCAGTTTCTTGTTACATTGTTTTATTAATATGTTTATACGATTGTTAAGCATGAATATATGCAGTAACAAACACTGTTACTCCCCCTATTTGTCACAAAAAATACAAACAAACTCTCGAGCTGTTTTTTCGAACGAAGGTAATCAAATGAATGGCCAAACAAATGCATACAGTTGATTCGACAAAATATTTAGTTAACAGTCTTTTTTTTTTTTTTGCCCAACACACAGATTTTGTTTAGTCAAACATATATTTCGTTAGACGAACAAAAATAATTTGGTTGCTTTTCAAATTTTGTTTGCTCAACAATATATTTTGTTAGGACAGCTAAATATATATTTGGCCCTATACAAACAAATATTTTGTTCGATTTTCTCTCAGTGTACTGTATATAGTACGCATGTTTACGTAAAAATTCGGCGAAGTAAGAAATGTTTCTAGACTGGAAATTTTAACTAAATTTTGGGGGAAATATTCTGCCCGTATCAGTTTTTTAATACACTTTCACTGTAATCAATGCAGGCCTACAGCAGAGTACAATCGCTTGAGATGTCCCCGTGAGATCTAAATGGGCCGAGAATATGAACAAGACGACGATTACCGCGATGCTTGATAAAACACAACCTGACAGATTTGATTTCAAGCTGTCATACATTTGCGCTTTTTTTTTTTTTTTTTTGTGGAGTCTGTTCTAAGACCCAATTACAAATCTCTATATTACGGACCCTCTAACTGTAAACGGAGAACACGCAATAAAGTTTCTGGCGCCATCATTATCAGAAATTTATTCGTTAAACTAACTCTGTAATAGTTCGTTAAAAAATGGAAGTAATCACGTTAAGTTTGTTAGGCAACATAATTAAATCTGGGGGTCTGTTCGTGCGAAGTATTTTGTCGTTGGCAATTTCGAACAATTGTCGTTCCCACCTTCTATTCTGGTGCGTGCCACGAAGCATAGTCTCCTAACAATACCTTCTTTTTTTTTCTCTCTCTCTCTCTGTTATGTTTTCCCATTTCTGAATACCTCCCGTGAACCAGCAAGGACGAGAGAAAAGCGCTCTCTTTACAAACAAAAGCTGAACACGACACCGCGTCGAGCACATAAAAAGCCATTTGCTGTCTCGCCAGGAGCGTTAAAAGAGTACTTGCATAACACCGCGAAAACACTTTTTTTCATTTTTCATTCGCCTTTTCTTCTCGGCATTTTGCTTTTAATTATTGAAGTGAAACTGGAGCGTGGAGCGGTATCGTTTCATTAAAACTTCCCAGCTGTTTTCGCTTGAAGATAAAAGTTATATATATATATATATATACATATATGTGTGTTCTTTTTCTCGTGCGGAGATTAAGCTCGCACAAACAAATGACTGGCGCTGCGCTCGTACCCCTTCAACAGGAATCTCTGGCGTTTTACGGCGCCCAGCGGCGTCGTAAAGCACTCTCTCACGCGCGCCCGGGTGACGTCTGCCGGCGCCATTACGTGCCTGTAAGACGCATGTATCTCGTACGCCGACCCGGGGCGCCATTACTGCTCGGTAGCGTCCGAGATAGCGAGCGTCCCCGCGCTTAAAAAAAAAAAAAATATAAGACAGCGCATCTGTGAAACTTTTTCACGAACGTTTAAGAGGCGCCAGCCCGCGCTGCTCACGTAGTTCTGCTGCATTGCCGCTACGAGCGCTTGTGCACTTTTAAGGCCGATGGCGCACGAAAGCAGTACATTTACCCGATTTTCGCTATAACGCGTTTGTCGTAGGGTTCATCGGATTTTTTTTTTTTTTTTTTTTTTGGCATGACAAGACGTAAATATTAATTTTTAACAACTTCGTGCAATTTTAAATATTCACTATAGGCTGTTCACGGTAAAATGTGCACTTTTGAAAGCCCTGCTTGAGATCTACTTGTATACGCGTTGTGTATTCCTCCTCCTTATGTAAAATTAACATTGCCACGGGCCTCATCACTTTATTCATGCGTCAGTCAAATGAAACTGTGGAGTTATTAAAAAAGTAAATACTTTACAAATCTGCTTGTTTTTACACTTCGATGGGCAAAAAAAAAAAAAAAAAAAAAAAGCGAGAGAAATAAATGCAAGTTATCACAAATGGTTACTCACCACTTTTTATTCGACTTTGAGAATGGCACTATTTACCATCCACTGTTACCAACTTTACAGGGCGAATGTCACTCAGTGCGCCTATTAAAATACGTGCATGCCGAGGCAGTGACTTTTTTCTAAAGTTCATTTCAAAAGTGTTCAATTTATTGTGAACAGTTTTTACCTTTAATATTCTGTGAGCACTGATGGAAGATGAGAAATAAGATATTATTTCTTATTTTCCATCAGTGCTCCGACAATAGTAATGATAGTGAATGTCCATCAATGTAAGAAGGCGTTAGAAATTATTCTTTATGTCTTTACGTGCCAAAAACTTTGCAAAAATTTCTGAAAGACAACTTTTAACTGAAGTTAAGGTAAATACACGGTTTTTGTGCACCATTGTGCTTATGGCGTGAACCCGAGACTTTCGCGAGTTCAAGCGGTGACGGGTTGGAATATAAGGGAGCACGCGTTTGGACTGCGTTGAAGAGCGTTTGAAATGCACGTTTTCAAGCGGAGCTATTAAACGTGCGGCTAATGTGGACAAGAGCGCAGACGTTGTCGGGGTCTTGAAAGCCGATTAGGGTGTGTTGCCGGGGGGGGGGGGGTAACGAGAGAACCCCGAGAAAACCCCGCCGACCAGCGGGGCAGATTGTCTTACACCCGAGAGCCGACCTGATAGAGCAAAGTTAGTGAAGGGGCATCCCCCTTCTACCGCCATCGAGAGCAGAGCATTTAGACAGTGAACCCCACTCGTCGTCCTTCTTGCACCTGCCCTGGATGTAGAACGCCAGGAAGGGATCCCCACGTGGGAATATCCCGGGGCGACCCCACCGGGTATCGAACCCGGGTCTCGAGCGAGTGCTCTCGCCTCGGCGTTACCGCGCCTCTCATCTGTGGTTGAAGATGAACTAAGGCGAGACTGTACGAACATGTGATACAAACAACTTCATTGTAAATACTGGAACAGTTATATATGGACACAAACTCTGCAAGATAATTCAATAGGTTCTGACAAACTGACATCGGGACTGATTTGAGTTATTTATTACATTAAATTCATTGAGGTGATTGTAAATTGAATTAATTAAATTTATTGATCGTAAATAGCAAATGATAGCAATTTGTTGTGAGCTATTGAGTATTTTCATTGTATCCATTGTAAATAAATTAATAAATTTCAATTAATAAGACATCCATCCCTTAAAAAAACCTGCCTAAGTCCACTGACTTTGAGAAACCGTGACAGTTGTTGTTTTTGTTTGTTGTTGAATTTGTATTTCAGAAATTCCAGAAACCACAATAAACATTACATCTAGTTTGCTGTGTCATTAGAACAAAGGGATTTTATAATCTATGTAAAAGTACACATTTCAGCTACCAGAAGTCAGACACGTTGCTGGAAAATGTGGTTACACTACCAAAAAATATTTAGGTGGCCTGGGATAAGAGCGGCGGCTCTTTGGAGTAGCAAACGGCGAACAAACACTTTGTCCAACTGTTCGAGTGTCCAACTGTTCTACCTTTTATGACCAACTGTTCGACTATGCAGGGGTGGCAGTCATCCCCACCCAAACACTGTTGTTAAAATACGATCCCTCCTTTCCTTTCCAACCCGACGAATCATAGAAGAGCAGAGCAATCGAAGCATTTCCTGTCCTCTGAGACCGATGTCCAACTGTTCGAGTGTCAAACTGTTCGAGTGACCAACTGTTCGAGTGTCAAACTGTTCGAGTGACCAACTGTTCGAGTGTCAAACTGTTCGAGTGACCAACTGTTCGAGTGACCAACTGTTCGAGTGTCAAACTGTTCGAGTGACCAACTGTTCGAGTGTCAAACTGTTCGAGTGACCAACTGTTCGAGTGACCAACTGTTCGAGTGACCAACTGTTCGAATGACCAAATGGTCGAGTTTGGAGGGGTAGCAGTTGCAGTGGCAGCTATTTAGATCGTAATAGAAAATAAATACTTTTTAATATATACCCATTAAAATTTTTTTACAGTGTCCTGCATAGGCAAAGAGAGTTACGACAAAATTTGTGATTTTATATTTGTACCATATATTGCAACATTCCGACACTATCAGTTATTAGGCTACCCTTTCCCCGCAAAAAAAATATTTTGGGTCCATAGTTTTGCATAAATTCATGTCAAAACCACAATTTCACTGTATTAGAAAAGTACAAATAATGAAAACAAACTAACGTGCAGAAATATGAAAAATTCATGCTAAAAAAACACGCCAAGAGTTATTCAAAGACGTTTATATAATCGTACATTAAAATGGTTCTGCATTAAAAAAAAACTGCCGAAAATAAGGAAATTATTGAATTTTTTTAATTTGTGTCTGCCCCAGAATGTTTGTAAAACAATTTATGCTAAGCATACCTTAAAACTAACTAAGACAAGAATTTTCAGTCGTTCTTGTTAAATTGGCTGCAAATTGGTTCGTTTACTTTATTTGTACGTTATAAAAACATTAACATTGTGTTTGTGACATGTTATTTGGCGAAATCCATTAGACCTGAAAAAATCTTATCTGCGGATAAAGTAGTTACAGATGTCTACAAGTTATGGTACAAATATAAAATAACAACATTTTGGCAGACCAACGCATTTAAGAGCCGCCCAAACTACGCTCTTGAGGTGTCGAAAACGTGAACACGGCTTTTGTTTTATCGACTCGCAGTTCCCCATGGCGTCTCTAGGAACCTGCGATCAAGTCACTGAGGTACTTCGAATATACGTCCTTTTGAAGTCTTAAGTAAATTCAGGAAAGTTCCTGGTCCTCACATATTCCCCCCGGATGAAGTTCAACTGTCCCCCTAACCAGTTCGTCTCGGACTTGTCTGCAGCACAGGCCGTTCGTTGCTCCAGCCCCCCCCCCCCCCAAATCCACCACCCACCATCATCACACACCTCGAACTTCTCCAACGTCCACGTCTCACGCGTAAGTTTTCAGACCCTGTTAGCGAGAAGCGCGCTAAAGCCGGCGCGAGTTCTGCTGAATCAGCTCGATGCATCCGGGAGAACTTTGGAACGCACAAAAGAAGTCTTCCGTCTGCTTCATCGCTCGCCAGAGGAGCATGCATGTTGTTAGAGGAACTATAACTTCTTCCCGAGAGGGGGCGTCGTGACGCAGCTGTGAATGTGTACTCTTCAAGATTGCTTTTGTCTTGTTGCTACATCCAGAAGGAGAAATTTCGTCACATACCAGACAAACAATTTGAAGTTGAGGGAAGACCTCCGTTACTAACAGCGCGCAAGTGCTTCCGTACTGCGATGTAGCGGGTTCGAAACCCGCTCAAACGTGGGGTGTTTTTGGATGTACGCTTTAAGTTAGTATAGTATGTAAGCTGCCCAAGCATGCGACGAGAATGTTAGAAACAAAAAAAAAACAGCTCGTTTAATATAAAGACATTATTGAAACATTTCATAATGTTAATAATTCTGTAGTCACAAAACCATGAATTCTGTCGCACTTAGTCCAATGCGCATGAATGAAAAAAGTAGGTACCTACTTTAGAAAATTCATTCTAATAAAAAAATTCCGAACTTTAATATACCTACCACAGAGTTTTTTCACCTTTCGAATATTAATATCTTGTTGATTTTAGAAATATAGTAGCAGAATTGTGCTCCGAAATAAATAAATACAGATATTTCAGGGTAATTGTACTCTTGCAACAATTTCCTTCGATACTGCTGTGAATACATTCAGTAATGCCTGGCTATGAATACATTCAGCAATGCCTGGCTGCGAATACATTCAGCAATGCCTGGCTGTGAATACATTCAGTAATGCCTGGCTATGAATACATTCAGCAATGCCTGGCTGCGAATACATTCAGCAATGCCTGGCTGTGAATACATTCAGCAATGCCTGGCTGTGAATACATTCAGTAATGCCTGGCTGCGAATACATTCAGCAATGCCTGGCTGTGAATACATTCAGTAATGCCTGGCTGTGAATACATTCAGTAATGCCTGGCTGCGAATACATTCAGTAATGCCTGGCTGTGAATACATTCAGCAATGCCTGGCTTGAATTCTTTGTGATTAGGCAAATGGTCTAACTTATTTTTTGGCTGTGTTCTGAAGAAAAAATATTGTCAATGTGTTCTTTCTTAAGAACAATTGCACAAGAATTATTTATGTCCAAAGATTCGGCGAGGTCAAGAGCACACTAAAATTTTCATGAGTGGATCTATAAGTATTTAGAAAAATTGTTGTATCACGTTGAAGATATTGAGTTGTCCTTCATTATGTTCCGAATTCTCTTCCTCTTGTACAGGTTAACCTCAAGCGCACTATCTAAACAATAATACGTTAACTTACAACATCTCGGTTGATTATCAATGCTCCGTTTTTATTCTTTTTGATAACAACACATTATCTTGTTTAACTCACTCAGTTTATCAAGGCTTTCTGAACATTTTTTGAATCAATTTTTAAAATGAAAAATGCTTATATAAGACATGCATGGTTAAAAGAGTTGGTTTAATAGCCCTGTTTATGACATTATTTTCTGCTCAATTTTTATACTTGTAGCTCTTGTAAATCTACCATTACCATAAACTCGATAACCTATTCACGCATTGATCAAGAAATGGTATGAAATTGCTTGACAAATATGTATGCTACCAATATGCAAATTATTATTATTATTATGGACATAAAAAGAAACCAAAACTAAAATAATTTTATTAAATTGCAACACATTTAAACACCTTAATTTTAATATGGCCTTGAGCCATCGAAATACTTATCCTATACTGCTGCTAAATTTGTTTGGAACATGCGGGCCAGCGTGTCAACTAAAGTTCTGTACATGCAGCCAGGGTCAGGAATTTTGAGAAAAGTTGGTTTCGAAAGTTAACATTTAACTGCGAAGTAGCTACAAGTGCATATTTCCTAAGAGTTTTATGACATAACAGTTATTATGTTAGCAGTGAATAATGAAATATGCTCTACTGCTTACTATTTAATTAATGTTTTTCATTGTCGGCTGTAGAAATTCGTGTCTTTATTTTGTACCTACTAGAGTAACGACTGGAGCAATGTTACATATTTAAGTTTCTAACATAATTCATGGACACGTTATCGTGTCGTCAGTATAACTCGTAGGGTTACACGATCATGTTAAATTTTACTTTAAAGTTGAAAGATATACGATTGTCACAGGGAAGAAACCAAGCATTTCTTTACAAAATTTTCGTTTGCCATGAAACAAATGTAGTGGAATTTCTTTTCAATTAAGAAATATCTTCGTGCTAGTTTAATTTACTTCAAAAGAATAGGTTTCGCTGCAAATCTTACATTTACGTGGTTTTTAATCCTGAACTGCGGTGTCACAGGTTTCTTCTTGGAGTTGTGTATGTGCGTGTCTGTGTCTGTGTGTGTATGTGCCTGAGGGTTTGTGTCTGTGTGTGTCTGAGTCTGTGTGTATGTGCCTGTGGGCGTGTGCCTGTGTGTGTGTCTGTGTCTGTGTGTGTATGTGCCTGAGGGTTTGTGTCTGTGTGTGTGTCTGTGCCTGTGTGTGTATGTGCCTGTGGGCGTGTGTCTGTGTGTGTGTCTGTGTCTGTCTCTGTGTGTGTGTCAGCTTAAGTTATACGTGGTGTATGTTATTAAAAATATGAGTCATAATAACGACCACCTTGCAAAGGGTTAAATGTCCACAAAGCGCGTGCTTAACAAACCGGTTAAATTATTCAGACATGAAATCAGCTTGCTTCGCTCCGTTATACAATTTCTCATTATTATGCATATTTGAATTCTTATAGCGGTAGGTAGAGCAAAACGTAACGGCAATCTGTCACGAAATCGCTGGTTTCGTATTTCTTGGCTTCACATTATTCTGCTTGTCGCAACTTCATTTTACATTAAATTTTTTTATTATATTTTTTTATATGTACAGCAACACGTCTGTGGTTTTAAGTACAGTTCAGTCATATTTTTTTGCGCCTGACCGCCACACAGATGTCTATGTGCGTTTCCGAAGATTTATTATTTTTCCTCGTCTCACACGCGATTCGATCATGGCTAGCCAGCAAAAGATTGTGAACGAGCAGATTCTGCATTGCACTGTAAATAACTCGTGGGCGTGCGTATGCATGTTATTTAGGCACTACTTTTAAAAGCCACCCTTTTATGCCAGGAGGCCTAAGTAGGCTATCGACTTTTTTTCTCGAACAACTTGCAGAAGTCGCCACACGCAGTTATTCAACAGTTGCAGGCTGTTTCGAGGCAACACCGCGACATGCTTGATGATCGAAAGCGAATTTATGTGCCATTGAAACTTACGTATGTGGCACCAAGACACCTCTGTGTCAAGAGATTTATTTGAGGTACGCGAATACATTTGGATACAGCGTAAACTTCACACAGCCGTTTATTCTTTACACTGTAAAGTTTATTTTTGGTAGTTTTACAAGAGAAATCCTTGGAAACCCTGCTGCCAAGAAAATCTTTTGTAGAACTACGAGTAGTTTTCTTGTAAAGTTTGCGAAACATATGTGTTTGTGATATTACAAATGATAGACTCGTATTATAACTTCCACTATTGAGAAGTGGACATTAAATTATTTGTTTTCTTCAAAAAACAAATGCGACGACATAATAAAAAAGAACACGGAGAAATTATTTCAAAATACAATTCACGAAAATAAATAAACATTGCTGCGCTTTGCCAGCACGGGGCCGTAAACCCACGTCCATTGCGATATAATCCGAAGCCCTGTACCCCAAGACCAAATTAGCTGACGTATTTTGTTATTATTTTTACTTTGAATAAAGCAGTACATACCTGCAACATATTTGCCAAATTTTCGATTAAGAAGAACGCATTGGTTTCATTTTTAGAGTTTTGTGTAGCAGATACGAAACACTAACAGATAATGAGCAATAGCGTCGCGTGTTTTTAGAGTATTGTGTAGCAGATACGAAACACTAACAGATAATGAGCAATAGCGTCGCGTGTTTTTAGAGTATTGTGTAGCAGATACGAAACACTAACAGATGATGAGCAATAGCGTCGCGTGTTTTTAGAATTGTCTTCGTTTTACTATGATTGAGTTGTTTAAAAGGGATTTTACGTTATTCAAACTTGCAATACATTAATTTTTGCACGCAACTGCTCTTTATACCACCACTAGTGTTCGCACAAACAGCTATATACGGTTTTACGTTGTTGAGTGTCCGCCATTTTGCTTGAGATCGTGGCCACTGGTCAGTATAGTACAGACATTGCTTGAGGTCTATTACAAACACGGCTCTTGTAGTTTTACAAAGGAGTAATTTTAGAAGAAAAAAAAAGTTTGTACTGTTACAAACATTTGTGAAATTGCAATCAGTTTCTCAGTAGAAATTACAATTAAAGGACTCGGTGGAAGAAGGGTCCATCCCACATCTGCAATAACGCATGCTACCTTTGTATTACAGACCCTTCTTCCGCCAAGAAGGGAAGGCAATGTGTTCTGCTGTTCCTTGAGGCCTCCCCACAACAGCAAACTTATGCATCTATGCATCAGATGATGTAAGCTATCATATCTTGTTATAAATATCACTTTCATGGATGTGTGGGATAGGGCCTCCTTCAACCAAGCCCTTCAATGTTGTTTACAGTGTGACTTATGCCGTTGTTCAAATTTTCGTTGCACTTCGTGCGGTCAAGGCATTTCTTCATGTCCATTACTGGCAAAAATTTGTAGGACTCGTCATAACCGTTGTGTCATCATAACTGGGACACTAGAGTTACCTCTAGGATTGGTACAGTCGGACAAATGTAACTCACGCGTCGACTTACTAACCACAAGCTTTTACCGGCTGAAGGAATACTCTGTGCAGACGACACATGGCCATACCTGAATCTCCAGACAGCCCGAGAGGATTTACGTCATTTGAAGAGATGTAGGTGTAAAAAGGCACTGGGTGGAGACGTGAAAAATTCGCGTAATTTTTTCAAGACAGGCTAGACTTCAAACACTTGTGACTTTGTATTGCTCTTGTCATTGGAGTGCAGTTTGTTCGAAACACCCCCCCGGGACGGCTTTAGACCAATAGGAAACCACTAACGCGAGGCTGGACCAATCACGCCCAACCAAATCGAAAGGGAAAGACATGTCCTCACTGCTGCAGAACCCATTAAACAAATGGCACCGACTCGAAAATGTATAGAACGATGAAATTTAACGTGCTGCCAGAAAATAACGCTAATTTTACCGGCCCGTAGAGATGGGATGCAATGGGAGGTCCCCAGTAAAATATATCCTTCATCGGTAACGTACGATCCGCCGAGGATCGAACCATGTTAGCTATTTGTTATTTTTTTTCTCCGACGTGTGTTTGAACTATGTTGGATAGTGTTCTAAATAATAATTACCACTAAACTATTAAACTTGCTTTCAATGTCTAATATACGGAAATAAAACACACTCTAGGCGAGAGAGCTGTTGAGCGTTTTCAAGACGTCACGTATATTAGAAAAGTAATTTCAGATTGTTCCAAAATATTTAGAAAGTGCTTTTTCAAAGAGTTGTATCTCAAAATGTACGTATCAGATACATAATAAATTACTCAAGGACTCTGATTTGAACCTTCCTACAGACTTTCAGCCAATAAAATAATAGAGTCGCCTCTTAATGTCTCGTATAGGTACAACCAGTGCGGCGAGAGCACTGGACGCCTGTCGAGGACCTTTCTCTTAGCGGCGATGGTGAACTTGATGTGCGTGGCAGTCTCGCCCTTCTCGGCCTCAAAAGCGGGGGGGGGGGGGAAGAGCTCTACGTAGGCGGGAGCCTTAATGGCGAGACAAACAATGCAGTTTGGTAATTTTCTCCGACACAAGACTCCAAAATTCAAATTCAACCAAGTATCACGCAGAACGATTTACAGTCCCATGTTACCGTAGGAGAGTGTGCGTTAGCTAACCGCTAAAATGGCAGACCAATAAAATAAGTCTATAGATTTTCGTAAAATGCAAACAAACGCCCTGGTGAAGGCAGTTCATAAAGTTCATGGAAGATGTTTATAAATAACTTCTGCTTTTTCGTTTAAGCACTAAAGTGTTGGTAATTTGAATAAGTAACAGTTAGCAATTAGTAGGTACATTTCCAAGCGTAAAATAAGTTTATTGCGGTTCCAAGAAATATTATAGGCCAATATATTCTCGATATTATTAAAATGACTATGTGCTTTATAAACGAATAATAAGATCGGTGTAAGCCGAAAGGTCAAGCTTTCGCCACTGTTATCCTCAAATAATTCACTGCTTTTGATTTGTGAAAGCTACCCAAAAAATATACAGTGGTGAGGATCCCGAAAATAGAGAAACCATATTCCTTTACCAAAAGTATTCCAGTATCCTCAACATCAATGTATTATAATCAAGAATCAAGCCAGGCGTTACTTATACTTGCATCTTGGCAATGCTAAGATTTTTGTGTTTGAGATTAGTAAACAAACCGTACATAAATAAAGCCACAATCGACTATTGTTTATAAATTGCAAATAGTCATGATATGTATATTGTAATACGTGACACTGGAAAACAAAGCTCTGCAGAATCGGTTGAAAAAATGTGTTTGTCAGGTTTAGTGAAAGTATTCGATAGACAGGACAAAATAATTAAAGATAATAGCAAATTAATATGACGGAATGGGAGAAATCATCAATATTGTCCCCTTGTTGCTTCTGTCAAAGTGTTATGTAATCGCTGTTTCACTTCACTGCCACAGAAAATGGAGTATGGTGTGGAGCAATTTGGGCAGCTCTTAACATAGAGGTATTGAGAGTCGGTGAGGGTGAAGCGAAGCGGGTATGGAGCAATGTTGGAATTATGGGGTGGGGGAGACGGAATATCCCCGAGAAAACCCGCCTGCCAGCGGAAATCGTCTGGCACGATTCCCACATGCGAAAATCTGGGGGCAACCCCACCGGGAATGCAAAAAAAAATGCCATCAACAGTCCTACATGGCTACAATTTGTTCACTATAACAACAGAATAATTGAGTGATAAAAAGAATAACGTAACGATTTATTCACTTTGTATAACTACGTTCTGAAGTAGGAAGGAAGAAACAGCTTTGTTTCATCAAGTTCAGTGTCTCGAAATGAACGTTTCATAAACACCCGCGAATTATTGACTCCTAGGGGGCCGATCGAAAAGAGCGAGTTTATTAATTTTTTTTATTGTGGAGGAGAGTGTTAGTAATGTCCTTATCGTCAGAGAACTACCAAGACATGAGCTACAAAGAAACAATGTATTGTCTACAGTGCCAAGTCGACCTCTTTGTCGATTTTCCTTATGAATGCACTGCACACGATGTGGTCACGCTATTGTCGAGTACTTATCATTGGCCCAGAGTCATCCGAACAAGGCAGTGATAAACTTCCAAGGGCCTGGGGGAAAATAATATTGTCGGGCACCCTAAAGCACGCATTTCGCTAACGCCAGTTCACCGTATTTTCAATGGCCTTAACGAGGTAAACTTTAATCTGGTTAGCGGTTTATACATTCAGGTTTACACAGCAGTGTAGTTACTAATTTAAATTTTCTAGTAAATTTAACTTTTCTTCCTTCTTCTGCTAAAACATTTGTATTTTTCGTCCAAAGTGAGAAGAAAATGTCCCGGAACACAAATCAGGTCCCCTAGTACCCAGGTCCCTGGGATTATGACGCTACCCTTCCCCTCTCCTCATCCCCAATCACCCTTAATTGGAGGCCTGAATCTGAGGAGTAGATGTCATAAACTACGGTCCTTCGACAGCCACTGCCATGGTTAACGCACAAGCGCTTTTGAAAACGAGCCATGTAGCTACCAACTATCCTCGATTATTTTCAACAAAAAAAACACCTATTCGACTAGTATTATATGTTAGTTAAGAATAGTTGAAACTATAAAGAAGCTTATTCACCTAGATTAGTTCAGGTGGTCCTACTAGGCTGGGTGCTACAACTCAAAATGTTTGACTGCGTCACTTGTTCTTCTTACACAATATTTTCCTCTCGTAGGGCTTTCACAAAGCTGACCAGGAGTGAATTCTTTCTTTCACACCGAAATCCCTCCCTCTTCATCGCTTGTCTAGTGTTGGAGTGGGCAAGCTGGTAAAGTTAATGAGCTGAACTATTTTCTCTAGCGCTACTCCCATATTTAACCATGGCGTACCAATTCTTCACATGACACATAAAGAATGTATAAAAAAAAAACCTTCAAAACATTGGTGACAAACTTCAGTCGCCCAAGGATGAAAGATATATTGTTGCAAGTCGTTTGGCAGCGCATTTCCGAGTTCGTGATGGATAAAAGAACTACTTTAGATATTTTATTTATTCACACTCCCATTATTTACAACATTAGTAGTAGGAGCGTGATGGCTACAACTCAAAGGGTATACCGCTTTTATTAATCGGATTAACCCATTGATATCAAAAGGGATAACCCTTAATCCAATATTAAACAGATCAAAAATGTTAATTCGATGACAATTTTTGGAGTAATACTTCATCCGATCTTAATCTGATCGATTTTTTATTTTTTTTAAATTTAATTTTTGTATTTTCATTGGACATATTGGTATGAAATTTTGATTGATTAATCAAATTAATTCACTTGAATTAATCAATCAAACATAGTTGTGTGATAAGTGTATAGTTGTACTTTATTATTTCCTTTCTTTATTTTTGGGTTGGGGAGTAGCTGTTGTACGTCCACACCGTTGGAGCTCTGGCACTCGATGAGGTGTGGCGTGTTGGGGACGGGGGTATGTGTGTGTGTATATATATATATATATACACACACATACATATATGGTGAGTTTTGTGCAACAGTGGATTAAGTGTATTTTTTTTGTTTGGTAGTGATGTTGCTCGTAGACGGTGTTGGTAGGTAGGCGACTTTGAAAGATTGTATTATTCCAAATGAATAACAGCATTCCAGGAGAAAAAATAATTTAAGAGTGTTTAAATGAGTTCTACCTATGACTAAATTACACACATCGAATAGCAAAATTCAAACAATCACAATTTCGTGAGTCTCCAGGTGTCCTAAAGAAATTATTATGTACAGAAAATCAATTAACGATAAAGAGATGAATATGTCTACAACGTGATTTCACTACCCCGAGCTGTATGTTAGAAATATAATTTACACGAGCGAAGTATAATGAACAAACACAACTACAAGAATAAGAAGTGTTAAACGATTACAATTACGTGACTCTCCAGGTGTCTTAAAATGAAGAAATTAACTAACGATCTACAACGAGTCAAAAAACTGTCCCTATAAATTAAACGGCTAACGAACAGAGTAACAAAATATGTAACACTGCTATGACACCTCTAGCACATACCTGACAATATTTTTTAACACCCCCTTCTGCCTGTTAGACTGGTGAGGAACTTCTCAAATGTGATCCACACATAAAATTAAATTAATTTATTAACACACATAAAAAACAAAATGTTTTGAATATTTCCATTCACTCGGGAGATCGCTGCAGCACTGACTTGGACATAGAAGTTACATCAACTTATAAGCTGTGTGGATTGTAACTTCAGTTTGAATATAGACTGAGGTGAAAAATTCCATAATATTAATGAAAATGCAAAATGGCCAACGATCACAAGTACACGAAAACGACTAAACATGTAATGAAATCGAAAAAGGAGCTCCCACAAAACATATACGTCTGCCTCGGAGGCTGGTGAATCAATGAAGCAATGTTACATCTAGAGCATGGCTATACATACATGGCGCACAGTCGAAGGCTGATGAGAAGCGACTAAGGTTATAGCTACTCGGAAATAGATATGAATATTATTTACGTGACAAATGGATAAAAATTATTGTTACGTGCTGATGCCTGGCATGGTGGCGGGTACTCAACTCATCCCCATCCCCGGGGTTGCCTCCTGACCACCATTTCTGGGAAACCCGTGGATAATGGGCTGTTGCGCTGCTCGGAGCCTTGCACGTGTCACAGACCCTCTCCACTGCTGGAGGTTTCAACAGGTCTGGTGACGATGCAAGAATGTTCTGGTGAGACTCGCTGGCGCCTCGGTCCTCTGCGACACATCACCGGTGTCGGGGAAGATTCTAGGTGGCAGTCTCAGATAGTACATGTACTGCCGCAACCCAGCGGCTGGCAGTCATTGACGGAAGTCGCCTGGCGAGTGTGTGCGAGCGAAGTAAATTATGGATGACGACAGGAGATTATGTTACGACAGGCAAAGTGTTCGTGGCGTAAATGGCCAAGAGGGTGCGAAAATGACAAGTGAAGCCTACTGTGCATGAGGATGCTTAGAGGACTCTAGAACATTGCGACTGGCAGGACATGGACTGAACTGAGGCCACTGACTTACAAATTAACTTATATCATATATGACCTATCTGGGATTCGAACCCAGCTTATATTAACCATGTCTTACCCGATATGGTATATTGTTAGTTATGGGAAAGTTGTTAGAGTACTTGCTTCCAGAACTCTTACTCTGGTTTTTTTCAGTAAAACAGAATTTCGTGTTAATGCAACATACTTTTAATAGAAAATTTACGAATATCTCTCTGTTACAACATTTTAATTACTTTCCTCTCAAGTCTCATTCTGTGGAGAAAATATTTTTATTAGGAAAACAGTTTCACTTTTTAAGACGTAAAGTTGAATAAAAGTAAAATTAATTTTAAAAGATAAATTTATTTATAAAAATATATACAAACACTGTTATTTCACTAATTTATATACAACATTTTAACACTAGCAAATACAGCTTGCTCCAAAACACATAAACAAGTATAAGATGACAGAAAACATTGAACAAGTTATCAAATCATTTTAACAAATATAATTTAGAATGTCCCAAAACACACAAGCAAATATAGATTGCTCCATAAACATATACAAGTAACTACAGGACGTACTAAAACATTATCACACATAGCATCGAACAAGTACAGGTTACAAAAATCATATCACAAGCAGATATGGGGTGATTCACAAACTTCGATACCAAAATTCTTAAATACTGGTTACATTATATTCTACATAACCATTCCACAAAACATACTTTATTCTTCGATTAAGCCTGTTTACTCCTCAAATAAGGTTGTTTATTCCTAAAATAATGCTGTTTATTCCTCAAATAAGATTGTTTATTCGACAAAACATTCTTTCTTCCTCAAAAAACCTTAATAACACTCCAGCCAAATTCAAACGACTATATTGGTTTGAGGAAGACATTATTTAAAATTGAAACATTTTCCTTTCATGCAATATTTACTTAATAGAATTACTTTTTTCAGTTAAGTAATAGTAAGATTAACTAAAATTATTTTATCATACTTCTTGAGTGTTTGCAGGTATTACTTCATTCGATGTTACCTCATTCCTTAAGTGTTGTCATAATCAAAACCATATATTTTATTCTGTAATATGCACCATGTTTTTGCATGATAATCCAATATCTAAGTTTATTAACAAGCTCGTTGGAGTCTTTGGGAAATATGTAGTCGTTATTCGCAGCATTTGTTGAAGGAATGTCTTCGTCAGTATCACTGGCATCCTCAGTACTGTCATCTCCTGATGTTTCATCATAAATATCGACTTTACTTTGCTTAGCAAGAAAATGTGAATTGTTACTGACACTGTTCTTCACAGCTAGTTGCAGTAGTTTATGTCGAAAATCGTTACATTCACATGTTAATGTGTATTTCATAAAATCGAATTATATTTCATGTCTTGTAATTATGTTATTCCCCTCTCCTTCTGTGGTATTATGTAGTGTAGATGATAAATTTACTTTCTCAAAAGGATGATTTCTTTTACAGATCTTGACATGACGACTCAAGTTATCCGTTCGTGCGAACTGGCGAAAACAGTATGTGCAGTTAAGAATCATACGAGATGAATTCTTCAAACATTTGCTTCTCTCATGCCTATGAACATTGTAGGCAAAAGTGGAAATTTTCCCACAGTATTTGCAGTGTAGTTTATTCGGTGATGTCTCCATGTTCATCAATGTAGTTTAAATGAATAATCTTTGGTGTGGTGAGAAAGTTTACTTCCAAATAGATGTTCACCTCACAATGTCAGAATAACAACAAACGTGATTCTGTATGAATGTAAAGTTTTAAACAGTATCATGTTTCATTAACGATGTTTAAATATCTTCCATTCTAATATTTGTATATTAATTATGGAGGTATGGGTTCTAATTCACCATGTGATTAAATCTACGTGTTAGATGTAACACGTCATTTCTTGGTATTCGATTAAAATGAATAATTAATTATTTAATTTCAGGTATGTAGAAGGTAGAAATGGGTTTGGAAGCATTTTGTAGGAAATTTTTTTAAGACTTTGTTTACTAAACTATTGTGTTAGTCGGAGGCTAGTCTGTTGAATAAGCCATTTTGAGCTGCAATTATTTTAATGGTCTTCTGTTTAAAACATGCATATATAATACAAATTTCGTTTTTCGCAGTAAATGTTGTGTGGTAATTTGTTATGTCGAATACTTTAGTTGTATAGAATAAAATTATTTGTTTTGGGTATCTCTTTAAGATGTAAAAAATTAGTTGACAGTCAGGATGTATTTTCCTAAAAGATGGGGTAAAAGATTACAAACTGTTCATCGACTTACTTTAAATCTTGCTTTAATATATGGAAATTCATGGAAATTGACATATTCCAGCTCTGGTAGAAGTCATTTCAACCTTCATTCGTATAATTTCAGTAATATAACATCGAAATTTATTTTCTAGGGAAAGCAATTAGTAAATAAGTTCAAATATACATATTTTTATGGTAGATAGTAGAGTCGAAATTCTGGACTAGGAAGCTTTTGACTTGAAACTTTGGTTATAAGTAAATGTCACTGTCGTACAGAAGGCTGCATGTAAAATACATATTTTTCACTGCTATCCAAATAAATATTTAAAAACAGATTGAAAGTTTGTATAGGTATTCACGTGTCTTCCATCGTAACAGTTTAAACTTGTGTAAGTTGAAATATACATGTTTGAAATTAGATAGCTTTTCTATCAATGTTTAAAATTTAGCAAGTGAAAATATCTCTTGTACGAAAATATAGTTAGTTTCCTGGGAAATGGCAACAAAGTTTACTGGAAAATGGTATAAAATTTATTGGATTAAAATTCCTGTCTTGTAATAATATATAAAATTTGTTGGAATTATATCTGGGGATTAAGATTTTGTGTAATATTTAGCTTCAGGGATATAACCTTATATCAGTGGGACTTGTGCATAATATTTCGCTGCAAATAAGACATGTTAAACACATTCGTAAGAGTCTAAACTTCGATGCACGAGGGTGCAAGAACCCCTGATCGACAGTGAGGGCTGGTGCTTGGAATAGGGAGTTCTGCAGCCAGCAGAAAAACACGCTTTGAGTGGCGGTAAAGGGCAGAGGTGCATTGGCTTGGACATAGAGTCCCTCCAAAAACAAACTCTGTGTTGGAGGGGTGGGGGACAGATCGCCGAAGATACGCTCTGGAGAGTTGTTCCATGACCTTGGATAGAAACTGTGTCTTCGCACAGTCATTTTCTGGACAAGGGGAGAGGGAGGGGGTAGGGGGCAGTGAGAAGTGATCTGCTCACTTCTAGCTATCCGGCGCCATCTTATTTCTTTGAATACACTTGACTAGGATACATGTATACACCAGGTTTCCCGACTTCCCTGGGCGGCTGCCGGGGTACTGTGCCACAACAAAGCGGTTGGAGGCCCGCAGGCTTCATGATACAGTTAACTTCACCAGGCGCTGCGGCCAGCGGGCTTTGGAGAGTGCTAGCCACGATTCTCGTTTTAATCCCAAAAAAATGATTTATCGGAAATAAAATAATTTTCATGTTAACTACATTTCTGTGTATTTGGTCGACGAAACATAGAATGATTTTTAACAGTTGTTTCGGTAACTACTGCCATGGATTTCACAATTTGTTGTACGTTCGTTATTTTAAAATTATATATTTTGTTTCTATAAAGTGATACAGGATTACGATTTGCAGGATTAAATCCTTCGTTATGTCATCTGAGTGTCCCTATGCTTCATTGGAAATAATTTGTGTTAAAAGTGAATTATTCTTACAACAGGGAAACTTTCGTCAAAAAAATATAAGTAAGTTTAAAAAAAATAATTATTTTTCGTTTGTCTGTAGTAGTACTATTAGTGTAATCAAATCGTTAATAGTATCTTGGTAGGGAAATAGGTTCTGTCAGTCGTAAATTTCAACTCAGCTGTGCTCTGTGTATATAACAGCTATAAGCTGGCATATGTCATACAATCCAGTCATTCATTGACTAGCCTCCAAGGCGAACGGATTTTTTTTGGGAGAGGTACGATTTCATTATGTGTTTCTTTTAATTCATTGTTAATTCAACTAATCTAATTTATATATTAGTAAGTGCATCATAAACATAATTTTTATCCATTTGTCACGTAAATCATATTCACATATATTTCCGAGTAGCTATAACCTTAGTCGCTTCTTAGCTTCCGACCATGCTCCACACATATATATATACATATATATATGTTCAGGATCTAGATGTAAGCTCACTTCATAGATTCACCAGCCTCCAAGGCGGGCAGATGTGTTTTGGGGGCTCATTGTGCGATTTCATTACGTGTTTAGTCATTTTCTGTACTTGTGTTTGTTAGACACTTTGTATTTTCATTAAAATCTACAAGTTTTTCACCTCAGACAATAATCAAATGTAGGTTACAATCAACACAGCTTATAAGTTGCCGTAAATCCTATATCCAAGCCAGTGCTACATCGACCTCCTAAGTAATTGGATGTATTTTAAACATTTTGTTTTTTTATGGATGTTAATAAATAAATTTATTTTTAAGTGAAGATTACATTAGAGAAGTTCCTCACCAGTATCACAGGCAGACAGGCATGGTTTAAAATATTGTCAGGTATGTGCGAGAGGTGTCAAGTAGTGTTACATATTTTGTTACTCTGTTTGTTAGCCGTTTAATTTATAAGGACAGTTTTTTGACTCGTTGTAGATCGTTAGTTAATTTCTTCATTTTAAGACACCTGGAGAGTCACGTAATTGTAATCGTTTAACACTTCTTATTCTTGTAGTTGTGTTTGTTCGTTATACTTCTCTCGTATAAATAATATTTCTAACATACAGCTCGGGGTAGTGAAATCATGTTGTAGATGTATTCATCTTTTTATCGTTAATTGTTTTTCTGTACATAATAATTCCTTTAGGACACCTGGAGACTCACGAAATTGTGATTGTTTGAATTTTGCGATTCGATGTGTGTAATTTAGTCATCGGTAGAACTCATTTAAACACACTTAATTTATTTTTCTCTCGTGGAATAATACAATCTTTCAAAGTCGTTTATCTACAAACACCGTCTACGGTCAATATCACTACCAAACAAAAAAAATACACTTAGGCCACTCGTGCACAAAACTCACCACATTAGTATACCCCATACCCAACACGTCACAACTCAGTCGAGTGCCACAGCTCCAAGTTTGTAGACGTACACCAGCTGCTCTCCAACCCAAAAAGAAGGAAAGAAAATAATAAAGTACAACTACACACTTATCACACAACTATTTTTGATTGATTAATTAAATTAAATCAATTGGTTTAATTAATCAAACTTACGTATCAATGGGAAACACAAAAAATCGATAGGATTGAGATCAGATTAAGGATTAATCCAAAAAATTGCATAGAATTAAAATTGGATTAACAATTTTTGTTCACATTAAGTTGTAACCCTTTCGATATCATTTTGATATCAAAAGGGTAATCCGATTTTTAAAAAACGCCATTACCTTTGAGTTGAAACCATCGCGCCCCTACCACTAACATTAACTATCTCCATTCTTGTTATTCTCGGTGAGCGCAGTATTTAATGTATATCTGAATCCTAATTAAAGTTATTTTCAGTGTATCTGTATTGGTTATTGTCACTTAATTCACTCATCGTTTACGAGTGTTCAGCATGTCTATAGCCATCACTCCAAATGCCTATCACTCACACATCCAGTTCAGTAGTCCCGCCCGTTATTCGCTCTCCTCACTGTACTAATGCTCGCAGTCCGCATACATAACACCCGCTGATCACTCCACTCGACGCTCTGCTGGCTCGTCGTCTTCGCTGTCTTTGCACACCCAGCGCTTGATGCTGCGGAGTACTCCAAACTCCAGCAACTGTCGCCTCGGAGGCCCCTCAAGACTCGAGTTATTACAAAACATTTATTTAGAATTACGCGTTTCCGACGTCAGACATTTCACATATGTAAAGCTCAGTATACAATCAGACACCAGCCAAGGCGGACGTGTCTTAGTGCTACCCCTCAGTCAGTACAACAATGGCGAACGGGAAGGGAACTCCTACGCAACGTTCTCTCCCCCTACTCAATACCATATTTAAACCCTAAGTATATAACACTATTACACATATACCCCTTCCCCCACACCTACCCACCTCAGTCCACCGCCAGCCGTCCAAGAGTCAACATCGATGCTACCGCTCTCCAAAAAATATATATATATGACCCTTCCCTTATGAGACTCTAGCGCATACAAAATATACAATCACGCAATTTTTTAAATAAAAAAATTAATCAACTAAATATCACACTGTTAATTTTATCGGATTAATATTATGTTAACCCAATCATTTGATCGGGTTAGTACAATCATTTTAATTGACCTTATTAATCCGATCAATCAAATTGATAATCTAATTAATCATAAGTGGGTCAGAACCCTCCACCCCCCCCCCCCCACACCGAGTCTCGCTGAGAGCTAGGCTAGGGACGATGAACCAGAAAATTCTTCCAGTGATAACCACTGAAATTCAAATCGCTGGACGTCGGGAGCGCGTGAGTCGCGACAGGCTATCGCGGCGATACGAGGCGGTAACGAGCCGCGGCATGCCTTTGAAAATCACCGCGCGCTCTCAGATTACCAGAGTGATATTCACTCACTCGTTTGCTCGCCAACCGGGGCCGGCAAGGGAAACTGATTAACTTAAGCGAGCGTGCAACCATATGAAAATAGGCCCGGAAATGCTTTATTTACTTAGCTAGAATAAAATAAATAATTGGGAAATATCATTTTTGAAAAAATTTCACCAGCCACTTAAAGACTGTTCACGATAAAGTGAGCAATTTTGAAATGAACCTTAAAAAAATGTCACTGCTCCTGCGTGGCATATATTTTTACGAACTCATTGAGTGGCATGCGCCCAATAAAGTTGGTAGCGATGGAGAAAAAAGAAGTTTCATATTTTAACGTCGAATAAAAAGTGCTAAGTAACCATTTGTAATAACTTAAATTGTTTTTTTTTTTTTTTTTTTTTTATGTCTCAAAATGAGCAGATTTGCCAAAGATTTACTTTTCTGATAATTTCATAGTTTTATTTGACCGACGTATGAATAAAATGATGAGGCTCATGACAATGTTAATTTTACATAACGCAGAATAACAGACGATGTACATACAAGTACATTTAAGCAGGGTTTTCGAAAGTACTCATTTTACCGTGAACTACCTATACCTAGAATACAAAGAAATACAAAAGCAAGCAACTTCAGCCTCGCTAGAAATTGCAACACGCGCTGTAGCTCGAGAGGTAGTTCCTTGGTGATTTTGTTTCATATGTTATTGCCATCTAATGAGAAGACTTATGCGTAAAGCGCTAAGTGGGTATAGTTTACGAGATTCTATCGGCTCTCCATAACTATATAATACTTTAATTTTTTCTAATAAATGCCTTCCGTTGTGCCGTTAGATTGAATGAAGATCTAGCTGCGCACTAAAACTTAAACTAAAAAATTTAAAAACTCTTACAAGCTTATGCACTATAATCTGTTCGCGGTTTCTACGAGCATTTAGAATCAAATCTTTGAAAAATCGCTTTCTGTAAAATGTATATTGTTATTTTTCAATTGTCATGTATCATAAGCATTTATACTTGTGTTAACAAAAAACAATACAAGTACCTTACCCATTGTTGAACTGAAATTTTACTTACAGTTTATCTTGAATATATAACACTTCATTTATAATTAATATGAATAAAAACAGTGAGAAAATAGGTGTGTTGAATATACCTAGTAAAAATAGTTATTATGCAAAATATTATTACACCTAGTGGTCCGGAACGCAGTGCTTTGTCCCTTTAGTTTAATTTTCAAGGCTCGGTTAAGCTTTATTTGCATGAGGCGGAGGAATATCCTGGAAGTAGAACTATAGCAGGGCTTCAGAAAATTTGGAAGTAATCGTGAATGGGGTATATCCCCGGAAATAAAGTCCAAAATCATCATAAATGACTTAAATTACGGCAATAACCGGAGTTATTTTAATTCATGTAACATTTCTATACATGTCTAAGTAGCAGTGTATACACAAATGAAATCATCATGAAAATAAATTTGTTCTTACATCAGATTGCGACACAAAAACGTTATCACATATTCAAAGTTCCGGTTTCAGCAGGATATTAAAATAAATACTAAGAATTCCACCACTTTTTAGGTGGATTTGTAAGCGAGAGTAAATTATTCAGACATGTACACTTTTATTCATGCGTTCTGCTGTATTTTGTGCATTTTTCATCTCCACGCACTCGTTTCGCATAATGAAGCCGGAAAGCACAAAGTACGAAATTAATGGATGAGAAGGGAAGTGATACAAGAATTTCCCGCGCGAAAGGAGCTAAGTAATAAATTTTTGATGAAGGCGGAACAAGGTGCAGAAAGCGAGGATGAAGTCGCACATCATCATACTTCGCACGATTTATCACTAGAAACGTAAGGACTTGAGAGGGCGTACGGTAAACTCGTATTATATATTATCTCCACTGCAATCTCACAGGGAAAATGTCCAATTGGGCCAAACAACTCCAATGTTTAATTTTCAGTACTCTAAACATAGTTTTTTTTTTAATGGAGAATGATATTCAAGCTATTCTTCACGTGAAGGTGTGTATCTTAAATGACAAAAAGAAAAATATAATCACATTAATTTAAAACTTAAAAGAATTCTGTTATTTTTTTACAATGCTAATGCTACATACTGAGCTGCAGTCCTGAATGCGAAGTGCAAAGTTTCCACAGTAAATAAAAAAAAATCAGTGATTATACTACCGCAATAGTCAAAAAGTAGATTTATTTATACCTACAAGCAAAAGTTATACGATATAATACTTCAGCTCAAGAAGGGAACCACAGTGGTGTAGATAAATGTTTGTCCCACCCAACAATATACCTAATTTTTTGCATAAAGCCAAAAGTGTATAGTTGTCCCAACATAATATTTTTTTTTGGGTAACCAAACTAGCAAAGCAAACCAAACATATTTTACCATTATTTCAAAATACACTCTTGAACAGACGGAACGTCTGTGTAAGGCAAAAAAAAAAAATTAATTCCGTCATCAAAATATTTGATCCAATCAACTATGTACATTTGTTTGGCCTCCCGTTGTCTTCGTTCGATAATACAGCTCGAGAGTTTGTTTGCGATTTTTGTAAAAATTATGATAGTAATAGTGTCTGTTAGTGCAATTGCTGATGCTTAGTAATGGTATAAGAATTCTAATAAAACTGTTTAAACAGGAAACTAAATAGTAAAGCTGTAACACTGCAACTATTTATTATATTGTTTGACCTGTACGTAATAAAAACTATCTAAGACCGTGAGAAATTAGTTTTTTTTTTTTTTTTTTTTTTTTTTTTACGTGGCAGCATTCTCAGAAAAAATTTCCGTTCAATAATCTTTTTCCCAGCTATAGTCAATTTACGGTTAATTCATAATTTTTCTGAAGCCCTACTGAAGTTCTACTTCCAAGATATTCCTCCGCCTTATGGAAAAAAAAAAGTATAACCAGGTCTAGTAAATAAACACTAAAGGGACAACGCGCCGCATTCGTGCGCACTCATTGAAATAATATTTTGCATAAGAGCTCTTTCTTCCTAATAATTACCATCACACCTATTTTCTCATAATATTTATTCATTAAATTTTATAATTTATAGGTTAAATATAAATGAAATTTTAATTTAACCGATAAAGAAACTTTAACGCAAACACAAGTATAAAACATTTGTGTATTAAGAAACAACCAAAAACATCATACATAGTGTGATTTTTCAAAGTTTAGATTTTAAAAATATTTTAATAAACCGCGAACCGACTATATATTTAAGAATTGATGCATTGAGAAGGGATTTCTTTTAGATTGATTACCTATTTAAAACTCCGTTCTTGCAGTATGGTTAGGCAGTGTCCTTAAGGCCAGGCTTCGCCATGTATGGGCGTATAGGGAATCAAAGGCTAAATTCGGACAAATATCTCTCAGTCGTTTTTTTGTGATAGTATTTTCAACTAAAGATTTTTTTTTGTTAGAGATTGAACTCATCTACATTTGTAAACCTCCCAAATTTTAATTTTTTAATTTCAAATGTACGTTTTCATTATTTTTTAAATTGTGACATTTTATAAATAATTAAAAAGTGCATTTAGAATTTAAAAATTTAAATTTGAATGGTTCACAAATGTATATGCGTTCAATCTTGAACGAAAAAAAAAAAAAAAACTTAGTTGAAAGCACTATCACAAAAAACAACTGAGAGATCTTTGTCGGAATTTAACCTTTGGTTCCCTATACGCCCATGCATGGTCGGACCTGGCCTTAAACGCACAGGTCGCTATCACCACGCTATCCTGCAACTCTTTCGCCCGTGTTAAGGCTGTTCACCACGCACAAAGCTGCAGTCTGTTTTTAACCTCCAGGCAACAAGGTGTAGACAGTTCACGGAAAAGTGAGCACTTTTTAAGACCCTTCCAACAGGCATTTTGAGGGTGGGGAAATATATTCACTGTGTTTATTGCTCGCATTGCAATGTTTATATTAAAAAGCAGCAGGACGATGGAAATTGGATGAAAGGAAAAATTTATAAGGGCCTTAAAAAGTGCTCACATAACATGAACAACCTATAACAGGCGTTAAAACGTCAAGACAAGCAATAACAGGAGTATACAGAGAAGTATGTATATAGCCTATTCACGGTAAAACGAGCACTTTTGAAAGCCCTCTCATTCCAAATACTAGTCAATAAATATATTTTATTGAGGTCGAATATACACAGTTTATTACTTAAATGGTAACATTTATTTAAAAAAAGTAGTTAAAGATTTTTTAAAAATGGTTGGAAGGAAAAAGTAACTAGGGCCTCAAAAATGCTCACTTTAATGTGAACGGCCTATAGTAATGTAGTTGTGTGGCATTTGGTTACTTCCAACTTTTCTGAAGCCTTCCTAAAGTTGTACTTCCACGATATTCCTCTGCCTCATGCAAACAAAACTTAAACAACTCTATAATATTGCGCCAAAGGGATAGAGCACCGCATTTTTCCGCATTCATTTTAATAACATTTTTGAATGAGAACTATTTCTTACTACTTATAGTGCGGTTCACGGTAAAATGAGCACTTTTGAAAGTCCTCTTAAGATCTACGTGTATACACGTTGTGTATCCCTCCGTCCTATGTAAAATTAACATTGCCATCTGCCTCGTCATTTTATTCATGCGTTGGTAAAATGAAACTGTAAAAATTATGAAGAGAGTAAATACTTCACAAATCTGTTCCTTTTTACACTTCGAAGCATTAAAAAAACAGGAAGCGAAAGAAATAATTTAAATAATCAGAAATTGTTTCCTAAAACTTTTATTCGGCGTTAAGATATGTAACTACTTTCCATCCATCGTTACCAACTTTACTGGGCGAATATAACTCAGTACGCCCGTTAAAGTGCATGGTTGCAGAGTCAGTGATTTTTTTGTAAGGTTCATTTTTAAAGTGCTCACTTTATCGTGAACATCCCTAGGCATTACCAACACACGTATATTGTCTCTTAAATCGAATATTATAAATTGTGGGCGTAATATGAGTTAAAGTTCCGTTTAACGGTAAATAAGATACTTTATGTTAGCATATGTACAAAATGCTTGTGATACACGACACATTTAGGAAATAACTAAACCCATCATACATGGGATGATTTTTCAAAGGTCTAATTTTAAAAAAAGTGTGGAGATAATGGGAATAGACTATTACCACGTGTCTCCCACCGCGATTGTACCTCCTACCAGAGTAGTATTTCCGACCACGATAAGATAGTTGGCCTCCACTGTGGTATTCCTGACTAGGAATTTCGTAAGGCTGAAAATATGCCACTGGTACACTATTTACTCTTAGGCACTGTTCATGCTTTTGGCTGTGGGCGAAATTGTCGGTTTTGATGGCCTGGATACAAAGGCAGGTTTCGTTCCCGCGGACTCTTGGCTCTCGCCTTCCCGGTTGGCGTGTGTTCTTAGGAGATGCTCAATCTCATCGAAGGCCGGTAAACCTTCTCTGAATAAAACCAAGTCACTATCCATCCTGCCTGACCAAGTGCGCTTAGTAGCGCTAGGTTAACACATTGAGGTCTGTACACATTTACCGGCACTTAAGACAAATTAGAAATGAGTCACCGATATCCACTACTGAAAGAACACCGGCTCTCTTGGTGTGTCTGTGTTAGATCTTACCATCGTCCTATTGGTCCATACCAGACCGTGGCACTTTCCTGTACTATACAGCGTTAGTTGTTGGCCGGTAGTCAACCAATGGAGAGCCGGGCTGGTATTGGCCCAATAAAATGTTCTTTATCGTATATAAGGATTTATAATCAATCATGTCCCTTTGAGAGCCTATAATAAATAATTATTTCTTTAGCAATATCATTGTAACTGCGCTGTCGTGTTCTTGTGAGGTCGTGTTGAACACTAGCCGAACAAAGACTGCACATCCATGCTAGTTTTGTTCTGAACAGCAGCTACACTCGAGCGTAGTCTACAACGTGTTAATTGGTGTAGAACTATTGCAATAAATTTCTCATCGCTTATGGGAGGTGCCATGTGGCGGGACTTTTTATACACTTCTGTAAGTGTGCTTTCAGGTCCTTCCCTTTGCCTATCTTTATGCATGTAACTGGGCCCTCAAATTTCCCTGGATTTTCCTGTTCCAGTAGTGCTCAAATAATTTGCTTTTAAACTCGGAGTAAGTAGTTTACTGTGGTTCTCGCTACTTCCCACCACTTAATAAGCGGTTGACCTTAATGCAAGGTTTAGACAACGGAGCATGTCAATGTCCGTCTGCCCAAACAAGCTGGCATACTCTTTGAACTTCAGTAAGAAATTTAAGGGGTTCTCTCCTAACTCAGCTTCAAATCGAGGTAGCTGTTCTGCCCATAACTTGGAAGGATGGTGAATCAGTTCACTCATGGGTACACTGGGTGGTAGGCTTTGTGTCGTAGTAGTGGTGGGAACACAAGCAGCTTGATGTGGCGAACTTAGCTGAGAATTGGTTTGGTCACCAGAAATTATTTATGTGCTATTGGCAGTGTTAGGTGAGACTTGTAGGTTATGCATGTTAGCTACCACCTGGCTTAGCTTGTCGACCTTGATACCTAACTCAGATATCTGATTGTTTACTAGGGTTATTCCCACACTACTGGCTTTTTCAACTCACCCTAATCGGTGCTTCAAATGATTATTGAATGATGAGGGCTGGGCTTACATCTGACATAAATCGGTGTTCCAACATGCTAACATGCTGCTCCACCACACTTTTTTTTTGTACTTTGACCTGTTCAAGGTCTTCTCTGGTAGCAGCTACTTATTTTCTAATTGTAGTTACTTCCGATTGTACCTGTGTGATTTGGCGATCCACGCATTGTTATTTGCTGCTGAATAATATTGTTCTGCTCTTGCAGATTCCTCTCTAGCCCCTTAACCTGTTCCTGGCTTATCCTGGCCTACTCAGCCATGGGTCCTTTCAACTGCTCGTGTATCTGTTCTTTGGTTACAGTGTGTTCGTTCAGTTCATGTATTAGCTGTTCCTTGGTTTGCCTCATCATTTGTGTAAACTGCTACATGAAATCAGGAGGTAAATTGCCCTGGCAGGTAGCGGTGATGTTAGTGGAAGTAGTTTGCTCCGTTTGTGTGTATTCTGCGTTCCCTTCTGCTGCCAAATTGGTAATCTGGGTAATTTCCCCAATTTATCTAATGTATTCCAATATGTTGTAATTAATGGGTGTTGTGTTTTGGAGGTTATGTGGTGTACGCTGTTGTCAACTCATCAACAGAGTATTCCGGTGTTAGTGGAACGATAGTTGCTCTAATTCTGGGCACCATGTTGGGGGCGTATTTTTTTTGTAGGATTTGTCTAGTGGACAGAAAACAATGTACGCTCACGAGGAAATACCTCAGATTAATCTTCATACTTAGATTAGAATAAATTCTGATCTCTGCACATATCTGGATATCTTCTGTAGCTGGTTCCGCTGGTCGTGGGCCTTAAGTCATCCCTCACGAGGCTTTCGATCCTTCGGTACATCACTGAAAGTCCTTACCTTACCACACGCAATCCCGGTAGCTCAAACTTGGTTTTGAATATAATCAGCGTTGGTAGCGCGGGCAGACTTAAAATTATTCCTCTTCAGATGCCGCGCGTCTTCGCCCTATCTGCAGTCTGCATTTCTGTACGGTACTCGGCCAATTAACCAGCAAATTAAAATAACACTCAAGCATACGACCCACTAGATAATCTCCTGCCCGACGGGGAAACTGTATACTTGCGCGACGCCTTTAAACATCGTGTCAATCACGAGAAGGCTACGCCATCTCTTACACATAAGTCTTGCGTTACCATAGCAACCAAGCAACAAATTCATCTACGGAAAGTGGCCCACAAAAAAAATAACTTTGTGAATGAAAACAGAAAGAATTACAACATACGTTTTCTGAGGTAAACAAACAACTCGCAATTTGTAATATGAATTAGAGCTGGAGTAAATAAACATATAATAAATTAAACAAATAAACATTACGCTGACATACACATTGCAAAAATAAAGTGAGATAAGTTTGACAGGAATAAATTGTGATTATATGAGACGTTACACGGTGACTAAAGGGTTTATATTCTACAATTTTTTTTTATAGAAAAGATACTGTACTGACGCTATATTTTGGAACACTGTTTTACAGGATAATTAACTATCGTAAAGAGAGGACAACTTACATCGATTTTTTTTTACTTTGGCATTTTTCGACGACCACGTTTATGTTTCAATAACCAAATTTATGAATTTACAAGAAAATATCGACTTTAAATTCTGACCTGAAAGGAAAAATGTTTACATTGAAATACTCAATAATTTTTAAAATTACATTTTACACAATTGCTTAAACTAGAATAATAATTCAACTAGGTAAAGGCTGTTCACGATAAAGTGAGCACTTCTGAAATTAACCTTAGAAAAAAACCACTGTCCATGCCGGCATATACTTCAACGGGCTCACTGTGTGACATTCTCCCGGTAAAGTTGGCAACGACAGATGGAATGTAGTTCCATATCTTAACATCGATTAAGAAGTGCTAGGTAACCATTTGTAATAATTCAAATTATTTATTTCCCTTTCTGTTTTTTTAATGCATCGGTGTGTAAAAATTAGCAGATTTATAAAATGTTTGCTTTCCTAATAATTTCACACTTTCACTTGACTGACGCATGAATAAAGTGATGAGGCCCATGGTAATGTTAATTTTACATAAGACGGAGGAATACACAACGGGCATACAAGTAGATCTTAAGTAGGGCTTTCAAAAGTGCTCATTTTAACGTGAACAGCCTTTAGGCAACTTACCAAGGACATCCAAGGCCACAGGGTCAAGGTTAATGTTATATGCATCGAATATGGCGGCGGTAGTCCGTAATAATAATAAGGATAATAAAACGTCTTTATTTTTTTTGGCGAAGTTAAGGTATTATCACCTCTTACACTCAACCACTTTGCAAAATAAAACATAACTCTTATTTTTAAAGAAAAAGAAATGAAACAATGACACAAAACTTAATGTCTACTATAAAACTTACAAAGAGACTTATATGAAATATATAAAAGTATCTTACATTAAATAAAATTAACCTTAATAGTGAAATTACACGATTAACACATGCATGCATACACGAAACCACATACCCACCTGGCATATATCTATATACATATAATTGTACTATTTATAAAATGAAACTACATTATAACATTGACTAGCAAAAGTTCTAAAACTGAAATTTATTTTAAGGATTACTGAAGGACAGAAAATCACAGCATATAACTAATTAAACACAGGGAAAAGACAAAAAAACTAATTAATGTAAGACATTAAAAATTATAATAGAAAGCGTCTAAAATTATCAGCTACCTAGAAATATACATAAAATAAGATATTAATACGTCTACTCGCACACGCTCATTCACACATCTACATACAATAACTATACATTTAATTAATTAAACAGTAATATAAGAATCAGAAACATCACTACAGTCGCATGAAGCAGAAAGCAAATAAGTTACAGGTATTATAAAAGAGGAACCCCTATATAAATGTTTTGTTTGCTTATATCAAACCCACATTTTAAGCTCATTTAAATATTTATAGCGTGACCAAGCTGTTATCACATATTTTTTTTTAATTTAGTGATTGAAATTGTATCTCTGGCTTACTGAGGTAAGCAATTCCAAAGTTTGGTTGCGGTGACGATGAAATATGAAGCGAAAAATGTGTTGTGTTTTGGTACTAGAAGCTTTTGTTGATCGAAAGAACAAGTGTTAGATGCATTGGGCGGTAAGAAACGAGACAAAAGGTATCGAGGACATCCTGTTAAAAATAATTTCTTTAACGAGCAGATCTTATTCACTGATCGTCGATTTTTTAAATCAAGCCATGAGAGAGAGTGTCTGTATTTGGTGATATGGTCTTTCTTTTTAAGATTAAAAATAAGTCGTATACAGTTGTTTTGTATCTGCTGAAGTCTCTGAGATAGATCTTCATTCAGGTCACTGAAGATTTTATCAGCATAATCAAGGCGTGAAATTATTAATGATTCTGTTAAGGTTTTCTTCAATTTCGCAGGTAAAATTTTTTTAAGCCTTCTTAATGAATGTAAAGTGACATTTGTTTGTCTACAGATATAAGTGAGTTGCTCTCTCCTTGTTAAAGTTTCACATAATATAACACCTAGGTTTTTTACGGACTTTGAAAGAGGAATCGGCTCGCCATCAAGTATGATATTAGGGGCGCTAGTGACGTTTGGTGATGTGAGTAGTTTATTGGATCCAATTATAATGCTCTGGGATTTATTAGGGTTTAATAGTAGCCCGTGCTTTATTGTCCATTATAAGATGTTTGGCAATCCATGGTTAGTTGTGTCAATTGATGACGTAATATTACCGGGATGAGCTGGCAGGTAGATTTGGAAGTCTTCTGCATAAATATGGTATTTACAATGTTTTAGTATCTGAGGGAGGACATTAATGAAAATAGAAAATAGAAGGAGTCCCAGAACAGAGACCTGGGGAACTCCAATTTTAACTGTGCGCAAGGCAGATTGTTGTTCTCCGCAGACAACTCTCTGATAACGGCCACCCAAGTAACTTTTAATCCATTCTAACGATATTTCGGAGAAATTAAAATATTATTTCAGCTTGGCAAATAATAGCCCATGGTCAACGAAATCGAATGCTTTGCTAAAATCGAATTATATCATGTTATGTTTTATGTCATCAGTGACCTGAAAAAGAGCTGTACATGTACTAAAGCCCTTTACCGAAACCAGACTGATTGTCGACCATCAGGTTATTTTCAATAATCTAACTTGTTATCTGTTGGTGTGCAACTTATTCAAGGGCTTTGGAAATTGTGGGAAGAATTGTGGGAAGAATGGGTCCATAGTCACTGGCATATTGAGGTTTATTTGTCTTCGAGATTGGTATTACTAAAGCAGATTTCCCCTGAGTTGGAAAGCTGCCTGTGATCAGCGAATAATTAAATATTTTAGTAAATGCTTCTAAGATAAACGGCAAGGCTAGGTTTGTCATGTCAATTGAAATTCTGTCATTACCCTCGGTCTTGGTTTTAATTTGTCTGATATTTTCAGAACATCAACAGGCGTGACGACATTAAAGTGACGACATGGAGTTGTGAAATGAGTATTAAGTTCTTCAGCACTTGGATTGATGTTTTGGTAATAGTTTTTAGTGTCTTTAAACTTTACACCCATATTTTTAACACTGCTCCATAAATGCCGCGGGGATGAGTTTGGCTGTATCAAGCGGCGAGCGTACGCAATGTTATCCATTCTAATGGTTTGGGTACACCGGTTTCTGAGTAAACGGTATTCCTCGAAACTCACACATACAAGGATATCATTTTTTCTCTTAGAAGATTTATATTTACGAAAAGCATTATCCCGATCAGGCATTAAACCTTTTATTTCCTGTGTCATCCATGGTGCTGGTGGACAAGAAACACGCTAGTTTGTTTCGCAATGTGCTTATCAATAAGTTTCTATAATAAGGTGTTTACGTGATTAAGTTTGTCATCAACTATATGCAAATAATCTATGTCACGCCACTGTATTTCAGAAGCATCGTTAATAAAATGTTGCATGTCGATCTTTTTCAGATCTCTGTAGGTGATAATTTTCGGTAAAAATATTAGAGTACTAAGTGAATAGGTTACATGTATGAGGTCGTGGTGAGATAAACCCGGCACTCTGATTTGTCCACAGTGTAGGACTTTGCCAGCTTTTGACGTAAATATAAGGCCAAGCAGAGTGTCCGCGTTATTAGTATGGTGGGTGGCTTCAAGTGGACAGTATACTAGATTACATGTGAAGAAGGGATTAGTAAGGAGCATTGTTTGATGTGATTCTATTAAGAGGTTGGTGTTAAAATCGCCCGTAATCACTACATTATCATAACTATGAAGTATAGCAAATAGGTCGTTTTCTAAGTCATCCATGGACCGTATCTTAGGGGGTTTGTAAACAATGGCAATCAGTAATTTTTGTGTAGGGATGTTTAATTCAAGAAATAAATACTCAGGTATTTGCGCAGTAAGTGCTAGGAGAGCTGCATATAGTTTTAACTCTAATATCATTTTGCACATAAACTGCCACTCTCCCGCCTTGTTTACCTTGTCGATCAACTCTGTATAAATTATAACCCGGCAAGTCAACAAGCGAAGATGGGAGACTCTCCTTAAGCCATGTTTCCGACACTAATATTACATGAAAATATAGAGGACTAAAAATTTCTGTAAACTTGTCAATGTGGCAGAGTAGTGACTGGCTGTTGACATGTGCCGAGTGGAAAGCTCTAGGATTGCGAGCTAGCCTCTGAGAGAGTATAGCGCTGGTGGTTTTTGAGCCAGAAGAGGCAACAAGCTGAACGTTATTATGCTTGCTGTCTTTAATTAGTTTTCATCCTGTTTTGATTTTCAAGGCCATTCAAGGTCAAGGCAATCTGCATCCATCGTGGCAGAAGTTGTGTAATGTATAATGCTTGTTGACTTGTATATATATTTTTTTTCGAGTTTTGATTTCCAAGGCAATCCAAAGTCATGGGGCCAAGATCAAGATCGTCTTCATACAATATGGCTGATGATTGATGTCTACCGAGATAGTGGTTGCCTACCAATATGGTGGTCGGCTACCAATATGGTGGTCGGCTACCAAGATGGCTGTCGGTTGCACGTACCAAGATGGTGGAATGGGTAAGGGTGAGAGGTAACCTTCGGAAATTTTATATATTTTTAAAATAATTTGTTAATAATTGTATAATAATATATTTTTAATACATTCTTTGGGATTTATTAGATTTTTCGGAATTTTTCGGAATTCTTAAAATGTTTTTGTTTTATTCTTGAGGTCATAGGTCGAAGGTCAAGGTCTATGGTCAAAGGTCTTGACTAGTCAGTTTGCCCTTACTCAAGGTAACTTGGGTTGCTAATCCCCGTTGCTTGCTCCGGAAAAAAAATGGGAAATTTCTTTGGAGTCCTTTTTTAATAATTTTTTTGTATCATTTTGCGTAATCATTTTTTGTAAATTTTTGGACTTTTTTGGGGAATTTGGGGAGGGGGATTTTTTAGTTTTTTTTGGGGGGGTTTTTTGGGGTTAAAGGTCAGGGTCAAAGTGCAAAGGGGGAGGTCATGGATCAGGGTTCCAAGGTCAATTACTTCCAATATGGCGGCCGGGTGACGTCACAACATGGTGGCTCCCACGAATCCGAGTCCGACGCCCCACGCCCTTGCGTGTCAACCTACCAAACCCTACTACTAAAAGTATTAAACAACTAGTGAGTTGTAATCAAAAACTTTCAATAATATCTCTAGAACTGTAATTGTCAAACGAAAACGATGAATTTCTGCACAACATGTGAAGGCGAGCCTTAACAGCGGGGAATCTGTCTCCGCGCCATCACCACTCCATCTAGCTGCCGGTCTAACAGCGGCGTTTTTACTGTCGAATATCCGCTCCATCAGCACTCGTGGTTGTCTGGTTTCTGTATCCGACCCCTGTGCTTCCCTTGTTAACATCAACGCCGTGATGAATGAGCGATTCCCTCCACGCCCGCATTGCCTCGTGAAGCCACGATGAAGCCACAACCTCTTTAAAATTTCTCTCCCTCTCGCACTGAATAAGTTCACCTGCTAGTTATATATTATTTTTTAATTTGTGCCAGACACTGTTCGACTGGTGCACATGACATTTAGAAATAATTCCAGAAAAATAAACTCGTATGCTAGTTTTCGTGAAAAATTATGTATAAATATTAAAGATTTGACATTTTTGAAAAAATATATATAACCTTATAAAAAGGTTTCAGCATCCCGCCGTAGCTCCTTAAGTAGATTATAATTCGAAAACCGACAATAAATTATAGATGAAAGTTACATCGTAAAAATTATCAAACATAGTGAGTAACAAAATATATTTTAATAATAAGAAATTGTAATCGTTCTAACTAAAATTAATTAATTTAAAATTATGCATTTTAATAATGATATTAACGGTTACAAAATACCTTTAAAATAACAAACATTATATCCTTTACGATTTTTATCATAAAATTGAAAATAAAACGAAAGTTATTTCATAAAATTGTATGGCAAATCTCACGTTTAAAAAAATGCTTAAATTTTCTGTTATTCAGCAGTGATGTATAATCGCATATATATTTTTTATGTCCGTACATAGTATTTCTTTCCCATGCATGATTGTACCTTTGTTGAGAAAATTATATTTCTTAAAAGGTTCTTATCAAGAAGAAATTGATATAGAGGACGTATGTTGAAAGTTGCTGTAGCTAAAGGCTTGCCATTAACCACACTTCTGAAATCAACTGCCAAAAAAAATTCTGTTTTTTATATGCATACTTTTTGACATAACAAGCATAGCTACAGAAATATTGACTGCGAATTAAGTAAATGTAGTTCTACATCTTGAAGTATTAGTAATAGCGTAATTCTAATTTTAATGGAAAATGGACTTGGTCGCTTGTGCTTACACGTGAAAGTAAATAAATTGCGTGATAGTAACATTTTGTGTTTATAATGTTCGGCGTATTGACACCTACTAAACGTTAATTAAACGACTAATATCACCTACAAAAGTGGCAAAATTTATAGGCAGAGCCTTTTTGTTGTCATTTGTATGTACGGATTGTGCTTACATGTGGGGTTATAATTTATTTGGTTTTGTAGGCAAATCGTGTGGTCTAGATTTAGGTAAGAAGTGGATTAATTTGCGGAAGAGATAGAAGCGTCGACTAGTGCAGAACCTTTTGGCACCTTAAGGCCTCTTTTGCCTTACTCTTGTCGCCTAGATGCCTCAGGAACTCTGTAAAGTTTACACTAAATACAATCATCCACAAGACGCTCCCAAACTACTGGAAAGAAAAGCTAACGAAATTTACCATCTTTTATTAAAACCAAAAATTGAAAAAGCTGTTGATGGATAATCATACTAATTTGTCTGCGAATAAAAAATAGTTAAAAGCGTGGAAACATCTTAGAAATTGAGGTTAAATTATGTGTGAAATGCATTAACTTTACTGCAAATATGATTGCGTGTGACTAAGAATTACCACCATCTTCACAGTATGTGTTATAAATAATTAAGAAAGTAAAAAAAAATAATAATGATGCTTTAATTCTAGACTGAAATAAAAGAAAATAAAATATTTAAATCCGGAAGTAGTGCTCCTCATGGCGTCACCTAGGGGAAGGCCAATCTCCAAGCCGGTGACATGGCGCCAGCTCTTCGCTGAACGGGGTCTCGTTGTCAGCTGGAACCACTAGAAATATCGAACTAAAATCTGAGGCTCAGCCTTCTTAAACATGGCTGGCTCAAATACCTCAACTGAAACTTCTGGGACTTATCTCTCATCCTAGCATTGCGCTGGCGCTGGGAAATTCGAGGATTAAATCCCAACGAAAATCGAGCCTTTCGTCCATAAAAAGGGTTCCTCCCCAGAAGCATCGACTTCTGGCAACTATCCAGATAGCTATCCTAAGATGGAGAGCTACTTCTGGTAAAAGAAATGAAAAATTAACTCAACAAAAAAATTAAATGCATTACAATAATAAAAGAAAAGAAAGAATTATACTTTAAAAATTGAAAAATAAATACCGAAAAACAAAATTATCATATAAGTTAAACATTTAAATATTTAGGTTTTTGACATATCACATCCCAGAATACTGTTGAAAAAGCCATAGAATTAATAGAAATAAAAAATGTACGTGTGGTTTACAATATTATTGTTACGTGTTTTTACTATAATGCAAATAACTGTAAGGGGGTGAAAGATTAACATTCATCAAAATATAAGCAGAATAAACATGTGTTAGTGTCCCAAAACATATGTGTAACTGATAAGCATACATAAAAATAAACATAATTATATTCTCTTTAATGATCATTGACACTATTGTTTAATAAGCCTTTAAAAATCGACATTTCTATAAATAGGAGACACATCCACATTGACAAGAGAATTTTATCGACGACAGGTTAAAAAGGCGTATACAAGCTTCGCAGAGTAAGCTCTCTGGCGTGGGCCAAAGTGTAAGCAAAAATCTGCATGTGATTTCATTGCAAGATGTTATCGTATTTCTGAAACACAAAACAAATTCGTAATAGGGATGTTTAATTTCAACCTTTCCTACTCGCGCACCTCTCTCGTCATGAGTGAATCTGAACACAATAGAGTTGAGGCCGGCATCCCTATAGATCCCTATACGACAGAACGAGAAATTTTCTCTTGCCGTTGTCAAAACGTTGATTATCTGCTGGAGAAGGCGCGGCCCATCTCCCAAGCCATTCAGAACGAGATAGGGTTAGGAAATATGTGCGGTGGTAAAATATGGAGGCTGTCTACAAGGGATGTATTTTGCGTGTCCGAAGCCTAAGCAAAGGAGTGCTGAGAGACACACAGGTAGATACAGTGATCTCATCATGGCCTCTGCTCGCAAGACAGAGAATTAGTGTGCGGTCTTTCCATCAGAAACTCGCCTCTTTTACACTGAGAGAACGATCAACAAAATGTTTATTTGTATAGGGCCAAAACTATATTTAGTTGCCCAAACTAAATATTTGGTTGAGCAAACAAAACTTTAAAAGCGAAAAAAAAAAAAAAACTTTTTCTTCATATAACAAAATATACGTTTAAATTACCAAAACCTGTGTGTTGCCTAATGATTGCCTTCGTTCGAAAATACAGTCCGCTATTTTTTTTTTTTGCAGCAACAGTGTTTTTTAGCGTAATTATTGATGCTTAATAATGGTATAAACACCATAATACAAGTTCAAAAGGACACTGAAAAGTAAGTTGTGAAACTTAAAATATTCATTAGCGTATATTATCCAGTTTTTAAATTTGGCTTATGCATCTAAATAATGCCAGTTTCTTCGATCGCGGTCTGGCTTGAGATTTCCTTTCATACTAACCGAAACTGTTGCACCAACCAAATCATTGTTTGGAGCAACCAAACAATAAAAACGAAATAATACGTTTCCAACAACAAAATAGTTTATTGGCCCTATACAAAAAAATCGAGTTGGTTTGGCCTAATCAAATTTGTTCGAGTTAGCAAAACTTTTTCTCAATTTCGGCTTCCGATGATGACACTGTAATTTATGGTGCAGTAGTAAACATTAAGTTGCGCTGTACAATAAGAGGTTTAAGGTAAACTGAGCACTTTCAAAACCACTGCTTAAAATGTATTTCTGTGTACGTTGTAAACACCCCACAAAAAATTTGTAATATTCATAAAAGAAAGGATAGTACTTAGACGTTATAGTCTATTCACGGTAAAGTGAGCACTTTTGAAAGCCCTCTCGTTTGGAATAATAGTCAGTAATTATATTTTATTTTAGCCTTAGGCGTTAACTTCAAGTACCGTGAAATATATACACTGTGTTTATTACTTATACGGCAATATATATTTTGAAAAGTAGGTAAAGGATAAAACATAAAACTAGGGCCTCAAAAGTGCTCATTTTACTGTGAACAGCCTATACCAAAGGTATCGATACCAAACGTGAAATTCAAAGTGTTTCTAACAATAGAAGACATTTTCCAATATCACATACACTAAAGAACGCCAATATTAACGTCATGCTGTCTCTGAATAGGGAGGGTTTCTTTCTTCACGCTACAGATTAAATCCTGTTCATGATAAAGTGAGTACTTTTGAAATAAACTTCACAAAAAGGTTACTGCCCCTACCTGCATATACGTTAACGGGCGCACTGAGTGACATGTGCCTGGTGAAGTTGCTAACGATGGATTGAAAGTAGTTCCATATCTTAACGACGAATAAAATGTGCTAGGTAACCATTTGTATTAATGCAAAACATTTTTTTTTTTTTTTTTACTTTCTGGATTTTTAATTCGCCGAAGTGTAAAAATAAGCAGATTTGTAAAATATTTACTTTTCTAATAATTTCACAGTTTTATGTGCGCGACGCATGGATAAAGTGATGAGGCACATGGCAAAGTTAATCTTGCATAAGGCGGAAGAATACACAAAGTGCATACAAGTAGATCTAAACAGGGCTTTCAAAAGTGCTCATTTTAGCGTGAACAGCCTATCGTACCGTGTATGGCCTCCGTGTGTTCTGTATAGATCCCTAACACGCCGCAGAATGACTGTAATCTATGTGTTGATGTCATCTTCCGAAAGAAGGTCCCATTCCATCTGGGCAGCTCTTATGAGATATGGAAGTGTTTCTGGAGGTTGGGGACGATTATAGACTGCTGCTTTCATCTTGTCCCAGGCATTTTCAATGCGCCAGTGCGCTCTCTGTTGATCACAAATGAACTACATAAACTCCTACCACCCCAACTGGCTTATAACACTATATTCCACACGTTTTGTGAGATGTTTATATTCATACGCCATATGTAAATTGACGTTTTTCAAATGTTGATTTCAAAGGGTTATATTAAGGGTGGGATGGACCATCGCGTTTTTCGTGAAATAGTTGTTTGAGCGAATACGCGTATCTCGGTCAATGAATGTTCTGCAAATACGACTTTTTGTCAGAAAAGATAAGGAAATAATTTTCCATGTCCCTATTTTTTTACTTTTCAAGTGTATTCTTAGAGAAGAAAATGAGTGATAATGGCCAAATATCGCATTTTTAAAGCTTGCCTATGCAGTTTCCTTAATCGGGCAAAAGAAGAGTACAAATATAGGGCCGTAGTTTAATCTGTGGGCTTTCAGCGCGTGTAATAAAACCCCACTGTTACACTTCTAAATTGTACAGTACAGCGTTACGGCGGAAACACTGCACGCCTTGCGCATAGGAGCGTTGAGAGATGCTGGAAGTGCGTGTTAGTATGACCCGTATCGCACTCTCGCTTCTTGACCTTAAATGCGAGGTTCCCACAGGGTCCATCCCATTCTTAAACAGCTTGAACAGCCTATACGTTTAATACTCCTGCATTACTATACATATCGTGTGCCGCAGTTTTGTACAATACAACTGTGGCGAGAACCTCCATTACAAGCATACCACTACAAAAATTCACACGCTATAAATTCGTGAAACATTTGTAACAGCGTTCAGTGTAATTACTGCCCCATGCACACGAGTATTTTTAACTTATGTTTTCATAGCTAAATTTATTAAAAGGCTTATTTTCACCTATGCTGAATGTTCCAGTATTGTATTTCAAACGTTCATGATGCTTGCAAAACTCCGTTCTCTATATTTATGACGAGTTAATGTTTTTTTTTATGCCAGATAATAACCAACACAATGTGGTCTCAAAGTGCGCTACAACTTGACCAAAAGTAAAGTACGCGGATTCTGCATGCTGGACCAGTAACCGGCCTAAATCGCTCTCAGTTCGCATTGCTACTGCCCTTGTAGTAAGCACTTCAAAGCGAAATTGTTTACTAAAACTGTTATTCGGATTAAATTCCTGTAAAAGAAATATTCGAACAACTATAGCAACGTAGAGAATTTATTTATATTCGTTGCAACCAAAAAAAAATTATTAAAGTAACATGGATAAAATTCCATTATGTACGCATGTCTTTGCACTTCTTTGCTTGCGGAGGCTATGTGGTATTTTATCGGAGTAAATGTTTCGCTCATATTTCTCGCATGCTTATATAATCTATAAAATGCAAAACTGCTTCAGCTGAGAGGGGCTTTTAAGCTTGGGGATATTAATCGATTAATATATATTCCTGCCAAATACTGTTTACATTGTTGACAATGTACACGCTGTGGCGTTTATTAGATCCATTTTATTCTAGTCGGTTATTTCCGCGTAACTTAACCTCTAAATAAAAACATTTTATAATTACAGCAATTAAAAAGCTAGAATTCCCTTGTCCATAATAATTACCTTGGTCAATTTCAAATCATTAGTAACAAACTAATTACTTACGAGATTTATGCAAATTTGTTCGTCCAGACCAAACATGTTCTAGGAACGTTATGGTGGGAGAATAGTATTCACTTTTAATAGGGCGTTTAGTTGAATTTATGTAAGGTCATTCCGGGTGAGATGCCCCACCGGGAGATATGCCTCAGTCGACGTAGTTTCCGAAGTACTCGCTAGATCGCTCCTGTCTCCAGTACGCCATGTTTGTTGGCCGAAGCGAAAAGGAGCCACGGTAAAAGTTTCGCCCGTTTAAAAGTATTTGCACGTGTTTTACAACACGAATTGAAGTACGTGGCAGCATTTTACTCACTTGTTATAAGACAAAAGTTTAAACGTTTGCGTGAGATTTCTTTCCTTGGGCATAAATTGATATGTAATCAATCAGAACGCACACTGGGGATTTCGTAGTTACTGTTGTTATCATGATAGCCATATTTGTAACCGTGTTATCCAGAGCTCCCACTGGGGCATCTCTCCCAGACTAAAGGACAGATGACACACACTTGGGAGAGATGCCCCACCGATTTTTTTTTTTTAATTTTTAACTTTTTTTTTCTGGAAATGCACAAGTAGTCAGATTTTTATTTTGAAGAAGTGCCTTTTGGAGTGTTCTAATAATATAGGTCTACCTAATAAGTATTTAACTTTTTCATCAACAATTCCAAGTAAGTTTACCTATTTACTATAAGATAATTTGTATTACTTTATTTTGTTTACAGCTATGCCTTCCGAATATAAACGTCAGAAAACTGGAGCAGCCCGCGGGACATGGGTAGAAGATAATTTGAAAGAAAACATCGCTAGACTACAAGCAAGGAGAAATCGGAGCGAATGAGGCTGCAAGGTATTATGGCATTCCCTCTCGAACTCTTCGACGCCGGAAACAGTCTGGCGACATGGCGAAGCTTTCTCTTGGTCCACAAGGTGTGCTTGGAACTGAAAATGAGAAACGTCTTGTTAGGTATATTCAACACCTGGAAAAAGCTGGTTTCGGACCTACCCGGAAAAACATAAGTTCTTAAGCTTATAAATTTGTCGGCACACTTGGACAACATCATCGGTTCAATTCAGAGACTGAAATGGCTGGCTATGATTGGTTACAGTCTTTTTTAAGGAGGAATCCGGAACTGAGTATCAGGTAATCTCAAGGACTATCTGTAGCAAGAAGCGACGGTTTGAACAGAAAGCTGTTGGCAATTTTTTTTTTTCCCCAGAAGTTTATGAAGAATACGGCTTGTACACAAAACCAGGGTATGTGTTTAACATGGACGAGACAGGCCTCCAACTCAACAATATCGCAGGCAAGGTTATTGCCACCAAAGTTTCTAAGGATGTGCACGTATTAACATCTACTGAAAGAGGAGAAAATTTGACAGTAATAGCTTGTTGCAATGCTGAGGGGCTATTTATTCCTCCTGCAATAATTTTCAAGGGTGTTTAAGAAAAGAAGGAAATTTCTGATGGACATCCCCCTGGGTCTTTGGTTTTTATGAATGAAAACTCGCCTTATATTAGCACTGAGGTTTTTTTCTAATGGTTGCAAAACCATTTTGTCGCCCTGAAACCTGACGGAAAGACTCTCCTGCTTCTCATGTCAATTGTTATGAGTTGCTTGAATTTCCTAACCAGCTTAAAATTATAATTTTATGTCTTCCGAGTCACACCACGCAAGCTATTCAACCACTCGACTGCTCTTTCTTTAAGCCTTTACCCACCCCTGAATGCGGAGTACCCACACACAGTAGAACTGCTGTGCCTCCCCTGCGATGGCTGCGCTGGCGGCGACCTCTACCTTCATCTCGCTGCCCGCACTCGTCGTCTCGGTGGTGACCAAACTCGGCTCCTCTTCTGCCCATGCACGTCGTCTCCCCTGCTGCTGCAAGAACTACTGCCATTCCTTCAAGAGGACCCTCGCCTCCTGTGTTACATCCTGCTCAACGCCGTCCACCTTACCCTCAACATTGTCTATTCTCTCTCTAACAAAGTCAATCTTCTTGTCCACACTGTTTATTTTGTTAATTTACTAACTCGCTCACATCTTCTATCTTTCTGTCCACATTCTCATTCAAACTGTCTATTTTTATTATCTACATTTTCGTTTACACTGTCTATTTCCTTATCTACAAGTTCATATACACTACTAATTTGGGTATTTACATTTTCGTTAACATTATCTACAACACCTTTTACTCTACTATTTACAGTGTGTATTTTGCTATTTATCTGGCCACTTAAACTTTCGATTAAAGAGCTGAGTGCTTCCACGTCTGCCGACATTTTTCTAGTTAGCATTCAAAAATTTATAAATAATATATTGGCTTATTGCTCAAATGTGATATTTACGAATACTAATTAAAAATAATTTTGTTATTGTATTTTTATAAAATGCCTTCATCCCACTTCTGATACCAGTGTTACAATTTCTCTTTCTATAAATTAAGCGGACTATACCAAGTTCGATAAGGGATGGAGGTCTTAATCAAATAAAAGAATTAATTTTTATTTTATTTACAATAACAACAGCAAAATTCTCTGAACTCAAAATATCACAATAAATGGATATCACTATCGGTTCAAAATTGACACCAATTAATAAAATTTATAATTACTACAAGGAAATTAATTAAATAAAATAATTAAAGATCAGTCCCATTAGAGAGTGTATGTCTATTCAGATATTCTGTAAAATAAGTATCCAAATTGACAGTTCGAATATTTACAATAAAATCAGTATTACACTTCCATTTATTCCCACCTCAGTTCAGTCCATGCCCCGCCAGTAGCAATGTTCTAGAGACCTCCAAGCACCCTCACGCACAGTAGGCTTCACTCGTCGGTTTCACACCCTCTCGTTCCTTCACGCCACGAACACCTCATTCGCCGTCGTCCCGCAATCTTCTGTCGTCGTTAACACTTATCTTCGCTCGCGCACACTCGGCCAGACGGCCTCCATCAAAGACTGCCGGCAGCTGGGTTTGCAGCAGTATATATAGTGTCTTAGGATGCCACCTAGAATATTCCCCAACTCGCGTGATACGTCGTGGAGAGCTGACGCACCAGCCAGTCTCACCAGAACTTTCTTGCGTCGTCGCTAAACGTATCGGAAACTCTAGCAGGCGAGAGGAGGTCTGTGACGCCAGCAAGTCTCGCCGCTGTCGGCATTCACGGGATTCCCATAAGGTAGACAGACAGCCACGAGCGCATCGTTCCAGGAAGAGGGGAGGACGAGTTGGGTCCGAAGTCCGCACACGTGGAATATTATTATTATTTTTAGGCGTGGTAATTGTGAGAGTCTATTGGCAACAGCGAGCAGACAATCTCCTCAACCTCTTTTCCATTATTACCCAACAAGGCATCGTCCGAACGACAATTCATCTAAGCGAGTGACGTTACAGGGCGCCAGCCGGAATAATATTACCTTGCATTTGCCATAAGTGGCAATGCCCGTAGGCAGACCTGCTTCCTAATTTCATCACGTCCTATCCAAGCACGGACGAAGCCTTAGAAATTGAAACTACCTGCGCCGAACCAAACATTAAGTACAGCATTTTTTATGACAGTTCACTTGACCTCCGTATATAAAATTTAAAGGCATGGGACCCTAAAACATTAATAATTTTATATTTTCACCAAACATTGTTTAATTCATACACAATTGAATATGATGACATTTTCCTTGAATAAAAAATTTACACTTTATCTTTTTTAAATAAATTAGTGTCAAATACAAAAGTTATCAGTTTTGTTGCAGCCATATCAGCAAACACTAAATTGTAGAAATGAAAAAAATTTACAAAGTAATCCGCATGACATATATGAACTCGTAAAATACAAATTCAAATATGTGGAAAAAAAAAACGTTTAAAAAGATGTATATTTTTAAAAGTCTTTTAAAATAAATTTACTGATACCACGAAGTTCCAAGTTCAAAACCCAGCCAAGACATAAACACCTATTTATTATTTGATGGTATGTTTTGATTAGTTTAGTTTGTAAAACGTCTCTTTTAGCCTAGTGGTGTAACTACGGGGATCGTCGATTAAACATTTTTAGTTATGACTAAGCGTATGAAAAATTCCGCTGTCTCAGTTACTCCAAAGCCCTATGTCTATTAGAGCCTCAGCTGCCCGTTCATTGGTTGTTGCTCCAATGAGTAGGGACCTGCAAAATTCACGTTATTTCGGAGGTGCAGACTAAACTCGAAGATGTTGTAGGTTCGTGTGATTTCTCCCATTCGCTCACGAATTGTACGGCACGCTCGAAAACACCTTTAGCCTATAACGAAGCCTCGACGACTAAGCGGCGACCAATCTAGAGCGAAGCGGTCACACGGGAAAGTGACGTCGTTTAGTCGCCAGTAGCCAATAAAATCATCAACTTCGCTCAAGCAGGTATAGAACAGTGAAGTATAGCGTGTTACCAAAGAATAGTGCGAATTTTGCACGTCTCTACCAATGAGTGGTAGTTTTACTTAAGGCCTGGTAGCATGGGATGGTGTCCCTGTTCTCGCGTAGGTTTGCAAAGGCACATAGTTATCTAAGGGAGCATTTAGTAATTTGTGTTTATTGCAAAAGAGATTGAAACGTACAAGTCCTTGAAGAAGTCCAGTTTGCCGTGAAAAATATTCGCGTTATTTTATGGCACATTAAAATACCTAAATGACTCAACCCATGTTTCAATGTAGGTTTTTGTTCATGACTTTTAAGATCGTGCATACTAAGCTTTGTTGTGGCTAGAAAACTCCGCTGCAGAATATTTACGCTTTCTTTCTTTCGTAAGCCTCTTTATGTAAAAGTGCTGAAAATGCTAAATAGATTAGGTTAATTATGTCCATGCTTAGTTGTGATGTGTGTGAGCAAATGTATACAAATAGTATCTTAAAGATCGCCTCACACAAGCAGATATTGTACAGTTTAGCCAAAGAAAAAATTGTATAGTGTAGCCTTAATCAGATAGAGATGTGTAGTTTTGTTTCATGAAATATTTCCAAGTGTAACTGCCACAGTTGAATATCATTTAATTGCCCAGATTGATTAGCAGGTAGGAGGATTATTACACCTTATATAACTAACTTAAGCAACTCATTAACCAAGTACACAATTCGAGCATGTAAGACCCATCATAAAAATTAACAACATAACAAGTAATTATGACAAAACACTTGCATGCAATAGCCCTGGAAACACAACATACGATAGTTACAAATAAGTTAGGCGACCACTGAGGATTATTTTAAAGTTCAAGGTTATTTTACTGATTTTTTTTTTTTTTTTTAATTTACTTGGACTAACTAATTTCTGAAAAACAACCTGATGGCATACAGCAAATCTAAATAAACACATACCCTCCTAACGGCGAAGAAAAAGTGGCCATACCTAACTTCCAATGGCTACATGTAGTTGCAAATACAGTTCGCTGACTGTCACTAAAATTGTTAAGTTGATACTTAAAGAAAAATTCAAATTACACAAAAATAAATATATGTTTCTTCAGTATTAAAATTTAAATGTTAATTACCTAGCTCAGGGTAAAGTAAGGAATCTACTCAAGTTTATACTTGACCAAAAGTCAGCTAAGAAAATTACGTGATAAAAGTAAAATGGCGCCGCCTTACTGCTTTAAAGAACTGCAGAAGAACCACATACCAGATATGAATACTTGTTACTGGGCCTGAAGTTAAAAATCGTCGCAGTTCATGTAGACGTATAATCTCCTCTCGTAGTCGGTCATCAACGACGTCAAAGGACCTCTGCAGCGATGTAGGCGGTGGGGCATCCTACGCGTTGCGGAGTCCTAGCTCTAACGAAAACGTCATTATTTCTACCTTCTGACTTCTAGGGATCCTAGCTGGGGCGTAAAACCTCGCACACGTCAGCTGGCACACTGAGGAAAGTCGGGGGAAATAATTAACACCCTACTGTCTAATCAGAATGCCTTCATTCCACCCACTCGCAGGGGAAAGTCCTGTCTCTATATCTTACTAGTATGGCGTCGTACGAAGGAGAAGGGCGCTTCTTGCTCAGATGGCTGGAACATGCACAAAGGGCCCAAAGGTTTCAGCCAATGGGAGGAAGGGATCAAACCTGTTGTCCAATGGGATACTGAAAACTTCCAACCCCGTGCGTGCCACTTTCTCCGTCCTAGACTAACAAACTTAGAGTTGCGGGTCTCTAAGTAAAATATACCGTATTTAATTAATAAGTACGACTTACAAATGAGACCAAAAGAAAGCTAGTAAAATTATTAAAATAAGTAACACAAACATATGAAGACCTAACTAAATTCTATCTTAAACAGAGTAAAGTTTGCCACCTTGCAACAAAATTTAAATACCCTAACATGTTTTAAAAATTAAAATAAAAATTAAAATACTAAAGTTATTACACATACAGTAAATTGCAAACCATGTGATAGATTACAAGTGCAAAACATATGAAAACGATACTCACATATAGGATAATCAGGCAAAATTGTTACGTGTGTAATATAAATATTACCATGAAAATATGTTAATGATATGTCTGACACAGTACGTTAGTTTAGCATTACATGCTCATTAGTAGAGACGTGAATAATTCGCAGATTCATTTTGGGACAAGCTATAATTCAAAGCACGCGCGTTTATATAACTGTAGCTATTGGTCCGCACGGTGTTTGACACCCCCTTCCTGGAGAACGATGCCCAATTGTCGCCTTCCACTGTGAAAGCAGACAACCAATGTGAATTTGATATCGACATATTTGTACATAACTCTGTAGAGTCTATCCTACAGGTCATTGAACTCGCAAATGTTTCAGGCCTCTACTCATTAGTGTACCTGGTTGTTCCTAGTCTATCACATCAATCATTAGTTATTCCTGTCATTGCATAAATATGTATTTTAAGGCGTTGCTGTGAACTAATATATGTATGTGACTGTACTCATAATTAGCAGTATAACGCTTTGTTTTATTGGGACCAAACATAGTGTTCGTCTAATTGATGTGTTTGGGAGCTGCAATATGCGTACTCAATAGATAATGGTGTTTCCTACACACGAGAGACCCCTATTCCTGGACGCAAGTTTTCTGACGTGGACAGCGTAGATCATAAAAGAAACTTCCTCTAAGACGTCCCATACACATAGCACTAAGACTTAAAAGGTTAAAAAAAAAAAGCTTCTTACGGCAATACGAACATTTAATAGAACTTCTGAAGTTTATGTAGCCATGCATATGGGAAAAGATGTTATATACAAAATAATTTTTCCATATTTTCAATTTTTTTTATATTTTAAATGCACGAACTGGGGTTTGGTGGTCACGTCAAGCGATAGCACATTGTGTTAGTTTACGTTGTAAATTCATTCATTTGTACAGCTCAGCTAGTATTTATTTTTATTTTTTGATATCGAACACCTTTACACAAAATGTTTTTAGTTGTCAGCATCAAACTTTGGTGGACACTATAAATGTATTGTGTCGCGGCTATAAAACATTCTGTGGTCCATCACAAAATAGTCTGACAGTGTAAATACCGTCAAAACACTTTGTGGCCGTCAAATTTTTCTTTTCAGCGTACTTCTGCAATTTCATCGGAAACCATTCAATAGACAGCCAACATCAGAAGTTTAGCGTTGAGTTTCCCAAAATGACCCTATAAGAAGGAACACGAGTAATGTTTACAGGCAGTAATTGCAAGCGCACAAGGTTTGCATTACTCTTGTTGACAAGGCCGGCAGTGCTCTACCATCCGCATACAACACGACCCGCTTAAATAATACTTGTAAAAACTTGTAAGCTACAGTTCGTACCTCCAGGTCGGTTTCAAGTATACGTCGCATCACCCGAGAGACGGCCTTCGTTTTAACGTCCTTGAGTTAAGTACTCATCGTCTTGCAGTCCGCTGCTAAGGAAACGGCTGGGTTTTCGCGTCTCTTATCGTAAAACTTGTTATCTCTCCCATCCGGAACTCGCAAAAAAAACGAAATTGGTGGATGCGCGAGGGAATAAGGAATGGTTGAAGTGTTGGGCGGGAGAAGGAGAGAAGTTTTGTGGAAATTACGTAAAACGTTTTAAAAGTCTTTCCGTGTGATTACGTAAGGCGACGGGGGCTGATCTCGTAATTCCCCTCAGCGTATTTGTAGAAATATTCTGGAAGAGTGGGGCAGAAGGGAAAAGAAACATTTGGCTGGCACTTATTGTGGCGAAATGGTTTCCGGGGATGCAATAAAAAGTGCCCGGCGTTATTATGTTTTAACGCCGGTGTTGTGCCGGTTCGCGGACGACCTGGGATGGCCTCAGGGACCAAGGCCACGTGCTCTCCCGGGTACGGAATCGACCTTCTGATCATCGTAAACGTCCTAATTCGCAGCGGCAGCCCATCAGCCCCGGGGTCTATCTTACGCCTCTCCGAAGAGACCGGGCGGGTTTATTGGGGTGCTGTTGAGAGCTGCGGAACGAGATGTACGGCCTGACCCGAAAACGCGGCCGATGTAAAGGGCTGGTTAATCCTCTACCTCGCATCTTATACAACTTTTTCCTTCGCGTCAAAATTTCGTTTCAGTTGTTCACGTCGAAATTTCTTGAGTATATAAATTTCTTTTAAGAGTATTTATTTTATGTTTAGGCTGTTCACGATTAACTACATAAAGACTTTTAAAATCAACTCTAGGAAAATGAGTGAAGATAATTGGACGGCTCTTAACATCGAGGTCTTCAGAGCCGATGAGGGTGATTGAGGTGAGTATGGAGCAGCGCCAGAATGATGGGACGTTGGGAACGGGATATCCCCGAGAAGACCCGCCGAACAACGGCATCGTCTGGCACGATTCCCACATGCCAAAATCCGGAGTGACCCGGCCGGGAATTGAACCCGGATCGCCTCGGTGGGGGGCCGAGAGGGGCTAGCCGCTCAGGCACCGTGGCCCCACCTTAGGAAAACGTCACTGCCCCTACGTGCATATATTTTAACGGCAACGTTGACTTACATGCACCCAGTAAAGTGGGTAACTGTGTAGGAGAGAGTAGTTGAATATCTAAATGTTGTATTAAAAGTGTTATAGGCTGTTCACGGTAAAGTGAGCACTTTTGAAGGCCCTCTCATTTCAAATAATAGTCAATAAATATATTTTATTTTTGCCTCAGACGTAACTTCCGTGTGCAGTGGAATATACACACTGTGTTTATTACTTGCATAGCAATATTTCTTTTGAAAGGTGGTTAAAGAGTAAAATATGGCTCGAAGGAAAAAGTCACTAGGACCTCAAAAGTGCTCACTTTACCGTGAACATCCTTTAGTTAAGCATATGTGAATACTGAAATCATTTTGTCTGCTTTCCTGTTTTTTAAATGCACGTAAGTGCAAATAAGTATATAATTTTCTTTTTCAAACAAGTTCACTGTTTCACTTGAGGAATGTATGAATAAAGAAATCATGCTCAAGACAAATTAAATTTTACATATTGCTACATGCTGCAGCTGGCGCCGACTCCGCTGCCCCGCCGTCGTAATCGGAGACCCAGATCGCCCTCCCCTCGTCATGGAACGATGCGATCGAGGCTGTCTGCCTCCTTCTGGGAATCCCGTGAATGCCGACAGCGGCGAGACTTGCTGGCGTCACAGACCTCCTCTCGCCTGCTAGAGTTTCCGATACGTTTAGCGACGACGCAAGAATGTTCTGGTGAGACTGGCTGGCGCCTCAGCTCTCCGCGACGCATCACGCGAGTTGGGGAAGATTCTAGATGGCGGCCTAAGACACTATATATATATATATATATATATATATATATATATATATATATATATATATATATATATACTGCAGCAATCCAGCGGCAGGCAGTCTTTGATGGGGGCCATCTGCGCGAGCGAAATTAAGTGTGTTCGACGACTGGAGATTGCGGGACGACGGCGAGTGAGCTGTTCGTGGCTTGAATGGACGAGAGGGTGTGAAACCGACGAGTGAAGCCTACTGTGCGTGAGAGCGCTTGGAGGTCTCTAGAACATTGCTACTGGCGGGACATGGGCTGAACTGGGGTGGGAATAAATGGAAGTGTAATACTGATTTTATTGTAAATATTCGAACTGTCAATTTTAATACTTATTTTACAGAATATCTGAATAGACATACACTCTCTAATGGGACTGATCTTTAATTATTTTATTTAATTAATTTCCTTGTGGTAATTATAAATTTTATTAAGTGGTGTCAATTGCGAACAGTAAGTGATTTCAATTTATGGTGAGAATTTGAGTTCAGAGAATTTTACTGTAGTTATTGTAAATAAAATAAGGAAATTTTAATTAATTCTTTTAATTGATTAAGACCTCCAGCCCTTAACGAACTTGGTATAGCCCACTTAATTTCTGGAGAGAGAAATTGTAACACTATGGTAGAATAATACAGTGTACGTGCAAGTAGAACCTAAGCTGGGCATACAAAAGTGCTCAGTTTACCGAAAATAGCCAATACAAATACTTAAATTGATAATGTGTTATTCGATAGCTGTAAAGATAGAGGAACACACACGCCATATATATATATATATATATATATATATATATATATATATATATATATATATGGTGAGTTCTAACACAGACACACCAAGAGAGCCGGTGTTCTTACAGTAGTGGATATAGATGACTTACTTCTAATTTGTCTTAAAGGCCAGTAAATGTGCGCAGACCTCAATTTGTTAGTATAAATGTGCGTGTGTATAAATTGAGGTCTGCACACATTTACTGGCCTTTAAGACATATTAGAAGTAAGTCATCTATATCCACTACTGCAAGAACACCGGTTCTGTTGGTGTCTGTGTTAGATCTCACCATCGTCATATTGGTCCATACCACACCGGACACTACTCTGTACTTTACAGCGTTTATTATTGGCCGGTCATCAACCAATGCAGAGCCGAGCTGATATTGACCTAATCGAATGTCCTTTATCGTGTGAAAGGATTTACAATCGATCATGTACCGGGAGGGAGTACACCGGGAACTTGATTCGCCTTGGTGCGAGGCAAGAGCTCTATCCATTGTGCCACCGCGGCCCCTCTTGCTTGTAAGCATGTGGTGTGGACGCTAACGTAATGCACACTTCAAGTAGTCCCCTCCCTAAAATACAGGATCCTCGAAAATTTCCTTACAAACTCCTATGAATGTAGAGGGACTGAAAAGATGATATTTGAATAGGAACTCATGTGCGGAAATATACCGTTTCTATGCTAAAACCATTTCAATGCAGGTATTTTACACGTGACCGTCCAGAATACCTACCCACACATTGATAGAAAATCTGTGCTGGAATCCCTCGACATGCGTGGTATTATGGTTTTAGTCTGTCCAAACATGGCTGTTTCAAGAATCGAGAACAATGTTCCTAGTGCATTTACATTAATCTGTGAACACAACGCAACGTAGCAACAGGCTCGTTGGCGCAGCGGTGCAGTAACCACGTGCAGAAGTCACCACGCGGTGCAACATCGGCTGGACCCCAAAGACTGTGCCCTTTGGAGGTGGTAAATATGTAGTTTTTGCTCATGCAGAACCTCCCAGACTATGCCAGGAGAAACATCCATTTCACGCGCAATTGTTCGCAAACTCGCTGACTGGCTTTGTTCAGCGTGATGCAGTACGTCCCATCCTCTTCCAATTCGGGAGTGCGGCGTCTCTTTGGAACACCACAGTCGTTACTGTCGGCGGCGAGTACTCAATCGTGTTAATCGGAGACACAAAGGCGCGTGAATGGGGCTCGAGGCAGTGTAGACGTCGCGTGCCATCAGGTGATTGTCTGAAGTAATGTACTGCCTACCCAGTTGCCTACCAACACAGGCACATCCGAGACACTGCTCTTTCCCTCAGCGGAAGTGGGCGAGTGATACGCCTGATTTAAAGTGTCTGTAGCACGGAAACAGTACGTTTCCGGACATGGGTTCCTATTCAAAAGATAGTCTGCCCAGTCACTTCTACAAGTCCTAGGAGTTTGTAAGGGGAATTTCCCAGCAACTTGTATTTCCAGATCCGCCGCTGTCTCAGTCATCGGGTTATTTAAAAAAGTACAGAAATACGCAGTACAATTTTGTCTATCAATACGCCATAAATCGACAGTGCCACCACTGAAAATACCGTAATGGTGGGGTTACCGACGGAAAGTCTTTGCACCATTTCATTGACTTGTGCGTAGAGGCTATAAGTTGTGCCGTGTACAAGTTAGTTCCGTCCTTAGCGCTCCCGTGCTTCTGAGCCTCGGAAACGTAAAATATCTCCTGTTGGACGGCATTGGCAGCAAGTCCTAATGGCGTTCAGGAGCATTCGATTATTTTGCACACTTTAGCATTTTACATATTTTTTTTTCGTTTTGATATTGAATAAGTATTAAACGAGTGTGACATCATAGGAAAGTGACTTTCAAAAAATTAATGAAACAAATTGTATACATTTTTTAGTTGACATTTTTTCGTACGAATTTCGAAATGAAACAAAATTCGTATGTTGCGATACAACCTAAAATAATTGTTCATATTATAACTAGTTTTTCATTAAATATATTCCTTGGAAATCTGCTATGCATTTATCGGTATTATAATTTTAATTTTTAAAGAATATATAAAATCGAAATGGCTAGAAGTTAAAACCGTATCGCGTGTCAACCAAGTGCCAGATCTCAAATAAATTGCGACATGACCCTCCTGTGACTTTATTTAATATTTTTCCTTGAACCAAACTTCCCGTTAAAATAAATTTTGGAAATTTCCATGAATGGAAGTTTTTTTTAATTTGTCAATTTGCGTTAGATAAATATTATGAATATAATTTTTGTAATTATTTGGTTTCTAAAAAAAAGTCGTGATCGATATCGTGTCACGAAAACATAATGTATAATAAAAATATAGACAAAAATTCTTTGCTAATGAACAGCATTAAGGCTCGATTTCGCCTTGTATGCAGAAATGTTCATGCCATAATTTCAACTTCAGAGCAAAAAATTACTAATAACAGAAAATGTACGTTTTACCACTTGTTTAATATTTTCTGTACGTTATATTAGTACGTGTTAATTGGCAACCGTAAAAAGGCAGGACTGTAATGAAATGTTTAATATGATTTTTTTTTAATGCTGTATGTGACCAAATTTTACTTTCATAGCTTGAACTTCATGTCTTAACTGCAGAGTAAGGCAAATAGTTTTAAACTCCTATAGAATCATATTTCTATTTTACTTCACAAAAACTTAAATCAGCAGGAAATGAAAGTATCCGATATAGCGAGTGACTGCGAGCCTTAAGGGGGCCGCCTACCTGACGCCACATGGCACAGGAGCGAGGGAACGCTAAGGGTTACACTGTGGTACGCGCATCAAGTGCCGCATATCCACTATACGCGAAGCACTACAGCAGCGCGCAAACTTTTTGCCGAACAGTTTTTTCTATATGATTTTAAGAGGTGACTATATTATTTTACTGATGGAAAGTCTACGGCAAAGTTCAGTGCAGGATTGCATTTGTGTTTTACGTAGATCCGGTCTGCACCTTTTGACATACGGTAGTCTGAATAGGCTGTTTTTAGCTATGTTGGAATACTTGGAAATAATGGTTATAATATGCGCAGCGTCTTGAAAGCGACAGTCCACATCGCTTGAATTTTGTTTTCTTTTCGTACGTGGAATAGTTTCTTCAAAAAACGGATTTCCCAAACACACTGCAATACATTTCCAGCGCCTAGTAGGCAACTCCCTTAAGGGATTCCCCTACTAAAATAGCGTCTCTAAAATAAGTATGTGAGCGAATACGCGTGTCTTAACAAATAATTTGAAAAGCGCTCAAATAAGAGTGAACCGCCTGTAGCAGGGAATCCCCTTAAGGAAGAAGACCAAGCACGAAGATGGATAATCCCAGGCCGCGTCAATACAGCGGAAGGAGCGATAAATAAATCCGGAAGACTTGCCAGCTGGGAGGTATATTCCAAAGGAGAAGCTAGGGGATTCCTGATTTGTGATTCGGTCGGCTTGGTTGTGCCAGTAGGAAGGGTGCGAATTGCCGAGGATTACTTTCTTTTCTTATTTTCTTTCCTCGGCTTTCTTTCTTTATCTTTTTTTTTTTTTTCCATTGCCAGGTGTCGCTCTTATATACGGTGCCGAAGTCATTTGAAATGCGACCTGGGTGGAGTGTGTTTGACGCGTTGTTGAAGCGATTATGTTTTAATAATTAATCTAGATGACGAGTTGAAAGTGAGGGCTGTTTGGTATTTTATCACGCCTTGAAATCACAAAAAAAAAAAAAAAAAAAATTGCAAACCACTTTGTTAGCATCACAGTGGCACATTAATCAACGCTGAACACGTTATGCGAAGTTTATAGGTTTCTGCTAGACAATTTACGAAATCAAGAAATTGCAGTCCTAAATAACATTATCCGCCTTCTTCGCGAGCAAATATTCTGACGGAATGATACTGTTACATGCTGCCACTGGCACCGACTCAGCTGATCCCGAGTATTTCGATAAATTCTTTGGCAGGAGGCTAAACTTCACAGTTTCCTGCGCAGTCGAGCCATTTTCGTATGTTCATGGAGTGAGTGAAGAGATTTAGGCGATTATTAACAGCGAGGTCTTGAGAGCCGATGAGGGTGATTGATGTATGGAGCAGCGCCGTAATGAATGGCTGGGGGGGGGGTGAAGGAAATCCACGAGAAAACCTGCCGACCAACGGCATCGTCCGGCACGATTGCCAAATGCGAGAATCCGGTGACCCGAATGGGGATTAAAACCGGTTCGCCTTGGTGGGAAGCGAGCAGGCTAACCACTCAGTCACCGTGGTCCCCGTATCTTCATTGACTGCCGTCATAGCTTTGACATGAGTTTACAGTTAAAAATTGTATACTATGCAGTAACCGCAGTTCTCGTACACAGAACTGCGTATTCGGCAATTATGGTTCACATTATACTGATAATTATAACATTCAGCCTGTATATTTTTGTTCTCATACTTATCTCGAATAAGTCAATAACCATACATATACTCATATACTGATTATTCTTCAAAGCAGACATTTCCTAGAAGAGAGGCTTATTAAAGTGAGTTTCAATTCACAATTATGACCGTAAATATGCACACGCACACTCCGCTTTAATATTTTTTATTATTAAATTACTGTAAAATAGCAGTTACTCGTCAACAACACCGACTGCTCTGCCCTGATTGGTCACATGTAAAATATAACTATTACTGAACGCTTAAGGGAATCTCAACACTGCATTCGACCTGCAAAGTGATACATTTTTATTTATTCCGTATACGTCATGACGTATAAGTTAACGTTTAATATTTCTATTGAAAAACCCACCTATGGTACTATCTTGTTCGAGACACTTTTACAGAACAGGTAAGCACAAGAAATGAAATGCCGTGGAGGTTCCTTTGACGTTAACCTACCTATTATGGACCTAGATATAGTGGACCTACTTATTGTGGACCTACCTCTTATGGATCTACATATTGTGGACCTACTTATTGTGGACCTATCTATTGTGGACGTACCTATTGTGGATCTACATATTGTGGATCTACATATTGTGGAGCTACCTATCGTGGACCTACATATCGTGGACCTATGTATTATGGACCTACCTATTGTGGACCTATCTATTGTGGATACACCTATTGTGGATCTACATATTGTGGACTTACCTGTTGTGGAACTACTTATTGTGTTCCTACCTATTGCGTACCTACCTATTGTGGTCCTACCTATTTTGGATCTACCATTTAGGACTTAACTCTTGTGGACTTACCTATTGCCTTATTGGCTGCGCGAGGCTCCGAAAATGCTGTTGTGTATGATTGGTTAATCTGTGTTGCAAAATATTCTATTATAGCGGGACTGCCGGCTGGCGAACAGGTTACCAGGCGCTGACTGGCTAACGACATTCTGATATGTTGGTAGCCAATGACGCCTTTTTTCTAGTTTGTACGGCTGGAGTTCGCGGTGTAAGACGCTGTTTCACCTTTGTTTAAAGGGGCCCGCCTGCCTGCTTGCATCGTTTTTTAACCCTTTTTGACCGAGGAGCGCGGGAGCTATAAAGTTCACGCCGGCACGCGCTACAAGAGCGCCACCTCCTATACACGCAGGGCTCTGAACTGGCGTGCAATTTTCTCGTAGTGCTACGTGTGCCTATGGGACTTCCAGTGGTGAACCTATCATTTTATTGATGAAAAGTCTGTATCAAAGTTCAATACAGGCTCCTATCGCAGTTTGACTCGTCTCCGGCTAGTATGCTTCAAGGCAGAACAGTCTGAAAACAGTTTTTAAATATATATTGGAGGACTCCAAAATTATATTTACTGCATGCGTGTTAATTTTAATGTACCATTCCTTCCTCGTCTGGGTAATTGTGTCTTTTCGTAGGTAAGCATACTGGGAGCACGTTTAATAGTTTCCGTCTTCAAACATTTTGCAGCGCAGTTCAAGCGGTTACTGTGGCTCGGTCATGCAACTGATTTTCTTTCCTGACTTGCTCACATTTAAACAGGACATGTACAAAAAAAATGCGCTCCACTCATGGCAGTGCGACGATGATATAAATAGGCGAGGTCTACCCTGCCACGGCATGTATTCGCTGGATAGTCTGTGTTTCGAGTTATAGGCTATTCGCGGTACTTTTGAAAGCCCTGGTTAAGAACTACTCGTATGCAAGTTGTGTATTATTCCGCCTTATGTGAAATAAACATTGCTATAGGCCTCGTCACTTTATTCGTGCGTAGGTCATGTGAAACTTTGAAAATATTAGGAAAGTAAATATTTTACAGAGCAGCTCATTTTTACACTTTGATGCATTAGAAAACGGAAAGCCAATAAAATAATTTAAATGATCAGAAATGGTTACCTTAACACTTTTTATTCGACGTCTAGATATGGAACTACTTCTCATCCATCGTTACCCACTTTACTGGGCGCATGTCGATCAGTGCGCCCGTTAAAATATATGCTGGTAGGAGCGGTGGCTTATTTTCTAAGGTTGATTTCAAAAGTGCTCACTTTATCGTGAACAGACTTTACAACATTGCACCAAGCTTCACTTTTAAGTCAGAAACATTCGTGCGCAAAGTTAGTCTGCTTGATAGTTATTATAGTTACTTGTTCAACTCAGTCACGTGGGATTTAGTTATTTAAAAGCTGTTCACTATAAAGTGAGCACTTTTGAAATCAACCTTAGAAAAATGTCACTGCCCATACCTGGATATATTTCAATGGGTTGACTGGTGACATGCGCGCTGTGAAGTTGGTACGTAACGACGGATGGAAAGTAGTTCCATATTTACAGTCGAATAAAAATTGTTAAGTAACCATTTGTGATAGCTTAAATTATTTCTCTTTCTTTCTGTTCTTTTTTTTTTTTTTAATGTATCGGAAGTAAAAATATAACCAGATTTCTAAAATATCTACTTTTCTTATCATTTCACAGTTTCGCTTGACCGAAGCATGGATAAAGTGATGAGGTCCGCATCAATGTTAATTTTACATAAGGCGGAAGAGTACACAATGTACTGTACATAAAAGTAGATCTAAAGCAAGGATTTCAGAAGGGCTCTTTTTATCGTGAACAGTATTTGGTTGTTTGCATCTATGACGAAGCATCAATTTTTGTAACCGTCTTAATATTATCTTTTATCAATAACCGTATTATTTTTAAAGATTTTTTGTATCATTGCAATAAATAACATCTTTTATTGACAGGTGTTCCAAAGAATGTCAGAGCACTGAAAAAAATTCTTAGTAACTATACAGTTTCAGCCGTGATGGAAAGAGTGAGGAGGTGAACTCATGTGCATCGTTACCCCCCTCCACCACACGCTGGCTGCGCTGAACTACGTCACCAGGGTCGCAGCCACATACCTAGCAGAATTGCTTCTCACTGGGTGACCGACGCGCTCACATCAAATTGAGGATCTTTCAAGGTCTATAGTGCTTAATGCAACACATTCATCCTTTCCTTAGCCCTGTGATGAGTAAATAAAGGTATTTTTATTCGCACACACTCCTCACTTCCTCAAATCTACCAGAAATCACTTTTTACATCGCGGTTTTGAATATCCTAACAGCGAAATAATACAAAAATCCTCCGTTCAAAACTTCTGAACATATCCCTTCAAGATCTTAAGATTACTTTAAAATTTTCCCAGCAGCATCTAGACGTTTCAAGAACACAAAGACAGAAAGTAAAGAGAGCGTAACTTCTGACAAATAAAGCTGTCAAATAAAGCTGTGAAATAAAACGTTCGAATTTCTTGGTAGAAAGCAATTACTAAAAGATCCTTGGAAAGCTACAGCACGTTTTTAACGACTGGGTCGATGTTCTGAACAGCTGATACCCTTTTAATACAGACGAAAGCAAGCTTGCATACGGACTACACAAACTAGAACAAGACAAAATTTTGTCAAATGGATGAATGTATATGCTTAGTACGAGGGATGGGCCACAGGAATGAAATGACATTTCAGTTAGGAACTCGTGTTACAAACAACTCTTTAAAGAATTAGTTTCGTTTTTTTTTTTTAATGAAAATAAAGGAATCTCTTATATACTAACTGAAGAATCAAATAAAGACGTACTTGAAAATTTGCTATATATATATATATATATATATATATATATATATATATATATATATATATATATATATATATATAAGAAGCATGTAATGTGCAATCGACCAACCAACAACACTTGATTTCAAGTACAAAAAACGTTGGTATGTACTGGAAAAGCATTTCCCATCTGTATCTACAAGAAACCGCAACGCCACAGACAATAATGAAGAAGTGTGTGTCTGTCAAGAATATCTTCACACTATCTTTCAAAGGCAGATGTGTCACGAATAAATGAGAACATGAGAATCAAATTACATCCCCTAGGACTGGGTAGTAATTAACCACTACTGAAAAATGCTTACGTACATTCGCATAGAATTAACTAATGAACAACTTTCTAGTAGGGTTAGTGCAATTTGGAGGAAAGTATTTAAAAAAAGAAAAAGAAATTATAACAAATAAAATTACAATTAAACCTATTAAACTATATATAACTGATAAAAATTCTTATTCAGTAACTGTGCCTTACACTCAGTAATTTCAGCCACTTTCGTGAAAAGGACTGTGTAACATTTGGTATTGATTTCAATAAACTGTATGCTCTTAATAGCACTTTTCTGATTTTCTGTATATTTCAGACAGCAGTAACATTGATGGAAAAGTATCATACAAAATAATCATAAAATTCCTTGAATCTTTGTAATTTTTTTTCTGTTTAGAACTGCTTTAAAGATTTAATATATTAGCAAATCAAACAATGCCCTTCAGTATCCTTACCCTTAAATATTCCAGTAATTAAATGCACTATGTACTTGGTACTATTAAGTATGCATATATGTTCGCATAGAATAGCGCTGTCAGATAAAAACGTTTTAGTACAGCGATAGTAGAATTATGTAAATCATGTCAATGTAATAAGCGCACCCTTTCTTCTGGTTTATGTAAATGTCATAACTTTAACTTAACATGATTTCAAGTATCGTTGTTACCCAGTCAATAAACGCAGGTCTTAATTCTATACCGTCTTTTTTTTAAATCTAAATAAATGCAGTGTGCCATGTCATGAATATTCATTTATGATGTTAACAATATTAATATTGTACAAAATATTGCGTGTACGCTTTACTTGAAAACCGAAAGAAGATATGTTTACGTTGCAATACCCAGCGGTGCGAAAACCACACGCGCCTTTTTAAACTATCATAACTATAACATATCATCTGACGAAAACTATTCCATGCGGCGTATTGCGTTCCCCCCCCCCCCACCCCCAAAACAACGTGCACAGTTCTGAGCAAGTTTTAAATTACGCCGCAAGTTTTATAAATGAAAGTATTAACCATGAAATATAGTTTTAATAACATCATGCATAGCACCTTTAAAATGGCAAAGCACAACAGCCACATACATGAAACATGAATATTTAGCATCGCCATAATCTCCAGTACAGAATCTGAAATTCCGAAGGATCTTTACCTGTTAGTTATTTTGTGACGGCAGTTTAAGTGAAGGCGCGTCAAGCGCTGGCAGGCAGTGCGACCCAGGTGATGGTATGCGCAGAAACATGCCCTGTTGTCAACCAGTTGAGTTCACCTCCTGATTCTTCCCACCTCGGTTTCAGTGAGGTAAGCAATTGTTGTATTGTGAAGGGCTTTTTAACGTCCCCCCGTTTTATGCTTGAAAGCTTAGCAGGGGACGGCTTAAGGCCTAACTTATAACCTAACTTAAATTTACACCCACGGCTTACCCGGGATTCGAACCCAGGACTTGACTGCGCCACGGGAGGTCGGCAGGTAAGCAACCGTTATTGGGTGGTGAGGGGTGAGGGGGGAGGAACTAATAAGAAACGAATCATCAACCACTTAAAGTACACATTGTTTTTTTCGTTTCAGGTGCAACTTATGGAAAGGGTCTCATTGGAACCATGGAACAAGAAGCTACAAATTATAGGCTGTCCGCGGTAAAGTGAGCACTTTTTAAGGCCCTTCTAAATTTTTCCTTTCATCCTATTTCCATCTTCCTGCTGCTTTTTAATATGAACATTGCTTTGTGATGAATAAACACAGTGTATACATTTCAGCGCAATCAAAATTTAATACCTGATGCTGCAATGAGGTATATTTATTAGTGGTTATGCCCTGTTGGGAGGGCCTTAAAAAGTGATCACTTTACCGTGAACAGCCTATATAAAATAGTTCGTGTGTCAGTAGCATCCAATAGCGTTGCTCAGGTAAAGGCGATGTCCGTATTGGCGATAGCTTCTGGATTGGCACAGCGGTGACCATGATTACACACATTCTGTAACAAATACGGCGTGGTCGATTACACCCGGGATAATATGTTAAAGTGGTTAACGGGCCCGCCTACCAAGCCGGCGGCCGCCTTCTTCAAGTGGGGAATCCATGTTAAACGAAATCCTTTCCCATTGTGTAAATCTTAAAAATAACTATTTCAAGCAAATACATTTTGAAGTGACTTTCTCAGGAAATATTTCTATATAGTATAATTTTTTTTAAGAAAAAAAATCATTTTTATGTATAAATTGAAATATTATATTTTAGAAAAAATTTACTAAACAAAACGATTGGCAAGATGTCTTAACATTGCAACATTTCTCAAGAAATTTCACGTAGAATAATTTCTGTTTGAAATGGTCATCTTTAAAATTGAGGCAATGTGAAGGAATTCCGTTTAACATTGACTCCCCACTTGAAGTTCACTCCTACCGGCTTGGTAGCACTGCGGGGCCGTTAAGAAGTTGTTACCCTGCCGAAACAAATATAGACGAACTATGATCTGTAGCAATCAGAGCCGAGGAATATTTTCGGACGTGTAATTTTTTTTTTTTTTTCCGCGCCTTTGTGAGCTACTTTCCCTCGTAGTCAAGAGTATTTCCGCGCTCGTCAACCAACTTTACCGCGCACGCACGCAGTGATGTAACTCGTATAAGCAGTGTGTAGAACCGACGCGATGGTTTACCGTGGGAAACTGCAACTGTTTGGTGGGAATGAACACATTGAGCGCGTTTCCGACAGTTTCCTTCTCTGACTGGCTGGAAAAAACACGTGTGAACCCACTATCTAGTTTCGCTGGGCCAATGAGCACTTCGCTACGCTAAAGCCGAACGTTTGCGATTGGCATGTAAGGAACTTACTCGAGTCGAAAACGTGTTCGCCCGGTCATAAAAAAAAAAAAAAAAAGCAAAACTAGCTACGGTGTTATCGAAAATACAGCGTCTGCAGTCACGTGCTTCGCTTCAATATAACGGACGTGACTTTAAAATTTCACAGTGTAGTGTACACTAGAGGGTTTTCAACGCGAATAAACGAGACTGGTTCAGAAAGTGTCGAAATGTTCGAAGATCTGTGAGAGTGGAAATAGCAGAAGTAAAGAGGAACAAAATAATGTAAAACAGAGAGAGAGAGGGAGAGAGCCGGACCATTGCTCACAAGTGTTCGCGCCAACGTTGTTACAATTCCAAACACGAGTGAAACGCGAACGAGGACAAAAAAGAATTCGCATCGGGGAACCGCGAAAAATAATCACTACCGCGGCCGGCTGGTCAAGCTGACAGTGACTGATTACCTCGTGGGCGAATGAAAAATTTACATATCACCATGGCTGACCACAAATGTTCGCTGGAGTAATTTTTTTTTTCTAAAAGTGTTAAATGAAAATCAGTTGAAAACCTATGCTGCCCCCCCCCTTTTTTTTCTGCCTATGCATGTTTTGTACCGCCCTTCGTTGTTGCTCTTAGTCAGCATGTCACTGTAAGAAATTATTCGCAAATTTAGCGCGTCGGCGTACAAGCACAGCGAGAAAGCGCCAATGGTAAAGACTATTCGTGGCGTCTTCACACTTTTTTTAAAATCAAAACTTCGAAAAATCACCCCATGTATGGCGTTTTTGTTATTTCCTACACATACCATGTATCAGAACCGCTTTACACCTCCGTTAACATAAAAGTATCTTATGTTACGTTAAATTGAAGTTTCACGAATATTTTGTTTATAAATTATAACATTTCATTTATAATAAATATGAATTAAAACAGTGAGAAAACATGTGTGTGGGTAGCGGCTAGTATAGGCTGTTCACGGTAAAGTGAGCACTTTTGAACACCCTCTCATTTCGAATAATAGTCAATAAACATATTTTATCGTAACCTTAGGCGTTAAATTCCTAGTGCAATGGGAAATACACACTGTGTTTATTACTAATATGGCAATATTTATTTTAAAAAGGTGGTTATACAATGAACAATGGCTGAGAGGAAAAAGTAACTAGTGCCTCAAAAGTGCTCGCTTTACCGTGAACAGCCTATAAGATAATAGTTCTCATGCGAAATACAGTATTAATACAACTGAGTGCGCATGAATTTGTTGCTTTGTCCCTCTGGTGCAAATCCCTAGACTTAGGCCTAGTTAAGCTTGATGTGGAAGAGGCGGCGTAATATCCTCGAAGTAGAATTTCAGCAGGGCTTCGGAAAAGTGCCGAGTAACCGTGACTGGCTTATAAGTTCCTGCATTTGCCCAGGAAGGAGACAAATCTTTGGAGTAATTACCAATTTAGTCAACTCACGACGCACAAATTTCCTGTATTTGCAACTTGGTGTGTGGTATTATTTCCATTTTTACAGTGTAACGGGCAAATTTCACGAGTTCAATGACCTCTAGGCAACTGTGCAATTAATTACTGTTCGTTGGTTCCTGCTAATGTAATTGACTATTCACGGTAACGTAAGCACTTTTGAAATTATCCTTTTAAAATAAATCAGAGTGCACAAGTGTGTGTCTCTCTCTCTCTCTCTCTCTCTCTCTCTCTATATATATATATATATATATATATATATATATATATATATATATATTTGTGTGTGTGTATGTTTGTGTGTATGTGCAACAGTACACACTGACATGCAGGCCCTCATTTAAGCTGGCAGTAATTAATAACAATAGTTCTATCTATGACTGGACGCTGTATTAAGAGTGCAATGTTTAAATGTTTGGCTTCTGGCGTCAGAGTGTCTTGTTGTACGCACATAAGGACTCGAATCTGCGTATTATCAACGCATTTACTTTCCTAACAGTTCCACAGTTTCGCCTGGATGACAGGTGAATGAAGTGACGTGATCCATGGCAATGTAAATAGTATATATTGCAGATGGTTGCAGAACATCCTAAGCAGGGCTTTTAAAAGTGCTTTAACAAAGGCTGTTCACTGTAAACTGAGCACTTTTGTAAGCCCTGTTTAAGATGTGCTTGTATTTGCATTCCGACCTACATCAAATCAACATTATCTTGGGCCTGGTCGTGCTATCCATGCGACAGACAAGGGGAACTGCGCCATTATTAGAAAAGTAAATATTTTATTAAATTGCTCATTCTTACACATATATGTATTTAAAAACAACAGAAATGAAAATGAGTCAACGTTGTATAGGCAAAGGTACAAACTTCCATTTTTTTAAATTTTATATTAAGACATGATACTGATTTCCCTCATTCGTTGCCGTCTTTATTGGGAGCATACCACTTAGCGTGCCTGTTAAAATACACGCAGGTAGAGGCTGTTCACGGTAAAGTGAGCACTTTTGGGGCCCTAGTTACATTTTACTTTCGGCCAATTTTTTTATCCTCTAGCTACGTATTTAAAATAAACAATGCCATGTAAGTAATAAACACAGTGTATATATTCCACCGCACTCGGAAGTTAACGCCTAAGGCTAAAATAAACTATATTTATTGCGTATTATTCCAAATGAGAGGGCATTCAAAAGTGCTCACTTATTGTGAACAGCCTATAGTTGACAGTTTAATCCCGGAACGTGCATCAGGTCTGATACTTTCGCAGAGTCTGACAGGGCGTGTATAATCACCAGCGCCTGATCCTTTTGCAAACGATATTTAAACGTGTGTTAGAAATCACTCTAGAAAACTCGTGACATTTACGAGCCCCTGCTTATTAGCCATTGAGTTCTGCAGAGAATAAAGTACATGTTCCTATCATGGCCAGAAAGTGCTGTACCTATGAGCCCCTCTCACACTGTCCAATTTTTACCTTCGACTATTTGACAATCAAATTTGAGGATAAAATACGGCCATCAAATTTTTCCTTCCAATAAATTTTATCAAATAATCTTGAATATGTTTGAAAATGTGTCACGCTGTAAATTTTTTTTATTGGGAGTATCTAATTTGAAAATTTTTTTTTTAAATTATTCTAATAGTGAGATATTGCTTTTGTTTTTCCATGCGGTCCATTACAGGAAGAAATGTAAGAAATATGGTAACTTGTTTTCGTTCCTTTGCTATATTAAAGTTTTATTTATGAGAGATGTTCCCTGCACAATGAAATGTAATGCCTCTGAGTTCGTAATAATATGTGCAATATTCACTTAAAAGTAACATTTATGCCCAGGCAGTTTCTACATAAATTAATTATCTTCATAACTTACTTCGTTCCCAGCATTCGTTCGTTATTTTTAAGTTTCTTGACGTCCATTTTTGTCGTGCATGATTCTGATTGGCGCTGTGGTGGTTTGCTTATTCGGCCACAGCGAGTAACAGAAAGTGTTTGCACTTGGACTTGTCTGGTCCCTACCAATGGCGTTTATTCCATAGACACAAGGTAAGCAATGCTTACCCTATACATATTGGAAATGTTTGTCCCTTTACAGTTTTCGGCGTAACTTTAAACACATTTAATTCTGAGTTTCCCCGTTTCCGATTCGAGAAACAGAGTTTTGCAACCTCCCGTCTATACACGAGTAGTGCTGTTATGTAGTATTTATTTCCACAAACGGGAGCGACTAGTGATAAATTGATGAATCAAACTCGCAAGCAACAACACGCCACCACGTTCCTTGGGTAGGTAAGCAGTCGTGCTATTTGCGTCTCCCAGTTCTACAATTTTCCTTGATGTTAGGTATTATAAATACATGTGGAGGGCAAGCAAAGATGGAAGTTGCGTTCATTAGTAGAAATTGCTTACCCTGTAAACAAAACTCACTTCGTGCCACTGGTCCCTACTAAAGCTCCTAAAATCCTCCTCCCCCTCTGAGTGGGGAGACTCATTCATACGAGTTTCACGGGTTATGGGACTTTGCTCTGGATCATCATTACTGTTGCCGTCTTCTCCTGTGTTACTCTGAAAGCTCCCTTTAAGTTCATTTTCACTACATGCCCCCTCATTCAATGACTGGGTGTATGATTTTCAAATGTGCACTTTGTGATTCTCCTGACAACACTATCCTGACTTGTCATGACTACATATGAGCGAGGAGTGTTGTGTTTTTTATTATTCACCCGTTTTCCCCATCCTTCTCCCGTACTAGCGCTTATTGTAACTCGTTCATCAGGAGCAAAAGTCTGTGATCTGCCGCAGGCAGTTCTGTTGTACCATTGTTGCGTTTTCAACATTGTTTTCTAACCTAGCAGTTACACATCTCTGAACCTTGGGGTATGACAGGTTACTGGCAGCTTCAACTGTAGCATTTTGCTCATCAGATGCTGTGCTGGGGATGCTTGGAATGATACTAGTGTTGTTTCTGTACTCCAATAGCAGCTCTCTACAATCTCTGTTTTTCAACAGACTTTTCCTGAATATTCCCTTGTTGCATACTTTACTCTGTCCCGCTGATCTACAATCACGTACAGCTTGGTCTAGCTTGAGATTTTCAACTCTGAGTAGGGCTTCCCATAGCTTGCTGTCCCATATTCCCACCACAATGCAATCTCGTTAACATACTGTCAACTTGGTCACCATACCCACAGTTTTTTATTGCCTTTTTAGCTTCCATGAGAAAGTGATCAAACATCTCCCCTTCTTGCTGGTAGCACTGGTATTAACCAGTATGCTCGTATGTTTCGTTCCTTTTGTTCCCTGCATAGTTGTCAAAAGCATCAATAAGTTTGACGTAATTATCTAAGTCTTCGTCAGATAAGTCTAATGTTAAGGCGAGACCGTCAAACATGAAATAAATTATAGAATGTGTCCAAAATTGTCAAATTTTTTTAATGTAAACTGAAGCCATCCAAATTTTCCAGACAAATATGGAGGCGATTATGACGTTTCAATGACGTCATAACTGTCCAACTTTATTTGACCAAACTTATTGGATGTAGTTTGACGGAAAAATTTGACAGTGTGACAGAGGCTTTATGTCGATTGACTTCGCGATTCAAGTGAATTTCCGTGGCCACCTTCTAAGACGTAATAGCATTTTCAACACAGCTGCAAAGAGATTTCCTGAATGCGACGGCAGGCTTCGTGAAAGTTAACTATCCTTTCCAACAAAAAATGCTGAAAACTTTTATTTCGTCTAATGAATGATAAAGGAAGGGAGGAGGGTTAAATTACTAAATTTTTGGTGTATATTTTTGCATGATATTGCAGTGAATGATATCCAGTCTCGCAAGATAAGCAAGGTGATTGTAAGGTTTTTTTTATATATATTTACGACTTATTTATACAGGTGTCGAAGTTAAGGCATAAACGCCTTTGTCTTACAATTAACAACTTATAGAATGAAAAATAAAATAAATAAAAGATAACACACACAGATAGCAAATCACGAAGTTATGAAACTAAAAACACCATATCAGTTACCATAAAACAAATGCAACACACACCTACAGCAAGATGATTACGTTATGAAGCTAAGGATAACAAAATAAATTATGATACATTTAAATCTCACTAAGTAGCAGATTTTAGCGCCATTCGCTAAAATTCATAAACAATTTGCGCAGGATCCACGATCTTCTTAACCATACAAATATAATATTTTGCCGTGACAAAAATTCTAACGTGAATTCGCCCTTCAACGAATATCACTTTTCTTTGTTACGTCATTGAAAAACAGCTCACGTTAGCACTGGACGGCAGCTAGCGCAACGGACTTGCCCAAGGCCATACGGGTTCGACTCATGGAAAGATCAGTCCCGGTTTCCGCAACTGGGAAACTTGGCGGACGTAGCCATTGGTTGACGGATTTTCTCAGAGTACTTCCGCGTCAACCCTCGCATTTTATCGCCGCTCCTCGCACCTTCCCCTCGTTTTTTTTGGTGCTTAAACACTCTCCAGATATCTGAACTCAACATCACATTGAAGAGAGCCACGTGACGATGAACCATGAAGAACTGCTGCGGCTCACCCTGGCGAAAAACGACAGGATGGTGAAAGTAATATTTACTTTTTGCAAAAATAATCATTTTTTTACACACGTCTGCAACAACAGTGATATTCGAGAAGAGAATAATAATTTATTAACATGGAAGCAACAAATAAAAAAAAATACAGAGTTTGATGTTTACAGATGTTGCGTAGATCCTTCGAATCGTAATACATAACGGTCACTAGTTTATGCCACCAGTTAAGTCCGAGGAACGAAATTGATACCTTCTTTATAGTGAAATTTACTTTTTGGGAATAAATATTGAAAATGCTTTTTTAATATGCTTGTTATAGGTACGGTGGTTCTGCAAGGAAACTGACATCCATACAAAATTTACGTGAATGTTAAATTATAAAATCCAGGTAGATCAATAATTTTTGTAATACCGATATTTCCATGGCCAAAACACAAATCGACAATTCACTAACCAGTTATGGCTTCGAAAGAAAAGCGGAGAATGTAGATCAAGGCTGTTCACGATAAAGTGAGCACTTTTGAAAAGAACCTTTAAAAAATGCTGCTACCCCTATCTTCATATATTTACCGGCGCTCTGAGTGGCATATGTCAAGTAAAGTAATTCCATGTCTTAACACTGAATTAAAAGTTTTAGGTAAAAATTCGTGAAAACTGAAATTATTTCTCTTGCTTTCTGTTTTTTTTTTTTTTTTTTTTTTTTTTTTTTTTTTTTTTTAATGCATATAAGCGCAAGAAGTAGCAGATTCGTGAAAATTTTACTTTTATAATAATTTCAGAGTTTCTCTTAACTGGTGCATGAACGCACTGACCAGCCCCGTGGCAACGTTAATCTCACAAATGACGGAAGACTACACAATGTTCAAACACGCAGATCTCAAGCAGGGCTTTCAAAAGTGCTCACAGCTTGCCGTGGACAGCTTATTTTTAAGAACTCAATGCTTAACACAGTCACGCATTCCTCTGGCGTCTTGGATAGAAAACACTTAGTTACTCTTAACACAAAGATTCTCTAGAGGGAATTTTCTCAGCTCTACCTCACAGCGCGATACGTGCAGCGATGCTGTGATATCTGGCGTGGTCAGCAAAGCACGAGCTGTAAAAAAAAAAAAAAAAATCAGAGGTGCTTTATGGCTGCAGCGGGAGGGGGGGGGAGTGGAGTATACATCGTGGTTTACTGCGCAAAGACGCGAAAAAAAAAAAAGTAAAGGTTCTCATGATCCGAGGAAGAGCAGGGCAGATGTTACGTATTCTACTCTCACGTCCTGGCTCCAATGTCTCTCTTGGGGGTGGCATGGTCCCACGAGGTCAACCGGGCCAAGGTAAGGGGATTGGGTAAAGGGATGCGCCGCGTGGGTGAGACTGCACCGCGGCCAGCGGGGAAATCTTGAACTAGTGTGTTCCCGGCTTGTTCATTTGTTGTAACCGTTACTGACGCCATTAAAGCCTTGTTAACTCCAGGGAACCCGAAGTACTGGAGCAAACGTGGAAATTCTGCGGTTTATCCTGTCGGTTATTCGAGCTGTTCTATCGCTTTTGCCTCTGGTAGGGAAACAGAAAATTTATCTGTGTAGTGGGGGACCGCGGTGGTGTAGTGGTTATACTACTGACCTCCCACCGAGGCGAAACGGGTTCGATTCGGGGCGCGATCTCCCCAGGATTTCCGTATGTGGGATTCGTGCCGGACGACGCCGCCGCTGGTCGGCGGGTTTTCTCGGAGATCTCCCGTTTCCTCCGCTTTTGCATTCCAGAGTTGCTCCATACCCACTTTGCTTCACCCTCGTTGGTATTTGGAGTCTGAAAATGCCAGTCAGTAGGATGCAAAGTGACGATTACTAAGACAACATTGATTCTCAAATAGACATACTAAAGACTGTTCACGATAAAATGAGCATTTTAGAAAAGAGCCTTAGAAAAAAGTCACTGCCTCTGCATGCATATATTTTAATGGACCCACTGAGTGACATTCACCCAGTAAATTTGGTAACGATTAATGGAAAGTATTTCCACATCTTAACACCGCATAAAAAGTGTTATGAAATCATTTGCGATAAATTAAAAATTAAACCTTTTACATTCTGTTTTTTTTTTTTTTTTTTTTTTTAATTTATCGATGTGTTAAAATGAGCACATTTGTAAAGTATTTCCTTTGTTAACAATTTCGCAGTTTCATTTGACCGACGCATGAATAAAGTGGCGAGGCCCATAGCAACGTTAATTTTATATAAGGCGGAGGAATACAAACGTGTTACAAATAGATCTAAAGCAGGGCTTTCAAAAGTGTTCGTTTTACCTTGAACAGTATATAGACATATATCAGTCAAGTATTTGAAGAAACGATCCAGAGTATTTTCGTTTACCCCCTCACCATCGGTTCTCAGCTCTTAAAAACTGTAGGACAGACGCACAGAAGTCAAAACTTGACACTAACTACAATTAAATGGGAAAATACATTTTTTGAAAGCCGGAGTTTGTTTGCTAAGCAAAAAATTATCCATGATGGTAGAAAAGACAGTTTCACATTGCAAAAAAAAAAAAAAAATTATATGGATGAGCAGGAAATACCCCGAATGGATAATGTTCCAGGCTATGCTTCCAAGAACAATTCACGCGTTTCGCTTTTGTCGTTGTCCAGCAATTTATTTCACACACCTTCGAGGATTCTGAGTCAACAACAATCAGATAGCGATAAAGAGACCGACCAATCAGACCTGAGGATAAATAGCTCCTCACTATAGTGACAGCCGTACGAACAAACGCGATTTATGACGTATAAAGAGCTGAGAAATATGTCCATTGCCAAATGAATTTGCGAAACTCCCGCGGTCCTTATAGATCCCACAAAATAAAATGAGTGTAATAACCGGCAAGTATTAGTATATGCTTCATACTTATCGAGTGAAAATGTGTTCGAAGAGTTTTAAAATTGTTGCTAACTTTATCGATAGACACTGTTTTTTTTTTTTTTTTTTTTTTTTGCGCCTCCGATATAGCTGCAACACCGGATAGCTAAGTTTACAGCAGAGAAACTGCTTTCTGTGTCGCAAACTTCGAGTGCATTCTCTGGCGACACGGCGCATGATCGTCTGCCAATCAGCGTCCAGATACTAACCTACTGCAAGCTAGCGGTAGGTACCAATAGAATGTCACTCTCAGAAAAGGCATGCTCTTTGGCGACACGCAGGCGATATTCTTACACAGAGGTCACCGCCGCGTCTTCTTTGTGTACACTGGCATCTTCTTTGGCTACGGTAATCGGAATGCGCCCGGAGCCACCAATAAGATCGCGTGTTCCCGGCCATTTATTTTCATCCGGCAACGAAGAAATTAGACAACGTCCAACATTGGTCGCATGGTACACCCGATTCTTCGCTCACCAAATTCTAAGGATTCCCTTGCACCATTCAACTAGTAGTACACCGGCAATGCCCGAGTATTGGATCGTCTGACTACATCCTTACAAGAGGATCAACAAGCACGCAACATCTCCTTCTCGCCATGAAAGGAAAGCTTCCTTTCCGCCGCATGTTATTTCTGAATCTCCATTTCTCTCGGAGCATCTTTGAAGTCGACCCCAGCTGAATTTCTTTCCCACTGAGCACCGTGCCGATCGATCTATCGTCTGTGCCCGCCTCTCCTTGATCGAGAGATCGGCCTTCCCTCGCCGGCATCCCTCGAGTAGAAGCAAGCAAGCATATGGTAAATATTTTATAAGGGGCGTCCCCCTGATCCTCGGTACCCACATCGCAAACTTTTCCACCCGAAACCATTCCTCTTTTGGCTACTGCATCGCATGCTCACCCGTATTAATCCTGTTTGATGCACGGGTAACTACCCCCCAGTGCGTTTCTTTCAAGAAGGGTCTCTTGGAGAGCTCCTATCACCATTCGTCTGCACGTTGTTGAGATGTGCTGGAAGTTGAACCTTGAGCGCCTGGCCTTACGGATCCCGCCTGCCTCCATCGTTATTCTCCTTCGACTGAGAAGAGCGGGAGCTATAAGGTTCACACTGGCACGAGCTACAAAAGCATGATCACCTCTAAGCGCAGGACTCTGAACTCCCGTGCAGGGCTCTCGTAGTGCTGCGTGTACCTGTGGGACTTCCAGCAATCACAATATCCCTTTATTGATGAAAATGCTGTAGCAAAGTTCATTACATGTAGTCTGGCACGTGTCCGACTTATATGTTTTAAGATACGACAGTCTAAAAGACAGTTTTTAACAATATTAGAGGGTTCCAAATAGTATTTACAGCATGCATGTTAACTTTAAATTACCACTCTTCCTCGGCTGGGTTATGGTGTATTTTTTTAGGTAAACATACTGGGCCCACGTTTGGTAGTTTCGTTTTAAAAAAGTAGGATTTAGAACACTGTAACGTAGTTAAGCAGCAGATAGGCGGGCCCCTTAAGGCGCCAGCCTACCAGGCTTCTGAACTGCGTTGCAGAGTGTTTGAAATAAGTTTTTACACGTTTTTTTGTTCCCACGAAAACTTTAAAACATGTGTCCTATGTGCTAATCTACGAGAAGAACACGCGCTTCTGACGAAGGCTGTTGAGTGTTTTGGAGACCTCACGCACATTACAAACATCGTTTCAGAATACTCCAAAGTGAATAAAAGCGGATTTTCCAAAGCGCTGTAACGCAAAATAAACACATCAGATACTCAGTAAACTACTCAATGGTTCTCTACTGAACTTTCCTATAGACTTTCCGCCAGCAAAATTGCCGCTGAAAGTTCCAAGGATATACCCCGCGCGACGAGAGAAACTGCGCGCTTAGCAGTGATGACGCATTTGATGTGCATGGAAGTCTCACCCTTATCGCTCCCCAGTCTTTCGGCCTCAAACGCGGAAGAAAGTTGCAGTAATGCGGGAGCCTTAAGTCTGTTCAAGAGGAAAACATTTTTTTCTAGGTTTTGGGGATATTTTGTAGTTTTATGTCATGATATCCTTTCTGACTTTATAAATATATCAAATAATTCGAAAAGTGTGTTTTATTATGTTTTTTTTTTCAGTGTAAATATGAGAACTTCAACTTAAAATCTTGAAATCTACAAATTTTAAAAAGTTATTTTATCTCAAAGTTGGTTTTTATTTAAACATTTTATTGAATTCATACGAACGACGTGTTACAACGTCCTTAAAGGGGAACGGTGCATGAAAGCAGTATATTTATCCGATTTTCGATATGTCGTTTTTCCAAAGGCTTTATCGAAATTTTTGGCTCTACAAGACGTAAATAATTATTTTCCACGCATTTTTACGTCGTTAGATGTTCGCTGCCTTCATTATCCTCGGAGTACTGATGGAGGAAAAGAAAGAATTCTCTTTTCTCATCTTCAATCAGTGCTCCAGGAATAACCAACGCAGTGAATTTGTAACGATATGCGAGGTGTTCGAAATTGTTATTTACGTCTTGTCGTGCCAAAAAATTTCAAAAAATTCACCTTAAAACAATTAGTAACAAAAATGATATAGCAGCCTACGCGGTTCTTGTGCGGCATTCCCCTTAAATCCAGCACGTGGATCACGTGCATTACGGTAGCTATTTCGACTTAAGCAGCTATTTCGACTGCACAACTCGCTCGGTAACTTAAACGGAACATTGGTCCTCGGTAGTATATTCGTTAGACTACCCACTCGCCTCCCACGTAGGTGGACCGGGTTCACCATGCAATTCAAAATTTTAAAATTTCTTTTAAATTGCCTTCAATTTCTACTGTCTGAATTTTGAGTTTAATTCGTTTTCGGAAATCGTCACTTCCCGGGGTGCCTCGGTGTGCTCCCAGAAAGGCTGCGAGACATCCAGCTCTGTGCTTTCCATGTAGCCAATTTGTGATCTCGTCCTTTATTAGCGAAATTCGAAGTTTTGACAACTATTATTTGTAATGGGTTTAAACATGTGTCTATTTAATGCCATGCTACATTAAATACTGGTATCATACGCCATCATATTTTATTTCTTTATATTTTGAAAGACTATGTTGTTTATTCTAAGGTCATTATGAGCGCAAATGCGACACAATCTCTCGAATCCTTGTCACAGGGTTTCTCATCAAATCGTGGTTTCGCTCCAGGCATCATCTCTTTCCCTACTCGACATTTATGTAATGTTCGAAATCAACAAATGTTTTTCGTAAGAACACGAGGGATGGAATCGCATTAAGAGCTCGTAGAATATAAATTAATAATAAATAAATAAATAATAGAAACTCTAAGAAAGTTCAATGTTAAATATGGTTTTTTTTTTGTCAACGTTTGAGCAAATGCTTCGCCAAAAATATGCACTTAAGAATGTATACTCACGGAATGTGTACACGATAGGAACATTTCAACCAAGAGTATGTATAGACCTAGTAATATTCATCAGAAATACCTCATGCAAATATACCCTAAAAATCTCTTGCGATAAAATTAGCACTGTTAGCTTATTAAACCTTGGGTTACTATAAAAATTAGTATAAAATGTTAGTTTAGCCACTAAGATATGAAAGGATCCTGATGGAATTATTATTACTTTAGGCATTTTACAAATGGCAACGATGTTTTCCACGTGGCAACATTTCTCGAAAATAAACGCTCAAGTCATACACAGTGAAATTTACTTAAAAAAAAAAAAAAAAAATGAAGTCTATTTATTTAGGCACGAACAAGAGGTGAAAGTGTGCCGCGCGCCGTGCAAATACATTTTGCAGTAATACTCGCGAATTGTTGTGGGACTTACTGCCCTCCTACCCTTTCCAATGGTTCGGGGTGGCGTCCCGTGCATGCACTGCCCCTCCTGTTCCCTTCAATAACACGCCCCGAGTCCCAGAAGTCATTGCGCGAAACCCCTTCCGCCCCTACTTTTCCTTCCCCTGAACCCTTTACCTTCTCCTACCAGGGCGCTCAATAATTCAGGGCGGCAGGGGCTAAGGCTGATTCACACTGAAACCAAGGCCTTGTATCCTAGACCCGACGGGGCCGCGGTGGTGTAGTGGTCAGACTACTCGCCTCCCACCAAGGCGAACCTGGTTCGGTTCCCGGCGGTGACCACCCCCCCTCCAACCCCTGACCTTTCACATGTGGAAATGATGCCGGACGATGATGCTGTTGGGCTGCGGGTCTCCCTTTCCCCTTGCCTGAAGCATTCCGACGCTGCTCCATACTCGCCTCACTTCGCCCTCATTGGCTCTCAAGACCTCGATGTTAAGGCTGTTGTTATAACAGTGAGATTTGGGTATTTTCACCATCGCTTACCTCGCATCAGTTTGTATTTGAGAACATGGCAGGAAACTATTGTTATACACTGGTCACGGTTATTTAGGCACTTTTGAAATTCGCCTTTGAAAAATTCCATTGCCTCTACCTGCATATAACTGGCATGTGCCCAGTAAAGGTGGTAACGGCAGAGGAAAATTTGCTCCACGACTTAACGCTGAATTAAGAGCGTCAGGCAAATATTTTTGAGTAATTTTCTTTTTACGCATGTCGGTGTAGGAATGAGCAAAATTGTAAGACATGTACTTTTGTAATAATTCCACAGTTTCTCGTGACCGACACATGATGAAAGTTATCAGACCCAATGGCAATGTTAATTTTACATATGGTGTAAGAATACACAATGCTCATACAAGTAGATCCTAAGCAGGGATTTAAAAAAAAAAAAGCTACCGTGAACAGCATAAACTCACTCATTCTTGTGGCTAGAGACCTGAGTATTTCGCTGGTTCGTTCGTTGGCAAGCTACTAGTCGAGTATTAATTTTCTTGTCGCGCTGCTGTGATTTTATAGTAGTTCTTTGAACACACCTTCTCTAAAATGTAAATAAACATGAAGCAGCGGTGCGACCAAGTCACGATGCACACGAACACACGAGAGTAGCTCCAGGGAATACAAGTAGAGCCCACCGCAGGCTCCACTGGCGCCTGCTCAAGTATATGGACAGCAATGTGAAGTTTATCCTGACGCCAAATAATTACGCCAATTTCGCACGTCTCTAATTATGACTACAGCCAGCGATCTCCCGCGAGATAACGCGAGAACAGAAAAGATAGCAAATACGTTATGCAAACCCCTGCGAGTATCCTCTTACTATTGACTGTCCTGGACATAAATGGCGATTTTCCTATCCAACCACAGGCCAACTCTTTGTTATTGCGGAAAAAAAATTCCGTGGTCGACGCACGCACAGCTGCGATGTACAAGGAAAGTTTTTTTTTTTTTTTTCCCCCAGCCACAAACGTGAAACAAAGTTATAGAGTACCGACACAGAGTAGATAACTGTACAGAGGTAAAACAGTTTACTGGCACTGCGAGAGCCAGCCGCACAACGCCAACAAAATGGTGTCACTTGTCAATGACATTTCGAAACGCCGTTCGCCGATCAGCCCATAGTCACTTACTTACCAGACAGCAATCAATCGAGTTCGAGAAACGAAATGTTTTTCTCTGCTTTGTTGCCGTATTATTTAAAAAAAATTTTAAACCGGTTTCGGAATTTCGGACTGTCTGAGAACGACTTCAAATTTATGTAAAGTGACGAAACTGAATTATTTTAATTTCTACCACAACTTATCTGTTCTGCTGTCGGACTCTTCGAGGAGCCATATCGCGACTGCAATGAAAATCGGCGTGATTTAAAAAATATCAATATATATATATATATATATATATATATATATAAGTATATATATTACACACACGTGTGTGTACATATACTTATACACTGTAAACAATTTGTAATTGTTACTGAGAAATTGTTTGTAATTTTACAAATGTTTGTAACTGTGCAAACATTTCCCTTGTAAAGTATTCGTTTGTAAATCTACAAGAGCCATGTTTGTAATATTTCTCAATAACTATTTTTGCTATAGTGAACAGTGGCCAGGAACTCAAGCAAAATGGCGGATCACTCAACAACGTAAAACCGTCTATACGCAGCTGTTTGTGCAAAAGTGTAATTGCGTGCAAAAATTTTTTTTACCATTTTGAATGCATTAAATCACTTAAAAATAACTAAAAGAATCATAGTAAAACGTCTGCGATTTAAAAAAAAAAACACGCGCCGCTGTCACACGTTTGCTGTTAATGTTGATGCTTCATATCTACATGGAAAAATGAAATAACTGCGTGCATATTAACCGAGTAGCTTCGTTAATATTTTGTAGATATTTACTGGCATATTAAGTACAAAAGTAATAGCAGAGCTCGTAGGCGAAGTCAGTCGTGTGTTTATGACTGTGGGAAAATGACGCAGGGGACGTGGGTTCTAGCGCCTCTTCTGGCGGGGTCTAGCTTTCTTCGTGAATTAAAATTCGAAATAATTTTTTTTTACTTATTCTCTGTTGCTAACCCATTCAGTCCCCGTGACGATGGCAGAGAAGAGAACATGTTGCACACGAAGAAGATTCAAGGGTAGTGCTGTACATAACGAGTAATCAATGACCAGTGTTTTGGAATCTGCAATAGCATTTAAATTGAAATTAGGTTAGGTTAGGTTAGATTAGGTTAGGTTAGGTTAGGTTAGGTTAGATTAGGTTAGGTTAGGTTAGGTTAGGTTGGGTTAGGTTAGGTTAGGTTAGGTTAGGTTAGATTATGTAAGGTTGGGTTAAGTTAACTCAGGTTAAGTTAGGTTAAGTTAAACTAGGTTACTTTGGTTAGGTAACTTTAATAAGTGTAGGTAGGTTCAGGTAAATTCGATCACCGTATCACATGTGACACAAAAACATTTAGCAGATTAATGGGAAACAGATACATCTTTGTGTTATAATTTTTTCTCAGTTAGTCATGGAACAATAACATTTCAAATTACAATCACAATACAGCCTACAACATTAAACACTAACCTACCCCTAATGTTCACAATTAATTAATAACAATTATGCATCCACCTACACAGAATACAATACTGTTACCTCCCTTCATAGTAAGCCGATTTGTTAAAGATTTTGCATCTTACATTCGTGTATGGTTAATGCGTACATCAACGAAAACGCTGTTGGTTGCGAAAATCAGGTGCAGCGCATAATAGAAAAATTAATGACGTCAACATTTTAACTCGTACTTTAATTCGGGACTGAATACGTTAATTCGTCCCATTTGTTTTCTAGAAGAGGAAAATTATTCTATGTTCACTTTTCAGTAATTTTACAAGAAAACTGTCTGTAGTTCTACAAAGGATTTTCTTGGCAAATGGGTTTCCAAATATTTCTTTTTGTAAAAGTACAAAAATAATTTTACAGTGCTTATACATTATTATACAGTTTATTTTGATAGTTGGAATTAAGATTATATGCAAAGCAGCCCTGTGTTACGTGTTACTCGCCGATAGATCGTTCTGCATTCCAGTGTGAATACAGCTATAGGCTGGCTGTTCACGGTAAAATTAGCACTTTTGAAAGCTTTGATTAAGATATACTTGTATCCATGTTGTGTATTCTTCCGCCTTGTGTAAAATTAACATTGCCGTGGTCCTCATCGCTTTATTCGTGCGTTGACCAAGTGAAACTGTGAAATTATCACAGAAGTAAATATTTTACAAATTTGCTTATTTTTTACACTTTGGCGCTTTAAAAAAACATAAAGCAAAAGAAATAATACTAGGTATAACGACTTTTTACCTAACACTTTTTATTCGACGTTAAAATATGGAACTACTTTACATCCATCATTACCAAATTTACAGTTGGCGCACGTCACTCAGTGCGCCCGTTAAAATATATGCAGGTAGGAACAGTGACATTTTTCTAAGAGTTGATTTTAAAAGTGCTTACTTTAACGTGAACAGCCTTTATATAGGCTATTCATGGTAAAGTGAGCACTTTTGAAAACCGCCTCATTTGGGATAATAGTCAATAAATATATTATATTTAACCTTAGACGTTAAATTCCGAGTGGAGCGGAATACACACACTGTGTTTATTGCTTACATGAAAAAATTTATTTTAAAAGGCGATGAAAGGAAAAAAAGAACTAGGGCCTCAAAAGTGCTCACTTTACCGTGAACAGCCTACACGAATTTGTTATTAATTTTAACACGGAGCTAACGCAACGAATTAACTGTTCAGCGTGAATAAGCCTTTAACCCGCCCAACAGCTGCACGCTGGGAAGTATGGCCCCGTCCCTCCCACTCTATTGAACGCATAGCTCGCTAAAGGCTCGTGTTTAAAAATTGCGCTGGGGTTGGGAGGGGTTCGAACTCGTGCAATAACAGCGCCATGAAGCTGGCATTGGCACACACTTATCGGATTACGCGCACCCTCCGGTGTGGTGGGGGGGGGGGGGGGGAATGGGGAGGGGGGGACCACCCCGCGAGCAGTTACAAGCCCAACCACCCTCCCGTAACAAGTTTAGAGACGGATGTAACGAGATTGGGGCGGTGCGCTTCTCGCGTCGCAGAGGATCGCCGGTGCTGCCCGCCGGGACAGCGCGAGAAAAATAGTACAAGCGCGTGCTTACGAATCGGATGAGCGCATCCTTTCGCGACTCGCGGAAGAATGTTCCCCCGTGGACGCGCTGGCGAAAAAATTATCCGGACGTGGAGATTGAAACTTCGGCAATTTTCTTACGGGCCTCCGTCGTCGAAATGAAAATCTCGTTTGGAAGTAATTTGTTGCATACCATACCAAATAGAGGTATTCCTAATGGGAATCGAAACCATAAGCCCATGTTGCTGTAAAGTTAGCTCCTGTTTAATGTAACATTTCTGAAACAAAAAAAATTGTAAAATAAATTCCCTATAAACGTTTGACTCAAATTTCCAGTTCATGAAAAAAGCCAATTTTTTTATTTTTTTATTTTTCGACGTTTAAAATTTTAAATTGACATATTTTTATTCGTACAAAATCCACTTCAAAGTTTTTTTTCGAAGTATTTCTTCTATTTTGTGGAGAAAAAAAAAACCTGCTAACGTTCTCCTTAAACTCATGCTGTAAGGCGAATGTAATATTTCTTTAGGTTAGGCACAACGAGTTAAGATCAGATCTCAGATCCTCGGAATGGGCTGTATTTCAACAAACGAAGAATGACATGATGTTACTAGCGGTTTGATGAATCTTTGTTAAAACAAAGCTTCTAATCATTGCTCATAAAAGTTGTGTTCTGCGAAGTGAACAATCACAATAGGTCTTATCTCCGAAGAGAATTTACAAAATGTGACCCCGTGGATGTATACAACTATGTATTTCCACAATAATACGTCATTATCATGTAATACGATGAATCGCAATGGTGAGAAAAATCGTGAAAGTGATAAATACGTCGACTACAGTTGATGTTTTATTTTGTTCGCATACGTTCTTTTCTTTTTTCTGACGGTGACATCGTACGCTCTGAAACAGGTTTGTGACTTGAAATGTTTACGCGACGACAACGCGCACTAGAAGTGTGTTTGGCATCTACTTATAAGAGAAGAGAAGAGACTCAAGGCCGGCGTTTGTTACGCAAACAATTTCATCTTTAAATTTTAAAGCGTCAGTAGCCAACCCAGCCAATGGGGAATCCTCAGTGGAACCTCGGTAGCCAGTTAGGCGCGAACCCGTTCCCAAGGCCTCGCGCAGCCACTCGACGAGTAGCCACGCCCACGTGAACACAACCGTCGAGTGATTTCACTTTTGCTAGCTTACTTAATTTGTGAACTACTCCAGACGGGGGGGGGGGGGGGCGCACGGTGGCTGAGCGGTTAGCCCGCCTACCTCCCACCAAGGCGATTCGGGTTCGATCCCCATCCGGGTCACTCCGGATCCTCGCATGTGGGAATCGTGCAGGATGATGGCGTTGGTCGGTGGGGCTTTCTCGGGGATCTCCCATTTCCCCCACCCCCCCCCATTCCGGCGGCGCTCCATACTCACTTCAATCACCCGTATCGGGTCTCGAGACCTCGATATCAAGAGCCGTCCAAATCTCTTCGTTTCAATTCACTACTCCAAACGCCATTGTAAGCCAACATCTTCTGCATCGATATGCCATTGAATTTTGAGTGAGAGTTTTCAGCGATCACGTGATAAGTCATTTTTGTTTTTCCTCCCTCTTCTATGCGAGGGGTTATGTGACATTGGTTAAGAGATGTTACCTAAGTTCTTGAAAGAAGTTCCGACCCCAAAAAAAAATATGTTTGAAATGTGGTACCAGCACGACGTAACTCTTGCAAAATTCACTGTATCTATCTGTAATAATTTAAGTAACTCCATCGGCGACAGCTGATTGAACTGGGTGCCACGGTAGTGTCTCCTCCAATTCCTCTTCTCCCACAGTAAGACTTTGCTCTCTCTTCGAAACTTAGTGCATTCGGGAGATGCTGCAGGATGAGCAGTAACCCCAGCTGCATTCCTCTGAGAACTTCAGGCTGTCTTCCAAAAAAAGTTTGGCAGAGAATCAGCAGCAGTTGCGTGTTATTTAATTAAATCGCGAGCTTCCATATTGAAACATTTTTGACAACATTGCGCAGAGAACTAGAGCAACAGCACCCGCTAAGTATTCGGCAATAGCAGAAATATATTAGTGAACTCTCGTGTTCTCACAGGAATTACAACACTTTGCTAAACGTTGCCTGCCACTGCTCACATTTCAGACATTTATATAGCCTACTTGCTCATCACTCAAGGCAGGTTGGCATAGCACACCACTACGCGATATTCTTCGTTCACTTTTCTTGAAGAAAGCAGATAAGATACAGTACGTGACAAGGCATCGTTGCCGAATTGTTAGGTAGGTTTTAGCAATCATAAACTTGGCAGCGGATAAAAACCTTACTTAACAGGTGGACTCACTGTATCCACGATCGTAGACACGTTGCTCATTAATGATATTTATGACCAGTACTGTACACAGCAAGACACCAGTGTCCAGTCCTCCTCGTGACCAATCAGATTTGTGGAATTTTCTGCATCTCTTTGACATGATTGGTTAATGCCAATATCGTCGAACACGCGGTGCATTGTTCATTGGCTGCTAAACAAGTGCTGGACACGAGTACAGCGCATACCTATAAATTCCATGAGTGCAACTCTTAAACTCAGAAATAAATGTGTGACCGAACGGGTTAAAACCAAAGTGAAATTTTTACATGTTGAAAACTAATAGTAAAATTTTGGGTATTTTCTTTACACTGTTATACAAGGGAAGGATTCAGGGGAAAGATAATACAGCAAGCTTCAACCCACTTGCTCAGACACTCCGTGGCAATAAACGTAGTATATTTGGTCCATTGACGGTTACTTCTAAATAATATGAAGTCCTACTAAAGCTCTACTTCCAGGATATTACTCCGCTTCATGCAAACAAATTATAACCGAGTCTATAAAATTACACCAAAGTGATAGCGCACTGCATTCGTGCACTCGATGTAATAATATTTTGCATTGGAACTATTTCTCACTAGACATTACCAACACTCCTGTTTTCTCCCAGTTTTTATTTATATTGATTACAAATGTAAACTATTATACTTTATAACTTAAATATAAGTAAATGTTCAATTTAATAAAAAGGTTAAGGCTTTTCTATGTTAAGATGATTATAAAACGCTTGTGATACGACATAAGTATTTAGGGGACAACCAAGCACGCCTTGCATGGGGTTTCAAAGGTTAGATTCAAAAAGTGCGTAGTAACCTCGAATTGGTTATAATGTCAAACGTTAAGCACTAGCACTGGTTCTGTCTCCTCGCCAAATGTGCGCGAAACCTTATCTGCGCGGTGATCGAAAGCCGTCGTATGGGCAGATCGGCAATAAGGGCAGACTCGTAGCCGTTTGTCCCATCGTAAAGTTGGGGAAGAAGGTATCCTGTCTCGGTATTCCCAAGGCAGAGACATCTGTCTTTGCTCTAGACGCCACATCCCGTATCATCTCTAGCAGGGCCGGAATGATAAAAGAAAAAAAAAATCAAAAATATATCGTAACCGTATTTCGGCCGTTTGGAAGATAACATGCTTATTTTAATTTTGTAAAAGATTTTTTTATAATGTTGACACTCTTCACAAAAATACTCGCACAATTAATATTTCGCTGTGGTAATAAAGTTATTACAAGAATGCAACAGTTTATCAAAAGTATTTTCCATAGAAATTATGTAAGAGGGCTTGCATGAAAACTGTGGATTGTAGTTCGCGCTATGGCGGCTGCTAAGGAAGGGCTGCGGGGCGCAGCCCCCCTAATAAAATCTCAGAACGCAGACCTCTACTTATTTGCTACTGAGGAAATAATACTGCGTACGAATACGGAGGTTATTTCGCAGTCAATGTTTTTGAGATGGACGAGACTCTTGTCACAAGAGAAATGTTTTTGAAAATGTCGAGTGGTGGGGCTACAGATTCTTCGCCCCGAAGTGGGTGGAGCGAGTAGAGAAAGATGGCAGTAACAATAGCCTAGGGGTGCTATGGGAGGGAGGGAAGACTTCAGGGGCTCGGCCTTTTTTCAACCAATCACATGCTGTAAATCAGATAAAGCAGGGCGTGCCCCTGCTCTCACACAAAAACGGTTTCCTGGAACTTGACAAGGCTACCAATACTGAAATAGCGAATTCCACTTTTTAACATAATGTGTTCTACAGTTATACACTACATGTTTTGTAGGCACACTTTCGCGCTCTGCTCTTTTGCAGTTGTTAAACACATTTCATATCAATGCTTGCATTTATTTCGAATAGTTTTTATTTATAGATATCGTTCAAACTCAAGTAAGTTCAAATATAGTGTGTAATATTCTGAAAAAGTTTGTTGTTAACGATGAGCCATGAACATCGGTCAGAAGCAGGGTTGAATCGTTGTTATGTATGTTGTGTAAACTTGTAAATAATGGATAATTCTGCTAGTAACATTTTAAACCTAATTATGACAACGAATTTGAATTACGAGAATAAACTAGAGTTTAAGAATTTGGGGCCAGCAAGGCTACAGTTAAATATAGCAAAACAACGAAGCCATGGAGGTAAACGCATTGGTTCGTATACGCGAAAATTCAATGTAAGTACATACAATTTCACGGACTGGCTATGCGGGTGTGAAGTTAGAAATGTATTTTTAGAACATACAAAAAAAAGTATAAAATCCCCAGTGATTGGTAAGGTGAATATTCATTGCCAGTTAGATAGCGCGTGATCGTTGAAGAATGTATTTTGATATGCCACTTTCATCCTATAATTTAAATTTGACAGGCATTTTGTATGTGCTGTGTGTAAATCAGTATTGCTTTTTTTTTTTTTTTTAATATTTGCTTTAGTAGAACTAGTATTATTATCATCTCATCTCTCGTCGTCTCGTGTAATGTACCACACCATGTAGGTACTAGCTGGAAGACATATAACCTACACAAACTTAAAGTAAACAAATACCCGTGCGAGTGATTAGCTCTGAACCAGTGACCACGGTATGTTGACCATTGCGAATCGAGCACTTATCACTGTGCCTATTTAAAAAAAATGATATTTGTAATGATCTGAGTTAGGATCGCCACAGCCCACCCAGTTTCAAAAGTAAACCAGCCGTCACTGGACGCTGGTATATTTACTTTGTTCGTTAGAAACCGTCCATTGTAGAGCTCGTGTAAAGTGCAGTCAGGGCTACGGCAACTGGGAGAAACATGAGCCAGTGGAACGTTTGTGGTGACACATAGCCTACTCGGTTTTAATTTGTCTGGAATGTCTGGAATTTGCGGTCCTTTTAGTGTTACCGCTAACTGGCGGTGTTCGTGTTATATTCACGTTTTATTGCAGGCCTACACATTTTTAAAATGTTATTAAACTATGAGAATTACACTATTATGAAGTATTTGTTGAAAAGCAAAACATATAGGGGTATGTTATTGTATTGAAATATGCATATCATTACAAGCACGAAGTTAGGGCACCTTATGAGGTTAAGGTAGTGTTTCTGGCCAGTGGCGTTTGCGGCTTGAGTTCCCAGAATTACCTACTGTCCTCGCCTATATACTTCGGTATTTCGCCCGGGATGCTAGTACATAATATGTAACGCCAAACTGAATGTTCTCAATTACTGGCCTAAAGCTCATGTCACGAAATATAATTTTCGCCTTCAACTAGTTTTTAACGATAAATTTTGAAAACAAAATAAGGCCATAAAATTTTTCTTTTAACAAAATATATCAAACAACCTTAAATATGTTTGAAAATATTTCACACTGTCAAATTTTTTTTACTGAGAGAATATAATTTGAATTATTATTTAAAAATTATACTATAGTGAGATATTGCTTTTGTTTTTCCTTGTAGTCAATTACAGGAAGAAATGTAAGGAATGTTGTAATTCATATTCGCTTCTTTACTAAATTGCAATCTTGTTTATCAGTGATGTCTCCTGCACAGTGACATTTAATGTCTCTGTGTTCCTAATATTATTTGCAATTTTAACTTACAGTAGCATTCATGTCCAGACAGCTTCTACATAAATTAATTATCCCCATAACCGACTTCGTTTCCAAAAGTTGTTCGTTATTTTAAAGTTACTTGACGTCCATTTTGTCGTGCACGATTCTGACCTGCCGAGACCATCAAACAAATTTTAGAACCGGTTCGATCGTCAAATGTTTGATGGAAACTGAAGCCATCAAAATTTCTCAGAAAAAATATGGTAGCGTTTATGACGTTTCGATGACGTTAAAACTGTCCAAAATTTATTTGAACAAACCTATAGGAAGCCTTTTGACGGAAAAAATCTGACAGTGTGGTTGGGGCTTAAGAGACGTGTAAACATTTTGAAGTCTAGCCCGGTGCCACAAGACGAAGCGAAATCGTAGTTAGTATCGCCATCAACGGAGCACTCTCCAAGCAGCGTTTAAGAGACAAATTATGGGTTCTCCAGCCAAGCGACCTTGGACACAGCTACAGACGTCCATTGATTGCGACCGGAAGACACGTTTAGATGGACAATGCCACGCGGTTAAGAATACCGTCCAACAGGACGTATTTTACGTGACCGAGGCTCAGAAACGCACTACCAGCAGCAGCTAGTTTCACCTGGGGAAAAAAACCAACGGAGTTTTGCAAATTGACATTTTAGTAGTTTCATATTCTGAGAAATATGCCAAACTTGCATCCTTGGGGCGTTAGCGCGCTCGCTCCGTCATTTTGCAAAAATGGCGGCCAGAGTCAGTTTTTGACAGTATCTCCATATCTGTACATCGTAAACAAAAAGAAGTTATTATAAAATTCCTGGAGGATTACATTAACCACATGGTTTTAATATAATGTATTTTCATGAAGTGGCGCAGTCGGTTGGTGCGCCACCTATCTGGGGTGCGGGAGGCTCTGGGTTCTAATCCCTGGTAAGGCATGAGAAGGGGCAGTGATATTTCGCGAAAAAAAAAAAATCGAGACAAGATTGACTTGAAAACACTGTGGGGTCGTCCAGCCTTTCTGATTGGCTGAAGTGTGTTCTGGTCCGTGTTAACTGTTTGCGCACGAATCACGAAGGTGGAGTGTCGGAGTTACGGAATCCTGAGTGGCTCGGTCGAATGCGAAAACGACACCACCAGCCAATGGCAGCATGACAACAGCCGGGGTGTATACATAGAATTGAAGTCTACTGTGTGCTCCTATTTATTCCCGAGAAAATCGGTGGCCCTTGGCATGAGTCTTAAATTAAGTTAGGTTATAAGTAGAGACATGCAAAATTCACGTTGTTACTTGGCATCAGGCTGAACTTCACAGTACTATATATACCGCGGCCACCATCATTTCTCCATTGGCTGTTTCACAGATATTAAGCCACGCCCTTTCGGACTGAACTATACGTTATTGGGGCACGCGCCTCTGAAGTGTTCATTTATTGGCGCAGATTTACCCAAGGCGTGTCAAATAAAATATAGTCAAATGAAAAACTTATTGCAAAGGTACACGTATTTAAGTTCAACGTGTCTGCAAATAATAATGCGAATTTTGCAGGTTCCTATTTATAAGTTAATCTGTAAGCCGTTCCCTGCTAAGTGTTCCAGCATACAACCGGGGGACATTAAAAAAAGCCCTTTACAATTACAATTAAAAGTACCTAAATGCTCCCGTATTCACCGAAATGGTATTTGTTATTGATTAATTGTTAATTGATGGTCAGTTATGCTGTTTCAATGCCACCATGAGGTAGAACAGGCCCACTCGCTGTTGTTTTTTTATTATGGTTTCCCATGAGGCCTAATTCACATAATTCATTTTTATACTTTCCTTTCCTTTGATGCTCTGGTTGGACCAGGTTTGTTGAATTTTCTGTAGTATTTGGTTGAGTATATTCGTCGTCTTCTTCAGAATCATCCTTAACATATCCGTACGCTGATATTATTCGTGACAGTTTCGATTTCTCCCCTCTTCCTCGTATCGGCTCAAAATATTAGCAACGTTATCGCGCGACTGTCGACTGCAGTACACGAACATGGCGGATCACATAAAAACTGCCCTCTCGCAGTCATATCCAAAGCTGCGTCTCTTTTATGCACTCACTAGAAAGTAATCTAATGAGTACGAGATTACATGAACAGAAACCTTAGTTGTTCTGACGAGAGTTTGGCAGTCTTGCAACTCTTCTATTCCAATTATTCCAGATTACCGTAAACACCTTACCAAGTATAAACTTGATGGTATGCTCGAAGTGAGTGTCGTGATGATGCTGTTGTAGGTGGAAGTGAAGCAATATTCAACTTACTTTTTGTCAAAACTCTGGTAAAATATTGGTACCGCAGGAAATCCAAAAAATATGTGTAGTTTTTTTTTTTTGAGTGTGTATGTACACGACAGTTAAAAATCGTTCCCCCTGCTGCAGCTATGGTATCGGAATGTGCTATTTATTCCTTGAATACCTGTACAGTTTGATTTAATCTCGGGGAATTTTCAAATACCTTGAGTTGAGGAATTTCTTTTTTTTCTTGGAGTAAAAATTGCAGACGTCGTGTTACAACCACCGATAGCTATGGATAGGAAAATTTCGCGAGTTCAATGACCTGTAGGCCAGACACCTCAGGCCTCTGCATAATGGGGCCTCAGCTGTGTGTTCATTGGCTGTTGTGCCACACGTGGCAGTCATGGGATTCGCAAAGTGTTTCCTTACACGTCTGCTATTGGCTCGGAGGCGTGCAGGGCGGGTCCAAGGAACTGTGATCCAATTGCGAAGGTGACTTCACTCTATACGTGTTTGACGTCTATCTTGTCGCGAAATGAATTCGCGAAATTTTTCTATCCTACAGATAGCTTAAAAAAATTTGATCTTTGTCACTGTTTCTTCAACTTGCAAAATTTGTGAAGAATAAACTTACCCCACAGCTTTCCCTTCGATTGGTTTCATGAAATACACATTTAACTAACCTCGAACCAGTACCACTAAGGCTGCTGATGTCCTCGCATACAATAAAAACAATATTTAATAATGACATGTAATTCTCCCTTCTTTAAGATTTTCTTGCCAGCGTCTTCAGCTGCCTGCTCAACACGAAATTAAGTTTTGAGCATGGAAACAACGTAACTTGTTTTCCCATTGGCTTGCCCATATGGACTCTACGGTCATCGATTTGTCAAAAAAAGAAGAAAAAAAAGTACAGCCGTGGAAGACGACCTTGTTTGATCGGAAAAGTCGTTCTGCATTTTTCGTGCTTTTGTTTGTTACATCAGCTTGATATCCATTGAATACCATCATTGCGTTCGAACCGTAGTATCTTCCACGTATTGTTTATGTACTGTGTGCAAATAGCTGTAGACGATTCGTTACGATGGCACACATTTCTGTGCGGCAGGAATGCGCCGTCTACCGTTTCGTAAATAATTCGAAAGCGGCGTAAAATTTCTGCGAAGAGAAATTTTGTCTTTGCGCTATCCTTCGTCAGAAAACACTGACATGGGAAAGTGAGCTAATTCAAATTGAAGGTATTGTTGTAACTCCTCGTGTGGTTTTTTGCGATGCATATTATATGGAAAATGAATAGTGCATTGATGATGACTGCAACATCCACGATTCTGATGCTATTACCTATTGGAAACTTGAAGAGGAATTTCTCTTAGTTTGTATAAATTTAACGGAGTCTCAAGTCCCTGCCTATTAAGTTCGAAATCTCAACTGTGTCGGCTTCTTGAGTGTAGAGATCTGGGCCTCGCTTAACATCGAGGCAATGAGAGCCGATGAGGGTTTAAGTGAGGTGGGTACGGAGGAGTGCCGAAACGCAAGGACGGGAGAATCGGGAGATACCCGGGATAAAAACCCGCCGACCAGCGGCATCGTCCTGCACGATTCCCACGTACGAAAATGCGGGAGAGAGTCCGGTTCGCCTAGATGGAGGGAAGCGAGCAGTCTTATGTCACCGCAGTGGCCTCCGGAAACGGATGGCGCTGAGTTAACCAATCAATAAGTTTTTCACGTTCTCGATTGTCACTAATAATTAGGTGTACCCGAATTTCACGACCTGTTGTATTTCAATACACTTTAGCTCAGATCCACTTTTGTGACTGGGTGATCTAGTTGTTACGCGTGTTGAATGTCTGTCCCCGAATCAGAGACGTACAGTATCGGAGTAACTTAATTCTTATTGGCCAGTCAACTAGGAAAATGTTTCTCACAGACACACGCCGCCAACAAGCAGAAGGAAACTGCTGGTACGCTCGTAGGGTATTGAAATTTAGCACGAGCGGAAATCTTTTCGCGAAATTCGTGTTTCCCTGCTAATAATGCGTGAACTTCTCGTGTTGTCGTGCACGAATACAAGATGTTGCAAAATTGCACGTCGATACTTCGGGGAAACATTCCTCACATCTGTGATTCGAGGAGCGTGGAACCTTCCAGGTCAGGGCAACTGATAGATTTTAAGCGCGACTGGCCTCCGAGCCGAGGTTTTCTGAAGGTTGAGAGTTTGGAGGATTGTGCGACCTTAAGCGACAGGTGTTGGAAGACAGCGATGCAAGGAGCCAACAGAACGTCGTGCGGCGGCGAAAGTGACCTGCAGCGAGAGTGCCGTAAGGACTGAGACTGACTGGCGGGACTATTGAACTGGACTCGTGAGCGTTAGATATTTCAAAATGATTGCAACAGGCAGACTGAACATGTGTTAATAATGGGCGTGAATTAAGCCGGCGTCGTTTTTCTATTGGCTGCTGCATAGGTGTGAAGTCTCGCCCTTAAGGACTAACTGCGCGTGTTAGTGTTAGTGTTAAATTATCGGCACAGAGTTACCCAGGACATGCCAGATAAAGTATGGTCCAATAACAAATGCATTGCAAAGGTAAAAGTATTTAAAGTTTAACGTGTTCTCAAATAATAACGCGAATTTTTCAGGTCTCTACTAATCAATATAGAGACATCGAGAAGGACTTTAATTAAACATTAATAGTGGTGATAGATACTTTAGTGATGCAAATAATGCTGTGTAAATAAATTGAGTTTAATTTTATTTCTTTTGTCTCTATTAAGACCTCTATCCTGCACGAACTCGGATACGGCCCTCTGGCGTCTTGTAACAGCACATAAAATTAGTTTACAAAGTCCTTCAAGTTGGCGTATTCCACGGCAATAGGCATGCCAACACTTATTTGGTTATAACGTTCGACGGAGGCGTTTCCGGACTTGGATTCCTTATGTGCAATGGATGCTTGTGTCCTTCTCATCATCCTTGAATGCTTTCTACATCACCCCTGATACACTCTTTACATGCCATGGGCGGCTCTTATACAGCGAGGTCTTGAGAGCCGATGTGGGTTATTGAAGTGAATATGGAGCGGCGCCGGAATGAAGGGGTGGGGGAAACGGGAAATCCCCGAAAAAAATAAACCCCCTCCGACCAACGGCATCGTCCGGCACGATTCCCACATGCGAAAATCCGGTGACTCGGCCGTGGATTTAACCCCACGGTTCGCCTTAATTGGGAGGGGGTTGGGGGGGGGAACGTGGTAATCGCTCAGCCTCCGTGGCCTCTATGCCTGAAGGAGTTACGGCATTGAGCTGGGAGCAAACAATGCCTCTATGTCGGCACACCCAAGCTTTGCCGCTGCTTTGTTCTCAGTGTAGTGTCGGCCAATAAAAATAAAATGCCCTCACGCCCCCGCTACGGTCCAATCAGCGCGCGACAACAGCCCTGCCGTGCCTCGGCGTGCAGTACGAGACTGGAGGGAGGACGTAGCGTTGGCCTTGGCGGGAGAGACATTAGGCATGCCGGCGGGGCGACTCCACCAGGACTTCGTGACGTGCAAGGCAAACACTCTGGAGAATGGTGTGTCCCAACCAGCCAGAGAGCACTTCTCCCCGCGGCAGTCACAACTCGGAACAAAGGATTCACAGACGTTAAAATGCGTAGACTAGAACGGCGCTTTTATATGAAACTTAGCTTTAGAATACTCTAGTAGATTAGGCTGGTAGGCAGGATCATCCGCTACCATCCTCACCTTCCTGGCAGCAGGCTAGTAGAAATAGTAAATCAAACAACAGGTTGTCCTAACAATCAAATAGCGTGTTATTATCAATTACCAGAGACCTGCGAAATTCGCGTTATTATTTAAGGACAAACTGAACTCCAAGTTATTATGCGTTTGACCAATTTGAGCCATTGGCCAAAAATATGTTTGGCGCGCCTTGAAGAGCTCTTGAGCCAATCATATAAGTTTGGTGGTGGAGTGGCCAATCGCTTTTGAGAAGATCGGGCAGATACATGACAATGATTACAGTGCAGCGGCCAATCAAATCACGAAATGCAGTCACTTGTTTATAAGGCAGTGGAGTCTATCATGTTACCGAAAGATAACGCGATTTTTGCAGGTCTCTATCTATTACTATATAAAATCAGCGGGCATGGGTTTCTTGCTCTGAACAGCACCAGCCATTAGTATCCTTCATAAGGCAGGAACGGGAGATCCCTGAGAAAACCCGGCGACCAGCAGCATCGTCCGGGATGATTGCCACGCGAAAATGGGCGTGATTATTTTATCCAGCCAGCCAAGTGAAAACACGGAATTGTAAGGAATGTGACTGTAATAATAATAATATGCAAATATTTGTAAAATTTACTATTGCAATATAGCGACAAGTCTTACAACTATTTCTATCTAGTACCTGCCAATTTAACCCATTCGGTCCCGAATTAATTCACGATCTCTAGTGTTGCGGGAGCCACGGTGGAAGAGCGGTTAGCCTGCTCGCCTCCAACCAAGGCGAACCAGGTTCAATCCCCGGCCTGGTCACTCTCAGATCTTCGCAAGTGTGAATCGCGCCGGACTATGCCGCTGGTAGGCGGGTTTTCTCGGGGATCTCCCGTTTCCTCCGCCCCTTGCATTCCGGCGCGCCTCGTTTCATCCTCATCATTTCTCAAGACCTCGTTGTTAAGAGGCGCCCAAATCTCTGAACTCAACTCTAGTGTTGCTGATCGTTTAAATTTTTTGACGGGCACTGTACAGTACGTGAGTCGAGCGTACTCTTCTCGCAGCCAGTGACGAAGAACTGCGTGTTCGCTTGTGTCAGCACTTGCCATTTACAAACGAGAGGAGTGTAAGTATCAGCAAATCAGATTACTCACAAGGAAGACGCCCGGAAGACAAACCACTCAACCCTTGTTGTGTACTGTTCTTAACATAAATACGCTACACCTGCAACATTTCCTAAACCATGGAAATCATGGCTACTAAACGGCTCAACTAGTAACCTGCACCCCAGTGTGTACTTAGCGTACATGTAGTTATGAGCAGAGGTATATTTCAAACGTAGATCTCAAAAAGGCTACTTTTTCGTGAACAGCCTTCAGGTAGTCAGTAATGCAGCTGTTACTTGCGCCTACACATACGGCGTATTAACGATCTATGTTATCCTACGTCTACGAAAAGAGCACCGAAATAAAAGTTCATGGGTCACTAAACTCTGTCGTCAACGACACAAAAAGAATGTGTTCCTAGGTGTCTTTTTTGATTCGTGACAGATGTTTACTTCGGCCGTAAGGTTAATACCTTCCTTTCTGAATCCCCCTTCAGCTTCATGGCGCACAATGATGTCTTGTTCACGGGAAGGTAAATATAGTGAAGTTTTGTTCATTAGTTAAACTTGTGATGTAAACAAATCGTCGCCTGTTTCACAAAATTGAATTACTCCGTGGAACAGTCGGTAAACTGAGTCGCCGAGTTCACAAATTAGACTTGATACTAATACACATTAATTATTTTTTAAATTGCATCGCATTTCGTAAGACACGCCCTGGACGAGTTTCAGCCAGTAACTAAACTGCGATAAAAAGAGAGCCAAATCATCGTGTTAACTGGTCTTCGGCAAAACTGGAACATCGGCTAAAAATAGGGACCCGATAATTTCGCGGGTTAATTTCTAGACAAGTTGATATTCACTTACATGTAAGTTACGTTTGTAATTGGTCGACGTGTTGTTTGACACCTCCTGGAGATAAATGAGCCAATAACAGACATGCAATAAATTGTGCACCTTTTACTACCGCAATAATCAAGCAATAAACAGTTTATATCTGTATTAAAGTATATAAGACTGTGAAGTACAGCCTACAGGTAATTGAACACGCGAATTTCTCGGGTCTCTAGCCAAAGAACACCTAACCGAGACTTGAGTAGGCCTGCATACAGATTGGTGGAGTCTAGCGTGTTGCTAACTGAATCCGCGGAATTTTCAGGTCTCTAGCAATAAGGCAGTGGGTTAAAATCACGGGCAACACTTTAATGCGGTTTTCAGGTAAGTATATTTTTTATTATTGCTAGGCTTGTAAGCCATGCACAATATTTCTTTTCCGATAATTCATCATGTTTAATGTACCCCAAAAAATACATAGAGCTAAGAGTTGGCACCAGAAACATCAATAAATTATTGGAGGAGAGGCTACACTTCACACTTGCGTGTGGTTAAGTTACTTTTGTTATAGCTAGATCGCCTGATTTTTGTAAAATTATTTTCGTGCAGGTTATACTTTAATGTAGGTCCTACTACGATTACACTTGCATTTATCCCTTAGTAGGGGCAAGTGGATTTATAAAATAAAAAATCAATAAATAATCCAAGACTAGTTGTACTGTAAAATACTTTACTCAGCATCCGCCATTTTTTAAATGGGATTGTTTTAATTGGCACGCATTGCACGTGTTTGCTCGCGATCAACGGACGGCCAGTCTCGGAGTACGTTGTCTATTATTGGCCCAGTCGAGTTGAGGTGAGAGATTTGGTCTTGTGAGCCGATGAGGGTGAAATGGGGTGAGGATGTAGCAGCGCCGGGATGCAAGGGGGGGGGACGGGAAATCCCCGAGAAAACCTGCCTACCAACGGAATCGTCCGGAATGATTTCCAGTTTCGAATATCCCGAGTGACCAGTTTGGGGATTGAAGATTGAACCCGGTTCGCCTTGGTGGGAGGAGTGCAGTGTAACCGCTCAGCCACCGTGGCCACTTGGCCCAGTCGGGTATTGAAATATTTTTTCGGAAAGACATCCGGCCAAAAACTAGAGACCCGATAATTTTGCGGATTAATTTGATAGCAAGATAGGTTCCACAATCCTCTCTGTACTCGGACATCAGTTAGTTGTTTATTGGCCGATTCTCTAGTTAACACAAGAGAACTAGCATGGGATTCTGTCCTATTTTTTCGTGCAGGTTGATAATTGGTCCAAATTATCCCAGGCCGTGGATAACAAACTGTGATCTAATTGCCAAAAAAAAATTCATATGCTTATATGTTTGAGATCCGGCTTGTCTAGATTAATACGTGAAATATCAGGATCTCTACCAATAACAAAAGAAAATCCGCAGGTACAGTATGGACATAAGATTTTGAAGTCTTGCGTGCGCGGTAATCTAATCCGAGAGAAACAAATAGCCCCGTGTATGCGAAATTATTTCTGTATTCAATAATTTGAATTCAAGTTATTGTGTATGATGAGCAGCGACATGCAGAACTCTCATTATTGTCTGACAGCACTCTGGAATTCACCGTCCTATACATATTCAAGCCCCTGCTATTTTTTTTATTGACTTCTGCAGCAAAGATGACACAATTTCCCCTTTGACTTCATTGGACGTGATTGGGCCAGCCTCTTGTTAGATGGTTTCCTATTCGTTCAAAACCGCCCAGGGCGTGTCCGGACAAACTGTAGTCCAATGACAAATGCAAGACAGTCTACAAGTGTTTGAAGTTAAGTCTGTCTTGAAATAAAAATGCGAATTTTGCACGTCTCTAATAATAAGATGAGATCTTATAATTTCGCGTTACAAGCCGGCACCAACCTATACTCCACGGTTTTATACACACTCGAACTGCGCTAATTCGTACATTAGTTGTCGCCACAGGCATAGGGACCTAACTCATTATGGGGCAACGTTGGCTGAGCGGTTAGCCTGCTCGTCTCCCACCAAGGCGATCCGAGTTCAATCCCCGGCCGGGTCACTCCAGATTTTCGCACGTGGGAATCGTGCCGGACGATAACATTGGTCCACGGGTTTTCTCGGACATCTCCTGTTTGTCCCACCCCCTCATTCCGGCACTACTCCATACCTCAAACACCCTCATCGGCTCTCAAGACCTCGATGTTAAGAGCCGTTCAAACCTTTTCACGCATAACAACTAATTCTCTTGTTATGCTCGCCAACACGGAATAAATTCACCAAAGAGCTGTGTGTTTATTATTCGTCCTGAGTCCTGGGTGTGTGTGTGTCTGTGTGTGTCTGTGTCTGTGTGTGTGATGGGCAGAGCTCAAACAGCACAAGAGAAACTCACTTACACTTGTATGTCGTATACCTAAGGATAGGTGTTTTCCGTGAAAATATTTATGGTCATGCCATACTTCAATATCCTGCGTCCACGACCACAACTTCCTTTGGACACTGGCCGCATGTCTACGCGAGAAGACATGTCCTTATTTGACTGGGGCAATCGCAATAGAGTACCCCTGACACTGAACGTCCATGACTCGCGGACAGGCACTTAAGGCAAGTGACATTTAAAATCATCCATCCACGAAAGTGCATATGAACTAAAGTGTACGACTGGTCTTGAAATACTTTCGCGAAATGCGCCTGTCTCTCCGCAGACCTTCGTACTGAATTAAAATGCGAAGTTATTGATAGGGATAGGAACATCTTGCGAATTCATTTCAGGACAAGATAGACGTCAAACATGTGCACGCTGAAGTTGGTTTTGCAATTGGATCACAGTTTATTAGACACGCTCTGGATGACTCTGAGCAAATAGCATTCTTATAGTGAAACGAATAGCGAATACCATACTGGCAGGTGTGAGGTAACACTGGCTACTCTCTGGGGAAGCAACCGAGGGACATACATCTGAGTCTCGAGTATACGCAGGACTGTGGAGCCTAGCCTACAGGTCATGGAACTCGCGAAATTCCCCTATCCCTAGTTATAGGTAGAGACCTGAAAAAATTCGCGAGTTCAATGAACTGCAGGCTAGATTCTACGGTCTTATACACAAGTATGCAGATGTAAACTGTGCATTGGTTGCCTGCTGTCACAGTGGAAGGCGACGATTGGGCCACAGTTCTCCAGGAGTTGTCACACACCGTGTGGACCAATGGCTTAAGTTATATAAATACACGTGTTTTGAATTCTAGCTTGTCCAAAAATGAATCCACAAATTTTTCAGGTATCTAGTTAGAGGGTCTAAATATATATATATATATATATATATATATATATATATATATATATATATATATATATATATATATATATATATATATATGATCGTGTGAGTTGGCGTTTAAACTTATAGTCTGTTTATACCTTGTCTTGGGCATGAGTAGACGGGAGAGTGAAGTCAAGGAAAGAGATTGTACGAGAGAGAGAAAGAGAGAGAGAGAGAGCGAGTCAGCGAGGTCGATGCACCGGATGACGTCATCGCGGGGGCCTCTTCCAGCCTGCAGGTGTGGGCATCGCTAACCGCAGGTGGACAGCCACCGCGCGTGCAGAGTGCAGAGCCTGGAAATGGCAGGTTTCCAGTTCCAGAGTAGAAAGCTTTGCATGCGGAATTAGCGCCGTTATCTGGCAAATCAAGCTATCATGGAATTAACAAGAAAATGTTTTTTTATAAAAATTACAGTTTTAAATATTAACTGTAATTTGCATCAGCCAACATTTCCTCTAAGCATAAAAACAATATATTAATTGCAACTATAGTCATAATTCAATGTGGTAAGGAGTTTTTTATTTTATTGGCTTTAAAATTGACAACACCACAACCACACGCACACTACTAAACTTGAATATAGGCTGTACACTATAAAGTGAGCACTTTTGAAATCAACCTTAGAAAAATGTCGCTGCCCTCTGCTTGTATATATTTTAACGAGCGCACTGAGTGACACGCGCCCAGTAAAGTTGGTAACTATGGAGGCAAAGTAATTCCATATGTTAACGTGGAATAAAAAGTGTTAGGTGCTCATTTGTGATAACAACGGATAGGAAAATTTCACGAGTTCAATGACCTGTAGATTAGACTCCCCAGTCCGCTGCATGTGTTCATTGGCTGTTGTCCCACACCTGGCAGTTATGGGATTCGCAAGGTGTTTCCGTACAAGTCTGCTACTGGTTCAGATGCGTGCAGGACGGGTCTAATAAACTGTGATCCAATTACGAGTGTGACTCCACTGTATATGTGTTCGACGCCTATCATGTCCTGAAATGAATTCGCGAAATTTCCCCATCCCTAGTGATAACATACACTATTTCTTCCGCTTCCTACTTTTTTTAATGCATCGAATTCGTGAACATCCTATAAATAAAATTCTACTAATTTAGTTGCTGGTATACACTGGTTAAACAAAGATTTATACTGATCCCTAGCGAGTTGAAATTCGCGAATTCAATGACCCGAAGGGTAGACTCTACAGCCTTATGTACACATATGCAGATATAAACTGAACGCTGGTTGTCTGCTGTCGCAGTGGATGCGACGATTAGACCAGCATTCTTCAGGAGGTATCAAACACCGTGTGGACCAATGGGTAAAGTTATATAAGCGCACATGTTTTGCATTCTAGTTTATCCCAAAATGAATCCGCGAATTCTTCAGGTCACTGCTCATTAACACTTCGATGTTAACAGGCATTTACAAAAAAGACAACCAAGACAAGTTAGAAGTGAGTTACTTATATCCACGACTACAGGAACACCAGTTATATTAGTCTCTGTGTTCCCACTCACTACAGTTCTAGTGGCCAAAATGACAATGGACGCCTACTGTGCTCTACGACGTTCATTATCGGCTGGTCATCAGTCACTAAGGCACTCAGTTGGTTTTGTCCCAATCAAATGTCTTTATTTGTGTAAGATATTTTACAACCACAACTGTCTTTTTGCGGAGATGTAACAAAACTATTTTCGTAGTCAGGAAAGTTATCGTTAGTGAGCTGTGGAGTTCATGTAAGATCCTGTTAAACACAGGCTGTACGACTACGGCCTGAAAATGCTAGTTTCTTTTCCAATGACAAAGAAATTTTCAAAATATATTTGCCCGAGCTACACTCGAGCGTAGTGCTCAAAATGTCAATTGAAGATTCAGTAAAATAATTCTGCTGATTGAAATCGCTGATTCAGATTTAGAGTGTAAATTATTTTAAGATCGTTTTAAACACCAACGTCGGTGTCTTAAGAGTCAGTGAGTGAAGAGTTTTGGGTGGCTCTTTACATCGAGGTCTTGAGAGCCGATGAGGGTTAAACGAGGTGAGTATGGAGTGGCACCGGAATGAAAGGGCGAGGGAAACGGGAGATTCCCGAGAAAACCCGCCGACCAACGGCATCGTCCGGTACGATTCCCACACGCGAAAACCCGGAGTGACCCGGCCAGGGATTGAACCTGGATCGCCTTGGTGGGAGTACTTTTAAGAATACAGAAGCGAAAGAACTGATTGCACCGTGAACACGGGAGCCGCGGTGATGTAGAGGTCAGACTACCCACCTCCCACTTGTAGCGAACCGGGCACGATTCCCGGTGGGGCCACTCCCGTGGAAGTCGTGCTGGGCGATGCCACTTTCCTCGGGGATCTGCTATTTCCCCCGCCCTTTCATTCCGGTGCTGTGCTTACCTCACTTCACCCTCATCGGCTCTCGAGACCACGATGCTACGAGTCGCCAAAATGTCGCAAGTCACTCACTCGCTCAGCTGTCTCTTGATTGGTCATTCCTGAACTTTTCTAGCTTCAATAGCTCAGCTCTAATTTAATTTTTGAGGACATGTTTTCACTGTCGGGGCGCATTAATTCACGACCAACTCTATTCGACGTTGTAGTTTCGATAGTAAGCGTTTCAACTTTTAGAAAATGTGTGTTATGATAAAACATATGTTATTTACTGATGAATCATTTCGTAAATTACTATCATGTTAACCGTTTCATTTCCATATTGATTTATGATTTCTGGTGTTCCAATGTGAGATTTATCGAGGCGTGCTGTACTTAGGCCAGCAAAGGACTTGTTTCGTTATCACAACCAATAAGCTGTTGGCTTTGTTTTCGGTGATTAGTGATATGAACTACTCATAACGAAGAGCAGAAGCACGGTTTACGAAGCAGAAACATCTTGAAAGACCATTGGCAGAGACCTGCAAAATTCGCGTTATTATGTAAGGACAGACTGAACTCCAAGTTATTGTATATATTTGGCCAATTTCAGCTATTGGCCACAATATGTTTGGCACGTCTCGGAGAGCTCTTGATCCCATAATACAAATTCGGTGGTGGAGTGGCCAATCGCTTTTGAGGAGATCGGGCAGATGCGTGCCGTTGATTACAGTGCAGCGGCCAATGAAATCACGAACTGTAGTCATTTGTTTATAAGGCAGTGGAGTCTATCAAGTTACCGAAAGATAATGTGAAGTCTGCTGGTCTCTAACCATTGGGCACTAAGCCACGGAGTGTACAGTACTGGTCAAATATAATATCCCTGCGCAACATGCAGAAAATAGTCCACATTGGGAATAAAAGGATTAAAAAGAAATCGGCTACTGTTTTTTCGTCGCCGCTGTCTGCATTCCGGCAAACAGATAGTGACATTAATTGTTTCTTCTCGCTGTTCCATTGGCAAGCAACGTATATTATATTGTATTGTATTGTAAAGGGCTTTTTAACGCTCCCCCTCTACCCCCCCCCCCCGCGGTTTTATACTTGAAAGCTTGGCGGGTGAAGGCTTACAGACTAAACCTAACTTAAATTAACACCAATGCCTTACCCGGGATTCAAACCCAGAGCCTCCCGCACCACAGATCGGTGGCGCACCAACCGACTGCGCCACGGGAGGTCGGCAACGTATATTGTAGACTACAGGATGGAATGTTGTTTAAATGGTTTTCACAGCTATAAACTGAAATTATCGTTAAGGAGTAATGCTATTACTAGGGATAGTAATATTTCGCAAGTTCAATGACCTGTAGGCTAGACGTCTCAGTCCTCTGCATACTGGAGCCTCAGCTGTGTGTTCATTGGCTGTTGCTTCGCACCTGGCAGCTATGGGATTCACAAGGTGTTTCCTTGCAAGTCTGCTATTGGCTCAGAGGTGAGGAGGGTGGGTCTAATAAACTGTGATCCAATTGTAAAGGTGACTTCACTGTATATGTATTTGACGTATGTCTTGTCCCGAAATGAATTCGCGAAAATTTCCTATCCCTAGCTATTACGCAAAATCAGATAAGCTTTAGTACTTACAAAATAACAAAATTGTTACTAAACTCTTGCACTAAAATCAAAATATGACTAGTGTAATAGAACACACGTATATATTTGGGACTTTACTCTGTGTTTACATATAAATAACTGCATAAATAAATATATAATAATGTGCTCATGTTGTTCCGGAACTAATTAAGAGCGCATACAAATATTTAAAAGAGTCGACGTAAACATGCGCGCTTCAATAATACCGCCTACAAAAAAAAAAGCAGTTAAAATAATGCTATAAAAGACAGCTTAGTAAAAAAAAAACCATACACTGCCCCAAAGGGAGGGTGTTAAAAGAGACACATAAATTATAATTTATTGCTTTTCAATACGCTGCCTCTGTTCGTTTTCATTTCCTGTATGTAGTTGACAGAAAAATGTAGTCTCATCAGCTCTGGCCTCCCCGTAAAAAAAAATACAACCAAATGTTAAAAGTGTAACTTCAGGACAGGAGTCATCCTCTTTTTGGATTGTATTTAAAAATTTCGGAATATTGTTGGAAAGGTAAATATTATAAATTCATTTACAAGTGTAATTATTTTGTATAACTCTGGAGTAAAAAACACAAAGGCTTCAACTAAATGGTGTTATACTGTCTCTATTATTTGGGAAACGTTAAATTAAATAGGAAATTTTATATATATATATATATATATATATATATATATATATATATATATATATATATATATATATATATATATATATATTGTTGACTAGCAAAACCTGTAAGCTACAATTCTTCTATGGCCCATTCAGACCCAGAATACAAAATTATTAGCATTGTTCGAAAGGAAGTTTTTTGGCAAGTACAGTACAATACTAGGCTCATTGCCTGATTATCTGTTCGTTAATAACGATTCATGAACCGTGTCATGATTATTATTAGTATTATTATTATTATTATTATAGCCAAACGAAAAGTCTGCGCAGTAAACATTTTCTGTACTTGTTTCAAACAATTCATTGGAAACTACGCAAATATTTATTTTGTACTTATACGAGAAAATTTTTTCGAAAACCAGTTTCCAAGAAAGTCCTTTATAGGCGTAAAAACAGTTTTCTTTTCCAAAATGTGCAAAACACATATTTGTAATATTACAAATGAAAGGGTGGCATTGCAACTTATATTATTGATGTCAGCATAAAATTATATCTTGGCTATATATTCTAGAAAACAAAAAAATGTGATGAATCAATACCAGAGAATAGGGAAAAACTATTTCAAAATATAATTCGCTACAAATAAAAAAATATTTACACGTTGCCAGCTCGGGAACTTAAACCCACGTCCTCAACCACAAACCCAACTTTACTACGAGTGAATGGAGAGATATGGGCAGCTCTTAGCATCGAGGTCTTGATAGCCAATGGGAGTGAAACGAGATGAGTATGGAGCAGCGCCGGAATGAAGGGGCGGTGGAAACGGGAGATCCCCGAGAAAACCCGCCTACCAGCTGCATCGTCCGGCACGATTCCTGCTAACAAAAATCCGGGCGCGACCCTCCCCGGGGATTGAGCCCGGTTCACCTTGATGGGATGTGAGTAGTCTAACCGCTCAGCCATCGCCCCCTCGCTTAAAGATTGTGTTACCGAAAAACATTGCACTGAAAAACATTCTGAAGCCTTTTTCTTCAGCATCACTACGTTGGGCTACGTTGGGACACCCAATATAATGAAAATTTGAGTGCTAAGATTTCGATAAGGCAATTATTTTTTGGAAAAATTAATGTTTAGATTGACACACACTAAAAAATCCATTCCAAGTTTTCTGTACGGCAAAGGAAACCGATTCTTCCAGGCTGTTTGGTTTAGAGTAACACAATATTGCTGTATTTAAAATAGAAGGTTAGAGATATAGGTTTGGTGTACATAAATATATTCTTTATACGTTTTGGTATCATGGTATCATTACCTTCCTTTATAGCCAAAAAAAAAAAAAAAAAAAAAAATCAATATTGTTTAAGCTGCTTTAGTTCACAGTAACGAAAAATTACTTCGTACCAAAGATAATGGTTGAGCGATATTCTCTGTCTTACATAGTAGTTTTCAGTACGTAACTGGTGTCCCGGCGCAATCATTGATAAAACAGTGTATTCTGCTGTTACGAAAATGCAACTGAGGAAATGTACAGTCCTCTTGCACACGTTTAATGTCATTATGAAGTGCAGTTATTTTACAAGTCACTTACCTCGATTCTTCCCAAGATATGAAATTATATTCTGTCCCATGTTACTACCTTGAATAACCTAAAATACTTTAAACACAGTAGGACATGATGGTCGTACGATCAAGGGCGATAGACTGGTATAGGCTGTTCACGGTAAAATGAGCTAATTCGAAAGCCCTACTTAAGATCTACTTGTATGCACGTTGTGTATTCTTCCGCCTTATGTAAAATTAACAATGTCATGAGCCTCATAACTTTATCCATGCGTCTGTCGAGTGTAACAGTGAAATTATTAGAAAACAAAATTTTTACAAATCTGCTCATTTCTACATTTCGAAGCTTTAAAAAACAGAAAGCGAAAGAAATAATTTAAGTTATCACAAATGGTTACCTAACACTTCGTATTTGACGTTAAGATATGAAACTACTTTCACTCCATCGTCACCAACATTGCTGGACACATGTCACACTAGTGCGTCCGTTGCAATATATGTAGAAGGGGCAGTTACTTTTTTGCAAGGTTTATTTCAAAAGTGCTCACTTTATCGTGAACAGTCTTTACCACAGACACCTGCTGAAATATTATAACGACAATGCACGCTTATCAGACTCATTACTATATAGATTAAAACAAAAATTATTTTTGTGTCACGCTTACTTTGCAGTGATTCGTATTTCAAAAACCTGTTCTTCTCAGTAACTATTCACGTTTTGCACCACAGAAAACGTTTTTACACTGAGCTCAGCTCTGGCGGATTTTTATTCATATATTCCAACAGGTGCAGTTTACTAACAAATATTTACACATGAGCAAGCAACCAGACTGCCAATGTATCGTGCGTCACAAGGCTGGGGCGGTCGTTAAAAACACAGCTTCATGTACGTGCCAGCAGGCCGCCCATCGCCTATTTCTAACTTCATGTTAAAAATTAATCGCTGATCCGGTCGGAGGGGAATTTGACAGCTTCCTGGCGCCTCTGACAATTACGTTAGCAAGGTTACGCCAGCGTAGGTGAAACACGCCGGTGTGAAAATTATGTTCGCACGCTGCCCTCTCTCATGCAATTTTGCTGCACATTTGTAGACTCCCTCCCTTTGCCACATCTTGCAACGTGTCCGGCAAATGGCCTGTGACGTGCGGAATGCGCTACTGACGACACCAACCCGTTAGATACCGTGGACTCCGGGGTCTTTTATCGTTTATTTTCGATACTGGGGCAGCACAGACTAGCTAAAAATACACGAGTATAAGTTTTGTGTCAAAGGGTTTTTTTTCCGGCATTACCTGTGTAAAATTACACCCAGACTGATGATGACGTTTTATCATAATAAAATTGCTAATTTACTTTGTGTAGATGCAATTTTTTTCTATGAAAACTCTGACGAAAAAATTTCCAGATGCATAGGTTAAAGTGCCCAGCGTTTGTGTAATTTTTACCCTTGTGGGAATTTCATCTAAGATAACATCGATCTTTTTTTTTTGTTAAAATACTCGATATTGTTTTTTATTAACCAAATTGTTGTTGACATTGGTACTAGTTGTGTAAATCTACACAAATTTTTTACCGTTTACATTGGTGGAGTGGTTCCATTCAGTTAGGCGATCTCGGCCGTCTATTGTATTGCCTGAGCCCCACTGCAAACGAGCTTTGGGTCTACGGTTAACTAGTTGTATTATGAAAAATGCTTCCTATCGGCAGGAGCCGGAAGGATTCCGCGAACTCAACGAGAACAAGATAGATTTCAAACGCGTACATTTGAGTCACTTTTGCGAGTGAGTGAAGATATTTGAGCGGTTGTTAACATCGAGGTCTTGAGGGTCGACGAGGGCGAAGCGAGGTGAAAATGGAGCAGCGGTGGACTGCTAGGGCGGGGGAAACGGGATATCCCAGAGAAAACCCGTCCGGCACGATTCCCACATGTAAAAATCAAGGAGCCACGTCGGAAATCAAATCATGTTCGCCTAGGTGGGACGCGAGTAGTCTAACCACTACAATAGCACGCTTGCAAGTGAATAGTAGTTAATAACACAGCGGAAAATCGTGAGAAAAAAATATTAAGCCAAAATAATATTCGATAACTCTCTAGCTAGTTTGCCTTATTGGATTTTCCATTTTTTTTACTAGGTTAAGTTCTTTGTAGACCAGTTACAATCGCCATGTTTTTAAGTATCAGAAACTTTTGAGTTGATGAAATGTTACTGTAGTTTTTTACACCCAAGATGGCTGGAGCCCCGGGTGTTTCGCGGATTGTTTTGGCAGCAGGCTAGGCGTGACAGTCCTCTGTACACTCGACACACTATCGTTTGCTTAGTGCTCGCTGCGATCATGCGAGGCCCATGTATAGAACTGGTCAACAGTCTCTCACGCTACTGTTTCCTTCTTACTTCTCGCTCACAGTTAAACGGGGCGCGTCTAAACAACTGCCGTCCAATCACAGTAATCGGAGAAAAGACTAAGTGTCTGAAGTCTACCTCGCAAACGAATGAATTCGCCAAATTCCTCGGGGCCCTAAAGATGGCCAATAACGAAAGATAACTTTCGGAAATGTGTGCAGTTCTCCGAATCGTAGGAAACAGTCTGCATTTCCTTTGATAAAGCAGCGTCTTTAATAACAGTTTATAAGCAGATCCCTGTGATTGCACGTGGTGCTCTAGGTGCCAGAATAAACATCAATTTGTTGTAGGTCCCTTTGAGTGGCGTTAACCGCACTTCCGTTAATCTGACACGCACCAGGGTAATATTAAACTTGAACCAAAGATAAATCCTAAGAGTTGCGTTGGAAAAAAAGTCAGTGGAGAAGCGACAACAGAAAAGTTCTATAATGTGTTACAGGGTAGCATTAACCGAACTTCTATACCAGCAACAGAACATCCTTTCAGTTTATTAAACTACTCTTTGTTGCGGTACAAATACTGCTGGAGTTGCCTTGGAGGAGACATCTGTTGTGCAGGAGGAACAGTATTTTTTTAAATTCTTTAACCACTTCTTAAAATAAATATTGCTATGTAAGTAATAAACACAGTGTGTTTATTTCGCCGTACTCGGGAGTTAACGTCTAAGAGTGAATAAAATATATTCATTGATTATTATTCCAAATGAGAGGGCTTTCAAAAGTGCTCACTTTACCGTGAATAGCCTACAACGCAAGTGCGAGGTTCCCCAATGATTGCAAGGAAGCTGCTAGTAAATATACATGTGGGAATTTCAAATGTTCCTTGTGCCAGGAAAAGTCAGCCAGTTTTCCGTTAGTGTAGTGTCAATATAGAAAAGTTATTTAAGTTATTGTGATTTCATTATTTCAAATGCCATGCTGGTGCATCGGTAGTTAGCAGAGTGTAAAATTTTGACTTGCTTAATTGTACTCGAAATTTATCATTTTCATCCCTCTAGTATTGACACCACTTACAACCTGCTATAATAGATAAGATCCCTAGAATTACCTCTCAGTGCCAAGTGAAATTAATCAGTAGCTATATTACGCCCTGTTGTAAACTCAGATATTTGGGTTTCAACTCAGGGGTAATAGAGCGTAGGGGCAGCAGAGAGTAGAGGCAGATTTAAAGGAAGAGAGGTGAATAATAGAGCTGCTACAGAACAAGGACAGCATCACTTGCTACCTGGCCTGAGGTAGAACTGGAGAACCAGACAGCGAAAAACTAACTGAGCCCCGAGTACACTCTAGCTTGTTGCCGAATGAATCCGCAAAATTTGCACTTCTCTACCCATAGCTAGGGCCCCGAATATTTCGCGAATTCAAACGGCGGCAAGGTAGACTTCAAACACTTGGTCTTTTCTCTTCTTCAATTGTGATTGGAAAGCAGTTGTTTAGACACGCCCCGTTTGACTGTGAGCCCATTGTAAGTAGGAAGTAGTAGTGTGAGTTAGTGTCGAATATTCCTGTACGAAGGCCTCACTTGAACGCTGCAACCAATAAGCAAACGATAGTGTCTTAGTGTATAGAGGACTGTCAAGTTTAGCCTCATGCGAAATCAATCCACGAAACACTCGGGGCTCTGCCCATAGCTCATCTAGACTGTTAATATAGGGAGAGCAATTAACTTGGTTTAATGCACCATCTAAACGTAAACAGTATTTGCAACGCAACTGTCTGTTATGGTTTTGTCTGTGGGTGTGTCTGCAACTATCAAAATAGTTCCGACAGCAGAGTAAGCTTTCCATACGTACAGCATAGATAGTTCCTTCGGCAGTTCCTGCAACAAACACCAGTGTAATAAACTAACACGGCATTCTGTTGCTTGTACAGAAAATTCGTTGCTGCTACCCTGATACAAATGTTCTGTCGTGGGACCGAATCAGTGGCGTACGGTGAACTGTTGCAAGGTAAGTTGGAGTTAGCTGTGTGCTGTACCCTGTTGCTTGATAGTTTACACGTCCACCACTGAAACGTATCTAGGCAGTTGACGTCACAGGACCTACGTAATGGGACCCTTGCTGCTCGCTTGTGAGTGGATTGCTTTCAGTTTCCCTAGGATGCACGGGTGGTTACTGGCTCCTGCTGTGCGCACCGAGAATGTACAGCACTGAGCAAGCACCAGCTTACCTCGCAACACCTCACCACACGCCACTGGACCGAAATGGTTAAATTACTATCGTATATGGACAGTGTGGATAAACATAAAAAAAATTTCTGCCCATAATTAAGTTAGGGAAGTTACGTCGTAGTTTTAGTAATTAATTACATGCAGGATTAAGTAGGGAATTAAGGGTAGTTTGAGCAACCATGAAGGGCAGTATAGCGCTACTGCATTTCCCCTGCCCGACCTGGCGAAGCTACGACCGTGGGAGTTTTAACCCCGTGTCCTCGATACGGGCCGAATTTACAGCCTCTCCCAGGAGGGAAGTCCCTTTTTTTTTTATCACCGACTTAGCAGATGGCGCTATCCCGCCCGCACAATTCGCAGCTGGTGGGACACGAGGAAGCCGAACGAGAGACAGCGAATGGGTTAACTCGTTTCCGGAGCGATTAAGGACTTCTATAGGCTGTTCACGCTTAATTGAATACTTTTGAAGGCCGTAAACTCTAAACCCGAATCAATGAGAATTTCACTGTTTCAATTAGTCAAACGTATCTGACTGATTCAACGGCCACTTCAGTGAATTTAATTGCCGAATCAGTGAAAAAATGCCAGGATTTCCTTCACTTATTGATTCAGGGACATTTTCCATTGATTCGTCAGTCATTTTTTTCACTGTTTACTCAGTGATTTATTTTTTACTGATGGATCAGTTAAACAGCGTGTAAAAAAAACCACCAAACAACGTTTAAAAATGCCTGTTAAATAACGTGTCTTAAATTAAATAACAAGAAATAAATTACAAAACCAATACAAAATACTTTCTACAATGGGTTTCGTCTTCCAAAACGCAATTTTATGAGGTAATATGAACACGCAGTCTTTCGTTCCGTTTTTACGTCTTTCATTCCGTTTTTACTTCTTTCATTTCGTTTTCATGTAATCGTCACAGCGCCCTGCTCGAAGGTTTAAACTGCATATAATGTCGTGAAGAGAGTGCACTCATACAGTACCAATCAAACCAAAAACGAAAATTAAGAGCATATAATCTAAATCTTCACGATTTCACGGTAAAGTTATAAGACAAATATTTTGCTCTCGGTAACTCAACTTCGCATGTTAGCGCAGATGTGGGAAGTCGGAAGATTTGTGAGTTCAACCTCAGCGATCTCTGGAAATATTTTTACTTTTTAGATTACGGTAAATTGCGCAATATAAATAAAAAATTATCGTAAGTATGTTTATTTCACGCAATTGTTTGGCTACATTGAAAAAAAAAACAATATTTAATTCGCCATTGAGGTCAGCCGTCAATTATTCAATCAGTGGAATGTTTTCACTGAAACAATCAGTGGTTTTCCACTGATTACAAGTGGAGGTATTATCACAAATTTGAGTATAGTTGAATTTCACTGCGGATCAGTGGTCTTGAATTTAGAGTGTACACTGTTAAAATTCTCTGCGTATTTACGGAAATTTTTACGAAAAATCACAGTAAATATACCGAAACGCAATCCATAATGACGGAAAACGGAGTTAAGAGCGTAAATACAAAATACGGAAAATCTCCGTATTTCCTATAACTTCGGGTTTCGGGCACGAACAATGGCGAGTCTACACGAAGCTTTCTTCGCCACTGAAACCATAAAATTATCGTTTCTGGGGCAGTTAAGGTTATCCATGTCACTAAGACCTGTTCTTTCAAACATTAAAAAGTAGCAACGGGCGTCTGTAACACTTAGCAACACATAAAATACACTAAATTTAATAGAAACTAAAAAAAAGTTGCTTATGTGACTAATACATAAATCCAAAAGTTATACCAGTTTCACCAGGGGAGCATTGTCGATAAGTGGTTAGAGACGTGAGCTCGCGGCTCTTTGAGCCGGGTTCAAATTTTGCTTAAGTATAAAACATTTTAACTTTTTTAAATATCGTTCTTATACACAGTAGAACACCGAACGAAATTTTAAATAAAATAGATACTAAAAATTATTTAAATTACAATTATATAAATTTAACATGGGAATTAACGGAGAGGTTCCGTAAATACCACAGAAAGTCCGTTTTCGAAAATCAATGTGTCCGTAAATTTACGTACAGTTTACAGACACCTCTGGATAACTTATTACCAGCACTTTTCCGTAAACTTAAGAAAAATTTTTTTTTTACAGCGAAGTTCTCTTTTCGTTCTGTACCCTTCCGCTATACATAAGTCTAACGTTTACAGCGACCATCTCACTATACCCATGTCCGTTCATGTGAAACAATCATGCTGAAATTAGGGGCCGAGGTGGCGCTATAACTAGAGCACTCGCATTGAATTAAAGCGAACCCGGACGATGCCGCTGTTCGGCGGGTTTACCCGGGGATCTCCCGCGTTTCCCCCGCCCTTGCATTCCGGTGCTGCTCCGTACTCACCTCGCTTCACCCTCATCGGCTCTTAAAACTTCGCTGTACAGATCCTCCCGAATCTGTCATCAACCTTCTTGGCTCGTACTCTAATTTGTACAGAACAATAAATGGCGACCTGCATATTGAACTGTCGATACTTCAATTCTTAGAACTACTTTCAGTCAACTCGCTGCCAACTGAAATGGGAGTCTACATTTCAGTGTGCACTATAGCATACATGTATGGGCTTTTCACGGTAAACTCACCATTCTTGAAAGGCCTGCTAAAGATTTTCTTGTACGCACATTGTGTATTCTTCCACCTTATGTAAAATTAACACAGCCATAGGTTTACCCACTTTATTCATGCGCCGGCCGGTGAAGGTGCGAAATTGTTACAAAAGTTAATATTTTTACAAATTTGCTCATGATAACACTTATATGCATAATGCACTAAAGAAACAGAGGGCAGAAGAAATATTATCAATATGCACAAATGTGTACCAATAACTATCGATTCAGCGTTAAGACGTAGAACTACCTTCCCTTCGTCGTTGCCAGCTTCACTAGACGTATGACAGTCAGCATACCAGTTACAATATATGCTTGCAAGAGGTGTGACATTTTCCACAAGTGTATTCCAAACGTGCTCAATTAATCGTGAACAGCCCTTTGTTTATGGGCAATGATTTTTTTCGAAGGTTGATTTAAAAAAAAATGCTTACTTGTCCGTGGACAAGCTGTATTAGTCACGTATCCAAGAATTTTGTTTGGAGAGGGACAGCACGTGGCCGTGAAGGGCCACGCTTTGGTGGTTGATGAAGGATTTGGAAAAAAGGGGGGGGGGCACTTGTACCCTTTAACATAGATGGATGCAATCGTGAAACTACACAAATTAAAAATAAAATAAATATGCCAGATTTAATATTCTTTATATTGCACCAATATTAGTGATTGTTCCCTGAGTTTAAAAAAAAAAAAAAAAAAAAAAAAAAACACCACCTTAAAATATGTCTGACAGAAATTATACTAGCTACGCCCATGGTTGTCAAGTTATATTCTTACGATTTAATCTCGTCAATCTCCGTGGCTAATGTTCAAAAGTAAGTAAACTCAATACGAAGCCATCACATTTTAAAACAAAAAATATACTTTTAATATCTTAAATTACGATAATTTGTTAACAATGGTGATTAAACGGCAGTAAAAAGCAGCATTTGGATTCGTATAATTGTTGATTATCTGAGTAGTAGGATTATGTATGTTTGGGGACACAGGATTGGGGATTCGGATTCGGATTCGCCCGGCCACCATGTTGTTACGTAACCGTCCGCCATCTTTTTCCCCTTTTACCATCAAAATTTCCCTTCTTCTTCTAAAAATCGACCAAAATACCCTAAAAGTGTCCCTATTTCCATAAACATTTCCCCCTTTTTCCTCAAAATTTCCTTTTTCCCTAAAAAAAAAAGAAGCCCCAAAAATGGTAGCAGTCCCCGTCATGCAGAAGCCGCTGAAATCCAATTTTCACCTACATAATTAATTTGAGGGGCTTCCTTAGTACCTACAGGGCAGCGGCGGCCATATTAGTTTTATAGGCATACCCTATGCATGCTAGTCTGTATCCCTTGTATCGAACAAGGGATACAGACTAGGAGTCAGGAATAAGTATCAGTCATCTTGCATCCATATTGTATGCATATGACCTTTGACTTTGATCTTTGACCTTTGACCTCGAAATGCAAAAATCTAAAAAATCCAAAAAAATTACAAAAAATACCAAAAACAATTATTAAATATTAATTATTAGTAATAATTATTTAAAAACTTATAATTTTAATTAAAAAACTTACATTTCCGAAGGCCCCCAGCATCACTAATTACTCACCTCTGTTCGACTCCAGCAGACGACTGACTAGCTCGCCCCCAATCCCCTCACCAATACTCAGTCCACCATCTTAATTTTTTCGTTCGTCATTTGTTTACATGCTCTTGGAGGCAGTTATCTTCGTTTATGTGTTACTGGAGGACGCCATATTTGTGTATGTGTTACTGGAGGTGGCCATATTTGTTTTTTCGTACATCATTTGTTTATATATGTTACTGGAGAATGCCATATTGGGAGGTAGCCGTCTTGCTAAGTGCAGTCCTCCATGTTTTTTTTACTGTCAATTGTTTTGTAGTTCGCGTACGACCTTCATGCGACAACCATATTATATTACATATGTTTACATCACCTATGTATGACCAGGTGACAGCCATATTTGTTTATGTGTTTAAAGTATAGGTTGCACTGATAGCACCATCCATATTGGATTCTATTCTCAATGCATATGTAGTATCGCATAGGGCACCTGCTATCGGCCTGTTGTGTGCCAACAGTCTAAACAACAGCCGGGAAGGAGGCCACAGGCGAGTTTGTAAACTACCAAAGCATAACATCGGGCCGAAATGTAATTCATCAACTATCGGACATATTCGCGAGGAGCGACAGAAAATGTGGGCCTAGCTAACCTAAGGAGGGGTGCTGTCATAACTTAGCAATAGCTAACTTATAAACACATAATTTAGTAACACACAAGGTAGAATTTTCTAACTTATATTTGTTCTAAGTTATGTGATTCCAAATTGTGAACTTTCTAAGTTATGTGTTTCTAACTTATGATAGTTCTAAGTTGAGTGTTTCTAAGTTTTGATAGTTCTAAGTTACGTGTTTCTAATTTTTGATAGTTCTAAGTTGCGTGTTTCTCAGTTGTGATCATTCTAAGTTATAATTTTCTATGTTACAATGATTCTAAGTTATAATAGTTCTAAGTAGTGACTGTTTTAAGTTATGATTTTCTAAGTTGTGATTTTCTGAGTTATAAATTTATAAGTTACGACAGTTATAAATTATGATAGTTCTAACTTGTGTGGATTTTTTCCAGAATTCTAAGTTATGACTGTTAAAAGTTGTGATTTTCTAAGTTATGTGTGTTTCCCGCCTAAGGACATTTCAGTGCACAACGGAAGCCAATTAGAACGGATTACGCCCACACACACACGTGCGAGACCCTCGTGAGTTCCTCTCTCAGCCATGCTTCTCTTTACATCTAACTGAACTTCCCTATTCTCCTTCCATTTCCTTTGGCCGCTTTCCATGTAATTTGGGAAATTGTATAACTGCTGAATTGCTCAGTAAATGCCTTAGTCACTTTCTAATTACACTATCTACTAAAAAAGTAACTGGGCACCTGTCCACAATGTTTGCTCGGTGGTTGTCGCCCCGTTAGAATCTCGTAGGGCCACCTCTTGCGGCTATAACAGCAGCCACCCTGTCTGGCATGCTCTCTACGAGTGTTTGCAGGACATCCACGGGGATTCGTCGCCATTCCATGAGTTGAGCAATGGATTTTGGCCGCATCTGACGAGCCCTCACCCGGCGATCAAATTCGTCCCAAAGATGTTCTATAGGGTTGAGGTCGGGGCTCTGGGCGGGCCAGTCCAATCGGCGAACATTGTTGTCGGCGTACCACTGCATAGTAGCCCTTGAAACATGGCTCCTGACATTGTCATCCTGGAAATAAAACTGGTCCATTCCGTAAAAACGCCACAATGTTGGGAGTATGTCATTATCCAGAATGTTACAATAGGCCTCTGTGTTCATGCTACCACGGACAAACACCAGCGGTCCTACGCCGAAGGTCGTGAAACACAAGTCAACTGACGTACTGAATTACCTGTCTTCACGGGCGCCCAATTACTTTTTGTTTGACAGTGTAGTTAGACTTCTTATTAGCTTATCCTACTGCCTAATCCCATCCCCATACCTCCGTATCTTATTAGTTTATGATCGGGATTACATCATAACAGTACACAGATAACCTCAAAACTGTATACAAACATGTTTCTTCTATGCAGCTATGAACACTGTTACCTGTTCTTTTGTCCGCTTTTGCATGTCCATAGTTTACAAAATATTGCCAAAACAATCATTTTGCCGCGTGAATAAAGTCCCTCGACACGTTTCCTTGTTCGCATTGTTTAGATCGGAAACTAGCAAAGAAAACACGTAGAGAAAATAGTACCATTGCAATTACTGAAAAATAGTAGACTAGGGTATAGGCTGTTCACGGTAAAATGAGCATTTTTGAAAATACTGCTTAAGATCTACTTGTGTACACGTCTTGTATTCCTCCGCCATATGTAAAATTAACACCGCAATGGTCCCCATCACTTCATTAATGCGTCGGTCAACTGAAACTGTGAAATTATTTACGAAAGTAAATACTTTATAGATCTGTTCATTTCTATACTTCGATGAATTCATAAAAATGAAAGAGAAAGACATAATTTTAAATTATTACAAATGGTTACCTAACAAATTTTATTCGACGTTAGGATGTGGAATTGCTTTCCATCCATCGTTACCAACTTTACTGGGCTAATGTGCCTTAGTGCGCCCATTAAAATATATGCACGCAGGGGCAGCGACTTTTTTTCTGAGGTTCGTTGCTAAAGCGCTCACTTGATCGTGAACAGCCTTTAGCGGAACTGCTCGTAAGCATCGGTATCTCCAGTGGACGAGCACGCCCAGCAAGACTCTACGCATGCGACTTAGTTGAGCTGGGCTCACAACCATACGTCCCACCCCGTCAGTCGCCCGTCTGTCAGTCAAGCGTAGACTAAAGACGAGGTATGCCGATCTCGCTGGCTGCGCACAAACCACGTTGAACTGCTTTTCTGCCAACCCGTCTTGCGAACATGGTTTGGATTTTAGGTTAGGTTACTGATTTTTAAACAAATTTTTGGAAATGTATGTATACTTCCTCTGAGCGATTTCTAAATCAGCTTGATTAAATTAGAACTGGAAAAAGTATTTTATTCATTAAGTAGTGCTCCTCATTTAAAAATTAAGAAGTAAACAATCATGTTGATCACTGTTGACCATGTGACTTTGACAGATGTGTAGTATTGGGGTAGGTCAATGTCGCGTACATGCGCAGAAAACGAATCTACTTCCTCTTTAGTCTATGCAGCCAAGTCATGTGTGTGTTTTTTTCGTCCGTCAGTTGGAAGCGATTCACAACAATCCGTGTGACAAATTAACATCCTGAAAATTTTTTAGTTGGAGGTATATTTTGGTTGGAAATACATTTTCAAGGAAGAAAAATTTTGCGGAGATAGTTTTTTTTTTTTTACGTGATAAGAATTTACACTGAAATTGTTGTTCCATTTTAAATTTCTGTATTCGCCGCCAAAGATAATATACACAGATCCACCGCTTTGCATTTTATTTCGAAGTGCGTTTTCATGTCGGTAGATTGTCGTGAGAAGGCGGAAAGTTAAAGTTTGAGAAATATCTGACGGATTGACGGGTAGAAAATAAAGTGGCTTTGCGATTGGTTGAAGATCACGTGACCGCCGGAGGGACGGGCGAATGACGGATGCGACGGATGGTTGTGAGTCCAACTTAAGGGCGCCGCCTGGGATCGTGTTTTTTTTTTTTTTTTTTTTTTTTTTTTAAGCGAATTTGGAGACAGGGAAGCCCCGGAATGATAAGGGCGACGCTGACACGCGTGCCCAATGCCCCGTCACCCCTTCGTGCAAGGCGCTGAGCTGGCGTACAGTGTTCCGGTCGTGCTGTGTGTACCTGAGTGACTTTAATCTGCGACACTTTCATTTTATCAACGAAAAGTCTCCAGCAAAGTTCATTGCACGTCCTTATAATAGTTTCGCATGTTTCCGACTAGTATATTAAGACTGGAGACCCGAGAATTTCGCGAATTCATTTCTAGACAAGTGGTAATTCACACACTTGTACGTTCATGTTACTTTTGTAATTGGTGAACGTGTTGTGTGACACCCCCTGGAAAAGTCAATAACAAACATGCAGTAAATTGCGCGCCCAACCACCGCCTTTATCTACCACAACAATCAACCAATAAGCAGTTGATATCTGTATGAGAGAGTATAATACTGTGAAGTCTAGCTTACAGGTCAATGAACTCGCGAATTTCTTGGGTCTCTAATCATGACATGCAACAGTGGTGGGTTCGTGAATTCCATTTATAATATGCATGATGTATTGAGTGCATTGTTACGCGCTGGAGCTGGCGCCGGGAGGCTGTCCGGCGCTGTGGGAGGTGACCCATCTCGATCCTTCCCTTTTCCTGGAACGACGCACTCGCTGCCTGGTTGCCCTGATTATGGAAAGCCCGTGAATAACTGGCAGCGGCGAGACTGGCTTGCGTCACAGCCTCACCCCGCCACGCTGAAGAAGTCGAGAGGAGGCGCAAGAATATTCTGGTGAGACGGACTGGCATCACAGGCCCTCTTCCTCGACCCCACCCCTCTGTCTGAAGAAGCCGACACCTGTAGGAGGTGCACTGATATTCTGGGAATTAGGATGCCCGGCGCAGTGCGCAAACTAGAGAACATTCTGGATGACTGCCTACGACTATATATATATATATAAATTGCTGCTGTCCAGCGGCCAGGAGACTTTGGCGGAGGCCATCTGGCCAGTGCGCGAGTAAAGTTAGTGCGAGACTACAGCGGCGGACTTGGGTTCTTGTTGTGAATGGACGAGAGGGCGTGAAACCCGGCGAGTGAAGCCTGGTGTGCGTGAGGGCGCTCGGAGGTCTCTAGAACATCGAGGGACATGGACTGAACTGAGGTGTGAATGGATGAACACGTAATACGGATTTTAATGCAAATATTGGAACTGTCAATTATGGACACATAATTTATAAAATAATTGAATAGGTTGATAATTGATTTCTTTGAGGTAAATTATAAATTGTATTACTGACGTCATTAATTGTAAACAGTAAGTGTTATCAATTCAATGTGAGGCGTTGAGTTGAGAAAATTTTGTTTGTAGTTACGGCATATAAAAATTAGGGAAACTATAATTAATTCTTGAAAAGAATTGTGCTGTGGGGAATACTGTAAGATAGATAGTGTGAGAAATAATATTTAAGGCCCACGTATGGGTATTAGCCACTGAAATGAAGTGAGGTTCTTTAATGTATGTGAAGACAAGTAGAGAGATATTTATATGTGTAATTATTATGCAACATGTAGGCAGGGTTTGCAAACAAACAACTGAATGTGTAGGTGACAGAACACACACTGCAAAATACTAAAAATCACCACAAAAAAATCAATAGACTTACATCATACCAGCATGTTCCTTTGTATTCAGGATTATCTCCGCCTCCACACAGCTATACATATATCACACTTAAAACATTTTCTGAGAAAAATAAGGAAACTACCAGCATATCAATGAAAGAAGTCCAAGGGTGAAGTGGAGTTTAATGCAAACAAAATCTTTTCTCAATTTAAATAATGTTTCCAACTTTATATTGTAACCACAGAATATTGACAAATACCACGCAGCAGCTGGACTAGAATATGAAATTTAAAACTCTGTATGTCTGCCAAAAATAGCAATTTTGTGTGTGTGCTTGGCAACCATAATTCAAGTCTGTGCAGTGTTTTAAAATTTCGTACCAAAATTAAAATATTTTAGTGTGCAGAAAGTTTGGTTAATGTCCAAGTCACACTCACACGTTACATTTGACAAGAGATCTGCTTATGTAACTACACTGAATAAAATGTTCCTGTCTAGCAATGTCAAAATTCGTTAGAGTAAAATACGAGTTCTTATTTTCAGGCACTGTGTGATCAGCAAGAAAGTGTTCTATTAAATGCGTAGTTAACAGGAAACGTCTTTAGCACTCATCCACTGGACCAACGGTCACTTAGTATGGCGGTGATAAGATATATTATAATTCTGCTTTATACTTCAAGTTGCAAAGCTCCTAAGCCCTCTTCAGATAATCTGAAAACACTCTGTCTGCTATTTACGTAAAACGGAGCATATTTACCGGTGTCAAACTCACTTTAAATGATAATTTTTCTCTGTTCAGACGGAGCTCAGGTCTACCTGGACATTCTTTCAATATCTCAATTTGGCGTAGGTTACCTAATGTGACATAGGGCTTACATCAGGGTGCATTCCTTATGATTAATATCAATACGTTGTTATCAGCCATTACAAATTAATATTTAGCTTAAAACTTAACAATATGAATAATAAATAAGTAATGTTGAATATATGAATAATAACCTCTCAACTGCTGCGTGTACAATAATAAATATGTAAAATAATAAAAAAATTAAAAAAAGTAAAATTACTGGATAATAAACTTATATCTAGAACACGTCACAACAATAGCATCTCTATAAAATGAACATGCGTGTACTCGTATGCTAGATTTCCATACCACTGTAAGGCTTAACAATACTACTTATATGTTTTACGTAATGATACGTTACACTCTTTTATTTAATTAGGACCTCCATCCAGTACCGAACTTGGTTTAGCCCAACAAATTTCGAGAGAGGGGCATTCTAACAGTATTATCCGTACTTCATCTGAAGTGTGTGTACTTTTCGTACATCAGTATAACGAGAAAACTTTTAATCTTTCGGTAAATTAAAAAAAAAAAAACCAATTCAAACACAATGCAACGCTATTCAACCGTAAGGTAGGCGGCGCCCTTAGGTAAAATCGTTCCGTGTGAGTCGGGCTTTAGCTCGGTCACCAGAAGACTTGCGAGTGATAAACAACCGACACCACGCACTCCACGTGGATATTCCTGTTGCTGCGCGGAACACAAGCGGCTTTCCCTCCTCGATTGCAGATCTGCCGCGGAGAGAGCTAATGCTCCAACTCGCTCCCCGGCCCTCGGCAGTAAATAAAACGGAAGAGCGTAGGGCGGTTTTATTTTGTCTGGGTTGCGCGAAGTTGGCGAGAGCGCTGCTCCTCATCTGCTGTCCGACGACGTGCTACGATGCCTGGCGCATCGCCAGAACGATGCCGACCGGCTGCAGCTCGCCCTTGTTTCCAGCTCTCCAGTCGAAGGGCTCGCCTGCATCTGAAGCCCGGCACACACGGCCATCTCATTTGTGCCTCTACTCGTAGAGATAGGAAAAATTCGCGAGTTCATTGACCTGTAGGCTAGACTCCACTCGAGCCTCAGATGTTTGTTCATTGGCTGCTGCCCCATAGAGTAGCCAGTGTTACTTCTCACGTGGCAGTATGGTACTCTCCACTGGTTTCCTTGCAAGTGCTGTTGGCTCAAACTCGCCCGGGCCGTGTATAATAAATTGCGATCCGATTGCAAAGTCAAATCCAGTGTTCACGTGTTTGACGTCTACCTTGTCCTGAAATGAACTCGCGAAATGTTCCTATCCCTATCCATTCGCAACATCTTCACACATTTTTTTTTTTTATCAAACCTTTTAAAAATCACACCTGTATGACATGTTTGGTTGTTTCCTAAATATGTCATGCATAGAGACCTAATGAACTGGCGGATTCATTTCAGAACAAGCTCGAAATCAAAACACGTGCGTTTATATATCTTTAGCCATTCGTCCACACGGTGTTTGACACATCCTAGAGAACGGTGTCCAATTGTCGTCTTCCACTGTGACAGCAGACAACGAATATGTAGTTGATATCGGCATATTTGTACATAAGGCTGTAGAGTATAGACTGCAGGTTATTGAACTCGCGAATTTTGCAGGTCTCTTGTCATGTATCGCACACGTTTCGTCCATCTGCTAATATAAAAGTATATTTTGTTTGGTAAAGTTCATATCTTATATTTCATCCAAAATTATTAATTATATTTCTTATAACTATAGACTGGACATTGTTTGTTGCTGTCACAATGGAAGGCGACAATTGGGCCACCGCTCTCCAGAGGGTGCCATACACCGTATGAACCAATGGCTAAAGTTGTATAAGCACACGTGTTTTGAATTCTAGCTTGTCGCAAAATGAATTCGCGAATTCTTCAGGTTTCTAACAGGGAAAATATAGGTGTTTTGGTAATACTTAGTAAAAATAATAATAATAATTCTCTCTCGTAAAGTGTAAACAAACTGAGTGCACACGAATTCAATACGTTGTCTTTTTGGTGTAATTTTCTAGACTCGATTCAGCTTTGTTTCCATGAAATGTCTGAAAGTAGAACTTCAGCGTGGCTTCAGAAAAGTTGGAAGTAACCAAGAATGAACGAGACAAGAGAGTGAACATAAGTGAACAAGAAGGTGAACATAAGTGAACAAGAAGGCGAACACTAATGTGCATCCTAACTAAAACGCAAGAAGTTGTGCGATCAATAAACACAACGCACTAATTTGTGAGCAAGAAAGCTTGAAGTTTGTGACATTGAATCTATATTTGGAGTTATGGAATAGTGGAAAAGTTCGGGCGGCTCAGAACAACCTGCTCTTTAAGAGCCGACCCGGCTGGAGTGAGGTGACCACATAGCAGCGCCCGGAATGCAATGGAGGAGGGGGGGGGACGGAAGATCCCTGAGAAAACTTGCCAACCAGCGGCATGCCCAGCGCGATTCCCAGGTGCGAAAATTTGGGTGAGACCTCTGATTGATTGGTTGGGGGGGGGGGGAGGGTTGATCGAATCCTGTTCGCCTTGGTGGGAGTCGAGTATTATAGCCGCCGAACTACCGCAGCCGCTTTGAAGTCATGGGAGAAATGTATACCGTAACGGTTCACCATTTAAAAAACACACCTGCAGGAACAGATTAAATTTTTCGTGTTCATTAAAACTACACTCAACATCCTTACTACTATATAAATGGGGAAGTGTGCTTGTTTGTTTGTTCTTCTTTCACGTCAAAACGGATCAACGGATCGACGTGATTTTTTTGCATAGATACAGTTGAAGGACCGGAGAGTGAGATAGGCTACATTTTATCCCGGAAAAATATATAATTTCCTTCACGAAAATTTTATGATTAAGCATTTCTTATGATTGATTATTGCATAAAAAAGCATTGTAAAAAATTATGTCATTTCTCCTTTCTATTTTGTCTATGGGCTGCAAACCTTTCCTTCCAAGAAGCCTTAGTGGTCCAGTGGCTAGCGTTATTCCAAGCGGTGCCGCAGTGACCCAGTGGATAGATATATATCAAGTGGGGCCGCAGTAGCTCAGTGGCTAGAGCACCCAATAAGGGGGCCGCAGAAACTCATTATCTAGAGAACCCAATAAGGGTGCCGCAGAAGCTCAGGGGCTAGATAACCCAATAGTGGGGAAGTGGGGCCGCAGTAGTTCAGTGGGTAGAGCACCCAATATTGTGGTCAGAACTGGTCAGGGGCTAGAGCACCAAATAGTGGAGCCGCACTAGCTCAGTGGCTGGAGCACGCAATAAAGGGGGCAGCAGTATCTTAGTGGCTAGAGAACCCAATAGTGGGGTCGTAGCTGCTCAAGGGCTAGAGCACCCAATAGTGGGGCAGCAGTAGCTCAGTAAGTAGAGAACCCAATAGTGAGGCCGCAGTAGCTCAGCGGCTAGAGTAACCAATAGTGGTGCCGCAGCTGGTTAGGATCTAGAGAACCCAATACAAAGAAGTTGCTAGATCAATTCAAGGTCCTGAATATCATGCTAACATAAAACATTCTTCACGGGGGGTGTAATAACTCCATTAAACCTGATAGGAAAAATATTAGTATTTACAAAATCAAACTTTAATGAAACTATGGTGGGCTTTATTTTAATACCTTTACAAAAATATCATGCGAGTGAAATTAAGATGCACTGCGATTATGTAACACGACGAGGCTTCGTGTCACAAAACTATAAACAAGCGTGTGAAGCACCGGGTAAAAACTAGTCTTATATATGTATACATATAAAGAATTATTTACGAGGAGTTACCGCCAATCACAGGGTGTTTTCCCTACATCATTTGGAGCAAAATATGTCATACAAATGTGGGTGTTATTCCCAATATTTACAGAGTAATTCGAAACATTGAAAAATGACTATTAAAATTACATATAAATACAGTGACGTATTATCAGGCCGCGTGTACAGACATATGTTCGCTGTGGACATCAACACTTGGAAGCGAACCACTTTCCTGGAATGTGCTGAACGTCCTTTGGACTGTTTCAGGATTTGGAATCCTGGACTAAAGGTATCGGCTGTGAAACTCCACGGACGCAGCTGTAGCATTACCATCACATACATCTCACGACTACAGGCCACAACCACGACGAGCTAGAACGCGTCGTGTTCACGCAGTGAACTACGCAACAGACACGTCACACCTCACGATGGGGAAGATCACGCGCTGTTCACGGCAATAGTCAACAAAACGGGCAACAACATGCCCCAGTGGCCCAAGTCACTAGTGAGTGTGAGTGAGTGAGTGAGGAGATTTGGGCGGCTCTTAACATCGAGGTCTCGAGAGCCGATGAGGGTGATTGATGTGAGTATGTAGCAGCGCCGTAATGAAGGGGCAGGGGAAACAGGAAATCCCCGAGAAAACCCGCCGACCAACGGCATCGTCCGGCACGATTCCCGCATGCGAGAATCTGGTGTGACCCGGCCGGGGATTGAACACGAACCGCCTTTGTGGGAGGCGAGCAGGCTAACCGCCGAGCCACCGTGCCACCCCCCTTCCCTTAGTCACGAGCTGTTCATTGCAAGGCTTTTCGAATTACTGTGTAAATATCGAGAATAGGACCCATTTTCATATTACGTATTTTGCTCCAATTATATAATGAATATACCCTGTGAGTGGCGGTAACGCCTCTTGGATCATTCTGTATATTTAAATCAAATACAAATGTAACTATACAAATACCAAGCAACACAAGGCATTATAAAAGCAAAACAAAAACTTTAATAAGCGCGCACTTTATACGCACACCAAATATTCTACTTATATACATTTGAATTGTATAATAAATATAACCAAAATTAGAACATCTGTATGTACCCCTAGCTAGTACGCAAGATCTTGTATGCTAGCTATCGCCATACTTGGCGGCAATTCACACGACACAAGTTTGGTACAAGTCGAGGCGAACAAAAATTTGACTACCTTCTCGCCGACAGAAGAGGCCCGTTGTGCGCTGGGCTAAACGCTTATTTCTCCCCGTCTCCGTTTGCAGCGCGGTATAATCTTTTTAAGTTCAGCTTTCGCACCGCTTGTACTTCCCGGGTATATTATATTTCCCCGCTTGCGCAAGGGGGTTTTTTATTTTTACCCCTTTCTCCCCCAGTTTGCTACTAACCGCGTTTTGAATTTTATTATCTCCCTTCTCTCTCCGCCTCCTCCTCTTCGTCGTGTTGTTCTGCTCGTTAAGAGATTTCGTGCAGCCGGCAGCGAACAACAAGTAACAGATCATCGATTTTTTTTAGATCTCGTAATTGAGGCGCGTCGCTGTATATTCGATTACGCCAGTCCCTTCAAATGAGTGGGTAATGAAGGTTTCATTTTCCGCAGATTTCTTGTGGAAAACTGGGGACGTTCATTCAAGACATGCCTGAAGTAATAACGCACGAGGTTGCTGTTCTGTGTTCGGAGAAAATGAACATATTGTGTATTCAGTCCTCTGCGTAGCGAAAAAAAAAAAAAAGGCAATAAAGAAGTGTTTCTACACCAAATTCTGGAATAGTGCAGCGTACGTAGGCCGCGAATACCCAGGAGGGTGTGGCGCCGCGGTGGTGTAGTGGTCAGACTACACGTCTACCATCTAAGCGAACCGGGTTCAATTCTGCTCCCGATTTTCGCGAGTGGGAATCGTGCCTGGCGATGTGGCTGGCTGGCGGGCTTTCTCGGGTATCTACCGTTTCCTGCACCCCTTTCATTCCCGCGCTGTTCCATACTCACATCAATCTCCCTCATCGGCTCTCAAGACCTCGCTGTTAGGGGCCGTCCAAATCTCTCCACTCCCAGGAGGGTTGCTTGAAATGTCTCCGGAGACTCGAATAAGTCGTATTTTTTGTATGGGCTGAAGTGGAGTCCGGCGTTTGATCTTTACTACACGTGGCGCTGTTTCTTCATCGAAACATCACACATCAGCCATTAGAAGCGAGGTGAGTATGGGGCGGCGCCGGAATGAAAGGGCGGGGGGAAACGGGAGATCCCCGACTGAACCCACGACCAACGGCATCGCCCGGCGCGATTCCCACTTGAGAAAATCGGGAGTGGACCAGCCGGGGATTGAACCCGGTTCGCCTTGGTGTGAGGCGAGTAGTCCAACCACTGAGCCCTCTCGTCGGCCCCACGTTAGAAAAGTGTTCTGCGCCCTACCAAGGAATTCTTAACCCTATTGAACTTAATTTAATTTACGGCTTCGGATTTTGCAAAAAAAAAAAAAAAAAAAAAAAAATATATATATATATATATATATATATATATATATATATATATATATATATATATATATATATATGAGTGCTATACGGAACACGGCCCCAACACTTGTTTCCTTGTCATAACCAATGGGGTGTAGGCTTCGTATTCGGCTATAATAATATAGAAAATTGGTAGTAGGGGCGGGTGGGTCCTAGATCAAAGGAAATGCCGTCTTATTTGATATAAAAGTGTTAAATTGATTGAAAGGGTTAATTAAATTGATAGAAAAGGATAATTTGATAGAATGAAAGCGATGCCCTGAGAACATGGGACACCTCAAATATACAATTACCCAGAATACTTGAAAAAAAAAAAAAACAAATATGTTTAAAAACAAGGTGATATAAGGAAAGAGGCATTGAGTATGCATAAATGTAATGACCGAAGTAGAATATATACTACCGAAAACTGCATTAAATTGCACAAGGTTAATACTACACTACCAAATTACAAATACAAAATATCCAACACGTGGGCATCCTTCAATACAAATGCAAGTTTTTATGGGTGTTAAAAGTAAGTTTTTTAGCGTAATTGTCAATTTTTCTGTAGTTCGTTTAAACACATGTCTTCCGATCAATACTTTTCCATGTCGGACAGGTGAAAACAGTATTAATTAGAGAATATGCCGGGGACGGAGAGACAAACTATACACACATTTATAAGCGTACTTGTCTCAAAAGGGTTAATCATATTGATTGAAAGGGTTATATGTATTGAAAGGTTTAAATTTATTGAATGGGCTAGTTTTTTATCTGGTTAAATCTGATCAAAAAAATTTTATCCGATTTTAAACTGATAAAAAAATGTTAACCAATGTTTGTATTTGGTGCATGTGTGTACTAAGGTTCTTCATTTTCCTTCTTTATTTTTTGGGATGGGGAGCATCTGTGGCACATCCTCACCCGTGGAGCTCTGGCACTCGGATGAGGTGTGGCGATTTGGGAACAGGGTATATATATATATATGTGGTGAGTTTTGAGCAAGAGTGGCGTATGTGTATATTTAGTCAATGATATTTCTCGTAGACGGCAGTGGGAGATAGGTAATTTTTTGGTAATTATACAGAAAAAGAAAGCGTTACATATAGTTAACACACGAGAGAAATTTGAGAGTGTTTAAACGAAATATATTTCTACGTATAAATACATAACACGAGATAGAATTTTAACTATGTGAATAACCTGGTGTTGACCAAATGTTAAACAATCAGAATTACGTGAGTCTCCAGTATGAAATTAGCTATCTACAATGAAGCAAAAAAATGCCCATATAAATTAAACAGCAAACAAACACAATAACAAGATATTTGAAAAATTACACTACTTTATGCCTCTTGCACGTACCTGACATGATTTTAAACCACATCCATCCACCAGTGAGACTGGTGAGGAACTTTTGAAAAAGAATCCATGAATTAAACGATGATTATTAGAAAATAAATTATTTATTAACATGCGTAATAAAAGAAAAAGTTTAATATACATCCATTCGCTCGGGTCGTTGCTGCAGCACGAACTTGTATTAGTACTTACGTCAACTTATAAGCTGTGTTGAGGGCAAACATAACCTGTGTCAGCCTGTGTTTGATTATAGACTGAGGTGAAAAACTCGGAAATGAAGGAAAATACAAAACTAATGTTTCCAAAAAAAATAAACGGCTAACACACTCAACTATACGACAATCACTAAACGAATTACGGAACCCAGCTATCATGTTTTTTTAATTAATGAAATCGCACCAGGAGCTCCCCAAAACACATTCGTCGTCTGGGAGGATGGTGATTGAATGACTTGAGTGTATGACATGTGCCAGCTTATAAGCTGTTGCATACGTGGAGTGTGGCCGATAGGCAACTGAGTAGAAACTTACGACAGAAACTCTGAATACAGTACGTCCTACAACAGACAATGGAATGATAATATAAAAAAATCTTACCCTGATTTTTAATGAAAGTTTCACTATGGTAAGAAGAAAAATTCACTCTTTTTTCAAATTTTCTTCAAATTTTCTGTCGAAGCATAAGAAGATTGGGATGGCTTAATCCCGCAACAGTTTATAGAAAAGTAGTATATATTATTTTTAATTCACAGAAGTTGGACGAAGAAAAATTATTTGAAATAATGTACGGACGACAATCTTTCCGTTAAGTCTGTGAAATTCACGGCACTAGTTACCGAAACAAAAGTTGAAAATGCTTCAATGATTCGTTGACCGAACTCAGAAACGGGGTTTACACGATAAACACACTATATCTGCTTATCACACAAAAATTATTTTTTCCCAAAAAATTGAAAGACTAGAAAAAAATTATATTAAAAAGCATATATAAAAATGTATATATATTATCGTTTAACAAGAATCACGGCTAACACTCAGGCGTATAATATGCCAACACTCTCCGAAGCCCACTGGCCGCCGACCCCTTGGTCGAGGCATGAAGCCCAGCCAACCATCGACCTGCCCGGTGATGTCGGGAGAGCTGGTGTCCAACATTACATCTATCCAAGAACTAAGATGGCGCCAACCCCAACAACTATTCGCATCACTCCTGGTTGCAGTCCCTTTCCCCCTACACCCCTCCCCCAGAAGATGACTTTGTCCAAGAAGAGAGTTTCTATCTAAGGCCATGCACCCCCTTCACCCCTCCAGCCACTACCCCTGAAGCATCGACCTGCTTGCATAACCCCCTCCTTCTACCCACGAATTTGAACTGACCTCGCCTAGCCACCTGCGCCACTCCCCTGTACCCAACAAACATTTACTTTCGCCTGGACACCGAACCGTCGAGAAAAACTGTTTCTCCAATGTTAGGGATGGCTTACTTCCAGCGAAAAAAAATTGCAACCAAAGTCACGCCGATGAAATTATTTCCCTGAAGCTATACTTGTCTAAAATCTTTATCCCCAGATAGAATCCCAACAAATTTTATATCTTAATCCAATAAACTTTAAGTTTAATCCCACAAACTTTATACTGTTTTCCAGCAAATTTTATTCCATTACCAGAACACTTATTAGAGTATTTCCAGGAACATAGCTATATTTTCGTACAAGAGATATTTTCACTAGCTAAATTTTAAACATTGAAAGAACAGCGATCCTTTTCAAACAAGTATAATTCCATTTACCTAAGATTCTACTATTAGAATGGAATACATGACACGTGCATACATATTCAAACTGTTTTTTTAATATTTATTCATATAGAAGAGAAAAAATATGTATTTTTGACATGTAGACTTCTCTATGGCATTAAAATTTACTTTTAATCAGAGTTTCAATTCAAAAGCATCCCAATAAAGATTTTTAAATACATAATCTACCAGAAAATGTGTATATTTCAACTTATTTAAAAATAGATTTTCATCCAAAATATATATCAAAGTACTATTAATGAAATAGTACCACTCCAGCCTTAAATTGCTTCTATCGAAGCTGAAATATGTCAAATTCCCCAATATTTCAATATATTAAAGCAAGTTTAAAGGAAAATGGTGAGCATTTGTAATTGTATACCCCATCATTTAGGATAATAGATTCTGACTATCAACAAATTATTTACATTTTAAAGAGATACCCGAGACAAATAATAATATTCCCTATAACTTATGGAATCGACATAACGAATTATCAGACAAAATTTACTAGGAAAATCAAAATTTCTATTACATACGCACATTTAAAACAGAACACAATTAAGACAAACACAGATCAAAATGGCTTACTCAACAGACTAGCCTCCGACTAACATAATTGTTAAGTAAACAAATTCTTTAAAAAATCCCTATAAAAAAGATTACCAGAGCATTCTCTCTCCCATCTAAATTCCTAAAATTCAATTAATCTTTATTCATTTTAATCGAATACCAAGTAAAGACGTATTCCGTCTAACATACGTATATTTAATCATGTGGTGAATAATTTATCATACAACAACTAACATACACATTAGTTGTCATTCTGACATTGTGAAGTGAACTTTTTCCTCACACTGAAGATAATTCATTTTATCTACCTTAATGTCAATGGAGGCATCACCGAATCGTCTACAGTGCAAATTCTGTGGGAAAATATGCACAGTCGTCTACAATGTTGGTAGGCATGAGTGGAGCTAATATTTGAATAACGCTTATAGTACGATTTTTAACTGCAAATACTGTGATAGACAATTTGCAAGAATGGACATCTTGAATCGTCATGTCAAAATCTGTAAAAATAATCTTTCTCTTGAAAAACAAAACATACCGTCTACACTGCATAATAACACAGAAGGAGAGGGTATTAATGTCATTAAAATAAATGGCATAGTATCAGATTGTATGAAATGTACACTAACACATGAAGGTAATGATTTTCGGCATAAAGTAGCGCAACTAGCTGTGGAGACCAGTGTCGGCAACAATACATCTCCTGTTTGTAAGTTAAGTAAAGTCGATATTTTTGATGAAACATCAGGTGCAGACAGCAGTGATGATTACACCAACGAGTTTTCTTATACAAGTGATGCTAAGAACACTGAAAATGCTGTGAATAATGACTACATATTTTCCGAAGACACAAATGAACTTGTTAATAAACTTAGATATTTGATTGAACTGCAAAAACATGGGGAATATTCCGGAATTTAAAGAGATTGTTGTGATCATAAGAACACTTATGAAACGAGGTTACATCGAATTAAGTAACATCTGCAAATATTCGAAAAGTATGATAATAAAGTTTAGTTAACCCTACTACTTAACCGAAAAAAGGAATATTTCAAGTAAACATTGTGCGATAGGATAATGTTTCTATATGAAATAATATGCCTTCCTCAAACCAATTAAGTCATTTGTTTTTGGTTAGTGTGTTAATTAGGTTTTTTGAGGATTAAAGTATGTTTTGTGGAATAAACAGTCTTATTTGAGGAATAAATAGCCTTATTTGAGGAATAAACAGGTTTTTTTAAGTAGTAAACAGCCTTATTTGAGGATTAAAATATGTTTTGTGGAATGGTTTTGGGGAATAATGTGTAACTAGTGTTAACATTTTTTGGTATCTTTGTTTGTGAAGCACCCTATACCTGCTTGTCCTATGATTTTTGTAACCTCTATATTTTGTTGTTTAATGCTGTGCATATATTTTGTAACCTCCTGTATGTAACCTTGTGTATGTTTTCGAGCAATTTGTATTTGCTTGAGTGTTTTGGAACATCCTATATTTCGTTTTGTCAAAATGACGTACATACATTCGTGAAAGAACTGTGTTTGTATATATTTGTATCAATAAATATGTCTTAAAATTAATCTTTACTGTTATTTAACCTATTAATTTTAATGAAAAGCGAACTTGTTTTCCTAAGAAATGAAAAATATTATCCACCTTTAATAAAATTAACATACTTAATGTTGTTGTAAAAAGCTAGATGCTTAAACTTAAATGAATCGCATGGAATATTTCCGATCAAACATTATTAGCTAATAAATTTATACTCGCTTCGAAATGGTATACTTATAGTGTTTGCTAACATCTCAACATGTGAATAAACCATTACGTTTAGAGATCTATGGTCTTAGCAGTAAGACCACTCCTTCTCCAGAGTCAGAAACTTCCAAGTTTTCATTTCAATGTTTTTCCTATAGTACCAACTACAAAACCAAGATCTCAGAGGATGCTTGCCCGGCTCCAACAAGCTCCCGCAGAAAGCATTTCGGTTTTATAATACCCTGGGGAAAGCATCTCTTTCAATAATGCAAGCTGCCAAGGTCCTTGGTCTGTCCCGCTGGGGAGGAGAGTTCAGGTCAACGATTTTAACCAAAAAGGTTACAAAGGTCAAAATGTCTTTCTACCTATTTGTAAACTCTCGGGAAAAAATATTGTGTTTTTTACTTGCTAAAATTATTATTCACATTCCAACCTCCATTAAGCAGGAAAATATACAGAAATAAAAAAAAACACAGGACATAAGAAATGTACAAATATTTATGAAACAAGATTTACTTCCCCGAACACACTAACCTTTAGAAAAAAAGTTTTAAACATTTCATAAATATAAATCTAACCATATTGAAAACATGACCATACACAGAAACGGAAAATTTCCGTATATGCTTAGTGTTAATATGATGAACAATATATGGATTAAGAAAACGGTAACATGTTTACATAAATTAGTCCATATAACATAACATGTATCTTGAGCTTGACAAGGAAACAAGCTGAAAACTGTCTCTAAGTAAGAAATTTAAATATCTCTTTTCACTATTGGACAGCAATACCATTGAGGAAACTTTCAGAGGTACCAACCCAAGATTTTCGGCTACATAGCTGTATAGGAAAATATAATACAATATCGTTTAACTTTAATATTCTATGTTAAGTAATAATTTATTTCATTTTTTATTTTAAACCAGCACTATCTCATACTGAATTTTAATTTTTACTTTCCTACTATGTAATTAAATCAATATAATAATAAGTGAATGGTGGCGGAGTTGAATTTTGTTTTCAATGTAAAAAGTACGTATGAGTATGTTTTACCAGCACGCATCTTCGTGTTGAATATTCAGCAGCAATAGTAGTTGTAATCTGGTTGCTGTGAGAATTAATTTTTCTATTTCAAAGTTCCCTGGACTCTGCCACTGCTTGCTGTAGAGTTGAAGGGCAGCGGGAAAACATTCTTTGATCTGTGGTTTATCACTAAGAGGTCTTTCTAATTGGCTCCTAAGAGGTATTTGTGTCACGTGACTCTCGGTTTCCTTATGTCCCCCAGGAACCTTCAACTTGACCATCGGGCCAGCCAGGTTTTCTGAAGATGCTAATCTGTTCCCTCTCCTTTTGTTTCAAATTCATTCAGACGTGTTCGATTCTCTCCAACATTTTTATAATTTCCCCCTCAAAAGTGTGTTTTTTTATTACATTTCCTGAACGTAAATTTCATAAGTAAATTTTTTTTCTCCCTTGTCAAGAAGCAAGAAACTTGAATTTTTTTTTCCTTGAAAGTGAGCAAACAAACAAATAACCTGCTCCCTGTCTTTTAAGTATTTTCAAACTACAGACTTGAAAATCTTACCATTACTGCTACTCACTTACTCGTCTCAAGTTTACCATCATTTCTCATTAAAATTTTAAAATCAATCACATATCAAGATATTAAGAAAAAATTAGTGTCATGATGAATTAACTAGTAAATAACAAGTCACATTATCCCTTTTTAACATAGAAAAAGTTTATTCAATTTTTTAAAATCATTCTTAAAACTATATATAAAACTAATGTTTATACAAAATAACCTTACATCAAACATTTATTTCAATCACACTATGTTTTACCAAATAAATTATATATATACAAAAAGCATTTTTCTCATACTTTAAAACAAACAAATAACGAAAATCAAATTTACAACATTCATCTTACGAAGTAATTTACTAAACATTGTTTTTTCAATCACATCTAAAGAATTAAATTACCAAACATTTCATCAATTACATGTATATCTTAACACTATTACTGTATACTAATACTACTGATACTACTAATACTACTATGACTACTACTACAGTCCAGAATCATCTTACACATATTACATTTATTAATTATATTCAATAAATGATAGACAAAATATTTACAAATATAATACAGCAATCTGAATATCGTAAATTTTACGTAAAACTGTGTGCATGTACTTAATATTTACAGACTCTTGTAGAGGTCATAAAGATGCTCAGTGAGGAGCGTTCTTTCTTTGTGTCATATCTGGTAGTATAATTTCCAAACACTCACACACGCAGAATGAATGGGTGCAACACACACTCACACGCATGCAGTTTCCAGATAATTGCTATGTCTCACTGTGAATTTTTCTTCTTATTTTGTAAAATGTATCAAGGACAGTTGTATCGAGAGTAATGTTACACATAGGCAGGCAGGTAGCAGAAGCATTGATGGTATCACAAGAAATGTTGTAATCCATTGTAGATAATTGTAGATGTTGTAGACAATTGTAGACATTGTAAACAATTGTAGATGCGAAGTTGGCTGTAGAACAGGAGGTGCGTGTGGTGGTGGCAGATGGACGTTATTGGCAGTATGGTACTGGTAGTTTTGGTGCTGTAAATGGCAGGGCTGAACATATTATGACACTAACTGCATTATTGAATGGGGAAAAGTTTTTTGAACAGGTATTATTTAATAGCCTCTAGGGATACACCATCCGATTTACGGATTTCTAATTGTACTAAAACCTTGTAACAAATATTTTTTATCTGTACATCGGAAGGAGTGAAGAGATTTTGGTGGTTCTCGAGACCGGGGTCTTGAGATCCAATGCGAGTGAAGCGAGGCAAGTAATGGAGCAGTGCCAGAATGCCAGCTTTCTTATCGCTATTAAATTTGGATTATTTAGTGTACTTGTTTCAAGCTGTGAATAGCTTCTATTGAAACACATGGATGTCCCTATCTGCATTACTGTTAAGCCTAGTGTTAATTATCAGCGCATCAGTTAACCTGCTGGCGAACACGCTAGTCACTATCTCATATTTCAGACTAGATGAAGAACTCTTCACTTAGACTGGGGAATCGAATTACTTTTCACCCCTGAATAAACATATCTACTTTTTTAAGGCAATGAAATAAGTAGAGCTGTAAATGTTAAGTGCTTTGCAGTAGGTGAACACTGCAGAGATAATTGTGGACCATGTGGAGCTGACTGTGGATCTATGTGAGGTGTCGTGTGAGGTGTTAGTTGAGGTGATAATTGAGGTGTTGAGTAAAGTGCTAATTGTGGTGTTGAGTAAGGTGTTGATTGAGGTGTTGAGTGAGGTACTAGTTGAGGTGCTATGGGAGGTGTTGGGTTCGTTCCTTTGTGAGGTGCTAGTTGAGGTGTTGATTGTGGCATTGTCTCAGAATGTGGTGCAGATTGTGGAACAAGTGGATGTGGAGGGGGAGAACCTGTGATACAAGTTTTACAATGTCTATTCAAATCACCCCTCTGAGAAAACTGCTTCTGACATAAATCACAATGAAACTGTTTTCTTTAATTTTTCATTCCACACGTTGTTCTTTCATGTCGACGCACATTGTGTAGAGATGTAAATGGTTATCCACATAAGCGACACAGCAAAGACATCATTCTTTCCATACTATTCCAAGTTTATAATGAAACTGCTTATAAAAGGTTATAGGCAATTTTAGGAGTCGCAAACATAAGCAATAAGTAAATTCTAGGAATTGTAAATTTAATTTAATTATTTGTTTTGTCACACAATACATCTGAAACTAGTCTTTTCATTAACAATACAGAAAACAAATATAATTTTTTCTCCTACAATAGTACAATTAATGTCATAATATATGTAGATCATACTGAAAACAGAGAAAAAAGAACCATACTTTATTCCCTCACCACGGCATAGTTGAAATTAATATTATAATACTAACATAAAACACTGTATTATTTAAAATAAATAAAATGTTACGAGGGAAGTTCTGTTTATTTGGGAAAGGCAGTCGACTACAGCAATGTGTTTTTACAAAAGATTCGGGGGATGAGACTGTCTAAAGCCTCGTGGACAAAGCCAGGTAACATATGGCCGATAATTGAGTGTGTGGGGAGTGCACAAAGGGCAGGTATCAAGAGCTGAGGAGGGTCCAAGACATTGAAGAAAGTTTAGGCTACATGCAGAGCAGGCGAGAGAATGAAAACATTGTTCAGTAAACTGTCTCTGTCCGCAGTGTGCGTCACCGTCCAAGCACACTCCTAATTCCTCTACCCTGCCCGACGACCCCTTCTTCTCCCAATACCGTTCATCGTGCAGACACTAAAGTCACCTGCATGCATGTACGACAGCAGGAGGGAGAGTCTTCAACTCCCCTCCACCACCACCTCTCTAGCAACTTCTCTCTGTGGCGTAAATTCCAGTCACACAGCTCTAACCACTATGCAATGAGTTTACTTGACCTTCCTCACCTGGCCAGTCTTTCACAACTTTTTCATTTAAAGCAAGGAGACTTAGTTTAAATTATTGAAATTTAAATGTATGCTATTGCATTGCAGTTTAAAGCCAGTTCCAAAAATTTTACATCTCAAATGCACCTTTTAAAAAAATACTGTGAGTTACTCGACACCGCCCAACTTGTGTACATCATATAAAATCATTTACACAATTAAAAACTTTATGATTATCACACCATCAAAAATTCTTTCTAGGGTACACCATTAAAAATGTATGTAATTTAAAATCATCAAAACATTTTCATAAGTTTAAAAATGAATTTTGTCTAAATATTTTAACAAGGGAGTAACACTCTATACTAATAATATTAAATAACAAACACTCTTAAAATTAAACTACTCAATTCACTATTTACTCGCAGATTTTCAACTCCTTTGAGAATGAAATATCTTAATACTACTTTCAATCTAGAAAACAATATACTCATACACATCAATATAATAACTTGCATAACATATAATAACATACAATTCCAAAACATTTCATTCATTAGATATGCTCAAGGCTCATTTATCCATCACTCAAACATCCATCACCAAACAACTCACTCAGAACAAGCTTGGGAGCTGAAGTTAAGTACTTTCCCCTCATGCTAGGAATGGAAAAGCATAGTTCTCCCTTGTTTTAGCTGCTACATAATTCATACATCATACACACAACCACCCACTCTTAAAAATCTCTTAAAACTATGTAAAACTAACTAAAATTGAAATTTATCGAAACATTTCTCCCCTGCACTCATACTCTCAGTCGTGCACCTATTTTTGAAAATTTTTCTCAAGAGTATATGGGATTTTACTCTAGATGTCTTTAACATATATTTGCGAGTATTTAACAGTGTAGAGAAGGCCTGAATTGAGATAGTGTCTTGCCTTAGGTCCATTATATATAAACAAATAAATACATATAGGTGGTCATTCAGTATCTCCTAAACTGCATTAAATTCCTCTCAAATATACATCAACACCCCAATTAGAATTTATTGAAAACACTTTTCCCCTGCACTCATACTCAAATTCGCATTTCCCCAAACAAGTTTGAAAATGAAATGAAAACTCTTACAATTAGCTTATATACCCAATTCACCCCATCACATAACATAAAAATAATTTCATTTGTTAGAAATACTCAAGGTTCATATATTTATCATCACACACATTCTACTTCAAACAGCTCACACAGAACAAACTTGGAAGCTGAGGTTATGCACATCCTGAATACGTGAGGCATATCCAGTTTAGTTCTTCCCTTTTTTAGCTGTTCAGAAATTCATAATCACAAACATAAACAAAAAAAAAACCCTTAAACATGACTTTAAAATACATAAAAATAATGAAATTGTATCAGACCTGATAAATTCTTAAGATTTTAAACTAAGAATAAACTATTTTTAACAAGCGGGGTGGGACCACATCGCCACAAGTGCCCATTCGACTTATCAGTAATTTCAACTAACAATAAACTATTCTTAACAAATTCTATAATAAAAAATAAATTAAAAAAACATATGTTATCGCCTTCCGAATAAATTTTATGTCATTTTATTCAAGTTGTATCATTTTGCTATGATAGTTTATTAAATTTACTATAAAACATTAAGACAACAATTTGTTAAAAGTTTAATGATTTTAAGAAATTCTATTCACTTTGTTAAAAGTTATAACAATTTATTAAGAAAATTTAATATCTTTAATAAACTTTCATTCTGTTTGTTAAAAGTTTTAACGATTTTAAGAAAGTTTCATTCAGTTTGTTAAAAGATGTAACAGTTCTAATTAAATTTCATTCTCTTGGGAAATAGTAGTAACAATTTTATTAAAATTTAATTCACTTGGTTAAAATTTTTTAAAATTTTAATAAAATTCCATTAAAATTCAAAATAATTTAATCCAAATTTGAAGAAAGTTTTACGATTTTAAGAAAAATGCATTGAAATTCTAAAGAATTTCATTCAAATTTGTAAAAAGTCTTAATGATTTTAAGCTAAATTAATTCAAGTTTTAACAATTTGCAATAATTTGTTTAAAATTTCAATGATTTTGTAAATGATTTACTAAAAATTTAATGAAATCATATAAACATTAAATTATTTGGTAAGAAAGTTACTCAAAGATTTAACGAATATGCAAAAATTTTTTATGAAAAGTGTTAACAAAATACAGCAAAATAATTTTAAAAACCTATAATTTAAAAATTTTTCATTTACATAAAGTTTATTATCGAAGCTGATAGATGTGGAACAAGACCTGAATCCAATTATAGGCTGGTTTAGCAGCAGCCTGGTTTAGCAGCAGCCTGGTTTAGCAGCAGCCCGCTCTGCAAGGTGAGCACCGGGGTCCCTGCCCCAGCAGGAGGCCATATTCCCCTGTGAGCTGTAAGCTAGCTGCGGGGTTGAAGGTTGGATCCGCCGGTTCCTTCACCCTGATCATGGAAAATGCAGGCAGAGGTAGGCGGGTGGGCGGGCGGCTGGTGTACTTGAACAAAACGATTCCAGGAAGGCAGCTCCTATGAGCATGGACCCATTCACAAGATGTACACACACTGGAGGGGAGGTGTTGGCCCTATGAAATCAGATCAGCAAATGACGAGCTTGGTGTGTGGGGGGAGGTGCTATTTATAGCCCACCTATCTCCCTTGCCGGCAAATTTTAAATTTCGCAATTTGCTTTGAAAATACATTAAACTAACGATTTACATATTTGAGAGGTTTGTAACCCAATTTTAAGCAAATTTAAAGTAATTAAAAGAAATTAACATGTTTTTCTGAATTTTTGTATGTATATGTTGTAATTTAATGTGTATTTATTCTGTTTTAAGCGATTACATTTGAATTATGTTCTTATTTAACAATTTCGTATACGAACAATTGTAATTCCGATATTGGTTTTTTGCAATATGAGGTGTTGGTAACCTGAATATACTACTACAAATCAACTCCGTTTATACCATCTCACATACACGAACAAATGCTTATCAATCTATTGTATACATGTCAATTACGTGATTCGTTCGTTATAACTTTCATGTTTATAGACTAACTATTCTGCCAGAGTTCAATCGACGAAACTTCGTAGCTTTTTCAACTATTGTTTCGGTAACTAGTGCTGTGAATTTCACAGACTTATGGAAACATTTGCAGTATGTCCAATATTTTAAATAATTTTTCTTCAACCAACATTTGTGAATTAAAAATAATATATAGTAAGTTTCAATAAAGTATTGCGGATTTAAGCCACTGGAGTCTCCTTATGCTTCGACAGAAATTTTGTGCTAAATGTGAATTCTTCTTCTTACAACAGTAAAACTTTTGTTAAAAATCAGGGTAACTTTTCAAACAAATTATTGTTTCGTTGTCTGTTGTAGGACATAGTGTATTCAGAGTTTTGTAGTAAATTTCAACTCAGTTGCCTATCGGCCATGCTCTACATTTATAACAGTATGTGAGCTGGCACACATTATATACTCTAGTCATTCATTCACCAGCCTTCCAGGGGGATGGGTGTGTTTTGGGGGAGCTGGTGGTGCGGTTTCATTTACTGAAAAAAACAGGATAGCTGGGTTCCATAATTTGTTTAGTGATTGTCATGTTGTTGTGTTTGCTAGCTGTTTAATTTATTTGGAAACATTCGTTTTGTATTTTCCTTCATTTCCGAGTTTATCACCTTAGTCTGTAATCAAACATAGGCCGACACAGGATATATTTGCGCTCAACACAGCTTATAAATTGGCATAGGTGCTATATCCAAGTTAGTGCTGCAGAACCTCCCGAGTGAATGGATGTATATTAAACATATTCTTTTATTATGCATGTTAATTAATTAATTAATTTTCCAATAATCGTTGTTTAACACATGGATTCTGTTTCAAAAGTTTCTCGCCAGTCTCACAGGTGGACGGACATGGTTTAAAATCATGTTAGGTACATGCGAGAAGCATCGAGTAGTGTAATTTGTCAAAAACTTTTTTTTTTGTTCGTTAGCTGTTTAATTTGTAGGGATATTTTTTTTGCTTCATTATAGATAGGTAATTTTACACTGGAGACCCACGTAATTGTGTTTGTTTAGAACAACCTGGTGTTGACCAGGTTGTTCATGTTGTTAAAATTCTATATATCTCCCACCACCATCTACAAAGAATATCACTAACTTAATTTGCACATGGGCCTCTCTTGCACAAAACTCACCACATATATACCCTGTCCGCAACATGCCACACCTCATCGAGTGCCAGAGCTCCAAGTATGAGGACGTACCACAGCTGCTCCTCACTCCAAAAAAGAAAGAAAGAAAATTAAGAACCTTAGTACACACTTGCACCAAACACAAAAATTGGATTAAAATGTTTTTATCTGATTAAAATAGGATTTAAAAATTTTGATCTGATTTAATCGGATTAAAAATTAACCGTTTCAATGAATTTAACCCTTTCAATACATTCAACCATATCAATAAATTTGATTTGCCCTTTCAATCAATTTATATGAACTCTTTTATTCCATTTAATTTACCATTTCAATCAATTCCTATGTTATAAAAAGATGACATGCCCTTTGATCTAAGTCCCACCCGTCCCTACTACTACAATTCATAACTTGGAACAGTAGTATGGTAAACGAATCAGTCAAGAGTAGGAAAATTGACTCCCCCCTTCCCTCCAACCCTTCCCGGTTTTAGGTATAGAAGCGTGGGAGCGATACGGGCGACACTAACACGCGCTTCTAGCGCCTAATCGCTCCTACGCGGCAAAGCATACAGTGTATCTGTCGCAGCGATGTACACAATGCAAATTGAATCCGTAACAGGGGTTTTAATATACGCGATGAAAGACCACAGATTAAACTACGTCCATAACGTTGTACTTTTCTCTTTCCGCTTAAGTAAACTGCATAGGCAAGCTTCAAAAATGCGATATTTGACCACTTATACGAATTTTTTTCTCCAAGAATACACTAAATATGACCAAAGTAAAACGATACGGCTATAGAAAAAAGTTTTTATCCTTTTTATCAAAAAGTCATCTTTCGATTACTTTTATTTACCGAGATACGCGTTTGCGCGCAAAGGACGATTTAACAGAAAATGATCCATCTACATAATCTCCTCAAAAAGTATAAATAGTGCACATCAAATATTTGAAATCACACACAAACGCAAGGCCAGCGTAATAACGACCACCTCGCAATTTCACGCGCGGCGGTTAACGAAACACGCATTAACAGTATATTTATTACTGCAGTGGAAAAACAGATTTATCACAACATCGTAACTTGCCTAGGTAGGTTTAAAAAACACTACATGTACAAACGTGATGTGGTAATTTGAAGTTGTTTTACGCTACGTTTGGCAAAAAGCAACACGCCATGTCATGGCTCGCCACATCTGGCAACTTCACAGATGGAAATCGTCGCGCCATCATATCTAAAAATGTTAAAATAAGTATCCAAACATTAAAATCTCTTTTCAGTTGTAAATTACAAATTAAAAAATCATTATTTTGCTGTAATAAGTATCAGATAAGATATAATTGAAAATATGTATAATTTTGTTGCTTACTAACGAAGCGAAACTTCCCGAGTGTGAGAGATACAAAAGAAAGAGAGCGACAAGCCTCGCCCAGCCGACGACAGTTGGCTTCCTCAATCCTCGCTGGATAAAACAAACACCATGTCACTATGACCTACACACAATATTTTACGCTGTTATTTTAAACTGTAAAAATGAAATATTTTGCCATCAGGTTTACCTAAACATTTAAATTTTTCAATAGGCACCGTTTAATTTACAAATAGCATACTAAAAAACTAGGTTAAAATTGTATTTTAACTATGAACTATTTCTTACCAGCCTTTGTCAACACGTCGCTGCTCTCGCTGTTGTTAATTCATATTTAATATGAAATAAATATTTCAAGTTATGGAAGATATTAAGGTAAAGTTTCATTTATTCAATAATATGGTAATGTAAAGTTAACCCCAGTGTTAAATATTTGTGGAATACAGGTTATTGAAAAATAGGTTGGCATGTTACGCCTTGAGTGATTTTTTAAAAGTTGATTTTCCTACTTCTCTTCCAGTCGGGAACGAACTATACGATTAAAACCTTCTGCCAGAAGCGCGTCAGAAAAGAAAATTTGCACATTCTTTGTGCGAAAATAGAATGCAACAGCAAACTCAGTAAGTACACTGTTAAAATAGTTGTTTTCTATAACACATAGCCTGGTTTGTATTATTAACTGTCGGCAATATAAGCAAGGCAAATAAGAGATTGCATGAGCGAGTGAATAAACTATGTAGTGAACTAGATCTGATGGTTTAAGTGAGTGTAGTGTGCGTAGCGAGACAGCTCGTACAGCTTGAGTCATATGTGAGGTGGCTGTCCTTATTTGTAACCACCCACGGGTTGCTGATATGATTACATCATCTTCACAAAAGTAAAGTGGCAAGCGAGTGTATTCGAGTTTTATTTTATCATATTGTCATGCTGTTACGCCTCACCCAAATTTCTAACGTCTTTTCGAGCACGGAGTTTGCTTAAAACCAATATTTTCATCACGGCAAAAATTTCAACTTTCTACCTACTCGAATTTGGCAAAGAAGGAGTGGTTTTTACCACATGTAAGCAGTTTGTACCTTGTGACGATGCAGCCCGAGGTGGGCTGCACCAATTCGATGGTGTCACCACTGGCATCGATTCCCACAGCAGTCCAGCATAGTGACTTTCCACCTTCTTGGTCCTATCACATATGGCGGGCGCTCGTCAACTTGGTCGCTGGCGCGCACATATGTGCGGTGCTCCGAGGAACTACAAGGCTGTCGTCACGTCCAACCGACTAATCGGCGGGCGCGTCAGGTATCCCATGCATGTAACATCACTTTCTGCAGCCTGGTTGCACGCCGGGAGTTTTGTGACGTGTGAGGACATGGACAGCCCATATTTGGTGATGTGTGTGCTCAAACGAATACCATTGGATATTAACCCCTATGAGGATTAATGCTTGTTTAACGAACTTTTTCCCTACTTGGTTATGTCTAATTCTATTGGCTGTTAATTTTGATAACCCCTCCCAGGGCTGATGTTTTTTTGGATTGTATAAATAATTGGTGCACCTCTGACTTGGGGTCGGATTCTGCCACTGCGCCAGAAGGAGTCACCATGCCACCAGTTAAGTAATAAGTAACTAACGAATTTCCCGTATAGCCCTTATGGCACTTGTAGCAGGCACACTTGGTGTCCTGAATATGAGATAGGCGCCAAGATGGCGAGAGGAATTTGATAATTTACTTTAATTGAGAATGTTAGCACCTTGAGGAAATTAATTGGCAGCAAATTTTAATATTTTCCATCTTACTTAAAGAGTTTGCTAGCCAAGCACAAAGTTTTAAAAAATGGAAAATGTGTTGTTTTCCCAAAAATTTTACATGTAATTTAAAAAATTTTAAGGCTGTTAAAATTTGAAAACAAAAATAAAAGGAATGGTATTTATCACTGAATTGTACCAATAAACTTTTGGAGGCGTTATGTTTGGTTGGCCTCGTAATCATTGTATATGCCATGAATTATTTATTAAAACTGTTGGAAACTCCTTCTCCTGAAACTTGTCCACCTAAATTGGTGTTTTTTGAAAATCAAATAAAATTTAATCTGGTTACCAGACTTTGTAATTTTGGCCACTGGTAAATATTTAGTGACCTATAAGAATAACAAAATATATCATGGACTCTCTGATCTTTGTGAAAATGTGAAAATTAGCGATAATATACATAAATCGACAGTAAAGAAAGTTGCTTGCCGCCTCTCAGGACAGCCAAAAACTGTTTCATTTTAACTAACTTCATTCCCCCAAAAAACATCCCTAACTGTACACATATTTTCCACTCTTCAGCATAGCTTACCCAGCCCCCATTAATATGACAAAAGTAAAAATAATAAGGCCCATAGATAATTGTTTTTATCTTTTATGACAAAAATTCGTATTTTCAGAACATTTATTTACCGAGATTCGCGTATTCGCGCAAACAAGTACAGTATTTCACAAAAAAAAAAAACCCGGTGGTTCATCGCTCTGTTAACTACAGGGAATATCAGTGGACACTGAGTTCTGAAGTTTAGAGTACCTGCCAAAAATAACCTACCTCTGAGCTAAGCACATAATTACACTCTTATAAAAACCCGGAGGTTCATCGCTCTGTTAACTACAGGGAATATCAGTGGACACTGAGTTCTGAAGTTTAGAGTACCTGCCAAAAATAACCTACCTCTGAGCTAAGCACATAATTACTCTCTTATAAAAATGTCCGTAAAGTTACGAAAATACCTGTTTCAAATTTTCCAGACATCTGCGTAAAATTACGGTCTCTTCGTGTCTCCAATAACGTTCTCTCCATTAATTTCGCACAAATCTCCGCGAATTCACGGGATGTCTACACAAACTTGCAATTTAAATTTTTCATATCTGCTCTTTATAAAAAGGGGCAGCAAAAAAGTTTTACTTTCGTTATGTGGGTGATTCACTGTGTATAAAAACGACTATAAAATTAAAAATATCCGGTAGCGAGATTTGAACTAGGAAAAAATTTTACAGTCCAACACAATATCCGCTCACACACACACACACACACTTTGTCTTGAAGCTATATAAAAATAATAATATGAAGTCAAAGAAATTAATTGTAGTGTATGTGTGCACCGGTGAACAATGTAAACAAACGAAAGATTCGTTTATTCAAGTACAGTTTGGCATACGAAGTATGAATGATTTAATATTGCCTGAGTAAATGAGAAGTTTTGATCTGAAAGGGGAATAAAACACTCTTGACTTGATGTGTTAGTAATACCATCAGTGTGAAGTGTTTAAACTCCGAAGAAAACGCATCTCCCAATGGTATTCCGAATTTGTGGAAATGGGAGAAGTGAACATTGACATCAGTGATATTTTTTAATCTAGTTGAACAAAACGTGGAAAACGTTTCTGTGTGAATAAACTTCTCGCGCATGAAGCCACGTTGGACACATGATAATTCCAAAGTAAATCTTACGTATGGACACAATTGTGATTGTGGCTGTGGTAAGTGATTGTGTTCTGGTGCGAAGTTTAGCAATACCAGGGCGAAGATTGAACTGTGGTTCGTCCCAGACTCGGTGTGGAGAGTCTTGGCAATCTCGCAGAGGCGAGATATCAACAATGTTTCACTATCCCCAAGGTGAATATTCCAACGTAGGAAGTTCCGGAAACACAGCAGCAGCTTCAACCGACTAGGAAGTGATAATTTATCACTAATTTGTAAGTTACTACCGGCACCGACGTAAGAAGAAACACGGAGCAGGAGAAAAAAAAAAAAAAAAAAAAACTTTTCTGAGGAAACGAAAGAATGTTTTCATGGTGTAAGCCTAAATAAAGAATTTATTGACATGTGTTCATTATTATTTCTCTGAAAGTGGATATGTGTGTTTCCCCTCTCTCGGATTGATGAAATATTGTGAAATTCGAATGAGAAGTGTATATGTCCATAAATAAATAAATATTTTGCAGGCACACAAAATGCGATTTTGAACATTGGATATTAAATAAAGGATGTGATGTAATATTTCCATGTAACGTTATGTTAATTCTCGAAATATTGCCTGGGTATCAATATTAATCCACCCTCGAGTGGGCATCTACAACACATCGTATTTGTAGACATTGTCATTTTATGATTTTAAGTATTTATTTCATGTTTGTTTATGTTTTGGAATGTGTTCGTAATTTTGTGACATAGGTATGTTTTACACTGAAGCTAGATATGTGATTGCTACTCTAATTTTGAATACAGGTTTATTTTATGACTTCAAAAAGAAGTTTAATGGACTGTACGGTTATTATTTTTTTGTTTTATAATTTTCTCTTTGGTTAAAGTAAGTAATTTTCTTTTCATTATTTTGTTAATGTTTGAATTTAAAGTCGTTGAGGTTAGGCCGAGTGTTGGTGCTCAGCATTTAATTTTATTTATGTCTGCGATGGATTGCGTGTGGGCGAATGCAATTTATTTTAAATTTCATTAAACTTGCAACGCTTGCGCGCGAGATTTGTCGTGTACATAAATTTGTCGCGTGACGTTCGAAAAGAAGCTGCGTGCGAGACGCGCCTGCTTTTCGAATGCGCGGGCAGAATGATCTTCAACGTGACAGTGAGCAGACATGAGGCGTGTCGCTCTGTACAACGATCGACAAGATAAAATAAATAAACGGCTCGGTACCATACGCGGAAGTTGTGCCGCGCCGATTAAATCACATAATTGCGCACGTTTGCGACATTTGCAGCAATTTTAAGAATAAATAAAAGCAATAAATTCTTCATTCCAGTATTCTGGTAAGGAACTGTGTTCTTCTATCCCGCCTTATTAAAAAAAAAAATTGAACAGACTGCAAAAGGCGCAGTTAAATGGATTTGTATGCGGAACACGTTTTTTTTTATGCCCATAAGAAGCCCTGATGGTCAATTTCTAATGTTTTATTGATGATCACAGGCGAACGTTAAGAAAGGTTTACAGTTAAATGCAACGGACATTTTTTTCTTTTGATTAAAATTTTATTTCAATCTTTCGACAGTAATTATTAAAGTAATTTACCAGGCGAGTTATGAATAAAAGGCCAATTTTAAATCACTCTAATGTGATTTGAACAATTTCAGAAGAGTGAAAATTTATTTTGAATATAAATTATTTTACAAAAGCCTTAATTCTATTATTTATGGATAACGTATATGCAGTACTGCACCAACGACACTCAGGAAATAAATAATGTTACTTATTGGCAATTTTCCTTTTGCCACAACTTACATAATGTGTTTAATTGATTGAGGTTTAGTATTTATTTTTAATGTCATGATGTAGGCCCATTGTGTTTTCGTCCTTAGCCAACACCTGAGAGTCCTCTGTTAAACTTGCCCATTCTGTCACTTAATATTAATTATTTAGTTCACACACACTAATGTAGGTTAATGTCGAAAAAAATATTTGGAAACATATAACGACCCACAGTCTAAAGTGAATCGTATGGACGGTACCCATCTTTGAAGTTCGATCTTAAGCACAATTTTTTTTTACAAATATCGAAAAAATTTATTAAGACCGAACACTGAGTGTCCGTACAATTTGTACAGTTAATTGTGACATGCGATTAATAATCCACCTTTTAAATTTCAAGTTTGCTACAATACCATGGAGATTTAAGTCGAAATAAGGATAGTAACCGTGATTATATTCATGAAATAATTTTACGTCAGCAACAGAAAGGTTTTGTAGTGTGTACCTATCTTTGTTCCGTAACGAATTATTAGAGACCTGCAGGAGCCACGGTGGCTGAGCGTTTAGCCTGCTCTCCTCCCACCAAAGCAATCCGCGTTCAATCCCCGACCAGGTCAATACGGGTTTTCACATGTGGGAATCGTGCCGGGCGATGCATTTGTTCGACGGGTTTTCTCGGGATCTCTCTTTTCCCCCGACCCTTCATTCCAGCGCTACTCACTCTCATCGGCTCTCAATACCTCACTGTTAAGAGCCGCCGCCCAAGTCTCTCTACTCCATTAGAAACCTGCATAATTCGCGTTATTATTTGGGTGCAAGATAGACGTCATTACCCTATAAGCTATAAGTTTCTAAGCACGACCCGTGATTTAGTTGGCCGATGACTTCCATACGAGGTCATGTGCCTGTGTAACTGTGTTATAGGCGAACAATATGGAGTTTAGTCTGCTGCAGAAAAACAACGCGGATTTTGCACGTCTTTACTCACTATCCAGACGCTTAGTGTTACGTCTTGAATATTTTCGCCAATACTTGTAATAAACAAATGCTTCAGATTCAACTTCTGAGATATTTACCGCCCTTACGATTCCCTTGATATTAGGCAATAGGTCGTGTATAAGTTTTCGTCTTCTTTTTTCGGAATTAACCTGCTGCCGTAGTCTGTCGGTATAATTTGGATACATCCTGTATAGATATACAGCGATTAAAAAGATTCGCGTTAAGAAACTTCTGGTATGGGAATGGAAATTCTCAGGAAAATCAATTATTACAGCATTTGACAGTGATAAAGCATAGGATATGTATAATTGTATACAGATGTAAATATGTAGATAAGAGTGAGTGAAGGAGATTTGGACGGCTATTAACATCGATGTGTTGAGAGCCGATGAGGGTGACTGAGGTGAGTACGGAGCAGCGCCGGAACGAAAGGACGGGGGAAACGGGATAGTCCGGCACGATTCCCACATGCGAAAATCTGGAGTGACCCGGCCGGGGGATGTATGCAAATAAGAAACAGTGTTTATAAACACACCTTCGTTTAAATGCGAGGATTTTGAGGTCGAACATTAACTCGCCTGCTCTTTGCTCTCTTTGTGAGATCCTCTTCTGCTGTGCCTTCTCCGATGCTACGTCGTCCACACGTTGTGTTACAGCCTCTCGCAGAGCCACGGCGAACGATTTATATGCCCCAGGGAAAATTAAAATTTTAAATACAAAGGAGGAGAGATGTTTTTGCCCGCGAAAGTTATTTTCATCAGTTCGAACATGTCTGGTGCTGAAAATTTAAATAAGCGCCACCCCATCGCAGTTCAGGGCTTCTATATCACGAGAGCTGAAAGGCAGGAGCGCATAACAGTATCGAGGTATCTAGCCTGCCAGTTTTTGCAGCGAGGATATTTTTTTCTCCTGGGGAGTAGGAATTTTTAAACAATTTCAGCCCCTTGGTTACCATAATAACTCTCTTGTAGTCATATTGATGCCAGGCACCATATTTTCAGTAGATGACGTTCTCGGAAACAGTACGTGAAGGGAAATAAAAAAAAAAAAATGCGACAACGTCGCCTTCGATTGGTGGTTCCGTATGGGACAAATTTGAACGTATTCGTAGAAAAAAAATAGCTTAGGCGGGACACATACACAGATACGCATACATATCGACTTCACATTCCCGTACCGTCCATTAAAATCTCCGTCCATTGGTAAAACTTAGAAACAATTTTGTGTAACGTAACACTTTATAAAATTCTACCAACATCATGTTCATTAACTAAAACTTTACGGATATTAAACGTAGCAATTTTCAACAAAGAAAGATAGAAATTTCTGTAGTGACACAGAGCGTAGGGGTGTATTTTACGTTGAGCTCACAATCTCACAAGTAAATGTGAATAAGGTAAGACTTCTCTAGACTGTTAGATAACTTCCGTCCGAAGCCTATTTTCACTTCCAAAGCTACACATACTGCGTTACTGAACTGGAATAGGAAACTAATAATGGAACGCAAAACATTTAATTAATTCTATTATTAATCAGTCACTGAAACGAAAAATACTCTAGCAGATTTTTTTAAAGGTTTTTCGTTACCGGATTTACAGTTCCCCCTGGGAAAAGGGCGTGTGGGGGGGGGGGGAGGATGCCCTAGGTGATGGGCAGCTATACTCGTATCTCAAGCAAATTTTAAGATTGTAAGTTCGATTTATTGTATTGGAGGACACTTTTTTTAGTTATGTCTTAATTTTCAGTTTCACGACTTACGGTGTCCACGTTGGCTACAATTTATAATTATGGAAGTGGCACTGGTACATAGAAGAAATTAAAAACAGTAAAATAATGCGAAACGGATTCCACGTTAAGAAAAAAATTTCCCTCTTTATAAAGTAATCAAGAATGTAACAGCTACTGGGATTAAAAAAAAAAAAAAAAAAAGGAAAAATATCTGATACAGACAGAACACAGTAAGTGTAAATACAAGTTTCGATAAAAAGTCGAGAATATATTTGGAAATGAATGTAATAGTCCTTTAAACAAATTTATGTTAGGTAATAGACCTTTGGCATATAATCAGTAACTTGCAACAACTGTAGTTACTATAATTAATCGTGGTTTTCCTGGGGCAAAAACTCGCAGAAAAGTTCGTTCGGTGTTTATTTTGGATTCGAGGTTTTCTAATTTGATCCTCGAGTAGGAAGCGTTTCATCTGGTTGCCACCCGAGGGGAGTTTTCAAATCAGGTTGTTCTTCCTTTGGTCTCTCAGAGAAAGTTTTTTTTTTTTTCCTCCCGAAGAAATATTTTCCTTCCGTCTGTCACGTTGGCTGCCATTGGCCGGCATTGCATTAGCCCGGTAGGAACGTGGAATGGGAGAAAGCGGAAAGGGTGAAAGGAAACGTATCAGAGAGGGAGAGTGAGAGATCAAGAGAGATGGAGAGAGTGGCTTTTTATCTCAGAAAATTTCCGGCTGTGTTCCGGCCTACTTCGAAGAAAAGATCTGGGGATGTAAGAAATCATCCGTCACCAGTTTGCTGTGGCCAATGACATGGGAAACCCACATGATTTGAGACCGTGTTAAATTTGAAACACGTCCTGAATGATTGCTGAAAAATAAGAAACGCTTAGTAATAAGTGTAACAGTGTCATACATAGGCCAGCAGATACAAGAGCGATAGTATCTCATTGTGACAGAAGCCAATAAAAATAATTACGTCGAGTGCAATATTCGATATCATGAATTTTGATATCGATTTTCGCCCAGATTAACTGCTCGAAATGTTCCACCTATGATTTTCTCGAAAAGATTTCCGCCCACGCTAGATTTCAATACCCTACGAGCGTACCAGCAGTTTCCTTTTGCTTATTGGCGGCGTGTGTCTTTGAAGATGATAATTTGTTAGTTGACTGGGCAATCAGAATTATGTTTCTCCAATACTGTACATCTCTGGGCAGAAACTTAAGACGCGTAACATCTAGATCACCTAATCACAAAAATGGATTTGAACTAAAGTATTATGAAATACAACTGGTCGTCAAATCTTTTCGCGAAATTCGGGTGTCTCTACAATGAGCAATAACGCCATCATTCTATTTTGTCAAAATTTCTACACGATTTTAAATATTATTGACATTGTCGATATTTATTAATTAGTGGAAATTAACAACGGAATAACAAATACATAATCATTTATTAAAATGGCAGGTTGTATTTCTTTTGTGAGAAATTTAGATGGTGTTGGCAACACTGATGCTGCGGCATGTACAACAAATAGTTTTGTTATGCGCTGTAGCTCGATTGACAGCGGCGAGACCTGGCTGGCGTCACAGCCCCTCATCCCCCTCCTTTCTGCTGGAGAAGCCGAAGAGTGTAGAGACGGCGCAAGAATATTCTGGTAATTAGGACCCTCGGTGCAACACGGCATTTAGAGAAACATCTGGGCTGTGGCCTCCGACCCTATAAATACAAGCCACTGCTGGACTGTCGGCAGTCTTGGTAGAAGCCTTCGGGCTGAGTGCAATGACCGGGACATTCGTAAACGTGCGGAGATAAACACAGTACACAAATCACTGACTTCAGCTGCTGACCGTAGGAACCAAAACATCGATATATCGATATTTTCAAAAATTGTACTTTTATACACAAGTATGCTGATTGTAGTACATTTTTATTGTCGATTATTATCGATATGCCGGTTTAGAAGCATCGGGCAGCTCTAGTAGAAGGTTAAGGTAGCCGTCTGGTTGAAGGGATTTTAAGCGCCTGAGGCCTAAAAGCGTGGGAGCACTAGGGGCGACCGAGACATGTGCATCAATTCTCTCATCGCCTCTACGTGCAAATCACTGAACTGGCGTGCAGTCTTACCGTCGATAATGCACCTCTATGAGACTTTCAGCGGAGATTCTACCATTTCATGACGTAATAATAAAAATAAATGTTTGTTGGCCGTTCCTATTTTTTTTTTTTTTGTACCGCATTGTTCTTACTTAAAATTGACCGTGAAAACACCCGTTTGAGCCATTTTCACTGTCTCGAAAACATGCTTTAGAGAGAAATGGAGGAACTGAAAAATGTCTGCGGACGCGTAACGTTTCGTAAATGCTGTTCGTAAGCAGGCTTCGTTCAGGTACGTTGGCCGGTTTTTTAATAAAACGTTTTGTGCTGGGGATCTGCACAGTGTTCGGCGGGCCACGCAGGCAGCCGCCTTAACTGGACTACGGTGCTTGAAACATACTTTATTGTCACTTACAAAAACATTTACTTCCAATTGGGTATCCAGAGCACAAATATGGTTCTTTGGTTTCTCATTGGCGTTTACTACCTGACTTGCTTACATTCTTTTTACATCTGGTGAAGGATACAAAGCACGTTATCCCTAGAGATCTGTAAAATCCACGTTATATTTCAAGACAGATCAGACTTCAAACACTGGCTTTTGTATTGCGATTGTCATTGGACTACAGTTTGTTCTGACACACTGTAGGCGCATTTGGACCAATAGCAGGCAGCTAACGAGAGGATGGCACTATCACGTCCAATCAACTCAAATGAAAATATGTTGCCTCACTACTGCAGAAGCCAATAACCAAATGGAATCGAATCGAATATTTATAGCTTATAGGACGGTGAATTATAGTCTGCTGCCTGAAAATAACGCGAATTTTGCAGGTCTCTAGTTATCCCAAAGTAGAAGTTAACACAGTACAAATTTTTTGTGTCATGGATAAACCATTCTTAGGTATAGTTGCAAAATTTTTTCTGCTATCACTAAAAGTAAAATACTGCAATAAACCCTAAATATAGTTTATATATCTCCAAATCCACACAAATAAATTTGAACCCTGCAGTACTGTATTTATGTGATAAAATTAAACTTTATTTCTACACATTCCACTGTAAACTATAGTAAAATTCCCACTAATTTATTTGTAAAGTGGCAAAATTTTCTTGGCAGCTACAAGTACATTCCAAAGAACTTCAGTTAAAATTACATAAATCTTTTACAGTGTAGTATGGCTTCATAAAAAATTGTGAGGACCCACGAGCAGACTATAGTAGTGGTGAAACTTAGTTGCCACTTCCCTGAAAAATCAATTGATCGTTTCCCTGCTCAAGTTTCCTCCGCGTGCTCTTAACGGCATGTGAGTAGTAGGAACATGTATGTTCTGGGACACATTGCACAAGAGTGGCCTAAGTCATATTTGGCGCAAGAGTGGACCAAGTGTCAAATAATGAAATGCAAATTAGATTAATCAGTTGTTGGTTTAATCGAATATTTAATTAGATTAATTAGATAAATTAACTGAATAATTAAATTTATTAACTCATTTAATAGATTAATTAAAGAATGATTTGATATCAATTTGTTTTTAATTTTATTCAATTATTTTATATTAAGAAATGTTTATTAATCTATTCATGTCATATGGGTGATATTTGCAGAGCAGGTTCTGTGTGAACTCTGTGAGGTTCTGAGACTGACTGATCAGAGGAGTGAGTTATAATTGTTTATATAGTTGTTAATGTTGGTGTAAGAGTGGAATAAGGGCCATTATATATTTTTTGACTGATATACATAGCGGGCTACATGGCCAGGTCGAATGTCTGGATCCATACTGAGGATTTAACTATTTTAGATATGGGAGAAATGTTTACTTTTCGGTGAAGTAAATATTTTTTTAAAATCAAAAGAGAGGTGGAAATAGATTACCAAACTAATTACTTTAATCACTCGTCGAATAACATAAATAAAAGTAACAAACTCTTTCGGCGAAGCAAATGAAATAAGTACAAATCAATAACCGAAAGACCGATTTTAAGCATGTGTTGAAACTGTTTTCTTTAGCAAAGTAACTGATCTCCACTTTAATCACATAACATTGAATCTACAGACACGTTCATGTGATTACTGAATGGAACAAATAAAATTAAACGAAACTCCCAGCTATTATATAATTACAACTCACAATTACTCCAGATCCCCCTGACAAATATCCCCTCCTACATATACTCACACGTAAGTCACCCTCATTGGCTCTATAAACAAGCAATGGAAACCAGATGAACTGATTGAATACACTAACCTACCCCAAGATTGTGGTGTTGTGTGAGGTGCTGTGTGAGGTGCTGAGTAATGTGCTGTGTAAGGTACTACATGAAGTGCTGTGTGAGATGTTGCATGAGGTGCTATGTGAGGTGCTTTGTGAGGTGCCATGTGGTGCTAGTGTGGTGCCATGTGGTGCTAGTAGTACACTCTGTTGAACTGATTGTGGAGCTATTGTCAAGTGTGGAGGCGAATGTGGTTGTAGTGTGGTGCTATGTGTATGAGGAGGAGGAGGATGAGACCTAGTCTAGTATATTGTATAATGTTTCTTTCAGGTGTTGTTGAAAAAAAATTATCTAAGCATATATTTGAAGAATAATATCTCTTTACAGCAGCCATCAGCCATAGTAATTTTCTCTTTTGTATGTTTAAGTAAAAATTATAAGTTTGAATTTCCTTGAAAATTTGTTAAGATTAATATTTTTGTTTTTTTTTTTTTGCATGACAAGTCGATGTCAGCTAGTTACTGTTCTGCCTCACTCTGTGGGGAAAGAATTCATTTACCTGAAGTTGTCCTAAACAGTAGCAATAGTGTAGCTTGTCTTTCCATTCCAATACTTTCAGAGTTCATTCACAGAGATTTTCTTGAGATTCTCCCTCATTCCATTACTGTAAAGAGTTCATTCATTTTCAGACTTGTTGGTGTTCACGTCGTGTAAAAATCACTGCAACTCACCCAAAAAATTACCCAAACTTAGAAAAATACATTAAAAAATGTGAGAAATAAAAATCAAACTACTAAATAACGAGCCACACTATTCCCTTTTGCCATTAAACTTAAATTTAAAAAAAAATCCATAGTAACTATATTCACAAATATTTACATCTTCACAACATCTACAAGAACATTCCTTAAAAACTATATTTACAAACATTTCAACACTCTTAAAAACTATTTTTACAAGCATTTCAGCAGTCTTAAAAACTATATTTACAAACATTTCAACAACTCCATGATCATCTACAAAAACATTCTTTAATATCATATTTACACATTAAAAAACTTTAAAAATATTTACACAAACATTTATTCACACATTCATTTAAACAAATTAACATTACAAAGATATTTACAAACATTAAAACTAACAAAAAAAACACAAAATGAGATTCTGAGTGTCGTTCTTGTAACACACATTACAAATCGCGATTCTGGTTGTCGTCCGTTGCGGCATTAGGTGTTAAAGTCCGACATGTCACATCTGGTTTAAAATTTGCCAGACACATCTACACCTACACCTGCAATGCTTCCATGCACACACACATACATAGCTTCAATATTTAAAAGCATGTAATCCCATGCTGCAAAGAGTAATTCCTAGTTGACACAGAGGAGAACAGGGGTTATTGCATCGATTTTAAATACCATGCAGTTATGGCAAAGCAGCAGCTTTGAAGAGGATGCAGTAGGGTTGAAGACAGCTGTAATGCAGATTGCAGTGCAGAGCAGGGTGTGGTGTGGAGCAGGGTGTGGTGTTGGGTGCTGGCGATGGCAGCCCTGTATTTTAAATTATGCTGAAATTACTACATTGGGGAAGAAAAATTTACTTGGTAATCCTGCATTGCCCCCAGGGTAAAGTCGATACTCCCTCCTTCTTAATGAAGCGCTTATCGTATAAATCTGACAACAATGCTTTGGTCACACATTCGGTGTAAACCTCATGACCACACAAATGGAACTTGTATTGGGTCCCCAGAACCCTGGTGCAATTATCGAGGCAATCTCGATAATCCTCATATCGGAGGGGTTGCAGCACATTAAGTTTTACACCCTTTGCCTTACATATATACACTGATTGTTAGAAACAATGTATGTGTAAAGCTTGGGAGGTAAACCTACAAAGTGTGTGATGATGTGGCCGGAACATTGATCCTTCATTACTCTTTACAGCCTTTGTTCTAAGTCGAGAATCCTTGCAGGTTATTGAGTGCATAGTTGGATGTATCAAACCACTTCTTTAAACACCAGGAAATAACTTCATAAAAATATCTACATGCAATTTCAGAGATGAGGCTGTCTGTATCGCAATATAAAAGGTGCAAAGCTGGCGGAGGAAATTTATCACACATGTACTTATAATGAGATTTGTAAAGCGTTAATTTGGAAAGATCAAGAATGGCAACACAAGTCTACAAAGGCTTGTTAGATGTAACAGAGGTCTTTAACATTTCGATAAGCACAAGATTCTCATTGATGATCTGTCGTACCTGGAATGTGTAGGACGCCCAATCAGTTCTGCAGCTCCACATTTAGTGTAATACCTGGTGACGACTCGTATGTTCTTGTCCTAGCGAACATTCTGCAAAGTTTTTCCATAAACTGAGTTATTCATTAATTAAAAAATTGATTTGTTAAATTCATTTGCAGCCTCGGTTCTTTTCTCAATATTAAACTCAATGTATGGAGCCATCCAAGCTTTCTGCTCAAAACACAAAACACAATGAACATGGTCGAGTCTGGCTCCATACACAAGTACTGCCTAAGTGTTTCCCCATGAATAACATAATTCTTCTGCAGCGCGAGTATCAAAAGGAGTTTTTATGCGAGCCATCAGGAGGTATGCCATTTACTGGAGCAAAAGACAGTTCTGATAGCACATCATGGCATTTGTCTGGAAATTACAAATCCGCTTCTGCGAAAAAGCATGTGTCCCTATCATTCGCCATTTTTGTAAAATCCCACGATGAAAACAATTCAGCCTCAACCCACTCGAAATTGCCAATAGGAAGCTTGCTCGTCTTAGAGTAACTCTACAGGCCGTTTACATCGAAATAACAAATGTATTTCGAAGCCACACTGGGGTCGTACACTTCACCCATGTTAATGTTATTGGCTTCCACATGCTTTCTGAAAACCTGGGCAATACCGCCCCTATCCCTGCGTTCAACAAAAAGGTACATATCAGGGTCAGTCAACAGCTCTAGCCATGCATCTGTCATCGACAATAAACCATCCCATGCATGAGGCGGGGCTGTGACGTATATGGCGGGGTCAAAACCATAATGAGCCAAACATTCGGACCTGAAATTTTCACACTCATCTGCTAGTGTCCACACATAAATACTGACTTGCATACTGCAGCAGGTTTATGCACTGGAACACATCCCATGCGGCTTGGGTGTGAGTGTAATCCTCATCTCTAACGTCTTTGCCTTTCATGACATTGTGAAATGTGTCCTTTGGTGGGAGTGACATGAACATCACTCCCTTCCTTTCCGGCATTTCAAATTGGATGTTTTCTGGAAACATCGAGCAGGTGTTACTCAATTGTGCAGTTTTCAAATTACCTGCCAAAGTTTCAAGCGAGACACTCTTGAACTGAAAAGAATCAATAAATCGTAATTTGAAATGTTGCCCCTTTCCTTTTGAGTCAATCCCGTTGAGAATATGTTTGGTGATGGACAAGTATTTCTCTAGGGTCATGCCAATCACCTCGATTCTACCCAGGCTTTCGATTACCACGGTTCCATCGGGTTTTGTTATGTGACGTTCAGCCAATGGCTTTATGAGAAAGTTTGCATCATAGTTTTGCAAGTTATGAAAGACAGTGACAAGTTGTTTCTTGGGAAGTCTGAAGTTAAAATTGCATTTATTTTGTGTGGCCTCTCTGATTTGCTCAGTGAGATGGTCATGGTCGACCACAATATTATCTGTACCGAGTTCCTTCTTACCAATATGACAACATTTCTGAGCCGCCAATCTAGCTTTATCAGCAGAGTTTTTGGTTTCATCGGAACATTCACGCTGTATATTCCTGCAACCCACTTTGTCAATTCAACCAATTTATCGACTAACTCGCTCATACAATCATCACCCACAAACTCACAGTAGTTAGATAATGCTGGATTGCACGAACAAACCAACAAAATGCTACAATCATATGGAACATGTTGGTTGATGGTATTTGTGTTAATCATATTATCATTGGGAAGGCAAGTGGACACAGGTTTCAAATATGACTCTGTGTCGCAATAGGTGACGAAACCCAATCTTTGCTGTTTGCCATAACCCTGCAACTGCAAGTACTTGTCATCCCCAGTTAGGAAAGTATTGCAAACAGTGTTATTTTGCTGACAGAGATCATTATGCTTTGCGATTTTCTCCTTAATACTTAAGTATTGGAGACAACGATAGCAGAGAAAAACTTTTCTTAAGTTCTTATTGAGCTGACTGTGAAGCAGCTTTGACAAATTCTTAATGGAAACAAAATGCAAATGGGCGTCATTATAACAAGTGTGAATGGAAAATACATTTACATGACGTGCATGTGGTACAGCAGAAATACATATTGTACGATAACACCTTGCTTATCGAAGTTTTCGTCAATAATAATACTATCTTTTTTCTACTGTAGGGTATACACTGATAGAAATACCACTGTTCACCTCGAACTTTCGGTTTTCAGACATTTTCGTAGAATTGGATCCAGATCTTCTCGTTGAAGTCTACTTTCGAGGTGAGAACATTTCTTACATCCCGGTTTTATTTTGTCTGTTTGAATAGAGAGTTATTTACATGCAAGGGAGTGTAACACAATTCTTTCGACCAAGTATGGGTACATCTCAATGTAATATGAATGCACATCTTCGATACTACATGGAAAAGGTGTGGTTGCAGTCATATAAAACACAGGACATTTTGTCGTATCACTACACTGAATTAATTCATGGCTTTTTTTTCCAGTGGATATAAATAAACTTAAAATGAAACATCCCGTCAGAGGACTTCGTAAATTCCCGAAGAATTCCGGTACACCATAATGTATATGATACATTAGACTTGCCTGGTTTGACAGTAATGTAGGGATTTCCCGCATGAAAGAACGCCATGTTACATGTTTGCTATCCGATAACAATTAGTAAGGAACAATATATGTATATTGATAAATTCATTCTATAAATTTGCAAGTTAAAATGTGTTTGTAGACAAAATTTTATTTTTGCTAATTTTGTGTTCGATGCACGCAACATTTTTATGAATCACACCCAGTATGAGATGTGTACCCAAACTAGTTTTTGGTATAATGATATAAAATATGAAGATTATTATCACACTCTTTGTAATACTGATATAATAAAACAGTGTCTATTATAAACAAGATGTTTCAATAATATTTCTTCCTCACAAATGGTTGTTACAATATGTTCGCCCTTAAGCTTGCGCTTACGATCTATCTTATGCGATATATACTGGTTTACAGGACATCTGGAACTGTTTCAGTTAGTTAAAGTGGAATCACAAGTATGTGGTTTACTATGTGCTGTAAATGATTGCTGAAAATACGTACATTTGAAATGAATATCTGACTTACACATTTACTTTACAACAATATGTGACTATAATAAGCTGTAAGTTCCAGAACACAAACCTTTGGTAAAAATGCATACTTGTATTTCATTGGACACAATGGGAACATTGGGATTATTATTCTGAATTTGCCACTTCACAAGCGTAGATATTACACACTGAAGGAAAAACTATCCCACCTTGCTCGAAAATAAAGTTGTGGACATCCCATCACATGTTTCCTTTCAAATAATTGTAGTTCCCTGGTGAGGTCTGGTGAGTTGGTTGACAATTACCCCAGTGGCACGTTCTTCATCCAATTCTTCGCAAAGGCTGCATTGAAATCAGCTCTTCAAATGTAAATAGAAGTTCACTGTCAGGGTGGAAATACCTTACAGCACAATCGTTGCATACTATTCCTTCACCAATGCGAATACCAAGACTGTAATGTGGAAACGTAGCACCAATATTTGATATCATTGCACACTTGAACTTGTCGAATACCATTGTATGGCTTAAAGAATACTCTTCTGTAGTCTACTTAATGACTTCATATGCGACTGTAAGGTTGAAGATGCTAGCCATGACTGACGCTTTAATATTAAATGCTCTCATTTATATAGTCTGTGATTTAGGTGTTCTTGCTTAGAAAAAAATTTTGTTGCCACATGCTACAGGGCGACTTTAATTCCTGATTACCTACCTGCATAACATGTTCCTTGTTGTCATAGTGTTCTCTCCACACCATACAGAATAGCAACATCCCTTCTGCATGAAGTATTCAATTTTCTTGTGGGATATACATTTCGTTATGAATTTAGGAAAGGCTTCAAATGCTATTTGACTCTCATTACAAGGCAACATACTGTTAGGCCACATATTATACAAAGGACAAAATTTTCACCCATAACAAACCTCGAACACTCTAAAAGTTTCTGTTAGACTAATTAACAAGAAACACCAATGTTCTTCTCCATTGCACATATTAATTTCGAGTGGACCATGTTCTTTGTGTCGAAATCACACTCGCCTTTAACCTGGAGTAGCACTAGTGTATTGTAGTGATGGGTCGAAGTTCTCCATCATAACTGATGTGCTGCTGCTGTATGTTTGTTCCTTATATATATTTTTTCAATAAAGAATTATTGTTTTTCAAATAATAAATGTTTTTGACATTTTGCTGGGCGTGTACCGCCGAGTAGGTCTAGACATTATTTAGAATTTTTTCCTGAAGTCATCTTAGTGAAATCAAACTTACAGACACAAACAATGCTCTGCGACACCTCACAGTCCCACAAACCTCACAGTAATATTTTAACACTGCTAATTATTTGCATTTGAATGGTGTGTTGCTTGTTATTACATGTTTCAGTCCACACTGCGGGGCTGTCATAAAACACTCTACTGAGTTTATGTTTGATTTGTCTAAAACCAGGCTCTTTTGTAATTTCTTCATTTCTGTTTTTAAAACATAGATCCCAAGACGAACAAGGCAGTTCGCTATCAGGTCGCATGTTAAACACCAAACAGTCATCTTGCTCATAACACAATACTCATTCTGTATATTTATTTCCTACGAAAGATTCTCCAAGGTTCCAATGTTCATCTCCGTTACACATTTGGAATTGGGAGCATATGTACTTTAGAGAGATGTGAACCACACTCACCTGTAATCTGGAGTAATACTGGAGTACATCTGACCTGGATTGAACATTTTCATTTGAAAGTTTTTATGCAGGTCTGGACCTGTAACAGATCAATTTTCTAAGTAATTATCTTTACATGTATGTGGGATGTTGGTACAAATATCCTCGTATAGTTTCACTTCTGCAATTGCAAAGAGAACATTTTTTTATTACAATGATTAGTGTTGTACTGTTTTACTAGCGAATTGATGCTTGAAGAGTCATTAAACTTTCGATGTTTACAATTTCTGTATTAGTCAGACTTTTTGAAATTTCTTTCTTTGTATTTCCAGGTATGTACACAGGGTAGTCCTCGAGCAGTACCTCATTCATGTAGTGAAAACAGTCATCATTAGCTATATCACAAGAGTCTCATTTCAAACCACGTACTTCGTACGTTTAATGTCGGAAAATCATTTTCAATTCCTGATTTAATGTAAACCTAGATTTTGGAGCATTGAAGGATAACACTTTTGTGTAATTAGCATCAGTTGCATAAGAAATTGCAAGTTCTTTAATTATAAAAGAATTGTCTTGATAATTTTCGAAACCTTCCGCAAAACACATCAGGATTGTAAATCACAAGTTTCAATCATAGAATTTTAAAAGTCTAGTTTGGTTTACAAAATCTCAATTGTTGCTTCCGAATCTACTTCATGAATATCGGAATCATCTCTTGATAAAACAGGATGCTTAGCGAGTTCCATACCGTTTTGCCACCTTCGCAATACACAGTCTTTCATCAAATGTACAGTGCTTGACTGATTAAAGAAAGCTGGTGTACCATATGGACAATCTTCATCACAAGACAAATACGAGACTATGTCCTCATCGCCTCTTAAATCCTCAGAGAGTAACAGATACACATGTTGAATTTCGCATCCCACAAACATAAGAAGAAATTCTTTATTTGGCAACAAGAGAGTCTCGACGTTTAGGCTGAAAAGATTCTTGGTTTGACCATATGCTAAAATGGCATTAAACACTCTAACACATTCTTCATCGCAATTTCGGCAGCAATTTCCATCATGCATATTACCTGCTGTTGAAGCTTTTAGACTGATGAACTTATCGGAGAAATCTGTTGATGTAAACATCTCAGTGAAATCCGTAGTTTGTCTGTGTGAAATCTATTAATTAATACACCCACTCTGTGGTACACTCCCGGCACGATCTGACTTCGAAAACTGCTGGTTTAAGTCTGAAAGAAAAATTAATTTATTGCTACTTATATACTATACAAATTCAAAATGGCTACAGTATTGCATTAAATTTGCTTGAAATCGAACCTTTTCGAAACATTATAGAAATATCGATATTTCTGGCATTTAAAAACTCATTTCAGGCTGAAATTGCAGCAAATATAGACATATGTCCAGAATATACACATTTCTGTCGGGGTTTTGTTGAAATATTGGAACATTACAACTCCGATACGAATACCTATCGGTTTAGTTTTCGATGGAAATGCCGTAATATTTGTCCAAATATATACATTTATGACATAAATGTTAGTTGGTTGCCTTTTATAAAATAAACTTGTTAGTTATGAAGAGTGGTTTAGTTTAGAAAATGTATTTAGAGAACGTGAGTTTAAAAATGTTAGTTATCTAAATGTTTGGATAGTAAAATGTTTGGATAGCAAAACTATTTTTTAAAGACTGGAAAACTGATTTTTTACATATTTAGTTTTATTTATTGAACAACGTAATATTTGCATCATTAGTTAGAATTATCTCAAATTGGTTTGTTTAGGATAGAGTTTGCTGAACTTTTGATGGAGTAAATGTGTTTTGCTTGGAATGTGAAATTTTCCTCTTCGAGGTAGGCTAGGGTAAGCCTGCCTCTGCAGGGGTGTGCTAAATTTGCTGGCTCCCACAGCCAGCAAAGTTACCTAAATGTTGGCTCGCTGCCCTTCACGTGTCTCGGTGCGAGTAATGGGGGCAAATTTTTTGTGAGTGCGGGCATAGTGCTGGGATGCCTGGCCTTTGTTAAGCAGGCGACACCGAATGTATTGTCGGGCATGTGGCATGACTTTATAGGGTGATGAGTCCTTGCTGTTAGGTGGGGGTAGGGGGAAACCATAACTCTCGGGCTGGCATTTAGCAAAGGCGTCCACGCTGGGGAAGGGGGTGGGTTGTCGGAGGACGGGCTCCGAAACTCTCTCCCTTCTTGCCAGTGTTGTCACCGTACCACTCGGGGCAGAATAATATATTGTTTTCTCCGTGGTATGGTGTGAGAGGTTTGTTCTAGCCAACAGAGCTTTGCACCAGACGGGGTGGAATGGCGAAATGTCTGGTTGTGAGTATGATTAGAACTTGAGACAATTTTCTTTGATCATGTCGTGCACATGGAAGAGGAGACGAGGCCAGCGGATAAATTTTTTGGTTTCCGAGAGCCTTGAGTTACAAACGACCTGTTGGTTAGCCTTCGCGAGCAGAGCACACCTTCCCCCAAATGAGCTAATACATATTGTGTTTAATCTGTTTGGGATATTTGTTTCACTAATCATTTATAACAGGGCTGTCAATGTAACTATAGGAGAATATTACGTGCCTTAAAATGTATATAGGGCTGTATATTTTACTAACTATTTACATTTTATTAGCAATCAAGATTAAAATGCATACATTTATTTAAACTTGGTGTTGAGAGCAAAGCGATTTTCTTGGGTATTTATGTTAGGAAAAAAAATTTGCATGCCGTTCAACTAATCAATCAGTTCATCTGGTTTCTGTTGCATATTTAGAGAGCCGATGAGGGTGACCTATGTGTGAGTATGAGTGGGGAGTTGTAATTTTATATTAGCTGGGCAATTCGTTTAATTTAATCAGTTCCATTCGGTAATCACATGGATATGTGTCTGTAGATTCAATATTATGTGATTAAAGTGGAGATCACTTACTTTGCTAAAGAAAACAGTTTCATCACATGATTAAAATCTGTTAAATGAATTTGTTAATTATTCATACTTATTTAATTTGCTTTGCCAAAATTGTTAATTACTTTTATGCTATTTGAGATGTAATTAAAGTAATACATATGGCAACCTATTTCAATGTCTCTTATAACTAAAAAAAAAATTTCTTTGACGAAAATAATTTTTTTTTCCTTTATGTAAACTAGTTAAATACTCAGTATGCCTCCAGACATTCAACCTGCCAATGTAGCCCGCCCCATATATCAGTCACAAAAAATATATATAATATGGTCCTTATACCACTCTTACACCTACATTAACTCCTATGTAAACGATTACAACCCACTCCTCTGGTCAGTCGTTCTCAGAACCTCGCAGAGTCCACTCCGAACCTGCTCTGTCAATATGACCTTTACTATGTGAATAAATGAATAAACATTATTTAATATCAGATATTATGTAAAATTAAAAATGCAAGTCAAAATATTATTTGATTTATCAACATAATTAATCAATTTAATTAATCAGCTGAATAATATAATCAATTAATCTAATTAATCAGTTAATTGATAGAATAATTAATTAATATAATTTGAATATCACGATTTGGCACTTAGTCCACTCTTGCATCAAATGCAACTTAGGCCACTATTGCGCAAAGTGTCCCGAAACATACATGCTCCTACTACTAATGTATTCGCCCGACACGAACGCAACGCCTGAGCGAAATAACGTTATTTTTTTTTAAGAGCAGCCTCCACCCTCCCTCCTTTACAATGTAACTAACCTCCCCCCCCCCCGTCATGGTATATTTTTTTGTATAATCCCCCCTCGCAGGCCGGTTGTCGATAAGGGCGAGCGTGTCCGGGCGTTATTAACTGCGGACTCGGCGAGCGCAGTCCTCGCTAGTGTAGCCTGCCGATAAGTTGTCGCGTGCTTGCAGATTAACTTAACAGCTCGGCCTCATACATCACCGGCCAGGGGTAACCGCCATCCCCCCTGTACCCCTCTCAACAATTTCTTCAGACACGCCACGTACAAAGGAGTCTCTCGAGCACAGACTGAAAAACACGAACCAGACTTGATTTCCGTCTTTCAGCTCTCTACGCGTGTCTTCAATCACGGAACACCTGAGCACACATATCGCGTATTCGAAAATTCGCCGGTGCATCCACCGATGTACTTACACCAGACGTCCGAAAAAGTAATCGTTTGGCGAGTCCGGTTGAACCGGTTTATCCATCGGATTCACCCGCCTGAAAATTTGGTGGATCTGGTAGATATGCACCGAAACATCAAGCGATGGAATTTCGAAAGATTTCACTTAAAAATAAAATTTAAAAATACCCACAACTCTTATTTTTAAGCATTCCAAAATATACCAAAATAATTTAGACGTCGATTTTCACAAACGGGCTATGAAAACTTTAAAATTTGAGTGAAATGATATTAACATTTGTCTGAAAGCAGACGAAACCATCGCTAAAAATTAACCTGATGTTCGAAAAATGCCTCAACCGGTGTACACCGGTGTATCAACCACTGGTGGATTAATCGATGAATTCTCGAATACGCGGATAGTGACTTAAAACCACGTGGGTTCATTTGACAGCAGCCTTCTCGGTCCTTTATGCGGTACACTCGGGCCACAATCGTTTGTTCACTCGCTGCCGTTAGGGGGCCACCGTTGTTTAGAGGTCAGACTACTCTCCTCCCACCAAGACGAACCGGGTTCGATTCCCGGCGGGGTTGCTCCCGGGCTTTTCGCACGTGGGAAATCGTGCCGGACAATGCTACTGGCCGGCGGGATTTTTTTTTCGGGCATCTCTCGTTTTTCCCCGCCCTTGCATTCCGGTGCTGCTCCACACTCACCTCACTTTATCCTCATCTGCTCTCAAGACCTCCAGGTTAAGAGCCACCCAAATCGCTCCACTCCATTACATTGTGTGAAAAGTTTTATAAACATTTTAAAAGAAATTTAAAACCTGTCCCCTATACTTATACTTAGGGGGAGTGATATTTCGCGAAAAAAATTCGAGACGAGATTGACTTTAAAACACCGTGGTGTCGTCCAGCATTTTTGATTGGCTGAAGCGTGTTCTGGTCCGTGTTAACTGTTTGTGCAAGAATCACGAAGTTGGAGTGTCGGAGTTACGGAATCCTGAGTGGCTCGGTCGAATGCGAAAACGACACCAGTAGCCAATGGCAGTATGACAACAGCCGGGGTGTATACATAGAATTGAAGTCTACTGTGTGCTCCGATTTATTCGCGAAAAATCAGTGGCCCTACGTATAATCCATTCACGATTACTTCGAAATTCTCTGAACCCCTGCTAAAGTTCTACTTCCAAGATATTATTCCGCCATGTGCAAACTAAGCTTTACCATGTCTTGTAAATGACACCAGAGGACAACGCACCGAATTCGTGCGCAATCAGTTGTAATAATATTTGCATGAAAACTATTTCCAACTAGGGGCTACCAAAACAGATGTTTTCTCACTGTTTTTATTCATATTATTTAAAAATGAAAAATAATCATTTAAAAATAAAATATATGTGAAACTTCAATTTATCGAACGGCACGAAACCTTTATGTTAACAGAGGTATAAAAAGGTTGTGATACATGGTATATTTAAGAAATAACTAAACGCGTCATACATAGGGTGATTTTTCATAGGTTTGTTTCGAAACGTGCGAAGAAACGATGAATAGACTATATTAACAGTGGGCACTGCCTCCATGGATCTGCGCGCACGACAGCAGTTATTCTGGGGTCCTTATGAGTAGTCTAAAAATATTCTACGTTGAACAGAGCCCCGAATATACCGCCTTTCCTTTAGGAGGCAGGGTAGAATTTCAAACGTCCAATTTTCTTGCCGCAATTGTGATTGGATTGCAGTATTATGAGCACACCCTGTGTAACTGTGAGCCAGTAAGGAAGCAGCACGAAGGCCTTACGCTACTGCAGTGTACAGTACACACAAACATTACCTCCAGTGCATAAAAGTCTGCGGGTACTAACCTGCTGCCAAAGTATTTCACTAAATACTCCTGCCTCTACATACTAATATCTGCAGAACATCAACACAAGCCTAATCTTGCAACCATTCAGAGAGTGTGTGGTACATAATTAACACTTTGTAAACTATGCTCGAGTGTAGCTCGAGCAAAGCTAGTTTTAAAATATCTTGGTTGTTCAGGACAAAACTCGCATGGATGGGCAAATCATGGTTTGGCTAGTGTTCAACATGACCTCACAGGAACAGGACATTTCAGTGACAATGTTATTGCTAACGATAGAATTTATTTTATTTTTATAGCCACTCAAACGGACATGATGTTTTTAAATGCTTATATAGGATAAAGGAACATTTTATTGGGTCGATATCGGCTCGGCTCTCCATTGGTTGATGACCGGCCAATATAGAAACGCTGTATAGTACAGGGTAGTGTCCGGTCTGGTATGGACCCATAGGACGATGGTGATTTAAAACACAGACACCAACAGTAGTTGATATAGGCGACTCACGTCTAATTTGTCTGAAGTGCCAGTAAAAGTGTGCAGAACTATATGTGTTAAACACTAAACCCACTGATAAAATCTACAGGATGTTGGAAGCTGATCTAGAGAAACTAAGAAACGGGAATCCTTGATAATACTTTTCGCTAATTTTGTGAACGAATATTTAGCCAGCGTGGTGAATTTTTGTCGAAATTTTTTCGCCGCCTAAAATTTCCACTTTTCAGTGCGACGTAAGATATCGCGCTAAGAAAATGTATCATTACATTAAAATATTTTCTCTTAAATTAGTTACTTATCTTTAGGATTTATCTTTCTTTATCTTTCTATATGGGCTCCCAGAAAAATGTGAATTTCCCTTGACGTGTTCAGCAGTAATTTCCGTACCACGATCTCTAAGCCTTTTTAGATCAGAAATTTATGATTTCAGTTGTTGCAGACAAGACATTTTACGATACGTGCTGCACGTAAGCTGGATTCCCACCCGCCATCATGGATTTACCGATTTTTAGCCAAAGTTTCTATTTCAGAAAGTGTATTGAAATTTCCCGCGCGACATAGCCTAAATAACTGCTTCCCAAACTTTATGGAACTGTCACAGCTTCGCTAAACTTATTAATTTTTAGGTGGTAACTGTCGAGGCGAAATGCGAGCTTATTTCTTGCGAACGATTACAAAGGCGACGATATCAACATTAATCGAGAAATGCTGACCGCAGACAATGCACTAGGCAATGCTCTGTGCCCTGTCGTTCCATAAAACATGATACAAAACTGTATTTCCAGAGTATGGCCCAAACTCTATAAAGCCAGGATGGCGGGTGGGGATCCGCCTTAAGGTTCCCGCCTAACTGGCACTTGAACTGCGTTGCAGGGTATTTGAAATCTTGTTTTTTTTTCCTACGAAACTATCAAACCTGCCCCCAGTACGTTTACCTGCGAAAAGGCATCATACCCCAGACGAGGACAGAACAAGGTTCTTCAAAGATACCACGAATGCAGTAAATATTATTTTGGAGTCCTCCAATACAGTCAAAAACTGCTTTTTCATACTGCCGTATCTTAAAACACACTAGCCGGAAACGAGTCAAACTATGATAGGAGCCTGTATTGAACTTTGATGCAGACTTTTCATCAATCAAATGATAGGGTCGCTGCTGGAAGTGCCATAGGTACACGCAGCACTACGAGAACACTGAACGTCGGTTCAGAGCCCTGCGCGTAGCGGCGATGGAGCTGTTCTAGCGCTTGCCAGTGTGGCCCTTATAGATCCCGCACTTCTTGACTAAAAAAAAAAAAAAAAAGGAGAAAAACGATGTAAACAGGCGGGAACCTTAAGTCAACACAACACGTGTTTCTATAACCCAGGCCAGAAACATAGTTTACGAATAATTTACCCGCAGGTAAGATCTTCGACCATTGAACACCGCAGTGTACGGTACAGAACAATAATTGCCTTTACGTGCGTTATGTACACGGTCCTTGAACAGCTCCTCAAAAGGTGGGAACCACTTAGGGTTGGTATTATGTATTTCCAAGCTAGCACCTGCGCCTGCCACGTGTTCTCCTCATCGCGGAGCGTGTAACCAGGGTTATTAAGGGTGCAGCCTACCAGGAAATGTAGTTGCGTGATAGCGCAGCATTGCTAGAGGCGACCCAGCCTACCACATCAGACGCTTTCATCGCTCCTACGCACAAGCCGCTGAACTGGCGTGCATGCTTTCCGTCGACAACTCACCTCTACGAAAATTTTCAACACAGGCCGTGTAATATTGTGGCGTGATAAAAAAAATGAAATTGAAAAACTTATTGTTATTGGCTATTCATTATTAAAATATTTAATTTAAAAAAGCTCAATTAAATTAGTTTGAGTAATATTTACTGTAATGGTCACATAATTGGTTTTCAGCTACGTCTATTTACCGATGCGTATTTTAAATCCATTGAAATTTGTGTGCTGAATTCAAATGTGTTATGCTTTTTTTTTACCGCATCTGGAAATAAAACCGCGTATGGTGCTGCGCATTGCCCAAATTTATTTTAACACATTCAAATAATACATTTGTACAACGTTTTCAGGACTATTTTATATTTTACACCAGCTATGCATATGAGCATCACTAATATATTGTCTAGAAAATGTTTGCTTTATTCACAAACCCAAATTCATATGCATTGCGGCAAACAAGAGGCGTCGACGTGATAATTGGGACAAACTTTTAATTCGGTCCTCCAGAAAATAGCAAAAATTAATTGCTCTGATAGCTGCGTCTGCAAGGGAAATATTTGTAGAGGATATTAAATGGAATTCAGCGAACTCGCGGAACCAACCCTGCTGAAATAATAGTTGTGAAGTATGTACATTTGCTTGGATGCAAGGAAAACAGGGTGATTGAAACAGGCAAACGGCGATACAAACAAGCCTGGTATATCCTGTGCAATGATCGAGTCAATAAAGTGCTTGTGATGTGTTCGTTCGCTCGTGCAGGCCAATTGAAGCATGGTTATTTCCCTACTGAGCTGTGCATTTTGATATTAAAAATTCTTCACATACCTCCATGTTTAGACTACACGGTCTTATTTGCAATCATGCAAATATCGATTGGCCATTGTTTGCTTGCTGTCACAGTGGAGGGCAATGACTGGCCGTACATTTTGATGTAGTAATTTTCATCTCCGCCGGATTTGGTTGCATGGGGGGATTGCACTTTCTTCCAATCGGTTTATCTCTATTGTAGCTGCTTAATCCGTACATTTTTGATTAACTGCCTATAAAATAATGTTCCTCCTGATCACTGGCCTTGTGCTTTTTGTCAGCAGAAATAATTATAGCGATAAAAATTACGAGGAAGGGTTAAAGTATGTTTTCACTTGAACTATTTACCTTACCGTGCAATGCAAACAAAATCTACACTGTTGATTATTAATTACGTTATATTTGATGTAATATATTAAGTTCAGTACTACTTTAAAGCTTAATAATTTTACACTCATTGCCATAAAAATTTGCGCACGAAGAAAGAACAATTAGATTTTTTAAAAAGTATTATTGCAATAGTACAGACACAAAGAAGAAATTATTCGTTCAATGAGACTTGTGTCCACCTGACTACGGCACAGAATAACGAAAAATTGTGTACCTTGTCACGTCAGTTCGTTCCTGAAGTAATGCGTTGGTGCTAACTGGTATAAAACGGAAGATAACGAGAGTTTATCATGGGGAAGATTTTCCCACGACTTATTAAATATTACTTCCAAATTCAAAACGTTTTGACATATTGCAGGAAGTAGAAATTGAGTTGAGAGTTAAGTTGCGGTATTTAGACGGCTCTTAACAACAAGCCTTGAGAGCCGCTGAGGGTGAAATGAGGTGAGAATGGAGCAGCACCGGAATACAAGGACGGGGGAAACGGGAGTTCAACAAGTAAACCCACCTACCAGCGGCTTCATCCGGCACAAATCCTATTTACGAAAATCTGGGAGTGACTTGGCCAGTGATTGAACCTGGTTCACGTTATTAGGAAGGCCAGTAAGCTAACCGCTCAGCCACCGCGGTTCCAGGAAGTAGGAAACTTAAGTCCCCTCACTACGTCCTTGCCCCTAGGACATGGCAAGTTGGACAATAAACAGTCTGCAAATCAAAACCTCAAAAACAGGAAAAACCCATGTTCAAGCTGAAGAAAATTTGAACACATGAATCAGAAATATACTTAAGATCAGTGTTAACTTTCAAAAAGTAAAAATCATGAGATGTTTCAGTAATACTTATTATACGTACTTTGTTTTTGTTTTCTTTAATGTTTCATTTGTACTACAATGATCTCTTTGGTTATTTTACTTAGAGTACAATTATCTCTTTGCATAAATAAACAATTTAAAAAAAAATAAAACAGACATATAAAAGTATTATTTTACAAGTTACAACTAAGAACAATTTTCAAAAGATTTCAAATTACATTACATTTTTACTTTGACCAATACATAGGCCTATGAACCTCCATGATGATTAATAAGAGAAAAGCTACAGTAAAGAATTTAATCCCTCCGCACAAGAGCGATACTTCAAGTATCCAACAGTTTACTTTGAATCTTTCAGTTTATACTGCTGAATGAACATGAAGTTCAGCCAAAAATATAAGTGCAGATAAAACTAAAACTATACCAACACTATCATATATTTTCTCTTCTCTGGTCATATGGTCAGAGAGTACACCAAAAATATTTATTATTCTTACTGGTCGAAATAACATTTATTTAATTGCCAAAGTTAATAATTTTATTTTGTTGTTTACAAAACTGACAAAAATATGGATATTTTCCTTGACTTGTACGGCATCATTATGTTGGACAAACATAAGCCAACGAACAATATATCTTTTTTTTTTTAATACCAACTTGATTCAATTTTCTTTAAGAAATTCGGTATAAAATCTCATGGCCAAATGAGCTCCAAACGAGGCCAATACATTACGCCTCTAGATTATTCAAAAAGATTGAAGATTCAAGAAAAACATATTTTTTGGGAATTGTATGGCTGAATGAGCTCTCAAATACCACGTGGAAAATGTACCTCTGGGGAAAAACAAACTCCCATTTAAAATTGTACTTTATTAGTTCATGGTTGACATTATTTTCAGTAACTTCATTTTTAAAAGGTATTCCAAGTTTTTGCTTCTCTCGTGATCCAAGTATTCTCAAAGAAATTATTCATTAAAACTTTTCTCGTGACTCAGGATATCAAATATGCCTGCTCCAATTTTGCCATAAGGGCCTTGCAGAAATTTTCTTCTTTTACGAAATCATTACTTAACTTGCTGGGTGATCTCCTTCTGGGGTAGTAGCAATCAGACGCCGATCCAGAGATTGCACCCATATTATATAAAATTCAAAAACTATTCCCCTGGAAGAGGTATTCGAATACAGCTGGCCAATGGAAAATAGATGGGCATATTATGAGATGTCTGTCGAGGGTAAGCATTGCCCTTTATAGAGGTTCCATTATTACAGTCCAATAATTCCGTCGGGAGCATAAGCATGCCCATGTATGGGGTGCACACGTAATCCCACGTCACAACACTTCCGTCGTGCAGGGCAGGTTGCAGGAAGTGATGTCACGCTGTGCGCGAACGCCTAGCGGGCCGCCCACTGGCCAGCTGGTGGCTGAAGTCACAGGAATAGTTCATCGAAGCTCCGCACGACATGCGTGAAGCAGCACATAGCAGGATCGCGCTCGCCGGTAGTGCTCTACACGAGCAGGTGCATAGTTGGACGCCGATCCGCTGCTTGAAGTCCGCCCAGCTGAAAGCGATGTTGAATGCAGCAGTCCACCCGGGCTGCGTCGTGATCAGGTACCATAAGAACAGCAGGTATGTGGTCGATGGCACGCCTTCCTCATAATTTCGGGCAGGTAGAATAAACAATTTTCGTGATGATCAGCAGTAATTTTTTTTTCTTCAAGCAAACTCCGTGTTCAAAAAAACATAATTCTTCGGGTGAGGCGTCACACCATTTTTTCCCCACCAATGTTCTATGAACCCTTTCAGGCCCGATTTAATTATGGATCCAATGTTGCAAATCAGAAAATAAATATTATTCATGTTGTAGTTTAATTCGACACAGCACTTGTTTCGTTGACAGCCAGTGAAATCTAGGTGGGCTTTGCTTTCGCTTGTAGAAACAGGAACCAATAATAACGTAGTATGGTATTATGGTTTTCAAATCAGTTACTCACAGTGAAGGTCATTGGACACTGGACCTCGTACTGCAGAGTAGTGGTCATAAATAACCTTCATGAGTGTTATGCGTGCAATAATGAGCACTGGTTCTTAACTGGTTAAGTAACAGCTAGGTGAATTAGCAGGTCCGTGTTAAAGCACGACGCAAGCTCTCCTGGGAAATCACAGCTTTGTGCAACCCATGTATGTCGGAACACTATGACATGTGATAATTATCCAGACCATCACGCCATTAGTTGGGAGTGGGCCGCTGTCAAGAGAGACATGAAATTCAGCACTCACTTGCACTCCTCCAAATTCTGGCACTGTAGTCATCTGTCCACAGAGAAAAGGTGATTCTTCCCTAAAGACAATATGTCGTCAGTCATTACCACACCACATTGTTCTTTGATAACAGCGAGATGACTAAATAGGTCGAAAGGACTTCTTGCTCTCATATTTTTCTGCGTCTGGAAATGTCAATTGTAGAGAAACACTACTCTGTTAAAGTTTTACATATCGCTGGGTGATGGACAAGGAAATCGCTGGTTCTATTCTTGTCTCTCTGACAGTGAAATCATTCTCTCTTCTGATCTGTCAGGACAATCCAGAATGGATCCACCGTGCATGTTACTTTCATGTTTTTTTTCTTATTCCTGACACAATCTTACAGATGTCTGAATAGCCTAGGGAAAGATTGCTCGACGCAAGTCCATCCTGCCTTTCACAGCCGTACCATCCAGCCGTGGTGACTGAGCAGTTAGACTGCTCGCCTCCAACCAAAGCGAACCGGGTTTAATCCCCGGCTGGGTCACTCCCGGATTTTCGCAAGTAGGAATCGTGCCAAACTATGACGCTGGTTGGAGGGTTTTCTCGGGGATCTCCCGTTTCCACTGCCCTTGCATTCCGGCGCTGCTCCACTCTCACCGCATTTCACCCTAATCGGCTCTCAATATCTCGTTGTTAAGAGTCACCCAAATATATCTCCCTCTCTCCCCGTATGGCTGTCTCGTACGTCTTCTTGGCGTGGCTCTCGTTTATTTACCACGTACGACTTTAATGCAGTTTTGCATGTGTCATTGTGTACAAAAATTAAACAGTTTACATATTGCCTTTGCCCGTTTATTTACAATTTTTACTGTTATCGAGTGGTTTTACATGTAGCGCGAAGTTTCATGGTAATGACTGCACATCAGTTGGTCGGATGTTATGTCGTCCCAGCAGGGTTAAATTAATATTAAGTACAAAATAATAATTTTCTTTTGGGCAGTATCAACTTTCCCGTCATTGCACGTATTCATATTATTTATTATGATTTTATGGTAATACCTTGCATACGAGGGTTGCCGTCGCTGGAAGTAAGGAGTTCCGCCGCTTCCGAAATAAGGTCCCTCCCCTCCAGGCAAATATTTATTTGCAGGCTTACATAGCAGACACGAACATGCAAGACTTAATACGCTAAGACCATCATATAAAACTAGTTCTGATCAATATTCGCTAAAGAAATCCCATCAAGCTGGTGAACTGTAAATCGGTTTGTTACGTGCAACTCTCTGAAATGTGTGTCAACGGATGTGCAAAAATGAACCATACATATTTTAAAAACATAAATCGGCAGTATATCACACTTTGTAACTGCAAGGCCCGCAGAAGACAGACGCCTGTATAATGGTGTAACTGGAAAGACCGTGAAATAAAACGTTTCGTTCTTTGGATTTTTTGGAACACGGTTGTTACGAATAAGATTTTAAGTCAAGTCATACCTGAACGGGGCTATGGGCGTAGCTAAATAATGAGTCAGTGAAAAGTTAGAGCACAAGTGTGTAAAATGGGGTTTATTAAACATGAGAATTATACAATAACTATTGATCTGAGGAGCTTAGATGGGATACGAAGGGGCTAATTAATTATAATAAGTTTTATTACCGCACGTCAATACTATTATAATCTGGTTTGAAAAGTCCCCACTTTGTTGATGTTGCCGGAGGCTGATTCTAGGAGGCGGTTAACGACGGCCGGACATACCCATCTCCACGTATTCTTGGTCCGCTGCCCCGATGGCAAAAGGTCTCGCGCCCAGGGTTACGCTCGCCTATTTCGGGCGCGCTGTTTAGAATTTTGGGCCCCGTTTACTGGCTGGTGGAGAGGGTTTCTACAACTGTCTTTTGCAGGGTGTTAATACAATCACGCTCGCGCCCTGGTTCAATGTTTGAAGGTGTGATCAGGCAGGACGTTTAGCTAAGGCCTGATCACTTCATAACACGGTGTATACGTACATTTTATCTCATGTGAATACAATGTGTCGTCACGAAAGTATAAACCTGACATTAAAGCGATGACTAGAGCCACGAGTATTTCGCGGATTGATTTCACATGAGGCTAAACTTGACAGTATTCTATGCATTGGAGACACTATCGTTTGTTTATAGGTTGCATCGAATAAGTGAGACCTTGGTACATGTCTCTTCAACACTAACTCACACTAATGCTTCCTGCTTACTTCTAGCTCACAGTTAAACATGACGTGTCTTATTAACTGCCGTCCAATCACAATGGAAGGTGAAAAGGACCAAGTGTCTGAAGTCTATCTCGCCACAGAATGAGTTCTCTTAATACTCGGGACTCTAGCAATGACTTACGTCATAGTCAGAGGTAGTGAAATTTCGCGAAAAGATTTCAAGACACGTCATATTTCAAAACACTGTAGCGTAGTTTATATATCTTAATTGGCTGAATTACTTTTCAATACGTGTTGACTGTCTGCACACGAATCACGTAGGAGCCGTGCCGATATTGCCGGATTATGAGTGGCCCGGTCAAATATGAAAACGCCTTTTTTAAGCAGACAGCAGCCAATGGCAAGAGACAAACTGCTGTTGGCTGTTTATAACATTGAAGTCTACCGTGTACTGAAATTTATTCGCGAAAAATCACTAGCTCTAGTCATAGCTAGAGACCCAAGAATTTCGCGGGTATATTTGGCAACAAGTTAGACTCCATAGTCCTTTGTGAACTTGAGCATTAGTTAGTTGTTCATTGGCTGTTTCTCCATTTTAATCACTGACCAGGTAGCAGGGGATTTGGTCCTGGTTTACCCTATAGGTTCGTCATTGGTAGAAAATCGTCCGGGGTGTTTTCTAACAATCTGTGGTTCAATAGAAGCGAAACTTCGTGGTACATGCGGATATACTTTAACATGTCCTTAAATTAACTCGAGAAATTCTCGGGTCTATAGTCACACAGGTATCAACTGCTTATTGGTTGATTGTTGTGGTAGTAAAAGGAGGTGGTTGGGTGCACAATTTATTGCATGTTTGTTGTTGGCTCATTTATCTCCAGGAGGTGTCGAACAACACGTCGATCAATTACAAAATGTAACATGAACGTACACGTGTGTGAACTCCAACTTGTCTAGAAATGAACCCACGAAATACTCGGTACTCTAGTCACACCACAAAATATTTTAGAGTAAATAAGTGAAACAGTCACTTATTCTGCAAACTCCAGCCGCACACGCCAGTAAAATGGCTTCGCTGGCCAACATCATGTCGGTAACACCGTTAGCCAATCACCGCCTGGTAACTCGACTCCTCACCCAGTAGCAGAGTCAAAAGAGTATCTTTTGCGGCACGCGGTAGTCAACCAGAGACACGATGACCGTTCCTAGAGCCTTGCGCAGCCAATCAGGAATTTCCGCATGATTTCATTTATGTTTCCTCATCTATTCTGTGGTCATAGGTTGCTACATCTCTCTTGCCACTTTACCGATAAATTAGTACTGCAGGGACAATTAGTTCTGTTTTTACCATACACAGGAATATGCATGTAAATACTTATTCCCGAAGCCGAGTGATTGCGGCCCTAGTACTATGGGCCTAATTAATAAGAAAAAAACCGTTATAAAATAGGTGTGTCGGCAATACCTGGTAAGAAAGAGTTCCTATGAAAAATATTATTAAAAAAAGTGCGCACGAATGCGGTGCGTTGTCCCTTTGCTGTAACTGCCCAGACTCTGTTGAGCTTTGTTTGCATAAGGCGGAGGCAGGGCTTCAGGAAAGTTGGAAGTAATCGTGGATGGACTATAGCTAGAGACCTGAGGAATTCGCGGATTCATTTTGGGACAAGCTATAATTCAAAACACGTGTGTTAAAATGACAATCCATTGGTCCACACGGTGTATGACAACTCCTGGAGAACTGTGGCCCAATCGTTACCTTCCACTGTGACAGCAGACAACAAATGCACAGTTAACATCTGCATAGTTGTGCATAAGACTGTAGAGTCTAGCCTGCAGGTAATTGAACTCGTGAATTTTTCAGGTCTCTAACTAGGGGCACCGGTTTTTTGCGAAAATATTTCAGGACAAGTTGTGTTCCAATCCACTATAGTTCAGACCCACTTACGTGATTGGCTCGTTTGAATTGCTACGCGTATAATCTGTCTGTCCGCGAATCTCAAGATAGTCATCATCGGAGAAACTTAATTCTGATTGGCTCCCTCACAAAACAGACTGCCTTCAGACAAAGACAAGCGGCCAATAGTCAAACGAAGACTGCAAGTGTACACACAGGATATCGTAGTCTAGCATCCGTGTTGATATTGTCACGAAAAACAGGTGGGGCTCCATCTCTAACTATAGCATGTTACCGAATGAACATATTTAGTGCTTTCCTGGTGACACTTTAAATGCTCGGTTTATTACTTGCAAGTTAATTTGTACATTTCTCACTCCTGCGCCGACGTTGCAAAGACGCGAGTGACTACGTCGAGGTATTTAATACAAGTTGCTCTGGGAGATCATTCGACGGAAGTTCCTGGCTATTTCTAAGAAAAGCGTCTCTCGAAAAGAAACTCAGTGCACCCATTAGTAGAGCTACGAAATATGAAACGGTCCTTGCCGTAAATATCTTTGCATTGTTGTGCCATCGTATTGTTATGACAGGGCTCAGGGCGATCGTCGTAAGCGCTTCTAAACTGGAAAATGTACCAGGGAACAACGTAGCTCGCTTAAACTTTTTGATACATGTTTGTAGTACAGGTTTTTTTTAGATGACTCTGAGATTTATTTAATTTTATTTCAGCAGAAACTGTTCAATGTAAGTAGAAATAATAAAAATAAAATAATATGGTTATAACAACAACGTATTTCAATGTCCCTGTACAAATAACTAATTTGTTTGTGGCAAACAAACTTTGTTAGATTCAACAAAATATTTTTTGTCAGTGTTAAGAGGTTTTATGGCTGAGAGTATTTGTGACACGGCGTGAAAGACTCTTTCAACCAATAGTAACATTTCAAGGTCAGAGTGACCAAACACCTGTAACACAGTTACACAGGCACATGTCCTCGTATAGAGCCATCAGCCAACGAAATCACAAGTCGTGCTCAGAAACTTATAGGGCAATGACGTCTAGCTTGTCCCAAAATAGTAACGCGAATTATACAGGTCTCTAGATGTGAGTAATGTTTGAATATTTGGCCATGCTTTTTACATTTGCATTTGCGCTGGGACACTTACTTTCAATTCGCGATTTAAGGTATCTCGGGGCAAAGACTTACACGGGTGATTTCATTCTGCTACGTGACTCAAGTGCCGTGTAAGTTGACAACTGAATATCTTCACGCCGTTGCCTACCTCCACTCAACGGTCCTAAGTGCAATCATGTTTTCTTTAGTCTCAATGATTACCGGGCATCACGCTCATCTGTTTAAAGGCACACGAGATGAAAAATAACACTGACAAAAGCGATTTTATAAAAACTTTAAATGGAATGAATGTGTTATTACAAATTATTATTTTGTTATATTATACTTCAGGAAAACTGCTGCTTCTTTGAACTGTTCCTTTTGTCGTATTATTGTATTACTGTATTGTATTGTATGACTCGGTTGCACGGCATTTACTGTAGACATAATTTTAAAACCCTTCAACAAACCCAGAAACGTCATTTTCACTCTGCTGCTTCTCGTTGGTAGAACAAGAACATAATTTTGGGGATGGCGCACACTTTTCACGTATTTACATACGTAATTTCGTTTGCACTTATTAGTGATATTATACAAGGAAATAATTTTGAATATTATTTTTCGTAATTCACCAGGACGCATTTATAGAATCAGCGTAAACAGTACAACCGTTCCGTAGTCTTCCAGCGAGTTTGTTAATTTATTTTTGTAAAATATATAAAAAACTAAGTTATATTTTGGTATCAAATATTTATTTTACAATTTCGTTTTCATCATCATTAATTTTAACTGCACAATATCGCATATCGCTGCTCGAACTCTTAGACTATCTGTTATATGTACGAACATTAAATGTATATTTACAAAAAAATTCATTATTTGAAAAATTTTGTGTAGCAAATACTGTTTTTATACTTGTGAGATGTCAACACACACACACACACACACACACACACACACACACACACGCACACACACACCATTGTATGTTGGGGAAAAAATGGGGGGGGGGGGGGCACTGTCCCTAGTAACGCACCTATGAAGGTGAAAACGTACAGGATAGTTCAGAGAACTTATTAATGACATTTCCATCAAAGAGTTGTAAAATAGCTACTGAAGTCATATGCTTCACGCTGCCCAGCAAATAAATAAATAAATACATGAATAAATAAACAGTTAACAATTACCAGTTTTACTTTCTTCAAACATGCACTCGTGTTGGAGTAACAGCAGCACATCTTCACTCTGAATTTTCAAACATATGCCACGGGAGAGTTACGAGGGTTAGGGTGATAATGATAAGGCGTTGCCTTGCAGATTTCATCAGCTTCTGTACCTCAGCAACTGAGGTTGCAGTATTTTTAGGGGGCAGGCAGTTTAAATTCGCATTTGTTTATCTTGGACAACTAAAATTTGGTTCACACCAAGTTCCTTAAGGTGATATTTCATTTTTTTATTTGGTTATCTGAAAGAGCTTTCGAAAAGTGGCCCGTTAAATTTTCCGAATTCTGCAGAACACTAGCATTTTTGCTCCTAATTTTTTTTTCCAGTTAAATTGTATTTAGTGCAATCTGTATGGTTTGCAGAACGTACTGACTTAGTACGAGTGCGATGTATTAACAGGTGAGCGAGTATTGACAATCTGTATGGTTTGCAGAACGTACTGACTTAGTACGAGTGCGATGTACGAACAGGTGAGCGAGTATTGACAATCTGTGTGGTTTGCAGAACGTACTGACTTAGTACGAGTGCGATGTATGAACAGGTGAGCGAGTATTGACAATCTGTATGGTTTGCAGAACGTACTGACTTAGTACGAGTGCGATGTACGAACAGGTGAGCGAGTATTGACAATCTGAATTTTGTTAAGGAAATAGGTGTTAGACTTTTTCGTAAATATGTTTTTGTTCATTCAAGTGAAACTGTTAATATTAATTTAATACATAGTTCAAACCATAAACTGTAGACGAAAAGTTGTTTTTGTTCCTTTCGTAGCTTGTAACACAAATGAAGTATGCCGCGCTTAGACTCGTAATTCAACTTTTTGAACCTACCTATAACACTTTTGTGTCGGAATTTGAGTGTTATATTTTGAAAACTATAATGATTTGACAACTAACAACTGCATTAAGGGGATACTTTTTGAAACCTCTAACAGATAACCGGAATAAAAAAATAGAAATATCACCTTAAGCAACCCGCCTACATAAAGCTGTTTTCCGCGCCTGAGCCCTGAAGCTCGAGAGTGACAAAGGCTACACTGCTAGGCGCGTAAAGTACACCATCGCCGCCATTTGTACGAGTTTTGAACTTGCATGGAGTGTTTTGGTCGCACTGCGTGTACACTGTTTAAAAAAAGGTTCCTTCATTTTACGGAAAAGTGCTAGTAAAACTTTATCCAGAGGTGCCCGTAAACTCATCGTAAAATTACGGACACAATGATTTTCAAAAACTGACTTTCCGTAAAATTCATGGCACCTCTACGTTAATTCCCTAGATAGTTTTCTGTAGTTCTAGTTTAAATAATTCTTAATATCAATTTTATTTTAATTTTCATTATGTGGGTGTTCTACTGTGTATAAAAATATATTTAAGAAAGTTGGAATTACTTATACTTAACCAAGATTTGAAAACGAATCAAGAAATTACAAGTTCACGACTCTAACCACTTACCTACAATGATCATGTGGTGAATCTGGAATTACTTTTGAATTTCTATATTAGTCACATAAGCAACTTTATTTAGTTTCTGTTTAAGTTAGTATATTATAAGTGTTGCTAAGTATTACACACGCCCGTTGCTACTTTAAATTCTAATGTTTTAAAGAACAGGTCTTAGTGACATGGATAAACTTAACTGCCGCAGAAACGATAATTTTCTGGTTACAGTGGCCAAGAAAGTTTCGTGTAGACTCGGCATTGTTCGTGCCTGAAACCCGAAGTTATAGGAAATACGGAGATCTTCCGTAATTTGTATTTACGCACTCAACACCGCATTTCGTCATTACGTATTACGTTTCCGTATATTTATTGTGCCTTTACGTAAAACATTTTTTAACAGTGTACCTGCGGGACTTTAAATGGCGGCCCCATCATTTTGCTGTCAGAGAATTTCGTGGCAAAGGTTCATCTCAGGGATGTTGACTAGTATTGTTTATATCTGAGGCGTACATTTTGAGATACAGGGCTTGGAATAAGCCGTTTTTAACTATGTCTGAGAACTCTGAGACAAGTGTTTCCAACGCGCGTGACGTTCTGAAGGCAGTTAACACACTGCGTTCTGCACACATTTACTGGAACTTAAGACAAATTATAAATGAGTCACCTATATCCACTACTGCTGGAACACCTATTCTGTCGGTGTCTGTGTTAGAACTCAACATCGTCCTATTGCTCCAAACCACACCGGAAACTACCCTGTTCTTTACAGCGTTTATTATTGGCCGGTCATCAACCAATGGAAAACCGAGCTGATATTGTCTCAACAAATGTCCTTTATCGTATATAAGGATTTACAGTGAATCGTGTCCCAGTGAGTGGTTATAAAAAAATGCTATCGTTAGCAATATCATAGTTACTGAGCTGTGGTGTTCTTGTGAGCTTATGTTTGAACACTAGCTGAACAAAGACTGCACATCCATGCGAGTTTTGTTCTGAACAACAAAGAAATTTTGAAATTAACTTTCCTCGAGCTACACTCGAGCATAGTTTGCAAAGTGTTCACAGTTCGCGTCTGAAGTGTGTTTTATTTTCGTATATAAGCACCTTAAAGCATTTTCAATAGTTTCGTGGGGCGAATATGTATTTCAAATACTCTGCAACTCGGTTCATGACCCAAGTGGGTGGGAGCCTTTAGTCAGGTCAACTTTGCTGGCAAAGGATTTCGCCCACATAAAATATTAACACTCATGTTCCAAGACCTTATCTAAAAATGGATGGCTACTATAAATTAGAGAAACAACGTCACGTTTTAAATGAGATAACGACTGTAAAATTATGAATTTCTTTCATTTATTAACCAAAGTTATTTGCAAGGGCGTAAAATTTCCCAGTTTAACTACAAGCCATTTCTTTTATTGTAATTTTGCTACATGCGACCAGCATCGGACTGGGCCAATGTGCCTAGGGATAGGAACATTTAGCGAATTCATTAATTTCAGAACAAGATAGACGTCAAACACATATACACTGAAGTCACATTTGCAATTGAATCACACTTTTTTAGTAGAGATGATGGAAAATAGCAAAAAAATTTTTGAGCCAACATATCTTCTAAAACACCCTAACATGTATATTCTTTCGTGATTGGCTGAACAAGGTTTCGAATCGGCTAAGCTGTTTGTAGACCAATCACGAACGTTTTGCCTGGTAGTATCAGAATCCTCATTGCCCCAGTGAAATGGGATAGGAGCTTCATACGTGTATTACGGCCAATAAAGAACTAAAACTGCCGGACATGTGTACAGCACGTTGAATACTAGCAAACAGTCCACTTTTCCCGCGATAAACCACCATCTCTATTCCCTGGACTCCTCTGAGCCAATAGCAGACTTGCAAGGAAACACCTTGCGAATCCCATAACCGCCTGGTATGGCGCAACAGCCAATGAACACACAGCTGAGGCTCCAGTAAGCACAGGAATGAGAAGTCTAACCTACAGGTTATTGAACTCGCGCAAATTTTCCTATCCCTAAATATACCGTATCATAAGGTCACTTTTTTATTTTTTTCGAGATAAATTATTTACAGGTACACTATACTTCAATTTCGTAAGTTGTACACTTGCAAATTTAGTTTCGCTATTGCCCACGTGTCTTTGTGAGAAAACGTTTTATACTCGACTGGGCCAATAAGACTTAAGTTTACCCCGACACCGAAAGTGCGTGAGTGGCTGACAGAGACGCGAGACGAGTGAAATTGTTTCTCGACTAACGTATTTTGCAGTACAGCTAGTCCTGAATACTTTTGGCGAAAAACAGGCGGCCCTATTCGTAGAGACCCAAGAATTCTGCGGGTTCATTTAGAGACAACTTAGAATTCACACACATGTTACGTTTGTAATTGGTGGACGTGTTTTTTTTTTTTTTTTCACACATCCTAGAGATAAATGGGCCAATGACAAACATGCGATAAATCGTACGACTAACCGCCGCATTTTATTACACAAACAATTGACCGGTAAACAGTTGATATCTGCGTGAGAGTATATAACGCTGTGAAGTCTAGCTTGCAGGACACTGAACTCGAGAATTCCTCGGGGTCTCTGCCTACACATATCCTTCTCAGAGCTAAATTAGAACTCTCTGCAATTCGCGCGCAGCGGTTTTCTGGCAGTTTCGGAGTCTACGTGAGCTGTCAGAGACTCGTCAACGTCGCGAGTGATGAAAAACGGGCAGGGTCGGGTGATTTTTCTCCCTCTTCAACCGGGTCGCAGCCATTCCTCTCGCGCACGCCACTGGCATGCTGATGTTTATTACGCTGCTCCGAGTGGACGACGTATCTTAACACCCGCAGCCGCTGTCGACACATTTCATGCGTTACTTGCGGCTCAAGGGCCAAATTAATTAATTTCCAATCATGCTATAGTACATTCACGATTTGTTCACACTTTCCGAAACAAATCTTCGAACAATCACCCCATGTATGGCGTGTCTGGTTGTTTTGTACCACAAGCGTTTTATACTTGTGTTATCATAAAAGTACTTTATTTTTTGCCACATCGAACTTTTACTTATATTATGTTTATAAATTATAATATTTCATTTATAATTAACACAAATAAAAGCAGGTAAAAATAGATGCGTTGGTATAATGCCAAGTAAGAAATAGTTCTTATGCAAAATATTATTATACAGAATGCGCACGAATTCTGTGCGTAATCCATTTGGATAAATCATCTATAATCGGTTTAGCTCTGTTCGTGTGAGGCGGAGGAATATCCTGGAAGTATAATTTCAGCAAGGCTTCAGTAAACTTGTAAAATACCATGAGTGGACATTGTAAGCGTCCCGCCAGACAATCAAGAAATTTATTTCTACGTTTGTGTTAACGAAATGGCTACTTAAAAATTAGTGGTCCGAATATATTTGCCTTAGAATCGTTGCTTTCGCGTTTACGCCTGTCTCAGTCCGTGTCCGAACTGACAAATTTCTTTATTTCGTTATTTTGTAAATTCGTGATTTCGTAGGTGTCAATTCGAACCTTGTCGACAGTCACTTGTTTAGAACTGGCGGCAACATATTATTACATTAATAGTGCAAAATATTTTTATCTAAATTTAATGCTTAAAACAGATGTAATAATCCTGCAATGACTGGAATACTACGAATACGTTATTAAAAAGAAAATAATAAATTTTGCAATAACGACTTTAAAAATTTTTTTTTTCTGTATATATACAAAGCACAGCACTTACTTTCTTTTTTAAAAAAATTCCTAGTGGATTTTATGTACAGTTATTAGTTTTAAAAGTCGTTTTATTTACGCATTCGCGCGTGTTTTTTTTAAAGAAAAAACAAACATGGCGTTGATCTTGTCGTTTTGTATTTTTGCTAACATCCGCTATCTACAAAATACGAAACACCAAATTATTAAATACGTCACCATTTTTGTATACAAAAGCGGGTAACGTGTTCATTTTGTCAACAAAATCTGCCCATTTGAACACATCCTCAGTAAATTAATATCCTGGAAGTACAACTTTTTTGCCAGAAAATATATTTTTTTTTAAATATATCAACGCGTTGGTTTTTTTTATCTTATTAAAAAAATTCAAAAATGTTAAAAAATAAATTAATTAATTAATCGTCTATATTTAGAGCTTGCCTGCACAGTTTCCCTAAGAGGCATGAGAAAAATCAATCTATAGAGTCGTAGTTAGATCTACGGACTTTCATTGCGTGTAAGAAATCGTTCTGTTACAGATCTAATTTGCACAAGATAGCGTGATGACGGAAGCGCTGCCTGCCGGTTCAGTGCCGTGCTCTATGATTAGAAGCCCGGAAATTTCTCCAGTTCACTGGAGGACAAGATTGACTGCAAGCACCGGCACATCTGACTTCCTTTCAGTTGCACAGCAGTTTTTTTTTTTTTTGAGCTACGCCCTGGACGACTTCGAACCAGTAACCCATAAGTAGAGACCCGATAATTTCGCGGGTTCATTTCCAGACAAGTTGTAATTCACACACACATGTACGTTCATGTTACGTTTGTAATTGGTCGACGTGTTGTTTGACACCTCCTGGAAATAAATGAGCCAATAACAAACATGCAATAAATTGCGCGCCCAACCATCGCCTTTTACTACCACAACAATCAACCAATAAAAAGTTGGTATCTGTATGAGAGTGTATAATACTGTGAAGTCTAGCCTGCAGGTCAATGAACTCGTGAATTTCTCGGGGGGGGGGGGGGGTCTATTAATCAGCAAGGAAGACTTCCTTAAGAGGAGTAGTTCATGCGGTTTATGGAGGGAAGTCGAGGAATAATTAATGAAGCAAAATTAATTAATTCAGGAGGGAATTTACTGATTCAGCTTACAATAATTACAGTGTGATGTGGCTAGTGGGGTTAGGGTGTCTGGGGCAGGTGTTAAGTACTATCTGTTAAGGGAGGACGAGCATGTAAGGGGGCTCCGGGTTCGCTCTCTCACCCTGGCGTAAGACACTCACCCACAATCGCAGCTCGGAGACCGCCGTTCAAGGAGAACCGACGCCGACTGAAACCTCGGCCCTTAGCCGCCGTGTCCACCACACTTCTCATTCACTCCCTCCTTCTCCGATATCCTTGATTCCTATTGGCTCTCCCTTGTGGCCTGCCGTTAGATGTTGATGAGATTGCCGCAACCCCACTGTGTCAGCCATACGCAGATATTCTACGTACTTCTGCAGATTCCTGCGTTGTAAGTCTTTGCATCACAGTCCGCGTTGTTTGTGAACATTGCTTTAACAGCAGTCGTTAGCCCCGTCCCTGCCTTACCCTGCCTCGCTTCTTGTTACACCAGGAAAGCTAAACTACAGCCACAATACACCGCAAGGGTGTATTGTTCCTAAAATCCCCCAAAAGGCCCTAGTTTTACGTGCCGCTGCCGGGGAAACATCTCTTAATTGGCAATTTCTGCCGTATATTACATGTCATTCTCAAAACACTCGGACTTTGTACCATGTGAACTTTGATAACCTCATATGAGCTAGTGTATATGTATTTGTTATGTTATTATATACGTATGGGATCATATGAGATATAATGTATATTAAAGTAACTGAGGCTCGAGTACACACTCGACTGTGGAGTCTAGCTTGCTGCCAAATGAATCCGCTAAATCCCGTGGTCTCTAGCTATGTTTGATTGACGTTCATAACATGCATGAATTGTTCTACCTGTAGGTCAAACTCCTCAGTATTCTATATTCGCTGGCGAGACCTGAGTTTGTTCATCGACTGCTTCACAGTGAATATTCTTTTTCATCGTTTAGGATAGGTTTCGCTTGATGACGTCGCCTTATTTCCAGCTGCTCTCTAGGGCGTGTTGAACTAACTGTGGTCCAATGAATAACGCAACATAAATATACAGTTGTTTCAATTCTACTGTGGTACCAAATAATTTTGCAAAATTCGCTAGTCTTTATTAAGTGACGTTGTCGAAGATATTTCTAATGGCTTCTTTGTGATTGATGTACCGCCTGAAGGTAGGAGGTCCTTTTCCTCGCTGGCTGTGAACCAAGAAGTAATCATACCCGGAATGAGGACGACGCTAGCCATATTCTGGGTAGCGCGTTACGGAACGACAGCGGAGGAATATCCTTACTTCAGGACCTATTTTCGCAGTGTGAGACCTTACCGGAGAAGACTTCGAGTCAGTGAAGATATTTGAGTGGCCCTTAACAACGATGTATTGAGAGCGGATGAGGGTGGAGCGAAGCGCGTATGGAGCAGCGCCGGAATGTAACGGCGGGGTAAACGAGAAATCCCCAGTATTGAACCCGGTTCTTTTTGCTGGCAGGCGAGTAGTCTATCTACTAAACCACCGCGGCTCCGAAGAAGACCTTAAGCGTCCCCCACATACTGATGGGTCGATGCAGTAAGTGGCGCACAGCTGTTGCCTGGACGGACATTAAAGGTGAACAGCAGTACTTCGATCTCGCCACTGATGGATGTTAGCTCGAGGGTCTCATTGAAGATATGGTAAAACATTAAAAGTGCACAAGTATAGCAGCCAGTACGCCATTCTTGCGGTTTCCGTTCTCGTCGACTGATGTGTTAGCTGGTGCTACAGGATGTTCACGGTAAACTGAGCACTTTTGAAACACCTACTTACAATCTACTTCTCAGATTTCGTTTCATCCTTCCACCATATATAAATTTAACACTGTCGTTTGTCTGATCACTATATTCATGCGGCGATCACATAAAACTGTGGAATTATTAGAATCGTACATGTTTAATAAATCTACTCGTTCTTACATATGGAAGCATTAAAAAAAGCAGAAATAAAATGAAACTATTTCAGTGTCAAGAAATGTTTACCTTGCAGTATTTGTTCAGCGTTTAAACATGTAAGTACTTTCCCTTCGTAGTTACCAACTTTAATGGAAGCATGTCCCTCAGTAAGCCCGTTAAAATGTATGCCAGGTAATAGCAGTGAGATGTTTCCTAGGTTTATTTTAAAAGTGTTCACTTTTTCGTGAACAGCCTTTACCTACGCCGAGTACGTCTCAGTCCTCTGTTGCCGGGCTCTTGACACAGAGCACACTCCAAGAGAAGTCAGATGCTTCTGCGGCAGTGTCCCTGACATGGTAGCTGATCACGTGGATATGTCTTATAGGTAGAGCCCCGAGTATTTCACTGATTGAGTTGGCAGCAAGCTAGGCTGTACAGTTGCTGTGATCAAGTGAGCCCACTGTACAGGACTGTTAAACACTCACTCACACTACTGATTCCTGCTTGTGAGCCAGTAGGCTCACAGTTGAACAGGGTGTTTATAAAGAACTGTCGTCCAATCAAAACAGTAGAAGAAAAGAACAAGTGTTTGTAGTCTACCTCACCGCCAAATGAATTCGTGAAATACTCGTGGCTCTACATATAGGTTCCAGATTGCTTGAGGACCCCTGATGAAGACACCCGAGATAATTGCTGCATTTTCGGTGACATAGAGCTCCATCTTTTTTCAACACTCATTCATTTATGTGCTCAAGTGCCCCTGTCATGTAATACTCCCGTATGTCATTAACTTGTATCGAGAATAATTTCACAACCAATGTACAACTTCTGGAGGGCTAAGTAATATTTGTGCCAACTATTCAAAAATCAGCACAGCCCCGAGTGTTTCACGGATTGATTTCGTATGATGATAAACTTGACTGCCCTCTATGCATTCGAGACACTATCGTTTGCTTATTGGTTGCAGCGATCAAGTGAGACTTTTGTACAGGGATGTTAAACGATAACTCACACTACAGTCAAACGGGGCGTGCCTAAACAACTGCCGTCCAATCACAATGGAAAGAGAAAAAAACACCAAGTATTTGAAATCTACCTTGCCGCCGAATGAATTCGTGAAATACTCGGCGCTCTTTATAAATCAGAGATGCAGCAACTTCAACTAGTCATATTGTTCACAGGAAAGACAATGACTTCCGTATACACCGACTCCCCGCTTTGCACAGTACTCCTCATGTCCAACACAACTCACTATCATGGACCAGGCAATAGAATGGGCTAACACATTCCGACTCAGTGAACAGAACTGTAGACATAAGTTACAGGAAGTTTATTTTTGAGCAGTAAAGTACATTGTGAAGCCCAATGCCTGATGACCTTCCCTATGGTTACTGATTCGCAATCCTTACTACTATCCTAGGTTATAATTGGCTTATATTCCTAAATTCTCAAAATACCCTTGGAGCCGACTCTGCTAACAACTTTGTCAAACTCGCTGAGGAATTAGAGCTGCCAGATGAAATACTAACCACTTCAGGTTCATCAAACCTTTCACTCTTTATTGTAGGACGCCTCTAGCATTCCCAAAAGGGACGGTCAGCCACAATCACTATAACTCGATTTAAACACCATCCTTATTAGGTGGAGGGTCGTTAGATATGAATAATTTTTTTTTCCAGCAAATTACGGTACCCCAACCACCTTTAACTGGCAGTCTAACGGACATTCCTTCGCACAATCGCTTAATTAAACTGTCGAAATTGTATTAATGGCTATAATCTTCGAATTGGTAGATACCTGAAGAATTCGGGGGTTGATTTTGAGACAAGCCAGAATTCAAAACACGTATGTTTATATAACTTTAGCCATTAGTGCACAGGATGTTTGACACCTCCTGGAGAACGGTAGTCCAAACGTCACTTTCCTCTGTGACAGCAGACAACCAATGTTTAGCTGATATCGGTATTTTTGTACGTAAGACTGTAGAGTCTAGCCTGCAGGTCATTGAACTCGCGAATTTTTCAGGTCTCTACTCGTTGGTTGTAATCAAGCAAGTGCCATGTCCATAGACTAAAGATGGGGTGGGCCGATCTCGCTGGCTGCGAACAGCCAGTCTCCATGTCTCAAAATTGAACTGCTTTTCTGCCAAAACGATTAACAGAAATGACGCTGGTTGGATTTGAGGTCGCAGCAATGATTAGTTAACAAGTACTCTGAGATGTTTTGAGGCTTCCTCTACCCAATTAGCAATGCAGTCTGACTAAATTCGAATTGGTAAGAGTATTTTATTAATATAAGAGTACTTTTCATTTAAAAATTTCGATATAAACAAACACTTTCATCACTGTTGACCATGAGACTTTGACAGATGTGACCCTTTGAGGTAGGTTGACGTTCGGTACATGCGCAGAACCCATTTGATGAATAATCAGTCTACTTCATCGTTAGTCTACTGCTTACAGCACGCACGAATGAAAAAAAAAGTTAATATATGCAAAACTTAAAGCAGCAAATTAACTCACATATGAAAGCATTGGAAACTGGGGGATCTCTCGCAAAGATAAACAGGAGACCAAACAAGGGTGGTACTGGCGTTCCCAGACAAGAGGGTGCTTGGAGAAAATAAACAAGCGAGTTGTATGATCACGTCTCCAGAAGACCTAGGCAATATATCGTTACATGTTCGGGAAGGCACTCGCCTGGCCCTGTTTCGATCCTGTAACCAGTGCGTGGCTTATCTCCCCCGAAGCCAATTGGCTATGCCGGCGAAGGGGAGCAGTACCAGTGGATGGTGAGGAGTGAACCTTAAAGGCAATACGGGGTAGCAGTGAAGAGATTTGGGCGGCTCTTAACATCGTGGTATTGAGAGCCGATGAGGGTGATTGAGGTGAGCATGTAACGGGAGATCCCCGAGAAAACCCGCCGACCAACGGCATCGTCGGGCACGATTCCCACTTGCGAAAAATCCGGTGACCCGGCAGGGGATTGAACCCGGTTCGCCTTGTTGGGAGGCGAGCAGGCTAACCACTCAGCCACCATGGCCCCTACGAGGTAGGAATCGCATAGAATATGTACAGTACAACTCCCGTGTCCCGACATTTAACTGCGTTCTGTCACACCACGTGGCTTGAATTAAGGTTAGAACACAGTATTTAAAAAAAAAAAAATATTTTGATTCGTTACTACGCTGCTTTCGACCAAGTACTAGCGCGCTGGGTTATGTTTCAACTACTTTAAATTAAGTGCTCAGTCTACCTAACCTGCAGCCTCGGACTTCAATTAAATTGGCGCTCACTGTTTAAAGAATTCATTCTTAATGCATCAGTTTTAAAGGTAACCGTTTCAAATAGAAAATTGCTCAATGAAGTTTTCTCACTGAATTCTACCACGTTATGAAATTTTTGATAATCATTATTTATTCATCATTTTTTTCGTAAAATGTAAATTTTAACGTTTAATGTTAGGAAAAAATTAAACCTTAAAAATTGGCAATATATTTTAACCCTTTCAGATCCCACTTTAATCTACAGTGTCAGGTGTTAACAAACGATGAATTTTATGACGCGCGCTGTACTTAAGTTCAGGCAACACTTGTTTCGTTGCCGTAGCCATTGAGCTGAAGGCTATATAAAACTACAGTAGTATGAGCCAATTATTACCTAGACTAGTAAGACGGTTTGCTAATCATCTACCCACAAGTAATATCATTGGCTATTGATCTTCGCAGTGTGCAGTACAGACCAAAAGCTTCCTACACGCACATAATGTACACAGTTGTGTACATTATGCGCGTGTGAGTAATTTTTAGTCTGCTCTGCACACTGCGAAGGTCAACGACCAATCATTTTACCTGTGGGTAAATGATTCAGTAAATGCTCTCGCTCGTACAGTACTGCATCAGCTGATGTACTGCTGCAGGATCCGTGTTGTTAGGTTGGCTATGTTGATGATGGCTTTGGAAGAAAATAGTACTCGGTATTAAAAGTTGTAATTTAAAATCTTCATTATACTCAACATTTATTGTTTAAATTAAGTTTATAAGCAATATTAATTTTTTTTTTTTTTTTTTTTTTTTTTTTTTGGCTATTAGTAAGTGGATTTTAAAAACATGTTTAGCCATTATGGCAGAGGATGTCGACACGTAGGAACAGTAAACGTTTCCAGCCAATGGCTAGCCATGTTTGTGTTTCCAGTTTCCAAAGCCCAGTGACGACCGTTGTGCGTGCGCTTTTTTTCTCATCGTGTTTATTATACGAATATCTTATTGGTGTTGTCGGAATATTTAATCGGTAGTCAATCATTTTTTATTTGCTTTTTTCAAACATAGTTGGTTGTAGGTATCGATCGTTATAGTGCGTTTTCTTGAGCGAAATGCAATATTAATCGGCACGTCGTTAAAACTGCTCGTTCCGCCATTTTCCTTACCGCCTTCCACAATGAAGTGACACGAATATAATTTACGTATATAAATTTAAGTTTGTTTGTGTCGTAAAACGTGCGCAGTGTTGATTTTGCAAATAAATTATTTAATGCCAGTGACGAACAAATGTGATTTTAGTGAAGTAAACTCGCAAAGATTGCCATAGGAAAACGTGCTCAAGAGGTTACAACAGTAAGTTTGCGTGTCTTGTAATGTATTTGTAAACCGTTAATATATTTATTGAAATGCAAAGAGCCGCTCATTCCAGACTTCTGTAGTGAGTGAATAATATTTGTTTATCTACAATGTAAATTCGAGTGTAAGGTTAACTTCGGCTTAAGTGTGTGAGTGTGTGTATTGCTGCATCCGTACGAATACGAACAGCGACGTACGTATCGCGTTTTGTGTTTTCATTAAAGTGATCATTTTCGAAGTCAAATAAATGAAATGTTATTTCCATACGAGAAAAATTTCTCGCTGCTCCAGTAAAACAATATGCGACTCAAAATGTCCCACACCCACAAAAACATCAAAAATATTCCCGTCTTACGAAAGACGTTAATCTAAAGGACCCCCCCCCCCCCCCTTTTTACTTCCAACCTTTTCCTTTTTCCTTCGTAATAAAATAAACAGAACCCCAACAAATTTAACTCTGTAATTAAAAAATAAGACAGGTTGGAATGCCAACCTCGCTATAATATCCTACATTAATTACTGGACGGAAGTTGGCTAACGTCAGCCTTTCAGTGCCTGCCTTGACAGGGAACACGAGGAAGGAGGAAAATGCGAGTGTGCATTGGACTCAAAACATTTGTTTACAAATGTCTTTTTCTTCAGTGACAAAACAGCTGCGGTGGAAGGATACACTGTGGCCGTGCTACTTTTCTAGAACTGTCAAAATTTACCCCGCTTACATGAACTGGACAATACGTATAATTGTAGCCGAACATACAGCCTACAGCTCACTGGCTGTCACAACGAAACAAGTGTTGTGTCGACTTAGTACAGCACGCTTCATAACATTAGATATTTATTAAAATGACATATTTAATAAAATACATGTTTATTAAAATGACATATTTAATAAAATACATATTTAATTACATCGTATCCACTTAGATAACTACGTGCACACCCCCTCCCCTTTTTCCACGATAGACAAAGCTCAACTGAAGACCGTTTGCATATATCAAATGGTAATATCCGCTACAATTACTGACGCTTAGTAGAATGTTCCAATGACACTCTTGACACCGTAAATTAAGGTGGGTCTGAAAGGGTTGTATATACTCTGTTGCTGCATTCATGGCAGTCAGAGATTTTAATGTTTTTTTTTTTTTTTGTGAAACGCATGAGTATGTTGAAAAAAAAAAAAAAAACAACGTAAGCGTCAGTATTGCATCACGTTATTTAAACAATTCTGCGGAGAACTGAGGAGTCGAAAATCCGCGAATCTCGACAGCACACCTGGTGCGCCACTTATAAGACGGAAGCCTCGCGGATGCTGAAGGATTGCGGCGAAGCGGATTCACACATCCGCAGATCACGCTGACAAATCGCAGCGAGCAGAGCGGATTTCAATGGAAACCATGCGCACGCCAGCAGAATTTCTGTGTTATGATCAGAGATGGGAAAAATTTCCGAGATTTCAACGACCTGTTCGCTAGACTCCACAATCTCCTTTGTATAGTCGAACCTCAGATGTTTGTTCATTGGCTGTTGCCCCAGTGTTACCCCACATGTGACAGTGCGGTATTCACTTCTTGTTCCTTCGCGTGTCGGCTATTGGCGTGGAGCCGTTCAGGGCGTGTCTAATAAACTCTGATCCAATTGAAAGCTATCTTGTCCTGAAATGAATTCGCAAATTTTTCGTGCCCCTAGTTATACACCGTTCACGGTTACTATACGCTTTTCTAAAGCCCTGCTAAAGTTCTAATTCCATGTCACTGTTACTATTCGCTTTTCTAAAGCCCTGCTAAAGTTCTAATTCCATGCCACTGTTACTATTCGCTTTTCTAAAGCCCTGCTAAAGTTCTAATTCCATGTCACGGTTACTATTCGCTTTTCTAAAGCCCTGCTAAAGTTCTAATTCCATGTCACGGTTACTATTCGCTTTTCTAAAGCCCTGCTAAAGTTCTAATTCCATGTCACGGTTACTATTCGCTTTTCTAAAGCCCTGCTAAAGTTCTAATTCCATGTCACAGTTACTATACGCTTTTCTAAAGCCCTGCTAAAGTTCTAATTCCATGTCACGGTTACTATTCGCTTTTCTAAAGCCCTGCTAAAGTTCTAATTCCATGTCACAGTTACTATACGCTTTTCTAAAGCCCTGCTAAAGTTCTAATTCCATGTCACGGTTACTATTCGCTTTTCTAAAGCCCTGCTAAAGTTCTAATTCCACGATATTCCTCCGCCTCGTGCAAACTAATCTCAACTAAGTCTATAGAATTACACCAAATGACAACGCACCGAATTCGTGCGCACTGAGTAGTAACAATATTTTGCATGATAACTATTTATTACTAGGTGTTACCAACACACGTGTTTTTTTGCCGTTTTTTTCCATATTTATTAGAAACGTAATATTATAAATTATAAAGAAAATATAGTTAAACTACAATTTTAACGAATAATTAAATATATTTATGTTAACAGATGTATAGAACGATTGTGGTAAATGACATGTTTAGGAAATAACTAAACACGAGAGACATGGCGTCATTTTTCAAAGGTTTTATTCAAAAAGTGTGAAGAAACCGTGAATTGACTATATCCGTGTTTCCAATCTTTGCTTTTATTAGTTACTTGTCGGGAACTAAGTTTCGTTTCTGTTTAAGTTATTTGCTCTTTGACGACGTTGAGATCTGTAACCGTAATCCAATTTTTCTGACACTGAAAAATGCGGGTTTAACTGAAAACTATACAAACTTAAATATTCTGTTACGTAGTCGTCTATGGCTAGAACCCCGGTTATTTCGCGGATAGAGTTGGCGGCAAGCTAGGCTCTATACACTCTATACACTCGAGACACTATCGTCTGCTTATTGGTTTCTGTGATAAAGCGAGGCCTCTGTATAGCACTGTTCAACGCGCGCGCACACACACACACACACACAAAACTGCTCCCTGCTTATTACTAGCTCACAGTTCAACAGGGCGTGTCTAAAGAATCGTCGTCCAATCACAACGACAGGAGAAAATAACAAGTGTTTGGAGTCTACCTCACCTCCGAATGAATTCGCGAAATACTCGTGGCTCTATCTCTTGCATGTCAAGCTTTGATCATTTATGTTCGACCATACAGTTTGATTACAAATATTTGTATAGAACCGAATATATGGATATTAAAGAATGCTGCTTAGTTCTGGTTGCCAAGCTCTATGATCTTTTCCAAGGCCTCATTGAGTAAAGGCTGTTCGCTATAAACGAGCACTTTTGAAAGCTCTGTTTAAGGTCTACTTGCGTGTCCACTTCCACCATAATGGAAAAATTAACATTGCCTTGGACCTGATCATGTGTCGGTCAAGTTAAAATGTGATATTATTAGACATATTTTAAAAAGTTAGCGTATTCTTTTACTTATATGCATTAAAAATACACAAAGATTGATTTTCACAAATGCTTACCCGGAACTTCTAATTTAACGTTATATTGTGATACTACTTTCTCTCCGTCGTTACCAACTTTACTGGGCGCATGAAAATTGGTTTAGCGGTTAAAATATTTGCAGGTAGGGGAAGTGAGATTTTTCAAAAGTTGGTTTCAAAAATGCTCAGATAATCGTGAACAGCCTGTAGTTCATCTGCCTGCATCTCTATTCCGCCACTGTGCATCGTTAATGCTGTTCAAACGCCATAAGAATTTTTTTTGCTTCGTTCTGACATCATACGATTCCCCTGAGACATCACACAGATGTGTGTCACATACCAGACGATTCGACAACGATTCTCCTTACATGGGGAAGCGTTTCATCCCAATAGCCGTTGCAAGATAAAGCTCATGCACTCCTTTGCTGCGAACACTGGATTTGTTACCAGAAATAAATTTGTGATTAAATATGAACCACTGCAAGTCACACACAAATTTATTGTTTAATCAACATATTAATTGCTATGATAACTTTGCATTGTCGTTACAGTAGTTCGCAGTATTCTTTCTGGTAAAGCTAATTAGAATATTTTGAATGCTAAACCATTACGTTCGTGATTTATCGAATTCGGGATTTGGTAACGTAGCATTTAATAAGTTTCATTGAGCACTTAAAATTACAAAATTACAATGCACGAAAGAAAAGTTTTTATATCATTTAATACTCTCCTTTGGCATATAACAAAATTTCATTCCCGTGAACAAAACAAGCTGTAAGATTTTTTTCTTTGTTATTTAAATGAAGTAATTTCGCCTTATTAAAAACTTAAAAAATTATAACTTCAATAAAAGCAGACCTAATATTATTTAATTTTTTCATTGAATTAAAGAAAAATGTTGGTTAGTGTAAACAAAATAGCTCCAAAGCAACGTTTTTCCTTGCTGGGCAAAAAAAAAAAACCTATATTTTACAATGTACAAGCGATTTTCAGCAACGCGAATATGCGTATCGTCTGTGTTACACTGTAAAAAAAAAAGCCGTATTTGCAGAGAATCCTTGGAAAACTAGTTAGCAAAATTATTTTGCCACAAAATCTAAGAAAATTTTTTTTGAAAATATTCTGTACGACGAAGAACATAATTTTGAGGCTTGCACAATGTTACTTTAACTGAAAGAGAAGGTTACTGAAACATAGGTTTGCTGTTAATGAATATTTTCTTTATACGAATTTGTTTTGTGGCAATATTGCTTTCTTTATATCAAAGAAATAAACATTCTTTTAGCTATTTTTTTGCAGTAAAGCACGGTTTAGTGAAATGAGATTTTTTTACTTCGTGCTCTGCAGTTTTTAGCATGGCGTAACTGCTGTCCCGGCGCAAACATTCATAAAACACTATATTCTGCAGTTAGCAACTGCAAACCCAGTAAATATGTACAGTCCTCGTACACACTTCATTCTGTAGTTCGGTGTTATTCCAAATAACTAGCCTCAATTCTGCTGAGAGGTCACGCTATTATATTCTGGCCCATGTTACTAAATGCTGTTCCCGTTGAAGCGAGCACTTTAGAAATCAACCCCTGAGAAATATCACTGACCCTGCCTCCACGTATTTTGAAAGTTGCACTGACAGGTATTCGCCCAGTTAAGTTGGTAACATCATAGGGAAAGTACTTCCGCATTTAAACGTTGAATTAAAAGAGTTACGTAAACATTTGTGAACACCGAAATGATTTCTTTTACTTTCTGTAAAAATTTTTCATGCATATAAGAGTAATAATAAGCACATTTATAAAATACTTACTTTTATAATAATGTAATAATTCGGGATATGAAAATTTCGCGAATTCATTTCGCGACGAAATTGACGTCAAACACATGTATACTGAAGTCACCTTTGGAATTGGATCACAGTTTATTATAATCGTCTTACACGCCTGTGACCCATTTGCAAACTTGCAAGGATACACTTTGCGAATCCCATAACTACGAGGTGTGGGACAGTAGCCAATGAACACACAGCTGAGGCTGCAGTATATCAAGGACTGAGGAGTCTAGCCTGCCGGTCATTGAACTGGCGAAACTTTCCTAACCCTAGTAATATTTCTCGGGGGAAACACTAGGAACACAGGGAAAATAATATTTAGTTGGCAGGCAGAGTTGTATACGATACATCAGCACTGCAAAATGATTCACTCTCTATGTAAGAACACAGTATGGCATATGTAATATTGAATACTAAATCACTTACCAGCCAATTAAAACAGCACTGAAGTAGCTCGTTCGCAAGGGAGACCAATCCCTTATTACTCCAGCTCCGACACATAAATACAATTGATACAACATATAGACACAACAGGGCAAAGGAGACAGCTAACTACGTACTTACATACGTATTATCCAATGAAAGGCATACAATAGTGAAGTGACAATATTTAATGCTGAAAAATATTTAACCAGATTTAAAATAGACTTCTGCCTTAATGAACTGAATTAAAATGTCAGACAATCAACACGCAGCAACTTTAAAATAAAAATGTCCCCTTCCTTATGTTTGTTAAATATACTAATTATGTATCATGTGTTACGTAACATGCAGCAAAGTCTTTCACTGTGTCTTCAATTGTAAAAATAAATAACTATTCTGCAGTGTGAAATAATCGGTCAGCCAGTGTTCCAAACATATTCTCACATACAATAAATTAAAATAACAGTCTGTAAGCTTGCACTTAAAAATCTCTTGGCTAGCAATACATCAAATAAGGTAGAGCAGATTTAAATGTTCTCAGGCGTCTCGTGACAATCTATAAGATGATGTGTAATAGTGTAACTACTTACTGTAGATAGAACACTTCACCGCTGGACCAGCGGTCACTTAAGAAAGGGCGGTGGAAATACCTTACACATATACTATGATATTGCAAATAACATGCTTGGTAGCCCTCTTTAGACAGCTTACACATGTTCCGTCAGCTATTATACTTGTTCCGAGCATGATTTTCAGGGTCGATGCAATAATTAAAACACAAATTACGCCGATTATCGGCGAAGCCTCAGCCTCCCTGGCTGGCTACGTGTAGGACCCTTCGAGAACAAGATAGAGATAAGATGATTCTATCGTCATCCATAATCGGGGCTGTTACAATATTCAAACAAATCTGTGCAGTATAGGGTTTATCTGTGATATGTGTTCCTTATGGCTACAGTACCAATGACGTCACTCGACGTTGCCAACTTTTGTGAATTAACATATGGCTCAAAAACTTAACAATATAAAATAAATAAAACAAAATATGTGGATTAAAAAACCTCAGCTGCTGCGTGTACCATAACACACATGTAAAATAAAATAAAACTACTGAATAATTAACCTATACATGCAATACATCACAGTATTAGCGTTACGTCAATACATAAACATGTGTGTAGAATTAATTTGCATACAACCTGACGTGTTAATAGCCGATAAGCAAAGAATACGCGCAACGAAACAGACTTTACAATAGTAACATAGTTTCATTTGACCGAAGGGTGAATAAAGTGATGAGGCCCATGACAATGTTAAGTTTTCGTATGGCGGAAGAATACACAAAGTGCGTACAAGTAAATCTTAAGTAAGGCTTTCGAAAGTGATCATTTTACCGTGAGCATCCGCCCGAAGCGGACGTATCTTGGTGCTACTTCTCCAACACCTCAGTCGCCTGCCTGACGGGAATGAACTCCTATGCTCCTCCTCCCCCTACTCATTACCGTAATTAATTAATTAATATAGCCCTTCCCTACCATTAATCGCGAGTGCTCCGCCACCTCAGTACATCGCTAGACGTCCAAAGGTCTGAATGTAGACTGAGGTGGTGGAGCACTCGCGACTAATTAGTAGCTAGACTCCTAAGTACTCTCCATACTGGAGCCTCAGCTGCGCGTTCATTGGCTGTTGCCCCGCACCTCGTAGTTATGGGATTCGCAAGGTGGTTTCCTTGCAAGTCTGTTATTGGCCCAGAGGCGTGCAGGACGTGTCTAATAAACTGTGATCCAATTGCAAAGGTGACTTCAGAGTATATTTGTTTGACGTCTATTTTGTCCCGAAATGAATTCGAGAAATATTCCTATCCCTACTAATTAGTAGGGACGCCCGAGTTTTACGAAAAGATTTCTGCACATGATAGATTTCAATACCCTACGAGCATACCAGTAGTTTCCTTGTGCTTACTGGCGGCGTGTGTCTGTGAGAAGACACTTTCTTAGTTGACTGGCCAATCAGAATTAAGTTACTCCAATACTGTGCATCTCTGATCGACGGGCAGAAACTTAAGACGCGTAGCATCTAGATCACCTAATCACAAAAGTGGATTTGGGCTAAAGTATTAAGAATTACAACTGGTCGTGAAATCTTTTCGCGAAAATTCGGGGGTCCCTATTAATTAGATATGTGAAATGCGTAATTCGAAATTAATGTTTTAAAAATATTATTCCGGCACTATCAAATATGTACGAAACACGCGACATTAAACAAGTACGTTTTATAGAACACGAGAGAAACTAATGAAAGAAGCGCACACTTGCAATAAGAGTTTCTTAAACTTTAGAAGATTAAGATACAATCACACACGTTCGTCAGTCTTTATCATGTGACTTCGACAGTTGTATGGGATACTATGTTGAAAATTGACACGTAAAATCGTGTATACGCAGTAAACAACGGCTCCTACGGTGTTCGAACTCTCGTAAAAAATTTTTTAATGACTTTACCCTTTCTGAAGTTTTATTTATTTACATTGGCTCTACTGAACTTCCGTGGTTAATGTACGACCAGTGAGGCCAAACGAAAGACGCTTTACGTATTGACAAAAGCGCTAAGAATGTGTAATATCTGGGGAAATATTTCACTACAAAATATTTCAACGTTGAAACAGTGTCTCCGGACGTAATAACTGGGGTTGTTTATGGAATGCGTAATTGATGGCGAAGATCCCTCAAATTCGCGGCGGTATCACGAGATCATGGCTTCTGGCCTTTAAAGTTGAGCCCACAAATTACATCACTTCGTTCTCGTCCTGCCTGGGAACTTATCGAAAAGGCTCGCGGGGTTTGACCGAGCCTTCAAATATTTTAATAATTCCAAAAATGGCGTCGTCCACAACCCCTTGAGGCGTACTTGGCGAAGCATTCGTGGTTGAAAGCTGGTTGCGTAGAACTTCTGGTGCAGGGTCGCTAGCTGACAGCTAGGGATAGGAAAATTTCGCGAGTTCGATGACCTGTAGGCTAGACTCCTCGGTTCTCAGCATACTGGAGCCTCAGCTGTGTGTTCAATGGCTGTTGCCCCACACCTGGCAGTTATGTGATTCACAAGGTGTGCCCTCGCAAGTCTGGTATTGGCTCAGAGGCGTGCAGGGCGGGTCTAATAAACTGTGATCCAATTGCGAAGGTGACTTCACTGTATATATGTTTGACGTCTATCTTGTCCCGAAATGAATTCGGGAAATTTTCATATCCCCCTACTGAAAGCTCAACGAAAAATAAGACAAATTATTGTAGTCACTTCCCTGATATCAATCACACAATTAAATTGAAATATTCTGAATGGTTCCTCTTCCGCCTAAACTTGTTTCTACAATGGCTGGATTTATCTGATTTAAATGGAGATGTCTGCTATATTTCAGGAATCTCACTACTCTGTCGCACTGGTTACTAGTTCGTTCGATAGCAGTTTTTCGACCGATTTTCCGTGAACATTATTTCTTTAATTGGCTTAGCTTATTGTCAGAGGCCCGGAAATTCCGCCGATTCATCTGGGGACAATTTAAATTGCAATCACGTGTACATGTGTGGTTGTACTTTCATTGTACCACAGTTCGTTAGACACGCCCCGAATGACATTCGACCAATAAAGAACCTGCAAGGAGCATAAGAACCGAATCCCGTGCTAACTGGTCCTGGGGTTTAACCGGAGCAACAGCCAATGAACTATGAACTGATGCTCGAACGTACAAAGGATTGTGGAGTCTAGCGTGTTGCCGAATGAATCCACGAAATTTCCGGGTCTCTATTTATTGTGGTTTTTATTTTTATAAGGGAACCACTTATACAAGGGCGGATCTAAGGGTGCCGAATCTGTTTGAGGCCCTCTGTTAGAGATTGGTATTACACTAGGCCTATATAACATGAGATTAACCTCAAAAGCAAATACATTGTTAACAATGCACTTAGAATAATAAGAGAAATTAAAAGAACACGGTGTTAATTTTTACATAGCGTAAATTAAAAAACGCTTTTTTATGAACTAAATTAGAACAATTTATTTAACTTGTAACTGTGTTTAGAGCTAAATGTTTTTCTTCTTAGAAAAACTATAGATTTTTGGGAAAGGAAATTTTTGAACAACGCCGTAGAAGTGGGAAATTTTATCAAGTGACGGTCAATTTTAACTTATACTTGGAAGATACTAGAATTTCACGAATGGACTATGCAGTAGGCCTTTGCTAAATTTCTCAGTCGTATACATGCTGGAGCTATCTTCTTTCATCGAGTGTTTTGGAAGAGTGCGAGGGAGGCCTTGTTATCCAGAAAGTTGTTTTCTTCTAATAACGCACTCGATTCGTCACACTCAGTTAAAAAATATTTTACATGAGAACTATTTCTTACTAGGCATTGCTAACATACCTACTTTTTCTCTTTTTTTTATCATTATTATCTACTAAAGAAAAAATTATAATTTATAGATCAAATAAGAGCAAAAGTTAATTTAATTCGTTCGGTCACGGATTAATTTTTGAGCCGAAGTTTGCAATCGTGCAATATTTTGGTATACACTGTACTTTTAGTCTAGTGTATTTTCTGCAACCAGTGAACTTATGTACTGTAAGGTCAAAGACCACAGTGAACTTTAGGATTCGTAAATAACACCTTCACTTTAAATACTAAGCTATGATTATGCATGTTATGTGGAAAACCCTCTCAATGCCGTGTATCGCAATCTTTTTTTTTTTTTTGCACTTCTGTTAACATAGAAGAATCGTATATTTTGTGAAATTAAACTTTTATTTCCATTTTATTTATAAATTATAATAATACTATTATAGTATTAATTAATAGTATAAATTCTTATCATACATTATAATATTATTATAAATTATAATATTATATAATTATAATATTATTTACAATATATTATTATTTATAAATTATAATAATACTTGAAATAAATTATACTATCTATAAATTACAATATTATTATATTAATAATTACAATACCATCTTATTTATAAATTATAATATTACTCAGGTATTTGGAACGCACTTGGTGCTCTTTCGTTTCTAAACCTCGAACATGCGAACAGATCCTCTAACACATAATACATTTTGGCATTGGTTGGGTTTTCCACTCTCGCGTGTGCCACACTCTAAGCTCGAATCTGTGATATAAATCAGTGAAACAACATTCACTGAAAGTCAGTTGATAAGCTACTGCTGACTGACAAATCAAGCGATTTAGCTGGGAACAAGTGACTTATGTCTAGAGCTAGTGATTTTTCGCTAAAAAATTATAAGTACACGGTAAACTTCAATACTATAAGAACCCAACAGCAGTTTGTCTATAGTCCATTCACGTTTTCGTCGGCCTTTTGGAATCGAATCTTTGAAAAATCAACCTAGGCGTATTATGTCAACCTGTTTTTCCAATAACTCGTATTCCACAAATGTTTGACACTGTGATTAACTTTAGAGAACTGTATTATTGGATAAATGAAACTTTGCCTTAGTATCTTATATAACTTGTAATATTTATTTCGTATTAAATACGAATTAACAACAGCGAGAGCAGCGACGTGTTGGCAATGGCCGGTAAGAAATAGTTCACAGTTAAAATATTTTTTAACCTCGTTTTATGTATACTACTTGTAAGTTAAACGTTACCAACTGATATATTTGTATTGTTAGGTAGCACTGACTGAAACATATTTCAATGCTGCAGTTAAAAATATCCGCGCAAATTCCCGTGTGTAGGCTGGTGTTTTTTTTTCCGTCCGGAATAAAGGTTCAATAAGCGAAGAAGAGAGTGAGTCTCTTTCTCGCTCTCTTTGTCTCCCTTCTCTCTCTCTCTCTCTCGGGAGGATCGTACCACCTGTGTAGGAAATGTACACATTTTTTTATTTCTAATTTCAACACATCTCATACTAATTACAGTAACAGTAATGATGTATGAGATTGTAATTTACAAATGAAACGAGATTTTATTGTTTTAATACCAATTATATGTTATTTAGATGCAACGACATATTTTAGATGCGATGGCTCGACACAGCTCGTTGCGCGACACTTACAAATCCAGCAGGTTGGCAGACGTGGTTTGGAAAGCGTTCCCAATATGGCGGCGGCGGGCGACATACAATGACACACGTGTTTCTGAATGAAGCGTCAAGTTCGTACTCGTGTTTTTGAAACATCCTAGGCAAGTTACAATGTTGTGATAAATATGAGTTTCCATGGCAGAGTGAAATGTGTTGTGATCTTTGCGTATGAAAGAGCGTGGTGGGTGCGTTGTAATCGTTACGCAGGCCAGGTGTGTGTGTGTTGATTTCAAATATGTGCAAAATTTATATTTTTTAACCATGAACTGATGTTATGACGAAATTAATTATTTACATTCACGTCTGGTTATCACAACGTTGTACCTTTGCGCTAGGTATTTGAACGAACTTACGTTTCTGTGATTTGGATGTCTGCAACAATTCCAACGAGATACTAAGCCCGCCCAGATAAAATAAAATAAATAATAAAATAAACCTACAAACCAGTAAGTACCAATGCATGTAAATATTAGCAGAATAAATGTTACGGTAAGCCTATGTGTTTGCATGTTCACCACTATCTTTTACGTTTGTCGATGTACAATAAATAAGCGACACGAGTTGCGTGCTTGAATTTACTGCGTCGTTTCGTTGGACTGGTTGTCCCTTCGTTTTAATTTTTATTCCAAACACATTTTAATAAAAACAGGTTAAATACTACTGTTGTTTAGGCCACAGTTGTAACAAACACCGTCGTGGCAAAATATTAATGTGTATTATGTGTAACGTGCTATATCGTGTGTAACAAATAGTTATAAAGCTGACCTGAATATTGTTATAGGCCTACATTGCGAACATTCGTAGGAAATTGTTTCTGGAGTATGGCATAATTCTTTGAACAGCTGTAAACAGCAACCAACGCATTTGATATATATATAAAAGTAGAAGTCACATGGCAGTGTTTATGTTTACGTGTAGCGGAAGGATACATAATCAGTAAACAAAAGTAGAAATTTGGCAGGGCTTCAGAAAAGGCCGAAGATATCGTGAATCAACTATATTGCTATTGGTTGCCGTCTGCTTGAGAAGGCGTTTTCATATTTGACCGGACCACTCAGAATTCGGCAACATCGGCACGGCTCCTGCGTTATTCGTGTGCAGACAGTTAACGCGTGCTGAAAAGTAATTCCGCCTATCAAGACAGGTAAACAACCATACAATGTTTTGGAATATAACTTGTACAAAAATATTTTCCCGAAATTTCACTACCCCTACTTATGGTTAGAGGGCTGCGAAATTCGTGCTATTATTTGGGGACACGTTAAACTTCAAATGCGTGTACCTTTGCAACAGGTTTGTCATTAGATAATACTTTATTTGACACGCTCTGGGCAACTCTTGGCCAATGAACGAACACTTCACAACTGTGTAGTCCAGTCACGTACAGTTCAGTCAGAAAATACGTGACTTCACATCTATGAAGCAGCCAATGAAGATACGAATCCGGCTCGAGTATATGGGGCACTGTAAAGTCCAGCCTGACGCCAAATAATTACGCGAATTTTGCATGTCTCTAGTTCTTGTTTTCCAGACTTTCCGACAATTTTGGCAATTTAGTTCAAGATGAACGTTAACAGGTTTCGTAGAGGTGGCAGTTCTTATTCTCCAAAGAACGTGTATCGTAATATACATGCTATTGAAAAGGACGTTAACAAACATGATACTGAATGGACTGTACGAGTTGTGGACACAGAAGAAAGTTATATTTTATTGTCATTGTTATTCAAATTTGCACTACTGCAAAAGCTGGCTCTGGATTCTTAAAGTTCTGTTTCAACATGCATATTTTCGTTTTCCTCATTCCAAAAAAACTCAGTAAGTTATTTGCTGTACCCACCAGTTTTTTTTTTTTTTTGCACGTTCACTGCATGTATCTGGGTTTGATATTTTGCCACGTGACTTTCGGAAGTAGTGGTTTGTTTAAAAGTTTGCGGCTAAGTGAGTGGTAGGAAGCGTCTAGCTGTTCGCCCGACTGCAAACCACACGCCGTGTCTCGCCAGAAACAAGCGAAGAGATAAATAAAACATGACTGTGTGTGGCACGAGTCTAGACGTTCCCGCGGTACAGTGAGTGCATCTCCCTTCCTACTCCCGCACTCTTGACTTACACCGCGTCCTCAGGAGCTTTCTACCCCGGCCTCGTAGAAGCACGACGGATTGGCAAAGCAAGTAGCAAACTAAGCAAAAAAAAAAAAAAAACAAAAAAAAAACAATCGTGGTTGTTTGAAAAACATTGCGTTAACTTTTTAGTCTCGCATTAATTTGTGGTTTCTACAGTTGCACTCGAGTAATATTTTGATTCGGCCCGTACGTATCTTGATTCATTACTAGCAACAAAATGAAATATGTGCTAGTTACTGAACCCGTTCAGACACTGTGTACACATTTGTGTACATTACGCACGTGTAGTTAATTTTTGGCCTGTGCTGCACATTGCGAAGCTCAATAACCAATTATCTTACCGGTGACTGAATGATTCGCAAGCCACTTTACTGGTCTGGGTTGTAATTGGTTCGTTGTGACTGTAGCCAGACATATAGCCAGGAATAAGGAAATTTCGCGATTTCATTTCGGGACAAGATAGACGTCAAACACATGTACACTGAAGTCACCTTCGCAATTGGACCACAGTTTATTAGAATCGTCTTACACGCCTATGAACCAATAGTAAGCTTGGAAGGAAACAGCTTGCAAAGCCCATAACGGCCAGGTGTGGGGCAACAGCCAATGAACACACAGCTTAGGCTCCAGTAAGCAGAGGCCTGACGAGTCTAGCCTACAGGTCATTGAACTCGCGAAATTTTCCTAACCCTACACATAGCCTACAGTTCATTGGCTGTGTTAACGAAAGAAGTGTCGGGTTGACTTAAGTACAGCACGCATCATAAAAAATTTTCGTATGTAACATCTCACATCATAAATTAAACAGTTGGGAATGGGTTAAAAGACATGTGTGAAACCACTCATTAACCAAAGCTGTATAAATGTCCACAAATCACATTACCCACAGGGTAGAAACTCGCTTCATTGGGTTATAAACCTAACTGTGTACAGCTATTGTCATACATAGTACAGTCGATTATGTCATAAAAACCTTGGTGTGTGGTTGCCCTAATATTGGGGCGCCTGTCCACTAACTTATTGAAAAGGGACAAGGTTTCGTGCTTCTATTTTTAGCCCACTTTCATTTTTAAAATTTAAGATTTTGATGTTATTGTTTTAATTTTGTAAAATATCTATTTAGTTGACAAATTTCCGTATTTTAACACTTATTCACATAAAAATTGTAATACGTGTGATTTGAATAACCATATAATTAAGAGTAAGCGTTTTACATAAAATTAAGTAATGAGTTGTTTTCTGGTAGAAACGTTGAAATTCCTAGACAACGAGTGTTCCCTTTGGTTAGTATCCCACAAACATATTCGGAATATAAACCGTAAACCTAGACAGATAAAGTCCTACCGAAACTTTCAACGTACCAAAAATAATAATTTATTCTACTTCATTATCGAAACGTAACACGATTTTCTGTTATCACGCAAAGAAGAAATGTCTTATCCCGGCTTCTTATTTCCACTTAACACATAGTTATAATTTTTTAACAAAAATAAATCGAGTGGGAATAATTTCATCTATATTTCCAAATAAGCGCGCACAAAAAAAAAATAATATTTAAGGCATGGTTCATCTGAAACAACCTTAAAACTATTCCAATGCAAGATATTTGCAGAATAAGGCATGCACGTTGCCAACTTAATACCGTATAGAATGATAAAATACCGGCACAGGAAACTTTGTTTGAACTTCTAGTCGGGCGGTTATCCCGAGCGCTTTGCAGTAAAACACGTTAATACTTTTTTTTTTCTTAATGCACACAAAACTCTTCGCTTATTTCATATAAATTACCACTTTGCATTTTGCATTTGTTGCCAATGTTGTTACAAAAAACTTTACGACGTCGCTGCGGTTAGAAAGCAAAACAATGGCACTTCACGTACCGGAATAAACACGCTTTGGTTAATTTTGATTTCAGTTTTTCTAACAACTAGACGTTAGGCCCCGTCCGCAATCTACTTCATTTAAATAGCATTACTTACAAAGCGCAATAAGCGAAACCGTCCGTCTACTATCGGCGTTAACGTAAAAAAAAAAAAAAAAAACTTTTCTCACCAATTAGAAGAGCAAATGAATGGGAAATAATTTTTCCAGCAAAAGAATTTTCATACGCGTAAATTGGCTACAGCATATTTATTACGTTTCACATTCTCATTGCCCGGGGTTAAAAACTTGGCCTGAGATACTCGGAAATGACTATCTTAACGCCAAGTTATGCAAATAACTAGGGACACCCGAATTTCGCGAAAAGATTTAACGACCAGTTTTATTTTATACCACGTTTGTGATTGGGTGATCTAGATGTTACGCGTCTCAAGTGTCTGCCCACGAATCAGAGACGTACAGCATCGGAGTAACTTAATTCTGATTGGCCAGTCAACTAACGAATTGTCTTCTTCAAAGACACACGCCGTCAATAAAAAAAAAAAAAAGAAACTGCTGGTACTTTCGTAGGGTATTGAAATCTAGCATGTGCGGAAATCTGTTTGCGAAATTCGGGTGTTCCTACAAATGAAGCAAAGTTAGTCACGCCAAATATTAGTTGTGGACGTTCCAATTTCAAATATAGGTTTTCACTTCTTTATGCTATGCATGTTATGTGCACTATGTCAATTGTAGACGGGGCAAAACAATTTTTGTAAAACGTTTAGTTTGCTTTACTAATAACTAAAATCCTGAAAAATTCGTGAATTAATTTTTTAACAAGCTTAAATTGGAAAACGCTTACGTTTGTGTCGTCGTTTGCAATTGGCCCACGAGTTAATTCACACCGACTGGGATAACCCGGGCCAATGAGAAACGTACTACCAAATTTACGCCCAGTCGTCGGCCTCCGCTGCGACAGTAAGCAACCAATGGGCAATATTGATATAGGCTGTTCACGATAAAATGAGCACTTTTGAAAGCCCTGCTTAAGATCTACTTGTATGCTCGTTATGTATTATTCCGCCTCGTGTAAAATTAACGTTGCCATGGGCCTCTTCACTTATTCATGCGTCGGTCAAGTAAAACTGCGAAATTTTTAGGAAGGTAAATATTATACAAATCTGCTAATTTTCACACTTCAATGCATTTAAAAAAAATCCAGAAAGCTAAAGAAATAATTAAAGTTATCACAAATGGTTACCTAACACTTTTGATTTGACGTCAAGATATGGAACTATTTTCCATCCATCGTTACCAACTTTATTGGGCAAATGTCACTCAGTGCGCTCATTAAAATATATGCGTTCAGCGGCAGTAACTTTTTTCTAAGGTTCATTTCAAAAGTGCTCACTTTATCGTGAACAGCCGTTATCTGTATGATTGCACATAAGACAGTGCAGTGTAGCTTGGAGATCTGGAACCCGGAAATCTTGGTCCCTACTAATAACGGCTGCTCAAGTGATGACGTAAAATCAAATTAATTAAAGTTCGCCTACGAACTCTTTCCTGTCCACGCATTTCTCCGTGGTCTGTTGAGCGTCGGCTGTACTGTCAGGATTGCCAACGCGATTTCCTTTTTCACTCGTTCACGCATCAGCTGATACACGCTTTTTATGGGACTTTTTGGTTTCGTTTATAGCGTGTTATACACACTGGCTGCCATAAAATTGCACTTGTTCTTGAGATGGACTATATTGGTCGGGTCATCGCATGACGAACTCTCTCTCGGCACTGTGTGACGAATGCCATTCCGCCATATTGCTTGGAAGTTATGCAGGTTTGATGGTGCATGTCGCTCGTCTTAGAGGTACGAGCGCTAGATTCGTTGCTATATTCTAATGTTTTCAGTGCATGCTAAGCTCAGTTCGTGGTGAGGAACGTGTACGTAAGGGCCTGTCTACAATTGGCATGGCGACAACATATCGCGTTATGGTATGGAATTCAATACCTGTAGTTGAGTCTGCAATACTCGTTCGCAACTAGCACGCGTCTGTAGGCTACATAACTTGTGACGTTAGAAATGGCCATCTTTCTCTTTCTTATGGTACTTTTTCACGCCAGTATATCAGAATGAAATACGTCAGAGTTATATCTTGGTGTGTAAACAAACCATCCAAAGAAATGCAAACATGGAAAATATTGTTCCCGCCATAATTGTAAATAATTGTACTACCGCCTACAAAGTAGTTATTTTTTTTTTATCTGGAATCGCCTTTCGTGTGTACGAAATATGTTATATATGTTTTCAAACAGCGGCGAAAAATGTTTACTCTATAATAGCAGCCGCGCATACAAAAGCAACACGCTAAGCTTGTGTAGCTACGTGGAGAAATCTGTCAATTCCACTACATTTTTAACGACGCGACTCGGAAAACAAATGCAGAGGCAATGCGTCCGTCCATGTTCACGAACGCTCGTTGGCAAAATCATTAAAAATCAGAGTGGCCAACACACAGACATCGAAACTCCCTCGCGACCAAAAGTTATTTCTTATTGACGTACTCTACTCTGACTCGACAGCTCAAGCTTCAGCGTGTTTCGTTACGCCGCGCCGAATATAGACGGCCGATGTTCTTACGCTGTGTTTTGTTCTTACGCTGTGTTTTATGCCAGTTATACTACGTTATTGTATGCTGTACTTTATCGCAGGCGAGCCTTAATGGACGCGTACGTTACAAAGCGGAAAAACGTAGGCGTTCTTTACAACACCATTCATGGTCATCGTACACGTATTGTGTAGGAAGCATATTCGACGTGTTTGCATGTACGAATTGGCGACATTTCATTTATAGTCGTCTGGACTTCATGTATGTATTCAAATATTTTAGCTTGCAATAACTTATTTATATTTTACTTTACACGTTAAAAAAATACTTCTGAATTATTTTATCTAGTTAATAAATCACTACATCACAAAAATCAAGTTAATATTTAGTCGTGTGTGACTGTATGGTCTTAAGAATACACACTTATAAAGTACAGCTTCTTTGCATACGTCTTTACTTATAGTCTAACCACGGTTCCTTCACACTTTTTTAATCAAACCTTCGAAAAATCACTCCATGTATGACGCACTTGGTTGTTTCCTAAATATGTCATATGTATCATCAGCATTTTTTTCTTCGTAAGTGCTTTACATTTTAAAATCGAATCAGATGTTCACTTATAATTTATTTATAAATTATACCTTTTCATTTATAATTAAAGAGAATAAAAAAGGTATAAACGAGGTGAGTTGCTAGTGTCTAGAAAGATATAGTTATTGCGCAAAATGTTATTACACTGAGTGCGCACGAATGCGGTGCGTTGTACTGTGCATACATGCGGTGTAATTTTCTAGACTTGGTAAACATTTATTTGTATGAGGCGGAGGAATATCCTGGGAGTGAAACATCAGCAGGGCTTCAGAAAAGTTGGAAGTGACCGTAAATTGACACGTTTTACTAGGAGGATTGCGCTTTATCATCACGCTGTCTGGAGTTCCTTCTGCGACAGTAAAGTTCTACGTGAGCCTGATGTTTTGAGTTTTATTTTGCCCGGTTGACAGGTTCGCTCGCCGTTCTGCTACCACGGCGAAGGCAACCAGGAATTTCTAGTGTTGGAAAAGTGGCGGACGTTACCAGTGGTTTGTGGGTTTTCTCGGAGTTCTCCCGTTCTTCTCTCCGTATTCAACCCTGCCACAGTTTAGAGTCCTATTTCATGTCACTCTTCAGAGACTACGAGCGCCTAGAACGGGTTCTGGCTTGAAATATAGCAATTTGTTAGTATTTGATTTTGGAAACGCCCTCGACTAACATTTATATTTTATTTATTAATTTAAGTCATAAGTCGTGGAGGTTAGATAATTTATTTGCTCTATAGCAGTTTTGATTACTACTTTATATATATATGTGTGTGTGTGTGTGTGTGTGTGTGTGTGTGTGTGTGTGTTGTAATTCTGCGATTTCAGCCAAGACTTAAGTTACTGCTCCATGAGATTAAAACAACCATTATTTTTACGCTATGCAATATTACTGGGACGTTTATACAACGGCGAGTATATTTTTGAATACTCGAGTTAGTAATTACATACACTTTTCTTTTACAGGATTTAGTTGGACTCTAGCCACTTTTGCGCAGTTAAAAAAAAAAAGACTGCAGTACAAACTATTACGTGTGATAAACAATGAGCCGTAAAAACCACTGTGGCCTTAAGAACAGCGCAATAAATTTCCCCAGCAGAACGGTAGTAACGATACTGTGCAAACTGAGCAGACGCCGGTTTGTAAGCATCACTTTTTATTTGTTTCGCAAATTGCACTGAAATGGTTGGGCGAGGAAATTACTAAATAAATTTTTCTGACTTTGCTACAACACGCTAGACTTAGTATTTTCATCGGTCTGATAGAAGGGAAGTTATAATTTGAAAACGCGAATTTCACATGTTCTTTAGGTGTCAGGATAGAATTCAGTCACGTATGCTCTAGCGTTCCCTTTATGATGGGACTACAATGGTTCTAGTGCGTCCTATACAGCTCTTCAGCCAGTAATAAATAATGTAACAGTATTACGTGCAACCTAGTTGAATTAAAAAAGAGAACCTCTTACTATGGCAGCAATCAGTGAATAAAATTTTTTGGGTCGAGTATACAAAAGACATAGAGAAGTCTAAATTGCAACCAAACGAATAAAAAAAGTTTGGACCGAGTATCCGAAAGGCTGCAACCAATAAATAAAATCTTATTGGTCCCAGTATACAAAAGACAGAGAATTATAGGCTGCAATCAAACGAATTCGCAAAATCCGCGTGCTACGGTTATAAAACACTAGCGCCTAGTTACGGCTCGCACCACAAGGGCTCCTTTTTCAAATGTCACGTAAGCCACTCAGACTTCCATCATTACAACGAAGGCATTCATAAAACTAGATTAATTAAATACACGTCGTAGGTAGATACCTGCAAAATTTGGGTTATTATTTGAAGACATGTTAAACATATAACACACTTTCTTTGCAATAAGTTTGTAATTGGGACATTCATTATTTGACACGCCCCGGGTAACTCTGCACCAATAAATTGACACTTCGCAATCGTGTGTTCCAATTACGTGCAGTTCACTCAGGCACAACTGCGTGTTCCAATTACGTGCATTTCACTCAGAAAGCGAGTGACAGACAGCAGCCAATGGAATAACGAAGCCGGCTCGAGTATAACGAGTACTTTGAAACTTAGCTCAATGCCAAAAACTCACGTGAATTTCGCAGGACCCTAGTCATAGGGTAATAGTCTGCAGCGTCACCGTATCGTTACGTCTTGGAAGTTCCCATACCTGTATCAGCTGTGCTCTGACTTGGCGTGTGAGTGTGCGTGTGTGTTGTGTGTGTGTATTGGTCAATGCATTGCATTGCCTCCCTTCATGGACTTCACATACCTCCACAATGGGGTGTTCCAGCAGAACAACGTACCGTGGCATCGGCCCAAGTTGGCCAGAATTGTTTCCGAGGTGGATTCTGGAGAATTCCAAAGACAGCTGTTGCCACCTCGTTCCCCCGATATGAACACCGTCAAGCATTTATGGGACGTGAGTAGTTGCATATAGTTCCTTCTGGCACACTGGCGCCTGGCACAGGGCACAGGGCACATGGCTGCCATCTTGGATTGCAAAAATTCGCAAATATGTGTGCAAAAAAGCATGAGTTGCCATCTTGGAGTATAATTTCCGACTCTATCCGACTCTATCAATCCTGGCACTGACTATCAAGATGGCGGCCTGACACTTGCTAGCAAGAAAGCGGCCATGTATAGCACTGACTAGCAATTATTTTAGAAACACTCCCACACAAAATGTGTGCAAAAAAGTGACCTTCTTGGAGTAGAATTTCTAGCTCTCTCAATCCTGATACTGACTAGCAAGATGGTTGTGATACAAAAGTAGTTTGCTCAATGTGGCTGGAGTTTGCAGATTGTGGCTGAAAGTGTGCTACTATGTGCAATAATTGTGCAACCATTCCCCAGCAATCCTAGTGCAGGCTAGCAAGATGGCGGCCTGACACTGGCTAGCAAGATGGTGGAATTTCCGGCACTGGGTGGCATGCAGCAGATCTGGAAGTTTCCTTTTGGTCCTGCACTGGCTAGCAATATGGCGGTCCCTATGTCGGCACCACCCTACACAAGCTGGCAATATGGCGGCTGTGTACATACAGAGATGCCACCATATGACTGTGCCCTTATAGAGGTACCACTCTATGCTGGCTGGTGGCAGTGTTCCTATAGAAGCACCACTCTATGGCTGTGTCCTTATAGAGGCGCCACCCACCTTGTGTCCCTATATCAGCTCGTGTGACCCTACACAGGTGCCACCCTATGATGGCTGGCAATATGGCGGCTGTGTCCCTATAGATACGCGACCCACATGTCCCTTTGCATGCTGGTGGTCAGTGCATCCCTGCTGCTGCTGACTATCAAAAATGGCGGCTGCTAGAGCCCCGCCCGGCGCCCTATGACGAAGTCTCGTCTAGAACACCCTTTTCCACACTACTACTACGACCCCACCCATTTCACTCACTAACGAGAGGGCGACCATCCAGGACGTCGTCCACTGCCCCACCACGTCGAGAGGGGCTGCTGCCATCCGGGGACGTCGTCCGAACACACCACCTGTAACAAGAGCAGACACTTCCAGCACCACACTCGGAATTACTGTGTGCATGACATGTGGACGGCTTCTGGACTTGTGACCAGCAATTCAATATTCGGAAAATGTCACCAACAAGGTTAATGTTGTCAGAACATTAAAAGGTGCCTTCTGAACCCGGAAGTGGAAATATAACCAAATGCTAAAAACAAATAAATGAGGATGGACCAACAAACAGATGGCAGCAAAGAGAAGAGTGGGCATGTGTGTTGTGGGCGTGTGTGTACAGCTTCGATACAACGATACATATACTAGTTTCCACATTTAAACACTCTCGATAGGATAAGCGCAGAGCCCCCCAGGGAGGATGACGAGTGGCCCGGGTCGGAGACGCAATGCAAATCCTCTGTCAAACAAAATCAGTATTGAATACAGTGTGTATTGAATATGTGTAAATAGTGTCAAAATTAGTATTGAATTTATATGTAATCAGTATAGAATGTGTGATGTGTGATATATATGATATATATCACAAATTATATATATATATATGTGTGTGTGCAGATCAGTGGTATTGAATAAGTAACAGAGAGAGTGAATGTGAAATAGTACATTACATATATCACGAGTGCTAGTAACTTGCCCTCAGCAGTAGTTGACACTTGCAGTAGGCACTGGTAGGTTACTAGCATAATTATCTTCAAAAAAAGTAGCAGCGACACTCATGATAGCAATATTCTGCAACTACCATATGTATCCGAGAGTGCCGTAGCATGCCTGTGTGGGACTAGGATGGCTCCCCAAATGTTTTGCAGTGCACAACCAGCCAGCATATGTGACAGGGCAGATCAGGCCCCCTGTACACACTCCTGTATGTCGAACCAAGCTATACAAGATATACCGGACACGATGAAGATGACTCGCGTGCGGTATACCAGGGGAGAATGATCCGAAGTGGGGGACTCGAGCATGCCGTCCAGGCAAGCCAACACACCTGGTAGGAATGATATGACTACTACATACGCTACAGTGTGTTGGAACCAGAGCAGGAGAACACCAGCATACCTGGCAGGATTCATATACAGCTCCTGCTAGAAGCTCCAGCATGTTGGGAGTAAATCTATACACACACATACAAGATGTTCGTTGCCAGAGAGAGGATTGGGAAGCACTTCAGGTTGTCCCAGAGCGAGGAACTGCCTATGCATCCTGAAATGGATGCCCTCGCGGGGACAGACACATATATGATGATACATGCCTACTACCTACTCGTCATAGCCATAGGGGATGGTATGTATCCCATCATCCAGGACCCGATGCTTATCGTCCATCCACGACAGTGCGAGCTTATTGCTGCATTCCGAATATACATCGTGGTGGTGCGACCTAATTATATGGACCTGCACCCTCATGAGTTGGTGGTCCAGAAGAGCGTGCCTATAGTCATCAATGGTGATGTGTCGATGTATGATGCTCTTCTGGACCCCCTTGACCCGCTTCACAACCTTATCCCTACACCTATACACATAGAGCTTTGCCCTCGTACCGACAATCTCGATCATGTCGTTCCCTCCATACTTATCCTTAAACTTCCCAATGACTTTAGCATTGGTGGGAGAGTAGCAAGGATGAGTGGGAGGGTATCCACTGGTGTCGAATTCAGACATCAGTACCAGGTCTGAGGCAAGACTGCTGTAGAAATAAGAGCATGAAAGGCTATGACGAAGGAATCCGTGTCCATGTACATGAGCCCCATATCAGGGACATACCATGCCTTCATCATGTCGTAATAGAAGCGGTACATGAGTGTTTTTGATAGCTCCAGTACAGCAAAGCCAGCATATATCGACTTGTCGAACAATATACTCTCGTGGTCCAGCTTGACGATGGAAAGAGTGTCGCTGTATATTGTTTGACAGCGGAATGCCAGATTGGTGATGAGATTCTTAACACACAGCTCCTTGCAGACAAGCTTCATCCGCTGACATTTTTGTTTATTTTCCATCAGCTTGCCGTATGATGCATTGTTTATTAGCAGCCTGTCGTTTCGTGATGTTCAGTTCGATGTATGGCTTCAGCCATGCCTTCTGGTGGAATTTCAATACACGGTAGACATTTGTCAGCATGAGCACATACTCTAATACCTGCTTGAGGGTGACAAAATGGACAATGTAGCATGTCTTCCCCTCAAGCATCGTCATTAGCTTGGGCAGTTTGGACTCCGGGGGGACATTCGTTGATGGGCAGGAACAGCAGTTCTCGATGTTCATCGTGTAGCGACGTAGGGTAGTCTGCATCCACCTCCAGTATGTAGCCAATCGGGCTGTAATATGGTACGGATATCACATCAATATCTGTACCGGTCCTTTCGAAGTCACCATAGGGCAGGGGCAGTGACACTGTCCAACCATAGAGATTATTAGCATCAACATACTGGAGTTAGGTAGATGGCCGAGTAACATCATACATGGCAGACAAGTCCTTGTTGATCACTGCCACATGGTGTATGATGCACTGGGCTACCCCTCCCCGGATACCAGCCTCGACGAACAGGTGGTCGTCGTTGTCCACAAGAAGTTCTAGCTCCACACCTGTCTTGCACAGCATGGGGTCGAACGAGAACCCGGGGGCACTAGCGTACCAGACACAGTCCAGCCCAAACATCGACAGACAAAGCCTTCGAAAGTTCTCAAAGACGTCTAACAAAATCAAGACGTCCGTCTGGAGGTACAAATTAGAATAATATCGGAGTGCGTTGCATCTAAATGCCTCCCAGAGAGTTTGTGCATGATAGTAGTCTTCTTCGGTGATTCCAGATCCGGTGTGCTGGTTGTGGAAGGCAGCGATGTCCAGCAGCTGTGTCTCGTCGAGTGCCCCCAACGACATGATATAATCGTAGGGGAACACTCCTTTGCGAGTTGCCAACTCAAGCTGCCGGGAATCGGTGAAGAACACAGCATTTGTCTTGAAATCGATGGTCGGTAGATTCTGCGCAAGAGTCGTGAGGCTGGCAGACAAACCTTAAGGTGTCGACAAACTGGATAGTGAATCTGTCAGCCAAATTTTTTGAAAAAGTTGTCAACTTTTCCTCTGTATTATGAATTATATAAATGTCATCTGTGTTTTAATCAAGCTGCATGACGATACAATTCGCATAATTCGCCAAATTGTGCGATAGGATTCGCAAGAATTTGGGATGGCATCGGAGCTTGTTGCAGGAGTTACACGCTGCCCCAAGAAACGAACTGGTAAAGTGGTTGTGGCTTTGGACCTTCCGGTTCACTTTGGTGAAGGGGCCGGAGCAGAGGTAGCAGGCTTCGGCCAAAGTATAGCCATTCTATTCGCCTACAGTGAGTTGATGCATCTGCTTGGACTGGCTATAATTCTACTTCACCAGATTGCCAATCCTAACGATCTCCACTATAAACTTCTTTGCAGCGCCCTCCCTGGTGTAGAATGTCACTTTGTCGGTGGGGAAGCTAGTGGTCTTGATGGCTGGTATTATATCGTTGTCCACTTGGTCATAAAGGCCATAACTGATGGGCAGATGTTTTTGGTACCCATAGGTGAATGAGATCGATGGGTCTGGCTTGCATGTCTGTACGGGATTTAATATTGCTTCGAAATCTGTATAAATGACCACAGATACCTTATCCATGTTGTGATAGTTCTGGAATCTGAGCACAGGTTGCTGGCCATTATTCTCCAACTGTGGCATGTCTGATCTGGCGACATCGTGGTTCGCACAATATCTCCTGTGCTCAGCCAGTGTCTCTACACCATTGAGCCCTGTGACCCATGGTTGGTCGTTGTATGCTTGGAGACATCTATTGCAAAACTGTACAATCCCACGATTCTTCGTCACATGCGAGCATATGAGGTGGGAGAAATCAGCTATGTAACAATAATGCGAATTGACATATTCTGTTTGCATGAGGAAAATATCGAAGCATGTCTTCCGTTCTTCCTTCGATGTCCATATCGGGACGATTGTACAGTCGTCGTCGACTACCTAATGTGTGTAGATAGTAATGCTGACCTCGGGATTCCTCTGTTTGGAGCGAGGTATCTGTCACAGAGGCATGGGGAAGTCGAGCCCAGAGAAGTCGAACGTCTCCTCCAGGACATGGTACCACTGGTTGACATGTTCGCAGTCCCGTCTCCAACTAAGCATGTCAGGATTGCCCATTTAAAACACTGCCTGTCCTCGTTTTGCGGGTTGATGATAGACTTCTTGGCAGCAATCTTCACAGGTAGGGCAATGTAAGAAGAGGCACATATCGGGTGTAGTTTGTTGACATGCATCTGAAGCCTTTTAACAATATTTAGGGCCCAGCTGCTACCCTTGGATACATACTCAACTTCTTCCTGGCATATCATTAAGATGGTTTTCGTCACTGAGTGGTCCACATCGGCTACGTTGAAGAGAGGAACATTCTTCATTTTAAAAGCACGCTTGTCCATCTGTTCTTCGTGCGGCCTGCCATAAGTACACTCGAGGAAAATATTACACTTTATGGAGCAGTTATCTGCTATCTACTGCCCTAGTTTACCAATGATACCGGCCTTCATATGCTCGAGGTAGCCGCAAATGTTGACGGCATTGCTCGAGGTATTTTCCACGATGTAGGTCTTCATAACACCTCTAAACACACTCTCAGCCTCCACGAATCCATGCTTGTTGGCTGTGCCGGCGCCGGTGATGACGGCCGGACGCCGACAATGTTATTTAGAAGCAATGGATCGTGCAGATACACATGATGATGGCCCAAGTCGAGTGCATTTAGCAGTGGGGGATTCGGTACACTTTGCGCTGTGAGTACCTTTACGGGTAAACTGCCTACTGTAAATCCCACACTCCAGTGATTCGTGGTTCGGGTTGCTCCAGCAAGTGCGCTCGTGGCGGCGAACATTTCTAACATGTTGGAAAGTTTTGTTGCAGTACTTGGAACGAGACAACCCAGTATGCTTAAACAGTCTCATACATGTCTGACAATAGTGTAGGAAGGTTATCACTATGGGAAAATGGCGTCCCGCAGCACTGGCATACATACTGTGCCTCCCTAAATGGATTTAAGGAGCAGGTATGTTCGTGACGAAGACCATTGCGATGATCAGTAAACATGTGGTCGCAAAAATCATACAGTAGCATGGGCCTAAGTATCGAAGCTGTCGATGAAGATGATGAAGAGAAAGATGGTCGTGAAGAACCCATCGTAAGAAAAAAACATTTAAAATGTAGAACCTCTTCTTCTGGTCCGGTCGGCGGCGGCAATGGAGCTCACGCAAGGATGGTGGCACTCAACACGATACAGGCCGGAGGGAGGAGTGAAATCCTACGGGAAAGAATGTATATGCCAAGTGGTATGGAAAATAACTAACTTGCACATGTGTTTACCGAATATGGCAGACATGTCTAGCAAAGACAATATTCTATACAAGATAAAATTAGCACTTTATTTTACACAAATATTTTAGTCTGCCAAGTGCTATGGAAATAACTATCAGGCGCACGTTTACCGAACATTACTACTACATGGTAGAAGTGTCTAGTGTTGATATGCTATGAAAGATAAACTGAGCGCTTTTTTTGAAATAATATTTTAGCCTTATGAGTGCCAAGCGATGCAGATAAGGGAAATAACTAACATACACATGTTTACCGAACAATACATGGCAGGAGCGCACATCTCTGTGGGAAACAGTGTGTGCTAACGAAGTATAGGCTATATAGGGTAAAGTGAGCAATGAAATAATATTTATAATATGGATAAGGGAAACGCACTCACACTTTTACTGTGTACAGCCTAGACGTTGTTAGGACATACTAGCCAACAACGTTTTCCAAACATTAAACGTGAACTGTGCATGTATAGCTCGATGCTTGGTAAAACCTCCGAGAGTCGCTGATTCTCACTCTTTGCTGAATTTACTGCACGTACAATACCACTTACCTCTCCTATCAGGCTTCCAAGTAAACCTATAGCTGGTAGTAACAAGGGGAGTATGCCACCACGTTTCATTGCTGGTGATATACCTACCATTCGTGCTTTTTCTGCAAGAATAGTTTCTGCCTTGTGTCTATCTTCTAGTTTATTTCTAGTAGTATACGCAATGTTGTGATTCCAACACGCCCTATCTAGCAAATTGATAGGAACGTCACCGTGTTTTAATAGCCATGCCAACTGGGTTCCAGAACTGCAGAATCGATAACCCTGGATGTGAGCTTCGAATGGGAGATTATTTATTAAGTAGTTGATAAATCCTCGCTCGCTCTTGACCTTACTCCAACGACGCATTACTGCATACTAGCATTTACTCACTCGATATACATAATTATATATCTGCGTCAATTTTAAGTACTCGCAATTTAGCGTTCATTGGTTAGTGCAATGGAGATCGTCCCTCAAACAATAACGCTCCCGGTTCGAATCACTGGCGAGGACGAATCTACAGCTTGCGAATCGCGCCATGGCAAACTTCTACACAACACTGTTCGTGCAATTATCGCCGGTTCGAGGAATTGTGGTAAGACATGTGTTCTTCTCAGCTTTCTGGAACATCCAAACGGACTTTGCTTCGAAAATGTTTACCTGTACCCCAAATCTCTACAACAACCGAAATACCTGCACCTCGCACATATTCTACATGCAGTGAAAGGACTTCAGTGTTTTTTCTGTTTAGTGACAATGCCGAGATTGTGTCGCCGGATGCAGCCAAGCCGAACTCCGTATTTGTTTTCGACGATGTCTCGTGCGAAAAACAAAACACTATGCAAAAGTACTTCAGCATGAGACAGCAAACAAGTGTGGACACGATCTATCTCTGTCAGACATATTCACGCATACCAAAGCAACTTCTATGCGACAACGCCAATTTCCTCATTCTGTTTCACATGGATGACATGAATTAAAGTCTCATACACAGCGATCATGTGAGTACTGATATAACATTCGACAGTTTTAAGAATATGTGTTCATGTTGCTGGAACGAACTGTATGGTTTTCTTGTAATAGCCAAGGATTTTACCCTTAAATACCGAAGATATCGCAGATATTTCCATCAGTATATCGTTACACGGCAATGAGTTACGTCGTGTCCAAGTTGGGCCATAGCAGCCTGAAGCGTACACTGGAAATTTGTATTTCATCTACACATGATGGCAACTGTATTTTTGGAGGCAAACTTGCCAAGCATCTCGGCGAGCCTAAACATGATGGCGGTGCTGGGAATGTCTCCTTTGTTCATAGTGTCACCTCCGAGGCTTTGCAGTCCATGTCTACGAAAACCGAGGCACAGCTTCACTCGCTCATGTCGGATTTGTCCTAGCTCATGGCATTGGAGCCAAAACTCACTGGTGTGGTTGAGTAAATGGCCGGCAAGGTGACTACTGGATTAGAGACGCATGCAAACTGGCAGCCTTGGGTGAGAAACTGACCATTGTGAAAGGTCGAATTTACTCTACTAACATATTAGCGGCTCGTCACATTACTCGAGACACTGAAGAGTATAACTGATTTTGCGCCCGGTGATGTACTCAAAGTCGTAGTAGGATGGATACTGTCCAACACGAATGCACTGTCTGCCTATGTAGTGGCCCAGATTCGCTCATTGACATCTACTGATGCTGATACGCTGACTACTCTCAGCGGCAAGCTGGAAGCTTTGGATAAAAAATCGAATGTTGTAGGTGCACACATTGCCGAAAGTGGACTTACTGGCCTGACTGGGAAACTTGACAAGAGCCTTCATGCAAAATGGACCGGCCTTTAAGCATACTTTACAGATATGTTGAAGAAACTGGACGATGTATGAGTTACTGCTGACGATCTGCCCTCAAAGTTGGACAAAGGCCATAATTTGGGAGCAACTACAACTGTGGATGTACTTACTGCTTTAACTATGAAGCTGGAATAGAACATCGCTGCTGTTGGCGGACAAATTAAAACCGTAACTGCGGGCATGCAATCTCTGAGCAACTTGCGAAGCACACTTTCTACTCTGGAGAAAAAGGTGGATGATTTGGGCGAGCGTGTTGACAGCAGAGTACTTACAGTCGTTGGTGCTAACTTGAAGGAACATCTGATCATAGCGAACGACAATTCAAGCAAACTGGCTGCTCTGAGTACGCAGATAGAACACGTGTCCCACATGGTCATGAACATGGCGCCCCCCGACCTCGCGGCCAAACTCACTGTTATAGAAGCAAAACTTGATAGTGGTGGGGCGGACACTAAAATTCTATCCAATCTCGTAGACAAACAATCTCAATAACATTGTCGACTCTCTCGCTTCCCACATCAGTCCCTTGACTATGCTGCTTACTACGATGGAAGACGTTGTGAGTCGCATAATTTCACACCATCTGTCTGACATGCATACTGACGACGACAAGTGGACTCATTGCAAACATGTGCGTGATGAAGTTATTTGTCGCATTGTTAAAAGAGAACAAACACTTAAGAAGCAGTTCGAGCGGCAGCAGTAATTTTATATACTATATGTATTTGGCATTATATTTCAGTGACATATCTGCCTCTGCCGTTGACCTGAGTCGCATCATTGCGGCTGTTCGTAAAAAGAATTTGCTCACCAAATGAGCACGTATGGAGCAGGATTTCGTCTGGCCAGAAGTCTTCCAACCGATAATGTCGAGGCTCGACAAACCCGTTCCTGCTGCTGCTACTGCCCTCAAGACGAAACCTGGCTTCAAACCCCCAAGACCGAGGATAAAGATGATGATGTGTCTCGCAAGAGGGAATGCTCTAATGCTCGTTCGTTAACTGCATGCCATTATCTCACTTCCTACATGCCACGATCTGCCGATATGACTTATGGAGTGTATAAACGGAATAAGAAATGGTTTCTTGGCAGTAAGCAAGTTTTCTTTATGCCTAACAATATTATACAGGTGGACAAAGATGTCCTGCAAGCCACTCCTGGACTCTACCAGCTACTGTTCAAACGAGAACCATCAAATTATTCTCGTACAGCATCGAGGCAGTACAAACACCTACTGCTATGAACACCAGTGCTCATTTGACTGGAAACGATTCTGCCGGAACTACTTATAAGGACGAAACACATCCTAATTTCGACATTATCACCAGTTTCTTCCCTTTTTCGGGCTCGGGTCTGAAGCTTGATGGTGACAGTCGCATGGAGTATGTCTTCTGGAATGATATCGACGAGGTTGTAGACGATCTACATCTGCTCACTGCATCTCAGCAAGCTGGAAACAAATCGCATACGAACGAAATTGTGAACATTTTGGCAGAGCTTCCAGAATCTGGATACATGAAGTGAGCACCCCGACCTCAATTATGTCAAGAGCATAAATCGCAGAAGAGTTCCACCACCCTGCACGCAGAAACTATCCCAGATGCAGAGTTCTTCTGTTCGGCCTCACAGACCTCTTTCAAGCTGATCTGGTAGTGATGCAGCCATATGCCCGTGCAATAAAGGTCATAAGTAAGTACATTCTGACCATAATTAACTGCTTCTCGAAGTATGGCTGGGCCCTCCCTGTGTGCAGCAAGCGAGTGAGTTGCTGATGTTGCAGCTGCTATGAAATTGGTTTTGGACGAATCTGGCGCACTGGCCTACCTCCAGACAGATTGTGGCAAGGAGTTCTACAATTCTAATTTCCATGCACTTATCGCCATGCACAAGATTAACCACTACTCTACTTTTTCCGTCACAAAAGCCTCTATAGTTGAGTGATTTAGCCGGACACTGAAGACCTTGATATGGAAAGCATTCTTCGCACAAGGCAGCTATGAATGGTTGACCCTGCTTCCTCGCCTCCTAGCACAGTACAATAACAGCAAACATTGCACGATCGGCATGAATCCTGCACAAGTTACTGCCGAACATGTTCAGTCTCTCCTACAAAGAGTGTACAAGAAATCCAAGAAGCTGGACCTGCATCTCCATTAGCGAAGGTGGGATCTTTTGTCAGGGTGTCTCGCATCAAATGTGTTTATAAATCGTATTATCCGAATTAGAATATTGAAGTGTTTCGTGTCGTCAAAGTGAGAAATACAGCACCTCGGACCTACACACTCATCGGTATGAACAATGTACCGATCACAGGAATTTTTTACGATCATGAATTTCAAGTAACAAGATATCCCAAAGATTATTTCATCGAACATGTCATTCATGGATGCGGAAATCGATTATACGTTAAGTGGTTGGGTTTTACAAATACCTTTAACCAATGGATGTCGAAAACGGCAATTAATATGAACTTGTATTTTTTTTTAGTAAACGCCCATTATTTTCTCTACCTATGTGTGTCTCATTTCAAACAAACTTTGTCCACTCACTGTATGCTCCAGTGTACCTTATAGACTGTGTGTATGTCCATAGGGACACAGCCACCATATTGCCAGCCAGCATAGGGTGGCGCCTGCCATCTGCTGGTCAGTGCCGGAAGTTCCACCATATTACTAGCCAGTGTCAGGCCACCATCTTGTTAGCCTGTGCTAGGATTGCCGGGGAATGGTTGCATAATTATTGCACATAATTGCAAACTTTCGGCCACAATCCACAAACTTCAGCCACATTGAGCAAACTACTTTTGTATCACCACCAACTTGCTAGCCAGCATCGTCGCCATCTTCCTAACCAGTGCCAGGTTTGATAGAGCAGGAAATTTTGCTCCAAGATGGTCGCTTTTTTGCACAATTTTTTTGCGAGAGTGGTTGTACAATAGTTGTTAGTCAGTGCTGCAGATGGACGCCATCTTGTTACTTAGCCTTACCGCCATCTTGCTAGTCAGTGACAGGATTGATAGAGCAGGGAATTCTGCCCCGAGATGGTCGCTCAGTACTTTTTTCAATCTATGATGGCGGCCGTGTGTCCTGTGTCAGGCGCCAGTGCGCCAGAAGGAACTATATACAACTACTGACGGGGTGCTGAGATCCGTTCGCACCAAAGATTCAGCACCTACTAATAGCAAGGTGTTTCGTCCACTTTTGGAATCAGATGCCACGACAAGTTGGTGCACTTGGTCGAGCCCGAGTAGATCCTTCGCGTTACTAGACCCGCAATTCATGAATTAAGGCACTTCAGTGTAAATACAAAGTGGGTAGCAATAACACAAGTGAAAACATGGCAGATTTCAAATAACGTATTGAAAACTGTGCCCTCCCTGAATATGAAGTAAGAGCAGGCAAATCGATGTAAATAAATCAAGTTGCGAAATAATAACACATAATGGCTTTGACTATAGTGTCATCAAATATATAGTCTTCAGTGCCAGTTGAATGAAGGCTTGATACTGTAGAAATTAACTTCGTGACTTCTACAGGTATGGTACTACAAGTTCGTTAGAAGTTCTGTGGCACTTTTAGCTATCGAATAAGCATCACGAAAGAAAGGGTCTTGAATACTAGGGAAGAGTTCACGTAGCCAATTATTTTGCCGACCTATTCACGAATTTCCGGCACCATTTTAAAATTCAACAACGACCCGGTTTTTGTCACAGTGCAAACAAGAAGTTAATGAAACGACAGCATATTCGCGTTAAATCTAGTCTGCTTACTGGCTTTGTCCGAAAACGTATTCTAGAAGATGTTCCAGTTCTGACGTGGAACTCCGGGATAGTCGGTACACGGTTGAATGGATATTTTTGACAACCCCCTTTTACTTCCCCAAAGTCAAGCTAACTTCATAAGGGCAACAGCGCAAGTCAGTATACGACAGATATTAGCATATAGAGGTTTGTACACATTTACACAAAGACTGTCTAGAAGTCAATCACCTATATCTAGAGACACCCGAATTTCGCGAAAAGATTTCCGAACATGCTAGATTTCAACATCCTACGAGCGTACCAGCAGTTTCCTTCTGCTTATTGGCGGAGCGTGTCTGTAAGAAGACATTACCTTAGTTGACTGGCCAATCAGAATTAAGTTACTCTGATACTGTACGTCTCTGATTCGTGGGCAGTCACTTAGGACGCATAACATCTAGATCTCCCAATCACAAACGTGGATCTGAGCTAAAGAGTTATGAAATGCAACTAGTCGTGAAATCTTTTCGCGAAATTCGGGTGACCCTACCTATATCCACTATCGCTAAAGCACCAACAGTTTTGCTGGTTTCTGTACTTCCCTTCCGTTGGTCTACGATACACCACGCATTTTCCTGTAATATACAACGTCAATTATTAGTCTATTCTCAGCCAATGCCGTCCTGACAACTCTCCAGTTAAACTATCTTTCATTTGTAAAATGATATATAGAGACCTGCAAAATTCGCGGTATTATTTAAGGACAGACTGAACTCTAAATCACTGTGCGTTTGATCACATTCTGCCATTAGCCAAAAATATGTGTGGCATGCCTTGCAGAACACTTGAGCCAATAATACAAGTTGGCGGTGTAGTGGCCAATATCCTTTGATGAGGTCAAGCAGACGCGTGACGTTGATTATAGTGCATCGGCCAATGAAACCACGAACTGTGGTCACGTGTTTATAAGGCAGTGGAGTCTATCGTGTCACCGAAAAATAACGCGAATTTTGCACGTCTCTAATTATATATAATCAATTGTGTCCTTTTCAGGAATTATACAAAAAAATCGTTATTTACTCACGTAAACGTTTGTTGAACCAATTTAATTTCCTTGTAAGATCATTAAATAACAACTAAAGAAACTTGTATAAATGCAAGTCTCGTTTACAAGGCCAGAAAAAAATGTTCGCTTTATCGCTGCTCGAACTGCACTAGCGCATAATGCCTATAGTGTTAACCCTTAGAGGAGTGCGCACGTTTATAACCGGGGTTGTGTTTATATGAGAATCTCTTTTCTACTGAATACAAATCTCCCACATTTGTGGTTCTACAGTTTCGCTGAACTTTATCGTAATCCAAGTTAAAAAAAAAAATGTAACTAATCCACATTTCAATTCGTAAGAATAAAACTGTTCTTTAAAATATTATCCCAAATGAAGACGATGGATTGTAAAACCTGTTACACCTGTCGTGATACGTTAACTGATAAACAGTCAACACGTGATTCCATTGGCCGATGGGCAGTCTATAATAAACGTCGCAGAGTACAGTAGGCGTGTCCGGGGTAGACAGGACCAATAAGTAGGGACTGTATAATTTCACGGATTCACTTTATGACAAGCGAGACTTAAAACCCATGTACAGTACATTTCTCTCAGTTTTGCATTTGGGTCACAATTTTTATGACACGCCCGCGTGAACTCCGAGCAAATAAAATACCTGCAAGGAAACAAACGCGGCATCCCATACCCCCTGGAGGTGAAACTGACTACACAACGGGGCCGCAGGTAGTAAAAAAAAAAACTATTGACGCTCGAAAATACATACTACAGCGGAGTTTAGCATACAGGTAGTTTAAAACACGAAATTATCCTGCCCTACCCAGTTTAACAATAGTAAGTGGAAATGCAGGGACAAGAACACTAATTATATTGACCCAGTGGAGAATGCAGGAAGCTCCCTTCGACCTTGTCTTCAGTAGCAGTAAATTTGTGCCGTCCTACCAGGGTTAATATTGCTTTCCCATAAATTGGCCGCGAGTTTATCTCCTGCAGTAAAAAAAAAAAAAAAAAAAAAAAAAAAAAAAACGCATTTTGGAGTTCTCAAATGGCTACTTTTTTCCTCTTGATACTTTCAGATATTCCGTGAAAATTGAATTTGGCGAGTGGCTAAACGAAGCACTTACACTTAAGTGCGCGCGGAATACTTTTATCTTATTATGATGAACCCACGCTCTAACACCTCACAACCATTAATTTTCACTCCCCATCTTTCTTCCTTCCCCAGGCATTGTGAGGTCTAATGAAGGTCAAACAAGGTAACTCCGACCAAAACTTTAAAAACGAAAACACTTTCACCTTAGTGTAACCTCAGACATTACTCAATTTATGAAAACCTGATCAGTTAGCTGTAGTTCGGAGCACTTACTTATCTTGGAAAACCTGGCGGTTTTTTTTTTTTGTGTAAAATACCATGACGTAAAAACATTATCAAAATTAATTTCACGCCAGTTAAAACCTCAAAAAAAAAAATCTGTTGTTAGGTTGGCGCTATTCATTGCAATTTTTAATAAAATCGTAAACCAAAGACGCGACTAACACACGCCAAAAAAAAAAAAAACAAAATCAAGATTAATGCATGTTGTTTACCTATAGGCATGCACTCAGCGTTTTTTTTTTACAAACATTTGTGTTTGTATTTATCGAATAGAGTGAGTTTCATGGATGCAAAAGAAGGCACCTATATATATATATTTGGACAATTATGTCATGATTATGAATTATCTATCCTAGTAAACCATTTAGGCTTCCACATTATGAAATCACCTTTGAATTAAACACTCTTCAGGCGTTCGGAGTTACCCCTCACATATTGTTTGCAAAGTTTACTACAGAAGTAAGTTAAATTTTTCAAATTAGAAATTAGAAATGCATTTCTCCATTGCGAATCAAATCATATCGTAATTAGTATGCATAAGTTAAATTGTGACTAATTTGTATAGCGAACTTACAACACTATTTTTTCGGTGTTATTTAATCACAACGTGCATACTTTAAAAAATAAATATTAGTGTCTACAGTAATGCTGCCATTGTAAATGATAAAGCAGTTCCATATGTTAAAAGTGTATTATAATTGATGGCCGTTGACATTGTGTCCATTTTAAGTTTTGTAAACTTTGAACTGAGAAGTAGTCACATGTTTATACTTTTAATCATTTCACAGAGCTACTCGGCCGATGATAGTATAACAGTCATTAGAGACAAGTAAATGTTACTTTACACACACGGTAGAAAAACATGCAATCTGTAGGAGTAAGAAATTATGCGAGGGTATATAAAATTAGTTTTTATTTAATCAATTATATTTTTAATCAATGCTTTCATGCATCTAAGTTCATCAAGGGGCGAGAACATGGACCTAAACCTATCCATGAGTACGACACACACTTAAGTGATTCACTCGGGACTCGAGCCAAGAATCACATGCGATCCGAAAGTGACTTGTGGCTACCTTAAATACACCCGAAACTAATATCTTGAGAAATATTTATTCATGGAACTAAGACCTACACAGAACTTGAGAATACAGTAGTAAAACAGCAGGTCCCGCAGCGAACCCCTGCTACACAGAGGCCACGGTGGCTGAGCGGTTAGACTGAACAGGATTCTATCCCCGGCCGGTTCACTCCCGTATCTTCGCATGTGTGAATCGTGCCGGACGATGCCTCTGGTCGGTGGATTTTCTCGGGGATCTGCCGTTTCCTTTGTCCCTTAAACCTGTGCTGCTATGTATGTCAATCACCCATATCGGCTCTCAAGACCTCGCTGTTAAGAGAAGCCCGAATCTCTTTACTTAATCATCATGCCACACTCTCCCACAAAATGGCGTCACTGGCCAGCAACACGCCAGAACACCGTTCTCCAGTCAGCGCCTGGTAAACTACTAGCCAGCCCAGCGAATAAAGAAACTATTGCTTCACGAAATAGTCAATCAGAAACCATGCCCTTTTCCAGAGCCATTCACTAGGGACGGAATTTTCGCGTTGTTAAGGACTTGAGTAGAGCGTAAAATGGGGTTCTGGCACAGGAGTCAGGATCTGGATCTGTGACCTTTGGCCTTTGATGTCATCGCCGCCATATTTTTCCTGGCCACCATCTTGTCCACCATCTTGTTTTTGTCTATTATCTTGTCCGCCGTCTTGTTTCCGGTCTCCATATTTTCCAATATCTTGTTTTCCAATTACTCACCTTCATTCGACCTTAGTTGCCTTTGCTCCACCCCACCATCGTGGATTTCATTTTATCATGCTCTATTATTCCATCCCTATTTTTTCATGCTCTTGCTTTCCACTTTAGTCGCCATCTCTCCACCCTGCCATATTGACATCATGCTATATCATTCCTCACTTATGTCCACCATCTTGACATCATGCTCTATCATTCAATCCCTATTTTCTCGTTCTCTTGCATTCCACCTTAGTCGACTTTGCTCCACCCTGCCATCTTTGTTGTACTTAGAATATTTTTCAGGTTACGTGGGACTTGTCATTTTATTTTCTGTTGGTGTGGACATTGAATATCTTTCATCGTGTGTAGGACTTATTTACTGCATATAGGACTTCTCCTAGTTCAACCTAACATGTCCCAACCCAACCATTATGTAATAACTCATTTAGTATTTAGCCACTTCATGTAAGACGCAGGCAAATTTCTTCCTGTTCAAAGATATTGAATGTTTTTCTCATTTGGTCCCCTTTATTCCACCTTTCATCGGACTTAGAAAAAAATATGTTCTTCATGCAGGACTTGTAAAAATTTCCCCTTGTGTAGGGACTTTGAATATTTTACCACTAACATTGAATTTAGAAAAAAATGTATACCTCACATAGGACTTTGAAAGATATAATCTAACATTGCCTCACATAGCATAACCTAACTTTAAATAACCTAACCATAATATAACAACTCATTTAGACACCTGCTGGTTACATGTCCTTCTTGAACCACCATCTTGTTTCGTCTGCTGACGACTGCATTGGTTTTTAGGCTTATGTTATACATAATACTTATAGTTTTTCACATGTGTATAGGTCTTTCATGTCATATATTACAAGTCATTATTTTTTCATTCATGTACAGTGCATCTTTTCACCTTGGGCATAATACTTTCCCATTTTTATTGTATTTAACTATCCATATAAAAATTTAAAAATTTATTCACAAACTCATTTATGCATAATGTAACAAAGAAGTTTTAGTCCAGAAGAAAATCAAATCTAACACAACCTCACATAATCTATCACATTCTAAAAATCCACAGCTAACCCACAACAATCTAAATAAAAAATATCTACGCAAAGCGAACCTATGCCTATATGTCTCACGGCATACCGACCAGACAGACCCCCCGCTTTAACCTTAGAAAATCTCACATATACATACAAACCGCACCATTCTCTTTGACCCAAAAAAAAAATACTTAGTCATACTAATACACCCAAGCAATTATAAATTCCAGGTCGACCCATATCACACAACGTTCCTGCCATCTGTCAAATTAACATAACCTAACCTACAAAAGCCCAGAAACTCACACCTGAACTAACCTAATACAGTTCAAATAAAAAAAACATTTAGCTATTTCCCACATGCCTCCTATCATTATTTCAGCCACTTAAGACATCGTGACATGTCTGGACATTAGAAGCACACTTCATTCAGACTGCAGCCAATCGTCACTTCTTGTAACATTCATCTTACACTGACAAAGGAATGGTCGAAGCAAACAGAATTATAATTAGATTCCAAAATAGTCCAAGAGAAAGTCAGACGTCATAACATCTATCCAACAACTACACATTACAAGCCATCCTATTCCTACCATCTGTCAACCTAACTTTACTGATACCAGACCGCCAAAACATACCAAACTGTCATACCATCACCCATTACACAAGAAAAATTCACCCATAAATATCATCCAAACTACCCAAAACACCGTCCCTGCCATCTACCACAACACAAGTATACCAATCAACCATACATTCTAGGATAGCCCATGCCACAATCATTCCTACCATCCATACAACTGATACGTGGCCATTTAACATGCCATTTTTTATAAACGAAAAAAACTCAGTCATTACTAATCAACTATACCAACCAACTCACCATCTATATAATACACTATAACTCAAGTGTACCAAGCAACCATACAGGTCAGACCAACCCATAACCTAACACCCATTACATCTGCTTTGCCAATCGACACTATACAAAATATGCTAGTAAATTTATCATCCAATAATACTAAAAACATTACAACACCCATACCATACGAAGCAATTTCAAACACCGCACACAATCAACTTCTTTGCATGCCGACTGATACGAGCCAAATACACTGACCAGCCATACCAACCACTTTAACTCAAGCATGCCTTACCGTAACACGACTAGCCAATACAGACACAATACCATGCCATTGTGACATACACCGACACTCACCAAACAGGTATACGGGCAACTGTCGTACGCTGTTCACCACAAGCACGATTGTCCGCGGAGAGCAGAAAGTAAACACAACACGTAGTATTTCGCTAAGTTGATTTACAAAGAAATAAACATCATACGACTCAATTTGATGTTAAACACTTTGAATTATTGGCACGATATTAAGCAGTCTTGACAGGTTATTGTTGGGTCGTGGCTGCGGCAGCATGAATTTACTTTTCCTGTCAACAGATTTCGCGTAGGTATTTACTCTTCTCAGCAGCAGATGCCGCGCTGGGATAGCTCTAAGTAGAGTAACATATATAGGTTAATCTAGCTATAAGTTCGTAAACCACAGATATAAATAGTTATTGATACTGTCGCACACTTCAGTCATAGTTTACAAAATAATTTGCTTATAACAAGTGAAAAAGAAGAAAACGGCTTGTAAAAAAAATTGTATGATTTCATTCGAGTCTATTACATTATATATTTATAATAATTATTTTAAATATTAAATCTGTCATTTTAGGCAGGTGTTTACGTCTGTCTGGGCTTAATTACTAAATAAATTTTTACCTTAACTTTTTTAGTGTATACGTTTGTTCTGTGACGTCACCGGATTTTGATATGCTTTGAGGTTTAGCGGAACGTGTACCGCAGTGCAATTCGTAACAACTGCATTCGCTCTGTGCACGAAGCATATAGGCTGTTCACGGTAAAGTGAGCTCTTTTGAGGCCTTAGTTACTTTTCCCTGTCAGCCTTTTTTTTTCTCCTTTATCGAACTTTTTAAATAAATATTGCCATGTAAGTAATAAACAGTGTGTGTGTGTGTGTGTGTGTGTGTGTGTGTGTGTGTGTGTGTGTGTGTGTGTGTGTGTATTCCATCGCACTCGGAAGTTAATGTCTAAGACTTAAATAAAATATATTTATTGTCTATTATTCCAAATGAGAGGGCGTCTAAAAGTGCTCACTTTACCGTGAATAGCCTATATTAGTAGAGAGTTGTAACTTAAGGTAAGGTTTCTTCTACTCAGGTTGGGAAGCTCAACGCTTAAAATTTTTCGCCACTAGGTAAGCGCTAGTGTAGCATTTGTACAGGTTTTTTCTATTTTCTACATTAAAAACAAAATAATTCAACAATATTAATCAAATATATAATAACTACTTAACTAAGTAAAACTTTTCTCTTCTATTATTTACGTAGCTTAAAATTTTAATTTAAAGTGACCTCTTTAGAATACTAGTGCGCACCTATCGGCGGAAATTTACCCTATACCAAACTCTCCCCTAAGGAAACTCGTTTTGTTCCTAACCCATAGACTAAAGATGAGGTATACCGATCTCGCTGGCTGCGCACAACCAATCTCCGTGTCCCAGCATTGAACTGCTTTCCTGCCTATACGTCTAGCAAAAAGAGCGTGGATTGGGTTTGAGGTTAGAACACTGTTTAGTAAACAAATTCTTTGCGGTGTATGTATACTTCCTCTAATTAATTTGTAATGATTTTTTATTACATTCAAACTGGTTAAAGTATTTCATTAATATAATAGTTCTCGTCATTTAAAAATTAAGAAGTAAACATACATGTTGATCACTGTTGACCATGTGACTTTGACAGTTGTATAGGGTTGGGGTAGGACCATGTTGCGTACATGCGCAGAAGACGAATAAGCGGTCTACCTCATCTTTAGTCTATGAGGTAGACCGCTTATTCGTCTTCTGCGCATGTACCCAACACTGACCTATCCAACCATACACAACTCTCAAAGCCACATGGTCAACTGTGATGAAAGTGTTTGTTTATATCTTATTTTTAAAGTGAGAAGCACTATTGTATGATTAATATACTTTTGCCAATTTGTAAATAAATCAAAATGTATTACAAATTGGTTAGAGGAAGTATACATACGGTACATCTGAAATTATTTGTTTACAAAACAGTTTTCCAACCTAAAATCTAAATCATGCCGTTTGAGCTAGACGTGTTGATAGAAAATCAGTTCAGTGTTGGAACACAGAGATTGGTTGCGTGCAGCCAGCGGTATCTGTCTATCTCATCTTTTGTCTAGGTCCTAACCTGAGTAGAATTACCTTTCTCAAGGCTATAACAAGATATCCTTATCCGAGTCATTCGTTTGCCGAAGTCAGACGAAGTAGGTACTACGGTAATGCCAATCTTAGGACATGGAGTAAAAAAAAAAAATTCCCATTTTGTTATGTTGGCGGTACTGTGGCGACCTCGCCAGCTGTTGATTTTTTTTAATATTGTGATTGGCCTATGTTTTCTGGCCAATATTATTGATGTTTCTCTTGTCCACGGTTATTTCGTGTCACAAAAATACATTTGAGCGAACAGAAACTGTAACCGCCAATTTGAAACACTACATTACAACCCGTCGTATGCGTATATTCTTGAGAATAGACGTAACACAAATAAACATACGCGAATGCCGCCTACAAAAAGTGCGCTTCCACCATACGACTAAGGAAACACGTTTTTTCGCGGAAAGATTTACGCGGACGCTAGACTTCAATATCCCGTGTGCACGCTTGCAGTCTTCATTTAACTACTGGCCAATTATCTTTGTGTGGAGGCAGTCTGCTACACGAGTCAGCCAATCAGAAATAGGTTTCTCCGATACTGACCGTCCGTGATTCACAGGTAGACGGATAAGAAGTGTAACGATCCTAATGATCCGATCATGACAATGCTTTGGAACTAACGTGCTTTGAAACACAACTTGTGCTGAGAATTTTTCGCGGAAACCTAGTGACCCTTACCATGAGTGTATACAATATCTAAAGAGAGACACTGCCTGATTGTTTATTGTATGTTTATGGCATGAGAATATAGTATGTCCTTTCTTTAATTATGTAATAATGTTTTTTTTTTACACATTGAGGTCTTCACACATCTACTGGCACTTAACGCAAATTAGAAGTGAGTCACCTATATCCACTACTCTAAGAACACCTGTTCTCTTATTGTCTTTGTGTTGGGACTCACATGTGTCCATGCCACACCGGACACTACCGTGTACTTTACATCGTTCATTATTGGCCGGTCATCAACCAATGGAGAGCCGAGCTGATATTAACCCAATCAAATGTCCTTTATCTTATCAAAGGATTTACAATCAATCACGTCCTTTTGAGTGGCTATAACAAAATTAAATTCTGTCGTTAGTAATATCATTGTTACTGCGCTATAGTGTTCTTGTAAGGTCATGTTAAACATTAGCCGAACAAAGAGTGCACAGCCATGTGAGTTTTGTTCTGAACAACAAAGAAATTTTCAAATAAGCTCTAGTCAAGGTACAATCGAGCTTAGTCTACAAAGTGTTGAATGGCGAAGTTCTAAGACGTTGGAACCTCGACTTCGAGTATCTTTGGTAAGGTTTCGTTTTCCCTATTCGAGTTACGAGGGCCTGGCTTTGTGTTTCGTTGTGCCTCCGAAGAGTAAAGACTGCTGCCGGGGAGTTCTTGTTCATCCCGCGGGGAGAGGAGGAGGGACGTCGGAGATGACGTCAGCGAGAGACGCTCAAGCACCACATGCGGCACATGTGCGCCTTGACAGGCTTGGGGTCCCGATCTCGACGACTACGTATTCTTCTTCCCCGACCGACCGTCTCATCCGCCTCCAGCATCCGGGTGTGTCTCTCTCTATCTCTCTCGCTCTCTCTCTCTATGTATCTCTCTCTACTGCCGCCTTCAAGTGTTACGCCGTCGGAGTCCAGAACACGTGAGTGAACAGAAGCGAAGCTGTTCGTTTTACGGTCTACGCCCGTTCTCCCAGAAACGTTGGGCCGACCACGTTCTATAGTTCGAGATGGTGGTTAGAGACCTGAAAAATTCGCGAGATCAATGACCTGCAGGCTAGACTCTAGGGTCTTATACACAAATATGCAGATGTCAATTGTGCATTGGCTACCTGCTGTCACACTGGAAGGCAACGATTAGGCCACAGTTCTCCAGGAGTTGTCATACACAGCGTGGACCAATGGATTAAGTTATGTGAACACATGTGTTTTTGAATTCTAGCTTGTCCCAAAATGAATCCGCGAATTCTTCGGGTCTCTAATGATGGTTTATCGCGGGAAATTTTTACTGTTCGCTAGGATTCAACGTACTGTACACATGTCTGACAGTTTTCTTTCCTTATTGGCTGTCATGCATGTATGACGCTGCCATCCCATTTCACTGGGTCAATAAGGATTGTGATACTATTCGTGATTGGTCTAAAAACAACTTAGACGAGTCAAAACGTTGTTCATCCAATCGTGAAAGGATAAGTTATTTGTTTGGCTGAAAAAATTTTCGCCGTTTTCCATCATCTCTTTCTATAGTTTGTTCGCGATAAGCTGAGCACTTTTGGAAGCCCTGCTTAATATATTCTTGTATTCGCATTATCGTTGTAAACACATTACGTTATCCTTCCGCCATATTTAAAATTAACATTGTCATGGGTCCGATCACTTTATCCATGCGTCGGTCAAGTGAATATGTGAAATTATTGCAAATTTTACAATTACACGTATTTAAAAACAGAAAGAAAATCAAAACATTTCAGTATTCACAAATATTTACCGGGCACTTTTAAATCAACGTCCGGACATGGAACTACTTTACTTGGAGCACGCCACTCTTTGTGCTTATTAAAATATATTCGAAATTATAAATTATGCACATAGAGCACGCCACTCTTTGTGCTTATTAAAATATATTCGAAATTATAAATCATGCACGTACCAGGACCTAGGTAAGGTTAATTCTAATCAGGTTATAAACATAACGAGTTTTCTTATTGGAGAATTTGGCATCGGGAAAATTTCCACCCCTGTCACACTGTCAGGTTTTTTTTTTTTTTTCCTTTAACTAAATTTAACAATAATATATGAAGGCAAATTACGGCCCAGCAAATTTTTCCTTCCAACAAATTCTATCAAATTATATTGAATGTGTTTTATAATGTGTAACACTGTCAATTTTTTTCACTGGGAGAATCTAATTCGAATTATTATTTAAGAATTATTATCATAGTTAAATATTGATTTTGTTTTACCATTACAAGAACAAATGTAAGGAATCTTGTAATTTATTTTCGTTTTTTTACTAAATTCAGATTTTATTTATCAGATATGTTTCTTGCACAATGACATTTAGTATCTCTGAGTTCGTAATATTATGTGAAATATTCACTTACAATAGCATTCATGCCCCGGCAGCTTCTTCAGAAATAAATTATCTTCATATCCTACTTCGTTTCCAGCAATTCGTTATTTTAAAGTTTCTTGACGTCCACTTTTGTCGTGCAAAATTCTGATTTTCCGAGACCGTGAAACATCAAACAAATTTTAGAACCGGTTCAATTTTAAAATTTTTGATGGAAACTGAAGCCATCCAACTTTTCCAGGCAGAAATGTTGGCGTTTATGACGTTTAAATGACGTCATAACTGCCCAACTGTATTTGACCAAACTTATTGGAAGCAGTTTGACGGAAAAATTAGGCATTGTGACAAGGGCTTTAGGTGCACAGTGTTCCAAGGGGGTTTATTTTTAATCAAAATTTTAAGCTGAGTGAATAATAAAAGATAGATTTTACTTAGTTAAGTAGTTATTTTATATTTGATATATGATTAATGCCATTATTTGGTTTTTTAACATAACAAATAGACTAAAATCCCTTACGCATGCGGCACTAGAGCTTACCTAGTGGCGAAATTTTATTTTTGCATAACTAAAAGCATTGAGTTTCTCATTGTAAGTAGAATATACCTTACCTTAGGCTAGTAAATGAGAAAAAAACGACGTAACAACTATTTCGCAATTATTACGCTATAGAAAAATACAGTTATCAATTATGGGGGCTTTTGATGGAAATGATTAAACCGTGATGAAGATACCATGAATTACTGAGACACTATAAGGTATATCGTTTTTCGTTCTGTAGCATATCACATTTCTCTTGAATACTCCCCCGCAAGGAAAAAAAAAATATTGTTAACAAATTGTCAAGATCATATATTTCTAGAGCTAATGATTTTTCGTGAAAAAATATGAGTACACGGGAGACTTCAATAAAATAAGCACTCAACAGCAGTTTTTCTATTGTCATTGGTTGCTGTCTGCTTGAGAAGGCGTTTTCATATTTGACCGGGCCACTCAGAATTCGGAAACATCAGCACGGCTCCTACGTGAGTAGCAGGGGCGGACGGGTTTCACCGCACTTTCGATTAATCGGGTTATCAATTTGATATCAAAGGTTAATTAAATATATTGAAAGGCTTAATAAAAAGGGGGTTAAATTTTAATCCAATTTTAATCCGATTAAATAATTGTTAATCCGATCTTAATGTGATTTAAAATGTCTTAATCTTATCTTAATCCGATCAATTTTTTTCTTTTTCTGGATTTTGTGTATGGGTATATTTTAATAACTTTTTGGGTGGGGGAGGGGGTATCAAGAGCTCTGTCCGATGTTGATGGTGTGCTGTCCTAGAGGGGACTGACCAATGTGGTGGGTTGCAATGTCTTATATAGGTATAGAGTTTAGTGCAAGAGTGGATTAACGGTACTTTTTAAAATAATTTTTCAAATTTTGAGGTGTTTGGAGGGATGTTGGTGGTAGATAAATGATTTTAAGAATATATTTTACACACAAGAGAAATTCAGAGTGTTTAAATGATTTCTAATCGTGGCCTAAGTGTAAATGTTATGGTTTTTTGGTGGTACATGGCTTGTAGATAGGCGACTTTGAAAGATGCAATTTTCGTGTTAAATGATCTGTTTTCGGAATGCAATCAAACGTTAGAGAATTTCAGAGTATTCTAGGTATGAATAAATAACATGCATCGAATCGGAAATTTTCAAACTACATGAATAATAAGTGGAATTACATGAGTCTTAAACATAATGTGAGGCTCGAGCTAGGTAAACTAGGTAAACGAAATCCAGCTAGTCAGTATGAATAAATAACACATTAAATATTTTTCCACGATACAGCCTGTGAATACTATTTAAACCAGACACAATAGCATAATAGAAATACATGTACACAACTTAACTCCTCTTGCATGTACTTCGAGTATTTTTTTAAACACGTCTGTTTGATGTGGAGTCCAGCATAGCAATTACGTTTTCTTATAAGCTGTGTGTGTGGAGAACCTGATTATATACGTGTAACGAAGCCAATAGAAAATGAGTTGACATTTAAGAGAAAAGCTCTGCATTCGTCCAACAACAGACAACGAAACAATAATTTTTTAAACTAAAGTTTCAATATTTTCAGAATAATTCACTTTTAACACAAATTATTTCCGTCGAAGCGTAGTGACACTCCGATGACGTGAAGAAGTACTTAAGCCTGCAAAGCATAATCGTGAAACATTTTATGGAGACGTACTACAAATTTCCGTTAAATCTGTTGAATTCACATCACTTGGTAACAAAAAATACAAGTTGTTAACACAAACTGTATCTTCGTCTACCAAACACAGAAATTGAATATCTTATCGCAAAAACACTATATCGATCTGGTCTTAACACACCAAAATCTATAATTCCCCGATAAAATACTACGTAAATCGCGGCTATCACTAGAGATGAAGGTAGGTCAGACTCTTGTAACTTTACAGGAAAATATATTAGTTTTATTACATAACTTGAGTTGAATTATATTTAAAAACTAGTTTAAATATATTATGTTTATTTTCTTCATTTCCAGACATTATTGTGTTTGTATCTTGAACAGGAACTCTTGTAATCTGTGTATATGTAAAATGAAATATATATATTTTTTTATGTTTGCTGGACTGTTGTGTTTGCTGGTTTCTTTGGGTGCAGTCGTAGATTGAATTCAAGGAGGGGCAGAGGTTTTGGCTACGTACCTCTGTGAAGGTATGTGGGGCTTCATTATTAATTGTTTTCCCGTGGGATCTCACAAAAGTTGGCCAGCAGTCCATTGTGTCCTGCTCCAACTTTCTAGTTGAATAGCCGGAGTGGACCAAGGTCCTCTCAAGGTACCTACTAACCTGGTTCCTCATTCCATTGCAAAAAACTTCATTCATTCATTCAGCTATGTTTGATTTTCTCCACCATTTTTTCTGTAATTTCCCCTTAGCCCTTCAGAGTCTATGGAAATAAGTTAAGAAAAGTACATTTTCTTCTTCGTGAAAGCTATTTAATAAAATTTAAATACAAGTCATCAGATTACCAATACTGATAGTCATCTACTCATAGTTTGTTTTCTAATTTTACATAAGATATTATCGAAAAATTAGTGATATAAGGCATTAAAAAAATAAAAAGACAAATACTATTCATTTTTTAACATTTTATTATAAAATACTCTTTCTCCAAAATTCTCCTTCAACCTACATAGTTACAATATCACACACAAACAATCACTTTTTACATATACTAAAGCATATTTTCTCATTTATATACAAAAAAAGCTACAACAACTATTTACATTAAGCATTGAGTTTGTACATTTTTCTCTTTTTTCAAAACCAAAACACTATTATCCATTAAATCAAGTTATTATTTACACATACTGAAACAAAATTTAAGATAATTTATGTGTAACAAACAATATTCTAACTCATAAACATTTTTTTTACAAATCCAGATATTTTCATCATTATCATTTTAACAACAATCAACTTACAAACTAAAAGAGACTTCATCAATAACATTCTACAAACACCCAGAAATTAACACTACTACTACTGTTACTAAAACTATCATTACTATTGCTACATTACTACTGGTACAAAAGTGTTTGACATATATTACAAGATTAAATAATATTTATACAAACTAAAACACAATTGAAGAGATCTATGTACAACACACAATTTTTTTTTACATAATATTTACAAGACCAACTGTTGGTTGTCTCTTTCCTACCTACTTACATTTATTATGTACATTTAACGACACACTGGTGGGGTGTTCGTAAAGATGAACAGAGGGGCATTCTTTTGTCATATCTGGTTATTGATTTTGTGAAACACACACACCAAGTGACTGAGGCAAAACATTCTCACACACGCAGTTTCCACTGGGAATTTTATTTTCTTCTTCTTTGAAAAGGGAAATTGGATCGAAGACACTTGTATTAAGATAGTTATTATTGAAGTTATGCAATCCCTCACAGGTAGGCAAGCAGGGAGCAACAGAATTTATGATAATTCAACAGGTGAAAAGTAGTTGGTGTAGTTAGCTGCGATGATGATTCTAGTAAGTTGCGATGATGATTATATCCAGCTGCGATGATGATGATTGTAGCCAGCTGTGATGATTGTGGAACAGGAGGTATTTGTGATGTTGGCAGATGGATAACATTGGCGTTGTGTGGTGTTGGGAGGTCTATAATTTTATTGTGGCATTGAAATTGTTTTATGGAGGGGAAAAAAATTCAGGTATTCGATAGTGCCCCCAAAGTAAGGTTTATATCCCATCTGCATCAATGTACCGCTTATAATCTATACCTGACATCACTACTTAAGTTACACATTCGGTGTAAACTAGATGAGCATGCGAACATAACTGATATTGGGTCCCCATTACACTTGTGCAATTTTCGAGGCAATCTCGATAATCCTCGAACCTGGGTGATTGCAACACGTTAAATTTTACACTATTCGCTTTACAAATACATTGCTCATTCGCAACAATGTATGCATAAAGCTTAGGATGTAAACCCACAAAGTGTGTGATTATGCATCCAGCACATTCATCTTTCATCACTCCGGTATGGCCTTTGTTCCTATGAGGGAATCCTTGCAGGTTATCGAGTGTATAGTTGGATGTATCAAACTGGGCCTTTAAATATGGGGTAATTACTTTATAAACATCATCACAAGCAATAGAGTATATCAAGGAATCGGTGTCATAATACAGGAGGTGAAAAGCCGGTAGAAGAAATTTTGTACACATGTACTGATAGTGAAATTCATAGAGTGTTAATTTTGAAAGGTCGAGAATGGCAACACCAGTGTACAAAGGTTTGTTGAATGCAACAGAACTCCTTGACATTTCGATGTGGACTAAGTTTTCTTCGATGATCTGCCGTGCCCAGAATGTCGGGCATCCTATCAGCTCTGCAGCCCCATAGCTCATGTAAATACCTCGAAACGACTCTGATGTCCCTTTCCTGGAGGACATTCTGCAATCTTTTTCCATAAATGGAATTATTCATCAACGTGAAAACTATTTTCCGAATGTGTTCGCAGCCTGGGCACATTTCTCAATGTTAAAGTCGATGTACGGTGCCATCCATGCCTTCTGCTCAAAGCGCAAATCGCGATTAACAGAGTCAAGTTTGGCCCGTACATCAATTACACCTCAGTGTTTCCCCATGTATAACATATTTCTTGTGTGGCACAAGTGTTAAACGAAGTTTCTAATGCGAGCCATTCGGAGGTATGCCATTTTCTGGGTCAAAGGCAGATCAGATAGTTTATCATGACACTCCTCTGGAAATGACAGACCCACTTCCACGAAAAAAACAAGTGTCATCATCATTCACAGAGGCTGCAAAATCCCATGAAGAGAACCCGTCAGTCTTAACCCACTCGTAATTACCAATCGGGAACTTTGACAGCATTGTATGTCTATACAGCCCATTGAGGTCGAAATAGTATATATATTTCGATGCCACACTGGGTCGTAGTCCTCACCCATATAAAAATAGCTGGCTTCAGGACACCTTCTTGAAATCTGGGTAATGCTGCCCCTAACTCCATGTTCTACAAAGAGATACATGTCAGGATCAGTCAACAACACTAGCCACACGCATGTCATTGACAATAAAGTGTCCCATGAAAGAGATGGAGCTGTGAGTACATGGCGGTGTCAAGACCGTAATGAGTCAAACATACGGTCCTGATATTCTTAAAAGGATCAGCCAGCAAACAAGTGTCCACACGTAAGTAAAGAATGGCATAATGCAAAAAAATTATGCAGTTGAACACATCCCATGCAGCTTTGGCATGAGCGTAATTCTCATTGCTGATGTCTTTGCCTTTCATCACATTATGAAATGCATCCTTTGGTGGGAGTAACTTGCACATCAGACTGTCTGGCGACTTAACAAACTCATAAGGAAAAACTTCGTTCTGTTTTGCCAATTCGAATTGGGTGTTGTCTGGAAACATCGAGTGGGCGATACTCAATTGTGCAGGTAGCAAAGTGCCTGCCAAAGTTTCCAGGGAGGCATTCATGAATTAGAATAAATCAATAAATCTTAGCTTGAAATATTACGCCTTTCTATTGCAATCTGTCATCGGGAATCTGTTTTGTAATACATTTGTATTTTTCAAGGGTCATTTCAATCACTTTAATTTTTCCAGGATTTTCAATTACCATGGTTCCATCGTGTGACGTTCAGTCAAGGGCTTTATGAGAAAATGAGCATTGTAATTCTGCAGGTTATGGAAAACAGCGACAAGTTGTCTTTTAGGCAGTCTGAAATTCAAGTTGCACTTATTTTGTGCTCTGCCTCTGATTTCGCCTGTCAGATGGTCATGATCGACCACAATATCATCTGTACCAAGCAGTTCTTTACAAACGTGACTACTTTTCTGAGCCGCCAACCTAGCTTCATCAGCAGGGGTTTTTGGCTTCATCGGAACAATGACACTGTAAATTCCTGCAACTGACTTTGTAAGTTCAACTAATTTTCACATACAATCAGCACCTACAAACTCGAAATACTGAGACAAATTTGGATTGTATGAACAAACCAACAAAATGCTACAAGTATATGGAATCTGTAGTTGGTTGGTAGTTGTATTACTAGTTTCATCATTAGGCAAGCAAGTGGACATGGGTTTCAGGCAACTTTCTACCTCGCAATAGGCGATGAAATGCAATATCTGCTGTTTGCTGTAATCTTTCAATTCCAAGTACTTGTCGTTCCCAGTGGGGAAAGTACTGCGAACAGCATTTTGTCGCTGGCAAAGAATACTGTGACTTGCGAATTTCTCCTCACTAACAAAGTACTGAAGACAATTTTCACAAATATGTTTTTGTTTTTCTTCTTATTCAGCTGACTACCAATCAGCTGTGACAAATTTCTAATACAGACAAAATACAAATGAGCAGAATTTCCACTCAAGTGAATCACCAATATATTTACGTGTTTATCATGGCATATAGGAGAAATACGCATGGGTAGTACAAACCCCACCCTTTTCGCAAGTTTCGTCAATTATATTGCTATATTTGTGTACCACACAGTAGACATTGATATAAGTAGAATTGTTCTCCTCAAACTTGCGAAAATCCTGAATGACTACAGGTGTCGACAGACCTTCGATATTCAAAACATGGTTAGGTTTTGGATATGAAGAAGTTCTCTCTCGGTATGTCGTGTGGCAGGAAAAACTTTAAAAGTTTCTGTTGGAGTGATTAACGAGAAACATCAATGTTCATTCTGTTGCACATCTGTATCTGTAGTAAACTATCTTCATCTTCAATTCGAAACCACACTCGCCTGAAACCTGGAGTAACACTGTCATACTGAAGTGATGAGTCCAAACTTTCCATCGTAACTGAAGCTATGCTCTACGATTCTCTCTCTTTATATAGTCAGATGATCTTGCTTTGAAAAACATTGCATTCCCTTTTGCGACAGGAAGAAGTTAATTCTTGGTCACCAATGTAAATATAATTTTGCTTGTTGCATTTTTCTGTCCAAACAACATGTTCAGAGTAATACTCCCTTCGCAACTTATAATTAATTTTGCTAAATGATGGAAATTTTGTGATTTCTTCACCTTCCATGTCCCATAATTCGGTTAAACTAATCGGAAAAATCAGTGTCAGGTTTTAAATTTTACACTACACACTTGCATCTAATGTAATATCCAACTTCTTCGTACATACATCAAGATTGATTATTGATAAACTTCAATGTTCATCTCCATTGCACATCTGTATTTGTAGTGGACTATCTTTATCTTCATTTCGAAACCATACTTGCCTGAATCCTGGAGTAACACTACCATACTGAAGTGATGTGTTGAACCTCTCTATCTTAACTGAATCTCTGCTCTCCTATTCTCTCTCTTTATATATAGACAGATATCCTTCCAGTTAATATTAATTCTTCAGCAACAACTTTTTTAGAACATAATTACAGACACAAACAATACTGTCCATACCTCACAGTACACATTCCTCATGGTGCTCTTAAATGTCTACTACTGCCTTGTATTTGTGTGATGTGTTCCATATTATTACAGGTTTCATTCCATAATGTTGTGGCGGTGTTGTAAAATCCTCTAATCAATTTATATTTGATTTGATGAAAACCTGTTTTTTGATCATTTCTGTACTGCGATTTTTAAAATGTAGGCCCCAAGAAGAACAGAGCAGTTCGCTGTCGGGTCTCATATTAAAAACCGGACAGTTTTCTCCTTCATCACACAGTACTCATTCTGTATACAGGCTTTCTCCGAAATTTTATGCGAAATTCCAATCTTAATTTCCGTTACACATCTTTGTTTGAAAGTATATGTTGCCTCGAGACTGGAACCATACTTTCTTGTGTCCTCGAAAAATAATACAGTATGTCTGCTGTGGGTGGATTTTCTCCATTTTTTTTCGAAATCTTAACTGCCTGGAAGAAACCATTTTTGGAAAAATTAATATCTATATACATAGGTGGGATGTTGGAACAAATATTCTCTCAAAGCTTCGCTTTTACATTAGGAGCAGAATGTTTTTTTCTTCGCAGTGATTAGTATTATAATGGTTGATGATTGATTTAATACTCTAAAGTCATGGTATCTGCTAATATTTATTACTTCTGCATTTGTTAAAGTATTAAAAATCTCCTTTTGTCTTATTCCAAGCAAGTATATGGGATTTTCTTCGAGTAATGAATCATTTACATATTGAAAACGTCTTTGTAAGCTATGTCACCAGAGTCCAATTTCAGGTAATGTATCTCGTGTCTGTTCCCAAAACATCGTCTTAACTTTAGGTTTCATACTATACCAAGGTCTGGGAGATTTAAAACCTAATACTTTAGAGTCATTAGCGTTGGTTGCATAAGAAATGGAAAGCTCCTTAATTGCAAAGGAGTTGTCTTGCTAGTTTTTGAAACCCTAAGTGTAACACATCATTTTTTACAGTATTAATTTTTATACACTATTTACAAAAAAGTCTGTCTCACATAAAATTTTTATAAGATGACAGCGCTCGCCTCTGAATCTATTCATTGACACCGGAATCGTCCATTACTATATCTAGAATGATTGTAGCTTCAAGCATCTGTTCCACCCTGCACGACATACCATCCCTCCGCATATATTGTAAGTTCTCATCATTAGCAAAGGCAGGCATGCCGTAAGGACAGTCTTCAAAAGGTAAATAGGATACGATACTCTCATCGGCTTTTAAATGTTCAGGCAGGAATGGATACACTAATTTTATTTCATGACCCGCAAAACAAATTGTGAATTCTTTCGGCAACACTTGCAGCTGGGGACACTCTAGAAATAGTAAGGTTTTAACCTTCCCGTAAGCTAAAATAGCATTGGACGTTTCAACGCATCCAGAGTCGCAATTGTCACATCAGTGACCTTGATGCATTGTGCCTGATGAAATGTCTTGTAGATTCTGTGGTGATGATGTTCTAGATGAAGTAGTAGACGTCTGGCATTGTAGTGAATCGTGGTGGTCGTCTGGAGCTGTAGTAGGCGTTTGGAGCTATAGTAGACGTTGTAGGGAGCATCTGTTGTTGCAGTGGATGCCTGGCATCGTTCACATTATAAATTCTTGCACTTGATGACGATGCTACCCGAATGTCTGTATTAGATACCTAATGTCGTTATCTATGCTAATGCAATGCACATGCATACACATGAAGTGACCTTTGCAGATGGCGTGTAAAGAATGTGAAAAAATAATTTATCCCTCCTTACGTACTGTAAGGATAAAAAATGGACGCCATTTCCCCGTAAACTGACAAGAATTTGGACATTTTAGTAAAAAAGTACTAATTACATTGAAATCTATATTTTCTAGACTAAAAAAAAATACATTTCCGCTTGTATTTATAGTGTTTTATTAAACTTACATTGAGAACTGTTAGAATATAAAATACATTTTTTGCTGATGGAACGTTTTTGGTCAGATGCAAAGAAAGGGAACAGATTGGTTAGCATGCTCGCCTTTCAGGGCGGATCACAGCATAAAAACTATTTTTTTTGCAATGTGTGGATGTCATGTTAGGCGTTGCCATTGATACAAGGTTTTTTTATTGGAAATCTCTTTCTCTCATTTCCCTTAGTCTCGTGCGCTCGTGCATGACTCTGTGCTTCTCTCCTCATCAGCTCTAAAGACATCGATCTTAAGAGCCATCAAATTCTCTCCCAAAAATTTTCTTTTCCTCTCCTATATGTTGAATTGATTGTAAAAACATTTCTTAACGAGTGAGTACTTATAGGAGACATTGCTTAACACGTGAATAAAATATATCTTTTTTGAATACTTATAAAAATAGTTATGTTTTAACGAGTAAATAAAATAAGTCTCATGTGATTTTACAAATCGTTGTTTGCTTGATTCAAACATACATTTGTTGTTGGTATTTTAAATCTAAGACTTATATTTCGACCTTCATTTCAGGGACGTATAAAATTGTTTTCACTTTTCGTATACTCAACCTGCTTCTATGCTTGCCAGCGGATTTTGTGGGATTAAAGTAATCTGCTTTGTGGAGGACTGTGTGTGTGTAAACTGTTGCTTTTATTATGTACTGCTATTGTAATTTACACGCACGGATAGATAAATTAGTTAACTGAATGGTGCTAACACGGCGCACTGGTACACAAGTACCAGCTGACAAATTCACACACAAACATCCCAGCAGTATTATGACTGACACGTGATAGCTATTATAAATTGATCGGATTAAGAATTTTTAATCAGATTAACATCGGAGTAGCAATTTTTTGATCGTATTGATATCGGATTAAAATGTAACCCTTTTTGATTAACCCTTTCAATCAGTTTAATTATCCCGCTGATATAAAATTGATAATCTGATTAATAAAAAGTGGTGTAAAACCCGCCCGCCTCTACAGCTTACGTGATTCGTGTACAGGCAGTTAACACATGTCAAAAGTAATTCAATCAATCAAGATAGGTAAACGACCTAATAGTGTTCTGGAATATAACTTGTCTTGAAATCTTTTCGCGAAATTTCGCTACCTCTACATATTTATAATAGCTATCACGTGTCAGTCATATTACTGCTGGGATGTTTGTGTGTGAATTTGTCAGCTGGTACTTGTGTACCAGTGCGCCGTGTTAGCACCATTCAGTTAACTAATTTATCTATCCGTGCGTGTAAATTACAATACCAGTACATAATAAAAGCAACAGTTTACACCCATACACAGTCCTCCACAAAGCAGATTACTTTCATCTCACAAAATCCGCTGGCAAGCATAGAAGCGTCTTGGCAACAGCTACATTCGCCATATATTTGCTCAGGAAAGTGTGTATCTATTATAAAATTATTTATGTTATGGTAATGCTTGGAATAATAAAAATGAAGGAATATTATATTTATTTATTTATTTCACAAATCAATGTATTAAGGAAGTGTAAATAGTTGTTACTATTTTCACGTAACTTACCGCAATTTAAACTAACACGACCTGTTAATCTAAGATAAGTCTACAGACCAAAAATCAACACTAGAAACTAACATTATCAGTATAGCTAGAGATTTTTCACGAAAAAAAAAATATTAGTACACGGTAGACGTCAATGCTATAAGCACCCAGCAGCAATTTGTATATTGCCATTGATTACTGTCTGCTTGAGAAGGTGTTGTCATATTTTACCGGGCCTCTCGGAATTCGGAAACATCGACACGGCTCCTACGTGATTCATGTGCAGACAGTTCACACAAGCGTCAGAAAGTAATTCAGCCCAACAAGATAGGTAAACTACTCTACAGAGTTTTGAAACACAACTTGTCCTTAAACCTTTTCTCGAAATTTCACTACCCCTAATCATCAGGGCATTCCTAGAGAAGCTCCAGAACTAACCACGAAAAAAATTGAGTATAGGTACAAAGGTGTTTCTGGGGCTCTTCAGCGACAACTGTGGTTGGTTGAAGTGGAGGGGGCGGAAAGGGTGATGTGGAAACATGAAATTTCTGTGTTACTACAATAACAACAACGATAAACTCCCATAAGCGAACAATCGTGAGGACTGTTGATGTGCACAGCACACAGAATATTTTTATAGGTATTAATGTATATAATATTTTTAAATGACAATTATTTCATTAAAAAATAATATCAATACTTTTGAAATTATGAGCTGTGTAATGAGCGAAGCGTGCATGAAGATTGCCCTTGATATCCGCTTGATTTAAATGCAGCTACTTACAAATAATGCCCAGAGTTTGGTTGAGCGGGAAATTATTTAGAATGGTGATACATAAATCAGACATTTTAAGTTTGGTCTCGTCTTCAGCGATTCATATCATAAGCTAAAAAATTGTAGTAGAGTAGCTTAGAAAATTTTTTTTTGTAGGAACTATATTATGGTTAACCCAAGCATTTGGCAGTAATGTTTGATTAGTAGCAGTTGGAGCTTGTTGGTACTACAATTAATCGCAAACGTCACAGAACTTTTCTGTTGTCCTGTTGGGGCCCTACACCTAAGCCCACTATCAACTCGTTCACCTAGCATTTTTTTTGTGTAAGTTATTTTAACTGTTAGACGCAATAAATCACAATCCAATTTCATATGCATCGCAGATTATTCGCGATTAAAATTATTTCATATATTACACACACCAACAGAATTCTGAAGTGAAATTAAATTGTGGAAATGTCTCATTTCAGGTACAAAAACAATAACCTTATTATTAGGGATGGGAAAATTTTGTGAATTCATTTCAGGACATGATAGACGTCAAACACATATACAGTGAAATCACATTCACAATTGAATCACAGTTTATTAGATCCATCCTGCACGCATCTGAGCCAGTAGCAGACATGTACGGAAACACCTTGCGAATCCCATAATTGCCAGATGTTGGGCAACAGCCAATGAACACGCAGCTGAAGGTCCAGTATGCACAGGATTGAGGAGTATAGCCTACAGGTCATTGAGCTCGCGAAAGTTTCCTATCCCTACTTATTATGGATAGGGGAATTATTATACGTCGTATTTTACTTACTGCCATTTTTAACGTATCCGCTTTGTTATGGGAGCCTAATTAAAAGCGTGGCAGGTTACATACCTCACTGGCCTAAACTTACACAAAATAAAAATATTCACACTCTCAGGTCTTAGGTGTTATTCAATCCCGTCAGCTCGAAATGCGAGGTCGCCCTAGCGAACTCGACTATAAATGTCACTTAGACAACGCAAACGTGGACCATTCAGATTTATGACTGTCGAGTTCGCGCGATTTACTGTCGTTACACTGAGCTCCGGGCGTTTGGAAACTTTGTCCCTCCTTTAGTTTCTTTGTTGAGGTGCAATGGTCCACTCTTGCAAAGTTATCAGTAAGCAGTTTCGCCACCTCCACCACTCAATATTAGAATACTTAGGGAAATTTGATTGTCGCGAAAATATTACCACACAAACCGGACGTCAATATTCCAAGTGCAAACTTATAGTTTCCTTTCATAACCCGTTCGCGGTTACTCACACTTTTCAAAGTTCTATTTCCAGGATAATCCTCTGCCTCGTGAAAACCAAGTTTAATAAAGTCTGGAAAATTACACCAAAGGGCAACACACAGCATTCGTGTGCAGGTCAGTTATAATATTTTGCACGAGAACTATTTCTTACTAGGCGTTACTAACACACGTGTTTTCTCAATGTTTTCATTGATATTAATTATAAATTAAGTGTTTAGTACAAGCAGTCATGCTCATCCTCCATTCGCGCTGTCTTGCGACACTACTGCTCTCATGACAAACAAGCTGCTAACATGTGTCTGATCACAAAAACCGCACAAGTCACATATCACGAATACCACCACATCAGAAGCTTTTTTTTTGTTTGTAAATATTCCGCTCACCAAAAATAAACATTTTTTTCCAATTGTCCTAATGTATACCACTTAATATATGTATTAAAAAAACACCAAACAAAAATATGAGTCTGAAATTTCACACGATACCCCATTATTCTACAGGAAAAGGGCAGATTTTTGTGACTCGTCTGGTGAAGTTTCCTTGAGGTGTTCTTAATGACATGACACGCACCATTCCATCCTGCCCAGGGTAAACTTCAGTCACACGTACTGTCTTCCACTTCAGTGGAGGCGAGTTTGGCTCTTTCAGCAACACCATTTGGTTCACTTGAATGTTGGGCTGCAGTGACGTCCACTTGTTTCTCTGCTGGAGTGTGTCTAGATACACATTACTCCACTGCTTCCACACCCTCTGCTGGAACTGAGTGATTAGCTCCCACCGGTCAAGATGGTTCTGAGGAAGATCTGACAAGTCGTGATCTGGCAGAGCTACCAAAGCATCGCCCACTAGGATATGCCCTGGGTTAAGAACATCATACTCTCGAGGATCCTCCCACAAAGCACATAATGGTCGAGAGTTCAGTACTGGAGATATCTGTGCAGATAGAGTTCCCAGCTCTTCGAAGGTAAACAGCAGTGTTCCCACCACACGTTTCAGGTGTTGTTTTACACTTTTGATCGCCGCCTCCCAGAGGCCACCAAAGTGGGGACTGGCGGGGACTGAACCGCCACTTTAACCCTCTCTGACCGGCCTCACTGACAATTTGTTGCTGGCTTTCTCCACAGAAGAGGCTTTTGTACGCTTATTTCAGGTAGTTTCTGGCACCCATCAAGTTGGTTCCATTGCCTGAGGATATCTCTGATGGAAGCCCACGAATGGATACAAAGCGCTTCAGTGCAGCAAGGAATGCTGCTGCAGAGAGGTCGGTCACGAGCTCCAGGTGCACAGCCTTGGTCACCATGCAGATAAACAAGCACAGATAAACCTTCTGGGTGGTCTTCCTTCTCGCTTTAACTGGGGTAGCAAGGAATGGGCCCTCGAAGTCAATTCCAACATTGACAAATGCTCTACCATGGGCGAATCGCGAGGCAGGGAGTGTGCCCATCAGTGGGGCTGATGAAGACGCACTCACATTAAAATATTCGACACAGTTGCGAGGGAGCTTACGAATCAAAGTGCGAGCATAAATTATCCAGTATTCTCGACGTGTCAGGTACAGTGTGGTTGAAGGAACCAAGTGCAGGTTGGTCTTGTGACAATGCATTATAATCAATTCAGACAGTCTGCTTTGCTCTGGAAGTAGGATGTGATGCTTACTTTCTTCAGTCAAAAATGCATTATGCAGCCTGCCGCCCACACTGACAACACCCTTCGAGTCCAAGAATGGCACAATGCTTTTAATTGGTTTAGAGTATGGTTCTCCCTTTTCCAAGGCTCAAATCTCTTCCTTGAAGTAATTTACCTGCACAATATTGACACAGTAATTACGGACAGTGCACAACTCCTCCGTTGTCTGCAACTTGCCAATGGAATGAGGCAGTTTTCAGAAAATTGCTCTCGCTCGTAAGATTCATGCCATGACTCTCTGAAGTCTATAAAAGGAAGATGATTTCTGCTCAAGCCGAAAAAGTCATCGGAGCTCTGCATCTGATTGGATTTTGCCACCAAGACACTGGGCATCACTGGTTTAACTTCAGGAAAAGATAATCTCTCACAAGAATGCTGCACAGGCAAGCTCTCATGCGGTTGCAGCAGCCAATGTGGTCCTGAAAACCATATTGTGTTCACCAAGTGGTCTGGAAAACAGCCACGTGAAGCAACATCAGCAGGGTTATGTTCCGACAGAACATGCCTCCAGGAACTAGGTGGTACAATAGACTGGATCTCTGCAACTCTGTTGGCGACAAAGGTTTTTAAACTGTGTGGTGACAATCGTAACCAGGCTAGGACTACTGTGGAGTCTGTCCAAGCATGCAATGTCAGGTTAACAACTTTTGAATCATAGAGTCTTACAACACATTGCCAAAGTTTACATAACCAAACTGGTGTACATAGCTCTAACTTTGGGACAGCTAGAGTCTTGGGTGTCGCCACCCTGGACTTGGTGACAAGCAGGTGCACTTCAGTGGCACCACCAGCTGTAACACAACGAGCATAAATAACTGCAGCCTATGCCTTCTCGCTGGCATCGCAAAAACCATGAAACTGCACGGTATGTTCTTGGACTGGAACGAATCTGCTCACATTAACTTTAGACAAGGATGGCAAAGAGTCCTTAAAATGTGTCCACAGTCTTGATATCTCTTCTCCAACTGGCTCATCCCAACCTAGGCATTGAGTACACAATGTCTGTAACAATATCTTACTGGATGTGACCACTGGTGTTACCCATCCACATTGGTCACAAAGACGAGCAACAGCTGAGTATACCATGCTTTGTCACTGGTAGGTCAGGGACAGTCACTTTGTACAAAAAGTGGTCTTGTACTGTGTCCCAGTGTAGGAGTAACACTTTCACTGAATCAGGACAACCAATCATAAGAGATGAGTTCTCAGATACATGTCGATGGTCATCCAAGAGCTCCTCATAGTTGGAGCACCACTTATGCAGTTTGAACCCTCCTACTGCCAAGAGTCCGATGAGCTGAGACTTTAGAAACTGAGCATCGGCAACAGTTGCAGCTCCTGTACCTATATCGTCAACAAAGACGTCATTGAGTATAGCATGAGCAGCTAGTGGAAACTTGTTACCCCCATCTGTTGCAAGTTGCTGCAGGGTGCGGAGGGCTTGAAAAGGCAGGCGAAGAAGCCAGCCCATACGTGACTGTGTTCAGCTCGTACATGCTAACTGGGTCGTCCACTGAATTCCTCAAAAGAATACACTGGTACTTTCTATCAATGTGATCAGCGACTATTTGTCTGAACATCTTGCATACATCCGCAGTCACAGCAACTGGAAATGTTCGGAAGCTCAAAACTATATCAAAAATTTCATTCTGTAATTTCGGCCCAGATAGTAGAAGATCATTAAGTGATTGCCCATTTGTGGTCTTGCAGGATGGACCGAAAACTACCCTCACTTTTGTGGAAACACTTTTCTCCTTAACTACTGCTTGGTGAGGAATAAAGTATGCTGGCTGAGCAAACTCACTTGTAGTAATGGATACTTGATAGCCATCATGTGTGGGTGTTAACTGCCCAATACATGTCATGTGACCCAAGTTTTCATACTCCTCCATGAAGTCTTGGTAGTGCTGCTTCAGCTCTGGCATCTTTGCATGTCGACGTTCTAGTCCACCAAGTCTACACACTACTGTTGAAGATGAGTTACCCAAATTACAAGTGGATGATCTGAATGGAAGTCTCAGGACAAATCTACCATCTTCGCCATGTTTGTGGGTACTTATGAAGTGATTTTCACACTTTTGAGCCTCGCTTGACAAAAATTTCACTGATGGAACATCTTCTATTTCTCAAAACGTCTGAAGGGCCACATCAAGAGATGCATCCACTCATACAAACAAGGAAACTGACTCACCTTTACTTGCACATGGAGCATTACCAGCAACTACCCAACCAAATGCTGTATGAAATGCATGTGGTTTTCCTCCAATCTTGCGACCAGTCATCACATCAGCTACTACATCTGCTGCCAGCAACATGTCAATGCAACCAGGTGAGGCGAATTTGGGATCGGTTAAGGGAATATTTTTATGATGTACAAGATTTTTTGTAACAATTTCCGCTGAAAGCAAGTTACCAGTAATGTTATTGAGAATCAACGCTCGAGTAGTAAGATGCAACTCTTACATGTGAAGCGAGGCAATCTCGCGTACTACAGCCCCTCTCGAGTCTCTCCTAGTATGCCCTATGCCAGAAATGTTCACCCCTGCATGATGTCGTTTAAGTCCCAAGCGTTTCACACACCTTTCAGTTATGAATGATGACTGGGATGCACTATCCAATAATGCATGCACGACCTGGTATTGGCCACTACTGTCTTTAACATTGATGCGAGCAGTCTTAAGCAAAATGGTAGTCAGAGGACCACCCTCCTCTGAAAGACACGACGAACACATTACGACAGTGCTACTATTACCTTCCTCTTGACCAGAAGGGTCTGTAGCATCAAGATTTGTCTCATCAGAACTTGTATCAAGGTGTGATGTGTGTGTTAACACTGCTGACAGCGAAACTTTGAATAGCAATTTACCACTGCATGTCCTGCTCGCAGGCAGTTAAAACATAACTTGTGGGTTAGCACGCACTCCTTTCTCTCATCTGTCGGCTTTGAAAGAAATGTCTGACATCTGTGTAGGGCATGAGCTGCACCACAAATTGTGTACAACATCTGCTTACTTGTATTATCCTGAACTGAAACAAAGGTTGTCTTTTAATCTGCTGACTGGCTATTGTTTCCACGGCTCATTGACAGAGATTTGTTCCAGGAGGAAAATTTCCCCTGAGAGGGTGGACTCTTACAGGTGTAGCGAGCAGGAGGTTGATCGTCGACAGCAAGCTGAACATTCCCCACTGCTCTAGCCTTCGACTACAAAAACTTGAGTAGGTTGGAATACGATGGCACAGCCTCATCATGGGAGAGTTCAAATGCCTGCCTGATCCAACTTCTCGAGCAATATATTTAGCAGTAGGAAATCCCACTGAGCCACTGGAAATTTCTGAGCCTCCAACACACTCAAATTTCCTTCCACTGCTCTAACAAACTTGGTTAACCCGCCTTCTTTCTTACCGTCAACCTTTTGTAGATGCAAGATCTTCTGGACATGTAGTGTGGCTGCGAGTCTCAAACTTTTGAACCTCTTCTCTAATATTTTCCAAATTACCGAGTAATTGCTTTCGGTGACCGGTATATTGTGTACCAACTCTCTGGCCTCTCCTTGTAAACAACCCAACAAATAATGAATTTTCTGGAGCTTGACAAACAATTTAATTAAACAACTCTGCGAAGCCTATCCACTCGGCTCTATTGCCACTGAATACCGGCAATGATAGAGGTGGCGCACTGCTGTCGGGATTCATAACCTTTGTGAACAATCACTGCGGGTCGTGTAATCACAAGTGTTCTTCAGTTTACTATAGACCTTTTTTAGTACACGTTAAACTGTCTCGTATGTTGCAAACTGTTTCTTGCACTCATTTAACACACTCGGATCTTCTTGAGGTGGCTGGGCGCAGATAGCAGAAAAATTCGCCAGTAGTTCGTCTCTCTTCAACATAACCTCTTCGAAGACCAACTCATAGTCTTCCAGCTTCGATTCATCTCCTCTAGATGCTTCGTACAATTCTCTGGCCTCGTCTGCCTGGGCTAGCAGATAAATTACAAATTGTAGCTCAGGCAATGCTGCAGCCGTCATTTTATTTAAAGATGTAAATAAGTGTATATCCAACAAACAAGTTGCACTAATGCACGAAGAGCACTGTATAAAACGGCAGAATAATCACGTGCTCGCACGTGAGCGAGAAACGTGGATTAAAAATTCCTCTGACTGGTGGAGATCGTTATTGCAGTGTGTTTATTCACATCGAGTTTAGGCGCGACGTGCCGTAAACAAAACCCGACAATAACCTCAGAAACTTTCCCGTTTGCTGTCACCGAACCGTTAAAAGGTGAATAGCACACTTCTACCGTATACATTTCCGTAAACAAAGCTTTATCTCCCGTAAATAATCCGGCCTGGAGGACCAAAAATGTTTAGGACAAGCAGTCGTGCTCATCCTCCATTCGCGCCATCTTGTGACACTACTGCTCTCTCGTGGCAAACAAGCAGCTAACACGTGCCTGAGAGCAAAAACAGCACAAGTCACATATTAACGCAAGTATAAAACGCTTGAGATATGTGGCAAACTTAGGAATTAACTAAACACGTCAAACATGCGGTGTTTTTTCAAAGGTTTGATTCAAAAAGTGTGACGCAATAGCGAATATACAATATACAATGGCCGCGTGTCCTTGTGACAGAATATTGCGGCCCCGGAAAGCCACTTGCAGCTTTTCGAATGGGTTCTAGTAGTCGATACAGAGGCGAGTTAACAATGGATTGGACGCCATTTTGGATTCCTTGCTGCTGGCCAAGATCTCGACGTGGCGACAGAGATTTTCGAACAGTGTGGAGTTCAAATATCCTAAGAAAATTGTTCTTTTCTCAGCTGTTATGCAAGATACTCTTTGCAGCTTTAATAACTGGACGCGGGACTAGTCTAATTAGGTTATTCCACTAATAAACCCCTTTAATTCGCGGTCAGGCACAAAGACGCCTGGAGTAGTTAAAAAAAATAACACCATCGAATAAGAAAAGTGGATCATATCTAAATTGTTTAGCAACACATATAGAAAGGTACTCCTTTCACTCAACGTGGATGTCCCTAAGAACATTGTAGACTGTCGAAGCCATAAGAGTTGTTCTCCTATTTGAAGAACTGTAATCCATTTTTTTTTGCTCGTGGTGCCATCGTATTACGAGCCAAGCAAATTTACGTTAAAATTTTTTATAATTTTTTTTTTTTTAATTTCTAGAAGAGTCGTCACTATGATCTTCCCGGCAAGAAAGGGAATTGAGGTTTACAGTGGTGAGTTAAGGTTAGGCCCGCGTCGCTGGGAAGGCCAATGTTTGTGGCTGCCTCAGCTCTTACATAGTCCGGCCGCGCCCTCGATTCTCCCCTACCGCCATCCATATCGACCGGCTCTCCTTAGCCTCTCAAACCGCCCATAACAATGTGTCTAAACGGACATGCTAACCGGCATTCGCCCAGTAAGTTGGTGATGTCGGAGCGAAAGTGGTTCCGTGCCTTGACGTTTAATTAAAAGTTTTAGGTAAACATTTGTGAATACGGAAATTATTTATTTTGCTTCCTCTTGTCTTCAATGTATGCAAGTGCTGGAATTAGAATTGGCAAGGTAAAATATTCACTTTTATGACATTTTGACAGTTTCTCTGTCTACGGACGCATGGTTGCGTGGATAAAGTTATCAGGTCCACGCCAATGTTAGTTTTACACATAATGGAAGAATACCCAATGTGCATGTAAGCAGATCTTAAGAAGGGCTTTCAAAAGTGCTCAGTTTACCGCGAACAGCCTTGGCTCGCAGCACGATGGCTACACGGGGATGAAGGAAGCGATTGCGTATGGTTAGGAAGCTATTTGAAATGGCTCCTTCAGCGGTCCTCTATACAACCGTTACAAGCCTACTGTACTACAACTGGCATATGGAAAATAAAAAAGAAGAAGAACTTGTCGACGGTGTTGTCTCGTCTGAGAAATCCACAAACCAAGTCGAGCGTCGATGCTAGAACTTACATGAACGACCACTAGGTTCGCTAGGGTGGAACATCACCAACAATCCACAGGGTTTAGGTGACGCGTTTGTAAGTAGATGGCGGGCTGTTTAGTTTAATTTTGACCTATTGAAACTGTCAGCACCCCAATCGTTTAAAGTACTATTACAATTTTACGGTCTCTTGAACATACGATCAGTTAATACAGAGTTCATCTGTAAACTCTAAATTGTAATCAGTACATACTTACTGATTGCCATTTAAAACTGCTCCATCCGGAATCAGTAGAAAAAATACCACTAATTCGCCAGTTAAAAGAAATCCACTATTTAAAACAGTAGAGAATTAATTGTTTATAGTTGGCTAGTAAATAAGCTCCAGCATAATAACTAATCAGAGTGTTCGTATTTCAGATAAGTGAGTAGTACGATTGATTTTGTCGCAAAGCCAAAATTTTGTGTACACAAAATTTAATTTGTGGATGTGGTTAGGATCGGATCCCCGCCCAAAAAGTAGGCATGCTTTAACTTTCATGGTCAGCCATATTATGTTACGAGCGCTTGTATTATGAGTATTAAATAAAAAATTACGATGGCAAACGGCTGTTTGTTTCATGATGCGAAAGTACTTCATGCTGTCTAAATATATAAATATTCTGCCCACGTGCATGTCTTTGCAAGTTTCGAAAGTCAATCTAAGTTAAGTTTGTTTCAGATTTAATGCCTTAAAAGATAGCAATAGTGGTTTCAATTTACGAGGTTATCGATGTTCACTAGTATCCGCCATTAAAAATTGCAAAGATAAAACACAGATTTAAAGTATTATTTTAGTGACAGATTGATCAGTAATAATTTTTGTGAATTCGACAGTGAGATGATTCAGTAAGATACGCGGGATTTTCACCTACAAAATTTTTGTTTTCTGCAAGTTGACTAACCAAATAATAAGAAATGGACAGATTTTATGAAAGAATCATTCGGTTCTGACATTCCACTGTCGAATTAGCACAGTTATTAGTAGTCAATCTGTCACTTCAAAACAACAGTTTCATCCTGTGAAATCGAGTTGCGTTGTGAAATGGCGGATACAAGATAACAGCGACAAAACTAGTTAATTGAAACGAGTATAAATTTTAAAGCACAGAATCTGAACGGAGCTTAACTTAGATTGACTTACGAACCTTGCAAAGACACGCACGTGCTCGGAATATGGGTATATTTCGACCGCATGAAGTATTTCCACGGCCATTTGCCATAGTATGTTAATGTTACTATGAAAATACAAGAATTACTATCACAGTGACAAAATACTGCAGTTGGTAAGACGACAGAAATGAAGACTGGAATATCTGTTGCATTTTGGACGGAGGGTCGAGCCTAACCACATTTTAAAAAATGCAGGTAATATTTTTGTTTGGCGACAAAATAATTGTACTTAATTTATTTCACACCGTATTACTCTTTTATTCTGCTGTTTATTAATGAATCAACTACAAATAACTGATTTTCTACTATTTCAATTAGTGGATTTGTTTTAACTGAAGATATTAGTAATTTTCTTGTTCTACTGATTCCGGATGGAGTAGTTTTAACTGGCAATCAGTGGATATTATCTGATTCCGATTTAGAGTATACGAAGTATCAAGTGACCGTAAGTGTCCAAATGTAGTGTTTCTGTTATATATAATGTTCCTTAGGTTTTTCTTTCCCGCACTGCTGGGAGAAAATACTTTCCCGTTGTAACAGTGTTGGTATACTGAAAACTAGAATCCCCGACTTACCATACTTACTATTATAAGACTCATTAACAGGGACATGCAAAATTCGCACTTATTATTTGGCATCAGGCTGATATTCGCAGAACTGTATGCACTAGAGCCGATGGCGCTTCTCCGTTCGCTGCAGCATAGATGTAAAGCCACGCCCGTTCTGACTGAATAGCTTATGATTGGGGCACACAGTTGTGATGCGTTCATCTATTGGCGCAGAGTTACCCAGGGCGCGTCAACTGAAATAAGTTCCAATGTCAAACTTATTGCAAAGGTACAGGCGATCGAAGTTTAACGTGTCCCCAGATAATAAGGCGAATTTCGCAGGTCTCTACTCATTAAAAGAGCCCCGTGTATTTCGCGGATTTATTTGGCAGCAGGCTAGGCTTCAGAGTCCTGTATACACTCGAGACAGTATCGTTTGTTAATTGGTTGCTGCGATCAAGTGAGGCCTTCGTACAGCACTGTTCAACGTTTACTCGCACTACTGCTTCCTGCTTACTATTGGCTCACAGTTAAGCGGGGCGTGTCCAAACACCTGTCGTACAATCACATTGGAAGGAGAAAAGACAGTGTGTTTGAAGTCTACCTTGCCGCCGAATGAATTCGCGAAATATCGTGGCTCTACTCATTAGTAAATAGAAGCCTGCACAATTCGCGTTATTATTTATGGACAGGCTGAACTCCATGTTATTATGCTTTTGACCAATTTCAGCTATTGGTCAAAAATATTTTTGGCACGCCTCGGAGAGCTCTTGAACCAATAATAAAAATTCGTTGGTGGAGTGGCCAATCGCTTTTGAGGAGATCGGGCAGATACGTGCCGTTGATTACAGTGTCACGGCGAATGAAATCAAGACCTGTAGTCACTTGTTTATAAAGCATTGGAGTCTATCCTATCACCGAAAGATAAAGCGAAGTTTACAGGTTTCTATTAATAAATTATGTAGTAGGCAGGGGTATGTAAACGCATTGGCTGCTCAGAGCCCAAAGGGAGTGTTGTCTTTAAGAAAATACGATCAGATGTAATGTACATACGACCAGTTTATACCGACCTCACGTGCGTGCATCGACGTCTTGTGCGGAACAAATGGGTCTGTGTGACCGAGGTGGCGGAAAGTTTTACGAGCCGCGGATTTTTTACGCCCCCCCCCCCCCCCCCCCCGGGATTCCGGGTCATCCACCCTGAGGAGGCGTCCTATATGTGCTCTCGCTCTCTCTCCCGCCCATATTGTACCTTGAAATATTTACAACTGACTTTCAAAAAGAAATCGGGGCATCGGCGGGGCAGAATTATCGCCGCCCTTCTCCCCGCGCGTCAGTAAATAGTTGATGGCTCGCAGTGACAGGGATGGCGAACGGGGGGGAGAAATGGGACCTTGGGTGGAAGAGGGCAGAAGCGGAGGGTAAGTGACGTAAACAGAGAACGAGTTCCGCCGGCAATGGCCCGTTAACATGCCCTCCCCTTCCTGACTGAACACACTCTTCCAGGAAACGAAATTCGGGAGTCGCTCACGAGGGAAGGGCAGATAAAATTTCCTGAGGAAGTTTCCAAACTCGAATGAATGCCGGTATCGCATTACACGACACGAGTTTGGCGCTGGCCTGGATGGCTACAAAAAAAAAAAATGTGGAAGGGGTGAAGAAAAATACGTAACGTAAACCGACAATCGTTTTTTTTTTTTCTTGACGAAGAATCCACCTCAACCGTACCTCGAAACGAGACGAACATGAAGAGGATTTTGTTTTAAAACCCTGTTTTTTATAAAACTGGAATGTCAGGCACGTGGAAACGTACTTTATGTGGGTCCGCGCTATAAATTTTATCGTCCGCATTAAACCGCTGCATTTGAAACGTGATGAAAAATGTCAACTTGAAGAATAAATCTTAGAAAGTTGTCGGTGGTGTGAATGAATTCTAGGTCCGTAATAATTTTAAAATTTAACCATGCGCTAAATGTATTAGAAATGTTATATTAATTGGTTTAATTTCGAGTTATTTAAGAGAAATTTATAAACTAAATAAAGACTTTAAATATTTCTTAATACTTCAAGTACTGCTTTTCATGTTTCGGTCGTTTTGTTTGGATAATTAAAAACCTAGCTTTCATACGCGACCCAAAATATGTCTGATTTTCACAGCTAGTTCAACACAGCGACTCAGCAAGTTTATTTTTATTTTTAAAAAAATGTTTTAGTATCTTATTAAATACCTAAGTGATATCGTGCAAGCATATGTCTGGGTCTTTGGCATTTATAAACCCCGCTGTGACTGTTGTAATTATAAAGACGCGAGCTTGAGTCGTCTTGAAGTAATTTCACTGTGTATGACTACAGTTCCGGAAAATTTTAAGAGTTCATTTGACGGCCAGGCTAAAGTCGACAATTTCGTGAATAGGCTGTTCACGGTAAAGTGAGCACTTTTGAAGCCCTAGTTACATTTTCCTTTCAGCCATGTTTTATCCTGTAGCCGCATTTTAAAAATAAATATTGCTATGTAAGTGATAAACACAGTGTGTATATACCACCGCACGCGGAAGTTAAAGTCTAAGGCTCAAATAAACCATATTTACTGACTACTATTACAAATGAGAGGGCTTTTAAAAGTACTCATTTTAGCATGAATGGCCTATAGGTACACAGCAGGCGCTGTCGTCTGTTCGTTGGCTGGTGCCTTTATGATGACGTCATTATCCAGAGAACTAGGTTGTGCGTCATTCTCTGGTTCTCCCTATAGTGTATTTGCGATTTATTCACACTATTTTAACCAAACCTTTGAAAAATCACCCAACATATGGCGTGCTTGGTTCTTTCCTAAATATGTCGTGTATCACAGTCGTTTCATTCTTCTGTCAACGCGAAAGTATCGTATTTTCGCTTGAACTGAACACTTAATAATATTTTACCCGGAAATCGTAATATTTATTCTATATATAGTATGAATAAAAACCTAATAATAAATCGTTCTTATGCAAAACCTTATTAAAGTGGCTGTGCGTGAATTCGGTGCACCGTCCATTTGGTGTAGTTTTCTAGACTCGGTTAAGCTTTGTTTGCATGAGGCCCGGTAATATTCTGAAAGTAGAACTCGAGCAGGGTTTCAGAAAAGTTAGAAGTAATCCTGAATGGGCTATTCCTGTGAACTCGGGATGTGTCAAGAAACAACTGGCACAATGGCAAGAGGAACACGGAAGTTCAAGAGTATAAAGTCCTTCTTAGCACCGCTTGAACTCGAAGAATTTCTGAACCTCTACCTACGAATAAAAGCCAATACAAACGGTAATGTGGCCAGCCCAAGGCCGAACACACATTCTCACGACTCCCGCACTCGTACCCTTCCAGATCACATGATTTCGCCCCTTTTTTAATTCTCTTATATTATGTTCAGATCGTATCAGGTGATACAGTCTTGTGATGCATTTCTACTCTTGCGGATAGCACGTATTATTAGTCAGTTCTCGAGTCGTACTCAGCTGAGATTAGCTTCAAGTGACAGGCGTATTGCATTGTGAGGTAAGTTGGCCTCGCATAGGACAATAATGTCAAATTTAATACAAGGGGTTGTCATTTGTAATATTACAATGAATGTTCTGAAGATTTCACAAGAAAACTCTTTGCAGTTTTGCGAAGGATTTTTCTTCGCAACTGGGTTTCCAAAGCACAGAAAAATTTTAAGAGAGTTCAGCGAATGTCATTTACAGTAAAAAGAATATTCTTGGTTCTTGGTTGCTTAGCTTTTGTTGAACAACGCTTCAAGATCTAACCTCGCCGACACAAAGGTTCGTACAAGGCAGTTCCCAGCTATCTACCGAGAACTGCCGACTGCAGCAGAACTCCCTGTGACTAGGGTTAGGAAAATTTCCCCAGCTCAATGACCTGTAGGCTAGACTCCTCAGTCCTCTGCATGCTGGAGCCTCAGCTGTGTATTCATTGGCTGTTGACCCACACCCGGCAACTATGGGATTCGCACGGTGTTTCCTTGCAAGTCTGCTATTGGCTCAGAGGCGTGTAAGACGGGTCTAACAAACTGTGGTCCAATTGCGAAGGTGAATTCAGTGTGCATGTGTTTGACGTCTATTTTGTCCCGAAATTAATTCGCAGAAATTCTCCTATCGCTAGCTATAACGTCACAGCCACTTTATCAAGTATGCAAGCGCAGCGCATGTGAAAGCGACCGCAGTGCAGAAATCGAAATTTAATTATTTGCGCAGGCGGGTTGTGGGTGGGCTCGTTCGACTGGTTACTTAATGAACATGTCGCTTAACTTTATGATTATGACGAACGTCATCCAGAAGTCGTAATGAACGGTTTCCCGGTTGAATTAAATTAAAGCAGCAGGCGCACGGAAATTACAAAATGATTTCCGAAAAGAATCATAATTAATTTATCATCACGGTGACAAACAATATGTGTACGGAACAACGGGCAGAGTGTAATGCTCCAATAATTTAATTCAAACGTCGCGCGATCTTTCGTACGGCGTGCCGGCATACTTGTTGCATTGATCCGTTCTTGATGACAAGAGACGAGGGGAATCCTCAAGTGCAATAATCTGCAGGCTAGAGTCCACAGTTCTGCCGCAGAGCACTTGATAGTTAATAAGTAGAGATAGGAAAATATCGCGAGTTCGATGACCTGCTGGCCATACTCCACAGTCGTGTGTACACTCGAGAATCACATGTTTGTTCATTGGCTGCTGACCTACACAGTAGTCACTGTTACTTCACACCTGGCAGTATGGCACTAGCCACTTGTTTCACTTGCTAGTGTGATATTGGCTCAGAGTCATCCAGAGCGTGTCTAACGAACTGCGGTCCAATCGAAAATGTAACTTCAATCTACACGTGTTTGGCGTCTATCTTGTCCTGGAATGAATTCGCGAAATTTTCCTACCCCTCTTAATACGTAGAGACCAGAAAAATTACCTACCTAGAAAAATATTAATGCGCGGGCGAAGTATCGAATCCGTGCCGTAAAGTGCATGATGACCTCGTCTTCACGAAACCCATCGCTTTACCAAATGCACCATTTCGAGATGTTGAAGTATGTTTCGTGCACAGTAAAAAATTTTTTTTTGTAATTTTTACTTAGAAATTCTTTGTAATTTTACAAATGCTTGTAACTGTATAAAGATTTCTCTCGTAAAACAACAAGGGCCGTGTTTGTAATATAGCTGAAGAAATGTTTGTACTGTAGTGGCCCGTATCCACAAGCTGCAGCACGATGCGGACTCTCAAAAACTTAAACTGTACAGTGCATAGCTGTTTGTGCAAAAACTGTGGGTGATGTAAAATGTAGCTGCGTGCACAAAAGGAATTTACTGCAATTTCTACTAACGCAAAACACTTAAAACAACTGAAAGCATCATAATAAAACGACGATTGCAATAAAACGTGACCGTATTATTAATTAACTGTTAGTGTTTCCTAGCTACACAGAACTCTTGAATCGGCTCTCATGACCTCGTTAAGAGCTCTCCAAATCTCTAACTCTTTAATGGAACTCTTAAAATGAAATATAGCTGCCTATTCTTTTTAACCAAATACCTTCATTAATATTGTGTAGGTACTTGAAGCTATGTTTAGTGTAAAAATAATAAGTTCGTAAGTAAAGTTGCTCTTGTTAAGTGTGCTGGCTAATAATAACATGGGGTGTGGGTTCAAGTTAAGTTCCCGTGCTAAACATTATATATATATTTTTTTTTTTTCGTAAATTATATAAGCTTATTATATATATAAAATTAATGCATCACATTTTTTTTCTAGAAAAAAAATATTTGTGTGCCCTTATCAACAATGTAAGTTGTAATACAAGAAAACTCTTTGTAATTTTACAAAGGATTTCTTGGCAACTTGAATTCCAAAGGATCTTTCTAATGAAAGAACAAAAAAATTTTTATCATGTGTTGTGGTTATTTTACATCTAACGACAGTAGTAGGAAAATGTATGTTGTGGCCAAGGGCGTGGGGGGTCGAATCCGGATTCCCCCGGCTGCCATCTTGTTACGTCACCTGACCGCCATCTTGGATGGCTTTGACCTAACCCCGGTGACCTTTGACCCCAAAAACCGAAAAAATTGCAAAAAAATCTAAATAAAAAATGTTTAACGAAAAATTTAATTTAAAAATCGCTTAAAAATTTAAAATCGATTAGAAAATTTATAATTAAAAATTTTATCTCAAAAATCGTAAAAAAATTATAAAAACCATTAAAAAATAATTTTTATAGAATTATATTTCTTTAAAAATCTTCATTAAAAAGTATTTAACTCTGGCGGCCATTTTTCCCTTTTTCCCTCGAAATTCCCTTTTTTCCGTCAAAATTTCTCTCGAGAAATTATCATTTCAAAAATTCGTAAAAAAAATTGTTAATTAAAAATTCTTTAACCCCAACTGCCATTTTCACCTTTTTTCCCTCGAAATTTACCTTTTTCCCTAAAACTTTCCCTCAAGAAATTTTGTTTATTAAAAAATCGTTTCAATATTTTAATTAAAAAACTTAAATTTCCGGAGGTCTCTCCCCACACCGCCAATTTCTTACCTATGTTCGAATCCAGCAGACAACTGACTCCCTCGCCTCCCCTCCCCTCACATATACTCATCCGCTATCTTGATTTTTCATTCGTCATTTGTTTACATGCAACTGGAGACGGCCATTTTTGTTTATATGTTACTGCAAGCCGCCATCTTTGTGTATATGTTACTGGAAACGACCGTATCTGTTTTTTTCGTACATCATTTGTTTATAGATGTTACTGAAGGCGGCCATATTTGTTTTTTCGTACATCATTTGTTTATATATGTCACTGGAGACTGCCATATTGGAAGGAAGCCATCTTGGTAGGAGCAGTCCTCCATGTTTTTCTATTGTCATTTGTTTTATAGTTTGTGTCTCACCTTTGTGCGACAACCCGAGTATGTCACCTGTTATAGGCCTGTACCGAATGGTGACAGTGGCCATTCCTGAAAAGTACTTAAATCTATTTATTATTTTTTATTCTTATATATAAAGTTAGACAAATAAAAGTAATTTTGTTCCTTTTCAAATTTTGTTTGCTTAACGCTATATTTTGTTAGGGCAACTAGATATATATTTCGCCCTACACAAACACATATTTTGTTCGATTTTCTCTCAATGTGGCATAACAGATTACATCAATTCTGTATCCTTGAGTATTCTGTGACTTTAGCGAAACGAGCGATTGTAATGCGGACTCCAGACACACGCACCAGCGAAATTGTCCCAACTTATTAGCAACATGGCGGAACTTCATGTACCAATTATAGTTTAGAGAGGAAACTGAAAGATGTTAGTGCAGCTAATAGGGAGTCTTTCATAGCATGCTGTAGCCAATTAGCTCCCAGGAATTTTGCCAGAGCTTCTTGCAGCAAGTAAAAAAATGCAGTAAAGCGCTCTTATATACATCAAAGAATCAGCCACTCTATTTTAATTCTGTATAATTAATTATTCAGCATGAGAACTCGAGCTGGCCGGTACAAACCTAAATGAACATAAATATATTTCCAGAACATAAATATACTCGATAACATGTCGATGTTTAAGTCCGTGTGTCTCTTATCGTTTGCTGGACAGAAATTGCTAGAAAAGATAGGTAAAAAATTGAGCGTGTGTACTCTTTATTCCATGGTTTAAGTCGTCACTGTTTTTCTAGAAACCCGTACTTATTAAAACAAAGCGTGCACTATACAAGTCTACGTTTTAATATGCGCTCCGAGTAACTTTGCCCTGGTATACCGCTAAATAAATACACCGAGTTTGCAATATTATACGGCGTAAGAGCTCGTGACCTACATACGATAGACGCGACTTCGATTCCAAGCACCTGAAGATATTCTTTAGAAGTTTAAATCACATTCCAGATAAAAACTGCTGTATCTCGTGCGCATTAAAAATACATTTTTCTCCTTAACTGTCAAACTAGGGATGTGAAATATCAATCCTCAGTTTTTCGAAAAATATGAGCTGTGTAGAAAACTTACAACAGGCATATCAAAACAATGGAAAAATACAATAGTTTTCAATTTGCGTTTTTTTTTCAAAATGGTGGATTAACGACACCGCTTTCTAAATCTAATGCTCATATAATGCACTGCCAATAGTCTAATTTTGGTTTAACTCGGATAACTAGTTCCCGAGATATAGCATACAGCTGTATCCTTAATTTCACACACTCTCGCCATTTTGAAAATAAGTATCCAGCGTGATCTAAAACTATAAATGTCTGATGTCCTTATTAAATACTATATGTGGACCTAGTTTGATTAAATTCGGTTGTAGGGTTTAAAAACTATTAAGGGAAGGAGACATACATTCCAAGCAGACAACCAGATGATTGCATAAGTCTATATTTCACTCGGAAAATAGGCTAAAACCGGTTCGTTGTTCTGTAGTAGTGTCGGAATACGTAAACCATTTAAGAAACCTCCCGTGGACAAAGATAAGATTCAAGTTCTCATTTCAATTCCAAGGATTTTTTTTGAACGTGTAAATGACTAAAACGGATGTTTTCAGAACCAGTTTTAGCTGCTAAATATTCCATTTCAAGCTTTAGAATTGTCTTTATACAGACATCATATTTATGTATTTGTAAGCGCTAGTTGCCACCAGAAAGACTACACGCTATGCTCCAAATACTTCCAATTTTGTCCGAGGCCCTGCTAAAGTTCTACTTCCTTGGATATTCGCCCGCCTCTTGCAAACAAAGCTTAAAAGAGTGTAGAGAATTACACCAAAAGGACAATGCACTACATTCGTGAGCACTCAGTTAAATAATAATCTGTTAAAGGCCTCTTTTCTCTGTTAAAGGCCTCTTTTCACTGCGCATTACCAACAAACCTATCTACTCAATGTTTTTATTTATACACGTGTGTTTGTGAAAAATGCAACTCCGTGAAGGAAATATCAGAATAGATGAAAATTTTTTACGCAAATTATTAACATTCAAATAAACGATTATGGATTCGGAGCAATGTAACATTACTTGCAGAAATAAGTATGTTGTAAAGCCTCCACGAGCTGCATTACTTGCAGAAATAAGTATGTTGTAAAGCCTCCACGAGCTGCATTAAAAAATTCTATAGGCTGTTCACGGTAAAATGAGCAATTTTGAAAGCCCTTCTTAAGATTAACTTGAATGCACATTGTGTATTCTTCCGCCTTATGCAAAATTAACATTGCCATGGGCATCGTCGCTTTATTCATGCGTTGGTCTAGTGCAACTGTGAAATTATTACAAAAGAAAATGTTTAGCTAATCTGCCCATTTTTACACTTCGATGAATTTAAACATCAGAGAGTGAAAGAACTTATTTAAATTATCACTAATGGTTACCGGGCACTTTTTATTCGACGTTAAGTTACATAACTACTTCCCATTCATCGTTATTTACTTGACGTATGCCACTCAGTTCGCCCGTTCAAATATATGCACGTAGGGATAGCGACTTGTTTTTCTAAGGTTGATTTCAAAAGTGCTTTACTTTATCGTGAACAGCCTTTACTTACCTTAACATGGAATCAAGTAGCTCTTGGATATGTTGCTGCCGAATCACCTGCCACTCTAATGCTATCCGACTCCACAGTTCGTCCGTATCGGCTACTGATTAGAATGATGGGATAGTTGCCGAGTGAACATATCCCCAGACGTATCCAACATGTGAGATATCGAGCGAACACGCAGGCCGAGGAAGATGTGGAGGTATCTGCCTTGCTCGGAAGACGGCCTAGACGTTTATGGCGACATGTGGTCGAGCGTCGTCTTCTCGTAATACTGCCACAGTCAAAATGGCCGCAGACTGACGCCTTGATGCGTAGGCAACTTCGCTCGTCGCGTCAGCGAAATTGTAGACTCTACTGCGCTCAGCTCCAGGAATGTACTGAAGGACGGTTCAGACTTCAGCCTCATCAACAACCCTTATTTTGCAGTTGTTGTTGAGAGTGCCCGCAGTTAGTAGCAGCTGATGTCTGTTGTGATGCACAATCGCTAGGTGTACCCGAATTTCGCAAAAAGATTTCACGACCTGTTGTATTTCAATACACTTTAGCTCAGATCCACTTTTGTGACTGGGTGATCTAGTTGTTACGCGTGTTAAATGTCTGTCCCCGAATCAGAGACGTACAGTATCGGAGTAACTTAATTCTTATTGGCCAGTCAACTAGGAAAATGTTTCCCACAGACACACGCCGCCAATAAGCAAAAGGAAACTGCTGGTACGCCCGTAGGGGTATTGAAATTTAGCACGAGCGGAAATGTTTTCGCGAAATTCGTGTATCCCTGACAATCGCTCTCCAAAATATTGCGTCTAACGTTCGTGTGCTATGACGCTGGATATTACATAATGGAACATGGCGCCCACATTGATATCGTCGAATACGTTCGCAGTCGCCATTGTAATCCAAGTTGAAGCAGGACTTGACAAAAATAAAGCATGTCGCTCTGCACGCCGGTGGATGTGTTGGTAAACCCATTGTAACCTTAGGCGCTAATGATTCATGCTCAAGGCTATCCTCCACAAAAAAATGCTTGCAGGCAGTGTCCTTGAAGTCGAAATACCTGCCGATATATTTTAATTTTTTATTATATATTTTATTTATTTAATTTTCATTTATCTATCTGTTTATTTTTATTTATTTATTTATTTTGTATTAATGTTCTTGCGTTGCTAAGAATTTTACAACGCTATAGGCCATCAGATATACATTTCTTAACAGAAGCAATAATGTCTGTTGTACGCTTACAGAACTGGCAGAGCCCTTCGTATTTCAAGAAATTCTCTGGCAGCATCTGGTCCTGTTTACACTTGAGCCGCTGTTGTGTGTTTATTTCCTACCGACGTTGTGCGAAGCCCTTGAACTGTGTTGTTATTTACTCAGTCGTATTATTGATACATATTAATTACTGGCTCGTATTTTAACAGGGCGTGCCTGAAACTCTGCTGTTGAATCATAGCAGCGCGACGAGAAAACAAAAGCTAGAAACCTACCTTGCAACCGAACGACTTAGCGAAATATTCGCTATAAGAATTAAGTCTCCAGTTTCGGCGGTCGTGTCGTGTGTGATCAGAACGAACGCGATGGTAAAACTGCAAATACAATAGCCGGCGCAACTGTTCTTGATCTAAGGTCAAGAGCTGTTTGAAAGCCCTGGAAAGTTTCTTCTGGCAGCCCTTTGTGTATTATTCAGCCGCGGAACAAATTCTGCCAATAAGATTCGCCTAGGGACACGAAACGTTTCTTTAATGCTTTTCGTGTTCAGACACCGCTACAAATACCCCCAAATGATTTTGAATCATGTGTTTTCTACCAAACAATTGAAACCGGAATCCACGCTTCACCCGGCGCCACGGTGGCTGAGCGGTTAGCCTGCCTCCCACCAAGGCGATCCGGGTTCAGTCCCCGGATTTTCGCATGAGGGAATCGTGCCGGCGCTGCTCCATACTCACCTCGCTTCACCCTCATCGACTCTCAAGACCTCGACTTTAAGACCCGCCGAAATCTCGTCGCTTCACTTCGCTTTAGGCCGTAGTAAGTGCAGCCACTGTTCCCCAATCACTGTTAAATTTACAGCAACGTGTAGGGCCTATGACACTTAAAAAAGATTTAAAAAAAAGGGTTGTTTGCAAATCTGGTTATTTTACTTGAAAAAGCTACTTTATTCCAGCGACTACTTATAAATAACTCTCGTCCAGTTCCAGCTTATGTGGAACACCTATATATATATATATATATATATATATATATATATATATATATATATATATATATATATATATATATACGCCCGGACCTCTGAGTGTTAATATTCGAGTCGAAACAAGGAAGAAGTTGTAACATGCAGTGACGTCTGCTGCTCCTCCGAGTCTCCGTCCAGTAAATATGGAAAGGCGAGCCTAGTTGTAAACAGCGGCTACGCCCCTCCAAACTAGGAATAATAAACCGTCTCCCGGCTTTTGTTTATACGCCGATATCGCCGCGATGCGTCTCCACCCGCTCCAGCCGCCTTTTGGAAGAGAGAGAGAGAGAGAGAGAGAGAGCGCGAGAGAGAGGGCTGTTGTCAGAGGAGGAGAGGCAACCACCCTCCGAGCTTGCTTCAGTTAAACCCCGTCATAGAATAGGCGTTTATACAGAACATAAATGACACGGCTTTGGCATCCCGTACAAAAATGCCAAACTGAGGTAAGGCGCGTGGGAGGACAGGCTGTGTTGTATTGTGGGATAAATACGAAACACCAGGCTGCTTCAATTTATCTCACATATACTTTGGTGGCTGATTTCAATTTATCTCACATATACTTTGGTGGCTGATTTCAATTTAAAAAAAAAAAATCAATTATTAATAGGGACACCTAATTTTGGAGAAAAGATCTACGTGTAGGATACTCTTCAGTCACCCACCCTCATACTCACCCGCATTTTTCATTTCGAGCGCATGTTCGGGTAGAACATGTGATTCGCGGGCAGGATACTAAGAGAACATACAGCTTTATATATATATATATATATATATATATGTATTTATTTATTTATATTTATATACAGAATGTTTACGGTAAAATGAGCACTTTTCAAAGCCCTGCTTAAGATCTACTTGTATGCACGCCGTGTATTCTTCCGACTTATGTAATATTAACACTGGCAAGGGCCTCATAACTTTATCCACGCATCGGTCAAATGAAACTGAAATTATAATTAAAGTGCATATTTCACAAACATGCTCATTTTTACACTTCGACACATAAAAAACAGAAAGCGAAATAAAATAATTATCGTTATCACAAATGGTCACCTGACTCTTTTTATTCAACGATAAGGTATGAAACTACTTTCCATCCATCGTTGCCAAACTTACAGTGCGCATGTTATTCAGTGCGCTCGTTACAATATATTCAGGCAGGAGCGGTGACATTTTTCTAAGGTTGGTTTCACTTTATCGTGAATAGCCTATATATATTTGTTTGATTGGATCTGAGCTAAAGTATTTTTTAATCACACAATCTTTTCACTATAATCGGGTGTCCCAACTAGCGCCACCTATTTTTAGAGCATGTTATGCTCCAATATCCTACGTGCGCATTTTGTTACTTTGACGTGGACAGACCTTAATTCGACAGCCTGAACACGCCACATCACCCATGAGTAGAGACATGCAAAATTCGTGTTATTATTTGAGGACAGTTTTAACTTCAAACACGTGTACCTTTGCAGTACGTTTGTCATTGGGTCACACTTTATTCGACACGCCCCGAGAAATTCTGCGCCAATAAATGAGCACTTCACAATTGTTTAGTCCAATCACGTGCATTTCATTCCGAAAGGTGGTGACTTCGCTTCTATGCAGCAGCCAACGGAGAAACGACGTCAGGCTGCAGTATATAGAATGCTGTGAAATTTAGCCTGATGCCGAATAAAAACGCGAATTTTGCCGGTCTCTACCCACGAGCGGTAATCAGGGTAGCCAGTTGCCGCAATCGGGACTCGCATTGCTCAAAACCCTGGAAAGCAGAAATCCCCTCTACCAGCCAGGGAATCAGGCCATGTTGCGTTATGCCACGTCGATGTAAGGGCAATGCAGAGCAGCAGAAAGAGGTATTTCTACATGTGACACCGACCGAGACGGAAGTCCCAATCAGCTTGCTATGCCGACCGCCGTTAACTTGTCATAGCCTTCGGATAATGATCAAAGTGGGAGTGTCACAACCACAGACTAACGTAACTCTCAGTAAACTAGTGGATGTACTTAACATAACGCTCCCCGAAATAATAGATAGTTTATGTAATCTGTAGAGACCTGTAAAACTCGCGTTATTATTTGAGAACACGTTAAACTTTAAAAACTTTTACATTTACAATGGATTTGTTATTGGACCATACTTTATCTGGCATGTCCTGGGTAACTCTGCGCCAATAATTTAACACTTCACAATTGTGTGTCCCAAACACATGCAGTCAGTCAGAAAGGGCGTGGCTTCACATCTATGCTGCAGCCAATGGAAAAACGACGCCAGCTCCGATATATACATTACAGTGAAGTTCAGCCTGATGCCAAATAATAACGCGAATTTTGCATGTCTCTAGTAATCTGTGTATATATAGTTATACAGCCGTATATAATTTTCATTCATGGTTTCTTCTGACTTTGCTAAAGCCCTACTAAAGTTAAGCTTTCAAGGTATTATAGACTATTCTCGGTAAAATGAGCACTTTTGAGAGACCCTCTTAAGATCTACTTCTATGCACATTGTGTATTCGTCCTCCGCATGTAAAACTAGCATTGGCAAGGGTCTCATCACTTTAGTCATGCGTCAGTCAAGCGAAACTGTGAGATTATTAGGAAATTAAATAGTTAACAAATCTTCTCATGTACACACTTCGCTGCATTAGGAAAGACAAATAAAACGAAAAAAAAAAAAATTAATGATATCACAAAGGGTTACATGACTTTTTTAATGGACGTTCAGATATGGAACTACTTTCCATCCATAGTTACCAACTTTACTGGGCACATGTCACTCAGTGCGCCCGTTAAAATATATGCAGGTAGGAGCAGTGAAATTTTTCTAAGGTTCAATTCAACAGTGCTCACTTTATCGTGAACAGCCTTTACTTCGCCCCAAGCAAACAAAGTTAAAAAGTCCGCAATTTTACACCAAAGGGAGAAAGCACCGTATTTTTGCCCACTCAGCGTAACAATATTTGCATAAGAACTATTTCTTACTAGGTATTACCAACACAGCTATTTTCTCTGAGATTTTATTTATAGTTGTTGTAAATGAAATGTTATATTTTATAAATATAAAATACAGGTAAAGATACTATTGAACCAAAAATAGGATACTTTTATGTCAACACAAAGTTGAAATGCTTGCGATACATAACATGTTTAGAAAACCAGCAAACGCGTTATTTAAGGCATAATTTTTCAAAGGTTTGTGTTGAAAAGTGTCAAGATACTTTGAATAGATTATATTAATCTCTGTCGTTATATTTATTTACCCCGCGTGCTCTACCATAATGAGTTACTCCACCCTCCGCCACCACAATCTAAACTTCATGTATGATTTGATCTCAATTACCTACGACAAGCAATAACAACTTGCAAGTTTGCAGTGTGTACTGGTCGCGTGCCATTTCCTAACTGACTGGGCCAACCGGATCTGGTAAGCTCCGACACTGAACGTCCGTGTGACGCGAGCAGACACTTAGAATGCGTGAAAATCGAACACACTCAGGCCCAGTGTACACATTTGTGAACACGACTGTACATTACGATAAATTTTTGGAAGGTACTGTGCCCTGCGGGTCTCGACGCCCAGTGACTATCCCGATAACTTACTGATTCACGAAACGGACTACTGCAACGAGTAGAAAAAAATTATTGTTCGCAACACCTGCAAACATCCTACTTCTGGTGTGAAATTAGTTGAGACATGCACTGTACGAAATAATTGTAAAATTACCTGACAAATGTAAGGTAATATTCGCAAACTTGTGGGGGAAACACAGTTTTCCTTACGGGTAAAGTAAAATTACCGCACTCTGGAGTAAAATTCGCGTACATAGCGGTGGAGAATCCCGTTAATGGATGGGAAAATTACATTTCGAAGCGCGCCTCTCTTTAGCATTGTCTCAACAGTTAAATGGGAGGACGGGCGAAAGAAATAATCCTATAACTAGTGACAGGAAAATTTCGAGATTTCAATGACCTGTAGGCCAGACTCCTCAGTACTCTCCATACTGTAACCTCAGCTGTGTGTTCACTGGCTGTTGCCCCGCACCTGTCAGTTATGGGAATCGCAAGGTGTTTCCTTGCAAGTCTGCTATTGGTTCAGAGGCGTGCAGGGCGGGTCTAATAAACTGTGATCCAATTGCGAAGATGACTTCAGCGTATATTTGTTTGACTTCTATCTTGTCCCGAAATGAATTCGCGAAATTTTCATATCCCTAGATATAGGTAATAAAAAGAATTAACAGTTCTAATACCCCCTGTAATTTTAAATATTAAATTATTATACAATAAGGTTAATATTTCCTTACTTAAATGGGATTTACTCCAATTTCTGAGAGTTACTTTTTCGTACGTTTAGGTAATAGTAAGTATCTAACTTGTTATGTAAATTTAATCCACATTTGACAGGAAATTTTACCTTACATACAGGGGTTATTAGCTACCCTTGCATGTAAAGGAATTTTACCTCTTTTTTTTTTTAAGTGTGCAGTGGGGCCTTAAATTCGAATCCCAGACCGTGCATGGTTATGTTCGTCGCTTTTACGTACAAGTTCAGGTCTCATTTAGAGTTTGTATAAGGGGAGGTCGGTTAGCACCGGACATCTACGTCTTTTACGTACAAGTTCAGGTCTCATTTAGAGTTTGTATAAGGTGAGGTCGGTTAGCACCGGACATCTGCGTCTTTTAGGTACAAGTTCAGGTCTCATTTAGAGTTTGTATAAGGTGAGGTCGGTTAGCACCGGACATCTACGTCATTTCTTTATTCGGGATTTTATATGCTGCATAAAATCAAATACGTATATATTTATGAAATCGTCTTTTAACTCCTTATAATGATTGGTAAACAAATTAGGCAAATCACACTATAGTTAAGTGTAGTTGGCGTATTTACTAGCATTTACATCTCTGGTGTTTCAAATTTAGGATGGTTATATTGGACAGTAACTTTGCCCCACTGTTTTAACACGATATCAACTGTATACAATAAACTTCCTCCTAGTTCGTAGTTCAGCCCGATATAATACTGCGGAGTTAATAAAAAAAAACAGATGCTTAACACTTCAGGGAAAGTTGAATTATGTTCAGTTGAGAGATTTGACATTCTCTTAACAATGAAGTCTTGAGAGTCGATGATGGTGAATTAACATGAGAATGGAACAGCGCTGGAATGCAAGGGCGGGGTAAACGAGAAATACGGGAAATGAAAAAACCCCGCTGACCAGCGAGTATCGTCCGGCACGATTTCAACTTGCGAAAATCCGGGAGTGACCCGGGAGAAGATTGAACCCGGTTCGCCTTAGTGGGAGGCGGGCGATCTAACCAACCGCTCAGCTACCGTGGCCCTTCAATTGCATCATGGTTATGAAAACTAACCTATCTTATATTATTAATTAGTTACTTTGATTACCTAACTACCGATAGTGTTTGATCGCCAGTAGCGTGTCGGACTCGTTTCCGGAAGATGGGGAGTTCAAAAACTACCCGATCGGCTCTCCAGACTTCGATGTTAAGAGCCACCCAAATCTCTTCATTCACTCAATACCGACGGAGGCCCTACCGTTTTTTTTTTTTTTTTTTCTGATGGCTCTCTAGCTTCATTCCAAACACACTGTTAACAATTTTGGGCGAAATACGGCAAAATACTGACCAATTTTATTTGGATGTCTTCGTAAATTTACAGACGATTCATTTGCGTATGTAAAATGTAAAGACTTGACAGAATCTTCAATAAGTAAAGACCTGAAAAATTTGCGAGTTCAATGGCCTGTAGTTTAGACTTCACAGCCCCATATATAATATATATATATATATATATATATATATATATATATATATATATACACTCATGCAGATATCAACTTTTCATTGGTTGCTTGTTGTGTCTGTGCAAGACGGTGATCTGGTCTACAATTCAGCGCACGTCTTTTATTGGCTTTTTTATCTCCACGAAGTGGCAAACAAATCGTCGACCAATTGCAAAAGAAACACGAAGGTATAAGTTTGTGAATCCCAACTTGTCTCGAAATGAAGACGCGAATTTCTCAAGTCTCTATCAATAAGTGAACGCAATTTTCAACTTCTTTGCTGATTAATATTTTTATTATTCTCATTAATCGAAGCTTTGGTTTTAAAATGTGTTCTCTTTCATTGCGAAGTTTTCATAGAGAGCCGAAAGTAACCTGCATAAATGCATTACTTTTTTTTTCTCCCAACGGAACTTTGAACATCAAAAATAATTAAAAGATGCAAGCAGACACGTTAACTTAATACTTTTTTTTTTTAAAGAAAGTCGGTTAAGTTAACTACATTTTTTAGTGTTTAATTACATTTTCTTCATACTGGATGATTCATACAAACCTGCACAAATGTACAACCATACTACAGGAGGGACTTGAACCGGGAACCCTTAGCTCTGCATCCCGTCACATAAGTAACTGCGCCGCGTTGGTTGGCTACTCTGAACTTTAGTGTTCTCGTTCTGTGTTTCGTGATGAAAAAAAAACATGCCTTACAACTGACGACGTGCAGTGACCAATCAGAACCAAGCTCTGTTATGCATCAGCGAGCGACCGAATTCGCTTAAATCAGAGGAGTCCCCCCCCCCCACCCCGGGCCATTTCGCTTCTGGATAATTACCCGTTCTGTGATAGGGGCAGACTCTGCGTGCCAGCTGAATTGTCACCAGCTTAAGAGTCAGAAATTGAACACCTATTTCGTAAACAGAAGTGTTAAAAATCCACACGGATAGCGACAGGAGAATATCCCCGAGTTAAGAGATACATATAGACTAGACTCCCCAGTCCTCTACACGACAGCCTCAGCTGTTCGTCCATCGACTACAGTGTTGGTGAGTGGTCAATTTTAGCAGTGACATGGTAGCATTTGATTCGATACTTGTTCTCGTGCAGGTCAGCTGTTACTCCAGAGTCACCCACGTCATTTCTAATGAACTCAAGCCAATCACGAAAGTAACTTAAATATACGAGTGTTTGAAGTCTAGCTTGTAAAGGCTGTTCACAATAAAGTGAACACTTTTGAAATAAACTTTAGGAAAAAGTCACTGCGCTTACCTGCATATATTTTAACGGGCGCACTGAGTGACATGCGTCCAATAAGGTTGGTAACAAATGGAGGAAAATTAGTTCCAGTCAAACGTCGAATAAAAAGTGTTAGGTAACCATTTGTGATAACTTGAATCATTTCTCTAGCTCTCTGTTTTTTTTTTATGCATCGAAGTGTAAAAATGAGATAATTTGTATAGTATTCACTTTCCTAACAATTTCACAGTTTCACTTGAGCGACCATGTGATGAGGCCCATGGCAATGTTAATTTTACATAAGGCGGAAGATCACACAATGGGTACACAAGTAGATCTTAAGCAGGGCTTTCAAAAGTGCTCATTTTACTGTGAACAGCCTATAGTAAAATCCATTCGCGAAATGTTACTGTCCCTACATATCGATTTACTTTTGAGTATACACAAACGTTAATACAAGTTCGTGCTTTGAAAGTTAATTGCCCTCCTTCGGCCAAGTTTTATATGTCGTGAAGGGATATTTAACTCTGCACAACACTTATGTGTGTCATCTCATTGTCTGATTGTGCAATTTTGACAGAACCGCTGGCAAAACTATAGCTGGTGTAAGGACATTGTTATGATGGCATGGGCAAGTCTTGGTTCAACGGCCTGCCTGAACTTACTATCTCGCCTAGAGGCGCGTTCACGCCAACGAGTAGTCAATTAAACTGGGACGCTATTGCCCAAGCCTGCTGGTTGAAACAGCAAAAATCCCCCTCCGCTGAACTGAGAACCAGGGCATGATTGCGCGAGGTCAAGAGACGATATAGGCAAACGGAACACTTTAACAACGATGACGCTGGCGAGCAAGATGAACTAAGGCGCCACCAAGAAGATTGTTGTTCCGTCCGCCGTAGCCTCACGTCTAAATTGGCCTTCGGCTTCGAACTAAGGTGAGACTACCGTGGGGCTCAATAACGGTCAGTCAGGCAACCATAATGTAAGTTATAGGCTACACGCATAACAAAAGCCGACTGTAGAAGTGGTCTGATATATCAGATAGCTTACAGTATGGGCTTGAGCCGTGTTAAATGATTCTCTCTCGACGTTGTTCAGACTTTTCTACCTGAAAATGGCAGCTGCAATGACTACCGAAACGTTAGAGAGAATCATTTGACGAGGCCCAAGTTCAGAAGTTTTTTGTTTAGTGCCTGATATATAAATATACTTTTCTTTACTAACATTTTATCTTTATTAAAAATCCCTGTAATTTATGAAGTGATCTTATATTATATTATTTCTAGGTAATATTAGAACAGTAATTCTTGAACCGTGATCTGCAGACTCTGAAGCTCTTCAACTTATAGCAAGAAGTACGCAAGAGAAACCGATTAATTTTACTTTCCATATAAATGTCGTAATTATGCTGTGGCTGTGTAATAATTTTGTTATTAATTAAGTTGGTTTCTGAAAATCTTCTTGTGAACTAAACTTGAGACTGTAAACATCTGTATAGTGAAAGATAAATATGTTGTATAGATGAAAATATTTTATTAGCTTGTGCTGTATTACAGAAACGAATAGAGGCACGGTCAGATTTACATAATGTCAAAGTGGTTCTCCAATTCATCAAATTGAAGAACCCTTGCTTTGGAGTGCGGTTCATATGGCGACTTCCAAACTATAAATTAATATAGTCTATTCACAGTTTCTTTACACGTTTTAAATCGAATTAGTGAAAGATCTCCCAATCATATTTCACAACCGTTTTTAGATTACATTTAGAAGTGCATCGTCATTCAATAAAATGAAATTTCACTTACATATTATCCGGAAATTATAATATTTCATTTATAATTAATATGAGTAAAAACAGAGCGAAGAAAAGCATTTTGGCAAGACCTAATAAGTAATCGTTCTTATGCAAAATATTGTAGCACTAGATGCGTATGGATGAGGTGCGTTGTCACTTTGTGTGATTCCGTCTTCTTGGTTAAGCTCTGATTGCAAAAACCGGGGGAATATTCTGTAAGTAGAACTTTAGCAGAGCATCAAGAAAGTTGTAAGTGGCCCAGAATGGACTATACTAACTATATTAACTATACTAACGTGAATACAGGACAAGAAATAGTTCTACGTCGACCTTAGTTTGCGGTGGATGTGCATCAGCTGGTTGCGAGGCCTCGCGTGGACTTGTGTGCGTGGCGACGACGTATATACCTGGGGATATTACAGCGAAGACAGAGTGCGCGTAGATTATGCAGAGGGGTGAGGGGAGGGGGAGTTCAAAGCGCCACTCCGTCCCATATTGCTCCCTCGAAGAGAAAACGCGGGCGTCGTAATGACGCATAAAAACCTATTTTTAATGTCGACCCTCGACCTGCCAGCCGTTGGCGTTCTGTATTTACAACCCCCTGTGTGTCTCTTGGTTCGGGCCTCCCATCCCCTGTGGCCTGTAATGGCGCAGGGCTTTTAGCGGAAATAAGGGGTGTACCTACCGTAGTTATTGTTAATGCCCTGTCGAGGCCACCGCTTACCTATAGGCTGCCAAACGGCGAACTCAAAGTAGGTTTAAACTCTAAAAAAAACTATTAAATATCTATACAACTTTTTAACAGTTTTGAGGGAGAAGAAAATATTTAAATGCCTCTACTCCTGAAAACAAAACTACCACACGTATGATTTTATTGTTTTCACAGTTTTATCATGGTATTACAATAACACTTGAATTCATCATGGATACACAACTGAATTTTTTTGTATAGTTACATAAATGAATACGCCAGAACGTACATTATGTTAAGTATAAAACTACATTCAATCGTGGCACAGCAAACTGGTCTTCCTATTGGCTGAGTGACAACATAAATAATCGGTTCTCAATGCGTTAAGGCTGTCCAGTGTAGTTTGGCCCAATACGATAGCATTAAGTGTAAAAACAGATATCAGGAAAAAAAAATAGTTTATCTGCACTGGTGAATGTAGGTGACGAATATATATAGTCTATTAGCAGAATCTTCGCCGTTTTTAAATCAAACCTTTGGAAAATCACTGCACCATGTATGGCGTGTTTGGTTGTTTCACAAGTATAGAACTTGCAAAAAGTACTTTATACTTCTGTTAACATAAAAGTGTCTTATTTTCTTTATTTAATTTGACATTAACGTATACTTTATGTTCAAATTATAGTATTTTATTTATAATAAATAGGAATAAAAACAGAGAGAGAGAGAGAGAGTAGGTATTTTGGTAAAATCCAGTAAGAAAATGTCCTCATAATATATTATTAAACTGGGCACTCACAATTGCGGTGCGTTGTCCGTTTGGCATAATTTTCTATATTTCGGTTTAAGCTTTGTTTGCAAGGGGCGGAGGAATATGGTGACGAAATCATAACTTTAACAGGACTTCAAAAAATTGTAAGTAAACGCAGATGGACTATAACTCTTCAGGCACACGTGAAAATTTAATTTTAGCCACTGCAACTAATACCACTTTTTCGATATGTCTGAACCAATAAATATTAATTTCCGTGTTTTATGTTACTCGCAGGAGCTGTTAATGCGACTACAAAGTATTATCTAAACAACGAATTATGTCTCCAAATTCACACGAGACTTCACTATTTTTAGCGAAAATATTTCATGACTACTTGCATTGCAAAGCTCATATCCACTTTCATGATTGGATTATGTTAACTGTTATGCACTACAGATGTATGCCCGCGAGTCACGGACACTCATTGTTGGTGTTACCTAACTCTGATTGGTCCAGTCACGTAATGCACTGTTCCCCGACAAAGACACGTTGCCAATAACCAAATAAAAACTGTACGTATGCCATAGGACATTCGAGTCTAGCCTTCGCGTGAATTCTCTCGCGAAAAACAGGTGGCCCTACTTATTGGCAGGGTTAGAAAAAATTCGCGAATTCATTTCAGGTCAAGATAGACGTCAAACACACATACAGTGAAGTCACCTTCACAATTGGATCACAGTTTATTAGACCCGCCCCTGCACGTCTCTGAGTCAATAGCAGACTTGCAAGGACACACCTTGCGAATCCCATAACCGCCAGGTGTGGGGTAACAGCCAATGAACACACAGCTGAGGACCGAGGAGTCTAGCCTACAGGTCATTGATTTCGCGAAATTTTCCTATCCCTACTTATTGGATTACGTTTTCTCCTGAGCACAGTGAAATTGATCAAGTTCACTTCATGCGCAACGTTCAACACACAAGGTGGTTTTTAATAACATGCCAAAATTCAGACCACAGCATCTACGGACTAATATAAGCAGCAAACCCTAACAACAAAGTTTTTTGGAAATGTCATCTGGTATTTTTAAGTTTTAATCGAAGTTAGCAAAAACAGCGACGGGAGTCCGCAACTTCACATACGTACGTGCACAACAAGTTGCATATCACAAAGGTGAACGGAATTAGCGCCCAATGCGACGACAGCCTGTATTGTACATGAACCATCATAAAAATACGTGAATAGCTTACGTCGCCAATACTGCTGCTTGTGTGGTTTTGGAAATGCAATGCAATCACTCTGGTAGCCTTTACTACTCAATTGTTAACCCCCAATTTATGGCGTCCTATGTGCAGGCACCCTCAGCATGGGGCGCCAGTTTCGTTCGCCTTTGTAATATGCAACTTGTCGTGCACGCAGGTACGTAAAGCTGCCGGATACCTGAGTTTTTTGCCTAACTTCAATTTAAATTAAAAAATACTATGTCACATTTACAAACATTTTCTTACAAGGAGTCGTTGTTTCTATTAGCCCATAGAAGCTCTGGTTTAAATTTCGATTTAAAACATATTTTAATCTTGTATAGGCCACCATTGAGACACAGTGTACACCACTGAGTACTACATAACGCTTAGGAGGATTATATTTGGCCGATGCTGTACTTTAAGAGGCTCAGTGCCTGCTGGTAACTGATTCATAAACACTGCTATTATACTTGGTTATGACTGTTTCGTATCACTGTTGCCGAACACACAATGCTTATTACTCATAACTAGAGACCGCAAAATTCGCGTTATCATTTGGAGACACACTGAACTTCAAACACTTGTACTTTTGCAATTAGTTTGTCATTATACCATATTTTATTTGATACGCCTTAAGTAATTCTGCGCCAATACACGAACACTTCACAATAGTGTAGTCCAATCACGTGCAGTCCAGTCAGAAAGGGAGTGATTTCACACCTTTGCAGTACCCAGTGGTGAAACGACGCCGGCTCGAGTACAGAAAGCATTGTGAAGTTTATCCTGACGCCAAATAACGCGAATTTTGCAGGTCTCTGCTCATTGGCTGTTATAATGGAACGAGTACTACGATAGTGTATCAGAAAATATCTTATCTGCAACACAGAAATACATACATCATCGTAAATTTGAAAGAGCATATTGAATTTGCTAATTGCATCCTTGCGAATATTTTTCGCGTCAGAAGACTATATTCTGGTTTATGTCTAAGTCTGCGACTATAGGTAGGGGAACGGCGAGCATAGAGGAGAGCGGCGAGGTGAGCAAAGAGGTGAAACGTGACGGAATCAAACCAATTATACACCTTCTTCCCCGCCGGCTACGAGGAAAGAGGTGTATAGATTGGTTTGATTCCGTCACGCTTCACCTCTTTGCTCACGTCAGCGCTCTCCTCTCTGTTCGCCGCTCCACTACAAATGCACCCTTAGTCTCTGATGTGAAAATGGCTAAAGCGGCTTTTTAATAATAATTTCTACGTCTTGAGTAAATAATAAAGTGAGATTCAGATGTCAACATTTGATAAAAAACCACTGTCCATCACTGAATTTATTTCAACGGCCACACTCTCTGGCATGCTGTCTGTAAAGTTGGCAACGAGGTAGGTAAAATAGTTCCATACATTGACGTATTAGAAGTAATTACTTTCAAATTTACGGACACTGAATTTATTTAATTTATTTTCTGTTTGCTCCATTCGCAGACGTAGAAGAACGTTTAGTGGTATCATATTTACATCCCTAACGATTTCACACTTGCACTTGACTAACGCATGAATAAAATAATGGCGTCCACGGTTTAAGAGAGTAGCTTACAGTTGTTTCCGAGTGTTGTTTACATTTTAAATCGCTAATTTGGTTGAAATGGTTACATTTTGGTAATCACAGTTTGATTATATTCTACCGAAATTTACTAGCTAAGTTCATTTTATCACTTGATTATAAATCTCTGTTTACACTATCCCTAACTAAAATTGTAAATAATTTAATCACGAGTTTTTCTGGCCGATTGAGTGACTGTGTAAGGCAGGCTTTCATATAGGAATTATTTCTTCCTTGCCTTGAGGCCGCAATTTCAATTCTATTGAAACGATAAGTTTCGGCCACGTCGTTTTAAGTAAAAAGATTTCCGTGACGCTTCAAAAAGGTCTGTTACTAGTCGTCAGAAAATATGGATCGTCTGTTCGGGAGTCCGGAAACCAAGAGGATCTACGTCGTGGCGGAGCCCGGGCGATGTCGTGAGAGGCGCGCCGAGGTTCTGCGGGTGCAGTTTCGGCAGGGTCGGTCACGAACCTTGGGATGACGCTGTTAGAAAAATTAACTGCATTAGCCCTGCACATCGCATGGTACACTGCCATGTCTTCATTCAACTACGACTCAGGTAAGGCCTCCGACTTGCATCAGTCACTAGCACACATCCTGCTTCAGGCTGTTGTAAATGAATATATGCTTTAAATTATGCACAGACTTTCCATTTCATTTCCCAGAGGCTCGGGAATGGTTCAATACGAATACTCGTTGCATCTAGAGCTGGTTAAAGGACAGAATAATTTAAAAAAATCTCACGACTTAAGAATCGGTTAATATTACCTCGCAACTGTGCTTTTTGCAAATAGTATAAATCAAGTGACATTTAAAAATTTATCTCAATATTATCTAGGTCACTTGAGCTGGCAGCAGGACGTGTTGAAAGGTGTGTGTGTAGATATTGTTTTTATGTATTCTTTATCTTTAGTATGATAGAGACTCTTTCTTATGATGAATCATTTGAAACTATCAATTAAATATATTCTTCAACTATTTAAACTGGACGTGTTATGTTTGTAGTGTTTTTGTGTAATCATGCTTCATTCTGAAAGTAATTTTTAATGATTTCAGGTTTACATATAAGTAAAATATGCTTGTCAACTCTGTTTTGCCTTACATTGCAGTGAGCTATGAGTTTGCATTTAATCCAGGTTATTAAATGGCTCATCAGTAAGAATTCTGTTTTCTGATGTGATCATCAAGTTAAAACATCAATTCCAGATACGCTAATTGAAAATATTTCTTATACTACTGCGAAAGTAGTTGGGGCCCGTATGGCAATTAGAAATTTCTGCACTCACTAAAGTTTACAATAAATAATTCTTCTGAACCGATAAGTTAGGCACAAATATGAATTTTCTTTTAACACACTAAATAACAAAGTTGCTAATCAATTCTCGCTTTATTATAATGGCAATATTAATTTTACGTATAGTGGAAGGATACAAATGGAAAAGTAGGAGGAGGGGGGAGCACATCCTAACCATGACTTTCAGAAGTACTCTGTAAACCATGAATAGACTTTACACGATGTTTAGCTCGTCTCTTCACGAATTCATTAGCGAGTTCAGTTGTTGCGATCGTGTATAACATTTCAGTTGCGAACTGTAGTTGTGTCGAGCGTGTTCTGGCAGCCAGCGAACAAACGCGATGCGAGCTCGATGAAATTAGCCGTTACCATTCATAAACGAGAGGAGCGGAAACTCGCGCAAACCAAATTACACGCGAGCAAGACACTTAGGCCGTGTCCTAATTCGCCAAGAGAGTCTTCTCTCGACCACACTTGACGTAATAGAGAGTGCTCTCTGTTGATCCAACGAAAGGGAGAGCGAACGACAATTTTCATTCGCTGCTCACTTCACGCTCTATCTGTGGCACCCATGTGACCTCGAATATCCAGGCATACATACTTTTTTTTTTCTACAGCAGTGTTATAAGTATTTTGTTGACTTAAAGTAATAATTACGATTGTGAAATATGTATTACCAACAGTATTCCGTACAATACAGCGCACAAATAATTATGATGCAATTTTATATTCAGTTTTCGTGTTGGTTTGGTGCGAGCATATTATTAAATAATCTTTTTTTATAGACACGATAGTTAAGTTTTTGCTTCCACAAAACAAAAAAAAAAAAAATGAAAAAATAGTAAATTTATTTGAGCAGTGGGAAAGGTGAGTAATGTTTTATTTTTCACTATTTCTAACCTCTGCCTACCGAGAAATAATGCCGAAGGCTCACTAAGGTCACAAGTCTCAGTTAGCTAAGGGGCCGTGGTGGCTGAGCTGTTAGCCTGCTCGCCTCCCACCAAGGTGAACCGGGTTCAATCCGCGGCCGGGTCACCGGATTTTTGAATGTGGGAATCGTGCCGGACGATGCCATTGTTAGACGGGTCTTCTCGGGGATCTCCCGTTTCCCCAGCCCTTTCTTTCCGGAGCCCCTATATGCTCACCTCAATCACCCTCATCGGCTCTCAAGACCTCGCTATTAAGAGCCGCCCAAAACTTTTCACTCACTCTCAGTTAGCTAGTGTATGCTAGAGTGTGTACGGGCGTGTTTTTGGGGGGAGGGGAGTGAGAGAGAAAGGAGGAGCACACTTACAAGTTGAGACACAGTCTTAGGACATTAGACAATGATTCCTCGCTGTGCTTCATACCAGCTATAAGTCTGTAACGGAAGAGAGGCTCTAATCAAACAATGGTCATTTTGAGTTATGTATAAGAACAGATATATGTCGGTATTTGCTACTATGGAAAACCAAGTAAGATCAGTAGATCAATTTATAGAGGATATTGTTGCAGAGTTAAATAACACATAAGATGATCTTGCAAATACTACTAAGTTATATTCCATTCTATGTTTCTTCGCACTCTTTGAATAAAATCTATGACAAATCGTCTCACGTACGACGTGTTTTTTGGTTTCCTAAATATGTTACGTATCGCAAGGGTTTTGATACCTGTGTTAGCATAAAAGTACCTTATTTTGGTTATACTGCACTTCTACTTGCATTTCATTAATTAATTATAATATTTCGTCTACAATTAATAAGAGCAAAACAGGGAGAAAATCGGTGTGTTGGTAATGCGAAGTGAGGAATAGTTGTTTTGCAAAATGTCACTACACCGAATGCGCACGAATAGGGTACGTTGTCTCTATGGTGTAATTTTCTAGACTCGGTTAAGCTTTCTTAGCGTGAGGTGGAGGAATATCCCGAAATTAGAAATTAAGCGATGTTCCAGAAAAGTTGGGAGCTACTGCGAATGAACTATTACCCTTCCTTTTGCCTCTCGTGAAAATATGACATTTTCTTTATGCAACCCTCTCTTCCGTGACAGCACTAAAGCGTCTTTCATGTGTATGTCCCCGGTCGTGGATACGGGGATTGAGTAAGTTTAAGATAGTACTGAGATTTGCAGCAGACAACTACTTTTATTTATATGCCATGAAAAGACCGGTTCATCGCAGAAAGTCTCTTGGGTAGACATTAAAAAAATTGCTGGGTTTGTTTTGCGACAAGGTAGGTAGGTAAGTAGTTGGACTTAACATCTCGTCGACAGCGAGGTCATTATAGATGGTGCAAGTTGCATAGGGTAAGAGGGGTTGGAGAAGGAATGGGAAGGAATCAGCCATGGCCTTTGTTAGGGACCCAGCCCAGCATTCGCCTGGAGTGATTTCGGAAAACCGTGGAAAACGGAAATCAGGATGCCCGGACAGGGAGTCGAACCAGAGTCCTCCCGATTGCGAGTCCAGTGAATTACCATTGCGCCACTTCGCTCGGTTTGGGACAAGGTTGAATTCAAAAACTTGTACGTTTATGTTAGTTTTGCTGTTGGTCCACGCACTTCCTGTATTTGACATCTCCTGGAAGCATCGAGGCAATAATAAACATGCAACAAAATGCGGGCCCTACCCTCCACTAGAGCATTACATCGAACATCCAATGAGTAGGGTTAGGAAAATTTCGCGAGTTCAATGACCTGTAGGCTAGACTCCTCAGTCCTCTGCATACTGGAGCTTCAGCTGTGTGTTCATTGGCTGTTGCCCCGCACCTGGCAGTTATGGGATTCGCAAGGTGTTTCCTTGCAAGTCTGATATTAGCTCAGATGCGCGCAGGCCGGGTCTAATAATTTGTGATCCAATTACGAAGGTGGCTCCAGTGTACATGTGTTTGACGTCTATCTTGTCCCGAAATGAATTCGTGAGATTTTCCTATCCCTATTTATAGAAGATATGTTGTTGACACACGTGAAACTTGTCAATGAGTGAAGAGATTTGGGCGGCTCTTAACATCGAGGTCTTCAGAGCTGATGAGGGTGATTGAAGTGAATATTGAGTGGCGCCGGAGTGAAGGGGCGGGATAACGGAAGATCCCCGAGAAGACCCGCCGACTAACGGCATCGTCCGGCACGACTCCCACTTGCGAAAATCTGGTGACCCGGCCGGGGATTGAACCCGGTTCACGTTGTTGGGAGGCGAGGGTGCTTATCGCTCAGCCACCGTGGCCCCACGTGAAACTAGTATACACGTGTATACCGTCTATCTTGTTACTGAGTGAAAACGCAAAATTATAAGGGCTCTCTACCAGTGAGTTTAATTAGGTTTTTTTTTTATTTGTGCAAACCAAAGCTTAGATTGTAGTCATTCAGGTGATTTCATTGTTATAAAATAATGCGTCATTTAAAAATTAAATTTTCAGTTTTTTTATAGGTTTCCTTTTTATAATTTGCTGTTTTAAGATATCGAGTCAATATTTTGGCGAGTCAATATTTTGGTAACTGTGATTTTCATTCTATTTTCGGGCGAATGAGTTAAGAAACTTTTCTAAGTCCTATTCATATTACTATATACAACGAAATGTAAAAAGTTTCCAGAATGTCGCTGATTTTTCTAACTTCGTAATTTTACGTTGCCGACAAGCTAGCACTTCCGCGTGAATCACATACCTCAGCATCATCCCTCGTGAGCTTATTTCGTTTGTTGATAGAGGCTTTCGAAAACTTTGGAATGGTATCAGAACTTGGTAACTCCATCGTCACGCAATGTTTCGGCTACGCAAACACTCTGAGCTGAACGTTTAATGGGCGCATGTCGCTAGGAACTGGAGCACAATTTTTCCAAATCCTTTCATCGCGTGCTTACTAACATGCTGGTAGCGCAAAGAAAAATGATTACATGTGTCCAAAAACAAAGTAATATTAAAATCAATAGTCCAGAAAATGACGGAATAGGTTGTTCACGGCCAAACGAGCACTTTTGAAAGCCATGCTTAAGATCTACTTGTACGTACTTTGTGTATTCATCCGCCTTATGTGAAATCAACATTGCCATGGGCCTCGCCACTTTATTAATCCGTCTGTCAGGTGAAACTGTGGAATTATTATAAAATTTAAAGTTTTACAAACATGTTAATTTTTACATTTCGGTGAGTTAAGAAAAACAGGAAACTAAAGAAATAATATAAGTTATCACAAATGGTTACCCCACACTTTTTATTCGACGTTGAGATATGGAAATACTTTCCCTCCATCGTTACCAACTTTACTGGGCGAATATCACACGGTGCGCCCGTTAAAATATATGCAGGCAGGGGCAGTGGCATTTTTCTAAGGTCGATTTTAAAAGTGCTCACGTTATCGTGAACAACCTTTACCAAAAATACAAATTAGCCGCAGAAAGGTAGCACGTGTAAAACACATCGCTAAAATTTAAATTAACTGCTTGCGAAAATGAAAAAGATAAATAAAATAACTATCCTGTTGTAAGTACCTGACAAGGTAGAACCTTCAAAGAAATGGCAGTTGAAATAATGAGTGAAAAAACAAACAGATGAAAAAGGAAATTTTGTCAAATCCAACAAATTTGTAGGAGGCTGTGGTGGTGTAGTGGTTAGACACTATTCGCCTCCCGCCAACGCGAACAGGGTTCGATTCCCGGCGGGGCCACTCCCAGATTTTTGCATGTGGGGATCTTTCCAGACAATGCCGCTGGTCGGCGGGTTATCTCGGGGATCTCCCGCCCTCCCCTTCCTATTCATTCTGGCACTTCACCCTCATCGGCTCTCAAGGCCTCGCTCTTAAGAGCCGCTCAAATAACTTCACTCACTCGCTCATTCTTTTAATTACTGATTTCAGGACAAGTTAGACTGCAAATCCACGTGTAATGTTTGCAACTGTATCACAGGTTATTAGACACGCCCAGGCGAACTCCGCCTAGTCAATAACAGATCTTGCACAGTAACAAGCACTGAGTTCCTAGCGACCTGGGCTCAGGTAAAACTGGCCACGCACTGGAGAAGCGGCAAATGAACAGATAGTTGCGGCTCGAAAATACACAGGTCAGTGGAGTCTAGCCTACAGGTAAGCCTAGTTTAAAACGCGAAATTTTCCTATCCCTATTTATTGACTGAAAAAGACACTATTCTATCTGACTCGACTGAATAGAATTAAGTTAATCCAACGTTGAAAGTCCATCCGTGATATACAGACAGACGCCTAAGATGTGTGACAAATAAAATCTCCCAATGACGTAAAAACAGTGAAGTTTTAAGTGTTTTGAATTAAAACTGGGGGGAAAAAAAATCCAGTCCTCTTAGTAAATGGGTAATCAGACAAGAATTTTCTGAAGGGCAATAAAAACCACTCGTTAGTAATTCTTTTTTTTTTTTTTTCCCCAGAAAAATCCTATCTCAACGTTAATCACAAAGCATTTCGTTTCCCAAAGATAATTATTTATAGTTTTTAAATGCCTAGTCTACACTTCGATGAGGGAAAACATGCGATACGTTTTTTTTTTCTGTACTAAAGTGAAATTCGATAGGCTTTCAATTTTTAATTAGTGTTCTCGTTTGGTACCTAATTTGTTTTGGGAAATTATTTTAATTAACTTAATTTGAATCGGAATTCACTCACATAAATATGGGCGTTTTGTTTGAACTTCATGTATTTGAGCATCAATTTATTTAACAACTGCTATGGTTACCTGACCGGAACCGACAAATAGCAGTTTAAAACATTCGCTCCAGAGATCCGAAATTAAATCATTTTTGACGGCTGATGTAAAATGATTATTTAGGAAATGTTTTTGTGCCACAGTCAGATGTGTTTAATACGAATGCATTATTTTTTTTATTTCATGCAACCTTCAGATTTTAAACCGTGACCGAGAAAATTTTTTTATAATCCTAGTGGAAACAAAGAAAGTTCAAAACCTTAAAAAGTCTTAAATCATGCATTAAATAATGTTAAGTATATTTTGTAGATAAATTATATATCATATTTATGCAAAAGGAATACAAAATACTTTGGAAATACTCAGCAATCTCAAATGTCTGAACACGGTAGGAAGTTTTTAGGTGTTTTAAATATTTATATTAACATTTATAGAATTATAGTGGTTAATCCGGTAATGTGTATATATATATATATATATATATATATATATATATATATATATATATATATATATATATATATATAATATATATATAATTGTTATACGTTTTAGTTGCATGCTGCTTTTGGAATGAGGCGGAATAGCCTAATAAGTATTTTCCCTTTCAGTTCTTATTCGGTTTTTTATTTCCTCAGATGGTCATATTATGGTATTCCAACATCATCTTGCCATTTCGACATTCAATCGCCGACAAATACATGCAGGAAAGAGAGAGGGTGAATGTGGGTCCAGAATGACCAAGTATACAGAATCAAATAATGCACGGTGGCCCTGTTTGATGTTAGCGTGTTGATTTGCCGAATGAAATCGCGTTAAATTTGCAAATGGGGCCTTGTTCCTTGATTTGCAACTTTTCGATTGAATGATTTGTTTTGCATGACAACAAAATATACTTTGGATGGCGTTGCCAACGTAAAATCAGTTATTTCGACAAAAAATCTGATTAAGCCGATTTTAATGTACCCACTAAAAAGATATTCAATAAAATTTCTTTATTTGGTTGATAGAAAAAAAATCATTTTCGTTTTTGATAGCTGTTGAAAAAATTTGCATTATATTTCAGGGCACTTCAGATTACAATTCAGTTGTTTATACGACTGAAACAAAGTTTGATTAGTCAATAAAAAACCTGAAAGATAAAGCAGGACCAACCCACGTGCTACTTTGTCTTGGGGAATCACTGCTCGCTGGGGCAGCAGCCAAGAAATCATAATTTCTTTTTATACAACACATGACACAGCGTAGTACTTTTTTGTAAGTAATTGTTCTTTATAGCTTGTCAGATTTACATATCAGGTGCAACATGTCACCACTATGTATTCTCTTACTTATTTAAATAGATGCTTAGCTTTGTAAATGATGACAGTTGCTAACACCAATGCACACTTTAAGGTGGAAATGGGTTACAGGGAAGACCGTGAAACATCGTTTTAAATGAACACATAAGCGAAACTTCACACCGTGGTTATTACTGTTCGTGGCCGACAGAAACATCCCTGGAAGGGGTTCGCCCTAACTTGATAACACTAAGCTTGAAACAGAGGACCGACGTTTGGACATGGCATCGCACAGCTCTGACTAAAAGTTCACAACCGCATACCGTGGTTATTACTGTTCGTGGCTGACAGAAACATCCCTGGAAGGGGTTCGCCCTAACTTGATAACACTAAGCTTGAAACAGAGGACCGACGTTTGGACATGGCATCGCACAGCTCTGACTAAAAGTTCACAACCGCATACCGTGGTTATTACTGTTCGTGGCTGATAGAAACATCCCTGGAAGGGGTTCGCCCTAACTTGATAACACTAAGCTTGAAACAGAGGACCGACGTTTGGACATGGCATCGCACAGCTCTGACTAAAAGTTTACAACCGCATACCCCTCCAGGTTTTCCCAAAACTTGACTGTCCCCACAACAACGCGACAACTCCCACGTCCAGCGTCGCTCGTGTTAGGCATGTATAGTCCATTCACGGGCACTTCCAACTTTTATGAAGCCCTGCTAAGGTGCTGCTTCCAGGATATTCCCTCCGCCTCGTGCAAACAAAACTTAACCGAATCTAGAAAATTACACCAAAAGACAACGCATCACATCCGTGCGCACTCACTGTAATAATATTGTATGTATATACGAACTATTATTACTGGGAATCACCTATTTGTATTCGTATTAATTGCAAATTAAATATTATGAAGTATTTATTAAATTTAAGAAAAAATAATTTTAACCAAAAATAATGTAGTTTGTGTTTAACACATCTAAAACAATTGTGATAACATGACACATTTAGGAAACAATCAAGCACGTTTTTTTTTTTTTTTCAAATGTTTGATTCAAAAAGTGTGAAGAAACAGTGAATATGTTATAGCTCAACAAAAGTTCTTCAAATTTTGCAGAGCGAATCCTCAGGGTTAAATACAGGCCAAGTTCGAATTTCAGCAAGATCAGATTACGCAATCATTACCTTTTACCCTAAAAACTCATTTTAATTACTTTTCTCCTATGAAAGTTTTGTATTAATGCATAGAGATATGAAGGTAATGAAATATCATTTTTGCTTACTCTAAATGTCTCGCTTCATTGCTGACTTAATTTCCAAATGGGGCCACAGTGGCTCAGTGGATAGAACTATATCAAGTGGGACCATAATGTCCAAGTGGAAAGAGAAATAACAAATGGGGCAGCAGTCGCTTCAATGTTGATTTAATTTCACATAATTTCATTATATATATATATAAATATATATATGTGCAATATGTTTTTTTTTTTTAAGTCTTTGTATGTTAACCAAAATTTGTAACATGGTAACTATTCTAGGCACGTGACAATACTAAAGGAAAAAGGTCACGTGCTGGGCCCCTAGTGTTATTATATTGTGGCGTACTAGCACTCATAATATCGTCGAACATTAACCAATAAAGTAATATTTTCTTCAACGTCTTTGTCGTGTCCTTCCTCCCTTCCCTTCCCGCGTCAAATCGTTCCACGAATATTAAACTTTTCATCTTAAACCTGCGAAAAAAAAAATTCTGCTGCTATATATAAGTATATTTTAACCCTTTCAGTCACAGTGTCCCATACCAGGGACGTTGCAAAGAAAGTCGGTTTGATATAGGAATGCCGATTAAAAATCGATTTTTAAATCGATAAAATCTACTCCGAAAAATTGATTTTGAGATCGATGTTAAGATTGCCTATTTTTGTCGGAATCGATACATTTCTTGCGTAATAGTTTCCCGATTCAGCAGCACATTTATGTGTCATTTAATGTTATGTATTTTCTTCAGTTTTTCGCAGTCTTATTAATGGATTGTTCGATTTTTATTTAATTCCGTCGTTCGGTTATTGATATTTTAGTGAGTGTTTGGGTAATAGTATTTCTGACTATAAGCTCGATGCAAAAAGCCACGGTACGTATTAGCACGTATAATTAACGTCATGTGCTTGCGTCTGGCCAAAAAAAAAAAAAATATCAAAAATAAATTTATTGTAAATAAATTTTTTCCGTTCGATTTTCTTTGCACATCGATACTCTGTGCATCAATGAAGATCGAATCAAGAAATCAATGCATTACGTGAAGCTCGGCATGCATAGCTATGCACTGTAAACAGCAGAAAACGGCGTCAAATGATGTAAGTCCTTCAATCGTGAGAGATATCATTCGTCGTCGCTAGAACTATGTTCCATAGTCTTATAAGCAAGTTCTACCAATATAACAAAGCACAATCACATTTCCCTTGGTCTCGATGTATGACAGAGCGTTACGCCGATACTCGTACAGTGCCGAGCAAATATAAGTGGTTGTTCCAACTTCGAAAACAATTTATTTATCTGCGACTGAACGGATTAAATGGACATATTGACCGGTTCGCTCCGAGTGAAGTTGGCAGCCGTGCAGTAAAAGTAGTTCTATGTCGTAACGTCGTGTGTAGACATGGAATTCATTTCATTTATTTGTCGCTAGTCTAACGCACGTGAATGTAATGACTGGCACGTTAGCAACAGATTTACCTTCGTAAAAATCCCTCGCTTACCTTTGATCGATACGGGAATAAACTCACCGACAGAGTCCGAAAATTTCGCGGATGCATCTGGCAACACGCTAGACTCCACAATCCTTTGTGCATTCGAGCATCAGTCAGTAGTTCATTGGCTGGTGCTCCAGTTGAACCCCAGGGCAGGTAGCACAGGATTCTGTTATTATTTTCCTTGCAGGTTCGTTATCGGTTTAAAGTCGCGTGGAACGCGTCTAAAAAAATAGAGATCCAATGGAAGCACAAGCACATATGTACACGTGAATGAAGTTTAACTTGTCCTCAGATGAATCCGCGAAATTTTCGGGTCTCTACTCATCGGGTCCGGGACAATGCTCGTATGACATACGGCGGAAGGATACAGAATTGGAATATCGTTAAGCTGATGCATTCAAAAGACGAGCGTCTGTGGAGCGGCCAGGCCATGGTTATTATGAGCAGGCGTTTGTGTGGAGCGCCCCTAATACCATGCAAGCACGTCTCCATTCATTATATTTCATTATCGTATTCCAATTTAACACAACTTTATTAACCTAACCTAGGATTGTGGGTGAATGCGTGTTTCTATAGTTTAAACTAGCCTATCCCATAATATAAGTTGAATTATATTTTTTTGCAGCTTAAACTAAGCTAGGGAAATATATTTAATTTAAATAAAATAGCGGGTCTGTTTAAAATTGAAAAATAAATAAACACGCTCTTCACAGCTGAGCATGTGAATTTTTGTCACTTCTATTGGCGATGGATGAGTTCATCTTTGGGACAAGTGCAGAAGGCGAAAGTAAAGTGTTATTCTACTCAGGGTAGGAACAAAGCGAGATTAACTATGGGAGGGTTCGGAACAGAGCAAATTTCTACCGCAATATCAGCTGATGTTCCAAAGAGGTCTCTTTTAAACTAGGGGCAAATGGAGAAATTCTATACATCTTTGTGTAAAAGTCAGTGTTTGGCTCGAATCGTGGTGTATATTTGCTCCAGCCAAAATTTTAAGCATTAACTTCATTCCGTGACTAATATTCGTGACTAATATTGTAAGCTATTCACAGTAAAATAAGCACTTTTGAAAGCCCTACTTAAGATCTAATTGTATGCAATTTGTGTATTATTCCGCCTTATGTAAAATTAACATTGCCATAAGGCCTCATCTTTTATTCATGTGTCGGTCAAGTGAAACTGTTAAATTATTAGAAAAGTAAATATTTTACAAATCTGCTCATTTTTACTCTTTCAAGCAATAAAATGAACAGAAAGCGAAATAAATCATTTAAGTTATTGCAGATGGTTATCTATCACTTTTTATTCGACGTTTAGGTATGGAACTGCTTTCCCTTCCATCGTTACTAATTTTACTGGGTGCATGTCACTAAGTTCAACCGTTACAATATCTGCAAGTAGGAGCAGTGACTTTTTTATGAGGTTTATTTCCAAAGTGCTCACTTTATCGTGAACAGACTTTACAAGAGAAAACGGTACAAATTACAACTGTAAATGCCATTGTATTTTAACCTTTCACTTAAGGAAACAGCACAAGAAAGCACCAATCATGATATTTTTAAAAATTGCACTATCATATTTTTCCATTCAACTGTGATCCATACTAAGCAAAACAGAAGTGTCTGTCTGTGATTTTCGAATATTCAACTTTCAATTCTTTTTTTCATATAGTATAATTGATAACTAAGCCATATCTAATGTTAATTTTTTTCATGTCTGCCTGTCTGTCCAACCGAATTCAACTCAAAAACTACTGAACATATTGACATCAAATTGACACAGTCTATAGATAATAGCCCCATGACCAACTTGGTATTTGTTTCATCGAGATATCTCAAACGGATACAAAAAAAATTACGAATAGGGACATACAAAGGAACTTGTTAAACTTTTATTAGAATTAATTACTGCTTAAAAAAAGCATTGTTAAAAAAAGTTCAGTAATTTCTCCTTTCTCTTTTGTCTATAGGATGTCCACCTTTACTTCCAAAAAGCCGTCGTAGCCCAGTGGCTATAGTTATTCCAAGTGGGGCGCAGTGCTTTAATGGATACTTGATTTAGCTTTTGTTCGGATTACTGCTACCTGTGGTGAAAGTGGAGCCGCAGTTGTTTAATGGATAGAACTATAACAAGTGGGGTCATAGTGACCCAGTTGATAGATATATAACAAATGTGGCCGCATTGTCTAGAGCGATATTATTATCAGGGATCTAAATACGTACTTGATTTAGCTTTTGTTAGGATTACTGCTACCTGTGGTGGAAGTGGAGCCGCAGTGGTTTAATGGATAGAACTATAACAAGTGGGGTCATAGTGACCCAGTTGATAGATATATATCAAATGAGGCCGCATTGTCTAGAGCGATATTATTATCAGGGATCTAAATAGGTACTTGATTTAGCTTTTGTTAGGATTACTGCTACCTGTGGTGGAAGTGGAGAAGCAGTGGTTTAATGGATAGAAACTATAACATGTGGGGTCATAGTGACCCAGTTGATAGATACATATCAAATGTGGCCGCATTGTCTAGAACGATATTATTATCAGGGATCTAAATAGGTACTTGATTTAGCTTTTGTTAGGATTACTGCTACCTGTGGTGGAAGTGGAGCCGCAGTGGTTTAATGGATAGAACTGTATCAAGTTGGGCCGTAGTGACCCAGTTTATGGATATATATCACCTGGGGCCGCAGCGGTTAGAGCGATATGATTATTAGAGATGTGAATCTTAGGATAACTGCACAATAAGTATGTTAAAACAAATTTCCTTTATTTCTTATTTTTTTATGGGTTCTCCTCCTTTCCTTCCCAAGATAAGTGGTTAAATCGATTCAAAGTCCTAACTATAATGCTAACGAAGTAGCACTGGCCTGCTAGAATATAATTATAGAAGGCTAAGTCCACATTTGCTATATCCATATTACTGCAGAATATTTAAATAATGAACATATTTCGTTTCCACTGTAGTGCTGGTACAAAGTTTCTTTCCTACGTAGGGTCTAACACAACACTGCTCAGAGATTTTACACAACCTCGTTAATTTTATGAAAATTGCGATTATCCCATATACTTGCATACGAAATGGAAAATTCCGGTCCGTATGCGACATCAGTTTGTAGCGGCAACCAGGCGCCTAAGGTTCGACAAACTATAGGTTGTGGCCGAGCGATATGTTTGTAAAACCGCTTACATTGGAAGACTACTTAAGCGCCATCCAAGGCGTCACTCCCCCCCCCCCCCCCCAATGTAAGTTACCCCAGACGGCAAAGCGACGTAAGAACAGTGTCAGAGTGTGTGTAAGGTATCGGAGTCGACACGAAGAAGAAGGCAACATAGCTAACCAGGCCTAGATGAGCTGTAGGTCTTTTCTTCAGTGTGTTAAGTAGTGAGCATAACCCGCGTTGCAGTAGGGCGTAACGTTGAGTTCACGTGTCCCCGTATCCGATCTCCTTGACATAAGAAAGCTGACAAGGTTAGGGTTAAAGTCCATCCACCGTTACATATTGTTCTAATGTTTGCGCTGTCAAGAGTATAATATTGCATATACATATTTGATATTAGATCTTTGTCGAGTTGTTGTACTGTAGTAATTCAAGCTTGATCGTTGTTACAATAAATGTGTTATTTAAGCCAGCACACTCCCTTATTAGTCAGACCATCGACAGCTACGACTCCAGTAGCAACCTTCCTTCTACAGTGATTATATTGTGTTTGAGGAAGGCCGAGTGAGTAACGATAGGAGAGTCAGTGATTACCAGGGTAGGAGAATGTAAGGAGATTGTTACAAGTTGCTACCTGGAGGCGAAAAATTCTAATTGCCAAACTGAATGCATTTGAGATTCCCAACCTGGGTAGAATAAGACTTAATGAAAGTCATTCTAGGTTACATTTATTCTTTATCTCTGTGGGTCAAATTTAAAAAAATACGGGACCATTAAATAAGATGTTTCGCAAGTGAATACTGTGATGCATCAGTCTCGCGTATTGTGGCGTTTGTTGTATTATAATTCAACTAAATTAGTAGTTTTTGAAAAGCCGATATAGGCAGGGTAACATCCTACACTTTTATTTGCAGCGCCACTTTATCCTGTCAATGATTATTTACATTATGTTTGGTATTTCATACAAGTTTATTCTGTGAGCCAACCTCTGAGTATAAGTTGCCAAGGAGTTTGTTTATTCTGAATAGGCTACTGCAGTTTTTCTTCACTAAATGGAAATTTATTTTTATTTTTAATTTTCATGGCTTACTCCAATATGATAAAATATTGAATATGATTTAATATGTACAAATATTGTTTTCAAGCGACATCTCTGCCACTTGGTTGGTAACTTGATTTATTATACTGCTTAAAACTAGGAATTCTTTCGTACTGTATGTCCAATTTCACCTCAGAAGTCGGAGAGAGTAACGCTCTAGAATTAATCTAAACGAAATTTTTAGATTTTGGATTACATCTGAAAAACACATATTAAATAATGCATTATAATTTGAATGTAAGAATTATTACTTATTAAAAATATTCAGACGGGCCTATGAATCCTAGTCCCCGTACAATACCAAATTAATTAATTGCAGGACCAACACATCTTAATAGAGGTAATAAATTGTACATGGAAGTAATTTTTAAAACACGAGTGTCTTATGTAAACTTATATTCTGTCCAAAGAGTCGACGTCCCGAAGAAGTAAGGGCTTGCGGTTTCCGAGCGGTTAGACTTCGCGCCTCCAAAGATAGCGAACCGGGTTCGATCCCCGTCAGGGCCACTCCCGGATTTTCGCAAGTGGGAATCGTGCCGCACGATCCCGCTGGCAAGCTTTGTTTTCTCGGGGATCTCCCGGTTTCCCCACACCCTTGCATTCCGGCGCTGCTCCATTATCATATAATTTCACATTCATCGATGTTAAAAGCGGCCCGAATCTCTTCACTCGGAAAGGCCTACTTCAAATTTCAGCTCGTTTTCACGCGTATGTTCGGTAGCAACAGCCTCGACTGTTTGCAGGCGCTTATTTCTAAAGTGCTCGTTTAACCACGAGCAAGGAAATCTGAGTTTCGGGAGTAAAGGGTTGAAGGAAGGGGTTTGTAGGAGGCTTCATCTGCCGAAGAAATATAGGCACGCGCTAAAGCCCGGACGGCCGAGATGAGGCAAGATAAGTGCTAGGAATACAGAGATATAGATGGCGTGGGACGAGGAGAAGAGAGGTTGAGAACGAGGCTGAAATGAAAACAGCCGCCATATTTCCACCCGAGAAAATCTCGCCACGTCTAGTCGCCCTGCTTCGTGCGAGGACCGGCGCTAAGGGCCGATTCACATTGAAGTTAAGGCAGATTCCCACCCGCCATCATGGATTTAAGGAATTTTCGCCATACTTCGAAAATACAGTTTTGTATCATTTTTTTTTTTTTTGTAACGACGGAGCAAAGAGCATTGCCCGTAGTTCATTGTCTGTGGTCAGTATTTCTTGATTACTGTTGATATCGTCGCATTTGTAGTTGTTTGCAAGAAATAAACTCGCCAGCTAAAAGAAAATAATAATATATGTAGCGAAGCTGTGGCAGTTCGATAAAGTTTGGGAAGCTGTTATTTAGGATATGTCGCTCGGGAAATTTCAATACACATTCTGAAGTAGAAGCTTTGGCGAAAAGTCGATACATTCAAGATGGCGGGTGGGAATCCGCCTAGAAACGAAGCCAGTTAAAATTTAACTCTGCCTACCTGTATTCATACTGGTGTTAAGAAACGTTCGTGTTTCGTGAGGCATAATTCAGTGCTGCCAAATATGCTATCCTGGGGATCTCGAAAAAATGCCATTGTATACATTCGTATATTTGCGATTAACGGCACGTAGGCTATGAGCAGTTTTTAGTATGCGTAAAACAATAATTTTTCATCTAAACTCCAATAATAACCTTTTCTCTGATACAAATCAGCGTCATTATTTTCGTTGCCTTCAAGAGTTCTGCAAATCGTTAACTTGCTTATATACTGAAGTTCGAAACTGTTGAATTCAACATATTCTACAATCGCCGTATAATATTCAGTAGTCAATCATGTCGGAAGGAGGAATAAAAATGAATAACTAAAAATAAAACAAACGTTTCTTGAGTCTGGTTGTTTAAAACTACGCTACCTTTACGTTACGTTGAAGATTAGAAAACTTCTAGAGTGAAAAATTTTTTCCTTGGCGGCGTACTTAACGAATGCTTCCAGACCCACTTCGATTTACGGTTTCAGGTGTTGCAAACAAAATATTTTTTGATGCGTTCTGTACTAAAGTCGAAACAACACTTGTTTCGTTGCAACAGCCAATAAACTCTTCGGCTACAGTAATATGAGACAGTTATGGCCTAGACTAGTAAGACTGTTTGTGAATCATTTACCCGCAGTTAAGTTCATTGGTCATTGAGCTTAGCAGTATGCAGTGCAGACGGATAATTACCTATAGGCTGTTCACGGTAAAGTGAGCACTTTTTAAGACCATGCTAATTTTTTCCTTTCAGTCAATTTCTATTCCCCCTCCCCCTTTTAATATGAGCATTGGCATATGACTAATAAACTGAGCGTATAATGTTCACCGCTCTCAAAACTTAATGCCATAAGCTTCAATAAAATACATTTTTTAGGGGTTACTGCCTGTTGGGAGGGCTTTAAAAGATGCTCACTTTACTGTGAACAGCCTATATACGTGTGTAATATACACAACTGTGAACACTAGTTCTGAATGTTTCAAATGCCAATACAATGCTGCGCGAGTTATGCCTGAATATAAAGACACCGCAAAGTTAGCGAGAAGTGCTTCTTATTATATTCTTCGTGAATCAGCCTTAAGGGAGGGAAATGTTTGGAGGGTGGGGAAATGGGCGAGGTTGTTTTAGACGCCCGCTCGTAAGTATCGATAAGCAGGTGTTGTGCTTGTACGTGCACTCTCAGTACCCCCGCTCTCCTCTCGCCAATCCAGCTCTGAACCAATGGTGGATCGCGTGCCAACGGTATCACGGGAACATCGCTAGAAGCAAAAATGAGGTTCGCTACCTCCTAATCAAGACACGCAATAGCTTACCCGCTCTTAATTGCGGACTTTTCAAAGCCCTTCCTAGAGTTTTTTTTTTTTTTCAGATCTCCGTGCATCCTTCCATAGGCAACGAGTAATATTAAAATCTTTCAGTCATGGCTCTCGACATCGCGGTCTTGAGACCCGATGAGGGTGGAGCGAAGTGAGTATGGAACAGCGCCGGAATGCAAGGGCGGGTTGAAACGGAAGATCCCTGAGAAAACCAGCCGACCAGCGGCATCGTCCAGCACTACCCCCACACGTGAGAATCCCGGGGACAACCCCGCCAGGAATCGAATCCGGTTCGCCTTGGTGAGAGGCGAATACTCTAACCACGACACCTCCGCGGCCCCAGTTGTACATGCATCGTTATAAAGCTCGGCCATTAATGTGCACCAATAGAAACGTGACTTTTCTCTACGTTTTTGGCAGCGGGTGATCGTGAAACAACGGGATGTGTATAGTCTCAACGGCAAATGACACCGCTTACAGAAAAGGGGGTTCTCTAATTTGGTTTTGATAATTTCCCTGTTCGAGGTAACCTTACCTAAACTAATGTATCTTAAAAGTACTTGTATTTATGTTACAGATCCCAGCATTCCTTGGAGGAATAGAATATACAGAGTAAATTGTCGTCATAGGAGACCTACAGGCCAAATGTATTCTTGTGAACTGTGATCAGGTAACTGGATGGCTTGCCTGACCACACCTTCAAACACTAAACAAGGACACGACCGGTAATTTACGAAATACCTTGCGAAAGGCAAAGCATAAACACCATCAACCGGCCAGTAAGCTGGGTCGAAGACTTACTCAACGCGCCCAATATAGGACAACGTAACCGCAAGAACGGCATCTTTTGTCATCGGGGCATCGGACCAAGAGGATGTTTGGAGATGGGTATGTCCGGCCGTCTCTAACCGCCGCCTGAATAAGCCTACGGCAACATGGACAATGTGAGGACTTTCCAGTTACTTTAAGTGGCGTGATCATTATAATTAGTTAACATCGTATTGTTACTTCTAAACCTCCCGTCAAGTAACTTTTGTAGTTAAATTGTTATTGTAGTACATCCTTAAATATTCAATAAACCCCCATATTTTACAGCTGTGCCCTACCTGAGTTTTTATATGCTACGCCCCTACAGCCCCTTTTAAGTACCCGCGTAACAAAATACATATGGCCCTTTTATGGTTTAGAGTCGGATGCCGAGCCGGCAAGAAGTTGGCCAACAGCTGGCATGCACCCGGTACCCTTGCTGATCCTGAAGTGGCGCCACTTAACTAGCCATACTCTGCCCACAACTGGCCTAGATGTCGTGCACAGGAAGAGAAGAGAAGAATGTCGAATTAAATCCATTTGTTTTACGCAATTGTTTGAACGAAGGGCAATTGTATTTTTTTTATATCTATTACTATCCCATTACATACACATTCGAAAATGCATTTTTGATCAACTCTACCTCCATATCTTTCACAATTATTTAGGTAATCTTTGCAAATATCTTCAATCTTCTCATACTCTATACATCCACTTTCCCATTTTAAACCATGGTAATGATTAGTAACCCATATTTTAATGTTCTTGCAGTTGGGAGATAGATATTTCCAGTCAAACTGTGATTTGTGTCTGAATACAGTTGTATGTTCTTCCATATCAATTATAGCTAATTCTTTTATGATAATTTTTTCCCCGCAGACTGAAACCCTTGCACATAGCAAAACATCTCGTCGTAGCCGTGGTTCGTCATCTACTGACTCAATTAATTATTTTACCAGCTTATCTCTTGCATTGCAACTCGCTAATATATTGTGAATTATAAGAGCATAAGCATGTGTATTTGCCAGAATTGGCTTATTTGCAATAATTCAAATTTGTGAATCAATTACCACAATGGTAATTCTGTCATCATGTTTGCTTACATCAAACACAAATAACACTCCTCTACTTTAAAATGTTTTGGGTTCTAGGATCGGTGAACTTTTTTTGTTATAATATGTTACCTGAAATTTTGTGTACACATCATAGCAAATAGGAATTTCCCATTTTCAAAGTTCATATTTAAATCCACATAAGGGTAAGCTTGACTGTTTTAATAGAGTTTAATATGTTTCATATCACAATTATCGGATCCTTATTGATCTGATTTTAATTTGTTTTGTCGATTTGTTTAAAAACAAATGACAACATATCTTGGTTTTTCAGACGAAAAACTTTATTTCACATTCTAAATGACATTTTGTAATGTCAGTAGAGTTGGAAACGTCTCCATACCTCATGATCTGAATGCAATGTTTTGATTTTTCCCTTTGTCGATATATTTTAAAAACTTTACAGGTTCATGAGTGTTAATTTCAATATGTGACATCAACCATTCCATGCTGCTTAATTCAAATGTTACACCTTCATCGTTATTAGCCGAATCGTATATAGCACTCAAATGCGTATTGCCGAATAGAATAACTAGTTCTTATTTAGCATTTAATATGACATGTTTGTAATATTCAGCAAATCCCAAAATCCTACTTAATGGTATAAAAAATTTGTATTTTCCACCTGGGTTTATTTGTAGTAAGTAATCACTAGCATTGCTCCACCCAGACATAATCCCTGTATAAATATTGTTTTTAGTTCCTGATAGATAGTTCTTTATTGTGGAAGTATTTCCAAAATCTCGTGTTTGATCGATTTCCACTCCATTTAGCAGATATGCAATTATGTCGATTAAATGAAGTATTCCATTTCTTACTACTTTTATAGTTGCTGCATTACTTGCATCAGCTGTTATTTTAATTGTTCCTCTAAACCTTAAACCTGATTTCGATGGCAATGTGTAAATATCATGATCTTGAATTGAAAATTTTATTTCTGATGGAAACGTATGCAGGCCTGCTCGGAATGGTTCATACACATGTATTTCCATATTGGTAATTGCATTATCATAGCTGATAGGTTCTTCAACATTAAGTATGTCTTCCATTTCTATTAACAGTATATCCTAATTATTTTAAATACAATTCGTTGCCTTGTGTTAACTTCATGGGTAACTTATTTGAAGGGAGCATTTTATGCTTGTGTTTATGTCTTTTTATACTTTCTTTCTTCGAAATACGTTCTTTAGTGACATGTTTCATAAAAGAACCATCTACTATACATCCGAATTTACTATTATAAACAATACCTCTTATAATTCTAAGTGCAATGGAATGCAGGTGTTCATATGCCTTTTTAATGTAAACGAATGGGAATTTCTTCGTTTTTAAAATCAATAAGTTTACCATATTGATCGACAATTACAACAACTATTTCAAAACACGATTTACTATATCTGGAAGATATATAAATGTATTAGGTTTTTCAATTATTTTATATCCTGGAGCCACAGCACACATGAATTCATGTATTGTATTTGTTGGTTTTCCATTCGAATATGAAACATCTACAATATTAACATTTATATGACATATATTAACAATATATATTAACCTGTTTTAATGATTCCTCCATTTCATTAGCGGGGTATACTCTCTGTTTATATCCTAACATATTTGAAATTGAATTGTGTTCCAAAAATCGATATCGACATTACAATACATTGCAATAGTTAAAATATTTGGATTTCCATGTAATCGGAAATGCACATATTCACGTAATGCTGCTTTAATGAATGTTTCAAGGTCATCCAACTCATGAGACCCTACCAGTATCACGATCTTGTAGGGTTTATCACCAATATTAGCCTTAAACGATTGGTTATGCATATCAATATTTTCGTGGCGTGAAACAACAAAAGCGCTTCAAGGTTAATTTTATAAACGTAGTTTAGTAATACATTATATTCTTTTACTTATCATTTTGATAATATGCAGTCGCACAAGTAAAAAAATACGAAGTTATTCAATACCAGTCACGCAGTCACAGTTAATGCTGTTATTTACAACATTTTATCGCCCTTGAATTGTTAATTGAATTTTACCATTATTGCACCACTTCGCCTTTATAGTTGCAATATATGTATACACACATTACCTCCTCTTATATCTACTCAGCATAGCATTTCTTAACGCGCAAAAATATTAATAGCATAATAAATTAAAGACATAATAGAGAGGACTTGAAAAATAGAAACAAGGCAGATAAAAACATAAAACATTCATTTAAAACCTAAGGAGTTTACATAACCTCAACATGGCCGATTGCATGCATATTACCAGTAGTACCAACCAACTTGCGAAAAAAACCCACAACTGGTCGCCAATCTCAAACTTAACTTTCGTCCTCGAAAATAAAACTGGGGGATGGGGGAGACACTCATAGTTATATAGTAATACAAAGAATTATCCTTCACCGCATTCAGAGGAGTTAAAAAGGAAACTCGAAGATTAAGTTGTGATGGTTTACCATACATAAAGTTATACACATTATACATGGCATCGAGTAGAAGGTTCACGAGAATATGCTGTTCTCCTCCAATAAATCCCTTCACCGCATTTAAAGAGATATTTTTGGTTGGTTAGGTTGGTGATCAATGTGGATTGTGGAACATAGTAGTGTATACAAATATTGACGAAACTGCACGCAAGTGTACCAGCTCATGGGATATTTAAGTTGGGGAAATTTCGAAGGTGAAGTTCTGCACAAGCGCGTTGAGATGCGCCAGCTACAGATGAAATTACGCGGCCACCAGAGTGCCGACTTAAATATTGATGTCATGAAATCGCCGTTCCTCGCTTGGCTAAGTGGCTAACGCCCACGACTTGTAGTTGAAGCCGACTCGGTTCCTATCCACTTAAGTGGGTTGGCCGGGGGGGAGGGGGGCGGTAGTGTTTAATGTTTAAGTACACCGCACCGCAAACTTGAGGCTCCGTAGATATGGCGGTGGAATTTCAGCAACACGCCTACCCTTTCAAATGCTGATGATTTCCGAGCATCGCGTGTACGGAAATAACACTCAAGGAGAGTTGTTCCGGGCCGCAGAGGACGAGTTCGCTGAGGACCAGCAGGAGATGTGGTGTCCGCGGTGAGTGGGAGAGCTGTTTCTCGGGTTCTACACCAGTGAAGGATGATTCCACGACATCGGCAGAGTTGCGGTTATTTTCCGCTATCGACACAGCTAAGTTACATTTTTCCCCAGGCAAATGTAAAAACCTATTTATGACACCAGTATTAGTAAATGCAAATGTTGGTAATTCTGTTGATATGCAACGTGCAGGCTGGTGTTGCTTGTTATTTTGAGATTTAGAATAGCTTAATATTTCGTAACTAAAGTCCTGCAAAAGTACCATATAATCTGAAAGCAGTTTAGTTTTGTTATATTTTGTCAAATCCACTTAACAGTATTAAAATCAAAGTAATTTTATTCGTTTCTATTGATTTACTCAAATTAAGACTTATCTGGTTGTTTATTAGAATTAATGGTCAAATTGTTTAAACTACAGAGCTAATTCAAATCTGGATAAATATACTGACTTTTACATGGCAGCATATATTTTAGCCGAGCCATATTAATATAATCTATCATAATCACTCACATATACAACTACATTTTATCATTACATTACACATTCATATCTTATGTATCACAGAAGTAATATTTTATAGCCGTAATATTGTAACACATATCAGTGATGCTACAGTAGTACCTTGGCAGCGCAACGACAGGGCTATAAAATCTCCACACGTTGGGTCTATTTAACACTCACCTTACAGTACGTTTACGTCAAAGGTACCGCCATGTCCTTTCGCCAGTGCAGCGTTGCCACGTTTAAAGGAGACCTTTCCGGCTGTGCATGGATTTCCCAATTACAAAATCATGATCTGAATTTGAACTAATTGATATTATTTCGATGGACTTTGTTTTATTTACTACATATACTTGAATTAACACAACCATTACATACGCCGAATTAAAAAAAAAACAGTCAAAAACACTGCTATTTATTTTCGGATCATAACTTACAGAAACCACAAAAACAACGTACATACCCAATTGATAGTGTTAAAAACGCATAACATTTTCGAATTTTGACCGATTTTCACTTTTCCCGAATCTCCCATCAGACGATATATCTTAAAAATTAGTTTTTGTTAGAACATACAAATCCCAACATTGTGGAGTTGTAGATTACACTATTTTATTGATTTTATAAAGCATTTTTTGGCATATTTACCAATTTTGTGACACCAGTACGTCTTGTGTGGCAGTAAATACCCAGTTTCATCCCAGAAGAGGAGTATGGGGTTCCTACTTTGTTTCCTTTCACGTTTATTACTGTACCAGAAACCTCCAGTGTGAAAATAACTTAAATTTTCATTCTACTAATTTCTATATTGCCCACAAATGTGTTCAACAAAGTTTGCGTTCTGTGCCTTACACTAACGACCTCGACAATTCGAGTTATTATATCGAGGCAGATCATACTTCACTGCCTTTTTACTTAAATGAGTACAATCCACGATTAGTTGTTGCTAACCAGTGTACGCAGTCTTTTACCTGTGCGATGGCGTTCTATATAGATTCCTTTATCTTTGAACTTTTTTAAATTGGTGTGAGAGACCTTAGAGGGCGTGCCATATGAACTGTCCGACAAATGCAGACATCAGACGAAAGCACAAAAATTCGGAGTTGAGTCTACTGCCGAATAGAAAAGGGAGTTTTTCAGATCTCTGCACATGATATATATTTACTTAATTTTAGCGATCCGACGCTAGATTTTGAACACTTGTCTATTTATGTTCCTTTTATCGCTGGGCAGTAGTTCATCCGAGTGGCGCTAAAGAATTCTAAGTCAAAAATAAATTAATAGGACTTAGATGTGTATTGACAGAATTATGCGCAAAATTAGCCCAGAAAATAAATCCTGGCTTTGGAAACGGTAACGAACACTCGTAGGCTGCAAAACTGGAGAAAAAAAAAACTATTATTGTGTTTTCAAAAGATTGTAGAGTATAGCCTGAGGTCAAATAGACAACGAAATGGACTAGCGTCTAACAATAACAAATTCTCACTTGTTAGAAGAATCTGCTGACGATAATTGTCAACTCGGGGCATCGAGACATTATAAATGTAATGTCCGTACAAAATTTATTTTTCTTGGAGTTTTACAAATCGCTAAATTTTAATATATTTATATAAATTTCGCTAAATTTTATTTCCGTAAACAATTTCTTACACAAAAAATTGAATGTATAATTTTTCTTTAGGGCCTACATTGTGTTTTACAAGCTTTATAATATTACTAGTCAGGTGTATAAGATCGTTTGGTAAAATAAGCTTTAAATTTGGATTTTAAATATATTCTCCTCTAGAAGTCTCCCACATGGTTAAAAATGATATTGTATTATATAGGTCTGTATTAAGGGCTACGACAAGTTTTCGAGATGCGCAATTTCCTTTAAAAAAAAATTTAAAAAAAGAGTAGGCCTATTTGAACTACTCAAGATATTTTGATAAAGCTTAAAATATTTTGATGGAGTTAAATTTAATAACATGATACTTTAATGCTGGTTAATATGATATATAGCAATAGTTGATAAAATCTATATTTATATAAATAAAGACAACTTTTTGAGAAAAATTAGGGATATAAACCACACAATACGTCAATATACCAAAATAATTGTGTTAAAATAATATTATCCTAAACTCTATAATATTTAAATATATATTTCTGAAGAAAAAGATTTTTTAAAACACAAATTTCTTACCAGCCGCTTGCAAAATCTTCCATTTAAATAAAAACAATTTGTTAGTGTTTTGTTATAGAGTTCTACATAGTGAAATGTTATAAATTTAAAAGCAAAATTACGACATGTAAGGCTTATGATTTTGTGGTTTCTATAAGGTATTATTCCAAAAAATTATTTTTTTATTTGACAAATAACAAGATATTGCCTCAACTATTGCTGTAAGTAATGTTTCTGTTTATTCTCATATATTGTCACTAACCCACAATCCATCAAGATGTATTAAGTAATTCATATTCAATTCTTGATTTCGTGTTTCGGAAATCCGTACATGGCAACAACTCTTAAAAAACAGTGTACATAGTTTTACTATATATTTACAGTTTATAAATAAACTGATACATTTATTTTCATATCTGGCCAGCAAAAATACGTAAGCGAAATCACATGTCAAACCAACGGATCTCATTCGCTTCTATTAAAGCAAGCGAATATCAAGCTTTTGTTTTACTACACAACGTCTTAGACGCAAATATCATAAATCTAACTGTGTTGGTATAGAATTTTTAAAATAGTAGTTTGCTTATGGGGCTGCAAGGACGTGGCATCTGGCATGAGGAAGTAGGAGTTTTCCGCCATCTTGGTAGGCGCGGGCGGCGACTATGTTGGTCGGCGCAGTCCGCCATCTTTGTTGGCGTCACGGCTAAGACCCGATGCCATGTTGGACGTTCGTTCCCGTGTCGGGAGAATCTATTGCCGCTGCACGAAGGGGTGGGGGTCGATCAGTTCAGTAGTGACAGCGACCGAGAGTGGTTGGGCGAGAGCTGCTCCGAGCGTGTATGTTACCTGTTGGAAAAACATAGTCGCGCAGTATGGTATTTAACAGAGCCGTAGTAGAGAGTGGTGTTATCAGTTTGATAAGTATAGCACTAGCAGTAATTCGTGGCTTCCTTCCCTCCAGCGGTGAGCGTTTGTGAGTGTTCTCCCCTATGATATAACCCATACATTCCCCGTTAAAACGCACGGATATAATTCTCTCATTTAAATTTTTCCATACCTTCCTGCATGACGAGGTATGTTTAAATTAGCGAATATTAAAACGAAAAGGATATTTCCCGTATCCGTTCAACATTAGCGCAACCCTTCCTGTACTCCACTAAATTTCAAAAATCAAATTTTCGAGACTTAGTTTTATAAACTCTACATGTTCGTCGTCAAGGACAGTGGGACCGAAGACGAACAATTGTTTGCAGGGTTGTCAGCATACACTCTCTCCGAAAATCGAACTTCGATACCTTCATTTTTCAAGGATCATACACCATCATCGCCAGGCTACATGCAATAGATCCTTCAAGTACATGTGTTTTGACACAGAGTGTTTGTGATGTACTTTCTTGGTCGGTAATGTAAACTGTACACGGAAAGACAGCGATTATTGTGCACTGATCTTCCATTGAGTTCGCATCGCGACCTATAGGTCTTCTACTCTACAGACAGAGTATATACGCAGTTGATATATGTGTTATATCTCCTTACTCACCATGTCTAACTCGAGTGTACCCAGGGGGAGCCATGGTGGCTGAGTGAATATCATGATCGCCTCCCACCAAGGCGAACCTGGTTCAATCATCAGCTAGGTCACTGGATTTTTGCAAGTGGGAATCATGCCAGACGATGATGTTGATCGATGGGTTTTCTCGGGGATATCCCAATTTCCCTGCCCCTTCATTCTGGCGCTGCTCCATATTCACTTCAATCACCCTCATCGGCTCTCAAGTCATCACTGTTACGAGCCTTCGAAATCTCTTCACTCACTCACCCGATTGTACTCAGGTCCAGAATCATGTGCATTGAGGACTAGGTACACGACAAGTGTAGGTTGGTACTCAGTTGTTTTGGGGGTAAATACTATCTGTGAGCATTAAAGGTTCAGTACACGAGTGCAGGTTGGAGAATGACTGTTGTACATTGAAGGTTCGATGCGGAGTATGACTGACTGTAATTACAAGCTTCGGTACACGAATATGTAGGTCACAGTCTGGTCGTGAGTGATTGTTTTGTTTCAGTCGGTTCGTAAGGGGGCCGTTTGACTAGAGTAGTCTAGCATCTTTTACATTATACGCATGTGTGTGTGGCTCGTATTTCAGATGAGGGTGAACCCTCCCTGACCCTCTCCTGACCATCCCTGATCCCTCCCTGTTATTATTATTACCTGCTTCGGTACATGAGTGCAGGGGTTGAGTGTGTAGGCCCATGTTATGTTTTTTTACTAGTTATAACTCCAACGGTTCGTAAATAACAGCCAACTATGTGTGGTATCACTGTCTATAATTGCAAAAATGGTCGGTACATGATTATAGGTTGGTGATAGAGTATGACTGTCTGTAATTACAAAAAAGTGTTGGTATATGAGTGCAGGTCGGAGACAGAGTATGACTGTCATGCTAGTCTCGTCATGGGCAGTGGGATCGACGAATTTCTGCATGTGCTCTCAATGGGAAAATCAAACCTACAATACTTTAATTATTCAAGTAGGGTACAGAAAAAAAAGATCCAGGTGCAGGGATTTGAACTCACACTCCCATTTACTGGCACCAGAGCTTATATCCGATACCTTAGGCCGCTCGGCCAACCTGTCAATTTGTATTAGTTATGGAATTACATGGCTTTTGTCGAATGACATGCGATGTAGGTAGGGTCTTGTCTAGTCGTCACTTGTGCAATATGCATGTGTGGGTTGGTGGGGTTGTTTTTTTCCTGTCGTGCACTCTAGCGGATGATGTGAGAAAGCATACAGAGCAATACATTCAGAGCAATGCAAATGTCTTTCTTTAATTATGCGTGTGTATTTGTGTGTGATGGGCTTGGTGCCCGAGTGCAGGTCGAGGACTGACAGACTGTAATTACAAACATTGTTGAAGACAATGACAGCTTTTATGTCGACTTCTATAATTATTATTTATCATTCTCTACAAGAATCGAACCTGCGATATCTCAATATTGGTTAAGATTAAATACATTGTTCCCTTTTAATACTGGTAAGCACGTTGACAAGGGAGAGGTGGGGATGAAGTACTTGGTCGGTATCTACCATGCACGGAAAGGTGGGCCGGTCATTACAGTCTCCACTTCCTGCGAGGTCGCGTAGTCGACAGCAAGATGTGCTCGCGACCTATGGGTATTCATATCTACACCAGTTAAGGTAGGGGATAATTCGTTTCGTAATAATAAGAAGAAGTTTATCATTCTAGCATGTGTTGATGTGTGTGCAGGGATTCGAAACCTAGGTGATGTATATGTTATGGATTTGACAAATAAATCTTATATCGTTAGGAACACCACATCTTGTGTGGGCCCGAGATGGAGTGTTTTTTTCTCTCTCTCCCTTTATCATACTGGTGGTGTTACATATCATGTTCTCAAACTCCCTGTTGGGTGGGTCATTGTTCTTCTTGACAGGTTTAGTTGTGTTCGGTCATGATGTCTCTGGCATATATCTCTCTTCTTATTATAGTATTCTGCACAGGCCTGGCTACATTCTCAACCACCTGGGTGGGTCATTGTTCTTCTGGTCCGGTTATATCCTGTGTGCCCAAGATGCGGAGAGTCAGTATTGGAGGGACCTTCGTCGTGATCGGATATCGGTGAGTTGGTGGTTCGTCGTCACATCAACATGGCCGCCTGCGACATGGTGTGTGTGTGAGTAGATCATTTTTTGTAATGACTTACGGACCGCTGTAGGGAACAGTGTACTTATATAAAGGAGTTTTGGCTCACCTGGCTCCTGGCTCAGGATGGAGGGATGGAAATATTTAAGGTCTCATTTTTTAAAAAAATCCATCTGACAGACTGCTGGAGGAGGCGGTGTACATGAGCTATCGTTCGAGATGTTTTCTGGCCGCCACAGTCGATGTGAATCAAAATAACATTTTTTTCACTGGCTGGCATCATGTCAGCCACTGGGATGGCGGAGAAATTGTCACTGGCTGGCGAAATGGTGATCGCCAACATGGACACTGTGGCCGTATGCCCTTAACAATAGTAGTGATCGATTTAGATGGAATTCGAATAAACAATTTCACTTGCTGCCAAAATGACCTGCGACCCCCTTATAGTCATGATTGATGTCTACGTTATGAATTTGGCAACTATAACATAAATGGTTTAGGAATTACAGCCAAGTATGCTTATATGCTGATATAGGGCATACTTGACCCCGCGACCCTTCTCCTAGTCGTGGTGGATGCTTATGTTATGAATTTGACAACTATAACTCAAACGATTCGGAAACTACAGCCAACTATGCTTACAAGTGTTATGCACACACGCAAACTTTAGTAGAGGGGCAGTGTTATACAAGACCCGACAATGAACGTTCGCGACGACTTGATGCCCGCCATCGCCGCTGGCCACCAAAATGGTCGGCATGCTCAACTGTCCACCAATTGTCCTGAGTAGACATAGGTCATCGATACCAAGATGGCCGCCACTGGGAATGATTTCTCAATTTGGTAGAAATTTTTCAATTTCTGCACGATTCGTCCACATTGAACAAACCTCATCCACAATAAGCAAACTGATGCCACGATGGGCAAAGGCACTTTCCAGGACTGGCTGCCAAGATGGCCGCAGTCGGCGGAAGGGAAATTCGGGAAATGTTGCGGGAAAAGGGGAAAACCGACGGCTTTTAACCCCAAATCGGCCATTTTGGATGGGAAAAAAAGGGGAATTCAAGCTGGCAGCCTTCGACACTGGCAAAATGGCCGCCCTTGCAGACAAAATGAGATCGTTTCTGGCAAAGTATACGCCTTATGTACTGGCTGACAAAATGGCCGCCATTTGTGATCAGACCTTAACTTATGTGACTATGTGTCCCGAGTCAGAAGCCAGATGAGACAGAACCCCCTTTTTTATACTATTAGAGTTTTTTACGCTGAATATTGTTTGCCTGATTCCTCTTCGCAAAGCTTATATTTTCTGCTCTTATCCTACCTCTCTGGTATGTATAGGTGGTCACATGAGCTAGCAGAGAACTAACAATCGAATCATTCGTTTCGTGCAAAACTCTTCTGAAAATAGGAATTTCTCTATCCGCTGGTTTCGTACGTAATCTGCCTTTCACGAGATAATCTCGCATGAGATTTAATACATGAATGCCATCTAGGACGTGTTTTGCATGAAAGCTGCTAAGTTAAAAGTAAAGAGGCCTCCAATTCAGGACTTTGCCCCACAGTACATACTATTGTCAGAAATGTACGCTGTATATTGCGTTTGAATAATGCGCGCATATATATATATATATATATATATATATATATATATATATATATATATATATATATATATATATATATATATATATATATATATATATATATATCTGTGTGTGTGTGTGTGTGTGTGATTGCAAAATATTTTACATTTTTCTGTTACTAACATATTTAAAATCTTTAAAACACATATTAATAAAAGAGTATTTTAAAAGAGTATTTAAATCACTATTTCAGCGTATTCTGTTCATGTTGCTTTAAAAAGCACATCTTGCAAAAAATCATCAAACGAGGCCGTCATATTAATACTCAAGTTACACCTATATCATAAATATAAAAAAAAAAAAAAAAAAAAGGTTCAGAAGAAGTTTTAAAAATTGATTTTATGCATACCCATTTCAGTCACGAAAATATTCGTTTCTATAACTGAAATAAACGTACTTGGAAATTAATTAGTAAAAATATATTTCCGCCTTTAGTATCAATATTTTCTTACTTACAATCGTAGAAAGTTAATTATTATGAATGTCTTATTTAAAAAAAAAAAAATTCTACCAAAACATGTTTTCTGAAGCATTCGAAATATAAATGCTCTCTAATTTCTATTAGAAATGCGTTCTTAGCATTCTTTTAATGTTCGAATTTAATTATTTCTAGTAAAACATTTTTGAGTTCTTTCATAAGCACCTTATATATATATATATATATATATATATATATATATATATATATATATATATATATATATATATATATATATATATATTCTTCCTGACATCTTAGTAGTGTGTGTATTACTTTTTGGTGTCTGCATCTTGATGCGGTCGGGTGCAGTGTTCCATTGGAGGGGCCACGGTGGTGTAGTGGTTAGATTACTCGCCCCCCAACTCGGCGAACCGGTTTCGGTTCCCGGTGGGATCCCTCCAGGATTTTAGAATGCGATAATCGTGCCGCTGGTCGGCAAGTTTTCTCGGGGATCTCCCGTTTCACCCGCCCTTTGAATTCCACCGCTTGCAACGTTACTCACCTCGCTTCGCCCTCATCGGCTCTCAAGACCTCGCTGTTAAGAGCCGCCCAAATCCCTTCGCATACTTGTGCCGTAAAATATCTCCAGGATAACGGGAAAGGTGCCGTGGCTCCCAGCCGTCCATCTGCGGGGCAGCCCGCTGGACGCGAACCCGAGTATCTCCGTCCTCGTGGACGCCAAGTTCTGGTATCGGCCTGTCCCATCGTGCCTCCGCAACCTTTCCCATACCAACCATCTCCGCCCGCTCTATTGTAGATAATTTACCGTCGCTGGGTGGTTCGGCGTCTTCATTACCCGGCCCGACCAGGCGATGAATCGCCGCTCGACCAGCCCGGCGCGGCCCGTGATGGACGACGAGAGAACACAGCAAGCGGCGCGCTTTATTAGATCTTTAACGGCGCGCTCGAGAGCGCTCTGCCCTTCAACCCCTCTCCCAGACATCCTCAGGGCATCAACAACACCGGGCGAAGGAGGGAAATAATTCGCGCTTAGATGATTCATTTACTTCACAGGCATTGGTTACCTCATAGTCATTAAATTCCATTGTCGACCATGGATAGATAATAAGTGTCTTGAATACTAGGTCCTTGATTTCGCCCATTAGCTACATACATTCTGTTAGACCTTCTATGACTCATTGTTCATTCTACCTGAAATAATGAAACACTGCGAATTAGGCTAGGTACCTTATTGAAAATTGCATGCAATCGCTATTCACAAACGATCTTTGGTCAATGTAAGACGGGGGACATTTAAAACACAAATAATCAACAAGCCATATTTATGAAATGACAAAGCTCCCGGTTCCATCGGGATTCGCACGTCGCTGGGCTTTTTAAAAAAAAGAACACCTTTTCGCACACAATATATCACTGTTCAGATAGATGTTTCGAGGTTTATTAAAAACAGGCTCTCTGCTGCTAAAAACATATAGTCTATACATACGCCCGCACGGACGCAATTAATGCTACTTTGAGGTTACATCCTCCACTTCAAGGATTTGGAAAATCATAACTTATAAGCTATACTGCCGATTTTCAAAATTCAAACATTAAAACATTCAATTTTAATAGCATAATACGACCATTACAAAATTAATACTTTAATACACACTAGTGCTGTGACCTCCCCTGGGGGAGCAGAGCCCGCATTAACTGGGGGGATCAAAGGTAACGCAATGGATAAGCACTCGGATACAAAAATACAAGATTTATTTAATACTAAACATTACAGTCCGCCTCAAGTAGGCGTCTCAATCAATTATCACTTTCACAAATTATCAACAATATGAAGTGTGGGGCCGCTACAGCAAACAGTCTCTCAACGGGGCGCTGATGCCCATGATCATGCTCAATACAACTTTATGCTTGGTAGGCTAAACCATGCTTGTAGGGAGCTTAATGCCGCCGCAAGTCCCGCGCCCTATTGTGACTTAAGTCGCCCTACCAGGGATTTAATATTTACCCTTTATCTCGGCGTGATCACACGGCGTTCTCGACGGCAGGCTCTCGTCTGGCGTCGAAAGCGGACCATGGGCTGCGGTCCTCTCGTCTGGGCGTCTACGGTTAGTACCTCCAGCAGCAGCAGGCAAGATGGTGGCCAGAGATTCCATTACTCTGATCTTATATAGAACTGTTCTGATCTCGTGCTCGATCCCCTGGTATGTGTTACAAACAAGGCAGAACTACCCCTGCAGGAGCTGGCCCCAGCAAGACACCCCCCCCCTCTCTCTCTCTCTCTCTCTCTCTCTCTCTCTCTCTCTCTCTCTCTCTCTCTCTCGAGCATCCAGATGCCCTCGTCTGGAGCACGGGGTGAACGTTGCGGGGAATCGGCCATGTCAGGTCAGGCGGTAGTACAAGGAGGCAGAACATAAGGGCGGCCAAGCCACAGTGGAGTCGTGGAGCCCGCCGGAAAGAGCGTTAATTAAGCGTAGTTCCCACTATTAAAATGTTAATGGTTTAAGGAATTTGTCCCCCCCCCCCCTCCTGCATAGGTTCCCTAAGGCGATATCAGGCATGTAGGGTCGGGCTTACGTTACATGACTGACAGCCTATGGAATGGCAATGCTAAACAATTAGTTTTCTTTAAAACCTATATGGCAGAATATCCTTGGTACATAAATTTTTTTTGTACAATATAACATTATTTGGAAAAATGTTCTACATTTCAAACTAGAGAGAATTACAATTTATTACAATTTCGGAGAATTGGCGATGTTCATACTTTATATACCATAAATATTGAACAACATGCAATGGTTGTGGACACTAACATACTTATTTACATCTATGACATCTTGTTCTGGGTTTCCAGAATATAAAAGATTTCATTTGTACTATCAGCTTCCTCTTATTTTATTATTACCTGTTTTTGTACATATAGTTTGCGATAGCATCTGATCTATTACTGCCGTGTTGGTTATGCATAGTTATCAAAATATCTTCTCAATATTTGCAAGAACATGTTAGTCTACTATTTGACGAATTCAATAATCTACTACTCCTAATTGTGTTGTGTGCAGCCAATTTAACTCAGTTGTCGGTCGCTGTTGTTGTCGTGTTGGTTGACTAGGAAGTTGAGGATAATGCTCGACTCCGCTTTGATATTATAACCCCGTAAAGTTTGAAAATTGCAATATTAGGAAGCCTGGCGTTGAACACCTGAGGTGGGGAATGTGGGTAGAGCGCTCGTGATAACACAACAGTCGACATTAGCGCCGTGGTTTTATATCAGTCTTGAGAAGTGAACTAATTGTTATATTAGTTGTCGTAACATATAATCATATATATATACATATAATTCTTGTTACCACCGACACTGTGGTGTTCTACTACATAATTACGATTGCATGACATTCGTTTATTTACATTCAGATGTTTGAAAGTCTGAGATGATACATTTTCAAGCTTATCCTATTGTAATATTCGTAGCAACAGAATTACTTATATGATTTGGGGCCCCGAACTCAGCTGTATGGCGAATGCCGCCGCACAGGTTTGGAAACACCATCTGAGCGCATTCTAGTACGCAATTGCAGTAATGTCTTACACTGAGTACATAACTGCTGCACTCTACATTGCACACTGTTGCAACATTATCGTCGGAGTTTATTTCTTTGCCCATTAGGTAGCGCTGTGATACACATTTGACGGCCGCTTTGAAGTTTGCGCTCGCGTCTTGCAGGAATTCTGCAGTGTGCTGCTAAACAATATAGCTTTATATGTTTTACATGACAAGACTTCTTTACAGAGCACATGAGAAAGATGCCTAGACGGTCTGTGTGTACACATATTTGCTACTTCAATTATTTTATTTTTATGCGCCAAGAGAACGTGAATCATTTGTTTCTCTTTTTATTACAAGGTGGAAGAGTCCACGTCTATCACTGAGCTAACTGTCTTAGTGGTAGCTGTCTAACTTTGCGGCTGTGCTGCTTTCGCCATATTATAAATTAGTATTGCGATTTTTTATCAGCTTGTAGTACATTCCTGCCAGCGCTATCATAAGAATTATGATGGCCGAACAGCTGATATAGTTATAATGTTCCTGTGATAAGACCGAGAAAATGTGGGTCTAATGGACTGCAGACTTGGTTTCAGTGTACATGATATTAGAGAGATCCCCATGACTTATACGCCACTTGTCATTGATTGTATCGTTTACTGAATAAAAGGGAATACCTTCGCTTCCTTTCAACTGCTGTGCTTCAAAATTGTTGTTTTGCAGCCATTGTACAGGGAGTATCGCGTGTGCCTTTCCTACTTTAGGACTTTTCATATCACAAACGTGGGTGGCTTTAATAATAGTTAATTTATTGGATTTGATTTCACAACCACATGGTACGCTAAGTTCTATGGTGCCGACATTTGGGTTCGGAATTACTTTACTAAGCGTCTTATTTGTACACCGGAGTACTAATTCGCCACCTGCGTTTGTTATTACATAGTGGTGGGGTTCAGTTGTGTGCACAAAGAGGGAATTTCCTGGCTCTGGCTTTAATAATAGTTAATTTATTGGATTTGATTTCACAGCCTCATGGTACGTTAAGTTCTATGGTGCCGACATTTGGGTTCGGAATTACTTTACTAAGCGTCTTATTTGTACACCGGAGTACTAATTCGCCACCTGCGTTTGTTATTACATAGTGGTGGGGTTCAGTTGTAAGCACAAAGAGGGAATTTCCTGGCTCGCATTTAAATGTACAGTTTTGAAATAGGCTTTGCAGATCTTTGAGATATATTGCGGCCTTCAAACAATTTGATTGGGAATTGTCAGCTATTTGTTTATAAAGGAAGTAAATGCCCTGAGTTTGTTCTGTGGTTTCGTAAAGTTCTCTAGTTTCTTGCATTTTAATGTCAATTGCTATGATTTTTAAAGGGGTTTTTATTTGGCATGTCTGATTATTATATCGGTACAGAACGTTCGTAGAGCAAAATAATTTCCACATGATTTTAATATTTTTCAAAGGGACTTGTACTTCAATTAACATTTGAGTGGGCGATAGCATGCATTCCGTTAATGGGGGTGTGCAATGTTTTAGCATTTGTGTAGTAGGGATACTTAATTCTAAGCCTATGGTGTAGACATGTTCCTGCAGCTTAAGAAGGTCTAATTTTATTATATATTTAGACACTGCTCCAAGGGGCAAGAATTTTTGTTGACATTGCTGTATGTATGTACTAAGTCTCAATCCGTTAAAAACATTATTTATTATTTCGAGCACCATACTGGTGAGTAATTGAGATTGAATTAGAGATGACTCTATTTCTATATTTTCACTATTCCTTTCACGTGTCCTCGCCCCTATTTTTCTACCAATCTCGTTTACCTTATTTACGACCTGACTTTTTATTTCTGAAATACAATTTATAGTAATATTAAAATTGTTGTTGTATGTAATGACATTATTTTCCAACTCGGTTAATTGCAAGACTAAGAATTCTTCATTTGTGAGGAGTGCTTTAAGGTGTCGGGATGTGAGAATGTCGTAACACAACGTTTCGACGTCTTCCAGGAAGGTAATACCCCATTTTCTTTTAATTGACAACAATACTTCAGATATAAATTCTTTTACAATGTTTTGATTTGTTTCACTGAAATATTGACGCAAATGCACAGCGTTTTTGCAGACACTGGAATTTCTTGTGGTACACGCCTGACGGTACCATACATAATGTTTTTAATGTCTAATATTACCGATTTTTATGTTTCTTGTGTTAACTGTTTCTATCTTAGTTAACCCTCGCTTCCTAATTTCAATAGCTACGGTCATGGACCCAATATGTCGTGTATCTGGTACGGGCCATGATATTTAAAGGTCAGCGCTTTCTGTCTCACGTGATTCTTCACCCATACGAAATGTCCTATTTTTAATTCGTTTGGTCGATATTTCTTGTTAAAGATTTCTTTTCGGAGCTTTCGGTATTCAAAAAGATTTACTCGATCCTGTTCACGCACTAGGTGGAGTTGCTCATACCAGTCCGCTGCACGCTTTGAGAACGTATGGGAGATTACGTGGAATGGCATGGCTGGTAGTAGGTAGAACTGAGAAAATTTAGCACTCCTATTTACTGTCGAATTATAGTTGAAAACTATTTATTGGACATATTTGTCCCAATGGGCCTGATCTTCATTGGCGCATGCTGTTAGGTGTTGGGATAGGACCTTATTAACCTGCTCCGTCATCCCGTTGCATGCAGGATTATATGCAGTCGTTTGCAGTTTCTTAATTTGTAATTTCTTTAACAGTTCTGTGATAATCTCATTATTGAAGGATGTGCCGTGGTCAGTTAAGATAGATTTAGGACACCCGAACTGTAGAATAACATGTTTTATAAAATTATCACACGTGTGGGAATCTATAGATTGTACCAGTTTGGCTACCACGTACCACGTGAAAAATTCTATCATCACTATGATGTATTTATTTCCCGATGCCGCCATTTGTAGATGGCCTTCCGCATCGAGACACCAAGAATGGAATAAGTGAGGGGGGGGGGGCCATTCAATCGGGGTCATTAGGCCAATGGGTTTGTGATTAATGTGTTTGACCTTTTGGCAAGTAGGGCAGTTTTATGTATAGTTCTTAACATCTTTTGCCATGGTATCCCAATGATATTTATTTTTATTTTTTGTAAGGTTTTAAACTGTCTGAAGTGCCCTCCACCTAATAACGTGCCGTGGTGTGCTGTGATAATTGCAGGTACATAGTACTGTGATACTAACGTTAGATGCTTTTCGCCATTGAGGGTGTGCACTTTGTAAAATATTTCGCCATTTCCAGTGACTCTGCACCGTCTTGCTAATTGTATATATTTGGGTGTCGCATTTTGTGGATCTGTGAGGGCGAGTTTGATTTGTGTTATGTGAGGGTCATTGGCGTATTCTGCTAAGTATGGTGATGATCGTATTTGTGTCATGGGTGCCAGGAATACGTGTGTGTCATCTTCTATATTTATATATTCCTGGTCATGTATGTAAGCAGGGTGCTATTGTGGTTTGGAATTCTTAATCGAAATGACGATGTCACAATGTAATCGCGGGTCGATACATGTTAACTTAATTCTATAAGCATTTCCTTTCATCATAATTTCAATATTTACTTCATTAATGGCGGTGGTGATTTTAGCAATTGCTTCTAGCAGTAAATATTCTCCATAAATGCTAATCTTTGCTGTACAGCTTTTGTCGTTTGTAGCAATTTCTGGTTTAATGAATTGTTGTATCTCCGTCCAGTGATTTACTATGTTCTTCTTAGCTACATTATTTTTAACTTCGTCGGCCTTGTGCGGATTTTGTAATAGTGTTTCAGCGAGAGCTGTGTAAAATGAAGTGCATGTAGTATATTATGTTTTGATTGGGTAATATTCGTTTTCTATTTGAATATGTGTTACTTCAGCCTTATCTGTAGTAGGAATTCCACTCATGGAGTCTGCTAATGTATTTAACTTTCCTTTAACTATTTTTGGTTCGAATTCATACTAAGTTAATGCTATTGGTAGATTTGTTTGTTTTAGGTACCGAAGGCTCGCATGGTCTGTTTCGATTGTGAATTTCCATCTGTATAAATATTGCTTGAAATATATCACAAAGTATTTAATGGCCGAAAGCTCGTGTTCTGTTGCTGACCATTTTTTCTCATTCAACGAAAGTTTCTTAGATGCGAACACAATGATATTACGGTCTTTGTTTCCTGGTATTTCTTGCATCAGGATGGCGCCTATCGCTTTCTGGGATACGTCACATGCTAGTATTGTATGCCGATCCTCCTGAAATTTTGCTAGTATGGGTGGGTTTAAAAGTACTGTTTTTAATTATTTTTCGAACACTAATTGGTGTTCGTCTTTCCATAGGAATGGGGATGATTCTTTGATTAAGTCGGTAAGAGGTTCGGCTAGTTTTGCGTAGTTAAGAATATACCTTCTTGAATATGATGTTACTCCCCAAAAAGGTGCGTATTTGTTTAATATTCTTTGGTGGGGCCATTTGTTATATTGTCTCGATTTTATCGGGGTCCGTGCGTATCCCTTCTAGTGTTATGTAATGTTCTAATATTTTTATCTCTTGTTCTGCGAAGTGTCATTTTTTTGCATTGATTTTGACATGATATTTGCGCAGTCTATCCATTACCTTTCGAATGTTGCCCATGTGTTCCTCGAAACTATTTCCTACAATAAAAATTTCATCAATGTACACTACTGCGGTATTCCATCTGAGGTCCTAGCACATGTCCGCAAAATTTTGAAAATAGTTAGGGCTTGTGGCAAACCCCATAGTCATACGGGCGTACTCGTACAAGCCTATGCCATCCATGCTAAAAGCGAGTTTCTCTCTATCTTGCTCCCTTACTGAGATAGCATAAAACCCGCTAAACATATCTATGGATGAGATATACTTCGAATTTTGGAGTATGTTAATTATATCTTCGGTTTGTGGGATAGGGTATTGGAACTTTTTGAGATGTTGGTTCAGTAGCCTGAAATCAGTTAAAAATCTAATGGCTACTTGGTGTTCCTTTATTATTAAGCTTGGCGCGGCATACGAGGATTCGGAAGGAGTTATAATCTGCGCGTCAAGCATCTGCTGGATCTGTTCCAGTACCTGTTAGCATTATTGTGGATTAATTCGGTATGGTCTGGTATGAATGGGTTTATTGGTTGTTAGTTGTAATTTAATCTCACAATCTTTCGTTTATGTAAGTTCGGTTATTTTGCTTGCGAAACGGTCTCTGTATGTTTTTAGTAATTCCCTTCATTGTTCTTGCTTACGTTTGGGCAATTTTTCGTTTATGCCATATTATTGCTCGGGTTGTCTAAGGATTTCTATTTTATGAATATAGTATTATATGCAATTATTTGTTTCATGATACAATTAATTTGTGTGTATTGGTATTTCAATGACACCTTTCTTATGATACGAGTGTATGTACATTGTATCTTTGGTGAGTACTGGCACTATATCATATCTTTTAATAAAGTCTACTCCCAATGTGATGTCCAATTTTAAATTGACAATGAGTAAACGTCTTGATTAAAATTATAACCTGCTATATTGATACTTAAATTTTGTTTTATATTTAAGCAGGTCAATGTCTGTCGTAGCACCCACTAGTGAAAACTGTTCGGTGACTGGTTGCCGATGATGTTTGTTTACTAGTGTAGGGGCTATGCAAGAACGCGAGCATCCCGTGTCAAGCAACACGTTATATGACCTGCCCGCCACCTGGACAAGGACGCGCGGCATGGACATGTCTGCAAGTATCTTGCGCGACGTTCGTTCTCGCCGGTCAGCAGGGCTTGTATGTTGTTATGGAAAATGGATCTGTGGGTTCACTTTCTCCATCTCATCATTGCCACAGTTTTCCTTGTTTGTGTTATTTCGTAAGTGTAGTATGTTTTTACTGTTTTTTGCACAGGATGCGTGGTTTCGCTTCCACTAATCCAAAAGGTTTTTTTTTTTTCTTTTCTGTCATATATATATTAGTGTTGTAATATTATGTTTGGTTCGTGAAAAGTGGCCATTCCCCGGCTCGATGTCCATGATAAAAACACAGTGCACATGTTATGGCTGTCATCAAAGCGACAGCGATCCGATAAAGGCCGCAATGCATGCGCTGACGCGTGCATTCCACGGTCCCCGACCTCGACTTGCCCCACCGCTTCCGTACTGTCTACCATCTTAGATTTCACGGGTGCCGTGTTTAGGTGACGTGATGCAGTGCCTTGTATATGGTGTCGGGATTCCCCTGTTAGTTCCGTGACCTGCAATTTACATCTCTGAAGGTGATACCTGACGACCTAGTTTCGTTGGAATCGCGTTTGTCAATCCTTTGTGTACTTTTATTTGTCTGTATTTCAGATTGTTGAAAATTTAACCGGTCGCGAGTGAAATTTGGCAATTTCCAAGTATATTCGCGTCGGAATCGTTTTACTAAAAAGCACTTCACAGACGTTAATTACCCGTCTTACCTTCTTTTCGGGAGGGATGTTTCTTTGTACGTGTGTTTCCGGGCACATTTCACCCTGCGGGCGGTCCTGAATTTCCCGTGTGACCCTGCCTAACTGTTTCGTACATGATCATGTTGTTGCGTGTAATGTTTCCGCAGGTGTTGTATTTTTACACTTTGTGCCCTTAAGGGACCTCTCTCTGTTTGTATGATGTTGGGGCTGTGTTTCCCAACACATACAGGACGAGGTCCTTGTCGCAACTGCTTCCTGAATGTAGGTGTTTTAAGCTGGAAAACAGCTGAGGGCCCCCCAATGATGTCAAAAAAGGGATTTGAGTTGGTTCCAGTGAAAAGGGTTCAAAATTATTCGTTGCCTTGATTTTTATATAAAAATATAACCATTTACGTAGTTTTTTCCCAAAATTTTACCATCAATAAACGTTAAATAAAAATATAGTTTCCCACTGATTACATTTAGTATAAAAAAGGCATCAAAATAATTATGTTCAAAACTTCCCCCGAAATCTACATTTTTAAAAGTTTACATCTCTTTCCAGCTATATGGATATAATTATTTTGCTTTAAACCATACTTAACTAAATGGCATCAAGCGCCCCCTCCCCCCTTTTAAAATGTTGACTGAACAGTAGTTCCTGCCCAAATGAAAACCCTGTGCTGTCTCCCCGAATCTGGGCGGTAGACCTGTATTTATATTTCATTTGAAATCATAAATAACATTCCAAAATGATCTTCACTCCGTCGATATCTGAAGTCCTGGAAAGGCACCCTGGTGGTGCGCGAATGTTTGGCGTCACGTGGTCAAGGTGACGTAAGAGGGAGGTAAAGGCAGTCATATTTTTCGTGGGCGGTACCAGCTCTGTGGCGCCCACACTTGCAGACCAGCAGGCCCGCCCAACGGATGTGAGGCGTGGAGCTCGTCAAACACACCCCCGTCGCAGCGAAGGTAAGACATCCCAAACGGCCAACATTTTCTCAACTTCATATGGCACCGTCGGTTTTGACTTTCGTTCGATGTGCAGGGATAGCCGTCACAATGTGTACGGGAAATGGTTGTGGAAAGTTTGTGTTCTCTAATGATCGCTTCTCTGCGACCTGTATAATTGTGTGTGAGGCTCGTTTCTGACGTGGTTTGGCATAATGCCGTGGGTAGGGTGTGTTGTGTTGTTTTTAAAAAACGTTTACACGTGTGTGAGCCTCCTTGTGTAATGACGTGTCAATGTTCGTTTTGGTCAATTCTCGTTGTAGGGTAGCTAATTGACTTTTCAACATATTTATCTCTGTCTGAAGTGCGGTGTTTTCAGTGTCTTTGTTCCTGCTCTCCATGAGTTGATTATAATTATGTAGCCCAAACTCAGCATTTTTTCAAATTCTGGACCAGCTGTTCGAGTGTGTCGTTCTGTAGTGGTGTTCGTTTGTCTGCAATGTGGGGTAAAGTGGATCTCCAAATGATTTTAATGAAGTCGTCCTCTGGCAAGTTAGGCTTACATTTATTTTTATAAAATGTGAGATTTTCCACATTGGCCTGAGAGTTTTGTCCTGGTTTCTGGTCGGTGTTGTAGAGTAATTTGGTGTATTTTTTTCAGTTTCATTGATGGATGTGAAAACTTACCTGCAGCCATGTTAACTCTCCTGTGTGAGAGTAATGCAATTTTTCTTACGTTCGTTTAGCCATGCCTCGCAAGTAAAATTCTATCCGCCTACGTTTTTAGATTGCTGAGCACCCATAAATTGAGGGTTTTTTTTTGTCTTCGTAATTTTCCCCTTTATATGTGGGAATGGATTCAGCGAACTTGACATTTATTTGAGGTGGCTGTTGTGTTTCAGGGAGTGGAGATAATTGTGGCGCATCTGTATTTTCGTTGGTAATCGGTGGTTTGCGGAATATTCGGCGTTTCATTAGCGTCGTTTACATAGCGGTGTTCTGGGTTCTCGCTTATATTGGTGTGGACGTGTTCGGTGGGCGGGACTGAAATTAAAAACGGCTGTGTTGCCTGGAGTGATTGTAATGGGCGGGGTCGCAGATACCCGCTCGTGCTGGTTTTGGTATGAGGTGTATTAACTGGAGTCTGAGAAGCAATAATCAAGTGCGGCCTCTTGTTGTGTAGATACCGAGTGCAAATTTTTAGGTGGTGTAGTAAGTTGACATGTTAATTCTTTTTGTTGCGCTTCTAATGCGCGCTCGGCTTCAGTTGTGCTAATTGTTACTGTTTAATGAATTTGGTTAATTTCTTGGAAGTTGATCTGCCTTGTTTGCTCACGGCTGCACGTTATAATAATGTATTGTAACGTAGTGTGCGTAAAAATGTGTGATACAGCCCTTAATAATAAAGTATGCTCTTCTACTGACTACTATCTCCACATATGTCACACCTTTGTGGAAATATGCGAAAGCGAAAGTTACAATACGTCCGAAGAGCGGAACCGTGTTTTAAGCATGCATTAATTTCTTCAAGCAAGGCACACACTATTCTACAGCATAAACTGGGCGACTGTTCGGCCTGGCAGCTTTTCGCAACGCGGCAACTCTTGCTCGGGTGTTCTGGTGCTCATTTCCTAACTGATACAAAGTGCGCTACTCGGAATGAGTGCTTATTATTCTTTTCAATGTTTTCCACTCCGGATACGTTTACCCGTTCTGCGCAAGGGAATTCAAACCCTGGAGGCAAGTGGACGGCGCTACACGTTTTTACGATTATCTCTGCTTTACTTTACGCAATTTTAATTTAGTTTAGGTTTAAGGGGAGGATGGGAGAGCCAAGCACCTCGGCCATTTGCTGTGACGTCGCCACTGGGGGGAGCAGGCCGCACATTAACTAGGGGGATCAAAGGTAACTCAATAGATAAGCACTCGGATACAAAAATACAAGATTTATTTAATACTGAAACATTACAATCCGCCCCAAGTAGGCGTCTCAATCAATTATCACTTTCACAAATTTTAAGCAATATGTAGTGTGAGGACGCTACAACAAACAGTCTCTCAACGGGGCACTGATGCCCATAATCATGCTCAATACAACTTTATGCTTGGCAGGCTAAACCATGCTTGTAGGGAGCTTAATGCCGTCGCAAGTCCCGCGCCCTATTGTGCCTTAAGTCGCCCTACCAGGGATTTAATATTTACCCTTTATCTCGGCGTGATCACACGGCTCTCTCGACGGCGGGCTGTCGTCTGGCGTCGAAGGCGGACCACGGGCTGCGGTCCTCTCGTCTGGGAGTCTAAGGGCAGCGCCTCCGGCAGCAGCAGGCAAGATGGCGCCCAGAGCCTCCATCACTCTGATCTTATACAGTACTGTTCTGACCTCGTGCTCGATCCCCTGGTATGTGCTGTTACAAACAATACTCAGCTGTCCGAGGTCACTCCGCCCCTCGCCTCAGCGCGACGCTGAGCTACCGCTGCAGGAGCTGGCCCGAGCACTAGGTAGAGAGATTTGAGTAGCTCTCGATGTTCTCACCTACCTGGTGTTCGAACAATGTTGCAGTGTGTTTGAAATACTCGTTTTTCTACCGAATATTAAAGGCGCATTCAAAGTGCTGATCTACGAAAAGGGCACACACATCAGGGAGGTTTATTGAGTGCTTTCAAGATGTCACGCACATTATAAACACAATTTCAGTGCACTCAAAAATAGCTATAAACTGTTTTTTTTTTTTTTTTTTTTTTTTTTTTTTTTTTTTTTTTTCGAATTGCTGTATATCAAAAATACACGTTAGGGAAACACGAAACTGCTCAAGGACATCGCATTGAACCTTTCTACAGACCTGTCTTGCACTTAGCGGCGATGACGCACTTGATGTGCGTGGCAGTGTCGTCCTTATCGCTTCCGCAGGAAAAGTGCTAGGTGTACGGGTGCCTTCAGGGCCGATGAGGGTGAAGTGTGATAATTATGGAAGAGCGCCGGTATTAAAGGGCGGGGAAAACAGGAGATCCCCGAGAAACCCCACTGACCAGAGGTATCGTCCGGCACGATTCCCACGTGTGAAAATCCTAGGGAGATCCGAGCCGGGAATCGAACCCAGTTGGCGTAGGTAGGAGACAATTTGTTCTGGCCACTACATCACCATGGCCCACACGCGCTAAGTGCCATGTTCCCAGTAAATAACACAACGTTGCAGGACTGTATCATTTTAATTTGTGAACGCCGCTGTAATATGAACGTTCATGTTTACCATGAACAAAGCGATTGCTTGAGAACGTCAGTGTTATATATAGCCTTATTCGGTGTTAGACTATTAATGTCGTTAGCTGTGACTGCTTGCATGTGGTACCCGAGCCTTTAAGAACCTATATTTTTGTGTTTATCTTTAATTTTTTCTCGATGTTTTTTCTTAGCAGAGTTATGTTTTCGTAGCCGTGGTGTTTGCTTTTGCCTTAATATCAAAGTAGGATTTTTTTGTTCCCGTAGCAGCGAAGTGCGTGTCTGAGACTTTCAAGCGTCGACCCGTGTGGTATGTCAGAGTTATTACTTTTCGCTGGTCATTTCAACACGTTCGTGAGAGACGTAGTTTTTAAGTAGTTTTTTTGCGGCCAGCATATATGAGTGTACTGCGTCCCCGGGATACGGTTGGAGCACGTTGCTCTTAGTGAGCTGCAAGTTTGACATTTTGTGCAGCAAGAGGGCGAACTGTTTTGGCGTTAGTGAAGCACGCACTATTAACATTCAACACCTCAGTTGGTGGATTTTCTTGCGTTGGCGAATTTTGTACCAGCGGTCCTGATGGAGATTTTTTTAACTTCGAATAAGCTAGAACCGCGGTAACCAATGATAGGGCACGTCGCTTTTAAAGTTTAAAAACTTAAAAACTTAAAAGAATTGATTTTTAATTGGAAAGGGCTTTCTAAAGTCCCCCGGTTTTATGCTTCAAAGCTTAGCAGGGGACGGATTACAGGAAAACTTATAACCTATCTTAAATTAACATCCATGCCTTACCCGGGATTCCAACCCAGAGCTTCCCGCATCCCAGATCGGTGGCGCACCAACCAACAGCGCCACGGGAGGTGGGCTTCATTAAAGGAAGTTTATTACACTATAAAAAATTCGTTCAAAGTTTTCTGAATGGAAAAAAAAAAACATTTCTTTAAAAAGTTGTTTTGTTTACAGTAAAACAAAATTAATTTAATTCAAAGAGATTTTTATAGAAATAAAGATTTTCTTGAAATAAATGTTGTCTTTATGCTTTTTTTTATGTTTTATGAGCATATTACCTTTCTTTATAGCTAATAAATAAACATTCCTTGAGCTGCGTTGTTCACAATAAAGAAAAATTACTTCGTACCAAAGGTAATGGCTTAGTGACATCCGCCTGGAGTGATTTAGGAAAGCCGCAATCAGAATGGCCTAGTCGGGAATCGAACCCATGTTCTCTAGAAACTAAGTGAAAGAATTGCCACTTTGTTTTCCCATCTTCTCATTGTTCCACCTTCACTGAAAATCAGTTGACTTTTTTCGACAAAGTCATGCGACATGATCCCATGCAAGCATGGCCCGTACGTGAGGTGCACAGCTAAACCCATTCCTTACCCGGGACTCGAACCCGAAACTCCTCGCACCGGAAGCAGGTGTGTAGGCAATCAACGCAAGAGGAATCATCAACAGCGCTGCCTCGCTTGGCTTTGACAGACCGATACCAAAAGTGAGATAAGCTGTGCAAGGTAAAGTGAGCACTTTTGAAAGCCCTCTATCTGGAATAATAGTTAATAAATATATTTTATTATAGCCTTAGACATTAACTTGCGAGAGCGGTTGGATATACACATTATGTCTATTAATTAAATTGTAATATTTATTTTAAAATTGAAGTAAAAAGTAACTAGGGCCTCAAAAGTGCTCACTTGACCGTGAACAGCCTATAGTCACGTGTACTCTGCAGGTGCATACAAATTTATTAAAAAGACTGATTTCAGACGATCAACACTATTCGTCTGCGTATCACTTAAGGTTTAATTACAAGACTAAATTAATGATTATGTAGAACTGCTCATTGCCCGTGCGTCAACGACATTATGTTTACACTCACCGATCCATGCACGCATTCATCTACAAACGACACGAGATTGTAACGTTGCCCCAATGTGATCGCCAAAGACAAGCAAGCTTCCGTGACTGTTTCGCACATGCGAGTTTTGCAGCTTGAAATGGCAGTTGAACCGCCCTAGAGAACCCGTCCGCTTGAAAAAGAAAAAAAAATGAAAGCAAGTTACATGAAGACGTCAAATGGCTGGTATCGATCCGAAAAACACCGACGGCCCGGATAAAAATTTCAGCTGACAAGCAGCTGTCTGATTCGCTTACACGGCATGTCCTGCAAAGTTCCCCGGAGACGCTGCGGCTTATTCAGAAGTCCTGCGAAGTTATCCTGGCACCGCGTGAGTTTGCCCTCGTCTTGATTTGTTAATACAATTTGACAACGGCGCGCGATTGTACAGGTTCCAGACACGCCAGAATAAGACGCCATCATCCACTACTGCGGTAACGACATTTATTTTTAACTTATTAATGTAACGTCACACCATCTGAGGTAATTAAGGAGTTTTATTTTTTATAATTGTCGTCCCGATCACTCTGTGCATCATGTTTTACTTAAACTATATTCTATGCGAGCTAAAATTTTATTTTTTCGTCGTTGTTTGGAGTGAATAGTGGCTATGTTTCCGGTGCACGAATAAAATGTTGTTTTTTTTCCGGAAATGACAAAAATTACTACACATTTCTCACTAGAGTAGGATAGATCAGTATGCAAGACCAGGAAACGTTTGTAAAGTTGTTAGAGGGCGCGGATCTTTGAAGAGATCCCACGAGCCGGCTGAAATTGGCCGACGTCACTGGAGGAATTAAGCTTTCCCGACGCCGGAATGACGTCACTGAAAACGCCCGCCTTCCTAGCCTACTATCCTGCAGCAGACTGCAAGATGACCGCCTCCAGTTGCTTCCTAGTTATTTCAACTATGTCTTGGCCAAATCATATTTTATATTTATGCAAAATTTAAACTTTTCATCTTAACTTCCCAGTGGTCATTAGTTCAAGTGCTTACCACTGAAACCGCCGTGGAAATTAAATTAATTTATTTGAACTTTTTCGACTCTACTTAATATCAGTCAACAGTAAAATAACCTGACGCAAATTAATTAACTATTTACAAGTTTGAAGGAATTTTATATTACAGTTCTACCTATCACCTTTTCCCGTTGATCAAATTTTGTAAGGAAGGATGTAGATATTGCAAAAACGTTTAATTTCTTTAGATTGAATTAAATGAGCACCAGCATAATTTAATTTTATTCACAATTATTTTATGTGTTCACTGTGTCGCAAATCTCATTCAATTAAAAGCGTTGCTTTTTTTCCTAGTTTTATTTCAAATGGAATATTTCTTATTTTAAAGAGTTTTGTATCTGTGGTATGAATGTTTGAAGGTCTTGTGTATTGATAGCATTTTAGAGGATTTATGATGTTAGAACTGTCCTATATGTCATGCTATGCAATTTCTGCTCTTGGCACCCACGTACAATTTTATTTTCCTTCTCTTTTTTACCACTTCTAGTAATTTTATTTAAAGGAGCTTTTATTTATATAATATATATATATATATAGGATTCATATAAATTAAAAAGTTATACATATAACTTTTTTAATTTATATGAATCCTGAAATTTGAGTTAAAATTCTCATATTTGTGTTTTTAAATTGTTTTAAACTTATTTTTACATTACTTAGATTTTTTACGAAGCTACCATTGGAATCATGTTACGAAACAATATCATCTCCACAAATATAGAAAAAATAATTCAACTTTGCGTGAAATGCCATTAAGATTTTTTTTTTAGATAAATTTAGGTTTTTGAAAGTTACTACTGTACATAAGACAGTCTGTTTTCGTACGAAAATTAGTTACAAAAAAAAAACGCATTTCTCAAAATTAACAGTGACAAACAATGAGAACTCGAGCAATTAAACTTTTCTTGCAACTATGCAATAATACTGTTAAAAACCATATTCAAGAAAATTTAATTTTCATTACCATTAGAAACAAGTGAAATTAGCTGGGAGAAATTACAATAATTCTTCGCTATTATAGGTGTACGCCTTTTACACAAAGATTATAGCTTTATTGGTTTCAGTATAGTATCTCGTACATAGATATTTAAAAATGGGAATAAGGTAATTTGGTATGATCAAAACTGGTGTACATGCCCAGTGTTCGGATAGCAAGTATAGGTTAGGTGTGGTGACAAGACTGAGATACTATCAGTGTAGAATTGATTACTAACTTACACGACCCTCAGGAACTCCGTTCTCTAAAATACTCGTTCTGATGTTCTCTCTTCAACAGACTCTTACCTTAGAGAGAAATGCTAGAAGATATATCAACACCTTAGCATATTAAATAGAAAACCAATTACTCAATTTCCAAATGCTTCTAAAAAAAAAAAAATACTGGCCATGAAAATCCTAATTCGATTTTATTCGCATTTTTAAGATAAATTAAATCATCACATGGCATCTATTTTAGACAATAAGATACTGTCAATGTTCATAAAATTGAATAAATTAATTTAAATTTGAAAATGAGTAGGTGTAAAACCAATACATGACAATTTAAACTATTATCTTATTATAAATGTAAAAAAAAAATGAAATAATTATGTTTGGTGACCACAACTGAAGCAGTCGAACCCGGTAAAATTTGCGATTGCTCAATCAATAAGCTATTTAGAATAAATATCTGCGGGATCGTGTAGGGCTTTGGAAATACTAAGCATCTACAGCTTACAAAAATGGCTTCCATTAATTGGTTAGATCTTACGAATCCCGTAGTCATCTCGCCGATCCTCCTCCGGGCGTCGTCCCGAAGTTCTACGACGTCGCTGGTCCTCCCTGCAACCACAAAGAGCTCCCCTCACTCTCGGGTCATCGAACCCTGGCACTCCGATATTACAGTTAAATTTCGGTGCCACTCGAAATCGCTGGCATCGAAACTAGATTGTTATTCTAGGCACGTATGAAGCCCGCGCAGACGTCTTCTTTTCTTCTCACCACTCACGTCTTCGCCCGCAGGCTGTCTGCCACACGTTGACTACGAAACGCGGACTTTCCCTACGCCGATTAAATAAAACTTCGCCGGGTCTGCGACACCGCCGCTGCCCGCCTGACGGATCAAAGACCAATACATCTTGCTGCGACGCTTAACTCGACTCTCCAATCGTGGCGCGGCTGATCCAGTGCGTCGCGAGGTTGTCCTGGCGACCGTAAACAACGGCTCATGCTTACTGCCACGTGACAGAAAATCAACACGTAACAACTGGAAATACTTTTAACATGGAAACAAATTAAATATTAATAATTACATAATAAAATATATGTAAAATAAATTATGTTATTAAACATGAAGTATAAATAAATATTACTACACATATGAAACAATATTCAAATCGAATAAAATGGATCCAGTATAGTAACATTGCATACATAATCGTAGATGGCACAAAGCATAACAATATCATTCAATATGATTCTTACGAAATTTACGACCGTATAATTTATGTCACCTTAATACCTGGAAATTTATGTGTCACCTTAATACCTGGAAATTTCGCACTTCGATCGCCAGATTTTTTTTTTTTTTTTTTTTTTTGTTATTGATATTTCGATTCTAGCTGCAGCCATAACCGAATTTTAAAAATGCGAGAAAATATGATAATTTTAAAAGCAAAGATGCAACAGACTTTGGCATCCGTGTAGTTCATTCATCCCTTTTCATCAAGTTCTTCTTGTGCCACTAACTAACGCGGAGAGGTTTAATCCGAATAGACGATGACAAGTCAAGATGGCGAGAACAATTTGGGATCCTACAAATCGAATTGGGGAGAGAGGGAAACGAATCCTTGCCGAAGGAACACGAAGTTCGGTTTAAAAAAAAAAAATTGGTTGCATAGTAAAACAAAATATTTGCTAACTGCACATCGCGAAAATATACCATAAACAAGAATGGATTTTTCCTCTTTTAGATATTGCATAATCACGTGCCTAGTGGACATATTGTAATTTTGACGGTGGTAGCATATTATTTTTATCTACGTAACTTCTACATCTGCCAATTCTTGCCACGTTTACTTTCATGAAGATTGCCACGAAAATTTTTATAGAGTATAATTTCACCTTCTCAGTTATGATTAATATTCTTTCACACGCATGTGAACTACAAAGAAACGATGAAATCAACAATATTGCCCAGAAAACTTTGACCAGTCACAGAATAAAATATAAAGGCTGGCGGCGTCAAGCCAACATAACAAATTGAAAATCTGTATTTCATTCTGCATTCTAATGTTGGCAGTGCCGTAGAACCTGCTATCTTTATACTACTGAATTTCAACTCTTTACTTGTATGCAGCTTGGAACAGGCAAGCATTTGTGGCAAGTGAGTATCCGTATAAAATTAACTAGGAAGTTGTGAATATTAGCTCACCGTCTTGCGCGCGAGGTCATGATGACTGAACGGTGAACTTAGGAAATGGATTTCATTTACGGCAGGGTCTGTTATTTTTAGTACCGTGTTAGTCAGTCATTGTTGATAGTCGGCAAACAATGACCATTACCCAACCTAATATTGTCTACTGTCCGTTGACAACCCTGCCATATTTCTTCACTCTCTGCATATTCTTTCCTCAGAGACTGCAAAACGCTTTGAAATAATTGCTAACATGCAAATAAATGTTTAGCCAGGCAAGAGTAAAATAACCCTCCACTGGTTAAGCAACCCCCTATAAACAGTACGGAAAATCCATTTACAGTTCCAGCAGAACGTGTCGTGTTGTCTCTCGTGACCCGCACTGCGGAAGGCTACAGCAAACCACGCTTTAGATATCCTATCCAGAGCGTCTCGACACCGAGCACGATAATGTTGTCATGTAATGACCCAAGTGCCATCCTGCCGTTGTTCAGAGTAGTGCGCTTTGTGATGTGATTACTGACTTGAAGCACAGTCCGGAAACAGCAGCCGTAACACGCTCAACTTTGGAGTTCCATTTACCTAACGTATGCACGGTCGATAGCCACAGACCAGCACAGAGGGATAACGTAAATGCGCTGGTGATGGGAGTAATTCACTTATTATCCTCGGTGACTTCTGCCAAAGGAGGACACCCACAAAGCTTACTAATTCGCAGCTGTGATGTGACCGCGGTATTACACGTCATTTACGAGAAATACTTAACGAAAATTTCGAAACTAAATGAATACATTATTCCCTGGATGAAACAAGCATTTATGTAGGCCTACAGGTTATTTTTCCGGACGTTACGGCGAAGAAATTGTAATTAAATTTAATTATTTATTTATTTTATGGTGAAGTTGTGGCGATACAAAGACAGTGTTGTACAAAAAATTGCAAAGAAAAATGTGAATTATCTATGTGACAAACATAATCAAAGATAATATGTAGCACTCTGCACGTTAAATGTTACTAACGACATATAAGTTCCGCGTAAATTTACATTGTCAAATAAACCAGTCTGAAAAAAAAAAACTCAACAAAAACGAAATTAAGTTTCAAAATAAAGAAAAAAATGTGTTGCAGATATGACATGCCCTACACGTATAGCAAGCAAAAGAAAATGTCCAACGTCAGATAATTTACTTCCAGTTCAGTGGGTGCAAAAGGTTTCATATTTTAAGGCAGAGTCAGCATATGAAAAGGGTGGATTAATCTAACTTTCGGAAATAGATTTTTAGAAGTATATGCGCAGTTTGTATGCTTGTTATACGTGGTCATATTTTCTTTGCGTATGCATCGGAAATAAAAATGAAAGGAAAAACGTAACTCCATTGCCAAAAGTAAAGTCAAAGGATCTATATCAAAATGACAAACTTACATTTTTATTAATACCTCCGCGATGCCGCTAGTCACATCGACATTAGAAACTATACGAAAATCAGCACCTCGCAGTATACATTAAGCTAGAAAGACTCAAACCAACGTTCGTCCGAAGCTACAACACTAGAAAACCGGCATGTTAACAAGGTTTCAATGCATATATAAAATTAACATTAACATCAGTTTTTAAAGCCTAATTTACAGAAAATGGCGATGTCCTTTCCAATCACACAGATTTAAACTGTTCAGTTCATGTTGTATAACGATCCTAGGGAGTTGGCTATTATAGGCTGTTCACGGTAAAGTGAGCACTTTTTAAGGCTCTTCTAAATTTTTCTTTTCATCCAATTTCCATCTTCCTGCTGCTTTTTAATATAAACATTGCAAAGTGACCAATGAACACAGTGCATAAATTTCACCACCCTCGAAATGTAATACCTGAGGCTGCAATAAGATATATTTATTAGTGGTTAATGCCTGTTGGGAGGGCCTTAGAAAGTGCTCACTTTACCGTGAACAGCCTAACATCGAGGTCTCGAAAGTCAGCGAGGGTGAAGCGAGACGAGTGTGGAGCAGCCCCAGAATGAAAAGGCGGGGGAAACGGGAGATTCCTGAGAAAACTCGCCGACCAGCGGCATTGTCTGGCACGATTCCCACATGCGAATATCCAGGAGCGACTCCGCTGGGAATCGAGCCCGTTTCGCCTTGGTGGGAAGCGAGCAGACTATCGACTACACTATCGCGGTCGCCGCCTTCTATAACATTTTCGCAGACGCAAAATGAACGCAGGGAAAGAATGATGTACTGAAACCTTTACAGCTAGTATCTTCCCAGCAACTAAATAAAATTTACAGGAGACATTTTATAAATTGTATTTCCTACGCGGGTATAAAGGGGGAGCGGGGATTAATCTTTCGTAATGTGTAATTTTTAATTTACGAAGCAGAAAAATACAATTGCTTGGTTGCCACTGAAATAATGAAATGTAATAATGAAAAAAGTTTCGCACATGGCGTTTAAAATTTTTGCATATATTCGCTTTAAAACTGGTTCAAAGAAAGTAACTATCTTCTACAGGGTTGTCTGTAAAGTATTCCATAGGAAACAACTTTTAATTGCCACTTATGTCGCCAAAGCAATAAGACATCTTCAAACACGCCAGCGGTAGCTATGAATATTCAAAATCATGACTCCTGCAGCTCTGATAAAGGCTGTTCACAGTAAAGTGAGCACTTTTGAAATCAACTTTTGAAAAAGTCACTTCCCCTACCTGCATATATTTTAAGGCGCACCTTGGAGTTGAAATGAGAAATTGAAACTTTCCTTTGGGCACGAAACGTTTCTGAAATGCTTTTCGCGTTTATAAACCACTACAAAATATCCTAACCAATGTCAAACACGTGTTTCCCACTAAACTTGTGCATTGCATTTGATGCACCAACCAGGCGGAACCCTTTAAGAGAAGGGTACATGGTTTACGATGTTCATTCTCCTCCCGCACAATGCAGCCACGAGTGCACGGATGCGATCACAGAGCTGCCTTGTGTCAGGCCGAGAAACTAGCATCGCAAATACGATTGTCCTGTGGATTCGGCCTCGTATAGGGAATACGAGGTAGAGTGTGCCTATCAGATGCACAGTAACCAGTCTTCCTACATAACTGTCAAGAGCGTAAAGTAAAATGGGGTAGCGCGTTCGCCCGAGCTGTGCAGTAACCACTAGGGCTGTCCGATATCATAAAAATTTAATATCGATATTTTTCCGAACAGTTACTCGGTATTTTCGATATATCGATAATACCGAGATTCTCGATAGTACCTAAATTATCTATAACATCGAAATTCTAGATAACACCGAAATTATCGATAACACCGACATTATTTTTAATGCCGAAATTATTTGTAATACATGAAATTTTGGTAATACCTAAATGATCGGTAATACAGAAAACAATTTCGATGATACCGAAATTTTCGATATTACCGAAAATTTCGATAATACCGAAAACTTTAATAATATTGAAACCTGATAAACCACTATTTTTTTAAGTTACATTTCGTTTGTTAAATTAATTTTCAAATCGATGATTATCGATATATTGAACAGCCCTAGTAGCTACTCCGTGTCCCAACATTGGACTGCTTTTTCTGCCAATACTACTGTCATAAACGACGTGAAAAAAGATGTTGAGGTTAGAACACTGTTCGTCTTTTGAAAAATAAGATAGAAACAAGCACATCCATCACTGTTGGCCTTGTCACATTGAAGCTGCATTGGTGTTGGGTTGGTCAATGTTGGGTACATGCTGTTATAAGTTGACCTGAACATAATCTTATAAGCTTTTGAAAGGGGGAAGAAAGGAAGGATTATAGTAAATAAGAAGACTAGTGACGCTAAACTGTACTAAGTTATTTTACTTTATAAATATATAATTGTAATTAAATGACTGGGCAAAAAAAGAGATAGAAGGAGAAGGATATAGGGTAAGTTTAGGAAACGGATAGAAGCATACAATGAACAGCACTCACCATTGCCTCGTCCGGGACTCGCCGCCCCGACCTTCTGGTTGGAACCCCAGCTGGCTGCTACGGTGACCTGTCGCCGACTGCACCCCTTGCCTGGTCCCATGGCTCCCTTCACACTTCCCGCCCCACCTGACGTGCTCGCTAGCGAAATGTCTTCCTATTGGTTGCCGCTGTGCAGAGAAGGCGGAGTTTCCCAGTAGTTGGTTAGTGTTTAGAAGGAATTTCATGAGGTTTGCTGGACCCACATTTCCTATTTAACTTCGCGCATTTTTTTTTAATTTACAGATTGCCGTAGCGGTTCGTTGTTGTGATCTGTGTTTTATAAACCTTCTTGTTGCCTGTTTTTCCAACTTAGTTGTGTAAACCGTAGTGTGCACAGCGGCCTGTTTTCATAACAATGCGCAAAGGACGGAAGTCAATCTACCTTATCTTTAGTCCATGGCCAAAACCTTGTGACTTCCAATAAGGTTAGCGCTGTAAACTAAAGATGATTGTCACCTTCTGCGCATGTGCCCAACGTTGACCTACTTCAAAGCAACAAAACTGTCAAAGTCACATGGTCCAACAATGATGAACGTGTTTGTTTATATCTTAATTTTTAGTTGACAAGCACGTTTATACTAATTAAATACTTCTACCAATTTTAATTTAATCAAACTTCATTACAAATTGGTTAGAGTAAGTATACACTCATCTTAAAGCACTTGTTTACTTGTAGCCTCTAATCCAATCCATGCTGTTTATGCTTGTTTATGCTTGTCGTGTTGGCAGAAAAGCAGAGCGACGTTGGGACATGGAGATTGGTTATAAGCAACATGCGAGATCTCTCTGCCTCATTTTTAGACTACGGTTAGTACACTCGTTACTTAAATAAGTGCTTTGATATGCTAGTACAGTACATTCTGCTAATTTGTAACGCAAAAACGAAGTAGGTAATAAAGTTACGCAAAATTTTATAACTTTCTTTTTCCATAAAAGCGTGGCTTTGTTCAAAGTTAAATGGAAACAAACAAATCATAATTATTGTGAACGCGTAATTTTGAAAGTTGTTATGGCAATTCTCGAGCCGCCGTTGGATACATTCGCAGAAGACTAGAAGTAATCTGCGTTAACTTTAGTCCACACTCGTCATTTTTATTTACTTTTCAGTAAACCGATGGAATTACCGCTCTACGTTAGAACTAGTGCTGGAGAGATTTACATACAGAAGGAGAATCGCTTCTATTGAAGTATTTTAAAACAGAGTTTCAAAACAGATCTCGAAATTTATTTTTATAAATTAGGTACGGCGTATGACCAAACTAATATTTTATACATATACTTATCCCCTTTATCATTCCAAACAGGAACACGCAGTTCGAACTTTCCATATATACTATCCATATTAAACTTGAGTTTAAATTCCGCCAGTGTATAAATTAGAAAAAAAAATGCATTAGTTGAGTTGTGTCCTGGTTATAACCTGCGTGGCAGTACGGTCGCATATACAAATGTGCGTGCTTGTTATGCGTGGTTCTTTCCATTCTTCATCCCGCCTCCACCCCCCCCCCCCCTCTCGCTACCTCTTTTGTGCTGCCGCGGCATGCGTTTTTAGCTCTGCCTACCTCCTCTGTAAATTAACATCATTTATATTGCACGTGCCAGCTACAACGATGATAAATTAGCAGTGAATTATTGGCGGCGTTGCTCTTAATATACGGCCTTGTTCGTGTCACAACAGGTTGGCAGATTGACAAGTACACGAACTGCTCGTTTCATGCAGCAGACCGGCGCAAAAAAAAAAAGGGGGGAATGAAAAACAATCAATTGTTGATTTAAATGAGTTTTTAAGTCACGTAATTTTCCCAGCCGACAAAAAAAAATTCGAATTTTTGTTATTAAAAATTGTTATTTTTTGCCTCTCGTTTATAGTTCAACATAATCTCTATATAGTACAATTTAAATGCTCAGCTGAAAAGTAATTATCCCTATATTCACAGCGAAGACTCGCGAAGAATGCATCAAACACTAATAACGCGCAATGTGAAGAGAAAAAAAATCTGTGAATCTGGTATAAACACCGCACGAATTTTGCGATATTATTTCTGTTGAATACTGATACCGCTAGAAAAGTATTAATGATTAACGCGAATTTGCTTGTGCACTGAAGTAATTCATCATTATACATGCCAAATGTCAGCGGGTGTGCGGATTATAGCTTCTACCAACTAGCATGGAGGTTGTAAGTTACAATTACACCTTGGTTTTTAAAATGTACACTACATCATGTAAATACGAAAATAGTCGAAATTTTGTTCCCTAACTCCAGGAATAATTATGGGGCTGACAACTACGGAAACACACATTGATATTTTAATGCAGTTATGAAGTTTGTTTGTAGTCAGTCATCTATTAAATGGTACTGAGTACTGCAGTGTAGTTATCTAACATTCTTTTTTTTTTTTTTTTTTTTTTTTTTTTCAATCCAAAATGCTTATTTCATCTTAAAGGCGGTTCACGATAAAACAAGCACTTTATAAATCATTCTTTAAAAGTCACTGCCCCTCCCTGCATTTATTTTAACGGGCGTACTGAGTGACATGCAACCAGGAAAGTTGGTAACGATGGAGGGAAAGTAGTTCCATGTCTTAACGTCAAATTAAAAGTTTTAGGTAATCATTTTTAATTACTTAAATCATGTCTTTCGCTTTCTGTTCTTTTTTTTTAATGTATCGAATTGTAAAAATTAGCAGATTTGTGCAATATTCTTTTCCTAATAAATTCACAGTTTCACTTGACCGACGCATGAATAAAGTGATGAGGAACATGGCAATTTTAATTTTACATAAGGCGGAAGAATATACAACATGCATACAGATAGATCTCAAGCAGGTCTTTCAAAACTGCTCATTTTACCGTGAACAGCCTGTACTCACATGTTCCCAGTTACGTAAATAGGAATGTTTGGGCTCAGGGTCAAGTGCGCAATGGAGTCGGAGTTGCGATATTTGAAAGGCGCTTAACGATCACGTTATTAGCGCCGATGGGGTGAAGTGAGCTGTGGGTGGAGCAACGATGGAGAGTAAAGGTGGGAGGTAATGGAAATACCCCGAGAAAACCCGCTGGGCAACGGAAACTGAACCTAAACTGCTTTGGTGGGAAGGTCGAAACTCTACCACGCGACCACAGTGGCTCCTGGTTACGGCCCACTAATTACCAAAATAAACACAATTGCGATTATCGCATCATTGATTGCTTATAAACTACTAACCAGCTCCTGCCTGAAGTAGTTAGTTTAGTAATATTGGTTATACAGTAAATAACATTTAAGTAGAAGTTTGTGATGTCCCTTTCAGTCATGTTAAAGGGGAAAAAGCAAATTGAACGCATCCTGATTGAAGGTGCGGCAGTTACGCGGACTCTCATATGTGCAGATGTCCCAGTCACATATGTGCAGATGTCCCAGTCACATATGCACCAACAATCACATTGCTCGGACTGAAACAACAATTTTTTTTAGGCGAGATTCTTGCGGGGCATGCTGTTTCGAGAGAAAGCCACGGCCAGATTCTCTCTTGTATCCGCTATTATATTTTATTAACATTTTGATTATTTTTACTCTAATTGGACATTACGTCACCAAGCCAACTCCGACCTTGTATCAGACTCGAAACTTTAATATCTGGTGGGGGACCCCGATATAAGCGAAACACAAAAGGACCTCTCATATATTGGAATTAAAAATACTATCAAACGCATCGCTTTTAAGTAGTTTTAGAAGGGTGACACGCTGACAAACACCTGGTTCAGAACAACACATGCCACGCTACTTAAAAATAAAATAAAAACAATTTTAATAGCATTTTTTATTCATTAAAAATCAGCTGTTCACCACTCAAAGTATGCACATCACCACAAGCTTCAAATATGTTAGAAAATATCTTAATTTTATAACCTATTTCAAATTTAACTATCCTACGAGAATATATTACAGTGGTTTGAGAAATCGACATAATACAGTCTGAGCAATAATACTTCCATGAAATGCAAAAGTCTTCCCCACACTATAATATGCACCTCATACCGACTTGGTTAATGTGTGGTACAGTCGGTTCAAGAACATTATGAAGATTACGAAATAAATCAAAATTTCGCATACCACTAGTCGTACTCGCCTGCAAAGTCAAAATAATTCAGCAGCGAAACAAGGTTATAAAGCTGTTAGCATAAATTTTAAACATCTCTGTCGTTTATCTGCATATTTTGACTCATGAACAACTTGTTTATAATGGTTTAAATAATAGGTGCAACATTCGGTTAGTTATTATTTCATTAGTATAGTATGTATCTTTCTGACCACCGGCTTCGTCAAAACTTTGCACTCATAAAGCTACTTAGAACGTTACTATTTTAATTGTTTTTGTATTTCTTACATGAATAAAATAGTTTTCTCATTCCTCTTATGAGCTTATGCCCTTGTCATAAAAAAGGACATATTAATTACAGAGCTCTGCGCCAATCTTTAGAAGAAGATTAGTGTTTGATAGAGTGTTTCTGTAGGCGTACGGCCATCGTTCTCAGAAGATACTATAGAAGTAAATTATATTATCTACGGCAAGTTTTATAGAACTATTTGTGATTTTGATGCTGACATTAATAAGGAAGATACTTAGTAGCGTAAACAGTTTGCTATCTGATATACGAGATAAGGTAATCGGAATAAATATTATATTGTTGTTTACAAACAAAGCAACCATTAAATTTGAAAACAAAAATGGCTGGCGTTCAGTACGAAGTGAAGGTTTCAGTAATTATGGGGAAATTTTCGTCTTAGAACCATAACTTTTTCTCGTTGGATTTTTGGCGTTTTTTCCTTAAACCGATCTTACATTTGAACAGTTGTTGTAAAATAAATATTCTGTCACTCTGCCTTTATAACTGTTTTAAGGACAACACAATCATCGCTTGTATCTTCTATTAGTATTATATTGTATTATATATTATATTTGTATTATACGTATTTTCCGTAGTAAGAACCCATGTAGCAAGTCGCAGTCGGCCAACTGTGGGTTTACTGCTGGCACTACTGGATGATTACTGGCACTGAATACTTATGGGTTTACACAAATGGCCCTGTTATGGCTGACTGCTGGCAACAGGACACCTTGGCATGCCATCAATGGCGCGTTAATGGGATGCTAATGGAAATTAAACTGATGGCTGGGAGTAGGTATACTGCTAATGAACCACAAATGGCTTGCCAACTGTATTCCAGCACTAGCTGCACTTAACTTATCCATGTCTGGGCCATTGATGGCCCAGAAAACTTATGGATCTACACAGCTGGCCTTACTATTGTTAACTGCTGGCACCAGGACATTTGGAATGCCATTTATGGCACACTGATGGAATGTTGATGGAAATGAAACTGATGGTTGAGAGTAGGTGAACTACTAATGGCCATTAAATAGCTTACAAACTGTATTCTAGCAATGGCCGCAAAATAACTTATACATATTGCTGGTGAAAGTATGGGTAACCATTTGTAGGCCTTTTGATGGATGTGAAGTGGTACATCGATGGACCAATGCTGGTGCAATTTAGCTAATTATGGAAATTTTTATGACTCCCACTCTTCATTTATAGCTTTTTTAAACTACAGACCCACATGTATGTATATTTGTGTGTGTGTCTAATATGATTATAGATCATATTGATAAGAAAAGTAGAAAATTTGTAAATATATAGTGCTGGAAATACCTGTGGCAAAATGCTGTAAATACAGTAGCAGGTGTGACTTCGTGACTGGTATTTAATAATTTGACATATGTATTAATTGAAACGTACGACTGCGTAGGTGTGATTAAAATGAGAGGTTAAGAAAAAAACAGGAGTGAGCAAGCACCATCTTAACTTTGCAACAGTTCGACTTACGCCACTGCTGTTAAACGGGCGTCTAATGGGCTGATCTACGAAAAGGACACACACTTCAGATGAGGTCTGTTCAGTACTTCCGAGACGTCATGTGCATTACAAACACCATTTCAGAAGACTTTCCCAAGATATACACTAACAGATGCTTGCAAAGATATTTAAGGACCGTTCACAGAGTCTTGCCACAGACTTCCCGCCAAGGGTCGCCGCTGAAATTCCCCTTAGGGACATGCAGCGCGAGAGTCGTACGCTTAGGGGCGAAGTCGTACTTGATGCGCGTGGCAGTCACGCCCTTATCCCTCCTGCGCTTCTCGGGCGTCGAGCTCCGTGAACAGCTCCAGGTACACGCAGGCTTGAACCCCCCGGGGCGGCCATGTCCGTTACCCCTGCCGCCTCGAGGTCAGTGTCAAAATGCTAATTGACTGCGAGCGAGGGCGCTGAGTAATTAAACCAGCGGCGCAGATTACCTCCGGAGCGTGAATGATTCGCGGGGCGGACTAATGGAGCGAATTGTTTGCGATGACAGCCGCCTTCCCCCCCCCCCCCAAAAAAAAACTTCAAATCACAGCTGTCCCCCCCCCCCCCCAATCACTCCGTTCAATTACTACAGGCAACGATTCGGCCGGACGACAGGTCTTTCTGTTGTGGGTGCTCGACTTGGTAGGCCACCGAACGGTGTGCAGAGCTCCAGCAGAAAACGTTTTATTAAAAAACCGTCCAACGTGTCTGAGTGAAGTCTGCTTACGAATAGCAGTTAAGAAACGTCACGCGTCTGTATACGTTTTTCAGTTCCTCCGTTTCTCTCTGAAGCATGTTTTTGTGACAGTAAAATTGGCTCAAAGGGGTGTTTTCGGGGTGATTTTTAAGTATGGGCATACAGGCACAAAACATTTTTAAAAAAGAAACAGGGATGTGCATAATACCTTTGTTTCATTACGTCATAAATATATTAGGCTCTCCTCTGAAAGTGTCGTAGAGGAACGTTATCGACGGCAGGACTTGATGTCAGTTCAGTGCTATGCGCGTAGAGGCGATAAGAGAGTTGATGCGCATGTCTCGGTCGCCCTTAGTGCTCCCACGCTGTTAGGCCTCAGACGTGCAAAATTCCTTCAACCTGGCGGCCACCTCGAGAAACGGTTCGTGGACAAAGACAATTTCAATATCTCATTTCAACTCCATTTGTACGTGAAAATGACCGAAACGGATGTTTTCAGAACAAGCTGCTAAATTTTCTATGCGAAGATCGGAGGGCGACTCGGCCGGGGATTGAACCCATTTCGCCTTGGTGGGAGGCGAGCAGGCTAACCGCTCAGCCCCTGCGGCCACTGTTGTCGGTATTGTTAGGGAAATTGTGTTAGGAATGTCAAGTTTTCTATATAAACAAGTATATTGATATCAGCGCCCACAAATAACTGACTGAGATGGCGGCATTCGAGTGAGCCCACAGCAGTCAAACAGTGGTAGAATGTCATGATATATAGGACCTATCTCAATTCGACCGACAAACATCAATTGCTGGTTAATGGCGATAAGAAGAAAGCGAAGACCCGTGTACAACGATTCGTAATGGCGGTACACATCTTCGAAGTTGGATCTGAACCACTAGTTTATTGCAAATAATGAAGAAAACATTTCAGCTGGAACATTGATATCCTGTACATGTTGTAACGTCTGATTATCTAACACGTGCGATTTACATTTCAACACATTTTAAGTTACCATGCAAATTTATAATACCAGTACACGCACGTTTATGTTGTAAAAAAAATATTATGATTGTCATACGTTTCGCATTTAATATTGTTATATAATAATTTTATTTTCTTAATTCTGCGTAATATTGAAGTACACGCGGCAGCTGAAAGGTTAATTTCCCACATGTGAATTGTTATTATTTTATTTTGTTTTATCAGGTTTCAAGTAATTTGTTAATTGTGTGCAAGTTGGCAACGTTAAGGCGCACCATTTGAATCGTCACGGTATTGGAAAGCACCCTGGGTTAAAACCTATATACTCTGTATTAATTTGAATATTTAACGCTTCCGATGATGACGGAATGTTCCATACTCCATCTTGAATTGCGTGGGTCACAACGGCAGCAGGCCAGTGAGGCCTTAATTCTACGTTAAAAGTATAAATTAAATGTTTTAAGGTTAATTAGACCCAAATAAGTATATTAGAATTTGAGTGATTGGCCAACGGTACACGGCACTACCGTCAGAACAGGGCTACGTGAAAAATAAGTGTGGGAAACTCTACATTCATTTATATAAGGTGTGGTCCCACCTTCATGTACAGTGACCGTTACATGTACTTCAGAGTGTTTAATAAACTTTCAAAGTAAGCAGCATCATTCCCCGACACTTTTCAGTGGTCACAAAGTGCCTGAGATTAAAATAAGTATGTGATTGCTCTACCAACATAAGCTGTGCTAGCCAGGAGCATTTAAAATATGGAATTATACAGGCACGTAATTTATTGTAACCGCCAAGTGTGAGAACCTTAGTCACCTTTATTTTGAACTGAATTAAATCTACTCTGCAAAACTTTTAAGTGTATGCAACATTCAAGATGTTCAGAAAAATTTTTTTTTACTTAATTGGCATATGTAGCAGGCATAATGAGACATATCTTTATAGACATAGACCAGCTGCTGCGTGCATATCCCTTGCATTTTTAACTCTACCAAGGAATGAAACTTTTCAGGCAATTTATTTCTATGATATTTTTCCACATTAAATTATTGGTTCAAAATTGTAAGTCTTTCATTGCTTTAAATGAATACATAGTAGGTTCCTGTGTCTTCCCGTGTGTTTTGCAGTGTTGTATAGCTATGCAGGCGGCTGCACAGAACCTGATTGTGAGCAGGGCTGTCCAGGTAATTGAAATTCTGTTGGTGTGGAATACCAGCAACTTCGACGATAGTTTGCGGTATACAAATTTACTGCCAGTTGGCTCATGTTTGATGTTAATTTGATTGCTATGTATTTCTCCCAGGTCGTTGCACTTTAATTATGCAGTTCTGCCTGTATAAATTATATATGACTAGGAAACCATAGCAGGGTTCGCCCGTTTTTCCCACAGTGTCAAGTTTATTGTGACGTGCGAATTAATCATCCATCTTTAAATTCCCAAATATGCTACAGAGTCATGGAGATTATTGAAATGACGGTACTGATTACTTAAATGAAATAACTTGATGACAGGTGTGGTGTTTGTAGATCTATGTCCCGTTACACATTACCTAGAGAAGCTTCCCATAAATATTTTCTCCAATATTGGCAATAAACCAGTGTTTCAGGCCCAAATTCAAGGGTGAGTGCAGCCCTTAATATTCGCCTTGTACTACAGATCGTACATATGTTTTCGTGATTACCCTACAGCCGAAGTTTTTCGGTCGAATTTAGATACACTCTGTATACACCTCAAATAAAATTTCGCACGACCTGTAATTGTGTTGCTCATGAAGGAATGTTCGCTATGAAAGCATACTCAATTCACGGTGTCTTCACAACTTCCGAATCAAACCCTAGACAAAAAATCACTCCATGTGTGACATGTGGCGTTGTGTCCTACATATGTCAAGTTCCACAAGCGTTAAATAATTCCGTTTACATAAAAATAACTCATTTTCGGTTAAATTGAACTTAAACTTAATTTTATCCATAAATTGTTATATTTTATTTGTAATTGATATAAAGGAAAGCAAAAAGAAAATAACTGCCCTGGCAATGCATAGTAAGAAATAGTTCACATGCCAACTATAATTTAAAACAAAGTGAGTATGAATGCAGCGTGTTGTCCCTTGAGTTTAATTTTATAGTCTCAGTTAAGCTTTAGGGGACCACGCTGGCTGAGCGGTTAGCCTGCTCGCCTCCCACCAAAGCGACCCGGGTTCAATCCCCGGTCGGGTCACTCCGGATTTTCGCATGTGGGAATCGTGCCGGATGATGCCATTGGTCGGCGGATTTTCTCGGGGATCTCCCGTTTCACCCGCCCTTTCGTTCCGGCGCTGCTCCTCAATTACCTACATCGGCTCTCAAGACCTCGATGTTAAGAGCCGTCCAGATCTCTTCACTCACTCAATGACTCAGTTAAGCTTTGTTTGCACGAGGCGGAGGAATGCCTTGAAAGTAGAACCTAAGCAGGGTTATTATAGGAACATTGCAAAGAGGTTTCGGAATCACAGGCGTGTTATTCTGTACATTGTATTGGAAAGGGCCTATTTACAACCCCCTTCCCCTTCCGGTGTTATGCCCGAAGGCTTATCAGGGGACAGTTTATAATGAACTTATGACCTAACTTAAACTAACACCCATGCCTTAACTAGGATTCGAACCTAGGACCTCCCGGGCACCAGACTGTACCACGGGAGGTCGACTATATTCTGTATACTTCATTCACGGTCTCTTCGGCCTTTTTGATTCAAACCTTTGAAAAATCTCTCCGTGTTTGACGTGTTTAGTAATTTCCTAAATACGGCCTGTATCACAAGCGTTTTATACTTGTATTCATAAAAGTTACTTTTATTTTTTTAATGTTATTCATATTTTATCTATAAATTTTAATGCTTAGTTTATAAATAATGTAAATAAAAATCAGGGAGAAAATAGGTATGTTGGTAATTCGCAGTGAGAAATAGTCCTTATACAAAATACTGTTACACTGAGTGCGCACGAATGTGGTGCGTTGTTCCCCTGGTGTAATTCTCCAGGATTGGTTAAGCTCAGTTTGCACGAGGCGGAGGAATATCCTGGAAGTAGAACTATAGCAGGGCTTCAGAAAAGGCTGAAGTAACCGTGAATGGACTATACACGCATAGTGTATTTTCACCCCATACTTTCTCTCGGCCCGTGACCAACCGTGTAACTCAGTAACCCCGGTGGCGGAGAACATTTTTTTTCCGAGGTGTGTATGAAATGATCGCGGCTGTTTGTCAGCTGTCTCCACTGCCTTGACGGCGATCACCTGCCCATGTCAGTGCCTCCAGGTCTCCGGCCTAATGGAATTAAAACTCGTCTGAGCCATTCGCGAGTCGGGGACGGCCTCTTCCTGTTGCGAGAGTCCATTGGCCGCTCACACCTCAGGCCAGATGCTAATTGGAAAAGTTGCGTTCGTGGGTCAACGTGGCCTCCGTGGCGAGATATTTCACGACGACGTACAGGCAAAAAAAAAAAAAAAAAAATTGAATTGCTACAATAATTAATTTCGTATTGGTAGGGTTAGGAAAAATTCGCGGATTCATTTCGGGACAAGATAGACGTCAAACACATATATCGTAAAGTCACCTTTGCAATTGGATCACAGTTTATTAGACCCGCCCTGCAGGCCTCTAAGCCAATAGCAGACTTGCAAAGAAACACCTTGCGAATCCCATAACTGCAAGGTGCGGGGCAGCAGCCAGTGAACACACAGCTGAGGCTCCAGTATGGAGAGTACTGAGGAGTCTAGCCTACAGGTCATTGAACTCGCGAAATTGTCCTGTCCCTACGTATAGGAAATGTTAAACCAACACATGGCACGGAAAACTCAGTCATACATCAATCAGCCTGCAAGCATAGAAATGTTGAGCATAGGCACCATACGAACATGGTACACATTTGAAAACTCTGTTTAATCCCCCACCGCTATGCCGCTGCCCTCAACCGAGTGACAGCTTAAAATTTTTATAAACAAAAAATGTTGCAATTCCGCACGTGCTTACTTAAATGTTAACAAAAGAAAAATACACAGACTTGATTTGCCGCTAGGAAAAAAAAACTATTCAAATTTTGGAAAAGACTTCGTTAGCCCACAGCCAACATTACTATTTATAACAACCGAGAGAGGTGGCGCTGGGGTAATACACTTGGCACGTATTGTGGAGATCCTGGCTTCGATTACCGGTACGGCCATCCTGATTTCAGTTTCCCATTGTTTCCTGAAATAACTCCAGGCGAATACTGGGTTGACCCAATACTACAGGGCCATCCTTTCCCCGTTCCAGCTTCTGTGAGCGATATTTCCCGTTTGTAAAGAATTCGTCACGGACGATAAGTTAAACATCCAAAATATATTACATTATTTAAATTAATCACTTTCATTATTATTGCGTATTCTTCGCTTAGCGTTTGCGATTTAAAACGTGCAGTAAAGGGCAGTGAATTTTTTAAATGGTTAAGTTTGAAAAGCAGTACTAACCAAGAAGCAAAGTTTTTGTAACACACCAACAATTTAGTCATTTTCGCCTTTAAAAGGTACACAATAGAAACAAAGGTGGTAAATGGGAACTACTACGGTCTTGTATGATTTCTGTAAGCATAGATCACTCGAAAAAAAATCCAGAAATTTTTCAAACAAAACTATTTCACTGAAGCTTTACCTACCAGCTCTGAAGATGCATTGATTTTCTGTCGCTCCGCTCTCTCTCTCTCTCTCTCTCTCTCTCTCTCTCTCTCTGATGGACATGTACTTAACTTTTCCACCCACCAAGCCTTTTGAACAAATCTGTATACATGATTTTTCCTTAGTAACTGAATTTTTTTTTTTTTTGCGATCCATATTCTTATATGTAGGTGTGATCATGTAGTGCACCCACTGTCAACGTATTCCGTATTGGCAAGTACCATTGATGCTACTTATATGACTCGACATTTGAACGGAAATTGTATACAAGTTTCGGAAAATAAATTAAGTGGTTGTTGGTATTAATTGCCTAGGAATAGAAGTCATAAAGGGAAGCTACACAGATTTGAAGTTTCGGAATATCCTGGACGAAGCCATTGAAGAAATGTGAAGGTTCGGAGAAATATAACGGGATAAAAGGAAGAAAGATTGGCATGGTGTGGATATCTACGAGGAAGGAATCAAGCAACTCGCCTTGAAATATGTGAATGGGAACTTCTCGATAGAATGATACCTGGATAACTATGATGGTACGGTGTGCGAAAATGTACCCTACACAAGGACAGTAACGGTGACCTATTTCTTTCATCGTTGAACCTAAGAGTATATAATTACCTAACCAATAATATGTCAAAAAGCTGTTCGCCGATCAACGTGTGGTAACTTACTCGCCAACTGCCAGCCCAGCCAATAGGGGATTTTTCGCAGTACGTGGTAGCCAATCGGACACAAGACCCCAGACTCTCACACACCAATCAGCACGTGGGTGCACCCGCATCACTTCTGTATAGTACTTACTGTATTCCGTAGTTATTCTTCTGTTCCCGATGATTTTTATTGTAAGGTAGTACAGTCTACTTATTCTACTAATCTATAAATAGAGACCTGCAAAATTCGCTTTATATTTCGGTAACATGATAAGACTCCACTGCCTTATAAACAAGTAACTACAGTTCGTGATTTCATTGGCCGGTGCACTGTAATCAACGTCACGTATCTGCCCGATCTTCTCAAAAGCGATTGGTCACTCCACACCTATGCACGCCAAACATATTTTTGGCCGACGGCTGAAATTGGTTAAACGCATAATTACTGGAAGTCAGTCTACCCCTAAATAATAACGCGAATTTTGCAGTCTCTATCTATAAATAATGCGATTATACATAGTCTTTGCCATTATCCCCTGAGAAAACAAAACTACATTCACGATACGGGACGAAATGCGCTTGTGCAATGTTCATTAGTCCTTTCCGCCAAATTACAGAGGTCGCTCAACATTCCGGTTTGGCATTTTTCTACAGCTGCATGATTTTTCAACCGATTTTCCTCTGAAGTGTTAATATAATTAGTCGCCTGAATGCAATATTAAAGGACTCACATTTCATTTACCTAGAATTGTGTCAGCTGAAATATTGATAATTGTGTATTTGTGGCTTCGTCACTAGTTTGGGTACGGATTATGTTAAACGAAATTAATATATCAAGCACACAAACCACATGTCGCTGTGATCAGAGGTCGGTGGTTGTCGGGAATTTATATATATATATATATATATATATATATATATATATATATATATATATATATATATATATATATATATACAGGGCATTCATTCCCAAGTCACTGAAAGGATATAAATTGATTGAAAGAAAAAAGCAACTAGGGCTTCAAAAGTGCTCACTTTACCGTGAACGGCCTATAACGTTATTAATTATATTCATTTGTGTATTTCAAATAAATATTTGTATATGTGTATTTCAAATAAATAAACTGAATTTTAGGTTAGAAAACTGATTTGTAAACAAGTGCTTAGAGATGTTTTTATACTTCCTATAACCAGTTCGTAATGATTTTTGATTAAATTAAAAATGGTAAAGGCATTTTATTAAAATAATAGTACTTGTCATTTAAAAATTAAGGTGTAAACAAAAACGTTCATCGGTGTTGACCATGAATGCCCTGTATATATATATATATATATATAATTTTTCTGAAGCTAGTGGTGTGTCATGTCGCATTGGCCATAGTCGGCAAACCATTTGGGACTTGTGGGTTGTGGGATTGCAGCCAGGGTTAGCCCTCCTTCCAGCGGGCGAATAAATAATATATCAATTTCAATCCGGGAGATTTACACTATCATTGAACCTTCCCATTTTTACTGCGTCATTACAGATTATCGTTATTATTATGGGAAAATTTCGCGAATTCGAAAAACTTACCTTCAAACATTCACATATTTCATTCTCTTGCAAACAGACGACACTTCATTAGATGCACTCTGAAAGACCCTGAGGCAATGGCAAACTGGATCAGTATAAACCTTAAACTGGACAATAGCAAATGTAAAATTTTAACCCGAAAATAAGCCTATCCTACTGTAAGGATTCAAAATTTAACAATCTTTGAACAAAATTATAATAAAAACAATACAAGAGGATCAAGCAATAGCTCTGCAACAAACACGCAGAGATAAAAGTGTATTATTTCTAGACTGGAAACTCTTCTTTGAAGCAGAAAAAAATTACAAAAAAATGCATACAAAGTAAAAACATTTATTTGAAATACACAAGTAAATATAATTAATAACGTTATAGGCAGTTCACGGTAAAGTGAGCACTTTTGAAGCCCTAGTTGCTTTTTTCTTTCAATCAATTTATATCCTTCCACCATTTGTCAATGTAAATCCTGCCATATCAGTAATAAACACGGTGTATATATTCACCACATCCAAAACGAAAAGTCTGAAATGTATTTATTGGTTATTGTGTCTGATGAAACAGCTTCAAAAAGTGCTCACTTTAGCGTAAACGGCCTATAATAATATGAATCGTACAATCATTTAATTTTAAATAGGTCCGTCAGAATAAGACGTGTGATTGTACATTCCAGGAGAAACGACTTGAAGTGCAGTACCGATAGACTAAAGATAAGGTAGACGGCTTTTCTTCTTTTGCTCATGTACCGAACATTGACCTACCTCAATCATACACAACTGTCAAAGTCACATGGTCAACAGTGATGAACGTGTTTCTTTATATCATTATTTGTAAATGACGAGCACTATTACATTAATAAGTTTTTTTTTTTTTATCAATTTCAATTTAGTCAAACTGTATTACAAATTGGTTAGAGGAAGTATGCACGCATCTCAAAGCATTAGTTTACAAATCAGTTTTCTAACCTAAAATCCAAACCACGCTATTTTCGCTGAGCAGTTCGATGTTGGGACACGGAGACTGGTCGTGCGCAGCCAGCGAGATCGGTGTATCTTATCTTTAGTCTATGGCAGCACCGCGGCATATTGGGGAACAGCGCGGTGACGGAACAAGAACGGAAGGGCCGCCGCTGACGAAGAGTTCGTGGGTTCGCAGGAGCCACCATTCTCCGCGGAGGCGCACGCGAGGTGTGCCAACCTCCTGGGATGCGTGTCGTGGGAAGCGTGTGCGGGTGCGCCCGCTTCTCCATACCTGCGGGAAAAACATAGACTAAAGACGAGGTAGACCGCTTATTCGTCTTCTGCGCATGTACCCGACATTCACCCACCCCAGTCCTACACAGCCGTCAAAGTCACATGGTCAACAGTGATGAACGTTTTTGTTTACACCTTAATTTTCAAATGACAAGTACTATTATTTTAATAAAATGCCTTTACCATTTTTAATTAAATCAAAAATCATTACAATCTGGTTATAGGAAGTATAAAAACATATCTAAGCACTTGTTTACAAATCAGTTTTCTAACCTAAAATCCGAACCACGCCGTTTACGCTAGATGTGTTGGCAAAAAACCAGTTCAATGTTGGGACACCGTGATTGGTTGTGCGCAGCCAGCGACATCTTTAGTCTATGGGGAAAAAAAAAACCCAACTCTCGTTGGCTGCGCTCTAAAAAAAAATCCATAGATAGTTTTCTTTACGGCTAAGAAACCCATTTATTTGAGCCCGTTTGGTTTACAACACCATGTAGCTTTAGGTCAGAGACAAAGGCCGCTGTTACACGGGATGCAGAACTAATTCACTAAAACAAGTTCAGCTATTGGAGAGGTTACATTACTTTCGGACGAGTTCCGATCACAGTTGTTTCTCGTTTAAAGTGAACAGTTTTCATAAGTAGTTTCGAACGACTTCTCTTATCTGCTGCTCTCCTATTGGCTGCTTCGAAGTAAAGAAGCAGTGTAAAAAATATTGCTGTATTTGGCGGCAATTCCTGCACTTGTTGAATTAACTGAAGTTTAAGGTCGAATGTACTAATACCCACCCATTGTGCTAATAAAGTAAAAGTGTAGGTTTCGTAACAATTAAAAAGATCAATAGTGATAAATGTTGGACGGTATTATAATTAAATATCATTTATTTTAAGTTCCTTTTTTTTTTGTTAGAATTTCTATAGATTTCATTCTGCTTTGGGTGAGTAACAGCGGAATAATGTTCTGTTTTCAGACTTGTTCAGACATTGCTACCGAATGGGTTTAACAGCACTCGTGTAACCACGGCCAAAGTCACGGAAACACGGGTTTCCTGTTAATAAATGTTTTATTTGTACGTTTTTGTTTTACGGTAATATTAGCTCCATTCGTAGCCAAGACATAAACATAATTTGAACTGATTTTGTTCGCAGTAAAGGAATATCACTTCGTACCAACGTTAAGAGTTTAAATATTTTCTACCGCACAATATAGTTTTCAGTACGTGTCTGTCATCCCGACGTACACATTCATAAACCAATATATTCCACAGTTACGAAACTGCAGCAGAGCAAATTATCAGTCCTCCTGCAGACGTTTAACGTCATTCCGAAGTGCACTGCAGTGATTCTCCAAGTCACTAACCCCAGTTCTTCCCAAGAGGTGGCATCGTATTCTGGCCCGTGTCACTACTTCACGTAACTTACGTACCAAAAGTAATTTAAGCGCGAACAGACGAAGTGCTCGTGTGAATACCCTGCCCCCCCCCCCCATAGCTCCAGGATAGAGCGGCCGACATGTAGTCGGGAGGGTCGTGGTTTCGCGCCCCAGTGCCACCGATGTAGCAGGTTTTCAGTTCGCTTGTCGCACTGCGAATTTTGTCAGCGAGTCGATCTCACTAGGGCTTCGCCAACGTCAAATATCACAACAACGGGGAAGGGGGGGGGGGGAATAATACATATGTTGCAGGGCGCTAGGCTAATAAACCAAGGCTTGCGGGTTCGTGTCCTGGAGCCACCTCAGTTTTATTTTCTTTTAGCAAATGGAATTTTGAAAGATTTGTTACTTCTTCCATATTTACAAATTACGCTTGTCTTTACGGAGCACTACATTTTCTTACAGCGCGGCTGACGGCATTACCACAGAAATATTTGTTGAACTACTGTAACGGCAATACAAGGTACTCATAGTCATTACTGTATAGATCAAACAAAAATTATGCTCGTGGCAAGCCTACTTTGCAGTGGTTCATTTTTAAACCAAATTTTTCTTTGCGGCAACTAATCACGTGTTACAGCAATAAAACGTTTTTACAGTGTGTGCTCCGCTGCCCGTCCAGTTCTCATGTCCATGATCGAAAACGTGTTGCACATAAAAAGCATATTCACGGCCAGTGCTATACACAGCAAGGAATTAATGCCCGGGGTACGAGCGTCTTCCTTATTTGCGAGAAGTACATTCTCCTCTCGCCGACATCAACGAGCACGCAGCGTCGTCGTTCACTGGATGCTAGCAACAGCTCGAATGCACTGAGCGAATTAAATCAACCCTGTTCACGGTAATGCGAGCACTTAAAAAAAAAAAAAAAAAAAAAAAAAATCACTGCCCATGACTAGAGAAAATATTGTGCAGTAATTTAGCAAACCAGCTAGGCTCCGCAGTCCTGTGGGCGTTCGGAAATTAGTTGTTAGCTCGTTGACAGTTGCTCGAGTGTAAACCCCGGGCCGGGTAACACAGGATTAGTTGCTCGAGTGTAAACCCCCGGGCCGGGTAACACAGGATCAGTTGCTCGAGTGTAAACCCCGGGCCGTGTAACACAGGATCAGTTGCTCGAGTGTAAACCCCCGGGCCGGGTAACACAGGATCAGTTGCTCGAGCGTAAACCCCGGGCCGGGTAACACAGGATCAGTTGCTCGAGCGTAAACCCCGGGCCGGTAACACAGGATCAGTTGCTCGAGTGTAAACCCCGGGCCGGGTAACACAGGATCAGTTGCTCGAGTGTAAACCCCGGGCCGGGTAACACAGGATCAGTTGCTCGAGTGTAAACCCCGGGCCGGGTAACACAGGATCAGTTGCTCGAGTGTAAACCCCGGGCCGTGTAACACAGGATCAGTTGCTCGAGTGTAAACCCCGGGCCGGGTAACACAGGATCAGTTGCTCGAGTGTAAACCCCGGGCCGGGTAACACAGGATCAGTTGCTCGAGTGTAAACCCCGGGCCGGGTAACACAGGATCAGTTGCTCGAGTGTAAACCCCGGGCCGTGTAACACAGGATCAGTTGTTCGAGTGTAGACCCCGGGCCGGGCAACACAGGATCAGTTGCTCGAGTGTAGACCCCGGGCCGGGTAACACAGGATCAGTTGCTCGAGTGTAAACCCCGGGCCGGGTAACACAGGATCAGTTGCTCGAGTGTAAACCCCGGGCTGTGTAACACAGGATCAGTTGCTCGAGTGTAGACCCCGGGCCGGGTAACACAGGATCAGTTGTTCGAGTGTAGACCCCGGGCCGGGTAACACAGGATCAGTTGCTCGAGTGTAAACCCCGGGCCGGGTAACACAGGATCAGTTGCTCGAGTGTAAACCCCGGGCCGGGCAACACAGGATCAGTTGCTCGAGTGTAAACCCCGGGCTGTGTAACACAGGATCAGTTGCTCGAGTGTAGACCCCGGGCCGGGAAACACAGGATCAGTTGCTCGAGTGTAAACCCCGGGCCGGGTAACACAGGATCAGTTGCTCGAGTGTAAACCCCGGGCCGGGCAACACAGGATCAGTTGCTCGAGTGTAGACCCCGGGCTGTGTAACACAGGATCAGTTGCTCGAGTGTAAACCCCAGGCCGGGTAACACAGGATCAGTTGCTCGAGTGTAGACCCCGGGCCGGGTAACACAGGATCAGTTTCTTGGTATACTTGCGATTTCTTACACCGTTGGAAATCTTCCGGTGCTGCTCCATTCCCGCCTAGTTTCAACCTCATCGGCTCTCAAAACCTCGATGTTATTATCAGCCCAAATATCTCCACTCCACAACTATAGGCGATTTACGGTAAAGTGAGCACTTTTGAAAGCCCTCTAATTTGGAATAATAGTCAATAAATATATTATATTTTAGCCTTAGACATAAACTTCCAAATGCGGTGGAATATACACACTGTGTTTATTAATTAAATGGAAATATTTATTTTAAAAGATGGTCAAAGGATAAAAAATTGCTGAAATAAAAATGTAACTAGGGCCTCAAAAGTGCTCATTTTACCGTGAACAGCCTATAGGCCTATACACTGGGTGGCATGCAAGCTCTCATGTTAAGTTGGCGACGAATCACTAACAAATGGTTCTGTCACTTGGGTGTGTATTGTGTAGTGGATATATCTAGGTGGCTTTTAATATCGAGGACTTGGAGAGCCGATAAGGGTGAAACGAGGCGAGTAAGGAGCAGCGCGAGAATGAAAGGGCTAGGGTAAAGAGAAATCTCCGAGAAAACCCGGCGACTATTGTCCGATTCTCACATGCCAAAATCGTCGGGAACCGAACCCGTTTCGCCCAGGTGGGAGGCGAGTAATCTGACCACTACACCACCGCGGCACCGTTTTTGGTAGACAAAGTGTTCGTGGCGCCTTCGTGCGGCGCTACCTTGCATTTGCTCCTTTACCCATTTCCCATCCTGTCACACGGTATACGGGCACGCTTGACCCGCCTAGAAAATATAAAGTCATTCCCTTAAGTCTCGGAGCTATAGTTGGCACTGGGAAAATTGTACACCAATTCAATGTATTGCACGTAGAGGCGACGGGGGTGTTTCATGCGCGTGCCAGTGCCGACCTTATCGCTTCCTTTGTTTTTGGGGCCCCCCCGATGCTGTTTCCTCGTCGGCATATGAGATATTAGGCATATTTCTTATCGTCCATGCGTGCTCCGAGAATAATAAAGGCAGTAAATGTATAACAATGTAAGAAGGTGTTCTGATTTATGTTGATAAACCCTCTGAAAAACAACTTGTATCGAAAATAGGCTATCATGTAACATTTTCCTTAAGGGCACTGTAAATGTTTGGGTAAAAAACAAGTGATGGAAATCTTTCGGCTATTTTGAAGTATTGTCTGAATACGAAAGCCATTTTAGGCGGCCGCCTGGGTAGGCCGCCGAACGATGTGCGCATCTCCAGCAGAAAACGTTTTATTAAAAAACAATCCAACGTGTCTGAGTGAAGTCTGCTTACGAATAGCAGTTAAGAAACGTCACGTGTCTGTATACGTTTTTTAGTTCCTCCGTTTCTCTCTGAAGCATGTTTTTGTGACAGTAAAATTGGCTCAAAGGGGTGTTTTCGGGGTGATTTTTAAGTATGGGCATACAGGCACAAAACATTTAAAAAAAATAAACAGGGATGTGCATAAAACCTTTGGTTCATTACGTCATAAAATATTAGGCTCTCCTCTGAAAGTGTCGTAGAGGAACGTTATCGACGGCAGGACTTAATGTCAGTTCAGTGCTTTGCGCGTAGAGGCGATGAAGGAGTTGATGCGCATGTCTCGGTCGCCCCTAGTGCTCCCACGCTCTTAGGCCTCAGACGTGCAAAATTCCTTCAACCTGGCGGCCACCTCGAGAAACGGTTCGTGGACAAAGACAATTTCAATATCTCATTTCAACTCCATTTGTACGGGAAAAGTGCCAAAACGGATGTTTTTAGAACCAGTTATAACTGCTAGATTTTCTATGCAGAATCTTCAGAGTTGCCTTTAAACACGCATCAAACTAGTATCTTTATAAAACGTGACCTACCACTTAGAGCGTCCTGGGCGTAGGGGCGATAAAGTAACTGGTTAGCGAGCAAGAGTCGGCCTTACAGCCCACGCGTTTCGACGCCTCGAACGAGAAAAAAGTAGTTCCGAGCAGAAGTAAAACAGGTCGTTCGAGCGTTGTACTTCATGATGTCGCTTCTGTATGGTCAGGTATCCTATGGCACCGGCCTGCAACCGTCGCACTGCAACATGCATGCAAGCCCATAAGATATTCCCACCCCTCTCCTGACAACATCAGGTGAATATTACAACATTTTTCGCGCGAGAATACCGAGATAAAGTAATTTTCCACGCCACAAGCAAAGCGTCGTTGTCTGCACATTTTGCACTGGTTTTCTCTAAGACACTGCCACGCAGAGGAAAAAGAGACTAAGAACTGTTGAGTGTGGTCTCATAGGAAAGGGCTGGAAGATTCCATGGGTTGAACGACCAGCATACTTGAGCAAAGGTTGTTCGCGATAAAGTGAGCACTTTTGAAATCAATCCCAGAAAAAAGTCACTGCCCATACCTGCATATATTTTAACGGGCGCCCTGAGTGAAATGCGCCCAGTAAAGTTGGTAACGATGTATGGGAAGTACTTAAGTATATTAACGTCGCATAAAAAGTTTTAGGTAATTATTTCTGGTAATTTCAATTATATCTTTCGCTTTCTGTTATTTTTATTCCACCAAAGTGTAAAAATTAGCAGATTTGTAAAATATTTAGTTTTCTAATCCTTTCACAGTTTCGCTTGGCCGACGCGTGAATAAAGTGATGAGGCACATGACAATGTTAATCTTACATAAGGCGGAATACTACACAACGTGCATACAAATAGATCCTAAGCAGGGATGTATAAAGTGTTAATTTTACCGTGAACAGCTTATATCAAGATGGTTGTTCGTTGGCCTCTGCACCAGCGAATAGCTAGTTTTGTCTCAGATGTCATTGTATCATTATTTCATTGTAGGTTTGATACTGACTCAGATAAGACATAGGAATATCGCTTACAAGTTGAAAAATAAATTACATTGCAGACACATATATGTATTTATTGTAATCGGAAACGATAATATAGAGATTTCGTTTTAGCAGATAGTTCGCGAAATATTCTCATCTTTGTTTCGTACCAGCGTTGCATATGTGTAATGAAATTGTGAAATTGAAATAGGCCCCTTTGTTTTGCACGGCCTTGCTAAAAGAGTTCTTTAGGACGTGTTTAATAAGCTGTATTCCATTTGCATAAATTACTGAAGTACATGCGGATTTGAAGTTTAGCTTTTCTTGAAGTGAATTATTGAAACATTTCGGTTCCCACTTTTAAGAGAAAAAAATGTGCATGAGTGTGAGAGGGAATTGGGGTAGGAGTTGTATGAACTTCGTCCTCAGAAAATACTACTTTTTGAAGTCACAAAGTGTTTTTGTAGGTGTTCAGCTTACCAAATATTTGATGATGAACACAAAATTATTTAGCTGTCAGCACCAAACTCTTGTGGCAACTATAAAGTAACGTTGTACTGACCAAAAAAAAAAATCTCAGAAGGATGACAACGCTAAAAAATATTCTGAGCGCGTAGTTACAGATACAGAGGGCCAAAAAGATAAGACTTCCTGATTGAAGTCAGCTTTTGACGAACTGATATCAGATCTAAGTTATCTGAGTCATACCGGAGTGTTGGCCACAAAGGTGCGGTCTCGACTCCATATGAGCGTGGAGTAGGGACCCGAGAAATTCGCGAGTTCAATGACCTGTAGGTTAGACTTCACAGGCTTATATACTCTCATGCGGATATCAACTGTTTATTGGTTGATTGTTGTGGTAGTGAATGACGGTGGCTGGGCGCATATTTTATTGCATGTGTGTTATTGCCTCATTTATCTCCAGGAGGTATCAAACAATACGTCGACCAATTATAAAAGTAACATGAACGTACACGTATATGGATTCCAACTCTTGCCTAGAAATGAACCCGCGAAATTCTCGGGTCTCTAGCGTGGAGTGACCAAACACAGCCGAATATAACCCTTAAGCTTGGTTCGCAATTGAAAGCATAACAGTTACCACAGAATAGGTCGTGCGCCCAAGAACTGACCTCCATTTTTTCGAATCTGTTTATTCACAACTACACATAACAGGTCATGTATGTGCATGAGAGTTTCTGACATAGTGCACAAAATAAACATAAATTGTCATATTATTTTATTTCTTGTACAAGCACATGGTGTAGGATATGTTTCCAAATATGTTGTGTTGGCAACATGCATGCGCGCCATCCGGCTGGTGTGCCCGAGAGATATTGGGGCTATGTAAATGGTGCTGCAGTGCTGCCAATCGCTTTTCGTCACCAGACCAGTTGCGTGGAGGATTTTGTCTAGTTCTGTCAGTAGTGCTGTTTTATTTCGTGGAGTGAGAAGGAAACATGAAAGATGCACAGGCTATCATTTTATCCATCTATTCAAAGACACTATTTACCTATATGCAGCTTACAATACTATGATATCCGTCTGTAACGAGTATATTGTCAACACTGCTACAAGTTGTTCATTACTCCTACCGTTTCTCATCCGGGACGACATACTTGTTTGTCGGACCGGCAAAATTTATGTCGTTTACGGTATATTCTTATATTCTTGCCAGCCGCGCCGATTTTTTTTTTTTTTTTTTTTTTTTTTTTTCGTACAACACGAGCCGGACGCATAAAATTGATATTACGGGTTTTCAAGAGTCAAAAATTATTTTTTACATTTCTAGCATATCAAATATTTTTTAAGTAGTTATATACAATAATACTTTAGAAAGTAAATTACTCTAACAGTAACAATTTTTAATGTTTATTTTCGAACTAACCTCAAAATAGTGTTCAAATGAATATTGAATACTATTCTACAAAAAAAAATATTTCTTACTAGTCATCAGCGAACTTTTCTTTCGTGTCTTTATTATTTTCAAATATTGACTTTGAAATAAATTAAATATTATAGTTTACAGACACATATCAAATGGACGTTTCACGTAACCAAACAATAATGCACTTAAGTGTTAACGGTCTGTAGGGCTTAATGTCTCGTCGACAGCGAGTTCATTAGAAACGGAGTAAGTTGCTCAGAGAGGCAGTAACGGGGAAATGCCCATCCCAGCATCCACGTGGAGTGATTTCTGGAAATAACGAAAAACCGAAATCAAGGATCGCCGGACCGGGATTCTAACCCAGCTTTTCCCAAATGCGAGTTCAATGTCATACCACTGCGCCCCCTCGCTTGGTTTTCGGGCTTACGAAAGTATAAAAGTTTATGCTGTAGAGATAGGAAAATTACGCGAATTCATTTCGGGACAAGATAGACGTCAAACACATGTACACTGAAGTCACCATCGCAATTGGATCACAGTTTATTAGACCCACCCTGCACGCTTGTGAGCCAATAGGATACTTGCAAGGAAACACCTTGCGAATCCCATAACTGCCAGGTGCGGGGCAACAGTCAATGAACACATAGCTGAGGCTGAGTCTCCAGTATGCAGAGGAATGAGGAGTCTAGCCTACAGGTCATTGAACTCGCGAAATTTTCCTAACCCTAGCTATATGATTAATTTAGGAGAAAAAAAACTGACCCTGCGACCAGACTGTAAACGTTGCCCCGAGCTTACGGACTCGATCACCGAACTAACCAGAAAAATAACAGTAAAATAACACGGATAATATTTTTACTTATTTCGCTTACTTTTAGTAAGCCTACTCTTCAGCGACAATAATCATATCGGGGACTTCGAAAAACAATACCTAATTACTTCAGCATATAAATATTTGTCGGAAAGAGGAGGGGGTGGTAATTGATGTATTTCACGTACCCCAAACGTTAATCGCACGAAATCTCGGGATAAATAAAAATTCATTTTTTTTTTTTTTTAATCTTGTCGTTTACGAATTTAATTTTTCCGTCCGAGACTACAAACGAACACGAGAATTCTCGTACCAAATTCTCCCGGACATCCACTGCTGTGACTTAATGTCCAGAACCAGATAGTTAGCCGTTTTAGCATCGTTGTGAAACAACGGGGAGTGTTTGCTGGTTTTACACGCTTGACACGCATCGTAACTCTGAAAAAAATAAATAAAATAAAAGAGAAAACACTGCTTTCCGAAATAAATTAAAAAATGGTTATGGTCCAGCTGAAACACGAGCTACACAAATGGATGTAAATAAATATATATATTGATGCTGTGTGGAATACAGAACAGGAGTGATCAAAACGGCAGAAAGTACCCACCATGCAATCGGAAGAAAAAAAATCACTGAATTTAATGTTTTCCTACAAAAAACAATTAAACACACGTTTCTCTTTTTTAGCACCCTCTTAATTATTTAAAAAAAAGGCATTGTAAACACGTTTCAAATATCAATTTGCATTATGCAAGTTATCGATTCTTTGCAGACAGATTCTTTGTAAATTTTTTCTAAATATTCATTTTGTTTCCTTCGAACTATTTTTCCTGTTCAGCAATACTCTCATATTCATACCGAATTCTTTGGCCATATTTGTCCTATGTACAACGAACCTGAAAGTATATTTTTCTTCGATGTATGAATTTCCACTTGTCAACTATAGTTAACTATACATTTGAATTAATTAACATTCAGGTGCACGAATAAATGCTTTCACACGTAAAAATTTTTAAGTTTTCTTTCGTGCCTTGCGCTATTAATGCAGGATACATAACAATGACTGCTTACATTTTAGCAGTCAGGTTATAAGAATTTTAATCCAAAAGTAACACTCGCTATTTTCTGGTTTGTCTTTATAGATTTTAAATGTATTATCGTTTCAATATCTTTTAGAAGTTTTTCGTAAGAAACAGAAAAATTAATAATTTAAAAATACGCTGGTGTTCAAAGTTATGAGTATGATGTTGGTGCCTCATATTGCACAACATTCCAATGTCGTTGTTAAATAAGCATTTTTTTTTTTTTCATGAAATATTTGCACTTGACATCCCGGAATGTGACAAGTGCTATACAGCCAAGCGAAACTGGAACGTTTGAGATATTCAGGAAAATATATTTCCTCTACAGTTTCTTCATATTGCAGAAAACTCCAGTGCCAAGGCTGCACAAACCGAAACTAAATTATGAGACATTTCTATGCCTACAATAAATGTAATTACGACAACGGAACTGTGATGGAAAAATTACGTCTATATTGGTATCGCATACTAAGTCAAAGGGTCACAAAACCCGTCGAGAGGTTTCGTGGTGAGAGATACATATTTCCGTTTCTATTTACATCGTACTAAAAATGACATTTTACTTCTGAACAAAATTTTATTAGAGTGTCTCTTACAATGTTTACAAATAAAGCAGCGTTTCCGAGAACGTCGAGAAAATCCTCTCTTCGCTCGTATTTTTCTCATAACTGGGGGGAATGAGCTTTTCTGCAGTCGGCACGTTGAGTGAAAAGTTCTGTCGGACTACTTCAAAAAGCATTATTCCTTTTCCACTGTTAAATAAGAGTACAATATGTCTAGGATTTTCAAAACATGAATTCATATCAACGAAACTTTAATATGGACGAAGAACCCGCCATTTTCTGTGTATCGCTCGTTCTCTGAGAGGTGCGAACCTTATCTCGACAACTAGCGGTATTTCACTATTCCTGCTGGCGTACAAGCCATTATGAGAGCTTTAAAGGTCGCATGGTGCACGAGTCAGTATACCTACCAGCTGGTATGCAAACAGGCATCGAAGATTCGTGTTACACGGCAGTAGACGGCGAGCGTAGATTATAATATGGTTCAAACTAAATTTTAACCCGACTTGTTTGAACGGGTAGTAAGTGGATTTTATATTGTACAAACTAAGTATCTCGTCATATTGCTTCAAAACTAAGCCCATTCCTGAGTTTTTCACATTTTTTTTAACGAACCTTTGAAAAATCACTCCATGTATGACGTGTTAGGTTGTTTCCTAAATGCCTTATGTATCACAACAATTGTTTTGTACTTGTGTTAACATAAATGTACCTTATTTTTGGTTAAACTGAATTTTTACTTGCATTTATTTATAAATTACAATAGTCTATTTATAATTACTATGAATAATAACAGGGAGAAAAATGTATATGTTGGTAATGTCGGTGTAATTTCTTAGACAAAGTTAAGCTTCGTTTTTATGAGGCGGAGGAATATCTTGAAAGTAGAACTTTAGCATAGCTTGATAAAAGTTGTAAGTAACCGTGAATGGTCTATATTAGCAATAAAGACAGAACACGTAGTGGTATGATTTCGACATACCAAAATAATAACGTGCAAGCACCAAAGTATTTCTCCAAGTATTTGCATACCAGTAATATAATGATTTGTTAACTTTCAGCTATCATAACGTGTGCAGAAGTAAAGGGATTATGATGAACGAGTTTTGAGCACACGCCATAAATCACTTCCCCATACTTAGGCTAATTTCGCCACTGCAATATCACCGGTGAATAAATTACGTGAGTTTAAATATGTGTATCATATATATATATATATATATATATATTCATTAAAAAAAGTCGTATTGAAAGTTATATCGTGGATAGTATTTTGGATCTTGAATACACATTCATGCAATATTTAAAATATGTTCTACCCAATATTACCCTATTTTTAATCCTAACAGATAGGGATAGCAAAATTCCGCGAGTTCAATGACCTGTAGGCTAGACTCCTCGGTCCTCTGCATACTGGAGCCTCAACTGTGTGTTCATTGACTGTTACCCCACACCTGGCAGTTATGGTATTCGCAAGGTGTTTCCTTGCAAGTCTGCTATTGGCTCAGAGGCGTGCAGGGCCAGTCTAATAAACTGTGATCCAATTGTGAAGGTGACTTCATTGTATATGTGTTTGCCGTCTATCTTGTCTCAAAATGAATTCGAGAAATGTTCCTATCCCTACTAATAGATTTGTAACATATTTACGTATGACCATCGAGGAAATGCTGTGAAACTGCAACGTGATTGGTCAAGTAAGAAAGCTGATATGTAGAGACCTGTAGAGTTCGCGTTATTATTTCAAGATAGACTAGACGTCAAACACTTGTGCTTTTGTATTGCGTTTGGCATTGGACTACAGTTTGTTCTGACACTCTCTGGGCATATTCGGACCAGTAGCAAGCGACTAAGAACAGGATGGCCCAATCACGTAAAAACCAAGTCAAAATAAAATACGTTCCCTCACTACTGCAGAAGCCAATAATCAGATGGAATCGACTAGAATATGTGCAGGACGGTGATTTATAGTCAGCTGCCAGAAAATAACGCGAATTTTGCAGGTCTCTACTGGTATGGAACCCGCGACAGAAAATAGGGCGAACTTGGCACTAAATACTCCCAGGCTGAGCGGGAAAAAAATGTATGATAACTGCAGTACCACTTGTATAGTAATTTTTGTCCCAGGATTTATACATGTTATTCGGAATCTGATCCGGTAAAATATGGTAATAAGCGGCTTGTCGCAAAGTATTACTTATCATAAGCAAGGACCTTTCTTGTGACCAGGGTGTCGGCAAGTTTGTTATTTTGCAGTGAAGTACTCAAGGAAATACTGCTTAAATGGTAATAGATCTTACTTAGACGATAAGGAACGTTGACTGTGTAGCGCGCGCTTAAAGGTTTAGTGCCGTCTCCGGTACATTCCAATAACAACGATAAAATGTTTAGAAGTTACTACGGCCAAGTGAAATAAATCTTAAAATGAAAGGAATGCCCCCTTTAAAATTATGTGGAATTTTCTCGGCATTTTTAGACTTCGGAATTCGTTCAGAAAAATGAAATAATCATTAAAAAACTACCGTTCAGTTTTCTGAATATATGATAGAGAAACGCGCCGAGAAAAATATGTATTATAGAATAGTATACACCTATTTGGGAGCTTAGATTGAAAACAAAGCTAGAACGTTATTAATAATTACCTGATACTATTTCACAAGAAAAATAATTTTATGATATAACAATTTTTTTAAATATAATAGTATACAGTAGTTTTATTAATTTATATGTGTAAATTTTAATGCATTGTTAAAATTATTATGCTTGTATTTTGATAATGAATGAAAGAAATACCGAAGTAGGCGGTCCGTGCTAGATTGGCAGTCTACACTTACTGGTCCGTAGTACAGTGAAGTTTGAGAACCACCGATACAGAGTACATCTTCACTCACAAGAGTACCGCGTGTGAACAACAATACAATATTTGTTTCTTTACAAAGAGTCAACAGATAAGGGACAACGTTGTGCCAGTCATCGTGTATGGGGATGCGAACCATTCCGAAAGTCGCCGAGATTTTCCTGCCAGGGGAGTGGAAAGGATTGCATCGGTTTTTTAGTTTCCTGAGTATACTGGTAACAGCTTCCAACATAAGAAATGTACCGTGAAAGGACGTTGAAGTTGATTGTGATTCACCAAGAATAGTCAAATGGCCTCTAAGAAGGCACTTGTTACTCTAAGTCTACTTCCGGTCTGTTATTGTCTTACTGAAATAGTCGTAAGAAACGTCTTGCATAATAAAGAAAGCCCCGTCTTCTTTCTACTAGTCTTTCACCAGCCACTAATAATGAGAGTATGGTTCCCACCTATCTATCTCCTGTTGCTTTTTCTATTCATGCATGTAAGAATGCTCAATTCTTTCCGGTATGGTGAGTTTTTATGGTGGCTATTCCGGTTTTTCCCTCGTGTTTCTTTGTTAACTATAGACAGAGACTTTGAAAATTCGGGAGTTCACCGACCACCAAGTTCGACTCCACGGTCTTATATGCAATAGTGCATTCATCAGTTGCCCATTGGTTGCTTGCTGCCACAATGGAGGACAATGATTGGGCGTGTATTCGGTTGTATGTTTCTCATTGGCCCAAGGTTCATCAGGAGGTGTCAAATAACGTGTGGACCAATGGCAAAGGGTGTACAAAAGTAAGAGTTTTCCATTTATAGCTTGTCCCAATATTGATACGTTAGTTTTTCAGGTCTCTAACTATAGGTAGGGATAGCAAAATTCCGCGAGTTCAATGACCTGTAGGCTAGACTCCTCAGTCCTCTGCATACTGGAGCCTCAACTGTGTGTTCATTGGCTGTTGCCCCACACCTGGCAGTTATGCTATTCGCAAGCAGTTTCCTTGCAAGTCTGCTATTGGCTCACAAGCGTGCAGGACGGGTCTAATAAACTGTGATCCAATTGCGAAGGTGACTTCAGTGTACATGTGTTTGACGTCTATCTTGTCCCGAAATGAATTCGCGAAATTTTCCTATCCCTAACTATAGGTTAACTATATGTACACTCAGTATTGTAGTCATGGTCGAGATGCATGCCACCTTGCACAATATCCTTCTCCTGTAAATGTATTGGGCTCAGCTCTGAGATACACTTAGGTCCCGTCCTGTCACTACCTCGGACGCTCACTTCACTTAGAATTTGGGAAGGATAGGGGAAAAAAATCACCTTGCAGGATCAGGGACTTTACCGTACTAAGGACTTCATCCACATACCGGGACACAAATATACTGAGTCACACGAACAGACTGATTGTAAACACCAGCAAAACCAATGCGTAAGGGTGATGGTTTATCGCGTTCAAAGTTGGCTGTTTGCTAGGATTCAACGTACTGTAAACATGTCAGACTGTTTTCTCTCCTTATTGGCTGTCATGCATGTTTGAAGCTACTACCCAATTTAATGGGCGAATGAGAATTCTGATACTATAAGGCAGAACGTTCGTGGTTGGTCTGCAAACAGCTTAGCTGAGTCAAAAACTGGTTCATCCAACCATGAACGGCCAAACTAGCTTGAGTCTAATAGAATATATGTTGGCTCAAAAAATTTTCGTGATTTTCCATCATCTCTACCAATGAGGTATAATCTAATTGCAATATCTTCTCACTTTTTTTAAAAATCAACCCTTTGGAAATTCATCTCATGTATGGCGTGGTTGGTTGCTTCTAAATATGACATGTACCACAAGCATTCTGTGCATTTGTTAACATAAACGTATCATATTTTTGGTCAAATTTAACGTTAACTTACGTTTAAGTTTTTTTTTATTTTATCATTGGGAGCTCTCGTTTGTGGGTATAATGCAGCCCGAAGATAGTTTCCCAGGGACATCGGCTACGATGCTGAAACTTAATAGAAGTAATCTTTGGCAATCCTTGCGTTCACGTCGCGTGCCTATAAATATTATATATATATATATATATACACATGTATATATAGTTATATTGTAAAGCTTTTTCCGGCGGAGAATTAAGGTCGACCTCGCTCAGAATAGAGTTCACAATTTTGTCACGTGTTTGACGACAGTTTATCTCAGTTAGTGTCACGTGTATCTTATGAAGACTGGTCTCCAGTTCAGATTACTCTAATTCACGCACCTACAAAGCCCTGCGACCTTATATACGTGTTCGAAGTGTCGGGTGAGAGAGCGTAACGTGCGGAGCAGAAAGACAAAAAGAGGGAAATCCCCCCAATTCGCCCGGAAAAGGAGGGGGGGTGGGGGAGAGATACATCGGAAAACGATAAATACCAAGTCTGCGCTCTCGCCATAAATTTGCGCGCCTTCTATATTACTGAAATTTATTATAAAAGCTTTCCCGATTTCGTTAAATTTACCGGAAACAATTGGATTCGGTTTGCTGGCTCCGAACTCCAGATCTCGGAGATTCAAGATCCGCGCCCTGCCAGGAACTGCAACAAAGCTTCCAGTTCGAGCGCTCTCCGATTCTCGTACACCAAGAGTTGTTCGAACGTGCTAACGAGTCTTTGAGAGTTAAATTTTCGCGATCTTCGATGCGGAAAACCAGGCTTTTGCTCTCACCAACATTGCTTCTTTTCATGCCTCCCTGCTCCCTTTCTGCCATAATATTTCCCCACGCACCCTCCACCCCCTCTTATTTCTGCGTGTGTTCCTGTGCATAATCAAGTGTGCTCCGTAGACCCGTGAAAATTCGCGAGCTCAAAATTAAACTTAGAAGGGGGGTTGTTTCTCTTTCCACCCTTGTCTTGCAGCTCCGTGTTGGAAACAGGTCTTTCTCTTTCCACCCTTGTCTTGCAGCTCCGTGTTGGAAACAGGTCTTTCGTTCCCGGGCAAAAAAAAAAAAATACTTACCCGCTTTTCAAGCGGGGATCCTTCGATACAAAACTTTAAAAGCGTCGTAAAATAAATGGTGTGGAAAAAAGGGGGGGGGGGGGATAGAGAGAGAGAGAAAGGCAGAGGTTACGATACACTCATCATCTCTGGAACTTTGCAGCAACTTCGCAGTCAGACCAAGGAGGTTGTACATAACCTCCTTTGAGTCAAGCACGTCCGGTATTTCGTGCCCCGTACTCTGTCAGCAGGGACGACGTCTTTACGTTTCTAAACACGCCTGTGAAGGCGAGCAGCGTCAATACTGCAAGTCGTCGGAACCAAATACTATAGAGGAGGGGGTGGGGGGGGGGAAAGCACCGGACAGTTGTATAGGTGGGTCGTTCCAGTAATTTTCTGTACCTGTTCCGAACAAATACTGATACAGCATTGTCTCTGATACTAAGCATCTGATGCATTCTGTATTAGATACAGGCATTCCCGAATATTTCTCGGCGCTGTTCACTAGTCTATGGTGTGGTTTCCTTGACTGTGCATGCCATAAGGTATGGAAGGCGTCAAGCACGTATATTATCAAATAGCCTACGTGATTTGTTTGGTATACTGTGTAGTATCTATTTAAGTGAAGTAAAGTGTAGATAAGGGCAAGAACATTTAAAAAAAAGCTCCATTTTCCCGGGATTTTTTATAATGGATACCGAATTTGCTGTATGCATATTCTAACCTTTTTGGTAAAAATAAGACGAAAACAATACACTTTGTAGTTGCCAAATGTCCGTTTAGTTACCTTCATTTAATTCCCCTATTCCAAAGAATATTTTTATTCCCCTAATGCCCGAGTCACACAGCCCCGACAAGCACGACGCGACAGCCCCGACCAGCACGACACGACAGCCCCGACCAGCACGACACGACAGCCCCGAAAAGCACGACACGACAGCCCCGACAAGCACGACACGACAGCCCCGACACGGCACGTAATACTAAACAGCCAATAAAATACAAGATAGATCTGACGAAAGCCTGACAAATTCTGTCGTCCGACCAGCACTTTTGGACTAGAAATTATTTCTATTTTCGTTGTGTCGTGCGGCACGACACACGGAGTGTACAACCTTGCAAAATGAAATTGTATGACAAGTTTTCCCTACAATGGCAAATACCCAGCTTAAAATAAAAGTTAGTCAGTGCCGTATAAAAGGTTCCGAAAAACTCTGCTCTTCGCGTCACGTCAGTAGAGAGTCGGGCTATCAACTCGAGCGGTCACATTGGAAATATAAACGTTGTGTCGTGATTGTGGTTTTTGTCGTGTCGTGCTGTGTTTGTAGGGGCGATGCGATTCCCGCATAAAGCAGGCTTATTCACGTCAAATCCACGGCTGTGTCCCAGGACGCAGATATTTAGTCTGCCTCACGAACGAGTGCAATTTTTTTGAAAACGCTTTTGCAAATAGTTTTACGAACAATATTTTAATGAAAAAAGTTTTTCTGTCAACATATCGGGTAGGTTGACAATCAGCTGCGTTTATCTAAACACCATCTGTTTGCTGAGGGGACCACCGCCGTAATAATGGAAAGAGCTGCGTTCGAAAATGTTATGAAAGGGCACTCGTCCACGAAACAGAAAATACCCAGATAAATTGCATGGTAACGTGTAGCATTTAACGTTAAGTCGATTGCAGACAAAACTTCAATGCTGTTTATAAGCAGAAATGCAGGGAATTTAAACATTTTTGAATACAGCATTTTTATTGCCGTAGGTAGTTTAAATCAACCTCACTCCCTACTGCACAGCCCGTGTTGGTCTCCAGCATGAGTGAGTGAAGATATTTGGGCGGCTCTTAAGTTCGAGGTCTTGAGAGCCGATGAAGGCAAAGCGAGGTGAATATGGAGCAGCGCTGGAATGAAAGGGATGGGGAAACGGATGATTCCAAAAAAAAAAAAAAAAAAAAAAACCCCGCCGACCAGCGGCACGATTCCCACATGCGAAAGTCCGGGGGCGACCTCGCGGGGAATTGAACCCGGTCCACATAGGTGAGAGGTGAGTATTGTAACTACTACACCACCGCGGCCCCATTTCCAACATATTTCTCAAAACTTCACGAGGGGAGTGTCCTGTAAAGGGGGGGGGGGGAGGAGGAGGTGTACGGGCGAATAATAAGGGCCCCTTAACCAGGGCCTTCTCCCCACGCGCAAGGCGAGCCATCATGTTAATTATTCCTCTTGTTTTTTATTTTCTTTCCTTCCTCTCTCGCTTCTTTCCGGGAACATGGGAAAAATCCGCTCCCGAGCTTTCTCTCGACGTGTTCTCCCGTGCCGATGTGGTAAAGCTGTAGGGACTGGCATCGCCAGCGAAGGGAAGCGTGAGAAAAGAGAGAGAGAGAGAGAGAGAGAGAGAGAGAGAGAGAGAGAGAGAGAGAGAGAGAGAGTTCGCCGGAAGTCAACTTCGAACGAGATTTGTTTCCGTCCGTATTTTCCCAAGGTTTCGCCCGTCTGCCTGCACGTCTCGTCCGTATACTAAAGACGAAGTACTCAGATTTCTTGCCAAAACAACTGGCAAAGTTACACACCCGCTCTTGTAGGTACACAGTAGTCTATTCGTGGTTTCTTCGCACTTGTCCAATCAAAACTTTGAAAAATCACCCCATGTAGGATGTGCTCCTTCTTTTCCGTCCGCGATTGAAATTTTCCAAGTCCCGATTCGTCACTCTCAGCGGCTAAGTACCACACCCCTACACCTTGATTTTTTTTCTAAGTCCGGTGGCGACAGCCAATATTTTCTAAGTCCCACTAGCAGACATTCTTAACTTCTCGCAGTAATGTTATTTTGGAGAAAGTTTTCCCGGGATAAAGTGATAATAATACCTGGGCTGAAAACTGAATATTCTTGTTCGTGCCTTTTTAAGAAATGTTGAAAGTGTGTGCTGCCTAATAAGACTTGTGATTTTTTTTGAGAATGTTTGAAGCTTGAATCCTTGCAATACTGATCTCTGGAGTCTTTAGTAAAGACAGTTATTCTGAAATCCTCAGTTTTTGTCCGTGGTAGTAGAGACCTTTCCCAATTATTCTGGATAAGGTTAACTGCACTCAGATTAACAAAACACACCTACTTTGCTGAACTGTTTGTGATGATGTTCAATGTACCCTCCCTTATCCTGAGTCCTTGTATGAAAGGTAATAAGGAGGGTTGAGTGTGAGGTTGTGCACCAGGAGCCGAGGTAAATGGGGGCGCATCGTATTCCTTATGCAATTACAGTTGCCAGAAAAGCTCCTTCACACAATACTTACAAATACAGAAACGGAGCAAGCCACTTGGGCCACGAACTCCAGCCGCGTACGCCACAACAACAACAACAACAACAACAACAACAATGCTTGTATTTCTCCAGTGTCTGGCTGAAAGCCATTACTGCAGTTGCAACAATACGATATGAGCTATAGTCCATTCACGGTTTCTTCGGCCTTTTTGAATCAAACCTTTGAAAAATCTCCCCATGTATGACGTGTTTATTTATTTCCTAAATACTCCCTGTATCACAAGCGTTTTATACTTGTTTTCATAAGGGTTAATGTTTTTCCTGTTAAATTGGAATGTTATATCTTATCTATAAATTATAATGCTTCATTAATAACTAATTTGAATAAAAAACAGGGAGAAAATAGGTATGTTGGTAAGGTCTAGTGAGAAACAGTTCTTATACAAAATATCATTACAACTCAGTGCGCACGAATGTGGCGCGTTGTCCCTCCGGTGTAATTCTCCAGACTTGTTAAGCTTAGTTTGTACAAGGCGGAGGAATATCCTGGAAGTAGAATATTAACAGGGTTTCAGAAAAGGCTTAAGTAACCGTGAATGGATGATATAGTCCATTCACTGGTTCTGCGGGTGTTTTGAAATGAACCTTTGGAAAATCAACCTAGGCGTAACGTGTCAACCTGTTTCTTTAATAACTTGTATACCTCAAATACATAACACTGCGATGAACTTTAAAGTACTATATTCTTGAAAAAATGATTCTTTAACTAAGTGTCTTCTAGAAATTGTATTATTTATTTCGTATTTAAAACACATCAAAAACAGTGAGAGCAGCGATGTGTTGGCAACGGCTATTAAGAAATAGTTCACAGATAAATAATGTTTTAAACTGGTTTTTTTTTGTATACTACTTGTAAATTAAACGTTACCTATTGATATATTTGGATTTTTAGGTAGCAGTGAAGGAAACACATTTCATTGTTGCTGTTAAAAATATCAGCTCAAATTACTGTGTGTAGGCCCTAGTGACATGCTGTTTTCTTGTCGGAGGAAGAATATTCAATAGGCGGAGAGGACTTGTCGCGCTCTCTCTGTATCTCTCTCTCTCTCTCTCTCTCTCTCTCTCTCTCCTCTCTTCCCTCTATCTCTTTTTCTCTCTCGGGAAGATTCTAAGCGCCTTTAGTAGCAGAAAATTAAACATGTTTTCAATTTTAGCATATTTCATACATATTGCAGCAAAATTAATGAGTTTTGAATTTGTAATTTACAACTGAAACGAGATTTTATTATTTGAATACTTATTATAATATATTTAGATGTGACGGCGGGATGGTTACAAATCCGAAGTTGGCAGAAGTGGGGACTGGCGACGTTGTGTTTTTTAAACCTACCTAGGCAAGTTTACGATGTTGTGATAAATATATTTTTTTCTACGGCAGGAATATATATACTGTAAAGTTCGTCGTGACCGCTGTGTGTGTGTGAAAGAGAATTGTTGCCATTACGTTACGTTGGACCAGTCTGTGTGTGATTGCAAATACCGGACGTGTGAAATTTGTACGTTTTAACAGTGAACTGTTTTTAATATGAAATTAATAGTTTCATAGTCACGTCTGTTCATCACGTCGTTGTAATCTTTCCCTGGGTGTTTGAAACACAATTGTGCAACGTGCTTACGTTTCTGTTATTTTGATGTTTGCCACAACACCAACAAAATACCAAGCCCATCCAGATAAATTTGAATAAATAATACAATCAACCCAGAAAACAGTAAGTGCCAATGCATATAAATATGAGCGGAATAAAAGTTACGGTAGGTCTATTTGTGTGCATGTTCACCACTATATTTTAAGTTTGTAGTTGCTACTTACGATTAATAAGCTACACGAGTTGTGTGCTTGAATTTACTGTGTTTTTTCGTTGGACTGGTTGCCTCTTCGTTGTAATTTTCATTCCAAATAAGGCCGGCCTTTAACGAAACAACCCAACACACATAGGAACAAGAGGTTAAATACTGCAGTTTCTTCCCCCGTTGTTATAACAGGGTCAAACAGAGTCGCGGCAAAATATCAAAGGGTATTATGTGTAATGTGCTATGTAGGGTACAATAAATATGTTTAAAATGTAAAATAATAACCGTAAGAACTATCGTCAATACAGATATTGTTAACAAGTCATAAAGCTGACCTAGATATTGTTGTATAGTTCTAAGTTTGGACGTTCTTACGAAATGGTTTTTGAAATACGACTAAATTCTTTGAACAGCTGAAAACAGTAAACAAGCATTTGACAGTTAAAACGTAGCAACATGGCAGTGTTTAAGTTCATATGTAGCGGAAGGATACATAATAGGTAACAAAAAGTAGAACTTTAGCAGGGCTTCAGAAAAGTTCGAAGTAACCGTGAAAGGCCTATAAAAATATCCTTCCCGTTCACTGGTATGTCCAACTCAGTTAAGCTTGATATCATATGGACCAGATCTGGTCCAGCCAGCCTTATGGAGCTTCCACGCAAAATGGCGTTAACCTATCAGCAACACGTTGGAACTCCATTCGCCAACAAGCGCCCGGCAAACCGCAGCCAATAAAGGACTCTTCCGCATCCGCGCCGAAGCCAACCAGACCGTAAGGCCCGTCCCTGGAGCCTCGCGCAGCCAATCAGAAAATAGGTACGCCCGCTTCGAAGGAACCGCCACGTAGTTCCGTCTCTGTCTATTTATCTACTCTGTGGCTTTGTGTAAAGACCGGGGAGATGGCGTATAAGTCATTCACGGATACTTTAGCCCTTCCAGGATATTCCTTCGCTTTATGAAACCAAAGCTTAACTAATACTAGAAAATTACACCAACAGACAACGCACCGAATTTGTGCTCACTCATTTGTAATAATATTTTGATGAGAAATATTTCTTACTAGGCGCTACCAACACACAAGTTTTATCGCTGTTTTTATTCATATTTATTGTAAGTGAAATATTATCATTTCCAAATAAAATATTGATGAAATATTAATTTAATGAAAATAAGATACATGAATGTTAAAGAAAGTATAAAACACTTCGGTACACGGTACAGTTAGGAAACAAATAAACACGTCATACATGGGGTGATTTTTCAAAGGTTTGGTTAAAAAAGTGAGAAGAAACCGCGAATAGATTATATTTCACAATTACGGAGATCAATTACGTCCGGAGATATTTTTTGTACATTTGTTGTTTGGACGTTAATGCATATCTTAGCAAATACATGTCCTAGGAATACGACTGTTTGCCAGAAAATATATTTAAAAAAAAAAAAGCAATTATCTAAGCCTGTACACTTTTGTTTTTATACGACTGTTTGCAGAGAATATTAAAAAAAAACAGTTTTCTAAGCCCGTACACTTTTGTTTTTATGATACAAAGATTTCTTGTAAGAAAAAGTGTGAAAATGGTTTAAAATCGCATTTTAGAGCTTGATTGCGCTGTTTTCTTAATAGGTAGGAAGGAAATAAAACAATACCTACAGTGAGTGAGTGAGTGAGTGAGTGAGTGAAGAGATTTGGGCGGCTCTTAGCATCGGGTTCTTTGAAAGCCAACGAGGGTGAAGTGAGGCGAGCATGGAGCAGCGCCGGAATGAAAGTGCGGGGGTAAACTGGAGAACCCCGAGAAAACCCGCCGACCAGCGGGAGAAAAAAATTCTCGAGGCCACGAACTCTCAGGAACCGCATTTTTTCTGCAATTTTCTATCAAATTCCCGTCAATTTATGGAAAGTTTTGAGCAGCGTATCCTGTACACCATGGCGACATACGACGTAGAGCTCGCATAGGCGTTTTATTTTTTTTTACCTAATTGGTTCTGGGTTTGGATCCCGAGAAAATGATGCGCGTGTATGATGATATTTTAGGTTGGCCTGGCTCATCACTAAGCCGCCTAATCATCTGAATATCCATAACTGATTCTACCGTTCCAGTGGTCTTGCCCAATTTCCAATAACCCAATTTTATTCAATGGATATGTCTATAGGTTCGGCGATAAAGGTAATACAAAGTTATAAATTAAATTTGTATTTTTTTTTAATTATCGAAGCAACTGCTCTCGTTTGAATAGTGTTCTCTGAAAACAAGCAGATTTTATTGTTTCATTATAAACTTGAAAAATTATCAAACCATTCTTCGTGCCTGATTTCAAAGGAGAAATTTCAAACAAGGGAGGTCGCTCTTTTATAATTAATGTAAAAATAACAAGGACGCTCGCAGAAGGCAGCCAGAGGTAACAATTGCTGCCAACGATGATTTCATTATTTTTTTTATTTCTCTATTATTTATACTAGCTACTACTGTATAGCGTATTGGAGAGGTATGGAGGTATCTCGATAAATTATACTTCGTTGCAAATTTAATTTTCAGAACTGGCTTCCTCTTGCATCTTTTAACTATCTTATCATCGCTGAAATTTTAGCTCAGTAGGTACCCTTTGAAAAAATAACATTTAACTTTGTATAACTTTAATTGCTAAATTCATAAATAAAAAAAAAATTGCCTTGAAGTAATTGGGTCATCGCAATTCGCATAGTACCATTGGAATGTTCAAGCGACTTCTAAATAGGTCTGACAAAGCGGCGTGACTAGAACTCGAAATTCTGTAAAAGCGAAATAATTATAATTAGCCGTTTTAATATCTGTAAATATTTCGTCGGTAACACTGTATGCTCAGTTTGTCTGTACCGGTTGGTTAGATGTTTATCCACATCCGTGTGCAGCAGGGAGCAATAAATAAGCATCGTTTCAGTGATCACTGCCGTTAGATGTTTATCCACATCCGTGTGCAGCAGGGAGCAATCAATAAATATCGTTTCAGTGATCACTGCCGTTAGATGTTTATCCACATCCGTGTGCAGCAGGGAGCAATAAATAAGCATCGTTTCAGTGATCACTGCCGTTAGATGTTTATCCACATCCGTGTGCAGCAGGGAGCAATAAATAAACATAGTTTCAGTGATCACTGCCGTAGATGTTTACGTCCATTAACGTCGCATTGCTTGTTTACTTTTTTTTTTCGTACAGTACGATGACGGTGTTCGTGTTTTCAGTGTTGTGGTCTGATGCAAGAGCCATTCGTTATACTACAAAGTCCACGGCATGACAAATGAGCAAACGTCTCTGCCGTTCTGCAACAAGGGTGACTGTTGGATGGTTGATGTGGTGGAGGAGGGTTGGGGGTGTTTAGGAGTGTCCTGTGGACTCATTACCATCCCCTCCCCCAAAGCACTCACAATGGCGGTAAAAAGGCCGGCGAGGGGGTGGAGGGGAGAAGGAGATGAATTGCCGTAAAAAAGAGGGCAGGTCCGTGAAGCGACCAGAGGACGGGGGGGACACGAAACATATTCATCAGAACGTGATACTGTATGGAAGATGGCTCGGACGACAGAGACGGTAGGGGCACAAAATAAAGAAGGGAACAGGGTGAGGGGGGAAGAAGTAAACACCAGGAAAGAACCATTCTAATTTAAATTGCGTCCCAGGGTTTCTTTTGTTTTTGTGCTCGCGAGTAGTCATGTCGACAATTTGCCACGCCCCGAGGTACACAGCGCCGCGCGTGTGGGCGCCATCGTCATAAAAGCGACCGCTTGTGGTGGTCCAGCCGCCGACCACAGACGTGTGTCTCGCTTTACGACTCTGGTGAGGGGGGGGGGGGAAGGTTTGGTAAGGGGGTGGTTACCCGCGCCCGCTTGTTCCACTTCCAGCGATGGGGTCGTCGCTCCTCCACTCAACAAAGGCGAGGACAAATTTCCCCTTCAAAATTAACCGGCGATTCGGCGTGCGCGCCACGGGACTCAGGTAAAGGCTGTTCACGATAAAGTGAGCACTTTTGAAATGAACCCTTAGAAAAATTGTCACCGCCCATACTTGCATTTGCTTCAACGGGCGCAATGAGTGACATGCGCCCGGTAAAGTTGGTAACACGGGATGGAAAGTAGTTCCATATATTATAGTCGAATAAAGTATGTTAGGTAACCATTCGTGATATCTTAAGTTATTTATTTCGGTTTCTGCTGTTTTTTAATGCGTCGACCAGTAGAAATCAGCATATCTGTAAAATATTTTCTTTTCTAATAACTTCACAGTTTCACTTGACCGACGCAAGAATAAAGTGGATGGGGCCCATGAAAATGTTAATCTTACATGAGGTGGAAGAGTACACAACGTGCATACAAGTAGATCTTAAGCAGAGCTTTGAAAAGTGCTCATTTGACCGTGAGCAACCTATAGCGGGTAAAATGCAAATGACACAGGAGGATCGTGCGGTCAGGTGCACTACACCAGTAAGGTAGAAGGCTACTCGCCGTGAATTGGCGAGTGTCCTATGTAATCAAACCTGTTTCCTTGTTAAGACTCCTATGTACTGAAACGTTTCCTGTGACGTCGTTGTTTGCGCCTAAACGCGTGTCTCGGTAAACAAATGTGCTGGAAATACGAAGTTTTGCCAGAAAGGACAAAAAAAAAATATATTGTCTATGTCGCTATCTTTTTACGTTTATCATATTAATTGTATTAATGGATGAAAAACAATCGTGAAAGTGGTCAAATATCGCATTTTTAAAGCTTACCTATGAAGTTGCTTTTAAGTGGTAAGAGAAAATCACGATTATACGCAGGTAGTTTGATCTGTGTACTTTCATCGCGTGTATTAAAACCCCACTGTTACAGATCTAGTTTACACAGTGAAGCGTTAGGACGGAAACACTGCACGCCTTGCGCGTAGGAGCGATGGGGCGCTAGGCGTGCGTGTTAGTGTCGCCCGTATCGCTCCACTGTGCATTCCAGGTTTGGAAAAGAAACATTGATGATACAAGTTGTTTATGTTAATTTGGGCACTTTTGATATCCCTGTTTAAGATTTAAGATCTACTTGTATGCACGCTGTGTTCTACCATCATCATTAAAAGGAAACAGTGAAATTATTAGAACGGTAAATACTTTTATAAAAGATCTAATTCGTACAATTTTATTCATTAAAAAAAAAATAATAACCCAAGTGTTACAGATATAACTAATAACTAGAAACCTTCAAGATTCGCGTTATTATTTCACGACAGACTAGACTTCAAACACTTGTGTTTTTGTATTGCGTTTGTCATTGGACTACAGTTTGTTCGGACACGCCCTGGGCGCCCGTGGAGCGACAGAAAGCAAGTAACGAGAGAATGGCCCAAACTCACACAACCAAACCAAAAGGAATTATGTGTACTCACTACTGTAGAAGCCAATAAACAGATGGCATGGACTCTAATACGTATATGACGGTGAATTTTACCCTGCTACGAGAAACTAACGCGAATTTTGCAGGTCTCTACTAATAAGCCTACGTTCCTCAAAATGGGTGTAATTAATGTTTAAGTATGCTCTTAAAAGCCGAGTTGGTAGGTAAGACTTGACTTCTCTTTAAAAGCAATAACATCACAAATTAAACCAGAAACATATACCAAGTAGTGAGACAATCACAAATACACAAGTGCCTTACCCAAGACTTAAACCCAGGAAACCTCGTACAATATACTACTGCATTATGGAGGACGGATTCGTATAATCAACTTCAAATTTAATCAGTCTAATGTTTCGAATGAAAAGGTTTACTAACCTATAATATTTCGGACCACCATTTTGAAAACAAGTGACCGAGCCACTTAAAACATGTAATTTTACATGGCCTACCGTAGCGCTATTTGTGTGAAGAATTTGGTGAAAATCGGTTGTTCGATCCCCGAGATATGGCATAAAAAAACTTTATTATCTTTTTTTGGCGCTAGCGTACAAAATTGACAGAAAAAAAGACGCTCTATGCACGATGCTTCTATTATATACTGCCTACATACCAATTTTGGTTAAATTTTGTTAAATAGTATCATATATGTGGCAAACCATTTTTTTTTTTAATTATTTATGACACCGCCATTTTGAACATCGTTGTCTGACCCATTTAAATCGTGAAAGTTTACACGGTCAAGACGATTAACCATTCAAATTTGAGAAAATCACTGGGTTTATTCATGTAGTAAACAAATGTATGAAGCAGGTGCTGTAAGATCTCAACGAGTGTAGATTTTACACAGAAAACCAGATTTGAATTTTATGTATAGGTGCTTGTAAACAGATGCGAGTATCACTCTTTATGTCCCAAACATGTCCGGGAAATTATTTATTTATAATTTTCCGAAACAGCAGCACGGTAGCTGCAGTTTTTTTGTAATTCTGCAACAACCTATTTTATTTATTTTTTCAAAAATTGTATTTTTGCAGGTGTGCCTAAAAAAACGTTTTAAAATGCTATGAAAAATGATTACGCATCTGTATATGTGTATATGGTTTTTCATGTGACATTTATTTCCTCTGTACCTGTAAGGTTTTCTATGTTGGTCCCATAATTGTTTTAAATTGATAAGTTGTTATGGTTTTGTAGGCTTTTTGTAGGCAAATTTAAAAAGAAAACTAAACATGGGCATGGTGTTCTAGGACTGCATCCACATTTCAGTCTGTATGACTTTTAATATCCTCTCCTACGCACTTTTTTTTTTTATATTAAAACTGTGTTCACAAAGATGTGAAAATAATTGTTGTATAAGCAAAGACCATGCACCTACATTTATTGAAAATAAAATTATAATAACCACATTAAATCCCTGCCCTCGTTTTCTTGTAAACAAACAATGGTCACGGAAGTGAAAATGATTGAACCGAACACTCGATTTCTATTGGCTACACTCGTTCACAGACGCGGAAAATTTGGGTATTGGCCAGCTTTCTTACCTTCTCCGATATTATTTATTCATGTATTTACGAATGTATCTCGCAAAAAAAAAAAAAAAAAAAAAAAAACATGGACACCGCGGGGGAACGTGAATTTAATAAATAACCTTTTGTAGTATTTTGAAACATGTGGTGGAAATTCTGATAATGCCGTTGGACGATCTACATCAGTTCGTCACATTTGTAACGAACTCGCCTGGAAGGTTGGGAACTTCGCTTGGTGCGAGCATTTTCCGTATTAAACTTTTCGAAAACAGATAAAAAAAATTCTGTGAAATATCAATATTTAAAAAAAAATTGGCTCTCAATTTCTTTTCGACCTAAGGCACACAAGTGATATTTCCACATTCGAACAAACTTGGGTTCTGAACTGAGTGATTTCTGTTTGTACCTAAAGGGAAAGATTTCTGCTACTTATATAACTGCGGTTCTGGTGGTTTAAGTTAATTATACATCGTAGCTTAAATGTAGGCATGGGAATCCTACGCGGGCTTCAAAATACATAGGTAGCTCGAAAAAAAATATATATATATGGTGGAAGTTTAGCTAGAAGAAATAATGCCAGCAGAAGACGCGTTTACTGGCCTCGATTTCTTCGTGCCGGCTTCTGTTTAATTCATGTCTCCCAAACAAAATACCAGCATCTAAAATGACCAGTAGAATTTTACTGATTCGAGTGTACCAAAAGATATGCAGTTAAGTCCACGAACCTTCATTTCTACAGCTTTTGCAAGAGTTAATTTTTTGTACCCGAACGGGAGCCGATATTGTAGAATCCTCTTACAAGATTGTTATAAATTGTTTTTATTATGCAGTCTAATTTTTTCAGCCCAAAAACTGTATAAGTATAACTACTTCATTATTAAACAAACAACATTTTCATTAATTAATTAACTGGATACAAGCATATATTTATTTGTGTTGGAAAAATTATACTGCATAATAAAAGAATTTGTAACGAAATTGTAAGTGGATTTTACAATAACGGCTGCCGTTTGGGTACAAAAAAATTAATTCTTGCAAAACTGTATAAATGAAGGATAGTGGCCTTAAATTCGCTTATTTAGAGCAGTTTTAACTCTTTAGAATTTAGAGTCTAACGTTCGGATATGAGAGTTCTGCGTTCTAATTACGAGTGAACTGCGTGCAGTTTTTTTAATTTTTTTATTGTGGTGCATTAATATACAGTATGATTCTCAATTAGACCGACAAACTTCGGGAGGTGATTCTTAATGAAAAAGCAAAAGGAAAACATGTGTGACACTTTATACATAAACACAGAATATTAAGGGAGGTATGCGTCCTTAAAAAAAAAAAAACAGATTTTAAGCCGTATCTGTGCTAAATATTGGCTCTTGCGTTGAAGGTCCCGATAACATACAATAATGTACCGAGAGCACAAATGCGGTTTAAAACCTCAGTTTTTAAGGTCTCATACCTCCCTTAATATTCGGTTTAGGTGTAAAGTGTCACATATGTTTTCATTTTACTTTTTCATGAAGAATCACCTCCCGAAGTTTGTCGGTCTAATTGAGAATCATCCTGTAGAAGTCTTCCTCCTGACCAATATCCCGGCATTAAGCGGGAAGATTTTAAAGTAACAATCACCTTCAACATATTATAACTAGTATGGTATTTTCAACACGTTGAAGGCTATGTCCTAGTCCAGGTCTGGCAACTGCGATGTAATACGACAGATTGATATTGTTACTTCGCTAGTTTTAATGTTGACTTAACATGAAAACTACATCGCAGTAAAGGCTGTTCACAATAAAGTGAGCACTTACGAAATTAACCTTAGAAAAAAAGTCACTTCTCCTACCTGCATATATTTTAATGGGCGCACCGAGTGATATTCGTCCAGCAAAGTTGGTAACGGTGGATGGAAAGTAGTTCCATATCTTAACGTAGAATAAAAATTGTTACGTAACTCTTTGTGATAGCTTCAATTATTTCTTTCGTTTTCTGTTTTTTTAATGCATCGAAATAAAAAACGAGTAGATTTGTAAAGTATTTAATTTCCTAATAATTTAACAGTTTCGCTTGGCCGATGCATCAATAAAGTGATGAGGCACATGGCAATGAGCCTCACCACTTTATTGATGCGTCAGTCAAGTGAAACTATGAAATTATTAGGAAAGTGAATATTTTACTATTCTGCTCATTCTTAGACTTCGATGCATAAAAAAATACAGAAAGAGGAGGAAATAATTTAAGTTGTCACAAATGGTTACCTAACGCCTTTTATTCGACGTTAATATATGGAACTACTTGCCATCCAGCATTACCAACTTTACTGAGGCAATGCCACTAATTGCGCCGATTAAAATATATGCAGGCAGGAGCAGTTTTTCTAAGGTTAGTTTCGATACTGCTCACTTTATCGTGAACAGCCTTTAGCGTGTCGGAGTATGAAGTGAGGAGATATTTGAACGGCTCTTAACATCGAGGTCTTGAGAGCCGATGAGGGCGGAACGAGGGGAGTATGGGGAAGCGCCGGTATACAAGAGCGAGGGAAAACAGAAGATGCCCGAGAAAACCTGCCGACCAGCTGCACACCTACATGCGAAAATCGGTGAGTGACCCCCACCAGTAATCGAACCCGTTTCATTCAGGTGGGAGGCGAGTAGTCTAACCACTACACCGCCGCCTGTTGTGTTTTTGGGAAACGATGGAAAACCAAGATCTGGATGACCGAAGCGGTAATCGAACCGAGATCCTCCAGAATGAATGTCCGACGCCTCATCGCTCGGCGAAATAAAATTGAAACCGCGATTCTAAATACATGAATACGTGCAGTTTGTCCGCAAATATACTTATGCTTATTACTTAAGTGATAAATTGATGTAGTTGCGTAAATGTTATTTCTAGAAACGATACTATTTAAGTTAAAATATTTTCTTTCAAAATATTACTATTTTTGTTTTGTTCAATTCCTGCTGAAGTCGTCCGCGATATCTAGTGTTCAACAAAAAAGTGAAGAGTATTTATGTTCGCAAAAAGTAAAGAATTAACACACTCACGTACAGGCGAATGTTACACTTACGTACAGGCGAATGTTACACTTACGTACAGGCGAATGTTACACTTACGTACAGGCGAATGTTACACTTACTACAGGCGAATGTTACACTTACGTACAGGCGAATGTTACACTTACGTACAGGCGAATGTTACACTTACGTACAGGCGAATGTTACACTTACTACAGGCGAATGTTACACTTACGTACAGGCGAATGTTTACGTCCGATCAGTGCAAATTAAGTGTTTATTCGAAATTGACACAAACGCAAACATGGTAATTTGATTATTTTGTTAGAAACTAACTGATATGATCTCATGTAGATGTTGTTATTGCGTGTAAGACATTCTGCATGGACGCCGAGTCAATATAGCTATCGTGACTGTAGCAAAGTAAATCTAATCAAACGCAAAAAAAAAATCATAATAGTTTTAAAGTTTTTGGTTTTCTGTCGAGTTGCTTCGTCGCGTCACGGTTTATTTTCCTCTCCAAGGCATTGTTTGTTAAAAAAAAAAATACACGCCCCAGCACAAAAACTAATTTTCCGAGGCTCCTTTTTTCATTAATGAAGTTTGGGGAAGCGTAAATGATATCCAGGAAGCAATTAGCATAATGGAGTTACAAACACCCGGGGGCAAGAAGTGAGAAGTTGAGCCCGCTGAATAATCCCCTCGCCCCGGCCAGGGAAGGCTCCAGGACTTGTCCAGGACGAAGGGACGATTCCAGCTGCTTCGCTGACCTCCCATACTCGTCAAAGACTTTCCATGGTCTCTGGAACAGCTGTCTCTTAGCAGTCGAGACGTTGCGAACCTCGCGGCGCCATCTTCCGTAAAGCAGCTCCTTCACGACACAAGAGACGTGGAAATCCCGGGCAATGTGGCCCTCTCGTACTGGATCTCGTAGGTTATGCGCTGTTCACAATAAAGTGGACACTTTTGAAAGCCCTGCTTAACATCTGCTTGTATACACGTTGTGGCTTCTTCCGCCTTATGCAAAATTAAAATGCAATGGGCCTCAGGAATTTATTCATGCGTCGGTCAAGTGAAACTATGAAATTATTAGGAAAGTAAATATTCTACAATTCTGCTCATTCTTACACTTCAATGCATAAGAAAAACAGAAAGAGGAAGAAATAATTTAAGTTGTCACAAATGGTTACCTAAAGCCTTTTATTCGGCTTTAATATATGGAACTACTTACCATCCATCATTACCGACTTTACTGAGGCAATGTTACTCAGTGTGCCCATTAAAATATATCCAGGCAGGAGCAGTGAATTTTTTCTAATGTTAATTTCAATAGTGCTCGCATTATTGTGAGCAGCGTTTACGAGAATATCTAGTGCAAGATAGCAGATCTCGAACGAAGTAGGAGATAGAAAGTGCCCTATTTTCAGGAGAGTTTAGCACGCAAACGAGCGATTCTGTTGGTCGTTCTCTGCCAGTCATGTGACCATCTATATATCAACCAAACAAGTATGATTATAGCAGAGAACGTTGGGTATGCGAAGAGGAGTTAGGCCAAAAATGTTAAGTGTGAAGAACTCTAGAAAAATTTTTATGTAGAAAATTGAGTGGTGTTCAGCTTGTGCTGTGAGAAACGTTGCACGAATACAAAAAAAAAAAAATATCCTGCTCTGTTTAACAGTCACTACATATTTAAAACAGCGTGTGCACGTGAGATTTAATTATTAGAATTACTGCCAGTTAATATATTTGGAGGTCATCAACTTTTATCGTGCAGGGTGGTACTGCGCTGCAAGTTTGATCTGTGGACTCGTTTCTCATGGGATCGTCGTGATATTCTCGTATGAGATTTCTCATGGGAGGCCTCGTACGAGACATGTTCTGCGTCGTGCGAAGGCGGTTTTAGCTGGAGATTACGCCTCCAGGTGCCAGCGACACTGGTGTACGCACGAGGGTGCAAGGGCGCCAACTTCAACGCACAAGGGCGTATGTTAAATAAATATATTTTTGAATCATACACTAACAAAGAAATATGGTTGTAGGAAGCTAAGTTTTGTACTCATAACCTGGTATAATTTATTCATTGTTACTTCCGTCTCTTCCGAAGCCCACACTGAGAGAAAATCGAACAAAATATTGGTTTTTATAGGGCCAAATATATATATATATATATATATAGTTGCCCTAACAAAATATATTGTAGAGCGAGCAAAATTTGAAAAGCAACGAAATTACTTTTGTTAGTCTAACAAAATAAAGAAAAATCTCTGTCTCGGGCAAAAAAAAAAAAAAGAAAAAAAAAAATTAGATTTTCAACTAAATATTTTGTTGAATCAACTGTAGACCTTACTGCATCTATTGATGCATAAAAATCTTATAAACATTTTAATAAAACAATACAACGAGAAACTGACAAGTAAAGCTATAAAACTTGAAATATTTGTTTACACACTTGACCCAATACTTGCGGTAGATCTTTTTAGAAGCTTTCCACTGTCGTCAGATGTCACATCAGCTGAGATTACTAAGGCGTGGCGCTCAAACGCAAGTGTTCTAAGGTCGATGTAGGAAAAAAAAAAAAAAAATTTTTATGTCGGTCCAAACTGTTTAATGTACGTGTAGCCAACCAAACGCTTAGTTGCAAAAACCATATCTTACAAGTTTGGGGGCAACCGAATGTGAACAACATAATTTCAGCAACAAAATATTTCATTGCCCCAATACAAAATAATAATTTGGCTGCACCAAACTAATCTTGTTTAATTCGACAAAACCTTTTTCGCAGTGCAATGCCTCACTTCGTGCAAACAAAGCGTAACCTAATCTAAGAAATTGCATCAAAAGGGACATCGAACCGTATTTATGAGCGGTCACTCTTATAATAGTTTGCATGTGAACTATTCGTTACTAGATATTACCGACACATCTATTTTTTTCTTAATTTTATCCATATTAATTTAAAGTTAGTCATTTATGGATAGTAGATAAAATATAAGTAAACGTTTAATTCAACCGAAAATAATATAATTTAATGTTAGCAGTAGTATAAGACATACGTGATACATGACACATTTAGGAAACAACCAAATACATCATACATGAGGAGATTTTTCAAATGTTCGACTCAAAAAGTGTGAAGATACGAGAATATGCTATATAACAAGGGTTGTTCCTAAAGTTCGTGAACTGGCAACATTGCACTGGCTCTATGGAAGCAATATTTGACCTTTTCCAGGGAAGATATCTTGGGACATGCTCTGTTCACATGAGGAAAATCCGTCGCGCAGTTTTCTGTTTTTTTTTTTTTTTTTTTTTTTTTTTTTTTTTTTTTTTTTTTTTTTTTTTTTTTTTTGCTCGCTATAAAAGTTTAACTGCATTTTGTATTACAACGGCAGACGAGAGGGATATGCCCGCGCAGAAGTGGCCAGGAAAAGTAAAACAGACGCACCGTGGAGACGCGATGGACAGATAGCCCTTATTAAAGAGGTGGAAGCATTGTAAGGAATTTCAAGGAAACTGAGAGCAGCGCGCAGGATCAGTCGAGAAGAGCACCGCCAGTAATATCTATGGTCGATGACAACATTGCAAAAGCGGAAATACTGTTGGAAAAAATGGGGGGGGGGGGGGGGGACTTTTACCTATTCGTGAATTGTTTTCTTATCCTGCGCATTGATTTCGCCTTCCTTAAATCACTTCCACCGCTGTAATATAGGGTTTTGCGATAAACTGAGCACTTTTCAGAGCACTGATTAAGCTCTACCTGTATGCACATTGCGTATTTCTCCGTCGTATGTAAAATAAACCTTTGTCACTTGCCTGGTCACTTTAATTCATTCGTCTGTCACGTGAAGCTCCGAAGTTATTAGAAAAGTAGGCTATATATTTTACAAATTTGCAACGTTTTGCTCCTTTATGCATTTAAAAACAAAAAACAAAACAAAACAAATCATTTTAACGTTCGCAAATGCTTACCTAACGCATTTAGTTTAATGCTACGATATATAATTAAATTCCTTCAGCTGTTACCAACGCTACTGGGTGGATTCCAATAAGTGTGCTCGTTAAACTATATGCAGGTAGAGACAGTAACATTTTTCAAAGGTTGATTTCAGAAGTTGTCAATTAGCCGTGTTACGTCCGTTATGCCCATTGCTCCTTCGCCGTACGACTTCTCACTGTCTGAAACGCTTTCCAGCCAATTTAGCGCTACTAGACACAACATTCGATAGCTATTCTTCGTCTGATTATTGACGGTGTACCTTCATTCGCCATTGCGTTGCACACTACGGTTATAATTTTAAATCCAGCACAATAAAAGGAGCACACAAACAAAGCACAGCACAGGTCGTCATCCCGGGCTGAAAGTAACAGAGTCGCTTTCATGGAATCTGGGCAGTGTTGCCATTTCGTAAGGTGCTGCAGTCAAAATATTATTTTTACACGCTTACATCATATGTCAGAAATTGCTCGTCCGCTCCTGGGGAGAAATCTTTCTGCTTAAACATTTTTGCACACACATTCTTTTTTTTTTTTTTTTGTAGTTAATGAATTGTTTTGCATAAATATGTAAGGGTAAGAAGCAGGCCAGTTACTATCTCTATAACTCTTTTAAATGAAATTTTTAACTTTTATTAGTTTGTACACTAATCCCCAATTAGCTTGCTGGCAAATTGAAGGAATTTAAAAGGCAACAATAAAGAGTATCCAAAACCAACTAAGCTCTGAAAATTCATGTAAATCCGTTGCAATTAAATGTTTAAGACGACAGACGATGGGATAGCTTACTGAACGCAGTTCGGAGAAGTTTAATTTTACCAGCCCTGCCTGAGAGCGTGCTTGCACCGACAATATCTGAGCTTGTTAGCTGAAGCTTAATTACACAGAACTTCAGATATGACGCAAGACTGGCTACAGAAGCTGTAAGGGAAATCGCTGCTCGGGATGTGTGGGGAGGGTCTTTGAACTCAACTTCGCCGAGGTGCTCTCGAGAAAATACTGAATTAAAATTTTATGATTACTCCATAGAGTCAGCCATTCCGTAACTGAAATGGCATAAGCAGAGTGTACTGCCAATTTTCCTCACTGGGACATTTTGTGTTTTCGAAAGGGCACTTGTTAATTTACTGACTTCTTGCAGCCACGTTCATTTGCATATCAATACCGAACGGTACATTCAATAAGATTTTACTGAAAAGCGTAAAGCACTAATGTGTCGCTGTGTAAAGCACTAACGTGTCAATGGGTAAAGCACTGAGGTGTCCATGTGTAAAGCATTAACGTGTTACTTTGTAAAGCACTAATGTGTCGCTGTGTAAAGCACTGACGTGTCAATGGGTAAAGCACTGAGGTGTCCATGTGTAAAGTATTAACGTGTTACTTTGTAAAGCACTAATGTGTCGCTGTGTAAAGCACTGACGTGTCACTGTGTAAAGCACTAATGTGTCGCTGTGTAAAGCACTAACGTGTCAATGGGTAAAGCACTGAGGTGTCCATGTGTAAAGCATTAACGTGTTACTTTGTAAAGCACTAATGTGTCGCTGTGTAAAGCACTGACGTGTCAATGGGTAAAGCACTGAGGTGTCCATGTGTAAAGTATTAACGTGTTACTTTGTAAAGCACTAATGTGTCGCTGTGTAAAGCACTGACGTGTCACTGTGTAAAGCACTAATGTGTCGCTGTGTAAAGCACTAACGTATCGATGTGTAAAGCACTAACATGTCACTGTGTAAAGCACTGATGTGCCGCTGTGTACAGCACTAACGTGTTAATGTATAAAGCACTAACGTGTCACTGTGTAAAGAACTAATGTTTCAGTGTCTATGGCATAAGAGTCTTAGATGTGTGGTAAGCCTATTTAATAATATATCAATCTGGTGAAGTATATTATGAACTATATATGACAGTAGCTTCCTTCGAAGGCCACTGCAACTTTAAAATTGATATTTTCTGTCACTTTAAGCGTATTAAACGCCTACTTTTAACTTTAATCGCAAACGCGAATGGCTAAAGCATACATTACAGAAATTTCGAGGTAGTTTATAATGATTGCATTCATACGACGTATTACCGAGCACTGTAACCAAAGTCTTCATGATACGACTGCAATAAGAACATCGTAACTAATGCCTTCGTGATACGACTTAAGAAATAGTTTAAAAGTCAGAAGAAGTCAAGAGAAAAATTTAGATATCTTTAAAGATATAAGATATTTCACAAAAGCAAATATGATAGTATTAGATAGAATGCTTTAATCACGAAGATATATTTTGTGCCAGTATGTTTACTCACATTTTTTAAGTTGTTTGCGTATTGGAGTTCGTTAAAACTGCCATCCATATTACTGCTTTTTTTTTTTTTCGCTTACAATTTCCAGTTACAATAATTTAAAAAAGGTAGCAGTGATATGCTTGTCTGAATAAAATTAAAAACAAAACCTTTACCATTGCAATACTTTGGTCTGGTCTTGCAAGCAATTCGGGTATATTCCCCTTAGCAAGCAATAGTTCGAGTAGCGGGTGTGCCCTGAGTTTGTGATGAATAACCATCTCCTGTTTTTGTTCGAGGAAAAAAGGTATTTTCTGTAAACCTGGATCCTATATTATGCTTATATGTTGTTCACGGTAAAATGAGCACATTTGAAAGCTCTGCTTAAAATTTAACTGTATGCACGTGGTATATTCTTCCATCTTATGTAACATTAACATTGTCAATGGCTTCATAAATTTAACTGTATGCACGTGGTATATTCTTCCATCTTATGTAATATTAACATTGTCAATGGCTTCATAACTTTATTCATACGTCGGTAAAGTAAAACTGTGAAATTATTAATAAAGCAAATATTTTACAAACCTGCTAACTTTACACTTCGACGCATTAAGAATAACCAGAAAGCGAAGGAAGTAATTTGAGTTATCAGAGATGGTTACCTAACATTTTTGTTCTAAGTTAAGATATTGGAACTACTTTCCATCCATCGCTACCAACTTCACTGGGCTAATATCACTCGGTGCACCCATTGAAATATATGCAAGCAGGGGCCGTGACTTTTTTATAAGGTTTATGTCAAAAGTGCTCACTTTATCGTGAACAGCCTTTATATGTCTATATGCGTGTGTGGCAATTAAAAAACATTAAGAATAAACTAACTGCGAAGTCATTTTTAACTCGCATGATAGCACAATTGTGAACACATTTGCTTTGTATTTGGGATGACATGCCCGGGTTCGATTCCCAGTCACCCTATCCTAATTTCGGGTTTTATTTAGAAAATGCTCCAAGTTGAAAAACACATATTCCAAGAGAAAAGTTAAGTAGAAATAGCTTCATAATGTGCTCAAAGTTTGTTCCATACCAATGTAAACAATTTATCTACATTTTGTGTTGACGTTAGTATAAGAGCGTGTTAATAGTGGGCTTGTTTGTAGTTTTCTTTGAAGAAAAATAAAATAAATTAATATAAAAGGTTATTTAAGAATTATTAAATGTCCGTTTTATTGTAGGACGATAAGACATCTCATGAGCATGCGGTAGAAGTGTGCGTGATTTTTAAGAGGTGTCTCCTCATCTTGAGTCATCAGTGACCGTGCAGGCCAAAGCATTACGATTATGTGGCGAAGAATCCACGTCGGCAAAGCTTAAAGCTGGACCTCCGGTAAGATGCGAAATTTCTAAGCGTACAGTTGACGTTCAGGTAAGACGGCTACACTGAACAGAATGCTGTCTTGTCTAGCAAAGGCATTGACGGTTTTGCTTCATGTTGGGCTTCGTTTGAGAATACTTTACCTGGCATTTATGCAGCGTGACAGTGACGAGCTTGTACTTAACCTCTTATATTCAACCATCGGCTATATTCCAGTCAGAGTTACTTCCAACTTTCGCGAAGTCCTGATAACGTTCTACTGCCAGGATATTCCTCCGCCTCGTGCAAACAAGGCTTATCCGAATCTAGAAAACTACACAAGAAGGGACAGCGCACAGTATTCGTGCGCACTCAGTTACATAATATTTTGTACGAGAACTATTTCTTACTATGCATTGTCAACAAATCTATTTCTTCGCTGTTTTTAATCATATTAATTATAAATGAAATATTAAAATTTATTGATATTATATAATTAAAACTTCAATTTAACCAAAAATAAGGAACTTTTATGTATAAAACGAGTGTTATACATGGCATATTTAGGAAACAACCAAGCACGTCATTATATGGGATATTTTTCAAAGGTTTCGAAGTGTGAAGAAATGGCTAATAGGCTGTATAATTAGTTTCATCACTGAACATAGTTCTTTAATTACTAGTATTTAGATGCTCTTAAATTTAGCACGCCCATCACGAATGAATGTAAACGCTGTTGGTGAGGATATTTCATCAGCAATAAAACTAAATACATATTATTTTCCTTATAAAAAATATTGCTAAATTTCCTTCTGCGCACCTTCTTCCCTTCGTCCAGAACCATTCCTAAAAAAAAATAATTTTGCTGAAATACTAAAATAAAATATATGATAGCCTAAGTTATTTCCTTTATTAGCACAATCACTTAAACAGAACGGAGTGTTCTGTAAATGTTATGAATTTTTTTCTACAAAATGTTACTGGCATGAGTTGCCATTTTGCTATTGGTAGTCTTGATACGAGTAGAAGTAAATTATTCGGAATGACTTTTACTTATGAATTAATGAAAGCGTAGTAGAGAAATCATAAAAATACCAAATAGTGTTTAGCCTTTTTAGGACTGTAAGGTTAATGTTAAAGAACAATTTTGCGACTAAATAATGTAATCCCTGTAAATTAATATGTTTTTTTTTTCATTCGATTTGTCTATACAAAGAATATCAGAACGAATTAGAAAACAGTTCGAACAGTGGACAGTTAAATTGCACATGTTGTAGTCTATTACATGAAAGATTTTTCCTAAATGTGTACACGTGTGTAATTCGATGTGGCTGTGTTCTCAGATGAAACATTTCTGTAAACCTGGCGACCCATAATTAATACGAATGAATCAGGTATCTAAAGAGAACAATTAAATGAATGTATGTATGTATGTATGATTAAAACAGAAAGACAAAAAAAAAAAAAACAAAATCAAAGTTAGGAACGTCGTGACGTTAACATAGCTCAAAAATTTTCTGCGAGCAGAGAACACAAGGCCATAGCCTGGATCTCACAAAGGGCCCGGATATCTGCAACGGAGCTCGGTATAAACAAGAGCTGATATTATTGCTCTCCAACTGGATGCCGTCCATCTCTTATATATGTTTTCCCGTTGTAGCAGCGCCATTATTTCTTTAAACTTCTCGTTTTCTGTTGTTTCGCCTGAGGAAGCTTGGCTGTCTTCCTTGTAATCGCTACTCCTCGCTTTTCATGTTTTTTTTTCTAATAACAGCTTGTTCAGCCCTTGCAGACCTCTCTTCCTTTCCCTTTCATCGTCGTCATTTCGCCATATGTCATTTTGTAGCTTCTAATTATGATTTATTTTTTAATATGAAATTTCACTCTGTCACACATTTTCTCATGAACCATATATATATATATATATATATATATATATGCACATATTCCGTGCTGAGTAAAGGAAGCGTACTTGTCATACCATAACCATTTATGGGAATCATTAAAAAAATATATGCAAGATTCCTTTCACATAAAACAAAATCCTTTTTTAATTCACGCACACGAAAATACACCCGGTATATGATAATGTGAAAAAAAAATTTCAATTACAGTGTAAAAAATATTTAAATACTCTCATTGCGTACGCCTAAAGAAAATTGCAAAAACTGTATTAGAAATATACGTATATTGTTGCGGTGAATGAGGAAACTGCATTTCTACATGCTGCATTTTAGATGTATGTACGAGAAAATGACAATTCTAAAATAATTTCACTGTTTACATGTGCTCTCGTAAGACTCTGGAAAGACAACAAGCACCTGGCAAACAGAATTGGAGTCAAACATAATAACTAGATACGAGATAAGAAGAACATCAAGTATTGCAGCGAAATTAAATATCTCGTATGGCTTCTTTCCTTCTATAGTATTCAATACAAAGAAAATAAAATCATATATTTTCTCAAGACGTACGAAGATATCTTTCCAGTTTTTTTTTTTTTTTCCAGTTGCCACAGTCAGTATATAAACTTTCCTCGCCTCAGGTGTGTGCCTGAAGACGGAAGGACATTTCAGTTTACTGACACGTCGCGCCTGTTCACATGTTGTTGACGATTGTAGCTCTTTGCGCTCGTCTCTTGTCCTCGCCGTGTCGTCTGTGTCTGTGTGCATGTCTCTTTTATCCATCGTGTTCCTCTATGTCGTCCTTGTTATGTCGCCTGTCTACATATATGGTCTAGCCATTGTGTTCGTACGGTCCTCATTTCGTCTGATCTATCCACTGCATGTATCTGCGCTCTGTTCGTTATGTTGTCTGTGCACACATCTTGTAAAGCCATTGTGCTTGTCTGTGCTGACCTCGTGCTGCCTGTGGTGTGCTCGTGTCGTTTGTGTAAACATTTGTTACAGCCTATGTGTTCTTCTTGGATGTCCTCGTTATGTCGCATATGTACACACGTGGTTTAGCCATCGTATGTGTCTGTGCTGTCCTCATGTCGTCTGTGTACACATCTATTCTGTCCGCTGTGTTCGTATGTTTTGTCCTCGTGTCGTTTGTGTAAACATTTGTTACAGCCTATGTGTTCTTCTTGGATGTCCTCGTTATGTCGCATATGTACACACGTGGTTTAGCCATCGTATGTGTCTGTGTTGTCCTCATGTCGTCTGTGTACACATCTATTCTGTCCGTTGTGTTCGTATGTTTTGTCCTCGTGTAGTACGTGTAGACATTTGTTCTACCCATTACGCCCATCTGTGTTGTCTTCTCAGTTTCGTCCAGTTTTTTACTTTTTTTTTCCTGCTATTTTCTAGATAAACAATCTTCAATATTTGTTATTTGGTTACTAATTCTGGTGTTATTGTGCCGTTTCTTCTTGTGTTAGTTGACTATATTCCTTATACTGAATTATTCGTGTGGACTTTTTCATTTTCATTTTTGTTATTTCTGTGTCCATGTTCTTATGTCGTATTTAGAAATTTCTGCAACTCAAAACAAAGTGTTTCAATGCCGTTGGTCCATATCAACGATTCTGATAATCACTTATCGCCATTTCAAAAATCATTCGAAGGACATGGGATAAATTTTTATTCAAAATCTTAAGGTGATACATTAATGCTAATTTGAAATCTGTCAGTGAGCATCAGCAGAGGTAATTTATGTGCAAGTATTAAACGTAATTAAATACTAATACATCCTAAATGCTATTTACTGCCAGGTACGAAGTTTTCAGCGCAATATTTAACTACGTGAAATCCCTGCTGACCGCTGTGCTCGTTGGGACTATGGAGTTAATAATCTGCACCCTTTCATTCGGCAGGTATGTGCGATATTAATTAAACACGATCTCTGCAATCGATTACTCTTATTGGAGCGGTGCTTCTGCCGCATTAATAAGTCGAACCTGATGGCGTATTTTATAGGACGGTATAAAAAGTCCGTGCCTGGCTGAAAATTATAACACCCGTGCGATTCACTAGCCCTGATTTTCAGATTAACTACCAAATAAGAGATCAGTGATACTTTTTGGTGGGAGGGGAGTCAGCCTTTATATTTCTCGCAAACTGTGGTAGTATCCGCTAGTTTTTTTTTTTTTTTCTCGCACACTTCGCGCGCCGGCCGTATACGAGCTGGACGGAAAGCATTTGCTGCACAGCCCGAAACACAAAGTTTGAAAATCTCACATTATAACAATAACGTGTCTTCTTACGCACACGAGTAATGAACCGTACTGCAACATAGTTAACAAAAAAGCACATAAACTTACAGAAAAAGTCGCATAAATGTTACATAAATTTTGTAGATTGACTCGTGTAATGGGCTTCAACAAAACGTATTTATTCAGCATTTTGCCTTTTTTTTTTATTTTTAACAAGTACAAGTGCGCGGTAACAATATTCTGTGATAATGAATGTAATTAATCTCCATAAAGTAGGTAATGAATGATACGGCATGAAGTAAAATACATATGATTACCAGCATAACTGCATGACCAAATTATCTATAAACTAAAATCTGTAAACATTAATAACCATGACAAATGGTACTAAATATAGTAATATTATGTACTATACGATGTTTATATACGCTATTCATGGTTAAGTGAGCACTTTTGAAATCCATTTAATTTGTATTAATAGTCAATATATAAATGTTATTTTAGTCGTAGATGATAAATTCCGAGTAAGGTGAATTATATACCCTGTGTTCATTACTTGCATTGCTACATTTATATAAAAATGTTGTTAAAGAATAAAAAAGGGCTGAAAGGAAAAAGTAACTAGGATATCAAAGGTGTTCACTTTATTGTAAACAGACCTTAACAATATTTACAAAGTAGTGTTGCTAACTGAATATATCCTAATAGATGGCTTGGCTAGTGATGTCAGCCCACTGGTGCATACTGGGAAAATTTGCTGATTTTGCACAAACTAGTTCATCCCCCACAAGTTTCGTATATCGGAATGTACAAAGTATGAAAGTAATTAGTAATAAATGAGTATTAAGCTTTTACACAAACAGCAGCAGAGTAAATAACGTATTTTAAAACGCATCATTGGTCGCGTATGCGCATTTATCTCGCACAAAAAAATAATATGGCGCTATTTTTACAGAAGTGGTGGAGTTCACAAATTTTGTAATATAACAGACAAGCTTGTTGCCAGGTATGATGCAGGCAAGCTGGTGGCCAGGAATGATGCATCATCGACCTAAGATAGGGTGTTGTTTTCTGGTGTGCACAGAGTGTGAGCATTTCCCCCCCCCCCCCCCTCTCCCAATTGGGCGACCATTCACGTTCGTTAAAACTGGAACAGAGAGACGTGAATATTATTATTGTTATCGATTGTGATACAGTTGCAGATGAAGTAGGCAAATAAATTGATACATATTGTTCATGCAAACATTTCACTTTACACCGTAAAATAACGCAATAATTTCAATTGTCGTGGACAGGATTTACTGAATGTGATAGGCCCCTAAGTATTGAAATTTTACAGACTTAATAACAAATAATTTTACCCACAAGCACTTCATAATGTGAGAGGCGAATAGATAAGATATACAAACAATCTGTAGACCTAATAACTTCTACATAACCTGTCTCGATTTCATTAAATTGCTGGTGTGTAAACATTTTCCATATGCAAATGCTTGAGTAGTTCTTTAAAAAAAAATCAACAGTATTAAATTCTAAATCCTCCCAAAAAAAATACTAATTCTACTGAATTTATAACGGTGAACGACGGTAAGCTTCATCAGTATCGAAGTCCTTGTCATTTCCGTTTCTCCGCGGAAACTACAGTAGTTTGAGATTAGTAGCCGCGGAGGGAGACTTCCTGCGGCCAGCAACAAGAACGGCAGTGACAGAAGCCCTGGGTAGTACAGGGCCCACACAAGAGCCTCGACTACCCCCCACTCTGAGCTTCGGCAGTGATCGAAAAGGAGGCGGTGGCTTGCTCAGACTCCATCTCAATGTTGCTTCCTATGTATGTACATATTTCTAACTCGCTGCCGCACATAGCATGTGTATAGAAGTGAGGTCCAATCAAAATAGTAAGCAAAATAACAAGCACATAGAATTACCCAGCCACCGATTAAAATCGATGGAGACACTAGTCTCCAATTATGAGCGATCCTGTTCTCGTCTTTGAACAGTAACAGCGTTTCTGTTTTTTTTTTTAAGCGTTTCTGTATGGTTTTGATTTGGGGGGGGGGGGGTTCATTTCGACGACATTAAGGGTGTTAATCACACACAGAAAACTTTTACTTTGGCTTGTCGGTTCACCGCAGATAGATTGACTTTCCTACGTAGATGTCACGTACACTACACCAATACTACAAGGCACTGTAAAACAATTTTGTACATTTTACTGAGAATTTATTTGTACATCTACAAATCTTTAAAAAAATACAGTAATACTGATGCCCCTTGTAACATTTATTTCTTACATCTAAAAACGTTTGTGTGGACCGAGTCAAAGTTACAGATCGTTACAATCTGCGGTAGACATTTCATTTAAATCTTGTGAAAATGTTAACGAATGACATGCCATTCATTAACTAGCACTGAACTTGAATAGAAGGAAGGAGGGAGAATTTTCTCTTAATATTATTTGGAGCGCAAGAAACTCATAGCATATTATCCTAGGAAAGACAGTCTTATGAGAGCATGTGAAAACATGTAATTTTCCATAACCATTATAAACAGACGAACATACTACAGTAATATTTTCTAACTGATGTCCCAATGCAAACGTTCATAAAACAATATATTACGGGTATATGCAACTGTAAAACTGTAAATGTGCAACCCTCCTGCTGTTTTTTTTTTTTTTTATTATATTCTGAAATGCAGTAATTCTCTACATCGCTAGCCTCAATACTTCCAAAGACGTGGCATTATTTTCTTCTTGCCTGGGTTCATTTTGTATAAACCTTACTGTTAGAAGAAATCCTTGAATCATTGTAAAAGTGGTTGAAGTCTTGAAGCCGAAACGTTTTTTTTTTTATATATATAATTCGAAATTATTTTTCTTTGCCTATCTCTTATTTATTAAGTGGTTTTAGAGAGTTTGAATGTTATTTTATTTCCACTTATTAATAATGGAACTTGAAATACAAACTCCGATGTTCTATAATATTTTATATGTGTGTATCGAATACAAAATAGTTTCATGTAAAAAAACAATTTTATATATTTACAAGAAGATATTCTGTAGTCTTACAAAATTATTTTCCCATCAAAAGGGTTTCCAAATATTTATCTTTTATAAGTACAAAAAGTGAACAACCCCATTCTCATCCCCTTCCACCCTCACCACTGGCCGGCCTGTCTTCAATGCACGGGGATCCCTAATACAGATGTTCCCGTGTGGGAATCTTCATGTGGGTCATCGATAGATTCTTGATTTTCTCGCGGCAATTCTGTATAATTTTTAATCCGAAATGAAGGTAAATACAAAACACTCTGATTTAACTAGAAGAGTATGTAAGGAATGAAAGCGGTACCCAATCAGTTACAAATTATGCACGTACACACATACATGCATGGAGGCACAAACACATGTATGTGTGTGTTTTGTATACACACATACACGTACATTAAAATGCTTTATGTACCATTAAATAATGATTACACGTAATATCAGACTTAAGTACGCAGTAATGGTGGCATGACAATAATCAATGGTCCAGTAGTTCTATATTATATTATCACCTACTGTAGTCTTCTTTTTTCACATGTAAACTGGCGCTGCGTGTTTCTCTATTGATTTAGTTTATAACTGATTTTTAATTAATTTAATTCATGGTTTCGTGTGTTTTTTAAATTTTTCACATAAATAAATAGTCTACTGAATTGCACCTGTGTAAACGAATATAGTAGCTATGATTAGACTAGTGAGAGCAATTAAAAGAAATTAATCCAAAGGTGTTTTATTTTATTATTTGTATAAGCGGTTTTCACGATGAAGGGATAACACAGAACGTAAATTTAAAATGCAATACATTGCGAGTTGTTGTGATAAACAGAGGATAGTGTGGGCGTTATTTGCAATTGTTATTATCCAAACATGGTTATGATAATAATATGATTTAAATTTCTGTGCAGAAACAGACCTTCCCGAAATTGAAAACTGATTAGAATAAATCCAGAAAATTATACGTTATTATTTGCAACTAACATAATCGTTAGTATACGAATATTTCAGAGATTTATGATAAAAATCATACATTTTTAAAGTTACGAACAAAAATTTTGTCTTTCGTAATGCCTAAAATTGCGTATTATTTACGGGTTTGCACGACTGAAAACGTAAGCAGTATGCAATAGAATTTAGTAGAGAGAAATAATGTAAAAAAGAGGTAAGTATACAATAAAAAAAGTATCTTTAACGTGCGCAGTTAAAAATTAAATATGGATTTTTTCTTATGTGCATTTTTGTTTAGGCAAATTTTTTAGCAGCAGGTAAACATAATTAAATCGCTACCGTGAGTAGTAGGGGCGACATGGTTCTACTTCACTTTTGATTAATAGGTTTAACAATTTGATATGAAATTGATTAAAAGGGTTAATCTTTAATCCGATTTTAAGCCGACCAAAATTGTTAATCCGATTTTAATCTGATGAAATTTTCTTGGATTAATCCTTAATCCGACCGAATTTTTATAAATTCTCAATGGATAAAATGGTATGTTGATTTCATTGATTGATCCAACTAATTTAAATGAATTAATCGACCAGAAATAGTTGTGTGATAAGTGTATAGTTGTAACTTATTCATTTCTTTCTTTCTTTTTGTGGAGTGGGGTGTAGCTGAGTTACGTCCTCACCCTTGGAGCTCTTGCACTCGACTAAGGTGTGATGCTCTCTCTCATCATTGCCGAAGCTCAGAGCAGGGGGTGTGCTCGGGCCCTTGTGAGGGCCCTTATACCACCCATACGGTTGCAGCAGTTGTATCTCTCTGCGGGCTGAGGAAGTTTCCCTCACCAGACCCCAAAGAACACATAGCCCAGAGGTCAGGACGCCCTGCACGTCCCAGCGCAACTAAGGTGTGATGTGTTGGGGACAAGGTGTATATATATGTGTGTGTCACTGTGTCTGTGTGTGGTGAGTTTTGTGCAAGAGTGGTATAGGTATTTTTTGGATGGGTGTTCGTAGACTGTAGATAGGCGAATTTTTTGGTTAGTTAAACAGAACGAGACATATAGTTAACATGCGAGAGAAAAAATTTCAGCGAGTTCTACCTATGAATAAATTACACTCATCGAATCGCAAATTTCAAACAAACACAACTACGTGAATAACATCTGGTGTCGACAAGTGCTAAACGATCACAATTATATAACTCTCTGGCATGGAATTAATTTACGATCTACAACGAATAAAAAAAAGTTCCTATAAATTAAACATATAACGAACAAAATATATGTAACACTACTTGACGCCTCTCGGACATACCGTCTGCCTGTGAGACTGGTGAGGCACTTCTGAAACGGAATCCACATGATAAAAGAAATTAATTGATTAACATGCACAAAAATAAAACATTTAATATAGGTACACTCGCTCAGGAGGTCACTGCAGCACTAACTACTCAACTATCTATATATCTCTCTCTTTTTCTCTGTCTCACTCGCATTTACCCAATAGTTTTGAAAATAAAATCTCTTCAAATTAACTTAGAGACCCAATCCACCCTATCATATACACATCAAAAACATTGCATTTGTTCGAAGTACTCAAGGCTCATATGTTCATCTTTCAATCATCCTTCACCAAACAGCTCACTCATAACAAGGTTGAAGCTAAGGTTGTGCACCTCCCCTGCACACTAGGCGTGAGCGGCATAGTTCGCCCTTGTTTTAGCAGTTCCATATTTCATACCTTAAACACATAACAACTCACCCTTAAACATATCTTAAAACTATACAAAACCACCTAAGTGTATTGAAAACACAAATTTCCCCTGCAATAATATAGTCAGTCATCCACATACTAATTTTTCTCAGAGTACTTTGTATTTTATTCTAGATGGCATTGAAATATATTTATGAGTATTTAACAGTGTAGAGAAAGCCTGAATTTGAAATATTGTCTCAGGCTGCTGTCCATAATGTTATACTATGGTAGACATTCAGTGTCTCCTTCTAAACATTATTAAATTCCTCTCAAATATACATCAACAACCCCCTAAAATTTATTGAAAAAACAATTTTCCCATGCACTCATACACTCAGTCAAACATGTACTAATTTTTCTCAGAGTACTTTGTATTTCGTTTTGGGTAGTACTGAAATATATTTATGAGTATTTTACAGTGTAGATAAGGTGTGAATTCGAGATATTGTCTCAGCCTGCTGTCCATAGTGCTGTATTGTGGCGGTCATTCAGTATCTTATTCAAAACTCTATTAAATTTCCTCTCAAATATACATCAAAAAGCCACGTAAAATTTATTTAAAACACAAATAACCCCTGCACTCATACTCACGCATATATATACACACATATATATATATGAATTACCATTTAGTAACACTAACAAACAAATTATGCAGTGAGGTGGAACCAGATGGCATCAAGCACCCTTTCGACTTATCATTAATTAACACTAACAAACAAATTACACTTTAACAAGTTCTAAAAAAATATATATATATATCACTCTCAGGATTAATTTTCAGAAAATTTGATTCAAGTTGTAAACAAACCTTTAAAATGTTTAACAATTGATAAGATGTTTAATATATTTAAGAAAATTTCTTTTCAAATTCTAAAGACTTGTTTAAAAATTTAGAAATTTTAAGAAAAGTTCATTCAAGTTGTAAACGATCCATTAAGATGTTTAACAATTTACTAAAAGTTTATCAAATTTCATTCATTTTGTAAATGAGTCATTAAAAGTTTTACTAATTTTACTAAAAAGTTTTACGATTTTAAGAAAATTCTCTGAAAAAGCAGTAAAAGTTACTAAAAGACTAAAGGCAGTCAAAGTGAAACATATTTTAAAAATTAAATTTTATGAAAAGTTTTGACAAACTACCACAAAAGAATTAAAAAGCCCAAAATTTTTTAATTGATGCACTTACTTTAACTCTAGTAGTGAAGCTGGTAGGTCTTCGAACAAGACCTAAACCTAAGGTCAGGCTGGTTGAGCGCTAGCCCGCTCAGGAAGGCGGGTGAAAGTCCGGGGTGTCTGCTCCAGCAAACGCCCGAATTCCCAAGGGAGTGGTGAATTGGAACGCAGGCTGAAAGTCGGAAGTGAGGGGTTCCATTACCTCACAACCCCATTGTGTCATGTCCCGACAGAACTAACCAAACAACCGGAGCCCTTGAATAGTCAATGTTAGGCAGGCAGCCCCTAGGAGTCCGGAACGGCTCATAGGGTGTCTGAGTGCAAGAGAGGAATAGGAGGTCTTGAACCGATGAAGTTCAATGCAGCAAATAGCTAGCTGAGAGGTGGATGGTCCTATTCATACCCCACATCTCTCCCTTGTCGAAAAAAATGATTTTGTGTAATTCACTATCAAAATGCATAAAACGTACATATTATGTATTTGAGGCATCTTTAACCAATTGTTAAGCAAATTTAATACATAAAAAGGATTTTACACATTTTTTTTATTTAGAATGTTTGTTAGAATTTAATGTGTTACTCATACATTTATTCGGTTTTACGCCTTTACATTTTAAATACTTTCTTATTTAAAAATTCCGTACACTAACAATTGTAGTTTCCAATATGGGCTTTTTGCAATACAAGATGAAATTAATTTAATACTCCATTTACAGCCTACCATGAACAAACAATTGTCAAGCTATTGTATACACATTTTGATTACTTGTTTAGCTTATTAATCCTTTTCTGTAATATGATTACAATCATACATGACCTAACCGGAACTCGAACCAGAATCTAACTATTATCAAACATACCTCACCCGACTCTGGAAGTCAGAAACTTTATTACATTCGTACATGATCTAACCGGGACTCGAACCCAGAAACTTAGTATTATCAAACATGACTTAGCCGGAACTTGAACTCAGATTATATCAATTTTGCCTTATCTGGGATTCGAACCCAGAGCCTCCTTATATAAAGTGATTATGCTGTAAAGGCTGATGACATTTAACAACTTATTTATTGTATTTAAAGTGATTTGTAAAAAATATTACTCAAGTTTTTCGGGAAACATATTTTTGCACAGAGCCAAATTCAAATACATCTTTAGTTTTTTGATGAACTAATAGTCCGTTTGCTACCTGATTTATTTATTTTTTGATAGGAAATCAAGTTCACTTATAATAAAGAACAGGTCAAATAAAAGTAAAAATTAATTTTACATCATATTTATTGACAAGAAATACACAAACCCATTTTAATACTATTATTTCGACAAAACAAAATATATGTTTCAAAAAATAATTTTAACACACAGAACATCATGTACAAATCTCTTCAAAACATAAAAAAGTAACTACAGGATGTCCTAAAACATTATCACACAAAGCAACGAACAAATATAGGTTGATTCGAAACACACAAACAAGTATAGAATGTCACACAAATTACACAATTATTTCAAAAATGCAGTGCAGCACAAAACATTTAACTCTTTCGAATACCACTTTAATCAAAATATATATACAACATTTTTCTTTAAAAACAAATATTTTTATAAAACTGTTAGCAGCTTCTGTAAACATAATTTTCATGCATTTGCTTGATATTGGATCCAGATCCCCTTCTTGGCCTCAGCTGTCAAGGAGGGCACAGTTATTGCATCCTGGTTTTATCCTATACATTTGTACACAAACATCTTTACAAGTAGGGGCATGTAAAACAATGCTTTCAACCAAGTTAGGATACGATTCAACATAATGTGAGTAATCATCTTCAATACTAGATGGAAGAGATGTGGTTGCAGTCATATAAAGCACTGGACATTTCTTGTTATCACTGCATTGAATGAGTTTGTGGCTTTTTTCATCTCCTAGAGGAAGATACATTACTTTGAAATGAAAAATATTGCTGTAAGTTTCCATAAATTCTTGCAAAAGTCCATTACACAATATGGCATAAGTTATATTGGACTTTCCTTGTTTGACTCTGATGTGATGATTTGCTGTATGAAAGTATGTCATGTTACTTTTATGACATCCGACACTCAACTGAGAATATTTAGCAAGGAACAGTGTATGTATACTGATAAATTCATTCTTTCTCTAAATTTGCAGGTTGAAATGTGATTTTGGACAAAATTTAATTTTTGTAAATTTTATTGCTCAATGCATGTAACATTTTGATGAATCACACTCAGTATGAGACATATAACCACACTTGTTTTTGGTATAATGATATAAAGTAAGAAGATTACTATCACATTCTTCGAAATACTAATAGGGTAAGACAGTGTCTGTATTATAAAACAGAAGTTTCAAACATTTTTCTTCCTCAGAATATTACATTACAATGCACTCGACTTACATTTATTCTTACTATCTGCTTGGTGCAGTCTGTACTGGTTTACAAGACATTCAGAACTGTTGCGGTTAGTTAAAGTGGAATTATAACTAGTGCTGTAAAAGATTGAGAGAAATATGTAAATTTGAAATTAATGTCTGACTCACATATTTCCTTTACAACATAATGTGAGTATAATAAGCTGTAAGTTACAGAATACAAACCTTTAGTAAAAATGTATACTTGTATTTCATTGCGAACATTATTCTGAATTAGACACTCCACACGCATATAAATTACACACAGACAGGAAAACTAAACCTCCTTGTTCTAAACTAAAGTTGTGGATGTCCCTATCACAGGTCACCTTCCAACAAACTGTGTTTCCCTGGTGAAGTCTGGTGAATTGGTATGTACTTACACGGTTTCCTCGCTCCTCAGTAAGACTGGCAATCATTAAATATTCTAACGTTGTTGGTAAGTCACTGTCAGGGCGAAGATATCTCACAACACAATCATTTGATTATATTCCTTCACCAAAGCAAATGCCGAGACTATTGTCGAAAGTGTAACACCAATGTTCTATATTGTTGCAGACATGAACTCATAGAATATCGTCATATGGTTTAAAGAAAACTCTTCTGTATCTAATTTGTAGGACCTCATATACATCTGTAGGATCGAAGATTCTAGCCATGACTGACGATTTAATACTGAACACACTCCTTTATACAGCTGCTGTAACACCACTTTTTCTAATTTTTAAATGTTCTTGCTAATCCAAACATTACAATTCCTCATGTCACAGGGAGAATTTAATTCTTAATTAATTAAAAACAACACACAAAATGGTCATTTTGACACCTTTATTGTATGAAAGTGTTTCAAAAATATAATACTGACAAGAGGAGTTTGAAAACAATATTACTACATTATGAAATAGACACATCCTCTGAATAACTGTTCTCACTTAGAAAAATACAATATAGAAATATCAACACCCACTGTTAAATTATAATGTTTCACACAATGAATCATATAAACTATAATATCTAGGAGAGTAGCACTGAACACATAGTTCTTAACTAGAAAACACTTCACTAGCAACACAAACTTGGGACTTAAGCAGGTAAGATTAAAATATAGTCGACCACAATGTCAGGAAAAATTACTAAGATAAATTCATGCCTTAACTAATAGCAACTTTAAAATGTCATACTATGCTTAGTAAGAATTCTCAAATGGTGTATATCAATTCTACAGTGCAATGTGAAACATGCTTCAACATAAAGGCATAACAAGACAATTTAAATCAATTTATAACATTTTGCATTCGAGCTTTCAGAGTAAACCCTGCTATTAACTTTTTATTGCAAGAAAATCTAATTGAAGGGACACATTACTAACCTTCACGCAACATTAAACACTTGGACGGAGAACCCCTCAACTCAGGAACACAAATACCAAGTATGAGACTAGAAAGACTATAAGATAAGCTCAATAAGTAGTAGTAAAATGTAATATTAAAATGTATTTGAAGGGTGAATGAAGGACACAATTAACTTTAGATCCACAAAGTGCAAACACTGCAAAAATGTACAAATCACTAGAATCATAAATAAACCCTGGAATCCAAATTCAAAATAATGCTTAACAAGTTGAAACCCTCACTAAACGATATTAAAAATAGTTGAAAGACAATGGCCTGCAACCCTACCCACACAAGCTTATCCATTGGTCGAAATACTGGTTGAAAACTAATAAAGGTAGTAACTTTTGTGAAATATTTGCAGAACGTATACAGAAAAGATGTTTGTCAAATCATGGATTATTAATTATTAATATTTTAAATAATAATATTTTACAAAAATCCTTAAATACATAAAAGGATTTGTTATTTGTTGCCAGCCACCATAGATTATTCAGTTTATGCAAGGAGGGTCTGGGTTCGAATCCCTGATAAGGCATGTTTGATATAAGCTGGGCTCTTTAATACCGGGCAAGGCATGGTTGATATTAGTTGGTTCCTGTGTTCGAGTCCGGGCTAGGTCATTTATTATTGTAATCTAGTTTCCCTTATAAGGGTTCAAACATAACAGAAATACATAATAGATGTTAGATAATACACATTATGTAATATGAAATACACAATAAATGTTACATTACATTATGATATGCTATGTTAGCATGTTACAATATGTTATGTTATTACTTTAAGATACATTACATTATATGTTACATTAGTATGTTATGAAACATATTATGTTACAATATGTTATATTAGTACATAATGATACATTATAGTATGTGACTATACATTGCATAGTGAACATTATGTAATTCACATTACATAATAGATTATACATATTACTATAACATGCATTCACAGGATTATATACAATTTGGATAATGTTTGATAAGCAAATAAGTTTATTTGATATTCAAAACAGAAATCCTTATGTAAAAAGTTACAAACTATATAACAAATGTGTTAAATCATGCTACTTTAATAATAGTAATCTAGGACATCCTGGTTTACCAACAATCTTCACAAATCTTTACAAATCTTTATTGCTCTTATGGCATACTTTGCTCAGTGATAGTCATAGTGCCGTAAGATTAACTTGGGAAAGTTCTCAGACAGACAGATAGTAAATTGATGATGCCCATATTTGGAGTAAAGCATACTAGATAATGTTCATTTGAAAACCCATAAGATTAACCTGAAAAGGGTGTGTTTGTTCTGACTCAAGTATGTAACACTGACACATGTCATGATAAATCAAAGTCAAATCATAGTGCCATAAGATTAACCTACCACCACATTGGCACTACAAACAACACAACACTCAACACCACATACTGAGACAGCAACACAAACATCTTCACAAATAACACCACATTTAGCTCCCCAGACAGATCTACAAATTGCACCAAATTTATCTCATTAGACAGCTCCACAATCTATTCCAGATACACCTCAATATACGTCTTAAAAGTTGTTTGTAAGGTGTGGGACTCGAAACCCATGCTCCCATACGGGGAACCAGGCCCAAAATCTAGCAACTTAAAAACTCAAACATCCTGACAATTACTGAAAAGGTTTTATTATAAGTAAAAGTGTGAACATTTTTCTCGATTGCCATCATACGAGCTTAACCTTAAGGTCAAAATCGACTGTGTAAATCAAAAGAAGTATAATTTCTAACAAAATTTTAATTTTGTGGAAAAACACCTAAGAAAGTCGCGATTGGGAACACTTCAAGAAAACCTAAAGACACATTCACTCAGAAGAAAATATGCTATATATAAAACTATCTTATAGATTGTTAAATATAATTCTAGCAAATAGATGGTTAAATATAATCCTGTTGTAAAGATAGTTATATGTATATATTCCTAAATTTGTTTGCAGAGGCATTCAAAATGGCTGAAACTCTCACTTGCAAAGTTTTTTCAAATGAACATAGAGGCTTGGAATTTTTGAACTGCAGCAGCTAAGTCCAAACTTGGCGTTGGATCGAGAGTTGGTAGGATCGAGTGCTCTTATCTCAGTTTCTCATCAAACATTGCTTCGTGCACATGTATGCTTATCCACAGTCTTCATAAACTACAGTGCGAAATATTCTTAGCAGTTTTTCGTGTTTTTAACCTTTGTAACATCAAATACTATAGAAAATAGAATATTTTTGCATAGTTTAGTAAAAATAATTTTATTTTATACAGGAAGTCAGTTAGGCAGGCAGACAGTCTTCATCTTGGGAAAAGACATGCTCTGAGTTGGGGGCGAAGGTAGGAGGATGGGTGTGGGAGGGACATTCCGGAGATATCCGAAAAACATATGCTTGGCTGGTGTAAGGGGAAGGGGTGGTTGGCCTTGTAGTCTTGTTTGTCAATGAGGTTGATGCATGTTATGAATTTGATGTTTGTAGGTTTGGTAGATGGGGAATTATGAGTTAGAATGCTTATAAAAGGGTTTTAGTTGTGTTTGACCTTGTAAGGAAGGCTTAAGGGCTTACATGATCTTAGCAGTATGGTGTATGTCGGGTATGGTGTCTATGTTATGAATTTGATGACCATAACATTAATGGTTCGGAAATTATGATTAACTTTGCTTATAAAAGGGTTTTAATGCATAATTGAACTTGTACATCTTCAATAGTTCGGAAATTATGAGTAACTATGCTTATAAAAGGGCTTAACTCAAAATTGACCTTATCATAAAGGCCTTAGGGCTTAAATGACTTTACAACCATAATGGACATCGAGTATGGTGTCTATCTTATTAATTTGATCACTATAACATTAATGGTTAGAAAATTACGAGTAACTGTGCTAATAAAAGGGTTGAACTCAAATTAAACTCTTGTCAGAAAGGGTATAGGGCCTAAATGACTGTACCATTATTGTATGTTGGGTATTATGTCCATGTCATGAATCTGATGTCCATAGCATCAATGGATCGGAAATTTTGACTATGTTTATAAAAGAGTTTAAATCAAAATTGTCCTTGTCAGAAAGGTTTTAGGACCTAAATGACCTGTTGAAATGTAAACAATGTGTTAAATTTGATGTTTGGAGTTACTACTGACAAAATATTCTTAACTGTCTATTAAATACGAATCTTTAGACAGGTTATTCAGTTATATTTGTTTTGGGGGGAAAAATTGAGGACTTTAAAAAAAAATATGTTTTGAATATTTTGCTGTTGTGAATCTCTAAACTAAGTCTCCTTTAAAATACGAGTTCATAAACATTTCTCTTCATATATGTATTTTTGGCAATTATTTAAATTCAATGTACAAAATAATATTTAAATTCCTAACTTTCTTATATAATTATGCTTTAACATATCAATTGTTTAATCATCATATACACTATATATTCGTGTTGAATGTAAGAGTTAGCCACCATGTATATTTCTACAAATACAACTTTTAAAATACTAATTCTCCAACTGTCACAATAGCCAATTGGTTAAAAGTGCTGTGATATGGCACTGGGGTTCCCTGGTTGAAAACCATCCAAAAGTGAAGTTGTTTATATAGTACTAATGCATTACATATATGAAATAGAGAATAGTCTTAAACTTCAAGAAAATCTCAGAGTTCATAATAACATTTAATAGCATTACCAAGATTAGCTCTTGGAGTGCGAGTGACTCGCCCGCTCTCTGGCAGGCATTGCGAGAACTTGTGCTCTACCTACCGGCCGATGATGTCAACAAGAGACATCAGCACTCCTGGTGATCAGCTATACAACTAATATGGCGTCCGATGGCTGCAGCAGTGCTGCCTATCTGTCAAGTTTGGAACTGAAGACAGACTATCTCGCTGGGAAGGAGCGTATGGGGGAGGTGTGGGGGGGGGGGCGTTAGCCATATATGAGGAGAGAGGATGATGAGTGGAGGGTGTGTAGGTAGGTGAGAGGGGTGTAGATAACCCTGGTATAATATGTTGTGAAGGATGATCTGGAGGGTGGTGCGGGATAAGTAGGTGATTGGTTGGAGCATAGGGAGCAGATTGTGGAGCTAGGTGTGGACCAATCACAGCACAGGATTTTCATCACAATTGAGGAGCTAAGTGAGGACTCATTGAAGAGCAGATTGTGGTGTTAAGTGATCTGAAAAGTACAGCGATTTCGGCCCTAAGTTAATCTTATGGGACTACATTTGAAAGGTCAAGATTAAGGTTTAAAAACTCTCCATCGTAACTGAAGCTCTGGTGTAAGAATCTATCTCTTTATTTATATATACTAATGTTCTTCCAGTTAAAATTAGTTCTTCGACGACAACTTTGTTAGATTAAATTTACAGACACAAACATTACTGTTCCAAACCTCACAGTCCTACATTCCACATGGTGCTCACAGAAGTGCACTACTGCCCTTGCATTTGTGTGATGTGTTCCTTATTATTCCACATGGTGCTCACAGAAGTGCACTACTGCCCTTGCATTTGTGTGATGTGTTCCTTATTATTCCACATGGTGCTCACAGAAGTGCACTACTGCCTTGCATACTTCAACACATTCAGTCACTATTGTCACAGCAGTGACCTTGATGCATTGTTACCTGTTGCGATCTGATGCAGAGATGAAATCCCTTGTAGATCTAGATGATGTAGTGAAGTTGTAGTGGACAATTGGTGTCGTTCTTGATGGGTTGTGCTGTCATTGTTGTAAACGTCTAGAGCTATCGTAGATGTGATGGACGCCTGTTGTAGTGGACATATGCCTAAGTCTCACTAGTTCTAATGCTATGCACACACATGCATATGCACAAGAAGTGACCTTAGCAAATGCCAGCTTAAGACTGATAAAAAATTAATTTCTCCATCCTTATATAGCAAATGGATTCAAAATGGCTGCCATTTTCCTTTAAATTTACGTTATATTTGGCCTTTTAGCAAAGTCAGTTAAAATATAGTGAAATATAACAGATTTCAGCTTTTCTAGCAGTCATTTCAAGCTAGATACATGCTATTTCTGAATTATTACATCGAAATAATAAGATCTTTTTAATAAGTTAAAATATATACGCATTCCATAAAATATGCACAAATATTTAAAAACATTTCGAACAAGTTTGTTTTCTTGTAAGTTTCAAATCTTTGAAAAAAAATTAACTTGCGTATTGCTTACATTTAATAATGGTGTTCTAAGTTTAACTAGTGTAAGTGGAGAGATACGTGGTTTTGGTTACTTAAAAAAATTTTTGTGAGTTAAAAATATGTCTTAAAGTTGTGTTGGTATGAAAATTAATCATTGATTAGTTTAAACTTAAATAAGTTTGCTGGAAAAAGGAATAAAGTTGGCTGGTAACGGGTAAAGTTTATTATGTTAAACTTAAAAAATTTTACTTTAAACAGTTTATATTTTTTAATTGAATTTATTGTGTGATAAAGACAAATTGGACGTATTTCTTAGTGATGAGGAAAATAAAGTTTCATCGGCAGAACTTGTGAAATTTTTTATTTCACAAATTCATCTCTATTCAAAATATCTCAACACAAAGAGTATCTGCAAGTCAGTAACCAGCGCAATGAAACTGCGTTAACAAGCATACATCCATAAAGAGAAAGGTTTGCATTAATCGACAGAAATGTTAGCTTTCATCTAACAACAAAGGGACACAAAGCATGAATAGCTAAGAGACAAACCCCGCGTACAGTAAATATGAACATGCCACAGGAGGAGTACCGTCGAGCGTTCCCTTCGTCTGGATTCATTAAACTTATGTACGTTGGGGCCACGGTTGTGTAGGGGTTTTAGTCTACTCGCCTCACACCTTGGAGAAGCGGGTTTGATTCCCGGCGGGTTCGCGCCCGAATTTTTTTCGCATGTGGGAATCGACGTGTGTTCTCGGGGAAACCCCCCTCCAGTCTAACATTTTGGGGCCGCTGCATACTTGGCTTACTTCCTCGTCGTCTCAAGACCTCGACGTTAAAAGCACGCGGCCCCAGGATTCCCCCCCCCCCCCCCGCAGCGTTCGAGTCACAGCGATACGGGCGACAATAACACGTGCGACCAGAGCCCCGTCGCTCCTACGTGCGAGGGCGTTGGCCCTGCGTGCATAGCTTCCGCTAGTTAGACTTTCCTGTTGCAAATGAGATTCTGTAACAGTGGGGTTTTATTACACGCGATGGGATCCCATAGATTAAATTACGACTACACCGTTCTATTTTTCCCCGTGCCTATTAAGAAAACTTCGCAGGCGGGCTCAAAAATTTGAATTTTGAACCGTTTACACGATTCTTTCTCTCTCGGAATATAAGTAACGTTATAAAAACAAAACTGTACAGGGCCTAGTCAATTTTTTTTTCTGGCAAAAAGTCGCATCCCCAGAACCTTTATTTGCTTTGATGCCTACTCAAACGCACAAACAACGAACGTACAAAAATTATGTCCGGGAAAATTTCTCCAATCCACTCTCTAACTATGGCCCGTGTCTTAATTGGCCCAAAGAGCGCTCTCTCGTGCCCCCCCCCTTTTCTCTCTCTCTCTCTCTCTCTCTCTCTCTCTCTCGCGGATAACGTCACAGAGAGAGCTCTCTGGTCGTCTCAATTAGTCGGAGAGCGAGAGCACAGAGAGAGAGCACGACATTGTATATTCGCTGGCGCTCTCTCGCATTCTCTGATCACGTGCCATATTTGTTTACATTATTTCCGTTTTTCACTAAGGTTATGCTAGCTTTCTGGGCCAAAACCACGTGGCATTTTAACTATAAGTGAATAGTTTTAACTGTTTAAAACAGCGAAATAACATGCCTAACACGTTATTTATAGGCATATAAATACGGATTACTGTCTCTTTTTTTGTCGCTTTGCTGCAACATGACGGTAAAATATAAAACAAATATAAGTGTTTTATGCGCTAGTGTTTATTCTGGTAGTGTTGATAATTATTTGTGAATTATTTTGATCGCACATACATTACTTACAATAGCTATGACCGCGATTTCAGAATAACATGATTTCCCGCCTTTTACCATCAGCTGTTTGCCTGACGTCAGAGAGATACGAGAGAGTGATTGGCTTAGTTCCACAGAGCGAGAGCGTGAGAGAGCGCGAAGCAGTGCTCTCGCCAGGTTGTGCGAAAGAGTGCTCTCTCGAAAGATTATTGTGTGTGTTGAGACATGGCCTCAATGTTAGTGTCGTCTTGACAGTATACTTGCTGCATTGAGGTATGAAGTACTATTGTGAATACAGCCCTGTGCAATCAAAAGTTAAAAATTATAGTACAAAATAGTACGGGGTAGTTTAAATGACACTATTTTTGGATACTTATTACAATGGATGTTGTATACGTAGTATAGAGATGTAAGTTAGAATGCGTACACTGTAAGTCATTTCGCCGTTTCTTCAAACATATCGATTCAAATGTTTGAAATATCACCTCATGTATGACGTGTTACATTTTTCTTAATATGTCGTGTACAACAAACGTTTTATATTTGTGTTAACATAAAAGTACCTCATTTTTGGTTAAATTGAACTTTTATTTATATTCTGTCTATAAACTGTAATACTTCATTTATAATTAGATTGAATGAAAACAGAGAGAAAATAGGTGTGTTGGTAATGCCCAGTATAGGCTGTTCACAATAAAGTGAGTACTTCTCAAGCCCCTCGCAACAGGTAATAACCGCTAATAAATATATCTTATTGCAGCCTCAGGCATTAAATTTTGATGGTGGTAAAATATATGCACTGTGTTTGTTGGTCACGTTGCAATGTGCCACGCCCTTCCCAAGGGCGTGGCAAGGGGGACGATGCCTTTCAAGAACCAATCCACAAGAGGATAAGAAAAAGATCAAACTTTAAAAAATTTCTGGTTAAAAAGACAGACAAACACATGACTTTCTTGACATAACATGTATGATATATTTGTATAAATGTTTTAAAGTTTTCACAGGATTATGGAAAATATTCATAATTTATTATTTATCTACATTCCCAGCCTTCCAAAAAAAATTAAACACTGATTAAATATCAGATGGGATCACAAATGTATGCAATGGTAACATTTTCAAATATAAAATACAAATGCTCATTAAAAACTGTGCTTGAATTCCACATACAAGTGGTGCTTGAAACAATTCCAAGTCAAATAAGATGTCTGTCTTGTGTCCCTTAACACAACTCCATGTCACTACCGTACTCCTACTCCAGGTATAAGGGTATTATCATAAAATATTAAAGATAAAAAACATGCCTGGGTGAGAGGTCGCTTTCAGAACAAATAGAAAAACATGCTCTCGGCTCCTCTCCCCCCCCCCCCCCCCCCCCCGGCTTGGAATACGGAAATTCCTAAGTTTTTCTGTTTGCCGTGGCGCAAGAGTCGCCGTCCTGACAATGGCCAGACAGGCCAGAAAGATTATTTCTGTTGCATTATTTTTGTACTTAACTGTGAGCTGAACGTCCAGGAGTGCTGGTCTCTGCCTACACGACCAAACTCCTGGCGTTATATACAAAACTTTTACCCCTCCCGAGGAGGGAGCAACGAGAGTCCGGCCAATCAGAGCCCAAGGAACTCTCGGAAAGCTTCTATACGATTCCAAATTATTAGTGAACAGCCACTTCCGGCGCCACAGTTCCATGCCACGTGGTTAACCATCCAGCCACGCAACCTCCGCGACTGCAGCGCGGCCTGGCGCGGGCGTATCAAACTATCCTCTACACTCAGCGGCCAGTTTACCTCGGGTGCGCGCCGCAGCTGGAAGCTATGTCTGATTGCTGGGCGACACCTTGCTGTCGCACGTACGTAGACCTTTCGTCGCAGACCATCACGTGCGTCTATAATTTGAGTAAGTAAAGTCACTAAGTAAATTATTTTAATAATTTTGGATAGCTAGCAACACACATATTTTTCATGTAAAAAGTTCGTTTTATGCTGGCTATAGATCCCGCTCTGCACATATTGTCTTCCTCGTCGCGCCGGTGTAGAAGCGGGCAGGCATAACGGGAGTGGAGGAATGTAGTTTTATGAGGCGCGTGCCTCAAATGCGTATATCAAGAAACAGCAGGAAGTTGGAAATTGGCTGAAAGGAAAAATTGATAAGGCCCTTAAAAAGTTCTCACTTTACCGTGAATAACCTGTAATAAATAGTTATTTATGAAAAGTGAATCACGGAATACGTATGAAAGCGGAACATTGGCCTTTTGGTGTAATTTTCCAAATTTATGTAAGCTTTGTTTGCATGAGTCGGAGGAATATCTAGGAAATAAAACTTCAGAAAGGCTTCTGAGAAGTTGGAATTAAACGTGGACGGACTACTGTATAAAGTATAGTTCCCTGCCTTTGTTAAATGTGCCTAGCGAGGTAATGCATAGACCGTGGGCTATTCACGGTAAACTGAGCAGTTTTTTTAAGGCCCTCCCATCTGGTATTAACCACTAATAAATATTGTAAGGCGTTGCTGCCAGGCACCGTTGCGGTGGACCCACCTCATCCCTCCCCTTCTATGGGGTGCCTTATCCCCCCCCCCCCCTTCTGGGAAACCCGTGAATAATGGACAGCAGGCTGTCGCGCTGATCGGCGCCTTGCATGCGTCAAGGCCCCTCTCCCCTGCTGGAGGTTTCGACCGGTATGGCGACGACACAAGAATGTTCTGGTGAGACTGGCTGGAGCCTCGGCCCTCCGCGACGTGTCACGGGTGTTGGGGTAGATTCTAGGTGGCGATATAAGACACTATATATCCTGCCGCAACCCAGCGACTGGCAGTCTTTGACGGAGGCCGCCTGGCGAGTGTGCGCGAGGGAAGTGAAATTTGGACTACGACTGGAGATTACGGGACGATGGCGAGTGAGGTGTTCTTGGCGTGAATGGACGAGATGGTGTGAAACGGATGAGTGTAGCCTACTGTGCGTGAGGGCGCTTGGAGGACACTAGAACATTACGACTGGCGGGACATGGACTGAACTGAGGTAGGACTGAATGGAAGTGTAATACCGATTTTACTATAAATATTCGAACTGTCTGTTTAAACACATATTTTATAGAATATTTGAATAAGTTGATACACTGTCTATTGGGACTGATCTGTAATTATTTTATTTTATTGATTTCCTTGTGATAATTATAAATTTTATTATATTGGACTAATTGGTTGTGAACCGTAAGTGATATCAATTTATTGTGCGATTTTCAGTTCAGAGAATTTTGCTGTAGTTATTGTAGATAAAATATGGAAACTATAATTAATTATTTTATTTGATTAAGGCCTCCATCCCTTAACGAACTTGGTAGAGCCCGCTTAATTTATATAGAGAGAAATTGTAACAATGTACTTTAGAATAGCCTTAGAAATTAACTTTTGAGTGTGGTGAAACGTATACACTGTTTTAATAGTCACGTGTTAATATCTACATTTAAAAGTGGTAGAAAGACAAATATTGGCAGAAAGGAAAAAAAACAGCGGAGATTTAAAATTTAAGTGCTCACTTTACCGTGAATAGGCTATACACGAATGGTTTGCAAGCGACATAACGATGTAGGGTAGACAAGAGCGTCGCGCATCGCAAAGCTTCAGAGGCGAGGAGGAGAGGCCATCAATCTGCCGGACAAAGGCTGAGGTCGAAAGGGGTTTAGATGGATTAAGCAAGGGATGGAGGAGAGGGTGCTTTGTCCCAAGTGCCATTTACACGCACGCTCGCGTCTCGTGACAAGCTACCTGCCTCGAGCTGCAAGGGAACTTTCAGGCAACAAACAGCGTCACGTGACTGGGCTCTTTTTCTCATGGTTGCCACGCGCGGTGGGCGAGGTTTGTTATACTCTATACAACTTCAATAAATTTTTGACAGTTCTCGAAAAGAAGTGCGGCCACCATGTAGTATCCCTCCGCCACAGGTGTTCTGATGGTGAAGAAAACTGTATTTGTAAACAAACTATGAATCCAATGGCAAGCTTTGAAAGACTTATAACTTCTGTTCAGTACTTAGGCTACTATATCAGGTTGCCATTCCCAACTGTATAATTTTTGTTATGATCACGTTATATACTAGTTAAGGATCTGTTTTATTTTATTGGTGGGTTGGGGAACTATAGTTTAACTGTCTTACGTGATACGTAATTTTTTGTAGTTCTTCTTATGAGAGTGGCGATTGGAACTTGCATAGTTTTGATGATGCAGTGGGAAATTTTGTTCGTACGGAATAGCATTCAATTTACTATAGACCCAACGCAAGAATTTTAACTTCATCGAAAGAACTAAATGCGATAGATGTGTCGCCGTTTGTACAGATGCGAGGAATGCTCAACGGATAAATTTCATAACTTTGTTTATATAATGAACTAAACTAAAAGGGCGCTTATTTAGGCCACGTACATTTGATAACCTCCCGCAAGAACAAGACGCAATAAATACGCCACTGTTAATACCGATGTGCGAAATGCATAATGTAAACATGTTAAGCAATTTTAACTTCTACGTCAAATTCATTAGAGATTCGATCAAATAGAAGTCCAAATACATTTAAAATATTCTAACAACAATTTGAGAAAACATTGTTTACAAAACACACAAACTTACTGTTCACTTCGTAATTCTAAACACGTGCTGAACTTTGCATTATTATTAATTCACTAAAAGCACTTGTTCGCTATACTGATACGAAATAATTTATTTTCTGACTTACGCAATTAACAAAACACTTAACATTTCTTGAAACCAACAAATTCAAACTTCACAATGTAAATTATTTTTCGCTCGCGCTTCCCGATGCTCACAGAAAATGGCGGACCACAGCACGCAATGAAATTATTTTACAAAGCGGCAGACACGTGTCGATAATTCATCTCACCGAGGAGAGTGTTGTAAAAATACACCTATGACGAACTACTCATAATGAAATTCGCAAATAATTCACTGCATATATAATATCCCGACTTCACCAGCAAGGAATTCATGCATGCATATAAATTATGACGGAAGAGAGCACAACGGCGATGGCTTTTCACCGGGTGGGTGGCGACCATAAACAACAGACTCAACTGAGATTGGTGGAGACCTTTCCCCATTACCGTGATGATGTTCGCATGCTCTACCATAATATTTCTAAATATTTTTTAAGCACTTGCTCTATGACTCAAAAAAATTGTGTATTAGTCTATGAGCGTAATTTTAACCATAAATGTTGTAATTATCATTAATTTTACACAATATAATTTTTAATTCTGAGTAATATTTCCTTTTACAATCGTCGCAAAGAGCGCCAACATATTAACACGCGTTCTGCAACTACCATCAGCTGACACAGTACTTTGCAAATGGGGGAGTTTACTGTTTACATTCTGTGTAGGTTGGTCACAGTGTCTGTCAAATTTTATTGAAGTCATATGAAACAGAGTATAGTGGTGTGGTTTTAGCAAGGTTGGAGACAGGGGTGTAACTTGATAGGACCTACAAGTTCTTATTTAACTTTGACGCTTGCGTGTATACCAACATTGGAGATGCATACAAACTGAATTATTTGTAAACTGAATTTAATTTTGCGCAAGTAACATATGTATATGATTCCAGTCATATTTGTTTTTATTAGTACTAACATTTTTCACTAACAAAGAAATATGGCAAACTATTTTCAGTGTATGAAACTTGGCGCGGTAGTGATTCCATTTTGGTGGTTCCCCTGTTATTTGAAACTGTTTTACCGTTGGGTGAGTTTCGTGTCTTCGAACACTGTTCCTTGGTAATTCTTTCAAAGAAGTTAAGAATGATTCTTGAAAGTTACTTAATATGCAAGCTGTGTAATAAATACACATGTTTATGTATTTAACAAGTAACGTCATTTTTATGTACGAAAATAACACGTGTAATTAAATTTAAAGGCTACTTTCTAACCCTAAATTAATTATCGCATTCTTAAACGTTCCCATGGGAATTACTATTACAAACTCGTGACTTCTGAACTGTTTGACTTAAATATTTTTTCACAAACATTTTACAAGTTTATTGCAGCTTGCAATTAATTTATTTTATACAAATGTTTACCAATCTTCCATAATCGTGTGGCCATCAATCCCGCCCTGCAGGGGCGAAGTACTGTGTGTTGCTTGCTGCATACTCTCAGCGCGTCAGCAAAGGCATATTCATGAATTGTGCCCATACAAGGCATTTGCAAGTTCACTAAAGAAATCTTACTGATATATTGAGAGTAATTTACAATTCTTGGAGGTAGATAACACACTTATTCTGATGAATGGTCTGCCAGATGTTGTACTTGCATCGATTACTCCACCCCTCACCACCCTAACAACTTTTTTTCGCAACGTGAATTTACATAGACAAAAGGAGACCAAGAATCGAATATAACTGTCCTCAGAGAAAACTCTTCATATCAATGAGAATCCTAACAGAATGGCTGCGATTTTACTGGTAAGTAATTCTAAATTAACTCACGGGTGCAGCTATAAAACTGCAAAGATTTTTTTCTCTGAAGAAGAAATTTCGGGAAAAAGGGGGGGGGGGGGGGGGAGGGAGTCATTAATTCTCACTTCTCAAGAAAACTGCAAGAACTTTTGACATTTCGGAAGATCTAGTAACACCGAACAGTGGCAGCCACACAGTTTCGCAGTTGCGGGAAAAGTCATGACTATGCGCAAAAACTTTTCGTCATCTCATATGAGCACAGTAGTAGGGAAATGGGAAGTCTGGCATGAGGGTGTGGGGCATCGGAGCCGGAGCCGCCCGGCCGCCATCTTGTTACGTCACCGTCCGTCAGCTTAGATGTTATTGACCTTGACCTTTGGCCCGTGACCTTGATCTTGACCCCGGTGACATCTGACCCCAAAAATTTGCGAAAAAAAATTATTTAAAGATTCTAAAGAATTTATACCGAAAAATCTAATTAAGAATCGTTTAAAAAATTAAGAAAATGGTCTAAAAGTTTATAAAAAAATTATTTAATTATTTAATTAAAAAATCGTTTAAAAATTTAAAATTTTTTTATAAAATTTATTTTTAAAAATGTTATATAAAAAATCTTTTAATTAAAAAGTCGTAAACACCGGTGGGCATTTTTCCCTTTTTTCCCTCGAAATTTATCTTTTTCCCTCGAAATTTCCCTCAAGAAATTTCTAATTAAAAAATCGTTTAAAAAATTTGTATATTGAAAAGTCTTTAACCCCAATGACCACTATTCCCTTTTTTCTCTCGAAATATCCCTTTCCCCTCAGAATTGCGCTTAAAATGTTTTTATTAAAAAAAACCGTTCAGTTAAAAAATTTACGTTTTTGGAGGTCTCCCCCCACACCGCAAATTACTCACCCCTGTTCGAACTCAGCAGACAACTGACTCACTCGCCTCCACTCCCCTGGCATATACCCATTCCGCCATCTTGATTTTTTCATTTTTCATTTGTTTACATGCTACTACAGATTGACTCTCGCATTCGCTCGACTGCCATCTTTGTTTACATGATACTGGAGACATCCATCTTTGTGTATATGTAACTGGAGGCGACCATATTTGATTTTTTACGTGTATCATTTCTTTATATACGTTACTGGAGGCGGCCAGCTTTATTTTTTCGTACATCATTTATTTATACATGTTACTGGAGACTGCCATTTTGGGAGGCAGCCATCTTGCCAGATGCAGTCCTCCATGTTTTTATTGTAATATATAGTTTGCGTCTCACCTTCGTGCGACAACCCAATTATATATCACATGTTCACATCACCTATGTACCACCAGGTGACAACCATATTTGTTTATGTGTTTAAAGTATGGGTTGCACTGTCGACACCCACCAATGTTTTTCATTGGCTAATTATTGTTTAGTCGACACCCACCAATGTTTTTCATTGGCTAATTATTGTTTGGTCGACAAGCTTTCGCCACATTCATTCCATCAATTACTTTCTTTAGTTCGACTTCCTCCGTTTTAGATTGTATTTTTCAACACACATGTGTAGTATCGATTATGTTACCTGATACAGGCCTGTACCGAATAGTAATATTGGCCATTCCTGCAAAGTACTCACATTTATTAATTGTTTTATATATAAAGCAGGGAGGTATTTTGTTTGAAATAAAACACAGCATATCTTTTTTTACATAAAATTTATTGTACACATAGTAAACTACACAGGTTTATTAATCTTCTTCGACGTTCACCGCTCGATGTCCGCCTCGCCGACCCAGTAATTGTAGTGTGCAGGGAAATCCCACCACTTGAAGCTGGTGATGCTCGAATACGAATAAACTGTTACGGTGTGCGAACAGTCAGCTGCGCTCATGACAGTATTTTGACGGTACTTTCTCGCCAATTGTAAGATACAAGCCGGTCATGAAATATCAGGCAAAATGTCCACGTGTTGGCAGGAATGTTTCCATGTGTAGTGAATTTGATCGTGCAGTCGATCACATTGGAGGTAATACGCAAGTCCTGTTTACTCAAATCGAATACCATGAGCGGGACCAAACTCTTGAACGTATCAGGGCTCACTATCGGGGATTGGGCGAGTCCATAATATGCAGTTTGGAATTGAGCGTACATATTATATACGAGCAGGTACTGTCCATTTACAAAGTTCATATCCATGTCTATAAACGAGTATCTTTCGCTGTTCAAAAATATTTTGACATTTTCTATTTGGCGTGTGTCGAACTACGTACGGCTCGGTTTCTCAGAAGCAAAGCTGGTCTTTATCATCCAGTTAATGCGCTGGCTTGCTAGCAATCTGGGGTACGTCTCCAGACTCCACGGCCTGAAAGCCACGTCGATGTTTTTGCCATCTTCCAAATTCTGCAATATTTGTAGGCGTTCTGCAGTACTCAACTGCACATGAGGCAGCATCCATTCGATAGACTGTAGGTTCTGGTACACTGCCTCCAGGTTTTCTCCCGTACCCACTGTGGTATCCAAATGCGTATTGGTGAGCATTATCACTAGCTCCTGCTTCGAAATGAAGATAATTCGTTTGTAGTCTTCGGCAAACCCCAATAGCATGGAGAGCGGAACACATACTTCGAACCTTCCTTCAGCATAAATGAGAACACTGTAGCCATCTTCGATTCCCCAGCCTGCCATCTTGGCTGCAGGCAGCTCATTCGGCGTTTGCGAAAGGTGATTTTTTATCGTAGAGGTTATGCCCACATCTCTCGACTGGTCCACCTCGGCACCGTTTAGAAAGTAGGCGATGCTATCGATCAGGTGAAGAATTCTATTGCTAATTATTTTCGTCGATGCGGGATTGGTCCCATCTTCTTTCGTCAGAGTCCCTTGATTGGCAGGAAAGACTGGCAAGGAAGAGTGCAAATATCCTGGTGTTGGACCACTATCCGAACCTCCGGTGGAAGTGTGTACGGCCCGATCAGGAACGGCTGGTACGCATGAAGTTGCACCTTCGTTATGCTGTCTGGAAAACGGTTGGCTCTTCGTAGTTTAGTAAATCTTCCATGGCGATCGACCTTGCAGCCGAGACTTCAGAGGATAATCTCGCAAGCACGTGTTAACTCCTTGGAGACCTGTGACGTACTGATGCTAGGTTTTTCACGACTCGTTCTTCTATAGCTTCTGGTCGGCGTAAATCTTATACCCATCTTCTCAATTGCAGTTCACCAACTCTCCGCGCTGGTCGACGATTGTCACGACCACATCATGTGCTCTCTTCACGCAAATGATGCTTTGCGGTGCCACGACCAATTTATAACGTGGAGGGACCATAGGCGAAAATTCCTGCAGCGTATTGCTCGGCCTGCCATTGAGGTATGTGCCGCTCGCCAAATTGCAGGTTGTTCGTATCACATTGACTAGCAAAATATTTACAGGCCTAAGTCTCACTACTTCTGATGCTATGCGCATGCACGCATACACACACGAAGTAACCATAGTAGATGCCGACTTAACACTGAGAAAATAATTAATTTACTCTTCCTTATATAGTAAACGGATACAAAATGGCTGACATTTGTGTGGAAATTTACATTAAATTTGGTATTTTAGGAAAATCTGTTGAAATATCGTGAAATTTAATAGACTTCAGCTCCGATGGCAGTAATTTAAAGCTGGATACATGATATTTCAGTAATATCACGTTGAAAACTTTATTTTCTAGGGACCACAAGTTAAAATATATACACGTTTTATTTTATGAATTCAAAAGTGGGAAAACTAAACGCAAAAATACGCACGAATATTTTCAGATAAACAGATTGAAAGTATGAGACTTATCGAACAATTTTGTTAAACGTACGTTTTTAATGTTTGAAAAATAAAGTTCAACTTGAGTATTTGCTTACATTATACTAGTTAAAACTTAAATAAAGATGAGTCTTTGTCATTACTTAAAAAAATTATGTCTTATAGTTTTGTTGATATGAAAATTAATAATTTATTAGTAAAGGGTTTGCTGTAAAAGGGAATAATGTTTGCTAGAAATTGGAATAAGTTTGCTGGAAATGGGAAAAAAAATTGCTGGAAAATTGTTTCTATTTATTTTTTTAATTTATTGTGTGTTAAAAGCATTTGGAACGCATTTCTTAGCGTAGTGATGAGGAAAATAAAGTTTCAACGGCGGAGTTGTGAAATTTTTTATTTCCGTGGGAATACGCCAGACTCTTGAATCTTGAAAAAAATAGGAGGCTTCATTTCTGAGCAAGTCAGTGTCCGAGAGTAAATAACAGTTTGTTGGGAGGAGGAGAGAGGGGAAGTAGCCCAGGTCAGTTCAAAATCCGCTGCTGCCTTCCTAGGAAAAGCATGGCTTTGTCCTTGAGCCAAACCTCCGTTCATAGCCAAGGCAGCGCTCTGGGGGTGAAGGGCCGCGCCTCCGTGGATCGGCCATTTCCCGAGATATCCGAAAAACGCGTTCTTGGTCACTGTAAGGGGAGGAGGTGCGTGAACTTGAATCGATAGCGCCCTCCGTGGATAGGAGCAGTCAACCGAAAAAACTATTTCTGACCTTGAGGAGGCGGGTTGTGCGAAGTGCCAAGTTGGAAAAGGGACAGTTCTTGGAAAGTGTAGGCGGAGGGGGTGGTTGCCGCCAAGCAGGTTCTTGCAGTGTTGAATCGATACCAGGGTGGGTGGCCAGGAGCTTTGGAAACGACAAAAACGAACTCTGCGTTCGAGGGAAGGGGGAACGGAACTGCTCGGACAGGGGCAGTTCTTGGCTGGTGTAAGGGGAGGGGTGGTTGACCTTGGAGAAGAAACAGACTTTTCGGGCGAAAACGAACTCTGCATTGTTGGCGAGGGGGGGACGGGGGCTCCAGGCACCCAGGAGCGATCTGGACACTTGTAGCTGTCCGCCGCCATCTTAGTTCTTCGCCAAGCCTCGCGCTGCATAGACGTATACACAGGAGCTCTCACTCTCTCGTCTTCACCGAGCGTGGCAGTGCGTTTATCATGTAAACACCGTTTCTGTATCCGGTCGACGAAACTTCGTAGCATTTTCAACTCGCGTTTTTATTACCAAATGCCGTGAATTTCACAGACTTGACGGAAAAAATATTGTTGTAGTACGTCCATTATTTTTAAATAATTAACTTTTATCAAATAGTGTTATCAAGTCGTTAATAGTAGCTTGGTAAGGAAATAGGTTATGTCGATACTAAATTTAAATTTAAACTCATCCGCGCCTCACGTAACAGCTTATAAGCAGGCGCACGTCATACGATCCATGCATTCATGGTCTGGCCTCCCAGGTGTACAGATGTGTTTTCGGGGAGCTCCTGGTGCGATTTCATTATATGTATTTCTATTGTGTCTGTTTAAAATTCAACTAGTGTAATTTATATATTATTATGTGCATCGTAAACATAATTTTTATCCATTTGTCACATAAATCGTATTCACATCTATTTCCGAGCAGCTATAACCTTAGTCGCTTGACAGCCTCCGAACACGCCCCACGTATATAAAGTCAGGCTCTCGACGTAAGATCGCTTCATTCCTTCACAAGCCTCCGAGCTGAACAGACGTGTTTTGCGAGAGGTGCGATTTCATTACGTGTGTTAATCAATTAATTTCTTTTTATGTGTGGATTACGTTTCTAAAGTTCCTCCTCGCCACTCTCAAAGGCCAACGGACGTGTAAGGTATGTGCGATAGGCATCAAGTAGTGTCGAATATCTTGTTATTGTGTTCGTCAGCCATTTAATTTATAGGGACATTTTTTATTCGTTGTAGGTAGAATTTGTTAATTCCATATTGGAGACTCATGTAGTTATGTTCGTTCGTTATACTTCTCTCGTCTAAATTATATTTCAAACATACAGCTCGGGGTAAACTAATTCGTCTCTTTGCATTTAAGACACCTGGAGAGTCGCGTAATAGCACTTGTTATTTACGTAGTTGTGATCGTACCAACATTGTCTACGAGCAACATCACTACCAAACAAAGAAAAATACACTTAGACCACTCTTGCACAAAACTATACACATATATATACCCCATCCCCAACATGTCACACCTCATCCGAATGCCAGAGCTCCAAGGGCGAGAAAGTACCAGAGCTCCTTCCCAACCCACAAAAATGAAGAAATAAAATAATAAATTCGATCCTTAGTACACTTTTGCACCAAATACACAATTTTTATGAGATTTAAATTGGATTAAAATTTTTTGATCGGATTTAATCGGATTAAAAATCAACCGTTCAATGCACTTAACCCTTGCACTAAATTTAACCCTTTTTGATTGACCCTTTCAATCGACTTAATTAACCCTTTGATGTGAATTTAACCCTTTCGTATGAATAAAGGCGGCATCCCTTTGGGGTTAGAACCATCCAGCCCCTACTACTGAAATGCATGTTAAATCAGTTTTTCCAATTCTTTAAATTGTATTGACAATGTTTCTTCTTTCAATTACTTAATTCAAATAAATGTTCACACCTTGCGGGAGCTGAGATCTTTATCAATCGGGGATTGTAGGTGTTAATAAAATAATTTATGTCTTTGGTGTCAAACAACAAGATGGCGTGGGCGTATGGACGTATCAAATTTAATTGTCCACCATCATTATACAAAGTTCGTGCTCGAAGTGTTTCTGAATAAAATTCTTAACTCATAAATTGTTTTGCAGGCCTCAGTTGAAAATAGAAGTGGAAAACTCTGGAACTTTTATAGGCAGCTTAATTCTTCCATATTTAAGGCTCACAGGCCCTGGTACAACGATATATCAAAAGTTCTTTCAGTAGCAAACGCGGATGCGCGGAAGACTAACTTGAGTTTACATATAACGAGATAAATATCTTATGCAGGCCCTCTTCTGCTCTTGATGCAACCGTCCCGAATATTCTTCACATGGTCTGATAATAATTATCGCAGCACTCGCGGACTTTCCCTATAAATATCAAAATAAAACCCTACGAGGACGTAACACGTGGTACAATTCGCCTAGCGCCACACATAAGACACGCCTTAGCTACAAGAAACAGGCTTTGAACGTGACTCCAAGAACTGGCCAATCACAGGGCGGCTACTTCGTCTCAAATCAACAAAAACTTATGTGCCCCTGGCAACGACTCTCGGCCTTCCAGCTAAATAAACAAACTCATGTTGCCCCTGGCAACGGCCCACGGCCTTCCAGATACTTGACCACATAAAATAAATAAATTAAAACGATTATAATAAGAAACAGTTACAATAAATCCATCACACTTATTAAGTTAGGTAATAAATAAAAATAATTACGGCCATGATAAAAAAAATATGCAAACATATCAGACATCTATACGACATAATAAACTAAATTTCCATATATCTAACAAAAATAAAATTAGTATTTCAATTAGGCAGTCTGTAAAATTCATTATTAGTGGTATTTTGCCAGGCGTTATACACTTTTAATATGGTGGTGACTTAGAAGATACTGGGAGCAATTAATTGATTTTTCGGGGTTCAAGTGAATTTTAAATGGATGTAATTTTTACTGGATTGCGCACAGCAGTTCTGTTCCATATCATTAGAATTGTGTTTAAATTTAAATAGAGAGTGTGATAGGCCTATAAAAATCAGTATATAAATGGTGAACTTTAAAATATTTTCAGTACCAAGGTATATAACCTGTTGTGTGACTGAAATACTTCATTACGCGAAGCGCCCTAACACGAAACACGGCTATATTACTATATACTATGCTAATTCGTCAAATCATAACATATGCTGCTCCCACCTGTGCACATGCAGCTAAAAAGCACGTCAGGCACCTTCAAATAATTCAAAATAAATGTCTGCGAATAGCAGCGGATACGCCCCGATACTGTGCTATTGCAGATCTGCATCGGGAATTAAAAATCTAAAAACTGGATGAGCAAAATAGTTTACACTGATTGTGCAAACAGTACAAATGCGAAAATATCCAGCCTCGGGGATTACGACCCCCGAGGAAACATAAAAATTTAAGCGGCGAAAGAGCATAAATCACCTTAATTGACCTAATAGGCCATAAGCCATGCGTGATAGTTCTCACGCTCATATAAATTTGAAGCGAAGCAATATTTGATCGCATAAAAAGGCGAAACATATGCTATATAGCCCTTGGCTGGCGTCGGCCCTGTGAATTACATTGCAAACACCCTGTCACACTACACACATGTGCTGCAACACTTTTGTCATCCGACAGCTGTTTGTATGTATGGTCCATCGCCACTGCCGATTCCAAGGCGGTCTCTGGTCAGTTTAGCATTAGACACTGAGGAGGCTGTGGCTTAGTGGGGGTTGTGAAGTTCACATTGGCGCGATACGATATGCTACGCGACATGGAACAATACCTATCGCAAGACGAGACATTTATCTGAGCAATAGTTTCGTGCCCACTGGAGCGATGCTACACTCTACACGGTAGGATCAGGGTAGTTTTGCATACCCCGGCTTTGTTCGCAAATATGTATTTTGTTGTCATTATTATAGTAACATTACATTTCTTTCGTGTGAGTAAAATTTCAACCATCATATAGTGTTTCTGAATTACCTAGTTCATGTTCGTAAATACTCATGTTATGCTCTATTTTTTTTTTGCACATGTATACCCTTGATGGTCTATGTGGAGGTATGCACATGCAAATTAATATTTAATATTCACATGGGACAAATGGTAAGTATTAGCTCGTAATGATATTATCATACAATCCTTACACATAAATATATTTATATAATATTACACAATGACGTCAATATATCAAATATATACCATAAATATTATAATTCAGAAAGAGATAGTAAAAATAAGAATGTAATATAATAAACGTACTAATAGCATTTTAAAAACACACAAATACTCTGATGGATGACCAACGCAAGAAAAATGTCCTTAATAAAGAAATACATGTAAATAAAAAATGTAATAAAAAGAAATACTTCAAAATTATGTGTGTAACTAAAAACTGCCAAATAAAAAAGTAATAAAAAATATTTGAAAAGCTAAACTTAAAAAGAAATACTTACAGAAGAAGCAATTGTGGACATAAGTTTGGGATAGTAAAATCAAATTATATGTAAGTAGAGCATGCAATAAAAAAATACTTAAAATTTAAAACTTAAACATATACTGAAAAAAAAAACTTATAGCTGAGATAGTCAAAAAATATATTAATATGCATTCGAATAACCACGAAAAAATATTTATTCGTCTCCATGTGCATCATATTCGAAATACTTTTATTAAACCGTTGTCCCAGCACATGTCCCGTTAGCCGCGTGGTCTAAGGCATCAGCATGCCGACCCAAGATTCGGCAGTTCGATTATGTCCTCCTCCAGACTGTATTTTCAGCTCTGAAAAAGCAGCGCCCCCAGCAGCCAACTCTAGAGACAAACCCTAACAATGTATAAACAAATGACAAATAAAAAACAATATGGCGGCCAGAAACAAGACGGCATATGGAAACAAAATGGCAAATGTAATAAAGATGGCAGATAGAATCAATATGGCGGATGGAATAAAAATGGCGCACAAAAACAAGATGGCGACAAGAGAGAAAGGAAAGAGATGGCATGTGAGAAACAACATGGCATAATAGAGCATGAAAAACAAGTTGGAATGATAGAGCATAAAAAACAAAAGATGAAGTGATAGAGCATGAAGTGAAAAACAAAATGGTGGCATACTGGCTACCAATATGGTGAAATCCAAGATGGTGGTTGAGTGATCGGAATGACAGAACAGGAAGACGGGTGTCCAAGATAGCGGCCGGCGCCTCGCGCCTCTCCCCGAACACCTTGCCGCCGAATGTACATTTTGTATCTACTCATATTCAGTTTGCTTTGATGGCAGGTACTTTTGTAAACAATAAACACTTAAAAATGAACAATATTTGCATACCCGTATCCTTGAGTTCGACTGTTATTTTCGTTCATGCCAAAGCAGTCAAATGGTAAAATCTCTCTTGGGGTAATTTTTTCATGTGTAATTTCATAAACACGGATTTGTTTCGACATGTCTGATGAATAAAATCATCGAAGATTTATATCCTTTTCCGTTCCCGCCATGTCTCCACTTGGCAGATGTCGCGCGACACTGATAGTAGAAGACCAGCACTCCTTGTCGCCTCGAGTGATCCGACGCCGACAGATGTCTGTGTCGTGTTGTTGTCGTACTAGTGTGCTCCTGCTGTGCCGCTTCAACACAGTCTCTATGTTAGCAAGCATCGCGTGTCGAATTCGTATCGCATCGTGCGTCGTATCGCTTACCGTATCGCGGCAGTGTGCACTCCGCCTAATAGGACAAGTGAACTCGAAATGTTTCGGGCAAAAAGGGATGTTTACAGGGTAACCATCTCAAAGAGCAAACTTATTTTGCAGAGGGGATCAGATCAGGTCTCTCTAGTGGCCATAGCAAATTATAATTCTTGCTTTGACTATCAACGAAAATTAAATTGCCTCCTAAATAATGTCGACTTTCCCCAGTATGATTTTACAAGACCTTTGTATACCTACAGAGCCAGACTTACAACCCCTATTTAGAATCCGAAATATGTATCTTGTGAGTAAATAAGGCCTAAATGAATCAACCAAGACGTGCGTAGACACGTTAATAGATATATTCCGGTTTTATAAAGCTATTTCCATTTACTTACAGTGGTTCCATATACCTGCTATGGCAACATATGCCATATCCGTAGCGGCATATTATAGACCGTAAGGAAAGTTTGACATCAAGAGTTTAGAATTTTTTTTTTTTTTACTCCAGCTATAATTTAAACTGGTAGCTATGGTAAGTGCAAATAAATATAACTCTGCAGTTGTGCCAGTTTTGTTGGCACTGATATCATTCCATTTATAAATTTTTTTAATGCAATTCTAGTTATTATGTTCTTATTTCATTAGTTATTCAACTATAGTATTTTTTAATCTTAAAACGTGCTCCAGTCATATTTTAAATTTTTTTATTCCATTATAAGTTGTTAATTAACAATGTTGCGTAACAGCAAATAAATTGTTCTGTTTGTCTTAATAATATATGCCTATACTTGTGTTTCTATGTTTTATCTAGAAAGGGATATTGTTTTATGTTAGTAATGATTTATGTAAACGGTAAGGTATAAAACATAATTTTACTTAACAATGTAAAAAAAAATATAACGTCATTGTGAATAAATAAAACTATTTTATAACTTTCGAGTTATGTATCGATTAGTCGCTGTCGATGAAGCTCTGAGCACACTATCGTATATACAGACTTGGCTCAAGGTTTCTGCCTTCTTCTCCATCTTGACTCTCAACATGTAATCTATGTACTAACGAATTGCTACTGCTGGTTTAACTTTTTTTTTTTTTTATGTGTTTGTATTTTTACATCCGCTGTTTGGGTAAGTGTACTTGCGGACAACTTTCTTTTTTTTTTTTTCCGACGTGACGTTACTCTGTGTATCACGTAATATTTTATCGTCCTGTTGCCCTTTTTGTAGCGATTCCAGGACCTGTACGGAATGAACCTCTAGCCATTTTGCCCGCAACACTTTCTCTTTCTGAGATTTGAGTTGGTACAAATGCTCGTGGCGAAACATGTTTCCACCTCTTGGCTGGCACCGTCCTCTGCTAATTATTCCTTCTCTCAAGTAAAAATTTTTAAAATTATTTTTTGTGCCTGCGTGTCCGGAATGCTCCTGCGCATGCTCAGAGACTCGTAGTAACGACTTTTGGTCGTGAAGCAAATTCATAAACTTAACAAAAGAATATTATTATATTTATTTTAGGTTAAAACAAAATAATGATGGTTTCGAAAACTTGTATTATTTCTAACCGCGGGTACCCACCGAGTTTAAGCATGGCCAAATTATATAGTAAATTCAGTATTCTGTTATCATTGATACAAAAACTTACCAAAAAAAATACGTTCAGTGCATTACACGCCAATAATAATTTAATTGTGTTGATGCTCATGTACACATGTATATAGTTATATATTGTTTGAGTCATGATATTACATAAAGGCAATCACTTAATTATGTTGATTCTTGTGCAAAATTTCTATATATTGTTTGAGTCATTATATAATATAAATATGATTATTTATTAATGTTGATACGTGTGCAGATATTGACATGATTCCGATCAAAAATTTTTTTTGAATAACATAAATTGTGGTACAAAAAAAAGAGAATATCTATAGTGTTTTTATTTAGTTGTACCCATAATCACTGCCTATTTATAACTTGCTGTGAACACATGGTAATTCCTCGAATTTTTTATACCCCACCAGTGTGCTATTTATTATGGTCTATTTGTAATATTAATATGAAAATATGGTTACGAACTTAGTTTTTTTGTACACATTCAGTGTACTATCTACATGTATAACTATTCATTATGTTGCATGACAGGAGCACTCCAATAACATAGCATTTCAGTAAACAAAACACTACACTACACAGGAGTCTAGCTAGACTCCGCCTTTCTTTTAAAGTGCCATCCTCGTGTTGTAACGATAGTATAGGCTGTTCACGGTAAAATTAGCACTTTCGAAAGACCTGCTAAAGATCTACTTGTATGCACCGTGTGTATTATTCCGCCGTATGTGAAATTAACGTTGCCATGGGCCTCGTCACTTTATTCATGCGTCGGGCAAGTGGTACTATAGAATTATTATAAAAGTCAATATTTTAAAAATCCGCATATTTTTTTTCACTTCGGTGCATTAAATAAACGGAAAGCGAAATAAATATTTTAAATTATAGCAAATGATTAGCTAACAGTTTTTATTTCACGTTAAGATGTGGCACTACTTCACATTCGTCGTTACCAACTTTACTGAGCGCATGTCACTCAGTGCGTGCGTTAAAATATATACAGATAGAGGTAGTGACTTTTTTCTAAGGTTGATTTCAAAAGCGCTCACTTTATCGTGATCAGCCTATACCTTAGGAAATTCAAGTTCACTTCACGGGGATATAACATAACACAGTTCAGGAAATATAGTTTATTTGTTCACTGAAATCTGAGTGTACTCTTTCTTGCTTCAACCGCTGAGTTGCGAAGGCAAAATACTATAACGTGACAGCTGTTAGATAACCCGTAGGTAATTTTCGTAGCTGTTAATTAAACAAATCCAATTAATTTATTACTTCTGCGAAGGTACGGCCAAACTCCCGGTAGTATTTAATCTTCTGGGGCCTTCAGGAAACCTAAATAGGAAATAAAAAATGAACACTTACAGAATTCCAATTTGCAGTTCTTGTACTAATCCAAAGCTTTCTCGGTATTTTAGAAAACAACTTAATTTGATTGAGTGCAAAATAAAAAATGTTCCCTTATTTAGTCAGATTTATTTACATACCATGGATGAAAAAACAGAACAGAGGAAATGTGCTGGTTTTTTTTTTTTTTTTTTTTGCTCTCGCTTCTTTTCAACTATGTTCTTTTAACCTTGTATACGCTTTCTGGGATTATTTTTTCATGGCAAAGCCCTTTGTGTTATTTTCCAGCACCTAGCCTTTTGTTCATTTGTATGTAAAACAGGGTTAGATATTATTTGTCACTCTTTCTGTAACTTTGTATATTCAACTAGCAATGTCCCAAGATAGCGTTAATATTTATTTTTAAATTTATAGGTGACCAAACCGATTGAAATATTTTGAGTTAAAAGAACTGTAAATTCTGTAATGAAATGTTTTGTGTTTAGTTTGTGAATTTAATATTTAAATTCTTTTGTTTCAATATTATACTAGTTAAATTTCTTTTCTGTCAATATATTTGTAGAAATCATTTATGGTATTAATGTAAAATACCGCATAACGAATTTATAATATCGCTGGTTGTGTGAAGTGACCTGGTGCCAGTGTTAGTGACTGGAATTTTCTGAAAGTACCCTATTTCCTCCTTCTTCATCTGAACTCGTCATGGCCTGACTGAATTTTTTTATTAGCTACGGCTATTTTCCTTCTAATTGTGTAACCACTTCACTTTTGCCGCTTTTGGTGAGTATTTCTTACTATGTTTGTTAATCGTGACCTCGATAATGTAATATTATGACCTTCCCTCCTTATTTTGTGCGTAAATTTTGTATATGCAGCGGTCGACCGTTTGGATCGAGAAAATAATGTAGTGAGGCCATTTCTCTGCCTTGTTGCCGAGGCGTTGCAGTTATCCTCTGGAGCCGCCTTGCGTCTACCTGATGCCTGATGACATTTTTGAGATGCAGGAACACCTAGCTGGTGTTGGCAAGGGAGATGTCCCGAAGATGGGCCCATTTCAGAAAAGTCCAGCCACACGTCCGTGTCTTAGGCATGTGCATGAAAGGCTGTTGTCAGGTCGCAACCTTTTTCTATTAAATCGTGAAAATTAATAATGCCATAAATATTATTTAAAATGTTTTGCAACTTTCTATTTTGAATTTTCATTTCTTGTGGGACCGCCAACAAAGTTAACTCGTAACTTTCATAAAATATTTAATAATATAAGAAAAACTTATTTTTATTACATTTTGTACCAATGATATTAGAATGTTGTTATGTTATACATTTAAAATATTTACTTATCGCTATTAAAAGGGAATTATTTGGTCATTCGAAAGTCCATTTTTTATTTTATCAAACACCTTGCTCATTTATTTCTAAATTGCGTTTGAATATATTGCTGTATATACTAATAATGATTTTGATTATTATATATGCGTAAGGGTGCTGGAGTAAGAATTTTGTCTCAGCCTCTTTGCTTCTACTTTTACATTGGGGTCACACCTACTCAACTAGATCCTCGGAGATTTCTGTTTGTGGCATGTTTGTGGAGGTATCTGTGTGGAGGTAGCCCAGAATGCTACAAGGTGCTAGGCTTCAAAACCAATTTCTTTATAGAGAAATATGTTGCAAAAACCAACATACAAAAGACTGTGGTGATTAATGACATTACAATACGAAGTTAACTTTTTCAGACAGTTTAAAAAATTTTTGAAGCAATATTTTCTAAAACTATTTCTACAGTATTCCGAGACTAAACTTACTGTTTTCCAGTATTTATTCTATTACTACGTGCCTGCCATCTAAATAGCCATAAAATTTCGGTAAATATTAAAGGAATATTTGAGTATAAAGGAAACTGAATCTAACAATTCCGAGAATTTATTTGAGAATTTCTAATAATCTGTTGCAGTATTCTTGCATACAGTGTAATTATCCAAAATGTAATAGTGTAATCATCATATTATTTACTCTGTTTTTTCGTAAATTGTAGAAATTTTTTATTGCTTTAGAGTATCATAAGCATTTTGTGCATGTTTTGTCATGTAACCAAAGGAATTTTAACGGCCTTTCTTCATAAAAAGAAGGAATATTTGTCATCGCTGACTCTTTCTGGCATCCACCACAGAGTTTGCCAAGGTTTGCTCAGTTTGTCTTATTTGGGAAACATTATTTATTTTGTAAGTAGGGCACTGCATTATTGTAATAGCCAAACCGAAGTGCTTTGTTGATTTCTGACTTGTTATTAGAACAGGCCTTGTAACGTCGTAAAAATTGGGCTACATGCAGATTTTAATTATTTACTTTTTTATGTAGTTGCAAGACGTAATATTATTTCCACAGCTATTATTTTTCATTGGCACATTAATTATGTTTTATTGGTATGTAATTTCACTCCTCATTTAAAGTTCGATTTTTATTTTATTATAAACACATTTATATGTCTTTCCAGTCTGTTATTTTTGTAATGTGTTTGGAAGGCCCAAGTATATGAGCAGTTATTGACCCGTTGCCATGGTAACAAAGCCAAGAACGTCTAGAACGTCTAGAACTTGACGAATCCTGCAATTTTAAATTATAATTAGTTAAGTCTAGAAACTATTTTATTAAGAAGCGTAGACGAAAATAGTTTTTTCCCGTCAAGATGAACTGATTCCAATTATTTTAACCACGGATACCATGGTATATAGAATATTACGCTTAAAACACTGAGCTAGTCTGGTGCAAAGAAACAATTCAATTAATTTAATTTTTCCGAAAGATAGAAATTTCCATTGCCAAGTCAACAGTAAATGGTACCCATCAGTCACGAGATAGGCTAGTGTTGCTGAGGCCATACATAGAATCTAATCTGGAAATTAATTACTTTATTCCTGTCATGATTAATCTGATTGCTAGAAAGTTAGTTAAACTGCACATTTTTCTTGCAATGTCTCTGCCGAGTAGTTATTTCCAATAGCAGTAAATATTTTCGTAGTGGTATCCTTGATTGTCAAGCTTAGCCATGAGTAGTGGTATCCTTGGTTGTCAAGCTTAGCCATGAGTAGTGGTATCCTTGGTTGTCAAGCTTAGCCATGAGTAGTGGTATCCTTGGTTGTCAAGCTTAGCCATGAGTAGTGGTATCCTTGGTTGTCAAGCTTAGCCATGAGTAGTGGTATCCTTGGTTGTCAAGCTTAGCCATGAGTAGTGGTGTCCTTGGTTGTCAAGCTTAGCCATGAGTAGTGGTATCCTTGGTTGTTAAGCTTAGCCATGAGTAGTAGTCTATGATTATAGGCATTCAGGCCAATGTATTTAATAAGAGCTGTGTGGCTGTGGCTGGCGGTCTTCGGCTTGACTCGGCTGAGCTCGGCAATCTCCGGCTCGGCTCACGGGGTACTCAGAAGCTGTCAACTCAGGATTGACGAACGTACCCGAAGGTGCTCGGAAATTACGCCCCCGAATTATTCAGGAATTTTTTTCTGGTAACCATATTGGTTTTATTTGCATAGGGTAATCAAATTTTAAATTTGTATTTATTTTCAAAGTTTATTTTTAATAAATATTTTAAATTATAAATTATTTATTTTTTTAACTGTGCCGAAATAATACATAGGGTATTACGGAAACATTCAAAAGTCTCTCATTGAATTAGGCCCTACTACATTTCCAGCCCCCTCTCTTGAAGACTGATTAATACACGATGCCAGTATCTGCAAATTATTCACTGTCTCGACTGTTTTGTGTTGGTATAAGCATGCTACTCAGATTATTTTAATATATATAGGCCTATATATGACTAAAACAAGACCATCACACTAATAGCAACCATATGCACGAGTATGCTATAAAGATGGTATGGATCAGTATCTACCAACACTTTTATAGGATTGATTAGCGGTAATTTAAATGCCAATACTGCCAGACCCTGGAGACTTGGAAAGTACAAGGGTGATAAACAGTCTTAACTTTCGCGCTCTTCTTGACAAACAATCCATCTGTCGACCAATCATTCCATCGATATTTGGATCAATTCGTTAATCTTCCAATCTTTCGCAATCTTTCCATCAATCTTTCAATTTTTAGAAACTCATAATAGAGGCGAAACGATGGTTTTAACTATTGGATATGGGGATCAGGGTAAGATAAGAGGGTCGCAATTCGATAAACCACCCGAGTTTTTGAAGCCTTTTTAGCGATGTTCGTACATTAATTTCTCACTGTTTAGAATTCATGCCCAACTGATACAAAGTTTTAAGCGAATTACGAAGGTAACGCATGGCTTAGGGCCGTGAGTTCGAAGCCGGAATTGATAAAGAATATTAATTTTCTCTCAGTCTTAAAAATACTGGCGGTTTTCCCCAGTGATGGGAGAGAGTGTGTATAGAGCGCTGACGCAAACTGACACCTTAGTTGATGTTCAGACGTCGATTCTGTCGCTATACGGTGAAGATGAATTGTGCATAGGAAGGCCTGCCTTTTTGACCTCATCGAACATGGAGCCGCGAGCTGCATCATCTCCGCCTGATTGCCGATTACGCGATAGAAATTTTTTCCTTCGGTCAGAATTTCCGACATGAAATAATCGCCTGTACGAAGGGTCCTTTTCGCAGGAGGAAGAATTACGACAATGGCCACACGCAGCTTATGAAAGGCGATACATCGAAGAGCCGCGCCAAGATCCTGCAAAGGATTCTTCTTTTCGAGAGCCACAGCACGTGACGTCGCCAATACTCGTTGCTGTTTCAATGGGCACTTGATTCGTCACGCGAAAATTACGAGGTGGTTAGTGACAAAGACGGAGTGAGTGCATTAGAGTTCGGTTTTGTGAATGTACAGTTTGCAAGATGTTTGCGTGAAGCCGACGAACGTCAAAATAAACGGGTCGTTGGCCGATAAGCATACAGCTCCTGCTACAAAGGAAAGCAAATTTGATATTGAGTATGAAACAGGAGGTGACGACGACCATGAAGAGAGCATTGATGGCAGTGATAATGCTGGAGACGATGATGGCGATTTTCTCGATGCACTGACACACCCCTCCAACACATCTGCTTCAACAAGCGACGTAAATAAGGCAGAAGGCGTCAATAACGCTCGTTACATAATTCACGAAGACCCCAGTGAACTTGTAGATAGATTCAGATATTTGATTGACCTGAGAAAACTAAGGGATCTCTCACGCACTGCTGAAATATTTTCAATCGTTAGAGAACTGAACGATCGGGGATATATCGCATGATGATGTGATGAACTGCCCTCTTATGAAATTGTAATAACAAAATAATAAATTTATTATTATATTATATTTGTGTTTTTCTCTATTTATGTGTGCTGTACCCTATCATCCCTCACAACTTTGGCTATACGAGTACTCAGCTATTAAGGCAAAGATCCGTATACAGAATATTAACGAAGACATTACGTACAAAAAATGCATGGATAGTGGACAGCATACAAAACATTAAGTCTGTGGCCATGTATGAATTTTGGAGACAGTAGGGGATTTTTTAAATAATTATGGATGGGTGACAGATGAACCAGCCCATGCATTGAGGGAAATATTGTGAGATTGATGGAAAGATTGCACGCAATCATACTACTGCCATACACAAGCATGGGGTTGTAGGGATTATGAAACCCCCTACTAATGCTGAGGGTGAAACAAACAAAAATGTGTACATATTTGTTTTACAGAGGAGTTAAAGTGTTGATAATCTATAAACGTTTACTAAATCCCGGTATTAAACTGACTTAATATCTGAATGGATAAAAGTTTTTCGTAAATAACCGTCGTCGAAGACATGTTCTAATAGGAGGTTCCTCTCTTTCCCAGGGAATATTAGACAGTAAATGAATAACACCGTAAGGTTTAGTCGACAGATAACTCCAGGAGCTTAGTATTTTCCATATTGTAAGTGAGGGGGTTTCGACGGTAGAGTAGCTAAAGAGTCAACTCTCACCAAGAATAATTCTGGTTTCTTTCCCAGCGCACTTACATCCGTGGCGGACATTGCCGTTTTATTGGGGTGCTTCTTCACTTTCTTCCGTGTTCTTGCATTCCATCGCTGCTCCATATTCATCGCTGCTGATCTCCCACGGGGCCCGAATGTCTCCTCGACGACTCTCCCTGAGCGTAAGGACGAAAGTCGCGAAGACTCTGGTAGGCCTAACGTCTGGTTCACATGCGCGTCTCTCACAGTGAACAGGCCAAGCGGGAAGCTACAACAGCCAGTCAGAACTCGTTCTCGATTTATGTCCACGCGCCATGACGAAGTGTTGAACTCAAGCTGGCATTTTTGTTGCGGAAAGCCACTTTTTCGTCGATATTTGAGAGTGTACCAACTACTTCATCAATTATCAATGTACTTCCATGAAATGTTTCAGAATGTTTAAATTTGTGTATTTATAATAAAATATTCAATTCCTAATATTAATGTAACGCGACAAGCGTATTAAATAATTGTGTTTTCGAAATCAGCCAATAGCGGGCATTAAGCGTTCAAACAATTTTGAACGCATAAAACAAAATTATAGGTACTTTAAATATTACTAAATAAAAATTCCTGCCAGATTTGAATAGCTGAAGTATTGAAAAACTATGTCGTCAGCACATAGTTGGTCGCCCACCATGCACTTCGAAAACTTAGTATTAAAAATAACGAATGAACTAGCGTGGTAGTAAACTAAACTTCCTGCGAAATATGCTCGAAGCTGCGTCCACGTAAAAAAAAAAAAAAAAACTTCTAAAACAAACCTTTGAAAAATGTCACTGTTCATAACTACGTGCATGGTGCAGTACATACTGGCAGGCAAGCTCCTAGTTAAGTTGGTTGCGAATTAAGAATAAGATGAAGTTATAAAGAACTATAAACCGACTACTCAAAAGTTAAAAACAAGTCTTCTGTTAAGTGTACGAGTATAAACATAAAGCCTTAGGCACACGTCGTGGCGTTTAAGACATTTCACGTGTAGGGGAGGTACAGGAATCTAATTAAAGTAGGTATATATGTACTAAATTTCATGCATTTCAGTTCAATGATGTAGGAACTACATCGCTGTGACACCCCAGGATGGATAAACAGATGGACTTATCATTTTATTATAAGCCTATTGTGTCACATTGCTGAGCAAAGGCCTATACTTATGTCTTCCATTTGTCACGGTCTTGAGCCAAACTTAGATTTTAAAAGTTACATAAAATTGTAAAAAAATTTTTTTCCTCTGTACCTCTCCTATACGTAAAGTGTCATAAATAGCACGAGCTGTGACTACATCTTTATGAATATACTCGTACACTTAACTGAAGACTTGTTTTTACTTTTGATAACTTTAATTCATTTATCAGTTTTTTCCTACCTACACTGAAGACTTGTTTTTTAACTTTTGAGTAGTCGGGGTTAATTATTTTTATAGCTTTATTTTATGTTTACAGATTCTTTTCTACCTACACAAATGTAGGTTGACAATTATTACGCTTAATCTACATATTATAAATCTTAAAGTTTAATTATCGTGAAACATTAATGGCACATACTACCAAAAAAAATATCCCTCGAATGACATGCTTGCGCGAGCTAACTTTACCTGTGGTGCCATATAGTTTGTCGCGGCCGCCATCTTGGATTTGCTTACTTGTATAGTCGCCTTTACCACTCGGGTTATCAAAAGGAATCGACAGACTCCTCATTTATGAAAATCGGTGCCATAGGTGCGTTGATACAGTGGAACATCCGAAATTTAACACACAACGTGTTAGAATCATAACCCTTCCTTTGCTTCGCCGTAGTCGGGTAAAAATAGTTCTAAACTTAACGCTGTAGGCCTACTGCGAGTTTGATGTTTTAATTAATGGCACCAAATTAACACATTTGTTTTCGCAGAAAAAAAAAATGTACGGTTTCGCCCGGATGGCACATGGATGAGGCGTGGCAGTCCGTGGCAATGTCAATCTGACACTCTGCGAAATTATACCAAATGGAGGAAAAAAAAGTAGATCATGAGCCGGGCTTTCATAAGGGCTCAAACGCGAGCAACATATACAGGATGAATCACCTAAAACTTGCACCGCCAATATTTCTGAAACGAAAGGTGCTTTCGATGCGCTCGTTTCACAGAATTGTAAGTTTTGACAAACACTCATGATTGCAGCACAAACAAATATTTCAATAAATATCGAAATGTATACTTCTTGAACAGAGTTCGAATTTTTCAAATGGAACAATAACTATTCACACGCTGACTTCCCGTGGCGCAGACGGTTGGTGCGCCACCGATTTGTGGTGTGGGAGGCTCTGGGTTCGAATCCCGGGTAAGGCATGGGTGCAAATTTAACTTAGGTTATAAGTTAGTCTGTAAGCCGTTACGTCCCCTGCTAAGCTTTCAAGCATAAATGGGGGATGTTAAAAAGCCCAATACAATACAACTATTCACATCGAGAAAATATAAATACACTCTAAATCTGAATCATTGACGATTTCACTATTTCAATCAGTCAAAAACGTATCTGACCGATTCGACAGTCACTTCAATGAATTTAACTGATGAATCAGTGAAAAATGCTAGATTTCCTTCGCTTATTGATTCAGTGACATTATCCACTGATTGGTCAGATATTTTTTTCACTGTTTACTCAGTGGTTTATTTTTGAACGATGGATCAGTTAAACAGCGTGTAGAAATGTTCGTCAAACGACGTTTAAAAATGGTCACAAAACAGAATTTTTATCAAGTTGAATAACATCGAATGAACTAATAAAACCAATACAATATACTTTCTAAAACATGTTTCGTTTTTCGGTAATATGAACATTCAGCCTTTCATTAAGTTTTTACGTCTTTCATTTCGTTTTCATGTAATCGTCACAGTGCTCTGTTTGAAGGTTTAAACTGCACATAATGTCGTGAAGAGAGTGCACTCACACACGATATTCGTTTTAACAATCCTAACGGTACCAATTAAAGCAAAAACGAAAAAGTAAGGGCATACAATTTAAATTTTCACAACTTCGGTAAAACACATATATTCCCCTCGTATCTTTAACGTGAATGGGTAGCGCAGAAGATAAGGTAACGGAACGGAAGGCGGAAAGGAATGGGTGTAAGGGATCAGGTCCAACTACGTACGGAATCCTCTTTACTTTTTAAAATACGCGCAATATAAATAGTCAACTATCGTAGATATGTTTATTTCGCGTAGTTATTTGGCTACATCCAAAAAGACAATATTTAAATCGCCACCCTAGTCGTACGCTACTTATTCAATCAGTGAGATTTTTTTCACCGAAACGAGCAGTGGTTTTCGACTGATTCTAAGTGGAGCCATTTTCACCGATTCAAGTAGTTGAATCCCACTGCGAATCAGTCGTTTCCCCACTGAATCGAATTTTTAGAGTGTAGAGGAACTTATCATCTCAATGCTGTGTTTTGGCAGAATTGTAGTGCGAGTATTTTACATACTATCGTAATATGACAATTTTAAATACCGATAGTTGTCTGCTCCAGTCAACTGCTTGGTTATAAGGTTACCATATTGGCCCCCGCGCGCGCGTGTGTGTGTGTGTTTGTAATCGGTTTCCTTTACAATTATGGCATTGGGACCTCCTTGTCAGTACACCATGAGCATGTCGGCTTTTTCAGCACGTCTTACGTCCAATAAGTATGAACTATCACAGAGTACTGCTCTGTTCTCACTAGAGTCCTTCAGAAAAAACACCGCTGCCCGTCTAGTTTCCTCTAGTTTTATTTTCTTCGTATGAATAGGCATTGTTCAGTTTGGAAAATGTGTAACTTTGTTCAAGAGACACAAGCATTCTATTACATATTAAATTATGTATCTTGGCTGCAATTATGAACCCATTGTGTAAACTTAAATTCTGTGAAAGCAACACATCATTTCTGAAATATTTGCAGCACACTGTTAAAAATGTCCGTATATTTACGGAATGTTTTACGAAAATGTACAGTGTATTTACGTAAAGGCAATCCGTAATGAAAAACGGAGTTAAGTCCGTAAATACAAAATAATAAAAGTCACCGTATTCTTTTTGGCTTCGAGTTACGGGGACGAAAAAATGCCGATACTACACGAAGCTTTTTTTGCCACTGTAACAAGAAAATTATCGTTTCTGCGGCAGTTAGGGTTATCCACGCGACTATGGCCTATTCTTCCAAACAGAAAGTCCGTTTCTGAATATCAATGTGTCCGTGATTTTACGAAGAGTTTACGGAGACTTCTGGATAAATTTTTACCAGCACTTTTCCTTAAAATAAAAGTTTTTTTTTTAAACCGTGCAGTGCAAGTTTTAGGTGATTCATCCTATATGCGTGAACAACAATATGTTCTGTACTCTCTGCCTGTTCAGCTTTGTCGACGCAGATGTGAACCAGTGAACCAGGTTGTAACCGAGTTTCTCGATAACTACGTGGGGGAGAATGGGTAAGGTGGGTGGAGGGGGAAGGGTGTTCCCCTCGCGGGACAACTGGCGCGGAAGGGTTGCCGCTCGTGACGCGAAACCCGAAAATTTCTCACCCGAACCGTCAGCTCCTTCCCCCTCCCTGCAATTTCTCGAATCCAAAACATTCTTGGCGGGAGAGGAGGCGCTAAGAACGCATTTCACGTACCGCGGATTACAGTGAAACTCGTCGTGCCAACCCTCGAACCGTCGTAACTCTCATCTCCCCCCCCCCCCCCCCATTTTTTCCCCCGACCTCACAATGCCGCTCCAAGACGCGCGAAGACTCGTGAAGGGGTGGAGGGAAGTTTGAGCACCTACTTGTTGAAGTTGTCCTCTTCATGTCCCGTGACAACCCCCACGAGGGGGCTGGAACTGGAGCGTTTCGGCGTGGCCGTTGGGAAGATATTCTCCTCCTCCTCCTCCTCCGCGGACGAAATGATGTTTTTGTTTTCCGCCGTGGAAGAGTGAGAAAGGGGGAGCGAAAAATTTGAAGACGGGACTTCATTGCCGGCTTGAAACTTTCGCCCCGATGACTTCCCACGCACTTTGCCTTTCCCGGACGCTCCCCCTTCCCCTCCCCGCACCACTCCCCCCCCCCCCCCCCCCGACAAACCCCTAGCGCTGTCCTTATTACGTCTGGTTCATCAAAGCAAGTTACTGGTAACATCGTTCAAAAGTCTTCGGGGAAAAGTTCGGGGCTGGGAGATGATGCTGAAGAGGCGAAGCTGAGCGGGGTCTCTCTGCGAAATCCCATCGTCCTCCCTCCCGCGGAGGATGGTCCGACAGATTCTACAACACATTAAAAAGTTCCTCCTCGATCTTCCCTCCTTTATTGTGCTCAACTTTCCCCTCGAGTTCCGCAAGCAATAAAGAGCTATGGAAATATTTGCGACGCCGGTAAAATGAACCTTATCATTCGGGGATGGGCCACTTCAGAACAACTGCGCTGGGTAAGTTTCCCCGGGAAAAGTCTTGTTTTTTTTTAGCGACCGAAGAGAAAAAGTTTGAGCCGCAGATAAGTGTGATCAACATCGCGCGCGTTTGGGGCCGAAATATGCACGAATGGGACAGCGAGTGAGTGAAGAGATTAAGGCAGCTCTTAACGTTTAGGTCTTGAGAGCCGATGAGGGCGAAGCGAGGTGAGTATGAAGCACCGCCGGGATGAAAGGGTGGAGGAAACGGGAGATCCCCGAGAAAACCCGTCGACCAGAGACATCGTCAGCCAGGATTCCCACATGCGGAAATCCGGGAGAGACCCCGGTTCGCATAAATGGGAGGCGAGCGCGCTAGCCGCAACACCAAACCCTATCTTAATACGAAATAAACTGGAAAGTGCCTGTAGCCTATTCGCTGTTTCTTCACACTTTTTGACGTGAATACGTCTTTAAATTTGCGACCACAGTGGGAGGTAATCCAGAAAATCCGATGATAACAAAATCGGGGGATACAGTTTGGCATTGCAGCTCCGAATCTATTGTCTAAATTCAAAATTCAATTACACCACTCGATTGTCAAAGGATCAAAGACTATGTTACTTTGACTGATGACCATTCGGAAAGGGGGTGGGGCGGGGGAGAGGGCGCAGTTTTGAGTTCGTTTCGCCGCGTCTCATAACTTCCGCGTAGTATAACTTTTGACTAGGAGAAGCTACGACACTTGTTTGAAATTCAATCGATAGCTCACGTCAGGATCAATCGATTGCGTACATAAAAAGATTTTTGTGGCGTGGTTATGGTGAAATTGTATGCGTTTAATATAAAAAATTATTTTAAAAAATTAACACAATTTCGGCCTGTGCTGGTCAAAAAGCCAAGTGGAAGTACAGAAATAGTATACGGCTGGAAATAGCATATCAAAAACAATCCAGTGATACCCAAAAAACCCCATATGATCGAGTGAAGCGGTGCCGGGATCGTAAAATAAACATCAAGGCGTCCGAGCGTGTCAACGTAGACGTAATCACGCAAAACAAACGGCCGTGTCCCCAAAACAGCCAAACACAGTTTTTGAATCAAATCTAAGAAAAGTAACGCTCTGCATAACGTGTTTCTTTGTTTCCTAGATATGCCATGAATAACGTGTTTCTTTGTTTCCTAGATATGCCATGAATAACAGCCGTTTTATACTTCCTTTTAAAATAAAAGTATCTTAATTTTATTACACTCAGCTTTTACTTATATTTTGTCTATAATTTATAATATGTAATTATAAATTTAAATTAATAAAACGGGGAGAAAATAGTTGTATTGGTAATGCCAGGTATAATGCTGTTCACACTAAAGTGAGCACTTTTTAAAGCCCTGCTAAATACTTCCTTTCAGCCAATTTCTATATTACCACCACATAATAACGTAAACATTGCCACGTGATTAACAAACACTGTGAATAAATTTCAGCACTCTCAAAAGTTCACGTCTGATGCTGCAAAAAGTAGATTTATTAGTGGTTAATGTTCGATGGGAGGGCCTTAAAAAGTGCTCACTTTACTGTGAACAGTCTATAAGAAATATTGCTTATGCAAAATATTTCGCAGAGTGCGCACGAATGCAGTGCGTTGTCCCTTTTGGTGAAATTTTTTTCTAGACTCGGTTACGTTTTTTCTTTTTTTTGCATGAGGCGGAGGAATATCCTGAAAGTAGAACTTAAGCAGGGCATTAGAAAAGTTGAAAGTAACCATGAATGAACTATAGAAAAAATGGTTAACATGTAATAACCGATTTTGTGTGCCCGAGTGGTAGTTCTTCTGTTTGTGGCCGGAGCGTTCGCAGACCTTGTATCAACTTGCAGTTCCGGACCAAGGCGTAGGTCTTGCACGAGCTCTGCGCTTGAGCGGGTGGCGTGTTTGGTGTGAGCGTGTTATGGCGGAAAGCCAACGATCGGTGTGAATGTTCGTGACCCCGCGAAACTACTACCGTGAAGGAGTCACGGCCCTGAAGAATTTCTCGGGTTGCTCCCAGATAAATTCTGTTATCCGGAAGGCGCTTTTGAAAAAACCGAGACATTTAGCGCCGACATGGAGAGAATGAGATGGACACGAAGCAAACAAATAAGGAAACTGGAAATAGATCGGGAGAACCCCGAGAAGATCCACAGACTAAAGCGGTTCACCGTAGTGGGAACCGAGTAGTCTGGCCACTATACTACACATGTGACAGTTAGGACATTCGTATATAATTTACACGTGTATGTTTGAACACCGAAAAGCAGCACAAACTATGCTTGATACAGGGAATCTCTTAAAATAATCTAGCATTGCCATAAACTAAAAAAAATAAAATATTAGCGGTGTGGTTAGAGTGACGAGTTACGCTCGTTTTGGTTCGTGTTCAACTCCTATGTCATTAGAATTTTTTTTTTAATTTCTTGTGTATACGCTGTGAACATCCAAATTATAAAAGTAAAGCTTTTTATAATCTCACTTTATAAACAGAAAATACAGAAAAAAAAACAAACAAACTAGTACATCTACGGACGGTTCCGCGAATTTACGAAAATTTGTGTGAAATTTACATAGAGTTCGTTGCTGAGAAAACTGAGTGTCCATAATTTGATAAAAATATCTGGATACACTTTTAACAGTACTATCCTATAATTCAAGGGAAGCTGTTTTCTAACAGTGCATATAATAACACACTATATTTCATTTCGCACACCGACGGCTGATAAGCATCTCAATCCTACACACGGAGGATAGAGAAGGTCCATGGGGAAGTGCAATGGCATTGGCCTAGAGTAGGAGGATAAACCCCTTGGGAAAAACTACCCCAGCGCATTCAACCGGTATCGAACTACCGGTTAGGAGCCGAGACGGTGTAGTGGTTAGACTACTCGTCTCCCACCTAGGCGAACCGGGTTCGATTCCCGATGGTGTCTCTGCCGTATTTTTGCATGTGGGAATCGTGCCTGACGATGCCACTGGTCGGCGGTTTTTCTCGGGGATCTCCCGTTCCCCCTCCCTTTCATTCCGGCGATGCTCCATACTCACCTCACTTTACCCTCATCGCCTCTCAAGACCGCGATGTTAAGAGCCACCCAAATCTCTCCACTCCAATCGAACTCCCGACCTCCGGAATTTGTGTCTAGTATTCGTGCTGCCACATGACAAGACACGTGGTTGTCGAATCCTGGTATAAATAAACTGTGTTATTTGATTGAGTTTCTTGTGGACCCACAGTTGGCTCAAGTCCCCTGTTTCATCCCAGGTCCCGGCGAACAGAGGCTCTCACTCGGGTGATGTGGCGAACTTTGCAGCAGTGTCAAGGTTTTCTCGGGGTGCTCTTGTCTTCTCCTTCTTCTTCATTCCGTCGCTGCTCCATTCTCACATCATCTATTGTTTTGGCTGGACGGAATGACAGATGTGTGTCATGCACTGTGTATGCACAAACCACAATACAACAAATATGAAGATAAAACATAACATCACCTTTATTTTAATTTTTTCCCGTTTGTATTTTACAATGGCAAAGACACACAACGTGTGGGGATTTTATAGCCCTGACTTTGGGATAGCCAAATTTTATGTAACAGCTAGTTTAAAATTAAAGAAGTAAACCAAAATGCTAATTCAAATAGTTGCTCCAGCTAGCATCTTATTTCTATGGTTAGCTGTCGCACAGTTATTATAAAATATTCTTATTCATGAATATATCAGTTCAACACATATGTCACTTTAGTATTTCGGTAAGATTATATATCATTAAAGAAAAATAATATTAATATTGGAATTCTGAAAGACCAGGAAATATTATAAACAAATGACTTGTATTAAAAAGTATTGTAAGGTTTCTTTCTTTTTTAATAAAATAATTAACTTCAAAAGATATTTACTGATTATAAATTAAAAGCTCCACTGATGAATATTAAGATTTTTAAAATTTCAGTTTACAATAAAATACAGTGTCAATGCTAATTATGGAAGTTCTGCATCAAACAACTCTAGCTTTCATTCATAAATTATCAGTAGTGGAGCGAACAACACTATTACTGTATAAGAACTACTTCAATAAAATTAGCTCAACTTTGTCGCTGATCCAGTTTTAGTAATTATAAGGTTGCAGAGGACTTATCTGACGCTGCAACTTCCGGAATGGCAAACGATGTGTAGACACACACACACACACACACACACACTCTCTCTCTCTCTCTCTCTCTCTCTCTCTCTCTCTCTCTCTCTCTCTCTCTCTCTCTCTCTCTCTCTCTCTCTCTGACATGCTCGTCTGGCACGTACTAGTTCATCTGCTGCTGGTTTTTTAACAGCACATCAATCTTCACCAGAAAACGCTAGTTCCAAGCAAATAACAAAAAGACGAGCAATTCATCGTTGTTCTGGCCTTATTTCTCATGCCCCGGGCCGCGTGGCAGACAAATTATCGGAGATTAATTGCACTGCTTTGGGCTGCGCTTAGGTCTCGCTGCTTTTTTAATGCGAAACAAGAAAATCGCCAGTCTGACCTACTATTCGCATGCTGCTGCACCGTCAGCCTCAACGAGAACGCCTAAGTAATGACGGTGATTATGAAATCCTGTCACTTCCATTTTCGCGCTAATTTCTTCGAGGAAGAACAAAGGAAGCTTGGAAGTTCGTTACTCGTGTAGCGGAAATGTAGTCCGGCGAAGGCAGGAGAGCGAAAATTGCCCTAGCAAGGTAGAAAAATTTACTTCTTTAACGCCATTCTGCCCCGTTGTTTCCCCCCCCCCTTTTTTTCTAATCTGACAGTTCAAGTGCCTTTAATAATCTGTGTTTTCACAGTATTACATCTCGTTTACGGCGGACTCAAAATTTCTAACCCAAACATTGAAAAATGGAATTTTTGTTATTTCCTGCTAGAGACCCGATAATTTCACGGGTTCATTTCCAGACAAGTTGTAATTCACACACACACATGTACGTTCTTGCTACATTTGTAATTGGTCGACGTGTTGTTTGAAACCTCCTGGAAATAAATGAGCCAATAACAAACATGCAATAAATTGTGCGCCTTACCACTGCCTTTTACTACCACAACAATCAACCAATAAACAGTCTATATCTGTATGAGAGTGTACAATACTGTGAAGTCTAGCCTACAGGTCATTGAACTCGCGAATTTCTCGGGCCTCTATCTCATGCTTACTATTGTGTTAACAAATATATTTATAAGTAAGAAAGGATACTTTTTATTTACATTTGAAAATTACAGAAAAGGTGTGAGCTAATCTACATGTACGAGTCTCGACTGGCTAAAAAGAACTTCCCCGCGTTCTGTTTATTAGTGGAGACCTGAATAATTCGCGAATTGAGCTTGAGATAAGCTTGAATTCAAAACACGCATGTTTATATAACTTCAGCCATTGGTCCACGCTGTGTTTGAACACCTCCTGCGGAACGCTGACCCAATCGTCGCCTTCCACTGTGACAGAAGACGCCCAATGTGGAGTTGACATCGGCATATTCGTACACAATACTGTCGATTCTAGCCTGCAGGTCAATGAACTCGCGAATTTTTCAGGTCTCTAGTTATTATTTCACTTACATGCAGTTTTGTAAGCACAGACTTGTCCTGCGGCCGGTTACAAACAAAGTGTACAGCGTGTACAGTATAACCGAGCGAGGTGACACACTGGTGAATGTACTCGCATTCTGGCTGGAAATGAGTTCGTATCCCTGTCCGGCCATCCTGATTACTGTTTTCCACGGTTACCCCGAAATTATTCCAGGTCAATGGGGCATGGGTCCTTATAGGCTATTCACGGTAAAGTAAACACTTTCGAAAGCCCTATCTTATTTCGAATAACAGTCAATAAATATATTTCATTTTAGTCTTAGACGTTAAATTCAGAGTGCGGTGGAATATGTACACTGCGTTTATTACTTACGTGGTAATATTTATTTTAAAAATAGGGTTTGGCAGTGTTGGGAACACGGCCGTTTGTTTTGCGTGAATACGTCTACGTTGACGCGCTCTGACGTCTTGATGTTACCTTTTCCTTTGCTTCACTCGATCATATGGGATTGTACGGATATCGCTGGATTACTTTTGAGATTCTCTTTCCAAGCGTATACGAGTTCTGTATTTCGATTTGACTTTTTGGTGAGTATAAGTCGAAATTGTGTTAAGATTTCTTAATTTCTTACATTAAACTCATACAATTTCCCCATAACTACGCCACGCAAATGTTTTTAGATACACGCAATCGATTGACCTTGACGAGAGCTGTCGATTGAAACCTAAACGAGCACTGTAGCTTCTCCTAGTCAAAAATTATATTACACGGAAGTTATGGGACGCGGCGAAACGAACTTGAAATCCCCCCCCAAGCCTCCTGACGCACGCGATTCTTCGCAGTCCTCACGCAACGTAACATATTCTTCGATCCTTTGGTAATCGAGTGGTATAATTTAATTTTGAATGTAGACCATAGATTCGGAGCTGCAATGCCAAACTTTATCTCCCGATTTTGTTACCTTCGGATTTTCTGGATTGCCTCCCACCATGGTCGCAAATTTAAAAACGTATTCACCTCAAAAGTGGTTAAAGGATAAAAAATGGTTGAAAGGAAAAAGGAACTAGGGCCTCTAAAGTGCTCACTTTACCGTGAACAGCCTATACCTCAGGCCATGGCCTATTCCTCCACCACTCGTACTTCTCTTACCAACATCCTCCATCTCTAATAACCTCGCTGTTGTCGAGACGTCTATTCATACCTTCCTATGCAGTAAATTTAACTAATGTAACCATTTAAAAAAACTTGGTCTATAAACAACGAACAAAAAGAACGCCCATTATGTTTGTGCCCTCTGGCACCAGCTTCGTATTTTTTTTTTTTTTTGCGGAAGTAAATTAAGGATTGGCTATACAGCAAAATAATGATTTCTTTGAAAACTTTACAGTATCACGTATGGAAACTGGGAAGAAATATTTTCAAGGCAACAATTCTTACCGGTGCGGCCAAAGGACAAGCCGTAATAATTCCTCGCATCCCCATTACACCCAACAGTTTGCCCTTTCGATTTAAAAGGCTACAGTTCCCATTAAAGACCTCCTTTTCAGTGACAATTAATAAATCACAGGGGCCAGACATTCACTCCCGGAATTTCGCATATGTGGATCGTGTCGGACGATGACTCTGGTTGGCGGGTTTTCTCGGGGATTTCCTGTATCCCCTGCGCTTTAATTCCGGCGCTGCTCCTTACTCACCTCGATCACTCTCATTGGCCTTCAAGGTCTCGCTGTTAGAAGTCACTCACTAGTATATAATCCAAGGTTGTAGAGTCGTATGAAGGTGAGTACTCGGGGTGGAGCACACACGACAGAATGAGCAGTCAACAGTCTACTTAATCGAGGTGGAATGACAGAGCACAAATACAATGTGCAATGCTGGTCATGGGGGATCTAGTAAATAGTATATGAATAAATTGTGGTGACAAAATCTGGAAGGAATGATGGAGAATGAAAGAGAGGTTACTAAGAAAAATAAATAAAATCCAAGATGTTGGGGTGGGGCGAAGCGACTAGATTGGAATGACAGCGCATGAAGGAAAGGTGTTGTTGGCAGTTCATGTGGTGGCTTAGACAAATTAAAACAAATATAGCAGTAAGAAGTGAAGGAAACTAAAGCGGAATGCGATAACACGAAAAAAAATATGGATGAAATGAAAGAGGATGATCTCAAAATGGCGGACATGAGGGTGGAATGATAGATAATGATGTCAAGATGGCAGAGTGGAGTGAATGCGATGAAAGTGGAATGCAAACGTATGAAAAAATAGCGATGGAATGATAGAGCATGATAAAATGATATCTAAGATAAGTATTCAATATAGCTTCTGTAAACAAAATGGTGGACAAGATAGTGGATAATATGGTGCTTCAAGATGGTGGCCGACAATTATGTAGCGGCTGGAAACAATTTGGCGGTAAGTTGTATCAGAAATTCAAGGTAATGATTCCGTAGCCTAGAGCCTGTTCCAAGAAAAGGGGGTGATTTCGAAGGAAAACGGGGCATTTTGAGAGTAAAAAGAAGCCTCCGGATTGGATGGAAAGGGCTTTGGTGGCACTTGTTGTACTTGTTGGAGGGGGGGAGGGTCTCTATGCTTTTGAGAGGGAAAAACGGGAAATTTTGAGGGGGAAAAAGGGAAATTTTAAGTGAGATTCTAGGGATTTCGTGAGAAAAACGGGGGGGAATATGTTTCGGTGGTAGCTCCTTGACTTTCGACCCTGGACCCCGGACCCTGGCCCAAGACCTACATGTTCCCTCTACTTCTACGGTCGTAAGAGACTGGTGTACCGCCCGCAGGAGACGGTTTCCATCTCCTTCTAACATCTTTCCCTCACGCGTCTATTGTTATGACGAGCAGGAGGCCAACGAACTTGAGCTGCGAGCAGCCATGTTCCCATTCCCATCATCACACACGGAGGGCAGGAAGTACTTGTCCATCTACCCAGATCGACATCGCACTTCCGCTCCCAGCTAACTTGTTGCGCGCTGAAATAATACTGCGAGTGGGGATGCCCCGCCCTAACGTTCCCCCATATTCTCGTGTATTTCCGCAGATATTTTTCTCTCGGTCGGCAGCGCGCGATGTTTAACCCGAAGTGCACTGGAAAGAGAAAAAAAAAATGTTTTCAAATCGAAACCCATTATAAAATGAGATAAATCTACGGAATCCAGTATCCTCGTGCCTGTAGCAGATCACACGTTAGTAGACCAACAGAGGACATGTGAGCCACCAGAAACATCATACTTTCGTCCTAGCGGAAGACAGTGTTCTATAGTCCATTCACGGTTTCTTCGAACTTATTGAATCAAAACTTTGAAAAATCTCCCCATGCGTGATACGTTTAGTTATTTCCTAAATACGCTCTGTATCACAAGCGTTTTATACTTCATTTATTGCATTTATGCTTAATTTATAAATAATTTGAATAAAAACAGGGAGAAAATTGGTATGTTGGTAGCGCCTAGTGAGAAATAGTCCTTATACAAAATACTATTTGCTCACGAATGTGGTGCGTTGTTCCTCTGGAGTAATTCTCCAGGCGTAGTTAAGCTTACTTTGCAAGAGGCGGAGGAATATCCTGGAAGAAGGACGTCAGCAGGGCTTCAGAAAACGGATTATAGCATGGGAATTACCGATGTCTTCTGCAGGTCTGAGGTGTGGGCTACGTAACCATATCTGTGGATACGCTGCGTTATGGGCAAGTGAGGAAAACACTCTGTAATGCCTTCGCGATTCGTAACAATTTTGCAAGTCGCGCTTAGTCTAAAAGAGAGCGCCAGGTTCGAGTACCAGGGGGTGCAAAACCGCCTCGAGAGACGTTTCCTACTTAAAAACTAGGGCGGTACTGTTAAGGGTCAACTTCGCATATTATGCATAAGTTATTCATGTTCGTGTCATAATCTCAGTTTCAGAGGTATTATTGGAAATGTTTCATTATATAAAATTTACAATTTACTAGTTTTTTTTTTTTTATACTTTTGTTCCTAATTATAACTGTGTGTTATTTCTTGCTTGCAAAACGCAGGAACTTATTCATAAAATATAATTATGTTCCTGACATTTTACAACAAGCAGATAAAACTAGATTCATATAACGTACAATAATATTAAACAATTAGTTAAATGCAATTTTTCCATAATCGTACATCGTCAATAATTACCACGATTCAGAAATTATGATGCATAAGGAGTGAAACCGAGCCTTAAGGATTCTCCTGCCAACCGATGTTAAAGAAACGTCAATTTAACACTGTACCACATGCTACCCCGAGTATACTTGTCCACATATGATGAGTTGCAAAATAGAAAGAAAAAACGTGATATATGATGTGCTAGATCAGAAGTTAAGCACCAATAGAGAAAGCTTATTTTTCCTAGTTAATACTATTGGCAACTGCTAGCACGCCAAAATATTATTAGTACTAGTATGATAAAGTTCCTTTTGGGACATGCATCATTCATCGTATCTGATCCATCCGCCATCTTGGTAGACATATTTAAAATTAGATCGAACCCTGGGGTACCAGGACGGAAGTGGCAATGTAACGTCTGCAAGATGATCCATTCCGACACTAAAATTTCGTGACTAATAACTTGATTGAGATATAGGGTGGTGTAGTGGTTAGACTACTCGCCTCCCACATTGGCGAACCAGGTTCGATTCCCCGTGGGTCGCCCCGCATTTTCGCAAATTGCGAACCGCGCCGGACGATGCCGCTGGTCAGCGGATTTTCTCTGGGATCTCCCGTTTCCCCCGCCCTTGCATTCCGGCGCTGCTCCACACTTACTCGCTTCGCCCGCATCTGCTCTCAAGACCTCGACGTTAAAAGCCGCCCAAATATCTTCACTGACTCACGATTTTGGAATAAGTGTGGTCTCGTTCGACCGGGTGTACGATACGGTGCAGTCATGGCCTTGAGTTGGCATCGTGCATGGGCGAGGCGAGGGTGGGGGACCGCGGCTAACAGCGACAATTTTATGCGTGGGCTGAAATTTCCGGGCAACATTTCTCGCGACTCCGATCTGCTAGCGTCGTGATTTTGGCGCCAAACGAAAGGTCTCGTCAAGATCTTTCGAATTAAGTCGAGTATAAGTTCAGCTCTTTCATTAAATTCCCCTATCCCGAGGGAAATATCTTCCCATAACACAGACGTAGAGACATTCGACACAGGCATTCAACCTTTTTTTTTTTTTTTTTGGCTGGACGTTTTAGGTGAAATGACTTCGAGCAAATGATGTTGTAAACTTGCCCTTTAGTTCTCCCCTCTTCGGATATTCCTCGGGTTGCAGTCGCGTCGCGTCGCGTCGCTGACTCGTCGTCCGTTTTCGCCGTTCCCCTCTGAGAAGCGTCGCGCCTTGTCCATCCCATTAGTGTGTTTCGTCACGGCGTAATCCATTTACGAAGGCGTACGAAACCTCCGGCGTGTTATTTCGCTAATGGGACGCAGGCGCCTAGGAAACATTGCAACGCTACGCTGCCTTACTTGCTTCACACTCAGCTCAACACTTCACGAACACCAAGAGAGAGAGAGAGAGTGGGAACCGGGTGGGGGGATGGGTGTACGTTTACAGTCCATACTGCCAACTGTCATGATTTAGATGTGATGCTCATGATTTTATGTACAATATCACGCCTTCACGCTAAAAATATTTCCTCGTAATTCCTTAGACTACTAGAAACATTTTGTTTTCACGTGTTTTAGAAGTAAAGCGATGCTGAAATGCAAATTGAATGAGGGAAAATTTTGTGAGGAAGTATTATGAGTCTGAATGTGACTTCATAGGTGATATATTTTCTTTAAAAGTGATTTAGTGACTCATGTAGGACCTATTTTGTATTTTAGTCAAACATATTTTTATAATGTGATTCTTTTTAGTTCACAATTTCCTGAACCTTTTTATCGTGAGAGTAGACCAAGATTTTGATGTAGAAAGTTGAAACACATTTTTATAATTACAGTATTGTTCTTTCCAAGTTGAATATATCTCAGAAGGTATAACGGTCAGCATAACAGGTTGATTCATTTTATGCTTGTCTTAATTTTTAACTACGTGGGAAAAATTACTCGTTTAAATATGTACAGGTGATTCACTTGAAAATAAAATTTTATTGCGCAATTTTTCTGTTTGTCCACTTTTTTTTACAATTAAATTGTCGCCCGATGTAGATAATCATGATCTCATAATAATTCATTTTTAATTTGAATGTTGGCTGGTATGGTTACATAAACATTTCTAAGCACATGGCAAAACAAATGCATACAGTAGATTCAGCTATGCATTGCTGTTGACAGCCAAGTTTCGTTGGGCCACACACAGAGAGGGTTGTTGACTCAAGCACGAAATGGTTACATGTTGCTTTTCGAGTTTGGATTACTCAACAAAATGTTTTGTTTAAGCATCTAAATATTTGTTCGGCCATAAACAAACAAGAATTTTAGCTTGGACGAACACATTTCTCTCAGTGAATTATTGCTTATTTTCTTCACAAAATATAAGGAATATACAGCGTACAAAAGATTTTTTAAGTATGTCACTGAACCAAATCTTTTCATAGTAGCATAAAAATGATTCTTTTCGAGGCACATAATATTACTGCTGGTGAGCATTTTTTTTTTTTTTTTTTTTTTTTATACGAGCCAGATTTTTTTTCCCCCCAGGGTTCAGACCCTCCTGAGTAGTACATGTGAAACAATTAGAAAAAAATTATCCTCTTTTTTTATTGTTAGTTAATTGTACCAAATCGAGGCGACTCCATAATCGGTTCCATATGCTCGTGGCGCCATCGTGTGGATAGAAAATTATCGCAAGTCATCACTCATCTTTAAGAGAGTGTCAAACGTGCGCGTCACGTGGCATACCAAGAACAGAAGAGACGTTGTTAGGTATTTAAGGAAATTCTAATCTTCAACATTTTCTTAAAGTATTGGCTTAAGTATCAGCATCATTCGTCCCTCTTTTAGAAAATTTCCAATCCAAAATCTTGCGTGCCGTTTGTGGCGAAACAATAGCTCCAATATAAGAGAAAGGCAGGCTATTTAGCGCCCTTCACAGATTTCATTTTGGTGGACTGGACACCTTTATAACAAGTGGATATTTGTCATCTAGAAGCCAATCTATAAAAAAAAAAAAAAACAAATAGAATCAAACTATCGCCGACTATTATTGCAAAAATACTTTATTTAAATTAAAACATTTCCTAAACAACACTCTAACATGGTAGGCATTGTTTACAAATTCACGGCACATATTGCTAATGTCAAGGCAATCGACGCGATTTTGTACGTGTCAAGAATGGCCGACTGGTTACCTTCAAAGGCTGGTGACAAAAAGTGTAATTTATATTGATTAAAGAATATCAGCGCATGGAAAAAAAAACCTCTGCAATGTCAGAGAATATCGTGTTAACGAAAAATAAACTAATTTGCAAAAAAAAATGACTCGCACCATGAACGAATCGTGCGGGTAAAATGAAAGGTTGCCGCCACGCAGTATTAACATAGCCCGAAATGAGTTTTACTGGCGCGGATGTCCTACTAGAGGCATACATATCGTTCCATCATTCGTAGCTGCAAGCTACAGAATAAGGCCTTAGTAGAAAAGTGAGCGGTGTGAGTCAAAGAGCCAAAGTTCAGCGAATATGCAGCCTTCCCCGACGGCGGCGCGGCGCATTCAAACAAGCTTTTGCCCAGGCTTGCCTGGACTTCTAGGAAAAGGTGGTTATACAGTATAAATAATGCATTGGCAAGAAATACATTGATTTGTTTACTAACTTAGTTTTCAAGGGAGGTATAAATAATCATTATTACACAGACAGATTAGTTGGTATTTCATTAATGTTGCAAACATGATAATAATATGATTGCTGTTAGTGACAATTTGTTTAAAGCCATATTTGCGTGCACAGCCACAAAAGAAAATATCAGCGATGTTTGAATATTTTCCTGTTTACTAGCCCAGTAAGATATAATTCGTGATATTATTTGTTATTGTTACATTTGCAGGACTGGTGTTTTGAGGTTCAGTTGGCTGCAAACAAAAGAGAACAAGCCAAATAGCCGCTGTAGAGTAGACGAAAAGTTGCAGTGTTTTCACTGCCGTGCAAGGAATTGTGCATGCGCTCGTGTAAAATGTATATGCCCGTGCTACTATCTAAATAGAGCGCTTCAATTATCTATTTGCCAATCTGAAAACCACGGGTATAGAGATACATACCTTTGTTTCTATTTTAAAAGGTTCAATGAAGATTTTACTGATGGTGGATTTTTCCCCTGGATGCAAACTTTGTGTTGCAAATTAATAATAGAGTAAAACCAATGAAGAAGAATTGAAGTACGTGTCGGTAAAGTGTTTTTAAATATTGGAAAATTATTTTAGTGTTCTTAACAAGGTGTAAATTCTGTTGCGGTAAAAAAAAAATTCTATGTCTAGGTTTGCGAGAGGCCGCATCGGGGGCCTCCGAGAGGCATATTGGATGTTTCGGCGCATCTCTTGACACTTGCACCGTTCCGCCTACACTGTGAGTCGGTGTTGGACGCAGTGGGTACAGGAGAGTACACACACACATCGAGAAGGCTCGGGTCGAGCCCAGCGGACTATAGGCTGTTCACGGTAAAATGAGCACTTTGAAAGCCCTGCTTAAGATCTACTTGTATGCACATTGTCTATTCTTCCGCCTTATACAAAATTAACATTGACATGGGCCTCGTCACTTTATTCATGCGTCGGTCAAATGAAACGGTGAAATTATTACAAAAGAAAATGTTTTGAAAATCTGCTCATTTTACACTTCGATGCATTAAAAAAAAATAGGAAGTGAAAGAAATAATTTAAGTTATCACGAATGATTACCTGACACTTTTTATTCGACTTTAAGATATGGAACTACTTTTCACTCATCGTTACCAACTTTACTGGTCACATGTCACTCAGTTCGCCCGTTTAAATATATGCAGGTAGAGATAGTGACTTGTTCCCTAAGGTTGATTTCAAACGTGCTCACTTTATCGTGAACAGCCTATACCAGCGGGACGGATTTTTTTCATCGTGCGACAGGCCCCACCAAAGGGAACCGGGTTCAATCCCCGGCCGGGTCACTCCCGGGTTTTCGCATCTGGGAATCGTGCCGGACGATGCCGCTGGTTTTCTCGGGGTTCTCCTGTTTTCCCGGTCCTTTCATTCCGGCGCAGCTCCATACTCACGTCACTCACCCTCATCGACTGTCAAAACCTCGCAGTTAGCACTCCACGGGCGTCGCTGGCCACCGTCCAGGGATGTGTCGCGGCAGCCGGGGATACGCTTTGTGTTCACCAGTACAGCATCCAGACGGCTAGCGGAGCGGGATCTGACGACAATACGACGTCTGGCATCACCACCCGAGAATCACCGAGCACGCGTGACCATCTGCCGGCAACGGGCAACACGGCGACAAGTGGTGTTCAGCGAAGAATCACGGTTCTGTCTGGATGCAGACAAACGCTTCGTTGTAGAGCAGCACCCGGCAACAAGGAAAGGTGTTCGTGGTGTGAGGCGCCATTTCCTGCGACTCCCGAACGCCACTGGTGGTGATTGAAGGAACCCTGACAGCGCGGCAATACAGCCAGGAAATTCTGCGATCATGCGCCCTCTCGTTCCTGGTGCAGCTTTACAACCCCATTTTTCAGCAGAATAATGCCCGGCCTCTACACAGCATGGGTAACTTTGGCCTGCCTTTGTGATGTCGACATTCATAATTGGCCAGCAAGGTCCCCAGACCTCTCGCCCATCGAGAACATTTGAGAATATATTAGGTTGCACCTTCGGTCAGCGGCAATTGCAGCGGAGTTGGAGCGTATATTGCCCCAGTTGTATAGGCTGTTCACGGTAAAGTGAGCACTTTTGACGCACTAGTTACTTTTTTATTTCTGCCATATTTAATTTTTTTACATTTATTAAAGTAAATATTGCCATGCAAGTAATAAATAAAATTTGTAGATTCCACCACACTTTGAATTTAACGTCTAAGACTAAATTAAATTATATTAATTGACTAATATTCAAAATGAGTAGGCTTTCAAAAGTGCTCACTTTGCCGTGAATAACATGTAGCAGGATCTTCCTAAGGTTAACATTTGACATCTCTATGTTTCCCTGCTATGGGTAGTCCAACACCATACTAAATGTATCCTACAAGTGTTATAGTAGAATGAAATGGAGAGCGCTTGGCCAGCTGGAGTCCTAGCAGAGTGCAGGGGTGCCATGGTAGCCATCTCGGATTTGCCATTTTACATTGGAATTTCCCTTTTTCCCTCCTGCTCTATCATTCCTGCCAATCTCTTCATGTATACTTGCATTACTCTTCTTTTTTCTCATGCTCTGTCTTTCCGATTTTATTTTATCTCATGCTCCCTCACTCCCTCCTGTATCTCTCGCACCTGTTCTATCCCTTGAGGTTTTCTCAGATTCCTTCTGGCCTCCTTTATTTTCTCTCTTGTCCGCCACCCCTTTCTTCCCTCTCTTGCTTTATGAATCCTCCATCACCGCTGATGTCATCTGTTGTAGACAATCATATTTAATTCCCACTGCCAGTCGTATGCTGTAGGCGGTCATATTTGATTCCCGCGCCCATCACCAGAGTGTGCGAAATTTTTTATCTTTACGTCTTCCATCTTTAATTCCCGCGCCTGCCATCAGTCGGCTGCTGTAAGTGGCCATATTTAATTCCTGCGCCAGCCACCAGTGTGTGGGAGGTTCGACTGTTCGCAGCTAGAAGCGGTGGTATCGAAGCGGACGTTTTTTGAGTTGGTTGGTTCACTTGTGGCCTGCAGAGGCGTGCTAGCATCGGGGAGTGTAGGTCAAACGGTGGCCGCCAGGAGCGCTAGGAATTTCTTTAGTTGGTAGCTTATTTGGAACTAAAAAATGCAGGAGGCATGTGGTTTCGATACGCCCATCCTTCGGTCGCCAGTCTGGTGTCTAGACCACACGGCCAAAATTATTTGAGGAAAGTTAGGAGATGAAATAAATTTAATACTAGCATTGGCCTACGCACTCGCCAGATAATAAATGTGCCATTGTGAAATTGTTTGAAATTGCATAGTTAGGAGAAGAAATACAATAAATACTTGCATGGGCCCATGCGCTCGCCAGATAATGAACTTGTCGTCGTGAAAAAAGAGGATGTTAAATATTAAATATATGCATAGTAAAAACAAAGCCAATTGCGCAGCAATGTACACATGCCTCGATCATGCGCGAGCGCTTCTGTATCTCCAGCATGCCCATGCATTCGAGCATGCGCACTGCTGTACCTTCAACTTGTCTGCGCGAAGCCATCACGCGCGCGGGAAATATTAATTTTCTATAGTTCTGTAACAACTAGCATTGGGATAAAAAAAAAAACCACTAGTTGCACTAACACGGCTTCGTCAGTAGCAGTATGGCAGCTCTCTCGCCACTCGCGCAAGGAAGATGATGAAGTTCGCATCATCACCCTCACGCGTTATCATCCGCGGGAGTCAAGGATGACCACCTACAGCAGACGAATAGCGTTGGAAACTAAAGATGGCTGCCTACAGCAGGTGCTGACGGCGGTGATGGGGGACGCAAAAAGGAGGAGAGGGAGGAAATGGGTGGGACACAAGAAAGAGAGATAATAAAGGAGACCAATAGAAATATGAGAAAACCCCAAGGGATAGAACAGGCGAGAGAGGGACAGGAAGGAATGAGAGAGCATGAGAAAAATATAATATCGAAACGACAGAGCATGAGAAAAAAAGGAAGAGAAATGTAAGAGCACGAAGATATTGGAAGGAATGATAGAGCAGGAGAGAAAAAAGGGAAATTCCGAGGGATAAAAATGAAATCAAAGATGGCCACCATTGGCGAGGAATGACATAGCGAGGAGGATTCGGCATGACATCGCTGTGGCACCCCAGCATCCTGCCAGGAAGTCAGTTGCCCCAGCTCTCTCCATTTCATTATACTTGTTGGTCTCCTGCAATACATGCTTGGTGTGGTAAAGGCTGTTCGCGATAAAGTGAGCACTTTTGAAATCAACCTTAGAAAAATGTCACTGCCTATATTTCAACAGGCGCCCTGAGTGATATACGGCCAGTCAAGTTGGTAACCATGGATGAGAAGTAGTTCCGTATCTTAACGTCGAATAAAAAGTGTTAGGTAACCATTTCTGATAAATAAAATCATTTATTTCTCTCTATGTTATTTTTTTTTAATGCGTTGAACTGTAAATACGAGCAGATTTGATAGATATTTACTTTTAAAATACTTTCACAGTTTCACTAGACCGACGCATGAATTAAGTGATGTTGCCCACGGCAATGTTATTCTTACACAAGGCGGGAGAATACACAACGTGTATACAAGTACAGTAGATTTTAAAATACTTTCACAGTTTCACTAGACCGACGCATGAATTAAGTGATGTTGCCCACGGCAATGTTATTCTTACAGAAGGAGGGAGAATACACAACGTGTATACAAGTACAGTAGATTTTAAGCAGGGCTTACAAAAGTGCTCATTTTACCGTGAACAGCCTGTACAATATTTGATATTTTCTGTATACATAGTACCTAGTCCCGTGCCTCTACCCACGGACGTGCACCTGCGACGGTACCTCCAGGGTCATCAAACTTTTGCAAAAGAGTGTGCCTAGAAGAAGTTCCTTTGCGACTTCAGAAAGTCGAAATACATCTCTGTGAACAAAAAAGGTGTGGACGTCCATTTCAGAATTGAAGGGAAAGGGAGAGGTATTTCTTGTCTCCCTCTGTTGTTACGCCTTTGCGTACTGCATTAATATTTGTTTTCGTTTGTAAGTTTGGAAAGTACAGCTCCTTTTATAATTTGGCTTTAGAATTATTTTAACAATTTATCATTTACAGGAAAATGTATTACGTCACCAAATGTATTCAAAGGATTTAATTAGAACTTGAGAGATACGCCTTAGTGTGATAGGGTTGTAGTGTGTTAAGTTTTAATGGAGTAAGTCCACCTATTCGTTCAAAGACTCCACGTTGCCAATTTAAACTGCCATTTTACCAACAAAAATAATCTTTCATATAAAAATGTATCGAAAAAAATATTATGTTATGTTCAATTTATTTTAATTCGTATCTGGGACATAAAATTTTCTGTTTGGAGGAAAAGTATTGTCTCTTGAGCGAACTCAAAATTACTTGCTCGAGTCCATAATATTCTCCCAACGTAATAATTTTATACACGTTGAACAAAACTTTACCACTCAGAATACCTGTTCTTACACAGAACTGTTTGACAGTTTGTATTATACCCTCGTGAAAAGATACTTCGTGCACACTGCATTACGCACATGGTTTCTCACTGTTACTTGCAAATGTAATCAATTTGTGATTACCAGACATTCAAATAGAAAATTAATAACAAACGATTCCTTTAATGGTGCGTGCGTTTTGTTGAAATGGAGTAAACGTTTTATGTAAAGATGTTTCTACCTTGCATATTTTCGTAAATGCAGTAATTGACATAATTAGTACGATATGAATCCTCAATTTTGATCATGTCTAATACATACATCTCAACATGATGTTGTCAACAAAAAAAGTTGATTATTTTTAGTCGAATGTAACGCTATAATTTGCATTTTTTTAATTTTTAACATTCCACTTTAGTACACAATTTTTCCAGGGATCCTACCAAAATCACACTTTAGCAGCTGAAACTGAAAGTGATGTCTCAAATATTCTCTTAGAAAAACACAGATCTTAAAATCAGTCGTGTGTGCATTTTGATGGGGTTCTTAATTGCCAATAGTTGCTCGTACTAATTTTTGGAAGTCCAATTGTTTTTCCGCAGGTGTGAATTGTATTTCTGCTCGGTTAGTAGTATGCTTAGCTGCGTCTTGAAGAAATTACATATAAAAATATGAATAGATTCACCCAATATTTAGTAATTCAGTCAGGCAGAAGAACTGCTTATCTCAGGGGCTAAGGGGAGGAAATAATTGTAGCAGCGAGATTATATAGAATGCTGTGAGGAATAAACTTATTTCGCTGATAGTGTGGGAAGAGAGAGAACGATAACGGGGTCTCTGCAGTTGTCACGTTTTATCGCTCACCTGAGATTCTGCGTTAGCTACGCAAAGCACGTTTTCTCGTATCAGCGCTCGGGACACTCCACCCACACACGTGCCTGCAGTAGATAACACGTGAAGGCGACTTAAGCAACCTAGTGTGGCATTACCCTCAACCACAAACACCCTGCACCCTGCAAAGAATTCTTAATTCGAGTCGCTTGAAAACGTTAAATAACACTTATATATCGCCAAGATGGCGCGTGTGAGCTCGTGATGGATGGTGGTGTTAATAAAAGTAAATGAACTAAATAAATTTTTTTAAATTAATTTACAATTCTATAAAATACACAAAGATATTATTATTTACAACATTACATTAAACGCTGTTCAAGATAAAGTGAGCACTTTTGAAATCAACCATAGAAAAAAGTCACTGCTCCTAGCTGCATATATTTTAACGGGTGCACTGAGTGACATGCGCGCAGTAAAGTTGGTAACGATAGAGGGGAAAGTAGTTCCATATCTTAACGTCAAATAAAAAGTGTTATGCAACCATTTCTCATAACTTAAATTATTTTTATCGTTTTGTGTTTTTTTTATGCGTCGAAGTATAAAAATTAGCAGATTTTTAAAATACTTACTTTTCTAATAATTTTACTGTTTCGTTTGACCGACGCATGGAGTAAGCGACGAGGCCCATGGCAATGATAATTTTACATAAGGCGGAAGAACACACAACGTGCATACAAATAGATATTGGGCAGGGCTTTTAAAAGTGCTTATTTTACCGTGAACAGCGTGTACATATCTCTACTATTAACACCTTTTATTCTCAGTGAGTGCTATCATTCTCAATTGTAATTAAGGTCATTATCACTGTCTTTACATTTGTTACACTCTCTAATTTACACATATTTTTTACACATGTTAAATCTGTCCATTGCCACCATTTAAAATGTCTGTCGCTCACGTATCCTGTTCAGTAGTCTCTCTCTCTCTCTCTCTCTCTCTCTCTCTCTCTCTCTCTCTCTCTCTCTCCGCGCTGTCGTCGCCGCTCGTAGCTTCTCTGGCGCTCAAGAACGTGCAAGTCTCCAGACACTCGACTCAGGTGGGGGGACCCCCTTGGCTTTAAAAAGGCCTGCTGGCCCGATCCAGAAGGTTCCCCGTACCCCGAGTTTCGCTGAGAGAGGCGAGGGCGATGACCGAAACCGTCTTGAAACTATAATCCCAGACATTCGATCAACTCGATGACAAATGTGGCGCGAGTCCCGATACGCTTAAAGTGGCACGCCCGACGGCACACATTTGTAAATCTCCGCGCACTCCTCCGGTTACCAGTGATGCCTTGACACACTGTGCTTCGCACTCTCGAGCTAGACTTAAGCAAGGGAAGCTATGCAGATAGCCAACATGTAACAGTGCAATATCATTTTCTTTTTTTTTTTTTCAACTGCGGTAAAAGTATTGCCTCAGCGCCGATATACTCTGCCTACAAATTAAGAGTGGGATGGACCATCGTGGGAACCCCGCATCCAAGGTCAAGAAGCGAGGGAGCGATACGGGCGACACTAACACGAACGCCTAGTGCCTCATCGCTCCTACGCGCAAGGCGTGCAATATTTCCGTCGTAATATGCTGTACTGTGCAAATTAGATCTGCAAACAGTGGGGTTTTATTACATGCGATGAAAGACCGCAAATTAAACTACGTCCGTATGTTTACCCTTTTCTCTTGCCACTTAAAGAAACTGCATAGGCAAGCTTTAAAAATGCGGCATTTGACCATTCTCGCGAATTTTTCTCCGAGAATACACTTAATATGACAAAAGTAAGAAAAAAAATAGGGGCGTAGATAATTGCTTTTTCAATCTTTTCTGACAAAAAATTCGTATTTGCAGAACATTTATTTACCGAGACACACGTATTCGCGCAAACAAATATTTCACACAAAAACGCGGGGATCCATCCCACTCTTAAGCCAGAACATCGGAGAAATGTGGACAAGTATTCTGTCCTGAAGGTGACTCGCGCGCCATCAGGCTACTGTCTAGGTACCACTACACACTTCGAGTGGCTAATACCAGTACATGACACTAACCAGGTACATTAGAATGTCGGTTTTATCAGCGAACCTTCCAGGAACTGTTGGATAATACGTTTTTTTTTTTTTTTTTTTGTATTTGCTTCCACTGCAAAATAACAAGGAAACTTCCACTAAATGGGCGTGACTTTATTACAAACTGATGATGAGATGTGTCATAAGAAACTATCAGACATGACAGTCCACGACGAGTTATCCACCGATTCATAACAAGTGGTGATGCAGGCGATAGTACAAATTGTAAGCTTCACCTTGCTAAATGGGCTCAGTGTAAGATACAGAGTAGGATATAAAGAGCTGTCTAATGTTTTCAGACATTGGCCTCCTTACTCGATCCGAAGCTCGCCACTGGAAGATTTTTTTTTTTTTCTCATTATTCCCTTCCTCAGGAAACTTTTTTTTTTTTTTTTCCCGCACTGAACTGAATAATTTGCAAGGTGACTGTTTACACATTTGTAACGATTTAAGCAGCGTTAATCATGATGTCGATGAAAAATAGTTAAAACCATTTGGCTGGAGCCTAACAGCTGAGAGGGGCCGCGGTAGCTTAGTGGTAAGACAACTCGCCTCCCATCTAGGTGAAACGGGGTTCGATTCCCGGATTTTGAAACGTGGGAATCGTGCTGGACAATGCCGTTCGTTGGTGGATTTTTCTCGATCTGCCGTTTACCACCGCCTTTGCTTCCCGGCGCAGCTCCATGCTCACTTCGCCTCACTCTCATCGGCTCCCAAGACCTCGATGTTAAGAGCCACCCAAATCTCTACACTTTACTCCGCTCCTGTAGCTGTTCACGATAAAGTGAGCACTTTAGAAATGAACCTTCGAAAAAAGTCACTGCCCTTGCCTGCACATACTTTAACGGGCGCACTTATTTACATGCGCCCAGTAAAGTTGGTAACGATGGATGGGAAGTAGTTCCACATTCTAACGTTGAATAAATAGTGTTAGGTAGCCATTTGTGAAAACTTGTATATTTCTTTCGCTTTATGATTCTTTAATGTATCGGAGTGTAAAATTCACAAATTTGAAAAATATTAACTTTTCTAATAATTTCAGTTTCACTTGATCGGCGCACGAATAATGTGATGAGGCAGGTGAAAATGTTGATTTTACATAAGGTGGAAGAATACACAATGTCTATAAAAGTATATCTTAAGCAGGGCTCATTTTACCGTGAATAGCCTGTATGGGGTCTTAAGTGGCGTGAAGCCAGGTGAGGTCGGAGCAGAAGCTGGATGAAACGGCCAGGGAAACAGAAGAAACCAGATAAAGCATACACGACAACACCTACATCTGCCAGCCACCGGGATAAATCGCAGCTCGCTGTAATGGGTGATATGTGACTCCTAAAAAGGGGGGGGGGGGAGGGATTTATAGCACATAGGAACACTGCGACTGCGACGTTATTTCAAACGCAATGAAAAATATTATACTTGTTCACAGTTGAGCATTTAAATATCTCCTGAATGAAATGAATTGTTCGCTGCTGCTTTTTGCACCACTCTAACAATAAGTTGCTGATATGACTTAGGAGCCTTCTTTCTTCTATGCGGTTGCAAATGATTTTTAAATTAAGTTTCATTTTTACAAGCTTAGATGGTAGGCAGGTCTTGACGCCTCCTTGACAGCAGTGACATTAGAGATGGAACCAGTAACATATGAAACATACGTGCCTTGCCCAGGACTTGTACCCAAAAAACTCCGTACCCAACTTGCAACAAACTGCACTGCGTAAGGAGAATTCAGCTTCGGATGTAATCAATCTAAAGTTTTCAAGGATTGGATTTACTAACTTGAAGTATTTACACGTCGACATTTTGAATATAAATTTCTGAGTGGCTTAAACCACATAAGTTTACATGGCCTACCATGGCACTAATTTTGTGAATCATTTGGTGTAAATCGGTTGATTGGGTCCCAAGATACGACATAAAAAACCTTACTTTATTATTTGGTGCTATTTTAAAGAATTACTTTAAAAAGAACCTCGGTATAGCTGCTGTCAGCAGTCAAAGTGTGTTTGAATTTGGTAAAATAGTTTAATAGGTACGATGAAATTTATTTAAAGTATTTACATGACCTCCATCTTCAAAATCGTCCGGCCAACTTAAATCATGTAAACTCACGTGGCCTTCTGTATCCCTACGAAGTGTTGATGGAAATTAGGTGAATGGTTCCGAAAATATAGCAAAATATTAAATTTCCTTAACTGGCGCTATTTTGCAAAAAGGCCGCCAAGAAAGGATCTCTGTAATCATGAACGATTCTTCTAATGAATACTGTTACCATACACAACTATGTTGAATTTTGTTGAATTGGTTAATATATATAACATAACAGCCTACATGACTTATATTAACACAAAAAAGTCTTATATCGCCTAAAATATTTATTATGTTTACATATCCTGCTGTAAAGCTACTTGCACGTAAAATTTTGTGGCAATTGGTTGGTTGGTCCCCGCCATTTTTTCATGTGATAATTTTCAAACCAAAATAGGTTATATATATATAATAAAAGCAAATTTGATCACTTTCATAGACATCAACAGCATATAAAATGCGATTGAAAATGTTTAAGAAATATTCCATACTTACTAAAAACTGTTTCATATACGTTATTTTTTTGAAAATATGGGACTTCTCCTGAAGTCTTTTACATTCAGATGAACTACGAAAAATTACTTGTCGCATACGTTTGGTGGGAATTATATAATTGTTTCCCGAGATACGACATTACAGCTTAGTTTTCCATGTGGTGCTATTTTTTTTAATTGTCGAGAAAAGAGTTTATGTATTAGGCCATTTGAAGCTTGCGTAGATATTGCCAGTATACAAAGTTGATTTATAATTTGTTGCATAGTTTCATAGATATAGTACAAAAAGCTAATATGTTTATATAGCCTCCATTCTGAACATAAGTGTATGGCCCTCTTAATACACACAAATTAAAATGACCTAACATATTATAACTTCTTCGCCAAGTTTGGTAGGAATCTGTTGGTTGTTTCCCCGAGATATTTGATAAATACTTTTCTTTTGATTGCTGTGCAATCTTATGAAATGGCGGAGAAATTACGCTCTATATTGACACATTTGGTGGTTTCAATATATACTGGATGTTTCATAAATACCTTTACAAACTTTGGGGGCAAGTTCCTCGCACCAAAACCAGAAACAAATATCTACCATGACAGATGTATAGGTACGGGAGAACCAGTTCCGTGGCCTGCACGTTCCCTAGATATCAATCCTTTGGATTTTTATCTGTGGGGCCACCTGAAACATTCCTAATGCAGAGACACCCCATCAAAGTGTCATGGAAGCCTGCGAAACCGTTTGACATCGTGTGGTAGTATTTGGAAGGGTGCGACAGTCCATGATCCGACGTGTGCATGCATGTGTGGAAGCAAGAGGAGGAGGACATTTTGAAGATTTATTATGAATTTATGAGGCGAAGACAGTTTCCCCACTTGCTAATGAGCTGGCACTGTCTAACAGATGTGTCATTATGTAATTTCATTAATAATACAAAAACTATGGATTTTCGAACATATGTTTACATGGACTTTTGTTGGAGCTTTGGTTTGAGATACCCGCCCCCAAAGTTGGTAAAAGTATTTCTGAAACATCCTGTACTGGCAGCATGCAAAGTTGAGTGGAAGTTTGTTTCATGGTTTCATAGGTGTAGCATACTATGCTAAAAGGTTTGTGATATGATATAAAATTGTAATTATTTCATTGGACGCTATCTTACAGAATGGTACACAAAAAAAACTTCATTAGGCACATTTAGTGGCTTTAATATTTACACCCGCAGCCAAGCACGGAGCAGTAAGGGGCAGAAAGTAAGAGAAGAGGGTAGGGAGACAGCAGCGTGACCTCGTGCAGTTTTAATATCATTAAAGACGTTAACATGTTGAAATATTCTTCGTAAATCGCTGCCAACATTTCTTCTAAGTGCTCAGGTCAGGGTTTAAGTTAGCGTTTCAGTATCGGAAAATATTCTTTACAAGTACATTTTAAATTTCGAACTTAAATGTGAGATAGCTAGAGACGAACGTGCCCTTGTTTATGCTGGATTCCTGCCCTGTATTATCGTCGATTTAAGTTCGTAACACAACTTACACAAGCAGCATTGTGCCCATGTGTACGACAACTACGATTTCGGCAGCGATGAAATATATTTATTTTTTCTAAACTTAGAGATCCCAAACTGTGTGTCTCACCGTAGATTCTAAACAGTAGCTACAAGCGCTACTTCTAACATAAAGAATACCAAACAGAGTTGCTATAATATCGAGCGACGCGTAACTTTTTCCGATAATTCCGCCGTTCTCGATTTTGAAAAGCTTCGTTTGCTCGGAAACTTGTAGTTGGTGGTAAATACGGGCTATCTGAGTTCCGTCAAAGAATTTCGTGATTAAAATTCTATCGTCGATTAAGTTCTTAACAACGCCTGGAAAGGGCGCATCACGCACACACAAAATTTCAACTCTGGTTCGGTCAATCATGCCGCACGATGCTGCTGGTCTGCGGGTTTTCTCGAGGGTCTACCGTTTCCCCCGCCCTTTCATTCCGGCGTTGCTCCATACTCGCCTCGATTCACCCCCATCGCCTCTCAAGACCTCACTGTTAAGAGCCGCTTAAGTCTCTTCACTCACTCACTTCGGTTCAGCGGCGAATAGTGTTTACATGTTCAAGTACAATAACACAACATAAGCTATTATTATATGTCTCACTTTCTCTAGATCGCATCGCTTTCCTCTCGGGTTTGAGATGTATTCCATTACTCGTTCCTTATCTGTCTCTTCAGATTAAAGAAAAAAATTTTCATTACGATAACAAGACTGCATCAAAATAATTCGTTTAATGAAACATCTAACCTGCAAAGGAATTATTAAGATTACCATTAAAAGTAATCATATATTAAAATACAAATGTTCTTTGTTATAAGAGCCGTTAATTTATGTATTTTCTGCTGTTTGGTTGTTGCATAATTCTAATGAATCAAATACACGCGTTGCTATAAAAATCTGTGTGCCTTGTAAATATTATTCGATTGATGAGAAAGATGGTAAATACTGTAGGCACATCGGTTGGTGATATGTAAATGATCCAAGTGGCTTGCAGTTGCGCATGCACATAAATCGTATGAGTTGGTTGCCAACGTTTTACGTGTCACGTAAATAAGCATTCTTGAGAACAGCGCATGAAATACGACATGAACGATATTTGGAGAAATGCTGCGGTTCCATGTGCTAGATTTCATGGCTGAGTGCCCAGGAACAAGTTTCTAGCAAGATACCGCCCGCCCGCGCAATGTTTGATTTCACGGGAGTATTAACGTCATGTTCAAACACTCGTTCACCTGATTTGTCATCCATAGAATACCTTTGCAACCAGAAAAGACACCAGTTTCCTTCCTCCGTGTCAAATTGTTTGTGATCTAGAGCATATTATGCAACAGCTGCTGCTAAATTTGCACAAGATAACAGTTCGTGCTTGATTAATTGCCACATCGTATCGATCCATTTATCTACACATGATGCCGTCCGACGATGCAGTAAATGTCCTTTTTTCTGTGCTTCATGTGGACAGGACAATGTTCCTAATGCAATTATATAGTAATCACTTTTTTTTACCAATAATACTGGTTAGATTTCTCTTTAAACCGGATTTTCTTTCGTGGTGCTCAAATTTTTATGGCAATGGGTGTATTACGTCGATCATTGTGCAAGTTGTAGAATTCATCAGTAAAGCAGATTTGAGACGACGCTAGATACACGCGAAGCACGTGAAAGATGGCACTCATACTAGACCTCATGCGAGAATATCTTGTGCACGGCAGATCTCGTAAGAAATCAGGTGACAGGGTATATCCTATTCTCAGAAGAGTTTTACACGGAACGGGTTTTTCTGTTGGACGTTCTCTGCTAGTCATGTGACCACTTATACTATAGCAACTAGAGAGGTAGAAGAAGGATAAAGGATATATAATGTTGGACGGTTGCAATAAATATCCCTTTGCGTTTAATAACCACTACTACTTCGAAACAGCGCGTGTTCACGAGATTTGATTTTTAAAACTATGGCTAGTTAAGATATTTCGAGGCCATCAACTTTGCTCGTGCAAGGAGGTATTTTGCTGCAAGTTTGATCTATGGTTTCGTTTGTTGCGGGATTTCCCTGATAATATCGCGTGAGATTTCTCATGCGAGGCCTCGCACGAAATCAATTTTGCATCACATGAAAGCAACTTTAGAATATTTCGTCAGATATGTCTAAGAGTTCTGCCTACCAAACGTGCAACCACAAAGTTTAAATGGGAAATCAATGTTCAGGAAATTCCTTCTCAATTCATCAGTTTTAAAAATAATCGTTTCAAACATAAAGTATCGTACGCAACCTTCTCAGAGAATACTGCTATGTTAAGAAATCTAATTAAAAAACTAATAATATTGCTTCTTTTTTGTCTAATGTAAATTTTAATGTCTAATGTTATAAAAATATTATTAAACAAAAGTAATTGATGAGTTTTCTTAACGTCTTTGAAATCGTAATTATCTTTAAAATTGATCCACTGAGAAGAGTTTCTTTAAGGAAATATCTGACACCATTTTGAATTTCTAACTTTTCTGTCACGGTTTTTGTTTGTAGAGGCGCACTGAAATTTTTGGGATTAAAAATCGTAAAACATAGATGCCTGAGCATTTCTACACTGTTACATCTTTACTGCGATGATCATTTTTTGAGCTGTAGTGGAAGAAGTAAAATACTATATTGTTTTATTTCTTCCGCTTCAGCTCGAAGAAAAATATTCGTCGCGGTGAATATGTAACAATATAGAAAAGCTCGGGGAGTTAATTTTTACACTTTAGAACGCCAAATGTTTCAGTAGACCTTTTAAAACAAATAGTACATTCAGAGTAACATTCCAATCTGGATTGAACTTGGGGTGGACTGAAGAATCCCGATTGAAACTTTGCCGTAAACACACCCGGATTGGACTGAAATATAGGACTGGAGTGAGTCCTCCAGTCGGCAAGGAGGACTGGGGTGTAAAATCTGGATTGAAAATTTACTTTAAACATAGCCAACAGGAGTGAACTGGGCGGGAGAGAAAATCAAATGTCGCTATTTTGGAAGAGTATTGTTCACATATTTGCACGTACATAGTTTTAAAATTTGTTTTAAGAAAATGTATAAACTTCAAGCGCGATTATGTCTTTACCAAAAATAATCGAAATATTTGAACCGAAATGGACGTAATTTCTTTAAAAGCATAATGTTGGAGAATCAAATATAAAAAATTATATTATGAACACGATTATAGGAAGAGAGATATCTTTGATTTTGTAAGAGTAGAATTAAATTAACTATAAAAACATTTTTCAACCAAACTTTTATTTATAAAAGTATTGAAAATAGAAAAATAAGAACGGTATTTACAGCATTTGAAGAACTTGTAAGACGTGGTCGAAAAGCCGAAATAAACTTTGCTACTACATTATTATGTTTATACCAATCTATATTTAGTATATAAAATCTTGGAACAATATAGAACGTATACTTAATTTGCGTAAGCGTAGTAAGCACATATCTTGAGTAAGAATCTTAACTTTTCATAATATAGAATGTACACCTTATTTGCGTAATCGTTGTGAAAAATAAAATTTTACACAATGTATGTATTGTAATTTACAAGGCCATTATGTTGGGTAAGCCAATATGAAACAGTATGGAAGGATATTACCGCCCTGTATGTGTACACTGTAATGCATATGAATGGGTACCAATTAAAATATATAAATGTATATCATGCAGTAATACCATCACATTATATTTGCATTAATTATGAGTGAGCAACGTATGACTGAAAGTAGCAATCCTGTGTGGCATGTCTACCGTGTTGTTTCCCTTTATAACTAGTAATATGTAGCTAGCTGATGGAACAGACACTCTAACCTTATATGCACACTTCTCTGCAATCAAAATCTGCACGTGTAGTTGACAAATGACTCTTCGTACACGGTGTCCGTGTAAATTTGATGTAGTTGGCAATATTTATTAAAATTAACATGAAAAATGGTAGTGTGTTCCACCACAGGGGGAACATGTTTGTCCGACTACTCTCGAGCTCGGGAACTAGACGTAGATGGCATAGAGCACTCACCTTTGTAGCCCACTCGCGTAGAAGACAAACAACTATTTGTCCAACAACTGGAAATCTATTGGTGAACTTCTGAAGCTGTAGAAAAGGATTGCTCTCGCAGGAAAAATTCCAGTTTATTTGTAGGATGCAGGACAGGGTTTCTTGTAGACGAAACGGAGGTAACAAACGCAGTTATGGGGTGTGGCTTAACGTGGCTCGTCGACTCACGGACGTTACGTCGTATAGCTATCTACCTAAACTCCTAACATATGCTTAAAACAAGGCCGGGGGGGGGCTTACAAGCACACATCTCCACGCAAACGCATAATATTGAACTCTAGCAAAGCTTTTAAACTAAAACACCCTAGCAACTAAATTGAAATATCCTCCGCTACGTCCATCTCCAGGACGCATGTCCTGACCTAACGTCTTAAATCTTTGAAGAATGGCGGCAGAGAGAGCAAGCTCACTAACGACTGGACCCTATGCCAGCCAATCGTAAGGCTCACTAATTAAAAACCTAAAATGACACACTCCAAAAGGCCTAAATCTCTATACCATACAATTAAGGGTCTCGCAAAAGATAATAAATACAATAAAATTCCCTGAACCGATCATGATAAAAGTAAGACCAAAAAGGAAAAATATTACATTTTAATTGAAATACACACAAAAAAAATCTAGCTATCTAACCCAATTAAACATAAATGATTGCCATTCGTACAACTAAGTTTTAAAGATCTTGTCATGAGAAAAATAAGAATGAAAATAATAATAACAAAACATATGTAAGATATAGGTGTTATACATAGGTGTCAAATATGTGGAAAAAACATAAATTATGAAAATTAATGCAGATAGGGAGAAAAGTTTTCTTACAATAGTGAGCACACATCGTGTGTAAGGCTGCTAACTATTCCCAATTTACTAAATATAAATTGATATAAATATATTAATTTGTAGTAAAGTTTTTTACGTCTTTTCGATCACGTCTTACAAGTTCTACAAATTCAGTAACTACCATAATTACTTTTCTCTTTTTAGTGCATTTATAAATAAAAGGTTGGTTTTAAAATGTTTTTATAGTTAATTTATTTTTGAATTTTTAGTCTGAAAATTTTTTTTTACTATTATTATATATGTAGACTATTTATAAATTCATTTATACATTCATGATACAAATAAGACTAAAAATGTGTAGTTAAAGACTGGCGACCCCTTCCACACTTCGGGCTGCCACCTGACGAACAGCAATGCTTTGCAAGCAGACTGCATGCCAGTTCAGAGCATAGAGGTCGGACAGACACCGTACATACAAACAATATAAGTTAAATAAACAATTGTAAAAATTCCAGGCTTCAAAGAAATCTGGGACAAAAAACCAACAGGTAAACTATCGTCTGTATATTTTTCGAGTATAGTTTGTTTTCCAGTTCTCGCATTTGCCGAAAGATGTCACTACTCAACTTTCAGTTTATGTTCACTTCATCTTCGCTCATGTTTGCAATGTCAATTCACATAGACAAATTTACTATAAATGCGAATTTCGGTCTTTGTTTCCTCGGTGTTCGCTACGTTTTGACTCCAGTCCGTGTTCAGTCCAGTCCGAAGTTATACTCCAAACGCAGAAATAATCTATAGCAGAAAATTTGAAAATCCGAAATGGCCTCACACTTATTTCCTGTAAACACTAATTCCCCTATTTATAGTCTATTCGCGGTTTCTTCGCACTTTTTGAATCAAACTTAAAAAAAAATCAAACCCATGTATGACACATTTGGTTGTTTCCTAAATAGTTCACGTAATTAAAAAACCTGTGATAAAATACTTCTGTTGATAATGCCTAGTAAGAAATATTTCTTATTTCAGATATTACAATGAGTGCGCACGCATATGGTGCAACGTCCCTCTGTTGTAATTTTCTAGACTCGGTTAAGATTCGTTTGCGCGAGGCGGAGGAATATCCTGGAAGTAGAACTTAAGCAGGGCATCAGCAAAGTGTGACGTAACTGTGAATGTAATATAACATATGTGGCTACAGGCTTGATATAGGCTGCCCACGGTAAAGTGACCACTTTTGTGGACTAGTTACTTTATTTCATTTCGGCCATGTTTTACCATTTAACCACTTTTCTAAATAAATATTACCACACAAGTAATAAACACAGTGTGTATATTCCACCGCACTCTGAACTTAACGTTTAAGGCTAAAATAAAATACATTTATTGACTATTATTCCAAATTAGAGGGCTTTCAAAAGTACTTACTTTACCGTGAACAGCCTATAGAAATTTTCCGTTAGTCCGTCGGGTAGATAATTACGGTAAGATGGAGAGTGTGCAGCGGAACTTGGAGCAAGATGTCGCTACGTGTCCGTGTGGGTAAGTTGGTATAATTCATTCACGATTACTTCACACTATTCTGGAGCCCTGGCTAAGGTCTACTCCCAGGATATTTCTCCGCCTCGTGCAAACTAAGCTAAACTAAATATAGAAAAATTACACCAAAGAAGAACGCACCGAATTCGTGCGCACTCAGTTGTAATATTATTTTGCAAGAGAAATTTTTCTCACTAGGCACTACCAACACACACATTTTCTCGCTGTGTTTTTGTTCATATTTATTTTAAGTGTAATATTATAATTTATAAATAAAATGGAGGCGAAACTTCAACTTAATGAGAAATAAGATACTTTTATGTTAACAGAGGTATAAAACGGTTATGATACATCGCGTGTTTAGGAAATAACTAAACACGTCATACATGTGTGTTTCAAAAAGTGTGAAGAAACCGTGAATAAACTATACTACGTCGACGCCGGTCGCAAGACATAGACTAAATATGAAGTAGACCGCTTATTCGTCTTCTGCGCATGTACCCAACATTCACCTACCCCAATCCTACACAAATGTCAAAGTCACATGGTCAACAGTGATGAACGTGTTTGTTTACATCTCAATTTGTAAATGACAAGCACTATCATATTAATAGAATACTTTTGGAAATTTGAATGTATTCAAAAAGCATTACAAATCGATCAGAGTATGTACAAAAGCATCTCAAAAGCACTTGTTTACTGAAGAGTGTTCTAACCTCAAACCCAATCCACGCCATTTTCGCTAGACGTGTTGGCAGGTGAGCAGTTAGATGTTGGGACACACGGAGATTGGTTGTGCGCAGCCAGCGAGATCGGTCTACCTCATCTTTAGTCTATGGTCGCAGACCGGCGTTGACAAAGCACGGCGCCACGCGGCGATGATAACACAGCGACAGCCAACAATGGGTCGGATGCAGGTCCGCTCCCACGGCTCCGGCAGAGGCCGGGATACATATTCATGGCGCGACGCGAGGGCGGAAACGCTCGGAAGATGGAAAAGAACAACGGCAGGGATTGCTCGGCCGCCGGGCCTGGGGGGGGGGGGGGGGGGGTGGGCCGTACGTAGGCCCGGGACTCGTGATTACGGCTGACTATTGTTTGGTCAGCATAATGCGGTCTGCCTTGCCTGTAATTGGCGCCCACGGCTGTTCCGGGCAACTTGGGCTCACCTGGAACCACACGCCTGCGGCAACACGACTCAAATGTCACGGCGGTCACTCCAGGTATAGGCTGTTCATGCTAAAATGAGCACTTTTGAAATCCCTGCTTAAGATCTGCTTGAATGCATGTTGTGCATTCTTCCACCTTACGTAAAATTAACATTGCCGTGGGCCTAATAATTTTATTCATGCGTTGATCAAGTGAAACAGTGAAATTACTGGAAAACTAAATATTGTAAAATCTTTTCATTTTTACACTTTGATGCTTAAAAAAAATAAAGCGAAAGTAATAATTTAACTTATCACGAATGTTTACCTTGTACATACTTTTTATTTGACGTTAAGATATGGAACTACTTTCCCTCCATCGTTACCAACTTTACGGAGCGAATGCCACCCAGTACGCCCGCTAAAATGTATGCAGACAGGGGCAGTGAGTTTTTTTGACGGTTGATTTCAAAAGGGCTCACTTTATCGTGAACAGCCTTTAAAGTTATTTTTACTGCAGGTTGGGAAGATCAATGTTAAAAGTTTGGCGAGCAAAAATTTTCGCCACTGGGTAAGCGCTAGTGTTGCATGTGTACCAAATATACTCTATTCTCTACGTTAAAAAATTATAATAATTGTAATAATTATAAATTAAATATAAAAAACTACGTGACCAAGTAAAATATTTCTCTTTTATTATTCATATACTTAAAAATTTTAATTTAAAGTTACCTTTTGGAACACTGCGCACCTAGCGGCGGGAATTTCCCCTATTCCAAACTCTTCCATAAGAAAACTCGTTTTGTTCCTAACCTGAATAGAACTAACCACGGCCGTAGAAGACAGGCCTGGACACTCGCCTATCAAACAATGTTAGCGAATTGACCCCCTTATTGACTGATTCAGTTCATGCAGTAGCCGCAGAGCGCTGCAATCAAACTAGTGTTGTTAGAGTTTCTGGTATAGGGATAACACCATAGAGATATGAATGTCATTTTCCCATTTTAAGAAAAAATTGCAATTCCCCTTCCTATTCTAGCCATGTAAACGGCACTACATTCCTTAGTAGTAGCGCTCGGCGGCTGGGTTCATGATCTAAGTGGGTCAATAAGGGCATCAACTTTTCAAGCTTGTGTCCAAACCTGTCTTCTACGGCCGTGGAGCCCATAGACTAAAGATGAGGTAGACCGATCTCGCTGGCTGCGAACAACCAATCTCCATGTCCAACATTGAAATGCTTTTTTGCCTACACGTCTAGCAAAAATGGCGTGGACTGGGTTTGAGGTTAGAACACTGTTTAGTAACCAAGTGCTTTTGAGATGTTTCTGTACTTCCTCTGTTCAATTTGTAATGCTTTTTGATTACATTCAAACTGCTAAAAGAATTTTATTAATATGATAGTGCTTGTCATTTAAAAATTATGATGTAAGCAAACACGTTCATCATTGTTGACCATGTGACTTTAACAGTTGTGTAGGATTGGGGTAGGTCACTGTAGGGGACATGCGCAGAAGACGAATAAGCGGTCTACCTCATCTTTAGTCTATGGTGGAACTAACCATAACTCCAGGTGTGCTGGCACCAGTGTTGCCAACTATATTTTTATATGTCCCTTATAAAAATTGAAATTTAATAACATTCACTCTAAAAGTCCTTACATGAACAAAAACTAACTATACTGAATGCCACCAAACTAAAGACATCTTAAATTTGAAAACATGTATTTAAGCATCCGAAGTAAAAATGAACGTGAAAATACTATACACTTGCTATTATTTTTCTGCGAAAATCTCCTGTAGATGGTTGTTAATTTTAGAGTACTTAAAATCAGTAGTGCATTTTTTTTTCTTCTCCTGTATAAGTACCCAAAGATACAGAACTATGTAAATAACCGAGGTCCTGTAAGCCAACGCGTAATAGTGATTCCAAAGACCATGTAGGGGAATGGGATTAATCTTAACTCCTCGTATCCACTCGTGTTTTTTTTTAAAACTACATTTCGAGTTGGATTCGAAAGTCTGTAACTAAGTTCACGTATGATGAGAAATTAACTAATATTACTTAGCTTTGGGACACATCTCCACTGTGGAAATTTGTGTTTAAAAAAAAAAATTTTTACCCACACAAAATTGCAGAGAAGTACAACAGAACAATTCTGCGATCGGATTTCAGCGTAGCAGCCATTTAACTTCCGTACGATCGTCAAAATTGTCTGATACTGTCGACATCACGGCAACTATGCAGATCCTGCTGAAGTTATGTTGAAGGGACTGTCGTCTTTGTAAGTATACCAGTGTTCAGCACTTATTACATGCAAAGTTAAAGATACAGTAACAGACACGACCAGAACATACAGTTATGTTTCTGTTTGTTTTACTGCCATTACAGTTCGGGCCACTGCAGCGTTACTAGCTTCGATTGTATCCTGAACTAAAGCTTTAGAAACTAAAGATATTTTTCATTTCTTTTTATTGCCGAATACTGTCTTCCATCTGCCCGTAAACAATATTATTGAATTATATCAGGCCTTCGCCGAATGATACTTACCTTTAGAATTAATCATAGTCGGAGGAAATCCAGAAGATCCGATGACAACAAAATCGGGGGAAACAGTTTGGCATTGCAGCTCCGAATCTATAGTCGACATGCATAGTCAAAATTCAATTACACCACTCGATTGTCAAAGGATCAAGGAATTTGTTACGTTTAGTGAGGACTGCGAAGCATCCTGCGCGGCGCGGGAAAAAAAGCAAGGGGGGGGGGGGGGGGGCAATTTTGAGTTAGTTTCGCCGCGTCTCACAACTTCCACGCAGTATAACTTTTGACTAAGAGAAGCTACGACGCTCGTTTAGGTTTCAATCGACAGCTCTCGTCAAGATCAATCGAGTGCGTGTATAAAAACATCTGTGTTGTGGTTATGGTGAAATCGTATGAGTTTAATGTAAAAATTTAAGAAAACTTAACACAATTTCGGCTTATACTCATCAAAAAGCCAAGTCGAAATACGGAACTAGTATACGGTTGGAAAGAGCATCTCAAAAGCAATCCAGTGATACCAAAAAAAAAAAAAAAATCCCATATGATCGAGTGAAGCGGTGCAGGGAACGTAAAATAAACATCAAGGTGCCCGAACGCGTCAATGTAGACGTATTCACGCAGAACAAACGGCCGTGTCCCCAACACAGCCAATGCAAATTTTATCCTTTAAACAAACTGATAACGCTCTGAACTTAAAAAATAATATATTTCTTCCTTGTATACTCGTACGTAAGTGATTACTGGAAAACTGGGTCACTCGTTAATCACTTTTCCTTCCACTTTTTTTTACGGGAGTTTCTACCTAGTTAGACCCACCCCTCAAACTTTTTAATTCTGAGCTCCTGCTGTGCAATTTATCAGTCACACCCCTTCTTGTGTCTGACGAACGTGAATTTTATGGCGTACATTCAAATAAGGAATTTTTATAACGAAATAACGGTCGGTGTTTGTAATTATTCCACCGCATCGAATTCAATGTCGACGCCAGCACACGTCTGTCGCGAATCAAGGTCGGTCACATTTCTGATGAAAATTTGCACTTCACGACGAGCTGTAATTTCGACAATTGCCTGAAACAACGTCCAGTATATATTTAATACGTGCCTCGTCGCTCGTAAACCTTCATTAGCTCCCAGGATACTGATTGGGCACCGTCCACTCGTTGTATGATTTTATGGACTCTGGCTGAAATTATTTCGCTACCGGCAAAAAAAAGAAAATTACTCCCAACTACCTGCTCGGCGTAACTGGCTAGTCAATGTACGTCGATCACTGTTGTAAGTTTAGAACCATCTCGTTGGTGTCGATATGAGCTCCGTGCCTTACTCGCCAAATCTGAATAGCTTTGCTAACTAGAAACGGTCCGACCTCGACGAAAATGTTTCAAGAACTAATTAGAAGCAAACAGAATCGCAGCCTCGTAAAACTGACAAAAGAAGACTCTGTTTCTAATTCCATTAGTGTTGGATTCACTGGGCAACAGAAATAAACGCATTAACTACACTGCAAAATAAAATTTCGTGCGGATTTCACTGATGTGGTAAATTCCACTCCAATAATACTTTACTTATATGTACATCCTGGTTATCTTCACTCTAATATATTAGTGTGTACGTATAGAAAGGAAGCGCGAATGGCAATTTTTTTTTTTCCTATGCATCCGTGGTTTCGTTCCTACATGTTCTTAGGAAAAAAAGCCAGTTGCATAGGGAAATTCCCACCTGCACATAGTAGTTTTTCTGTACTTGTAGCCTGTTGTATGTTGAATATCCCATACAATGTATGAATTTAAAACTTCCATTACAGTTAACGAAGTTTACTAGAAAAAATTTTACAGTGAATTGTAGCAGTGGCTGTTGAGTCAACGAAAATAAATAATAATGGGAAAAAAAATCTTTGCGTCTTAATCAAAAAATATTGTGCTTACACTGTTGTTAAAACAAAATTGTGTGCAGGGTTTTGTGATTTCTTTGCATTCCAAAAAAAAAAATTATGGCAAGTTACTGGCCAATTTTTCGAAAGCCATGCAACACATGTCGGATGAAAACTGTCGAGGTACTGTAAAAACTGAACTAATTTTGGTGGTGGAAATAGTCGTACTGAGATGCCGTGTCGGACTGTCGGGACGAGTTCGTCGGGGTATTGTAACTTACTTCAGCATGACTTGAGATAGCAGTCATATAGCAGTCATTCTATTAATTTGCTTTGAATGTGCTATTCGTTAGAAGTAATTATGGAGTACACTACATTTTAGCTTTACCTGATTTTTAATAATCACTTGCTAATAAATGTTTAACAAAAACAGTGGATATTTTAAGAAAGCTATCATAAAGCTTATCGCTTTCTATACACAAATCTGTGATTAATATTGGTAATATCAGTTGCTCACAAACACCGAAAATGGCTCAACTTGTGTAGATGCAACGCTTCTGCTTTTCCACTTTCATAATCAACTATCTATAGACTATTCACGGTAAAGTGAGCAATTTTCAAAGCCCTCTCATTTGGAATAACATCCAATAAATATATTGTATTTTCAGACGTAGACGTTAACTTTCGAGTCTGGTGGAATATTCATACTATGTTTATTACTTGCGTGGCAGTATTTATTTAAAAAGGTGTTTAAAGGATTAAAAATGGCTGAAAGTTAAAACTTAGTATATAGGGCCTCAAAAGTGCTTACTTTACTTTGAACAGCATGTAGGTATGTAGCGTTGCCTAGAGGGAGAAGGTTCCTTTGATACAACAAAAGTCTATTACATTATTTTAACGAATAGTAACGTGGAAGTTAAGTCCCAAAATACTTGTGTAGTATTGAAAATGTATTCATGAACGTATGATACCGAAAATCACAATAAATCCAAAATTCTCGGGAATACAAAATATTTTAATTAAAAACATAAGGAAAGGAATCATAAGGAAATTAGTAAGAATAATGAAATCACGGTGGCAGTGTAAAAACTCATATACTGACAAATGGTGCTGCACTAAGTGTAGTTATAGCTATGTCGTCTGTCTTGCATAAATACTCGAGTCGTTTAAATGATAGGTTTATATTTAATATTAAGACCTAAGATTACAAAATCTTCGTTGTTTTAGAGAAGTTGCAGTCGAATATTAGGTCATCTGAGAAGATTATCATTCGGTGATACAAGCAATTGAACAACAAGGGGGCGACTACTAACAGTTATAACGTGCCTGATATCCATCTTTAAATGATTAAGTAATATATTGCCAATAATGCTTAGCCATAAAGGTATGTCTCGATGAAGCAGCGATTTCTTTGTAGTGTGATTAGTCTTTTTGTTTTCTTTCTTCCAGTTACATCACCTTAACTACGTGATAGCCGAAAACACAGCATTGTGCTCCAAACATTCTCAAAAAAAAAAAAAATAGTCGTGCAAATCAATTCATTTTTAAACAGATATTAGCGAATTTTTAAATTTGTGTTCGAAAGTATTTCTAACTGGATGTCGTTAGAGCTGCTTGTCCTTACGCGAGGATATGGGATAAATATATAAACAGATATTTAGATGCATGGCTGTGGGATTTACTGTTACCAAAACCTAGTTCATTGTCAAATATTAAATTGAAATGAATAAGCTGGAAATATCCAGTGGGGTGCAAAAAAATTGGATACGAAATTAATAAAAGTTAACACAAGCACACGCCAGTGCAGCGAAATAGATGAATGAATAAATAAATAAATTAATGAATTAATAATCTGTCTCAGTCGGGTTCGCTACACTACTGATAAACAGTGAATTGGAAGGGGAGGGGGGAACTATTGTTTCAATGAGGAAATTCAGTTATTATTTATTCGAATACGTCGATCGATCATTGAATTTACGTTTGTTAACCATTGGTTAAGCGGATAATGTCCCCTGAGCTTGAACTGCGTTGCCGAGTGTTTCAAATACGCGTTTCCCCAAAAAAAAAAAAAAAAACTACTTTGTAGGTTGTTTACGGTAAAATGAGTACTTTTGAAATCGCTCCTTGGGATCTACTTATAAGCACAGTGTATACCCTTCCGCCATATATAAAATAAACATTGCCGTGGGCCTGATAACTTCATTCATGCGCCAGTAAAGGGGAACTGTAAAATTATTATAAAAATAAATATTTTACCAATTTTCCGATCCATTTTTATATGCATAAAAAAATCGGATAGAAAAATAAATATTAAATAGTATAAGTAGTATTGAAAAGGTCTATCTAACACTTGTTGAATCTAACACCGTTGAGATACGGAACTACTTTCTGTCCTTCGTTATCAGCTGTACTGGGCGCGTACCACTGCGCATATCCGTTAAAAAATACACGCAGGTAGGAGTGGAGAGATGTGGGCGGCTCTTAACATCGAGGTTTTCAGAGCCGATGAGGGTGATCGATGCGAGTATGGAGCAGCGCCGGAATGAAGGGGCGGGGGAAACGGGAGATCCCCGAGAAAACCCTCCGACCAAAGGCATCGTGCGTCACGATTCCCAAATGCGAAAATCCGGAGTGATCCAGCAGGTGATTAAACTCGGATCGCCTAGGTGGGAAACGTACAGGCTAACCGCTCTGCCACCTTGGCCCCCACACAAATAGGGACATGGGCGTTTTTCAAGAGTTGATTTCGAAAGTGCTCACTTTATCGCGAACAGCCTTTACGTGGTTCGTGTGTACTGTTCTCCGCAAAGAACACTGAGGTCGAGGCAGACTGCATTTCATATAAGTACATCATAATTTTTCAGACAATGTGACTAACCAATATTGAAGTTTTTTTTCTTATCAGTGGCAGACAAACGTGTTCAAGGATTGCCACAGAACAGCGTGTGTTCAGGAATTGCAAATAGGAATTAGGAACCCTAAGCCAAAGTGTTTTGCAAATAATGTATTTTAATACAGTTATTAGATATTTTTTAATGTACGTGGCCTAGAAAACCATTATTTCATCGCTGTTTTGTAGCGTAAGAAAACGCGTTTATTATATTAACTTCGCTAGAAACATTTACGTACGTACGGAATATGTTTATTATTTGCATCGGTATGAACAATATTATATTTATCGCGTATTCTTCTTTCTACGAGGTTAAAACTTTGCAGATTGCAATACTTTGAATGTTACTTCCGTACGAACAGAATTTTCTATCTGGTCCACTAAAACAAAAATTCATTTCTAGTTGAACATTATACCGTGTCATAAGAAGTGCTGCAAAACAATGCCGTCTCATGAGATACGTTAAATTAAATTCTCTCTCAAATCCACTCACAAGCGAAAAAAAAATAAAAATAAACAGAGCCGCAGCAGTATACCTTGCCCATTACAAAAATAAAGCAAACTTTAATGGTAACCTACACTGATCATAACGTTTGTTTGCACGATTTGTTTTCTTCGTAGATAGAACAGTTGTGGCGGAAGGATGCTGGCGTATAAACTCGGCATCTTGGCTTGCTTCTCAGAGGTTTTTGTTCAAACTTATCAACTTCCTACTGCTCTCTTTTAGATGGTGAACTTTCTTTATGCGCTCTCAGTCCCGTGCTAGATATTTACAGACCACGGACATGAATCTCGTCTTACGGGTGCCCGTGCCGCGCAGACTTCTCTCTTCAATATCTTACAGTGGTGTGTAGTGAGTTTTTTTTTTTACAGGGCAAGCAATATAATAGCTCCACATATTTGGGTGTTTTAGATAGCATTTACCATTAAAATATAATACATTACACACTATGTGGTTTCATTTTCAATGTCTACTAACAAGCGCAACTCCAACTTTGCTCACCCTCCACATGTATTTACCGTTTTATAATACCTGACATTAGTTATAAAAACGGAAAGGAAATGAATGTAATATTATTTAAACTCGATATTATTTAGAGAGCATATTACAAATTATAAGAAAACTCCCATTATTCCGAACACTTTTATCCACTTTCCAAGGAAAAATGTAGGACTGGAGGAAGCAAACAGAACGACTGTTTACCCTGCCGAAGGAACGCACGCAACAACACGCCACACCTCGAGCGAGTTCGATTCATCGCTTGTCGCTCCCATTTGTGGAATTAAATACTAGATAGCAGCACTATGTGTTTACACGGAAACTCTGTTTCTCTAATCGGAAACAGGAAATTTACAATTAAATGTGTTTAAAATTAAGGCGAAAACTATTATGGGTCAAACATTTCCAATATGTATAGGGTAAGCATTGCTTACCTTGTGTCTATGGAATAAACACCGCTGATATGTTATGAGTAGAGACCTGCAAAATTCTTTCGGTAACATGATAGACTCCACTGCCTTATAAACAAGTAACTACAGTTCGTGATTTCATTGGCCGCTGCACTGTAATCAACGTCACGTATCTGCCCGATCTTCTCAAAAGCGATTGGCCACTCCACCATCGAACTTGTATTATTGGCTCAAGAGCTCTCCGAGTAGTAACGCAAATTTTGCAGGTCTCTAGTAATGAGGAGTCCCTTGTCTCGAAATCAAGGCGCAGAATGCACCGAGATCTCGCCCAAGGTGGTTGCAGATGTTAACACCAGATCATGATGACGTTAAGGAACGGATCCCAAAAAAACCAGCAAGTCAGTCCAGCCACTGACTAAACTGGGAGAAAACTCGTTACCTGTCAACAGTTAGTGAACTTATATGAAATGGAGCATACAGAGACAACTTTCAACACACCACGCACATCACAAACATTATTTCCGAGGTCTCCAACATCGCTAAAAAAAAACTGCCTTTTTACGTCCCCTCATCGCTGCAGACTTTGCGCTAGTAAAATTATAGCGCTAAATCTTATAGAAGTCCCATAGTTACAGAGGTACACACGTGAACACTGCACGCCATTCCAGCACCATGTGCGTAGATGCAACGGGGCGACAAGTACGTGGACCATTATCGCCCTTAGCTCCCTCGTCTCTGTGCCTACAAGGACCAGAACAGCTCCAAGCCTTAAGAGCACACAGCTCCAAGATTTTCCTTTTTCGCTTTCCAGGCACAGCGATAAGGGCGGAAATAACAAACAGTACCAGCACCCCGTCGCTCCTACGCGCAAGGCGCTGGACTGCGGGCAGTGCTTCAGCTGTTAAGCATTTCTGTGTGAATGAGACATGTAACAGTGGAATTTTATCACACACGATGAAAGTCCATAGATTAAACTACGACTGTACCGTTTCATATTTCTCCTACCTATTAAGAAAGTAGCGCATGAAAGATCTAAAAATGAGATTTTTGACAATTTTCACGATTTTTTTCTCTCAAAAAATTTTCTACTATAAAAAAAATTGTACGGGCTTAGATTATTTTTTATTTTTTATTTTTTTTTTGGCAAAACGTCGTATTCCCAGGACAAGTATTTGCTGAGATACTTGTAAAGGCGCAAACAACGGATGTACAGAAAATATGTTCTGACTGCTAACTCTTAAGCAAGGTAGCCAGAGGTACAAATGAAATCAGCTGGTTCGCTTTGTGGTTATATTTTCCATGTACATGTTCCGATACAATTAATCACAGCGGCGTGTGGTGAACTGTTGCAAGGTAAGCTGCTTTACCTAATCATTTGCTAGTTCACACATCGGCAACTTAAACGCAGCAGCGCAGTTAACGTCACAAGCACGTGAGCAATGTGTGCCTCGCTTCTCTCTCGCGAGGGGCCGCAGCATATTCAGTTTTTTCGCGACTCCACTCTGGTTACTGGTTCTTGCTGCGCGCGCCGAGCATGTACAGCACCGAGCTAGCACCAGCTCACCTTGCAACACTTCACCACACGCCACTGTTTAACCACTCTCATATCTTAACCAATTAAACAAATGGATATTAACTATACTATTTGACCTGTGCCACGCTGCCACAGATTCAGTAAGTTCTAATATGTTTCGTTATGCACAGTTACTTCTGAAACAGTTAACAGCAAGTTTTATTGGAGTGCAAAGTGTAAATGATGTGTTAGAGGAAAGATATTTTTTGGAAGAAGTATACGTGTGCGTCAATAATGCCTGTGACTAAAATTTAAGATCATTTCAGCCGGCAGCAGTAGACCAGATTCTATACTTCCAGCAACAAAATAACAAAATATGTACAGTGGCCTCTTCAACATAACCCTTCTGTTTTTCTTTAAATATTTTTCAAACGTGTCAGTGTTATATTTATTACTACAAAGTGTTCGCAGTGCGGTAAATTCAAGCAAAATGTTTTTAGAATTACTTGATAGGGGAGCAGAGAGAATAGTAGCTCAGCTTATTTTATAGAAACATTATTTTTCCTAACCTTTGTAGAAATTTGTTAATGTTTTGTTTACATCAGTAACCTAATGTATATTGATTAACTTTTTTTTTTTTTTTTTTTTTTTTTTTTTTTTTGGCCAACCAGATTATTCAAATTAACCTTGGTTTATGTGTATATATATAATTTTTTCGCTTAGCTTTCTCCTTGCAAATGAAACTGTCGTTTTGGATTGTGTTATATGGTAATTGTTAGGGACGTGGTAATGCTAATTAAGTATGTTATTATCTGGTATATACTGTTTTTAAACCTCTTATAAACTTGTAAAAGGCACGGCACTGCTCACACCAATCAGAGTAGAGAAACGGTAAAACTTTTATCTGATACGAAAATTTCGTTTCGCTGCTAGGAATGTTTCGTAAAAAAAAGAACGAAGTAAGAATTATGTTAACAAAATAGAACGTTGTAAGACCATGTTTGAAATTAGAATTGTGGTGCTGACCCACCATTAATTTAATAGTTGATATTCAGACGAGTCTAAAGAATGAAATTCAAGCTGATGAAACAGTGACAGATGGAAGACTGTTTATATATTTGGTCAGTAAGGATTTTTAAGCCTGTCAGTTTTCCTGATATGTGGGATGTCTATAGTCATCGCCAGTTTTGGGAGATGGAGCCAGCTTACTTCCTAATTCTACCAGAGGCATATCGCCGTCATCAGACTGTTGGTTCGTTCGGAGACCCAATGGGAGACTAGAGATTCCAGTCTGCGCTACTAGGATATTAAACATAGTCAATTACAGCTAAGACTATTCAATTAGATATTGATTAAAAAAATAGCGATGTAAATTTTTGCAGTAATTTTCATTGCAGGTTAATCTTTTAGGAAAAAGGAAGATAGAGTTTTATTTGATTAAACATTTAAATGTCCACACTACATTATGCCCACAAAAACCCAAGAGGTGTTCTCATCATTCAATTCTGCTGAAAACCATCTCAGTAAATGAAAAGATTATTTGCTCTACTGGTACAGTTCTTTTCCGTTGATTGGCAATAATTAAATTAAATATTGTTTTATTCATTCCTGATTTACGGTCGAAACGAGTTAGTGTAATATTTGAGATTGACAAACAATTGTTATTGTTTGAGTATAATATGTTTTATAGTCTTCCACTACAACGTAACTGTAGTATACTTATCTAGGTTGGCCATAATTATGTTATATTTTTTTATGTTAATGAACTTAACTAATCAAAAGAATGATAAGATGATTGTTACTTAGAGATATGTCCTTCCTGAAGTATAATTTGATGTAAAGATCAAAAAGGGCATGATTCAAATGGAAGTTTTTCATTAAATACATAATATTCAAATTTATTATTGTTTTCTATTGTTTGAGTTGTGTTAGTTCTTAAGAAGATGTGTCTTTTGTAGAAATGTGTGAAATTTATTTAGTTATCTTCCAAAGACATGCATCAATTATTACAATGCAATGTTATACTAGGCAGTGTGAGACATTGTGTTTTCCTATTCATGTATTAACTAGTCAGGGCTGGTAAAAACGTTGTACATAGTTACATAGTAACTTGCAAGTAAATTGCACCTTTGGAATTTATATTTTCTGAACCCAATCTGGAATAGTATCTAACAACCGTTATATGGTTTTGTTAATTTTCGAACGTAAATGCAATTTCTCAAACAATTTATGTCTGGATACAGCAATATTTAATATATTATACACTGAAAAAGATAATAAAATTCGAGTCTGAAGTCTGTGTTGTAAAAGTTTTGTATCACATCAATGGCTGGTTGTCCGAGCTCGACTGCGGGCATAGAAGGCAGACATTAAAATGTTATACGTTGTGCAAAAACTTGTATAGAAAGAAATATATTCTTCCACTTTATGACCGTCTTTTTTGCGCGTTATTTTCGTCATATTTCTTCTAATCTTTTCCTTTCGCGTCTTTTTTTTTTTTCTTTGGTTCTTTTAACATTCGTCGTTCGCTCGAGCAAAGACTCAGGGGACATATAAAATGTTCATGTAGTACTCTTCAACCAGAATCCATTGTAACAACTTTAGTACTGTCGTACATCCACTACAGCATTTCATTTCCTTTGCACAAGTTTATTCGATCTGGAGTAATATTTTATACTTACAAGCGTTGGGTTATGGAAATGATGTTATACTAACACCAAACACTGCTCAACAGGTACATACATGTCACGTATCATCATCACGATTTTTCAGTTTTTCGAATGCACAAATAGAAAATAAACTCGCTTGAAGAAATAAATAATTTACTTTAAAAAATATGATGGTTTTTTGAAATCGTGTTTCTTTTATCCAAGGAAAGAAACGTTTTTGTACGTTTTTTAACTGTCGAATTTAAACCAGTTTTGCACGTATTTGTTTAATAGATGTTCTTGGTTTTTTGCAAAATAAACTTTATGCCTAACATTCGCCCTTATTGGACTTGTCCAATAGAATGTCATACTACAATGAATAGCTTCGTGGACTGGCATCCTGAGTGCAGGCTTCCACGCGCCACGGCGCATCCACTCGAGCCGAAGCCCATCGTCCTACAACGTAGTCACCGTTGGCTGCTAAGTATGTCTGCCGCCGTTGGTGCATAGTGAAATCCAAATTAAAACATAATACGCAGAAGATCAAAAATGCGTTGGGCGAGTCGGGTGAGTCCATTGCTGCAGAGGTAAGGGGTGAGGCAGGTTTGCCAGATTGATTTTGTTGAAGTCGCCTAAATTGCCGATCTTTTGTTGCCTAAATGTCGCCCAACTTGATTACACTTTATATTAAACGCATTTTTTAAAATACATCGTAAATGTTTCATAATATATTTTATATGTCTGAAATACGAATAGTTTTAAAATTTTAAAATGATATAGGCCTACATAAAATTAGAAAAATAAGCCAAACGCATAAACAATAGCGTGATATTCAATTCGCATATTCATTGTCCGCAGCGAATAACAAGAGTCTGAACAAGAGGCCCTCTTCAATTGTATCAACAGTGGTTGGCGGGTAAATAACGGATCTTACTTATGGAAATTAATTATATTGTTCACAATCAAAAAACATATCAATACTAAGTAAATAATCCCAAGGATCCCAAATATCGCAAATTCTTTACAAAAATCGTCCAAATTACGACAGTCGCATTTTCGTATTTTTTGGTCGCGAATTTTGCCTTGAAGTAACCCAAAAGGTGGCAAATCGCCCAATCTGGCAACCCTGGGTGATTCAATTCAGTAGTGAGGGTGGTGTGTGCAGCGCCAGCAGTTTCAAATTGTTTCCCTCCCTCCATCGGTAGACGCTCCCTTAAAGCTGCGCGACGATTATTTTCTCATTTGTACGTTACTATGACTTTGGAAACACCGCCGAAATAAATTGGCGGGATGGCCTTATACGGCTTCTCTCGTGGCGGTGGTTATCTCCTCGACCGAATGAAATCTAAGGACGCGTATCTATGCTTTCAAGGGGGAGAAAGAGAAAGAGATCGCATGGTGTAATATTAGGTGAGTATGAAAGGTGTGGCAACACGGTGACCTGTTGCCTTGCCATTTCCTCTTGGACAAACACGGAACAATATCCAGGAGTGTAGTCATGTAGCAACAGCCATTCTTCCCACTCCACGGGGTCAGGACGTCTACGACAAATAGTATCGCGTAGATGGCGAACGATCTCCACAGATCGGATCTTGTTAACTGTTGCTCCTTGTGGGACGAATTTCGTGTGAGAAATGCCCAATGAGTAAAAAATAACCGTTCAATCATCACCTTGCATTCTGACCTGCCGTGCGGTTTTTTCCCCCCATCGAGACGATAATGGTGATTTCCAGGTCGCTCATTGTTGCTTCAGTTGCAGATCGTAAAAAAAGGAGAGAAAAAACATGTTTTGTCTGCTGTTAAAATCGAGTCGAAAAACGCCTCATCAACTTCAGAACTACTGATTATGTCACGGCAAGCGGTCATGCGATCGTCACGCTGGTTTTGCGTAAGGATGCGTGGCAGACCGTACTTTATAACATGCGACATGTTCACGTCATCAGGTAGAATTTTCTGGCACGTTACATGGCTAATGTCTACTGCTGATGCGAAATCGTCTACCGTTTGGCTGCAGTTGACATGCACCATCGTGGCAACTTCTTCGATCTTGCAGTCAGTTGGGCTGGTTCTTCATCCACCAAATTTTCACACCCTATGCAAAGCGTTGGTGCCACTTTAAAACACAGCATTGCTGCCCGTGGCATCGTCGCCATGCACTTTCATCGTCGGAACTATTTTGTTAGCGGTTTCGTCTAGCTTTTGGCAGAACTTGACTTTTGCCCGTTGCTCAAACTGCGGCATTCTCGTGTTCCGCCGCTCGCATCCAACTACTCTTCACGACTGAGGTCGTCGCTCCACTTGCACTCTACCTTATGCATGTGCAATTACCCATGGTGCAACCTGCCTGCTGTAAGGAACCACAGCGACATTAGTCCACGAACTTATTGACTGTACTACATAGAACCATCCACATAGCTCAGGATATTCACCGGGTATCCTAATCAGATCTGCAATACCTAAAAATCATCTAAGTCCTACAGTGACTCTCGAATGTATATCCGTTGGATATCCCGTGGCAGATACCTGTTTGTACCACTTACTGGATATCCATTAGATATTACAAAATCACCAATGACCATCTTAAGGTAGGTGACTAAATCTAAAGATGCATTTAGGTCATCCATCATATCTATATCACATTTTGGATGTTGGGCGTACATTAGGATATCTTTTGGTAGTCTTGTGGATGTAACTTTGCTAATCTTGGATGTCCTGGAATATCCTGATTGTCTGAGAGGAACATCCATAAAATATCCATTGGATGTATGTGTGCTCTATCAGCAGTCACAAATGCTTGAACACACTACACGTCTTGCTGTAATGATGAGTCAATGGAGATTGTCGTGTGCTTTTGAAATGGGCATGATTACAGGGACCCAAAAATTCGGGCTCTATCTCAGGGAAAGTTCTCAGCAGTTAACGTGCCTTGTTATATTGTTAGGGGTGTCATAGTTAAGTGGAAACGTTAAGGAAGCACTGTCATAGCTCTGGTAGACCCAAGAAACTTAATAATCTAGACAAGTAAACTCGAAAGTATATTACGGAACCAATCGTCAGATAGACGTGCCTGCCAACGATTACAGAGGACTTCTGTTACAGTTCAGATATAAAATTCAGGTAGAGTGGATATCTGTAGTTTTTAATGTTCGTGCCACTGCAATGAAGCCACTAATCACACAAGCAAATTCCTGAAGCCATTTGGAATGATGTAAAAATACACAGTCGGTGGACTGTGTGGCCGTGGAAGGTCTTCCGGGGTGATGAGAACATGGTACAGGATATGGCACTCGCGGATGGGCGTGTGTACAACTGACGAATGCCTGGCGAACAGTATTTACCTAAGTGAGTTTATTAGTCAATAGTGAAAATTATTGGTGGCAGTGTAACTGTTTAAGATAATTTTTCTTGGTTTAGGCTTCTACTTGTAGTTTAAATCGATAATTGATGAACTTTGGCATGTACCAAGGCATTTTGGACAACAACATGCACACTGCACTATGGAAACTGCTTGGAATATGCCCTTACCTTTTATCAATACGATCAAGACACAAAGTAAATCTCATCGTGGTTTAAAGACAGTCAGATGGGAATACTTCGACTTCCTCATAGCCTCGACTTGAACCAAATAGAAGAGCTTTTGCATAAGCTGGATCATCGCTAGCATGCCCTTTTCAACAAACATACACTCGTCAGCTATTCGTCATGTTATAGGAAGAGTGAAAACCATTTCTACAATCTGAGTAACATGATATAGTGAGACCCCAAAGGTTTAACACTGTAATAACATCAAAGGCAGTAGTAGGATTATGGGGAGTCTGGGGCAAGGGCTTGGGGTGTCGGAGACGGAGCCGGGAGAGTCCCCATCTTCTTACGTCACCCGACCGCCATCTTGGATATCATTGGCCTTTCACACCTGACCGGTTTGACCTTTGACCTTGACCCGTGGACCTTTGACCTCAAAAAACACTTTAACAAACTTTAAAAAATTCCAAAAAATCCTCAAATTCCAAAAAAAAAAAAAATAATAATAATTCTGAAAAAAAAATCGAAAAAAAATATTACTAAAAATTATTATTAAATATTATTTTTAAAATATTTTAAAATTATTAAAAGGATTTACATAAATGACCCATTTTTTCCATAAATGCTGACAGGGAACAGCGACACAGGTGCCAGGAATCAGCGACCTGGGGTCAGACCCAGGTGACCAGGAGACAGGGATCAGTGCATATGACCTTTGACCTTCACCTTTGACCTTCGACCTTGAAAATTCAAAAATTATAAAAAATTATAAAGAGAATTATAATGAAAAATTTAATTATAAAACCATTAAAAATTAAACAATCAATTAAAAAATTTATAACAAAATTATCATTATATAATTTAATTTAAAAAGTTATAAAAATTAAAAAAATCGTTTATAAAAACGGATTTTTATAAAATTTTCTTAAAAAATTTTCTTTATTAAAATGTCGTTAACACCGGCGTCTATTTTTCCTTTTTTCCCTCGAAATTTCCTTTTTTTCCTTATAAAATTCCCATAAAAAATGTTAATAATTAAAAAACTTACATTTCCTGAGGTTCACCCTCCCCCCCCCCCTCCATCAACATCTCCAATTACTCACCACTGTTCGACTCCCGGCAGACGACTGACTCCCTCGCCTCCACTCCCCTCACATATACTCATTATGCCATCTTGATTTTTTCGTTCGTCATTTGTTTACATGCTACTGGTGGCGGCCATCTTTGTTTATATGTTACTGGAGGCCGTCATATTTGTTTTTCGTTCGTCATTTGTTTACATGATACTGGTGGCAGTCATCTGTGTTTATATATTACTTGAGGCCGCCATATTTGTTTTTCGTTCGTCATTTGTTTACATGCTACTGGAGCCAGCCATCGTTGTTTTTATTTTGCCGGAGGTCACCATGTTTGTTTTTCGTTTGTCATTTGTTTATACATTACTAAAGGCCGCCATCTTGGTAGGTGACCGCCACCTTGGTAGGTGACCGCCACCTTGGTAGGTGACGGCCATTGCAATTTTCCATCCTATGTTTAAAAAAATACTTTTTTTCGAATAAATTGTATAGCTAAATTCATGATGCATGACTGACTACATGCTTAATTTATTGAATATTTTAAATACATATTGTGGTTATTAAAAACTTAAAGGCCAACAGGAGGATACGACATTCAAAAACTAAGAAAATCAAATAATTTTATAACAATAATTTATTATTATTATTTTGTAAATAAATTTTCAGAAGAAAGCACTTCATCACATCATCTCATTTAAACCCGACCCTTAAGTGCTCTTATGATCGAAACCACCTCTTTCATGGTCGAGTAATCCCCACGTTGATGCCTATCAAGCAAATATTTAAGTCTGTCTACAAGTTTGTAGGGATCTTCAGTAAACATATCGTCAATATACTCGATGTCTTCTGCCTTTTTCACATCACTTGTCTAAGGAAACTCGTTGGGGAAATGTGTGGGTCCGTCGAGGGAATAATCATTGTCTTCATCACTATCGCTGTCGTCATAGTCATCATCAATGCTGTCTTTATGATCGGCTACACTTCCTGCTGCATCCTCAATATCTAGTTTACTAGTCTGTGTAGCAGGAGTGTTATGTTCATCAGTATTTAGAGCTTATGACCGTATATTTGGAAGTTTTTCGGCTTCACATGTACATCTTGCAAGTGTGCCTTCCGCACAAACCGACTGTACTGCACGCATTCCATCTTTAGCATTAACTGTGTTGTTGTAATCGTCTGCGAAAACGGTACCCATCGATGTAGCAGGAGGTATTGATGAGATCACTTGTTGGTTCCCAGTAGACGAACCCTCTCGACAGACAGCGATGAACTGATCGAACCCACGCCTGTACCTTCCCCTATGTAGCAGACAGTCCTTAACGATCGTCAAAAATCCATATTTCTCTTTCCAGCTCAAGGCACACATATCTTTGAAATCTGATAGAGTTATGTCAGTATTAACATGATCATCGTAAACGTGGCGTGAATTCGTATCGTCCATGCGAAACAGCACCAACATGTTTGCGTTTTTGCGAAGCATCTATTTGTGTATGCGCGAATAAGTCTGACCGAGGTACACACAGTCCAACTTCGCGAGTCGACCCGTAATAAAGAATTCTTGAATACAAGTTTGTTTCTCGCAGGCAATGTTGTCGAAGACAAATGTCGAGTTTCGCAGTGCTTCGCTCGGAGGTACGACGACTTTGTTATCGCTGCATGGGAAATAACCCGTGCCTTCCGCGGCCTGCAGTACTCGGCCCAATCGCTGTTATTTCGGTTGCTGGAGCATTTTTGAAAAAACGTACACGTCCTCGAACCAAAGGCAATTCGGTTCTTCCATCAGGCTGATTAGGACGCACGTCTTGCCGCAACCCGATGGCCCCGCGATGATGCACCTCACTGTATTCGGAAATAGGCTTTCACGTCTCGATTCGTGGGAGATAGCTTCATCCTCCGCATGAATGCGTATTGGTAAAGTAACATCTTTCATGATAATATGTATGTTACCACTACTATCTTGCAGCGCGGTGCTGATTGTGGTGCTGATTGTGATTGCAGTGCTGATTGTGATTGCGGTGCTGGTTGTGATTGTGGTGCTAATTGTGATTGTGGTGCTAATTGTGATTGTGGTGCTAAGTGAAGTGATGAATGCTATGCTGAATGTGATTGCGGTGCTAATTGCGGTGCTGATTTTGATTGTGGTGCAGATTGTGGTGCTGATTGTGATTGCAGTGCTGATTGCAGTGCTAATTGCAGTGTTGATTGCGGTACTGATTGTAATTGCAGAGAACCAGTGCTACAAATTTTAGAATGTCTCTTCGAAATATCATTCCGTGTAAACTATCTCTTGCAGAAATCGCACTGAAATGACATTCTTGAGTTTTCATACTGCATGTCGTTTTTTCATGTCGACGCACGTTGCACAGAGCTGTGAATGCTTTACCACAGAAGCGACAAAGCAGATGCATCATTGACATTTTTACGTCCGTACTGTTCCAAGTCGGGAATGATACTGAAACGAAAATATATAAAAGGATTGTATTAATTACTTTCTCGCCTTCTCACGCCAATGTACATTTTGAACATAGGTGAAAACTCTATCGCAGAATCGTCACTGGCAACAACCAGTTAGCGATGATGCATGTCACAACCCCATGGTCGTCGAGGTGAAAAGGCATCAAACGAAGCTTAACCACGTCTACAAAATTGCACCAACGGGACAAACAAGGATGATTTGGGGAAGTCGGCGACAATGGGATACGGGATAGGAGCCAGGCGACGGCCGGCCGCCATGTTGTGACCTCACATAACAATCAAATTGGATCCAGGTAAACTTTACTTTAAGCATTGATGTATGAACTTGACCCTGCGTCCGTGACCTTGGATGACCTTGAACCCAATTAATTAAAAAAAAAATTCTTAAAAAAAAAAAATGTGTTGTAAGAAAAATTAAATTATTATTAACAGTTTAGTTCAAAATTATTAAAATGTAATTTTAAAAGATTTACATTTGCAGGGGTTTCCCACCACCACATCCAGCAAACGACTGACCTGCCACCAACGTTTCTCATTGGCTAATTACTCACTTTCGTTAGACCAATTAGTCGGCAGGCCCCCACCCCCCTTACCCATAATAATTCTGTCGTATGCAGCCATCTTGGTTTTTAATTTGTCATTTATTTACATTTTCAACACCTAGGTGGCGCTAGTGAATTAATTACCGAGTTTGTCACCAGGTGAGCTAGTGATTTAGATACCAGGTGGCAGCCATATTTGTTTATGTTTTTAAAGTATAGGTGGAGCTGTCGGCACCCTCCGAATTGGATTATATAATCACATAAGGGGCATTAGTTTCTCGATTTCACTGCCAGATGAGCTGTCAACATCCACGCACTCTGTCGATTCAACCGCCGGGCGAGATGTCGACAATCATATATTTTTAGGCATAGGAAAATCTGTATTTTTCATCATATTTAGAAAATAATTTTTCAATTATCAGTTTACCTACATGCCTGATATGGGCCTTTGACTACCTGCATAATTTAATAACTCTACATTTTTATTGAAAATTTTAATTTGTTCTATTTAAAAATTATTTTTATTTATTTAAACAATTGTACATATAGTACAATGGTACTTTATACAATACTACTATTTAATAAATCTATTTTATTTTGTGTCGTTTAAATTCGAATTATAATCTGGCTAATTAGGTGTACATTAAATAGAACACAATTTTATTCACAGGAATTATTTTTCAATTAATTTACTACAGCACTCAAGCCCTCAAAAAACAATTACAATATTCGGCGATATATATGCATATCAATGTTTGCAACTTTCTTGTAGGTTACAGTCTTTAAAGTATCTGGCTATTCACACTCGTCTTGTCCTTGTGCGAAAATATCATGACATTTATTATACCGACACTCTGTGCCGGGCGGGTTATGTAGGTAACCGCGCTTTTTAGGACATGTACCGAAACCACAAGAGACCTGCTTGCAGTAAACCTGTAACCAAGGTATTTATGAGAAATGCACTTCACCTTTACAGGTCTTTGAATGTCTAAGTAAATGGTCGCTACGGCTGAACTATTACCGCACCTGTGACACAACTATGACATACGACAGGGATTCTTGGCACAATGAAAGCTTTCATGGCACCGTAGACCGCAGCTGAAAGCAAATATATTATCAAAAATGTGCCACTGTTGACGACTTAGTGGTTCAGGCAAAGACTCGGATGGACCTGTTGGAGATGCAGGTGCTGGAGCCAAAGAAGCAATTAATGCTCGCAATAGTGTTCTAGGTACCGAAGCCGAAATATTAAATGGCTTCATTGAAGATTTCGTAAGCGTCACAAACAAAGATGTTGATGGTACTTTATGCTGTTTCCCTTCCTATGGGGAAAGGTCACGAAATCAAACAGGGGTTAATGCGTAAGCAAAGAATGTGAAGCACTCTTACAAGGTGTAGCTTTAAATTAAAGGCAACGTTGTGTCTAATCTCTTTATATAGGACACTATCAAAATACAATTGACACAACTCGTACAATATTTACTTTACGTTAAAGCAGGGGAGTTGATTGATATAATTAACTCATTTATTATCAGCAACTATATCAATGTCTAATAAAGTCTCTGCAGTAACTCACTGGAACGATATCACCTTGCCAATGATGCTGAAGGCTGCTTGCAAGAAGTCTCGGAATCGGCGGCAACGGAACTCCCTCTTGCGGTCTGGCAGTTGTCTGGCGGTAGGTCAGCGACAGGCCCTGTTTCAGTCCTCCGCGCTCGCTAAATACGAGACCTCGGATTGTTTTAATAATATCTCGCTGCTCGTGGTCTCCTCCTGAGTACCGTCGTGGTTGGAGTGGTTTCCAGCAAAGCACAAGAAACAGCTCGGCAGATCACAGTACCACCCCCTCGCCCGACTTAAGAGCTGGTCCCCAGCTCTGCGACAAAGGTTGGGCTATGAGTTACTGTAGTCCGGCCTCTTAGTGTCCTTGTCTGCTTCTTTCTTGGCAGCGGGGATAAGATTGGTTGTAGAATCTTCGCAGTGGTGGGGAATTAAATGTGGGAGGATAGGCAAGGAAATTTTGGGTTAAGGAACTGTCTTATCTTCTTACTTGCTATATGCGTGGTTGTCTGCTTATTGTAAGTTATTCAAATAAGACAGATATGGTAGTGTGTCGTCTGATAGTACAGCTGACTGCATGATCTCAACTTTGGTGTGTATTCTCAATACTGGGTAACACCCCTTGCGTCCAATTTTACTGGTCGTGACCCTGAATTTCTGCTTTTACTGGGCGTGCTTCCTCGCGATTGCGCGACTGACGCAAGCGAGTTTGCGGGTGCATAACGCGTCAGCCTGCTTTATGTCCTATCTGACCTAGCATGGCTTGATACTCTTTAAAGTATTGTGAAAGTTAAAAACGTTTGACAGTGCAAAAAAACTTACTACTTTAAAATTTTAAAACATTATAGTCTCCGCCCGTTACAAAACTTGTTAAGGTGAATACATTATACAATTATTTATGTTTTGAGAAGTTATACATAGGAATGATTTATGTGTTGGTGGAAAAGAAACATTATTAGACATTTCATATTATTAACATCGAAAAATAATCATGATTAATCTCTCACCTGCTCGAAAATACTTCATTTACACAGGGGCGTAGTAACTAATATTTTCCTGGGGGGGGGGGGGGAGAGAGAAGGTGACTAGTGGTGTCATTGACTCTGTGTAAAATAAAACATAAATGTTACATTCTCCTCAGGTTCTTTTAATTGAGCGCAATGCTACTGTTGTTAGAACAAGTGATTATCTACTGGTGCAAGCAATAGGCCTACATATACGATAAGAAAAAACGTCTACTCTTAAATAAACAAAATTTTGTTACCTACTTTGATAACATCGAAATTAGAACACTTTGTGATTATTTTCTTGTAATACACATATGTAAATACATAAATGAATAATGTAAGTAAAAGTCTAAATTATATTACATAGGAATATAGTAAAAAAATTATCATCCATGTTAACAAAATTCAAAACCTAAATTAAATTTCCATATAATATTGACATAATTTACATTCTTAATGAACAATTATATCACACACACTTTGAAACACTCACATAATGCTTCATGATGGTCTATACGCAAGGAGTAATTTACCTAAAAACTACTGTACAGTCTCAAACAAATTAGTAAGTTTACATGTAAAAGTATTCAATAAGTTAGTAAAATATACCAGTCATTTATCTTGTAAAAATTTTCAAATTATCTGAGTAAAATTTTAATCATTTAGAAGCGTCACAATTGCCGAATGTTGACTTTCTCTCTAATGTCCTAGAAACAAACTCTTTTAGATGTCATGCAGTTGAAGAGAATATAATCTTGAGCAATGGATAAGTTATTAAGTCTTTTTTGTGACATATTTGCTCTAAAATATGTTTTCAAACATCTTAAATCACTAAAAGATCTCTCTGAAAAATCTGCAGAGGCTGGTACGGTAAGGATGAGCATTATCAATTTTTTTCACTTCTCCAAGCAATGTTTGTACCATTGCTGATTCGTTCTTCTGTTTTCTTGCTATATAAACAACTCCACTGATATTTTCTTCGGGGATGGCAGTCTTCAACATGAGCAGTCGTGCATGCAGGAAGTCTATACTGATATCAAATGAATGTACACCCAACTCTAACTGCAACACTTCTGGAAACTGACAGTCTTGTTTGTAAAAGACAGAATGACAGTTTAACAAGTAATAGGATACTTTAATGTTACAGAAGTATAAAACATTTTTGATACACGATACATATACGAAACAACAAACATGTCATAAATGGAGTGATATTTCAAAGGTTTGATTCAAAAAGTGTGATGAAACCTCGAACAGACTATATTAAAGACTATAAAATGAGCACTTTAGAAATTAACCTTAGAAAAATGTCACTGCCCCGGATTGCATATATTTTAATGGGCGCACTGAGTGACAATCACCCAGTAAAGTTGGTAACGATGTATGGAAAGTAGTTCCATATCTTAACGCCGAAGAAAAAGTATTAGGTAACTATTTGTGGTAACTTATAATTAATTTTTCGCTTTCTGTTATTTTTTAATGCATCGAAGTGCAAAAATGAGCAGATTTATAAAGTATTTACATTCTTAATAATTTCACAGTTTCACTTGACCGATGCATGAATAAAGTGATGAAGCCTGGGCAATGTTATTCTTACATAAGGCGGGAGAATAAACAACGTACAACAAGTAGATCTTAAGCAGCGCTTTCAAACGTACCTGCTCATTTTACCGTGAATAGCGTATAATATTCTTTATTAGCAGATTGGTAACTCGAACTCAGGCGATCTTACCCACGGGAATGGAATAAGAAGACTAGAAAGCACGTAGAATAATACTTATAGTCCATTCACCATTGGAAGCAACTTTCTCGGAGTCCTGCTAAATATCTACTTGCAGGCCCGTTTCGTATCCTTCCGCCAAATGTAAACAAATATTGCCATGTGACTGCCATATAGCATCTGTCAAAATAAATGATTACGTTCCATTGTGTGTGTACATGTGTTCGTATACTTTCGTTACACCTAAAACTAAACATTGAAATGTGACTTATACTTTTACATCTGTCAAATGTGTTGTTTACTGTTTACAGTTTTTCAAAGAATTCTGTCTTATGTCTATTTTAAAACCAATTCGTACGATTATTCGCAGTTTAGGCCTATAACATTATTTAGGTCAGCTTTATGACGTTTTAAAAAAGCCTGAATTAACGATGGTTCTTACGGTTACGTTACGTTAACATATTTGTTTTCCACGACATAGCACATTACACGTAATGTACGTTAATATTTTGCCGCGACTGTTTAACTCTGTTACAACTGCGGGGTAATGTGCTGTAGTATTTAAATTTTTGTTATTGATATGTGTTGGGTTATTTCTTCAAAAGGACGGCCTCAGTTCTAATAACGAAGGAATTGACAGTCAAACGAAAAAGCGACATTAAAATCAAGCGCGCAACTCGTGTCGCTCATTTCTGTTATAGAAACTTTAAATATAGCAGTTAACATGCACTCAAATAAGCCTACCATAACTTTTATTCCGCTCATATTTATATGTATTGCTACTTACTGTGTATTAGGTTTATTGAAATTTATTGGGGCTGGGCTTGGTTATTTTGTTGGGATTGATGGCAAATCACGTTACACGACTGTGTTTCAAACACCCAGGGCTAAGGTACAGATAAATAAACATGCGTGGATGTAAATAATTAACTTCGTCATAAAAACAGTTCACATTTAAACGTATAAATAGTTTACATCAAATATTTGAAATCACGCATACACAGATCCAGCGTAACCGTCACCAAACAGCTACGCCACGCTATTTCACACGCAGCTGTTAACGAAACACACCGTATTTAACAGTATATTTATTACTGCCGCGGAAACACAGATTTATCACAACATCGTAACTTGCTTAGGTAGCTTTAAAAAACACAACGTCTACAAATGTGACGTGGTAATTTGAAGTATTTTTCGGAGTAAGTATAATTTACGCTTCGTTTGGTTAAAAAAAAGCAACACGCCATGTCATGGCTTTCCACGTCTGCCAACTTCACTTTGTTTCTGCCCCGCCATCATATCTAAATATATTTAAATATGCATTCAAACATTAAAATCTATTTTCAGTTGTAAATTACAAATTCAAAAATCATTATTTTGCTGTAATAAGTATAAAATAAGCTACATTTGAAAACATGTACAATTATCGCTTACTAGCGAAGTGAAACTCCCCGAGTGTGAAAGAGACAAAGACAGAGAGAGAGCGAAAAGCCTCGCTCTGCAGACAGTTGCTTCAAAGTTGCTCTCACTCGATAAAACAACACCTTACCATTACGGCCTACTCGCGATATTTCGCGCTGTCATTTTAAACTGTAAAAATGAGATAGGTTGCCTTCGGGGCAATGTAAATATTTAAATATTTCGATGGGCACCGTTTAATTTACAAATAGCATTCTAAAAAACTTGGTTAAAATAATATTTTAACTGTGAACTATTTCTTACCGGTCGTTACCAACACGTCGCTGCTCTCGCTGTTGTTAATTCATATTTAAAAAGAAATAAATATTATAAGTTATAGAAGATATTAATGTAAAGTTTCATTTATTCAATAATAAAGTACTCTAAAGTTAACCACAGTGTTATATATTTGTGGAATACAGATTATTGAAAAAACAGGTAGACATGTTTTGCCTAGAGTATTTTTTCAAAGGTTGATTTTCATAAGTCGCTTCCAATCGGGAATGGACTATACAAGTAGTTTGTCTATGGCGAAACTAAGCAGGGATGTGCCCAATGAGTCACTCACCTCAAGCGCTAGATATGCTTGCAAATGTTATGTCGCAAAGTGCCCTATGGCGGGAAGGAGTTGGCTCCGCGCTACAAAGCATTCGAGTTTCTCCTATTCAGAATATAGTAGGAATAAAGATGGAATTAACCGAAGTCTTGTAAGGGCTTAACTAACCGTAGTTCGCTGCATCTCCGCTTTTATTGGAGAACGATTATAACCTCGTCACCCGTATCACATAAAAAGGAATAAGCTTGAGCTGAGAGGCGAATCCTACGCAGCGTGGAACTTGGAAAATAAAAGTGGCTACTAAATACCAGTCGATGAAACAAGTGTTGCTGTAGCCACATAAGAGCGTGTATCACATTCAGACCATCTGAAGAGTACAGACTGCATTGAACATACTGCAGAGCCTTTACTAAGACTGTAAAAATATCCTAACATGAACATGTTGAAAGTTTAATTTTTCGGAACAAATCTATTGTTTAATCAAAGGTTAGCATTATATAGTTCCTATACTCCAGGTAAATTTTAATGCACAGTAAGTGCTGCGGCATTTATCCTTATTGGTTTATCAAGAAAATAGCATTGTGTAAATTCCTTCTAAGTCCATTCAATTGTACATCTGTAGGCCTAATTAATTTTTTCTTATAATACCTTAAATTTTCGTACTTATTACTGGTAAGTGACAAAGGAAAAGTAATTGGGAAATATAAATCATTTTATGAGTTTCCGCGGTAGATTTCAGTCTTGTATTGTTACGATATTTGAACACTGGAAAATGTGTGTGTGCTCGAAGGAATGTTGTAAAATAGTAAATATGAAATGTATTTTAAAACAAATATCAATGAACACAGAGAGTAAAACAGTCGAATTTCCGTATCAGAATTGTACGTTGAAAGAATCATTGCCACTGCGTTTTCTCTACATTTACTTTATCTATGGTTCTAAACTGTTTTAAAAATGTATATGGTTATTATGTGTTTTGGAGGAAGAGACGTCTAGAGAACGAATCCATGTGACGGCAGTGCAACACGAATTAAACAAATAAGTAAGTGAAAGTTAATCACTTTTTTTTTCATCTTGGCGTGATAAGGGTGGCATTCCGTTTACGGCCGTCAGACAGATCAAATACAGACCCACTCCTGATCCCTCAGAGACAGAATACTGCAGAACGATCCATCTACTTCACTCCCGTTTGTGATTTTTATCTTTTATCTACGGTTTCTCTTCCATTTATCTGCTTGTCGCTCCTTCTGCCACCACGAGTCCAAACCATCTGACTTATTCACAACGAAGTTAGATGGAGCTCGTTGGGTTATATTTGCGTCATCGTTATGATCAGGAATACAATACTCAGTGGTGTACCCGTATTTAAATAAGAACGACTTAATGTTAACGTTTCAATCCACTGAGTTGAACATACTGCAACATAACGTAATGATATAGGCTGTTCACGGTAAACTGAGCACTTTTAAAATCCTCGATTAATATCTATAGGCTATTGATGGTAAAGTGTGCACTTTTTGAAGCCCTCTCATTTAGAATAATAGTCAATAAAAATATTTTATTGTAGCCTTAGACGTTAACAATCGAGTCCGATAAAATATACACATTGTGCTTATTACCAACATCGCAATATTTATTTTAAAAAGAGGTGAAAGGTGTAACACTGTAATGTGGTGCGTGGCACTCTTAAGATTATGTAGCATGTAGTGACCTCGGGAGTAAACACAGTATCCTAATAGCCCGTATGTCGGAGTGAACACTTTTTATTTTGAAAATGTGTAAAACATAACCTAGGCCAACTCAGTGTAATATCCAGAACTTTAAATTATGCACCATATGACAAAATAGAATATTACGTGTGTTGGCAACACTTGTGATTCAGCAAGCTGATAAAATTAAATAAATCCTGTTCCAAAGAAATCTGTTTGTGCTCGGCTGTGCTCAGTTTGGGGCTCAGTGTGTAAGATGCGTAAAAACTCGCCTTTGACAGCAACACCTCCGTTACTGACAAACGATTATTTGCCACAGAGAAACTTAATGTACACAAGTGCACACATGCTAAAGCACTTGTTTAATTATTTGCAACTGAAAATGTGTAGAAGAGGGAGGTAGGATGAAACGTGCATGTTCAGAAGAAGTGTCAGACGTGTCAAATCCTGCTTAAACTTATTTATTCGAAAGATTCAAAATGTGCAAATTCAAAACATCTGTTTCAAATAAGCTGCAAAAATAATTAAAGAAAAATCAAAAATCCCTTAATGGCAATGAGCAAGAAAATGAATCATGTTTAAACTAAGCCGCCGTTGGGAAGTGGTCATAGGTAACGGTCATATTTCAAAATGCTTACGTGACACTTAATTAACAGTCTGAGTTATGCACTGGAAATTAACGTAGCTCTCTCAGAAATAAATTGTCTTGAAAATAGTTCAGAAAAAAATATAACTGTCTCAATACAGTAAAACACTTGACTTTCTCTCTCGGGTTAAATTATGGATGAAAATGGCTGAAGCTAATTTAGGCGCCTTGCCAACATGGCGTGCGTAGAATGTTCTACTCCCATGGCGTAACGTAAGAGTGTCCTAGATGAAATAAAATTTAAAACTTTATGAAAAACAGTTATGTAGTTAAATACCAGGTTATATATGAAGGCAGGACGGTGTAACTCGAAGAAGGAACGGATGTAGAGGGGAAAAAAATGTAGATCTGGGCGCGGTAGTGCTTTACTTGGCTCAACGGCTCACGGAAGTTACAGGTCTAGCTAGCTACCTATGCTCCTAAACAGCTGCTTAAAATAGAAATCTGCGGAGTGCTTAAAACTATTGCAAGCTGTTAGAAACTAGAGCACCCTAACTCTAATCAAAATCCTCCGCTGCGTCCAACTGTAGGACGAGCGTCCTAGCCTTACGTCTAGCGTAGTTAAAGGTTGACGACAGAGAGAACGAACTTCCAAACGGCCCGCGCGGCTTAACCCTATGCTGGGCTCTCCAGCCAATCGGAGTACAGGATTTGAACCTGTTAGCCAATCGCAAGGATTCCTTACTAACGATCTAAAATGACACACTTCAAACGGTCTAAATCCGAATTGCATAGATTTACGGGTCTCGTAGAAGTTAATCAAAAAAAAAAATTTACAAGAAATTCCCTGAAACATTAACAATAAATATGAGACCAAAAAATAACGCAAAATACTACGTTGTTGATTAAAATACAAACACAAGAAAATCTAGCTAACTATTTCAATTAAACATTAATTATTTCCATTCGTACATCTAAGTTTAAATATTCTAATAATATGAAAAATTCAAAGATTAAAATAATAAAAAGTACGAAAAATCTAATATATGTGAAACATAGGTAAAATTACAAATATTATGCATGACGGAGTCCAATACGTGAAACAAACATTAATTATTACTAATAGGAGCAGACAGGGAAAGTGTTGTGTTACAAAGGATAAAAAATGGCTGATGTGAAAAAAGTATTTAGGGCCTCAAAAGTGCTCACTTTACCGTGAACAACCTATACTTTTATGGACATTGTTTATTCTTCCGCCATATGTAAAATTAACATTATCATGGGCCTTATAACCTTATCAACGCGTCAGTCAAGTGAAAATGGAAAATTATTAGTAAGCTGAATATATTACCAATTCGCTCATTCATATGCTGATTTAAATTAAGAGCAGCATCAAGTAAGAGAAATTAATACTATTCACGAATGTTTGCCTAACACTTCTAATTCAAAGTTAAGTAAGAAATGGAACTACATTCTCTTCATTGTTACCAACTCTACTTGGCACATGCCAGTCAGCGTGCCTATTTAAATATATGCGGTTAAGAGGCAGTTAGATTTTTCAAAGGTTTACTTAAAAAGTTCTTATATAATTTTGAACATCATTTAACGTAGTATCAGCCAATCAGAAGAAAGAAATACACTTTTGCTATTGTGTATTTATTTTTATTCATACCAATTGGATTGTAATGTGAGTTGATGGTATATATTATCAATTTAATTTAGTACGTGCATGCTAAATGTTAAATGAATTAGAGACTATCTCAAGAACGCCGCATTGAAAAAGAAGCTATGAGCGCAAATTGTCGTCAATTTAGACGAAAAAATAAGTTACTATCAGCACAAATGTAAAGTTGTCACAAAAATCTTCATTAGTATTGCTGTTTGTGTACGCAGACGTATAAGTGCATACACCGCAACGGTGCTTTTACTCAAGCACGTGTTGGCGTGATTTTTAGAGCACTAAGAGATTGTTACCGAACGGGATGACGCAGTGGCAGCTCACTGGACTCACATTCGGAAGGACCCGGGTTCGGTTCCCGGTCCAGCCATCCCGATTTCAGTTTTCCATGGTTTCCAGAAATCACTCCAGGCAAATGCTGGGATGGGCCCTTATCAAACGCCATGACCAATTCCTTCCCCAAACCCTCTTCCCTGTGAAACTTGCACCATCTCTAATGATCTCGACGAGACGTTAAGCCCAACAACATAACTACTAAGACATTTTGTTCAATTTAACTTTTTTGATTAACTTGAGGCCCAGAGAACCCAGGACACCTTAAAATATTCATTTTCAAAAGACTTAAAAAGACAAAGTATATTTAAAAGGAGGGTAATATGAGGAAAGAGCCATTGAGTTGCATAAACGTGGTCAATGAAGCACAACATATACTACCAACTCTGCATTTAGTTGCACCAGGTTAAAACTACTCTACCAAAGTGAAACATGAATATTTTCATATTGCTTTTACAACGACCCAGAATGGTCGCCAGAATATTCAGTGTACAATTTTAAAGAATACAGATAGTTTACAATAATTTTGTCCCCCTAGGACTCCTTTAGATATATATTTCCTTTTGAAAAACAACAGACACATGTATATCAAAAGAACTCGTTCAAATATATATTTTATCTTCGGCATTGTACAACAAACACAAAAATTTATGTCTCCCAAACCTGGCCACCTAAGATGTTCCATGGCCATTAACAGATATTTTTAAGGTAAAGTTGGTTGACTTCAGTTACACAATTCATTATTCAATAACGTAAATCCACCGCTGTTGTCAAATTAAAACAGATAAAATCTCTGGCTTCTGAGTTCTGGCAGAGGCTATTTATATTTAATCTTCCCGAACAGCTCGTTTCCAAAACGGAGGGCGAAACAAGACCAAGAATGAAACTACTCGATTAGCCCAAAAATGGCAGAGAACTGACAACATACAGAGTATCATTTCCAGGAAAATTTAAATAATTTTTTAACGAGGAAAATTCAAGGTTTCTCCTCTCATATTTACTAATATATCCTGTTAGAAAACTGGAAGCGATTCCTTATTGTGTTGTGCAGAATATACTTATCCTGCTCATATTATCCAAAAATATCCTGACTAAATTAAAAATTAGAGCGTCAAAATGATGTTCCTGCAATCATTAAGGGGCTTTACATTTTTATTGAAGTCATGGCCAAAACGAAATACCTTACCTTTTATCTGGGGAGACTTCCCTCGCAGCCAAGCGTCTGACCCCGATACCAGGTTTTAGCAGTGCTTATATACAAGAATCTAGCATTGCCTCGCCATGGGGTAGTTACAATCATCCGCCAATAACCAGCCAGTGTCGAAAAAAATTAGTTACTCAATTACTCCCTATTGGGGTGCCCAAAAATCACTAACAGTAACGAATAGTCCAGTGCATTATCTGTGACGTCGATTCCGTTTCGTTTGAGATTAGCCATTCAAAAGTGCGCGGGCCAGGAAAGTCCTTCCGGCGCGCATCAAAGAAGGAACACTGCTGTACTCTAGTGACAGCCAGCGTCAACTCCCGCCCGGCGCGCAAGCTCGCCAGTATACTAGCAAACGCTCGGGACTTCGATGCGGCCGGTGCAAGTCCAACCAAGAACATTTTTTTCTGCGGTATCTACGCTGCTACGAGTCGTAAATCCATCAACGTGGGCTTCCTTCAACATGAATGTAAGTGTTCATGAGTGTTAAAAGTAAGTTCGTAGCGTATTTGTCCGTTTTCCTGTAGTTCGTTTGAACACACGTCGTCCGATCAATACTATTCCGTGGCGGACGGGTGAAAACGGTCTTGCGTAGGGAAATTGCCGGAGGCGGAGAGACACTGTACGCGCAATTATAATTGTACTTGTTTCAAACTTTCACTCCATTATTTTGTCTACGGTAGGGAAGTAGTTTGTAAGCTGACCATGTTTCACACCTTGCTGGAGGTGTATATGCTGTGTCATATTCTATGCAAATAGTAGTCTTTGAATGAACAGTGCAATGGGGGTGAATGACTAGACGGCGTTTTTTGGACATTCGCCATTGCGATGCAGATGTCTGTCATGGAAAAACAGGTCTGAACACGAAAAAATACTTATATAAGGTAGCCTATAGAAGAGAAAATAAACATATGTGTACAGCACTGAAATATTTTAGTGGAAATGGAGTCAAAACATAAAACAGCAACTAATTACGAAAAATATATTAAGCATATATATATATATATACATACACACACACACACAACCAACAGAGATCATATAGAAACAACATAGGCCATCTGCTTGAAAAGATCAGGACAGCACTGACAAAATAAGTAGGAAGAAAATGGGACAACACACACAAAGAAACGCACTCGAACATAGCAGTTTTACCAGACACGACAGAATACAAGACAAGTATGCTGAAGTCAAGAATATATATGCACAAAGCCAGACAATTCCATGAAGGAATCGAGTCAAATAAAACAGGACAGCAAGTTAAATGCGGAAAACTAATATGCTATATATGTATACAAAAGAACGATGTGCTAATAACATACAACACACAGAAGACGACTCAGGCTAGTTATCTACTTACCCAAGTAAAACAAACACAACGAAGGAACTCTCACAAACACAATAGTTGTATAAATTTTTTTTTCTGTGGAAGGTAACTGCTCTGTTAAAAAGTAAGTGAAGATAAATAGGTGGGTAATGCAGAGGTTTTCGTGGTTAAGGTTTTGGCATTGTTATTGTATAATATGATGTTTGTATACGTTAAGAATATAACGTAATCATTTCGGCTCTATGTACTTTGTTATTCGAAGCAAGAGGAGGCCTAATTAAAATTTACATAAGTGAGAAGCAATTTTCTTTAATAGTTGTCTCTGACTCAGCCATAATAGACAAAATAGTATTCCTGCCAACAGGAAACGTAATAAGTTCATTTGTAATTTAACGGACCCGTGGAATTTCGTCTCGTTGGCCCTGAGTGCAAATACCTACATTAACCAGAGAAAAATTGAGTTTGATTTGTATAAATAATTCTATATAAATTTTCTATCAATAAATTTCATTAAACACTGCATTGTGTCTTCCCAAAAACGAGCAATACTCAACTAAAATGTAAACATATGTACTACGTAAAAAAAAAAAAAAGTCATGGCGTTATCGTAAAGTTAACGTAACGAGATCCACGTTGACATATTCAGCCCCGAATTAATTTACGATCTCTAGCGTTGCAATCGTATGATTTTTGGTACGTGCTGTACTTTTGTTGAGCGTGCTTCTCGGAACCAGTGAACAACGTTCTCCGAGTTATAGGTTGTTCACGTTAAACTCGGCACTTTTGATAGCCCTGCTTAAGATCTTCTTGTATGCACATTATGTATTCTTCCACCATGTGTAAAAATTAACAATACCGTGGGCCTGCTAACGTTATTCATGCGCCGGTCAAGTGAAACTGCGAAATCATTACAAAAGTAAGTAAATATTTTACAAATTTGCTGATTCTTATAGTTCTGCATAGTGAAAAATGAAAAAACAAGAAGCCAAATAAATAATATCAATACTCACGTTAAGACATTGAACTACTTTCCCTCCGTCGATGCCAACTTAACTGGGCGCATGCCAGTCAATGTGTCCGTTACAATATATGCAGGTATAAGATATTCACGGTAAAGTGAGCACTTTTGAAGGTCCTCCCATTTGGAATAACAGTCAATAAAAATATTTTATTTTTACTGTAGTCGCAAACTTCTGAGTGCGTTGTAATATATACACTGTGTTTATTACCTACATAACAATATTTATTTGAAAAGGTGGTTAAAGGATAAGAAATAGCTGAAAGGAGAAAGTAACTAAGGCTTCAAGAATGCTCACATTACCGTGAACAGTCCATAGGAGCAGTGACATTTTTCAAAGGTTGAGTTCAAACAGTGCTCGGTTAACCGAGAAAATGCTTTAGTAGACGCCAAAATTAACGGTTTGGGCTACAGATGAGAGGTGCAGAAATCTAAACAAATAAATTTACCACAGGGAAGGCGTTCAAAATAAAGGTGAACTCACAAGCATTCGTCGCATCCGTCATTCGCCCGGCGGCAACGTGATCTTCAACCAATCGCAGGCGAGAATTTTTTTTATACGTCAATCCGTCAAATATTTATTAAACTTTAACTTTTGACGGACCGACGGGCCACCGCCTTCTGACGACATGCCATGGACGTCAATACGCACTTTGAAATAAAATACAAGGCGGTGAATTCAGGAATCTAAAATGTAAACAATAATTCAGTATGGTTATCTGCTGTGGTGTTTAGTTGATATATTCAGGTGGTATAGTATGTTGGTATGCTGGAGAGCTGTCACCTTGTATGTAATGGTTGGTGTCTGATGGCAATGATGACATGGCAGACATGCTGGAGTTACCATTTTTGCTATTTTTTTCCCCAATTTGTGCGATTTTTTTTGTTTGTAGTATAAGAAGGTGGGTTGGTAATGGTAGGGATCGATGTTTAGGTTGGTGGGATGAGTGTGAGGTTAATGTGATATGTTCTTAGATTTTTAAAATTTCCTTTTACATATTTTGCGATTTTTTGGGATTTTTTTAGAATATATATATATATATATATATATTTATTTATTTATTTATAATAAATTTTAGGGACTTTTCAGGGAAAATAATGAATTTATAGGGAAAGAGACTGATTTCAAGGTAAAAAGACCGATTTTTAAGGGAAAGGGAAATTTTAAGCGAAAGGGAAATTTTTAAGGAAAAGAGAAATTTTTAGGAAATGTAGCCTATTTTTAAGGGGTCAAAACGGGAAATTTTTAGGTAATTTTGGGGTAAAATAATCGATTTTTTAAGTGATTTTTGGGTAAACAAACCAGTTTTTGGGCAAGAACACGCGATTTTGTAAGAGAAATTCCAAAATAGCTGAAATTCAGGATGGAGACAAAATCTTGAATCCCGGAGCCTGGAATCCTGTGCCAGAACATGCCAAACCTATCTACTCACGCATTTACATCTGTGTCTGCATATAATTTCACTCTTCACCATTACATTGTTAGAATGACTGCTGCTGGGTTCCCTAGTCCGCGGTTCCGGGTTCAAGGCTGTGGATAGTAACTAGAATTAAACTGATGTCAGGTGGACTTCACATGTTATTGGTGAGCACATAGTCTCCCAAGTAATTTTTCCATGGACTAAAATTGATGTACGTTGCTCACCCGTACACCACACAACCCATCTTGTAGCGACGTCACTGCCAGGTCGACGAAGTTCACACACGATTTTCTGCGAACCCCAAAATCGTCTAGGTTGTTGTTCATCTGCTTACGACAACAGACAACTTGTAGAAGTGGAAAATTGACAGTTTATGTCAGAGTATATAATTATAGCAATCCACTGAATGGTCTTCTTAGCTTTGAAGGTAAAAATTATATGATTAAGATTTCATGGTCAGTTGCTATTCAGTGAATAAACAATCTAGTAAGTGAAGGTTCGGTCTTGTGAGGGGTCAGTTTTGTGAGGGGTCAGTCATATGAGGGGTCAGTCTGGTGAGGAATCAGTCTTGTGACGGGTCAGTCTCGTGAGGGGTCAGTCTTGTGATAGGTCATTCATGTGAGGGGTCAGTCTTGTGAGGAATAACTCTTGTGAGGGGTCAGTCTTGTGAGGGGTCAGTCTTGTGGCGAGTCAGTCTTGTGAGGGGTCAGTCGTGTTACGGGTCAGTCTCGTGAGGGGTCAGTCTTGTGAGAGGTCATTCATATGAGGGGTCAGTCTGGTGAGGGATCAGTCTTGTGACGAGTCAGTCTTGTGAGGGGTCAATCTTGTGATGGGTCAGTCATGTGAGGGATCAGTCTTGTGAGGGGTCAGTCATGTGAGGGGTCAGTCTTGTGAGGGGTCAGTCTTGTGAGGAGTCAGTCATGTGAGGGGCCAGTCATGTGAGGGGTCAGTCATATGAGGAATCAGTCTTTAGGGGTCAGTCTTGTGACGGTAGTTATTGTAAGGCGTCAGACGTGTGAGGTTTCAGTCTTGTGACGGGTCAATCTTGTGAGAGATCAGTCATGTGAGGGGTCAGTATTGAGAGGAATCAGTCATGTGAGGGGTCAGTCATGAGAGGAATCGGTCTTGTGAGGGGTCACTCTTGTGAGGGGTCAGTCATATGAGGAGTGAGTCTTGTGAAGGGTTAGTCTTGTGAGGGGTCAGTCTGGTGAGGAATCAGTCTTGTGAGTGGCTAGTCTTGTGAAGGGGCAGTCTTGCGGGGGGTCAGCCTTGTGAGGGGTCAGTCTGATAGTTAGTTTGAAGAATTCTTAAAACAACATGGTGGGTGTAAATCAAGATGGTGGTGAGTGGGGTGCACGTGACTAGAGAACAGGCGATAATTATATATATATATATTAATGACATTCAAGTTAAATGTAAATCATATCAGTCCCGTGCTCTCGATGCCAATTAATACACACAATAAAATGTAATAAATATAAAATATTATTCTAAATGACTACATAAGGGGTATTAAGGTGGAACGACAGAGCATGAAGTGGAAAATTCTATAAACAATATGGCGACATGGAAAGACAGAGTATGTAGTGCCAAAGCAGAATGACAGAGCATGAATTGGAACATCCTTGAAACAAGGTCATGCTATTTTTAGACTGAGTGACTCATGAAAATTTTGGTAAGGAAATTTTGCAGATTTTGAGCAAAGTTCTGGAAATTTTGAGGAAAATTCTACAATTTTTTAGTGTTTTTTTGGGGGGAAACGGGACACAGTGTGGTCAATGTCAAGGTCAGGGGTCAAATTCATCCAATATGGCGGACGTTCGAAGGTCCGTAGCCACCAGCCGCTGTGCCAGAACCTACATTTCCTAGCTGATCGCATACTAAAGTCCTGGCGGGGCTAAAACAGTTTCACCTTAACTCAGGTACGCGTAGTGTATACGTGTTCACGTGGATGTAAATAATTTTTCATCCTGCCAGCTGGACAGTATTATTTCAAAACATGAGCTGCTTACACATTTATGTACGTATGTATACGTGACATGTATGTGTTATATACATACGTGCGCAAATTCCTACATTAAATTTATAATCATTAACATTATGGAGGTATTTCACACAATTAGGATATTTACAAAATACGTGTTTCTATACCCGTGCATTAAGTAAAGATTTGGTGAAAACGTCCGACAGTTCGTAGTATAAACGCTTTCACCATACGGAGAGATTCTGAGAGTATGGGCGTATGTCCTATATAAATACATGTATATACAGATATATATATATTTATTTATATTTATTTTTATTTATATAAAAGTTCTGTTAGAAAATATTTAACAATATATATTGTTTTTAGCAGACTTTTTCGGCCCATAAAAGGATTTTGCACACTATAGTATACATTCTGCTAAAAACACAAATCTGCTTTATCTCATCAAATCTATAATTTATTAGCAAATTTATTTTCTGAGATATGATATCCTTTTTACTATATACAAAACACTATAGCGTTTGCTCGAAAAATCTTTCTAGCTATGCACCAGAGCGATTCGAAACAATCAGTACTACATTAATTTATCAGTGTTTTCCCTAGCACTTGTAGATGTTATTCTATGGGCCTTTATTCCCTGTCTAAAGTAAAAAGAAAAGAATAAATTTCCTTTTTAAAGTTTAATATGCACTGTTAAATTTTATTTGAATTCGCGGAGTTAAGCTTACACAAGCCACGCATTAAAAGAAATGAAGAAGGAAATGTCAACATAGGTGTTTTAAATACACAAAAACAGAAGAAAAAAATCACTTGCGTGGTGATGTACCCACAGAAATGTTCACTGGTATGTAAAATCAACAAGTAGTAGACATCGTGAGAAGAAAAAAAAGCTTTGAATGGGGCGCACCATAGCAATCCGGCAACTCATGTAAATGTTTTTCGTAAACAGAAAAAATAAGAAATGGTCACAAACCTAGCCTGGGATTAAAATTATGGGTGAATATCAACCAATAGGCTATTATATCACAATAATAATGGCAGTTATGCTGCCAGTATCTAGGATCATTTCCACTTGCCGAATATTCCTATGTTTTACCATCGACAGCGTTTCCCCTAGTTATAGGTTGTTCAGGGTAAAATGAGCACTTTCGAAAGTCCTGGTCAAGATCTACTTGTGTGCACGCTGTGTAGTCTTCCGCCTTATGTAAAATTAACACTGCCATAGCCTCATCATTTTATACATACGTCGGTCAATTGAAATTGTCAAATTATCAGATAAGTAAATATTATACAAATATGCTCATTTCTACACTCCGGTGCATTAAAAACAAACAGTAAACGAAATAAATTATTTAAATTATCACAAATCGTCACCGTAACACTTTTTATTCGACGTTAAGATAGGGAACTGCTTTCCCTCCATCGTTACCAACTTTACGGAGCGCATGTCACTCAGTGCGTCCGTTAAAATAAATGCATTCAGGGGCAGTAACTTTTTTGTAAGGTTGTTTTCAAAAGTACTCACTTTACCGGGAACAGCCTTTATCATGTTAGTCTCATTGTAAGAAGCTGTGTCTATTCTGATTTTTTTTTAATTTATCGAACATCTCAGCAGAATATTTTTTCAGGGCAGAAATGAAAGTCAGTCGATGTTATGTGTGCCCGTGGGAAACAAAACATCGACTTTCATTTCATAAATTTCTAAATTTGGATATTGAAACATAAATTTGGTCTATGAATAGTGCGTGTCAGCAAAAATTGCTCTAAGTATCCCTCTGTTTACAATATATATATATAAGTATCCCTCTGTTTACTATATATATATATATATATATATATATATATATATATATATATATATATATATATATATATATACGGTTTTAAACTGTATTTGTGTAAAATATCGGTAACGAAGTAAAATATGATAACTCTCGGAACGGAACATTATTGTATGTTATCGGGACCTTCAAAGTAAGAGCTGATATTTTGCACAAATACGACTTAAAATTTCGTTTTTTTTAATGGTTCATACCTCTCTTAAATATTCGATTTAGGTATAAAATGTCACATATGTTTTCCTTTAATTTTTTCATGAAATTTGTCGGTTATATATATATATACATACACACATCCTGTGTGTATGTATATATATATATATATATATATATATATATATATATATATATATATATATATATATATATATATATATATATATATATATGTGTGTGTGTGTGTGTATATATATATATATAATATATATATATATATATATATATATATATATATAGATTACACAGATACATATATAATTATACACAGATATATATATATATACAGATATATATATATATAATTATATATATATGTATAATTATATATATATGTATAATTATATATATATATATATATATATCTGTGTATTCTCTTGTAAAACAGCGTTTCAAACTATAGCCACAACTATGTATCTTTTCTGAACAGATTTCTGTTTTAAAACCCTATTGAGTATACGAGAATTCTAATCAAATTTCACATTTTCTTACAACGTCTCTGCTGAGTAAATTATTTCAATTAGAAGTAGATATTTTTCCTAGTGATATTTATTGTTGTTTTACAATTGAATTTTTTGTACGATTTGTAGGGATGGGAAAATTTCGCGAATTCATTCCGGGACAAGATAGACGTCAAACACGTATACAGTGAAGTCACCTTCGCAATTGGATCATAGTTTATTAGACCCGCCCTGCACGCCTCTGAGCCAATAGCAGACTTGCAAGGAAACACCTTGCGAATCCCATAACTGCCAGGTGCGGGGCAACAGTCAATGAACACACAGTTGAGGCTCCAGTATGCAGAGGGCTGAGGAGTCTAGCCTACAGGTCATTGAACTCGCGAGATTTTCCTATCTCTAGCTATTTGCGAGTGTTCATCACTCATACACATCAGTTCTTTCCATCTGATATACACAGTGTCTCTGCACGGGTATTAAATCTCTAAAGCCCTGCGCATATCACACGCAGTAGTGAGGAGTGAGTTACCACATGAGGCACCATACGCGAGGTCTAATTATTTCCATCCTCACACGGATACCCATACTATACTTGTAGGCGTCGGTGTCCTCAGAAACTGTTGACTCTGACGTTCAACTGTTTGGTCGATGCGAAGTGTGGTTTTGGAAAATCAACACCAGCACCTTCGGTGAGAGAAATATTAAAGCCTTTGGTACGTACCGAACAGCCAGTCCTTGATATGATATTATAATGTAAGCTGGTATACAGATGATCATGCAGCAAGGAAGAATATCGGGAGAATATTAAATGTGCACATCGATGTAAGGGAGCTTTGAGCATTGCTTGTATAGGACATCCTTCTAATTCTCGTGTTACTCGTGGAGAGGGATACAGCTTGAAGATTACGATGCTGCTATGAGTGTCATGAAGAGAAGCTATTAAACTTCACCTGTTCAATAACGGACGTTACACATTTACGAAATGCAAGTGTATTAAATGCAAAAAAAAATCGTCTGTACAATATTTTGCCATATTTATTAGGGTTTTATTTACCACTTAAATCAATGATATAGTAAACTTTACGTGCACTTTGCTCATACACGGATGGGAAAACCAAAACAAAAAAAGTCAACGTTGTTGCCATCCTGCACAATTGTTTTACTGGCTATGGTTAGAACGTATGTTTATTCATTAATACACGGTGTTCGGCCTGTGGCCAGTTTACCTCATACTTTGTACACTTACACCGGCCAAAACAATGTTTATAAGTAATAAAATGTCATTGTTTTTTTTTTAAACAAATGGTAAGAAATATTCTATTAAAAAGCCCTTAGTTTCTCATTGAAGTTGTTCAATTTAGTTTTCTTAAACTGAGCTGTAGATACTGCAATAAACTGCAAAAACAATAAACAAAGACATGTGTTATGTAATTGTTCCGTCTATTAAAAAGCCATTAGTTTCTCATTGAAGTTGTTCAATTTAGTTTTCTTAAACTGAGCTGTAGATATTGCAATAAACTGCAAAAACAATAAACAAAGACATGTGTTATGTAATTGTTCCGTCTATTAAAAAGCCATTAGTTTCTCATTGAAGTTGTTCAATTTAGTTTTCTTAAACTGAGCTGTAGATACTGCAATAAACTGCAAAAACAATAAACAAAGACATGTGTTATGTAATTGTTCCGTCTATTTAAAGGGCATAAAAAGCACGATGAATCACTGACAGTATGTTATCATACAGTATGTTATTATACAGAAGGAGGAGGGGGCTTGTAAGCCCCCCCCCCCCCCGCTTCACTGTCCGGCCGTCATTTATTTAAAGACGTGATTTTGTTACAGAATTTTAGATCGACCGACAAGTATTCTATTAGCTACATGGAAATCACAGACTGATTTTTTGATAGTTAGAACCTTAACGTCGCGGCACTTAAAATAGCTTATTGCCTAGATTTGTATGTGTGTTGCAATGTTGTTTATTAAGTTTAATAAAGAAGAGTAATGTGGCACCGTCTTAGAAGTGTTTTCTGTTGGCATGAAAAGTGAAACTATTATCTACGAATTATGTCAAGTCCAGTTTGTGTTTGTTAATTACTACGTTGCATGGTCTCGTTGCTAAAGCCGTAGTAAAAAGCTAATACACTCGTTCAGGGCTTCCGGTATTCCATACTGGTTCTTTTTATCGAGGAAAACCAGTAAACAGATACAATAATCGAAGTTAGACAGTGCAGGCGAATTTCATAATTGCAATTTCACGTCTAGGCGTAAAATATTATTGAATCGATAAAGATGTTTACTTAGCGTATGTAATAAGACCTTAGTAATAACCTGTAATTGTGTCGATCCATTCTACTGGTGATATCCCGTGTGCGCCGCATTCAGGAACCGCTGCGCAACCATTTAGGAAAGGTTGTGTGCTGCATATTTCCGTAATGTTTCTTCAACCAATAATCATACGTGAGCACGTCAGGTTATTCATATTCAGACTATTTGAGTTGCACCGTTCTAGAATCAGGTACAGGTCGTCGATTACATCGCCTTTCACCTTCGTTAAGTATTCTGGTCTGCACGGTACAAGTTCGCAAACGTGTTTTCGAGACGTGGCGGTAAAGTATGTGTATAGGCCGTTCACGGTAAAATGAGCACTTTCGAAAGCCCTGCATAAGATCTACTCGTATACACGATGTATGTTCTTCCGCCTTTTGTAAAATTAACATTGCCATGGGCCTCGTCATTTTATTCATGCGTCGGTAAAGTGAAACTGTGAAAATATTATAAAATCAAATATTGTACAAATATGCTTATTTTCACACTTCGATATATTACAAAATTCAGAAAGCGAGAGAAATAATTTAAGTTATCACATATGGTTACCTGACACTTCTGGAACTAATTTCCCCTTCATCGTTACCAACTTTACTGCGCGCATGTCACTCGGTGCGCCCGTTAAAATATAATATGCAGGTAGGGGCAGTGACTTTTTTCCAAGGTTGATTTCAAAAGTGTTCACTTGATCATGAACAGGCTTTGCAAGTGGAGAATAGCGAGGACACCAGGTTGGAGACGTGTGAGATTCGAGCTGGGACGAGTTCCTATATCGACGTTACCTCCTCTTCGGATGTGTACATTGAAACTTGCTGGTAACAATAGTCGGAACCAACTCACGTGAACAACTGCAAAGACCTATTGCAGAACGGGTGCCCATAGCAGGACTGAGTAGCTATCTGTAACATTGTCCAAGGCTTTGTACAATGTACTTTAGCAATGTGTATGCCATGTGTCCAGTACGAAAACCTAGCTGATTTACAGGCAGGAAATATTTCAGATGAAAGTTTCCCAGTAGCTGTAAATACATAATTTCCTCCGCTAGTTAACACGTCGCTGATCAAAACTACTGACATGTGGAATATTATCATATAGGAGTTAATTTTATGCGTAATGACGGGGATGATGTAAAGTAGGAAGTATCATGTTAGTTATATTTCTTCCAGCCAAACCCACACAATCTGTTTCAATACAGTTCCATAACTTACGCATTTTGAATTCTGTAACTGCCCTAAATAACTGCTCAGGCATCACATCTACACGACATGTTATTCTAAAATGATAATAATATTAATTATTCATTTGTATTTATTTATTTACTTCTGTTTACTATGCCATTCAACAGCGGAGATCATTTAAATGGTGACACGCGTACACACATATATATAAAAAGAATTTTAAAAAATAACAAATTACATTTTATTTAAATATATATAATTATATACTAATAATAAATTGTATTTGCTGTAAGGCTTCGCTACACTTGTAATGTAACATCGCACTATACATGTCACAGTTGATGAAGGGAATACAATTGACACCGACGCAGATGCCTAGGACTGCAAGGCGTATCCATCAATCACAACCTCCACATCGCACCGCACATGCACGTGACTACATCTTGCAACCGAAGCACGGACTTCGTGCACAGAAACAGAACATGGTGCTTGTTTGTTGTCTTGTGAAGCGAAAGCAGCGAACGCGATGGAATCAGTACGCGTGACGTCAGCGGCAGGGGTGCAAGGCTAGCGACGCCGATAACTGTCAACACGCGTTAGCGGCGCCCGAACCTCGACAGATTATGCATACAGTCCGTTCGCGGTTACTTCCAACTGTCCCGAAGCCCTGCTAAAGTCCTGATTCCAGGATGTCCCTCCGCCTCGTGCAAAAAAAATTCTCAACCCCGAGTCTAAAAAAAATGACACCAAAGGGGCCATACACCGCATTCGTACGCACTTGGTGTAATAATATTTTGCATAAGAACTATTTCTTACTGGGAATTACCATCACGCCCATTATCGCTCTGTTTCTATTCATATCAATTATAAACGAAACATAATTTGCGTACGAAACGTAAGTCCTGGCTCGTTAAAGCACTCGTTCAACGCGTTGGCACGTCCCACCACAGACTGCACAAATTCCAGAACAACTTTCATTACTTTTTTGGAAACGGTAACCCCCCCCCCCCCCCCCGCGTGAAGCGACTTTGGGGGGGGGGCGGGGGTTCCATATTCTACCTCACTCAGTTTGCTAAACAATTATACAAAACCCTCTCCCTCCCCTTCTACGATTTGGCCAGAAATCTCGATTAAAAAGAAAACAAATGTGTGGGCTCTGTTCCTTTCACCTGTTCATTTACTTAACTTCTGATTACATCTGATATTCACTTTCCGAGTTAATATATGCAAAGTTACAAAACTCTTTCCCTTCAGGCAACATTATTTAAAACAACTTTAGTCGTAACGGGCCTCGTTTCCAAATGCCCCCCCCCCCCCCCAAAAAAAATACGTTGTCTACTCAGTACATGAAATTTTGCTCGACAAGTACGCAACTCCGTAGGACGGCTCCACACTCGAGCTCAGCTAGCTGAGGTCAGCAGGCGGAGGTCTGCTGCCTGGATATCAGGAATGAACAGCTCCTTGGTTACCCCAACGGGACGGCCCACGGCAACCATAAAGACCTCGCCGATGTGCGGTAGCCTTTCTCGCCAAGGCAGATTTCAAGTACGCCGAACAAAACGCAGGTGCCAAAATGAAAATTTTTATCCGGCGGCGATATTTACAGCAGCCAACTTATTTTCAGCAACTATCGCGTTCGTCCATTAAGATGGCCGCATACGTATTTGCATGCATCGGGCTCATCACAACCCGAGCTTAAACTGTGGCCCATTCTGCTCAAGCCATGCGTTCGCCGGCACTCGCCCGCCGCCACACACGTGTTTCGCGGGCGGAGACAGATTGACGACTCTCTCTCTCTCTCTCTCTCTCTCTCTCTCTCTCTCTCTCTCTCTCTCTCTCTCTCTCTCTCTCCCCCTGCTTCGCGCTACCACCACGCCTAGTGGCCAGCGCTGGCATCGCGCACGCTCAGCTGGCTTTTAACAAGGCTAAAACTGCGCAAGACGTAATATAAAAACACATTACAATAAAATATATATAACTGATATAATATAAGATAATTACTATAGCTGGAATACATAAGACAATATTGAATATGGCTGGCCAGCCTATAAAAATACCTATACGAACACCATTGCCAATCATAAAAGTGCCGCCAAAGTTTAAACGAGACGGACTAACCGTCTCACCAAAAATAATGTTTTATATATAAAAGGCTTGGGGCACATGCCATATTTAAGAAACAACCAAGCATATCATTCACAGGGTAATTTTTCTAAGGTTTGGTTGAAAAAGTGAGAAGGAAATACTGCTACTCTCAGATTTTCCGTGTAAGCTTGGCGTTGTATTTCTCTATTGCAGAATGATGTTCTTTATGTCTTAGTAGCTGCAGCTATTCATCGGTCACTTCCCGATTGATAGACTCTAGGAAATTGTGGATCGTTTTTGTATTTTTGAAGCTTTGTTTCGACTTCCGAGTGAGGAGTTAGTGGCCGGCTGACGCACGCAATACTTCAATAATTTTAACCTTAAATTTCGACTGGCTATTTGCTGTTTGGAGAATAGACTATGGAAAGGATATATTTGGGCGGCTCTTAAAATCGGGGTCTTGAGAGCCGACGAGGGTGGAGCGAGGTTAGTATGGAGCAGCACGGGAATGAAAGGGTGGAGGAAACGGGAGATCCCCGAGAAAACCTGTGGACCAGCGGCATCGTCTGGCATGATTCCCACATGTGAAATGTTTTACTTTCATGTGATTTCCTTATATGGAGTAAATAATCTTTTCTCAACAAAAGTCAATTTTCCAACATTTTTGTAAGGTATTTTTTTTCTATGGTGTAATGGATTATCCTGTTACTTGTGTGGATTTACCGTTTATCTGCACGATAATTTTTCCCTTGTGTGTATTTTTCTTCCCTTACATGTAAGGGAATGTTATCAACTTTTTACAATGAGCGATATTTTATCAGCGACGATTGTCGATAAGATAAGAGCGCCCATCTGCCAGCCGAGAATTAAGAGTATTTGCAGCCGCCTCGATATTCTTCCCGGAATCGACCGAGCAAAAATATCGAATACGATCGAGGACGCGATAATGTATAAACCAAGACGATCAACACAGCTACCTCTCGAGTTTCAATCCAACTGTAACTTCCAACGAGAACTTCACACGAGTTTCATTTCTCCGGGCAAGACTCGTCTCACACGATACTTGTGTATCCCCGCCTTTATTTCCGTTTTAATTAAGTGTCCGGTAAACCACCACGTCAAATGCTAGCGGGCATAATTCGTCTACGCGTTTGCCCCTCTGAGAGGACTGTGGTACAAACACACACACACATACACATACATATTCTTCTTCTTCTCTTCTTTTTTTTTGCCGTATCTGCGGATCTTCCCTCGCGAAATTAATTAAAATGTGAACATCTTCACCGCAGAGGAAAGAGCCGCAGGCACACGATCCTCGCTGAATTACATCCGACATGGATCTCGAGAGATGAGGCTGGCCACTCTGCCTCTAGTAACTTCCAGCTAAACACTTGTTTTTTTTTTTTTTTTTCTTTTAATCATATTCGCGAGTCGTGTTTGCTCGAACTCCGCGTGTTCACAGAAGGAAAAAAAAAAAAACAAAAAAGAGACAAAAATAGGGGTGGCCACAAAGAGTTTTTGCTGATATTCACCCTGCAATTTTTTTTTTTTTGTTTGGTGAACACAATATTTTTTTAGTTGGCACCAGGGAACTTCAGTTGCCACCCAAAATTAATTTCGTCGTGGCTACTCAAATGTTTGCGTTCGCCACATAAAAGTTTTTCCGAGGTCAACGCTATAGCAAAACACTCTGTGACCCCGCAATATACAGAAAGTTACAAAATTGCATATCAGTACTTTGGGGAAACATTCCTCGCATCTGGAGGATGAAAACATGTTATATGAACATAGGTCCGCAAATTCTTTGTTTCTTCACTACAGCCCATAATGCATAACTTAAAGTGTACGGCCCGCGGGCTGGATCATGTTACTGTGGAATGCCATTGCAGCATTCGATCGCATGGTACACGACACCTCGCACTATGACGCTGCACATAGAACAGAAGGAAATAGAATAGGAATTAGTTACACACGTGTGAAGGCTTATCGTCGGCAATAAAGGAAATGTTCAAAATTTCCCTCCATCAGCACGAATACATGCATCAACCCGACGTTGCATGGACGGGTTGATGCGTTGATGAATCCTTGGCAAATTCCTGATTGTTTCGCAACCCGGCACAATGCTGTTACGGAGGGTGCCCGCATCATCCACTGGAGTTGCACACACAAGTACCTTCAAATGTCCCCACAAATAAAAGTCTAGTGGATTCACATCAAGGTTCCTCGGGGGCTGGCAAGGCGCTGCCAATTACAGCTGTGATGGCATTCCACCCCGCAGGCCATCATACATTGTACATTATCTACAGCGAAACGAAGCGTTTGCGGACCTATGTTCATATAACATTTTTTCATCTTCCAGATGTGAGGAATGTTTGCCCAAAGTATTGACATGCAATTTTTTCAGTATCCTGTGTGTGTGTGTGTGTGTGTGTGTGTGTGTGTGTGTGTGTGTGTGTGTGTGTGTGTGTGTGTGTATATATATATATATATATATATATATACACACACTTTCCCAGTGTTGAGGAATGTGTTTATGACATGAACAACTGATTGAACCAGCAGTGAAATGTAATACGGTTTTTCTTCTGGACGGAGACACGAGAACATGTTCATTTATGCTTTCATGAGTACTCTCTTGACAAATCACGTGCCACTCTAACATTAGCAAATAAATGCTACAGTTCACTTAGGAAATTATTCTTGCGTGACTATTCTTCTTTTTTCTGGCATATGTTACTCAAAACGCAATGTTCTTTCAGCTACAATGACGGTACGATCACGCGAAAGTGATTCTGGATCCTGAAAATGTTGGTATTAAACTAGTGTATGTTTTGTCGCCATAACTCTCTGATATGTATGATGTATGCATGCGCGTATATTTCTATATGTACATATAAAAATGCACACACACACATACAAAGCGTATTATCAACTTTAAAAATAAATATTCTTTTAAAAAATTTAAAAAACAATGTTTCACTCCTGAGAAGGGAAGGGAAGCCACATTTAATCCGTATACCCTCCCTAATTTCACTATAGGCTGTTCATGGTAAAATGAGCACTTTTGAAAGCCCTGCTTAGGATCTACTTGTATACACATTATGTATTCTTCCGCCTTATGTAAAATTAACACTGTCATGGGTCTCATCACTTTATTCATGCATTAGATGCATACAAAAAACAGAAAGTGATAGAAATAATTTTAAGTTATCACAAATGGTTACCTAACACTTTTTTCGGCGTTAAGATATGGAACTAATTTCCATCTATCGTTTCCAACTTTATTGGGCGAATATCACTCAGTGCGCTCATTAAAATATTTGCATGCAGGGACAGTGACTTTTTTCTAGGGTTCATTTCTGAAGTGCTCACTTGATAGTGAACAGCCTTTACCAGTGAAGTCGTTGTCGAGGGGAGTAGAGAGATCTCGGACCGCGTGGACAGCAACAGTGCTGTGCTACACTAAAGCACAGATTGAAGAATAATACAGCGACTCGAACACACATTTGGATCGTCAATGGCTCCTTAACACTTTTTGTTCGACGTTAATATATGGAACATCTTTCCCCTCCATTGTTACCGACTTTACTGGACACATGTCACTCAGTGCGCCCGTTAAAGTATGTGCATGCAGGGACAGTGACTTTTTCCTCGAGTTAATTTCAAAAGTGCTCACTTGATAGTGAACAGCCTTTACCAGTGAAGTCGTTGTCGAGGGGAGTAGAGAGATCTCGGACCGCGTGGACAGCATGCAGGGACAGTGACTTTTTCCTCAAGTTAATTTCAAAAGTGCTCACTTTACCGTGAACAGCCTATACTAACTTATAGCCATCTGCCTGCAACCCGTTTGGGATGTGAGCTGTACTTCGGCTCGTGGCATGGTTCGGGCGAACCATGTGCCTTATTTTTACTGGCACCGACGACAGAATTTTCCATATTTTCAAGTAATATGTTTTCGTAATCTTGTCTTGTGTGTGCATGATCGGACTCTCAATATAACGACTGTTCGTCGTAAACTTTTTTTTTTAAATTAAGAGTGAAAGTAAAATGTTTGCTAATGTTTACGTCAATTTGAACACATAATTTTGATTCCAAAACTTGGTATGTTATGTTGTAGTGAGGTTATCGTGTTTTTTCTGCTAATCACGGGTACCCAGCGTATTTGAGAATGGCTGGCTAATACATATATTAACGTTTTGAAAATTTAATATTCAAAGGAAATTTAATACTTAAAGGAGTACCTTCTGATAAAACAAGAAATATATATTATAATTTATTATCTTGACACTAATGCCAATAGTGATATGTGATGGCATGATACAAAAATAATTTAGTAAGTTAGATGTTGTGCAGGATGATAATGTTTTGATGTTTTAATGCTATTACAAGATATAACAAAGGAGAATAGTTTAAAGATGTTGACATGTGTGTAGATGTTTATGTTGTTGAGCCAAGATTATCTAAGCAATATATTTTGATAAAAAAGTGACTATCCATAGAGTTCATTAATTTATTTGTGCCCATAAATATTATATTTATTAATTTATGTATTTATTATTTCCCACAACAAGATGGTAACATCTCGTAACTTCTCATACACCGTCAGTCTATCAATATTTATGGTCTATTTATTTAAATTAACTTGAAATATTTTTTTTGTAGTACATCTCTAGTGTAGTACTTATCTTGTCACTATTCACAAAGTTCAAACATGATCTATTCATAATTTAATTTTAACACATGGTTAAATAGTACCTTTTTTCTGAGCATATTCGTAGTATTAATTATTGTTGTTTATTTGAAGCGTTTAAAATTAATATTTTTCTCTAAATTAATTTTCTTTCGTACACCTTCTGTGTACTATCTAGAAATACTCATATTTTTCATGGGAAAGCATGACAGGAGCACTCCAATAACGTAGTGTTTCTATAAACAAAAACACTTCCACTTAGGAACTAAGTCCCACCTTCCTCCTATGTGGCATCCTCGTGTTGTAACGAGAGTTCAGTAGGGGGATTCAAGTTGACTTCGTACGGATCTAACATAACACTTCATCCGATGGTATCCAAAATCAATTTAACCTCACGGTGTAAATGTTGCATTCAATCAACGAGTGCCAACCCCTATTATTTGCAAGATGGGTGTGTGTGACGTACCATACCTCCCTTTCACCCATGATCTTGGTTTCATTCATCCGTATACCAATTTGTGTTCTTCTACCGCAAGTACTTTGCATTATATCGCACGTAGTATGATTGTCGTCATCCGCCTTTAAGGGCGTCTACAGTCATTATTTAAGACGGACTATGAATGTCCTATACAAATATTCCTATTTTCCCCGCCGCAAACCACGTGCTCGCGTTTGTACACGTGTTTCCTAAACACGTTGTACATACGACAGAGTAGGAATATCATGAAATCTTACATTACATCGTGGGTTGTACCTTGTAATTGCTAATTCAATTACTGCTGATGGAATTACGTCTAAGTGATATGGTGAAGCTGTAAAATGTGTTTATATTAACAATGGAAATGTCGGACAATGCATTGCAGAAGTATCTTTACCTCTGAATTAAGTATAATCTGTGTAATATGTGCAAGCAGGAAAGAATTCGTAACTAACATCGCAGCCAAAACTTTTTTTTAAGTATTATGAATTATAGTCCGTTGTTTGCCTGATAATATATTGACAATTTTACTACCAATATTAAAATGGAATAACGCAAATAAAAATCATGATCGCCGTTTTGGAAGACTCTCTCCCGTGCCACTTCACATGAAGTATTCACAAAGCTAGTCTTACCATGGCCAAGAACAGTTTGTCTCGAGGCATTATATGTGAGCTTCTCGAACAGTACTTGTGTTTTGGTCAAGGTTTTGCTATGTTTATTGTTTCTCCATGAAGTACTGAATTTAAGTAAATGAATCTTGCCCTTGGTACAGATCAACGTATGAGCTAAAAAAATAAGCTGTCTATCTTGGACAAGTAACCATACTTAAAATCACTTAAACTAAATAAATATTCAAATTCTGGTTCTCTAATAAGCTAATATACGGAAGTAAATACCAGTAGTCAGTAACCTAAATAATGTTAATTTTTATATTTTCTTAAGTTTATCAAAGCAATACGACAGAAATAATAACTTTTTGCAGATGGTCTTAACATTAGGGCAGACAAACCTTTCGGTAATTCAGGCATCTATAAAAAGTGAGCAACCCTGGAGGCAGTATCTGTTTGGAATATAGGCGGACGATTTTAATTATTGTTGAAAAATCATGCATTACGACTGTTTTCAGGTTGTACAAAGCAGTGATAAAAATGACAGCTACTGAAGCCTTCTGTCCCAATGTTCTTATATTCTTGGACTTTCTGAAGTTGTATTAACATCAAACTCTCTTGTCATTTACTGCGCTTGCGTGAATTTAGATACTGCAGAACTAAACAAACAATCTTCTCGAACAGAAATAGAAAACATCGAGCGATTTACTACCGGCAACTGTCACTCATGAAAGTGTTTCGTATTTGCTAACCAATTTGCACGTGGCTCAGATAAACTATTCTGTTTATTTCCACTCGAGCATTAATAATATAACAAGTGCATTCAGGGCTCCACATTCTAACCCTTATGGGAGCAACGTTCTTTTTTTTTTTACTTGCAGTAACGTTTACAAAAGACGTAACGAATCCTTAACATAAATTCAACCTATTCGTAAAAGAATATTTCATTCCCCAAACACACGCACTCATTCATACACGCTCTCTCTCTCTCTCTCTCTCTCTTTCTCTATCTATCTCTCTCTTTCTGTCTCTCACTCTCTCTCCCACTCACTCACTCTGAATCACTGAAGTACTTACGGTCCTAAGATGTCATGATTGGGTTCGAAAGCGATAAAGCCACGCATGAGTAAGATGTTAGTTTAGATATAAACACCCACTCCCAGGTTATAATTAGCCATCTGACATAAAAGCAGATGTTAACTTGAATGAAATAAAAATTTATTTTAAAACACTTCCAGCGTGCTTGCATGAGCTGCAAATTTTCCTCGGGCCAGGGTGACCCAAATTGCTCGCCCGCCGAGCTATCCTACCACTGAAAACAACCACGTCGTCCACTGACGAAGTGGCGTATCTGTTTGTCGCTTCTTCGACAACGAGCGCTGTAAATTAATTATCGAGCCGTTGTGGGTCTCTGTTTCGCGAGGTATTGAATTCGCTACACTTTCCCGATGAGCACGGCAGAATTCCTCCCTACCCCTCCCCCCCCCCCCCCCGCACAATCATCCTCCTCCTGCGGAGCTTGATTGGGAAACCATGGGGGTCTGTTGCGCTGTCCAGGACAAACACAAAAATTCATTACTCTCTGCGCTTGTCCAAGAGATACCAGGACGAAATTACGAACGCCTGCGCTCATGAGGTTTGCAGTTCGACCATTGCGAGACCTCCGCTGTGTGTGCGAATATTCTGAGTAGACGTGTAGTGCATTCAGATCACTCGATCATTTATACAATTACTCACTAAACAGTTGAGCGAACTGAGCCAAATTACTCCATTCTTTCTACAGGAAAAAAAAAAAAAACAAGATCAGGAATAAATAAACTAACCAAAGTGTTTTCTTAAAAACTACACCTTGATTGTGCACCATATTTTAAATTTTAGTAGCATGTGCTGGAAAAGCGACATCAGACTAACTAGCTTATTAAAGTATGTTTTAAAAAGTTATTTTACGAATCGTTTCCCTATTTTGAATTTTTTTTTTATTGCAAAGGATTTTCTTGTACGGTTTTGTATATGCCTTGAAGTATATCTTGATATCTCCTTTAATTGTGAATTATCTCATTTCTGCACGTAAGTTAGTTTTCATTATTTGTATATTGCTACAGGCTGTTCACGGTAAAATGAGCACTTTTGAAAGCCCTGCTTAAGATATACTCGTATGCATGTTGTGTATTCTTCCGCCTTAAGTAAAATTAACATTGCCATGGGCCTCATAACTTTATTCATGCGTCGGTCGAGTGAAACTATGAAGTTATCAGGAAAATAAATATTTTACAAATCTGCTCAGTTTCACACTTAGAGGCATTAAATAAACATAGCCGAAAAATAATTTAAGTTATCACAAATGCTTTCCTAACATTTCTTATATTCGACGCTAAGCTATGGAACTTACGTCCAATTATAGTTACCAACTTTACTGGGCGTATGTCACTCAGTGCGCCCGTTAAGATATGTGCAGATAGGAGCGGTAACTTTTTCTAAGGTTGATTTCAATAGTGCTAACTTTATCGTGAACAGCGTATAGTAAGTTATTATCCTACTATATAAGGAGACGATCTCTATATCTCCGTCTTTAATACTTCTAAGTCCCTTGAAACTCAACAAAAGTTCTTCAAATTTTGCAGAGCAATCCTCAGGGTCTAATACAGGTCATGTTCAAATTTCAGCTAGATCTGATAACGCAATCATGACTTTTGACCCTAAAACTCAATTTTTAGTTAATTTTTCCTATGAAAGTTTCGTATTAATGCATATAGATTATTGCCTAGAGATATGAAGGTAATGGAATATCATTTTGGTTTACTTTAAATGTCTCGCTTCAATGTTGAGTTAGTTTCACATCATTTCATAGAAGTATATCAAGTAGGGCCTTAGTGGCCCAGTGGCTAGAGCGATCCCAAGTGGAGCCATAGTGGCTCAGTTGATAGAGCGATCCAAGTGGGGTCGCAGTGGATTAGTGTATAGAACTATATCCAATGTTGAGTTAATTTCACATCAATTTTTTTTTCCAGTCTTTGTATGAGAACAAAAATGTTTAACATCTTAACTATTCTAGGCACGTGGCCATACTGAAAACACGGTCACGAGCTAAACCCTAGTTACAAATATTAGGAACGTACATCAGTGCATTCCTTGAAGCAGTTCTCCTTACATAAGACAGTAGTTCTCATTCCCCCGCAGGCGCTGCCAAATCAACACTCAGGAGCACACGAGGGCAGTGCCAGTCAGGCCTGCCAATCTAAGTTGGGGGAAAGTTTTCCCTTCTGCGAAGACGGTGCAGAGTCGTTGCCATGGCGACCGGAGATTCGAGCGGCAGGAGATGTAGCCCTGCAGTCCTCAGAGACTCAAGAGAACACACACACACACACACACACACATACACACACAGCTTTGCAGGCAGAATGGCCATCAGTAGCGCCATGGTCAGGTTGTCAAGATACAGTAGAAGTATCGGCTATTCACAGTAGAGTGAGCATTTTTGATGCCCTTCCATTTGGAATAATATTCAATAAACATATTTAATTGTACCATTAGACGTTAACTTCTGAGTCCGGTAAAGTATATAAACTGTGTTTATTACTCGCATGGCGATATTAATTTTATAAGTGGTGGAAGGATAAAAAAAAAATGGCTGAAAGGAAAAAGGTAACTAGGGCCTCGAAAGTTCTCACTTTACAATGAACAGCCTATAGAGTGGCTTCTAGTGAAGCTCTGCGCCCGAATATACGTACAACGTGCACAAACTCATTATAGTCTATTAGCGGCTTCTTCGTACTTTTGAAATCAAACCTTTGAAAAATGTGTGGCGTGTACGGATGTTTCCTAAATATGCCATATTTCACAAGCGTTTTATACTTGTGTTCATAATATTACTTTGTTTGTGGTTAAATTGAAATTTCATTTATATTTTATCCACGTATTAAAATATTTAATTCGCTATTCAAAAGACAGTGAGAAAATAGTTGTGTTGGTAACGTCTAGAAAGAAGTAGTTCTTATGTAAAATATTACTGCGCTGAGTGCGGACGAATGCGGTGCGTTGTCCCTTTGGTGAAATGTTCTACTCTCTGACTGCATGAGGACGAGGAATGTACTGGTCGTATAGGCTGTTCACGGTAAAATGAGCACTTTTGAAAGCTCTGCTTATGATCTACTCGTATGCACGTTGTGTATTCCTTCGGCTTGCGTGAATTTAACGCTGTCATGGGCCTCATCGCTTTATTAATGCGTCGGTCGATTGAAACTGTGAAATTATTAGAAAGTAAATATTTTACAAATCTGCTTCTTTTTACACTTCGATGCATTAAAAAACAGAAAGCGAAAGAAATAATTTGAAGTTATCACAAATGGTTACCTAACACTCTTTGTTCGACGTTAGAAGATGGAACTGCTTTCCAGCCATCATTACCAACTTTACTGGGCGAATGCCACTCAGTGCGTCGGTTAAAATATATGCGTTCAGGAGGCAGCGGCTCTTTTCTAAGATTCATGTGCTCACTTTATCGTGAACTGCCTTTAGGACTTAAGCGGGATTTCAGAAAAGTGGAGAGTAAACGTGATTGGACTACACAAAGTAGTACATATATTATCAAAATTATTACATCGCTATACGATTTATGTTCCATGTGCAAGAAGAAAGCATACAATTTTAAACATTGTCAAATTCTGCGCTATAATTTTCCTATTTAAATGTTTTAAAATTTATGTTAATCAATATACTACGCGCATCTCATTTCTGGATGCTTAAAGCACGATTATAACCTCCCCCCATTTTTCATCAGACAAGATCACCATGGTAATCACCTTTGAATGCAGTCTTAAAGATATAGAAGATTAGTATAATAATGTTTTAATCTTAATTTTACCCACGAAAGTTTTAATTTTTACAACTGAAATGGATGTTCATAAAGTAAATTATTTAATGTACTTGTAAATATTAGCACTAATTTCGTATTATATGCAACCAGAGTAATAATTATGGTTGTTTTGTTTGATGATGACTCTGCGCAGATTCTCCTTTCTAAGGTATCCAGAATAGAAATAAGTGAGTGAGTGAGGAGATTCGGGCGGGTGTTAACAGCGAGGTCTTGAGAGCCGAATAGGGTTATGAGGTGAGTATTGAGCGGCGCCAGAATGCAAGGGCGGGAGAAACGGGGAGATACCCTAGAAAACCCACTAGCCAGAGACATCGTCCGGCATGATTCCCACATGCGAAAATCCGGGAGTGACCCGGCAGCGGATTGAACCCGATTAGCCTTGATGGGAGGCGAGCAGGCTAACCGCTCAGCCACCGCGGCCCCTTGATTAGGCACTAATATGCGCTTTATATGAGGGAGTTTAAGTGAGCTGCCTACCAGGTAAAATTTGATTTTCTTAAAAGTTTAATAACTGAATTGCAGCAAAATATCTTCCTGTGTTATAAAGTATATGTTTTTTCTTTCATATCCAATCCAGACCCAGTGTGCACAATTGTGTACATTACACCTATGTAGGTAATTTTTTGCGTGTACTGCACACGGCGAAGTTCAATGACCTACGAGCTTACCTGTGGGTAAATTATTGGCATACCATCTTACTGGTCAAGTTCGTAATTGGTTCATACAAATGTAGCCGAACACAAAGCCTACAGCACATTGGCTGCGACGACGAAAGAACTGTTGTGTCGACCTGGGTACAGCACGCATCATAAAACTTCTTCTGTGCAACATCTGAAACTGTCAATTAAAGTGGGTCTGAAAGGGTTTAAGTAAAATAAATCGTACTTCTGTGGCAGTTTTAGTAGAGGATGTACCGCATTTTATTAATGGATGTTGTACAGTCGGGAACATTGCTCCACTGGAACTTGCTCTATTTCTACATTAATAGGGACAGGTGTATTTCGCGAAAATATTTATGGTCATGCTAGACTTCAATATCTTTCGTGTACAACCACAAATTCCATTGGTTATTGGCCGCGTGTCTGAGAAGACATGTTCTTATTTCACTGGGCCAATTGTAATAAAGTACTCCAATATCGAACGTCCATGATTCGCGGACAGACACTTGAAGCACGTGACATATGAAATCATCTAACCACGAACGTGCATATAAACGAAAGTGTTTTACAGTACAACTGGTGTTGATATTTTTTTTTTGCGAAAAACACCTTTCTCTGTACATGAGGAGTTAGCAGTCCAAACATATTTGATGGATATTCGTTGTTTGTGCGTTTATGTGTATCTCAACAAATAAGCATCTTGGGAATGCGACTTTTTGCCAGAAAAAAAATAAAATAATTATAAAAAGCCGCACGGTATCGTTTTTATCATATTGAGTGTGTTCGAGGAACAAAACATGACATCGGTAAAAAAAAAAGAAAGTCACGTCTTTAGAGCTTTCTCATGCGCTTTTGTCAAGATGGAAGAAAAACACAAGCACACCGCCGTAGTTACATCTGAAGGCTTTCATCGTGTGTAATGAAGTTTTACTGTTGCAGATGTAATTTGCACAGGATAGCATATATACACGTATGAGCGATGGGGGCGCTGGGCGCTCGTTATTATTGTCCTCCGTGTCGCTAGAGGTCCGGAAATTTCGCAAGTTCCCCTGAGGACAAGCTAGACTTCAAACGCGTTTACATTCGACCTTCTGTCTCAAGTGGACCGCAGTTTGTCAGACACGCCCTGGACGAATTTGAATCAATAACTGACCTGCAAGAAAACTAGCATCGAATACCGTTCTACCTGGTCGGCGATAAAACTGGGGCACCAGCCAATGAACAACTGACTGAGGCTCTTGTAAACATACGATTGTGGAGTCTAGCTTGATGCCAAATGAATTCGCGAAAATTTACATGTCCCTACGTATCGTTGTACCTTGATTACGGGAAAAAAATTCTAGGGTCAATATACGTATTAAAATATACGGAGTGTGGCTTCGAAAGGAACACTACATTCGACTATACGACATGCATAATTATTTTTAAAAATTAGCACGCGTATTACCATAATTGTCAGATAAATATGATTTACAATGCATATGAGTGAATATTGAATAAACAAAATGTTCGGAAACTCGGTGCCCAAAATCCGGACATAGTTTCTTTCGACCAATAATAACACGAAAGCCATGCACTCTTAATCTAGAACAGTATTTTTATTTCAAATAATTATGTTGTAAGTTGAGGTGTACAGAGCCTGGAGAACAAGGTGGTACGATCATGCGTGTATATGGTATTCATGGTAAAGTAAGCACTTTTTAAGGCCCTCCCAAAGGGCATTAACCACTAATAAATATGTATTATTGCAGCCTTAGGCGTTCACTTACGAGAGTGGTGAAGTGTATACACTGTGTTTATTGGTCACTTATCAATGTTTGTAATAAAAAGTAACAAGAAGATAGAAATTGGGGAAAGTAGAGATTTATAAGGGCCTTAAAATGTGCCCACTTTACAGTGAACAGCCTATATAATAAGATGCACAGGTAGAAGGCGCGCGACACTACGTGTATAATAATTTTGTGACGCGCGCCTACCAGCTATGCAACTTGTCATGCATTTTCTGCAGGATTCGTACGCTGCAACGTAGAACACAATTATTTTATATAAACATAAGTGTCCAGATGTAAGTGTAAGCACAGGGTTTTTCCAAGCATCCTGTATTTTGTAATGACTGCAAAAATATTTTTGCTGAAAATATTTTATTTAATTGTTTTAAAATATTACTTAGTAAAGGTCTATTATGAATCAAAGTATTATGCGTATATTCATTTTGGATGCTATAGAGAACACATTTTTCCAAAACCCTCTTTCAATGAGGATCATTATGATAATTACTCCGATCATAGGTGATAAAAAAATTAATAACTATGTTTACACATCTTGCTAATAATTGATTTCGTGAGCATCCATTTCAGCCATTTTTGTGACTGCAATTAAATGTACATTAAAATCAATTGCTGACTATGTTTAATTAACAATGGGACCAATATAAGCATATTCTAATAAAAATATTTTAGTATGTGCATTCTTCTTTCAGATGGAACATATATCGTAATATTTCGACAAACTTGTGTGAGCGTGCTACTTTTCAGGAGTTTTTTCGTGTGGAACAATAGGGTGCACTACGCCATCAGACGTCACCGTGTAACAATGTTGACGTCAGAAGAAGATCACCACACGAACGCTAACAAAGGTCTGAACAAACACTCAGTGTCCAAGTGTAGGGCTCCAGAAACAACAGCCAACGAAATTTCCAGAAAGGAAATATCCCAGCTGAAGGCAGCCCAACTCAGAACCAACCAAATGTCTCCAGAGTAGCACAAGAACCGACAAAAATTCTCCGTTCGGTATGATTCTTCAGCTTTTCACTAAACAAGTTACGTTAACAAGCATCGCCCAACCCTAAATAGAAAGAAACTTGCCTCCTTGTTCCCATCGGTTAACATTGTCCACAACACACTTATCATCAAACTCAAAATAAAAAACTTTTCAGTTATTAATAAACAAGGGAATATCTTTATCATGCAGCTAGGTCTACCATTGTAAATGAAACTAGAAAGTCTCTGTAATGAACCATATTTTAGGTGTTTCTTACAGCTAAAATCTCATTTGGTTTGTTAAGATATAGCCAAGTTTGGGTACAACACAAATAAAAAAAAACACACATCATAACAATCAACAGTGACTCCACAGATAGAATATCTTAATATCATACTGGCCATTTCAAGCACATCGTAGACATGAGTATTTTTATTTATAACTTTAACCTTTTTATCAATTTAAGTTTTAATTTAGAAAGAGATATAATAAAAAACGGGTGCACCCAACTATCAGCAACATGATAGTGTTATTAAAAGAAGAGGCCAATCATTATGATACACATTCCCACTCAAGTGGTAAGCTGAGACTTGACATAAAAATTTGCGTTTATTTACATTATTTGTTTTATCATCCAATGGTACCAAAATAGCCCCATGCAATTTGCTTAATTTTGCAATTAGAATTTCTTTTTGTTGATTAAGTTTGTGTGGTTTGGTTTAACACACACGTACGTCTCTGGCCAAAGATTGCCACGTTGCTTCATGCAGGAAAGTAGAGTCAAACCATGCTGAGAAAAATTAAATATCTGACCGAAAATCCCAGAAAACTGGTGTGTACAGCAAACACACTAAAGCTGGCCTTAAAATATGTACATGTTGCTCCGGCCGATGCCGCAAGAGCAGGTGGCGTAATCAGATCATGAAAGGAAGCTATTCCAGCCCAAATGGGCTAACCGCGCTGCATAAAGAAAGCAGACAAAAATTACATGAACGCATAAGCCATAGTCTCACAGACATTTCACGAGCTGCCCCCAGCAAACAAGAAAGGGGTTAGCCCTTACCAGATGGGGTTTCGACAATAACTTAAAGCATTATGCTGGTAAAAAGAAATGCGTAAGAAAATTGGCTGTCACTACATGTTGGAGTCAAAAATTGAACAAGGTCGAGTCATCAGATTCCTTCATGCACGAAACAACTGGGAATATACTCCGAAAGTCGTGACATGATAAATCGATACAAATCGACATACCACATCGCGTGTACAAAATTAGAGTGGAAAATTCCACAATTAATATTGGGCTTAAAACATTATTAACGTAATTAAAAACACAAGAATAACACTTGACATGATAAAAAAAAATTCCAAGATTGCGGCAAACAAGAGTAATGTATTATAGAAACGTAAAGAAAAATCAGTTAAATTATACAATAAATATCGTTATTGCGACAACAGTGCTGCTATCTATCGTGATTGCCGAAGAACATAAGTACAGATACGTAGAGACAAAAAATAATGTACTCTCTCAAAATTTTACTCTAACATTTTACAATAACAAAGTTGTCATTTAGCAGCGCTTACAGCATTTACACATGAACCATAGTGGATAAATTTAATTGTTTAATGTACTACCAATTTATGCTGCTTTTCCTTATTAAATAACAATTAGATTTACACAATAAACAAAAAAAAAAACTTTTAAACAAAGGTAGTATGCCGAAGAAAAACGAGGAAGGAAAGTTAACAAAAACGGGCTTTGCAAAAAAATTGCTAGAAAAGCAATTGAAGAAAATTAACAAAGAGAATGCCACAGTATGGCACAACTCGTCATCTGCCTTAACGGACGCTCCTAAATGACACTTCAATTGTGTTCAAGTGTGTTTGAAATACACCTATCCCCACGAAACTATAATCGTCCCCACGTCCCATGTCCTGATATACATTAAGGACACGCACTCAGACCAGGCCTGTTGAGTTGTTTCGAGAGCGCACGCACATCAGAAACTCCATTTCAGAGCTGTCCAGCATAGCTAAAAGATCTGCTTTTCCTTAGCTCTGTAGCTCGAAACACACGTGTCTGGCATAGGCTATTCACGGTAAAGTGAGAGCTTTCTGAAGCCCTCTCGATTGGAATAATAATCCATAAATATATTTTATCGTAGCTTTAGACTTAAACTTACGAGTTCGGAAAAATATACGCACTGTGTTTATTATTTACATGGAAATATTTAATTTAAAAAGTGGTGCGCACTTTGCCGTGAACGGCCTACACTACATACAAAAATTACCCAAGGTCCCTGCAGTGAATATTCGCATAGACTTCACACCAATAAAACAATAGGGTCAGCTCTTAACTCCTTGGCATGTTATTCCGAGTTATAGCCTACTCCGCGTATGACGTGTTCCAAAAGGCGTGAGATCGTGGCGAGTGCTGTACAAGGTCAGGAGCTAGCGCCAACAGAGACGGTGTTTTTTTTTACTGGTCGATGCTATTGGTTGCTAGTAGCACGCCGGAATTTTATTATTGGTTGCTGCCGACACCGTAGACCAGTAGCAATCCTTTCTACCGGTTCCATCAAGTGAATTATTACAAGTAATTCGCAAGTACTTGTGAGACCAAAAATCTCCTCTTTTAAATCACCTGGAACGAAAAATCAATGTCTAAATTAAGGGGTTAAGGCGCCCGTCTACCTGGCGCTTGAACTGCGTTGTAGTGTTCGAAATACACGTTTTTCTATGAAACTATTAAACCTGCGTCCAGTGAACTGGCCTACGAAAAGAGCACACATTTTATTTTTCTTTGCGATTCTGTGTATTACAGAAATAGCAAAAAAATTAACCGAGATTCGTTCGTTCACTATGTTAACACGTTCAGGGCCCCGTTTCCTTATGCATCTGTGGATTTTTGAGCTCGCCTTGCGATAATTATTCACTCAGTTCAAAATTCTGTGTTTACGAAGCATTAATGTTGCCCTGTAAAACTTTCTATAAAATAGTTATGTAGGAAATCAATTGTCACCTACAAATTGCTTCTCAAAATGGCGGCACGCATTTCGCAAGTACGCGCTAAGTATACAACTTCGCATACTTGAATACTTCACTTTGCAGTTCCGGCAGCACTTGCGACGTCGCTTCCGGGCACAGGTATGTACTTCAGGCGAATTCGGACACAGCCTCAGAGTCCGTTTTCTCACGTATCCGTGCATTGTGTGGAATGGGCCTCGGCGGGATTCGTTCCATGTCCGGCGGACTCGCAAGCGAGCGCGCGTCAAATGGAAAGTACACGCGCGTGTTTGCACAACACAGAGCGCTGGTCGCGCCAATCCAGTTAATTAAACACGTGGGCCGGCCGTGCGCGTGTGTGTGTGTGTGTGAGGCGGCGCGGGGGAGGTTTGCTAATTATCCGACGTGCTAATCCGTTAATGAGTAACAGAAGTGCGTACGTGACCGCAGTGTCTGTGTTTAATTGAAAAAAAAAAAAAAAAAAAAAAAAACCACTTCAAGCGGCAGCTCATTAAATGGAGTTCCAAGTAGCCTATATGGCCTGTTCCACGAACGAGTGGATATTTTTTCAAAAGTTCCGAGTCCTGTATACATCTGTTTCCATGGCGATATCAGTGTCTCCCTGTGCCACAGATAATGTTTACAAAAACACATTCAGCTTGCTGTCAGCCTGCCCAATAGGGGATTTTGAAAAAATATCGATATATCGAAATGACGAATACGAAAATTCAGTTTAAAAAATTACTGTTTTTACGTTGGCAACATACGCCAGTAAAAGTCTTTCTGCAATGTATCGTATTCAGTATGTGATATTCCAAGTCATTTTACATATGTCAAGTATTTAATACAGGAGATATCGAATTCCGATACTCGATATTATTCTCTCGATGTATTTTTTAAAATGATTATTATATAAATAATATCGATATTTTTTCCCCGATATCAACATCCCTTTGCGAAAAATTTTGCCGTGGAAACAAAGTGTGCACAGATCTAAACCCTCGTTCGTGCAATATACTGTTTCCCAGCGTTGCTTATGTCAGGCATGAAAAAAAAAAGGAAATTATTTGGTTTTTTAATCGCACTGACAATTGGGCAATCATTTGAAAATCAATGATTCTGTGATGCCTCTAGCTTCGGGACGGTAGATGCCTGGAGTAATAATGCGCTTCATTAGACAGCGAGTGCAGTGCCGATGGTAGATTCAACTGCAGGGAGAATATCAACTCTAGCTTGCTGCAATTTCAGTCAGATCTTGTGAGATAGGTTTGTTATTACGCTGGCTGGATGGCTGGTAATCAGCGGCCTTCCCTTCCCTTCCCTTCCCTTCCCTTCCCTTCCCGCCTGGGACGAATGGAGTTACCGTAGTTCGTGTAATTGTCGTAGTTATCGCCTGCTGCGCATTGTCCTCCCGCAAACTGCTCCTATTTGACCACTTTCGTTAAAAATGTCCTGTTTACTCGTCTTTGTTCCCTACGCTTGCACGCTGTGCGTTTGAATTCGTCGACTTGTAATATTCCATTTACTCTTTATATTCCGCCACCTATCTTTGTTGCCAAAATGAAATTTAAAAACCAATGACTGTTTTAGCCACGTAATGCACGAAGGGTGGCGTGTGGTATACTTTATTTTAATCATCACTGAAATGCCTTTAGCACACGCTAATAAATGCATTATTTTAGCGTGTAAATTTTTTTTTCTTCATCGTCTAGACTCAGTGGGACCCACGGTTATCTAGTGGAGTGGAGAGATCAGAGTGGCTCTTATCATCGAGGTCTTGAGAGCCGATGAGGGTGAAGACTGTTCACGATAAAGTGAGCACTTTTGAAATCAACCTTTGAAAAATGTCACTGTCCCTAACTGCATATATTTTAACGGTCTGAGTGACATGCGCCCAGTAAAGTTGGTTACAGGTGAATGGAAAGTAGTTCCATATCTTAAAGTCATATATAAAGTGTTAGGTAACCATTTGTGATAACTTAAATTATTTCTTTCACTCTCTGTTTTTAATGCATCGGAGTGTAAAAACGAGATCAAATTTGTAAAATATTTAATTTTTTAATGATTTTACAATTCCACTTGACCAACGCATTAATAAAGTGATCAGGCTCATGGCAATGCTAATTTCAATAAGGCGGAAGAATGCACATCTTTCATACAAGTAGATCTAAAGCTGGGCTTTCAATAGTGCTCATTTTACCGTGAACAGCCTTTAACATAGTGGTAAATCACTCTGTTCGCATTCACGAGGACTTGGGTCCCATTCATAGGCTAAAGATGACGTAGAGAGATCTCGCTGGCTGCGCACAACCAGTCACCGTGACCCAACACTGGACTGCTTTTCGCCAACATTTCTAGCGAAAACGGCATGGTTTGGATTTTAGGTTAGAAAACTGATGTATAAACAAGTGCTCAGAGATGTTTTTATACTTCCTCTAACCAGTTTGTAATGCAGTTTGATTAAATTCAAAATGGTAAAGGTGGTTTATTAATATAAAAGTGCTTGTAAATTATAAATTAATATGTAAACAAACACAATCATCAGTGTTGACCATGTGACTTTGACAGTTGTGTAGGATTGGGGCAGGTCAATGTTGGGGTACATGCGCAGAAGACGAATAAGCGGTCTACCTCATCTTTAGTCTACGGTCCCATTCCTGTTCCGGTATTTACGACTTCGGTTTACCCAGGGTATTCCGAAATCACTCCAGCTGATTGCTTTCCCAATCCCTCAATCAATAGAATTCCCTTGTACCGTTCAGGGTCGCTTAACACACAAAAATAAAAATAAATAGTGTAAAACCAAACAATTCCACATTTTGACTCGACTGACGCGTGAACAGCACCTTTAGGCACATGTCATTTTGAAATTTGCATACGGCAGAAAGTTGTGAAATGAGGAAACAAGTACATCTTAGGTGCTCAAGTTACTTTGAACAAGTTATACGTGCCATACCTCCGTTGTGGCTCCGGATCAGTTTGCTTAAACATCCCATCATAGAATGAGGAATCCTACAGAACCTACTCCACTATGCGACACGCTAAGATACTTACTATCCGAAGAAAAAAAAATTCTGCGGCCACAACCATTTTTTTTTTTGTCACCAGAAAACTCTTTTTTTTTAATATGGTGGAATATACCCACTGCGTTTACAACTTACATGGAAATATTTAATTGAAAAGGTGGTTAAAGAATAACAATTGGCTGAAAGGAAAACGTAACTAGGGCCTTAAAAGTGCAAACTTTACCGTGAACAGTCTATACAAAAGTTAAATTTGCCCAAAAATAACATAATTTTATGTCAGCAGGAATAAAACGCTTGTGATGCGTGACATATATAGAGCACAACCAAACACGTTATACGTGGAGAGATTTTTTTCAAAGCTTTGTTTCGAAAATTGTTAAGGTTGAATAGGATTGACGATTAGTGAGACTCTGCCTCCAGAGATGGCGTTGTTTGTGGCCATCTTCAGGATAACGTTGTCCCGTATGTAGGCAACCAGAGTGACACGAACCTCTACGTGATTACCAGCGGTTGTCGGAGGGGGTGTTGTTGGGGAGGGCCGAACCTTCTTATACCTTGCAAGGATGATGTCCTGCCACGCTCAAAGTTTACTGCTACCCTGCATCTTGACCCGGCAAAGTGTGGCTCCAATCCATCCCGTAGCGAACAAGGAAACACAACCAGGACAAGTTATTTCTATAGTCCGTCCACGACTGGAAGAGACTTCTGATAAAACTCACTAGCCTTTAGTTGTATGCATCGTTACTACAAACCGTGACAGATTCGGGTACAGGTAGTTTGACAGCATGGAGAGAGGATATAGTTTCACGTGATTTACAATCTATCGCCTGAAACAGCCTCCGAGACAACAGCGTAGCAGCGAGAGCAAAGTCGCATCTTCGTGGGGGAAGCTTGGAATTTCCTTCGCGTCGCGCTTCGCCCTCGGGGAAGAAAATTATCGGCGTTACGGCTAATTACTGCGGGCTGTGCCTGCACCCAGCGGGCCTTCATGGCAGGGGGGGGGGTGATGTAAGGATGGAGGGGGAAGGAGGGGAGGGCGCAGCCTGATCGTCTGTAGACGTATAGGCTGCTCACGCTTAACTGGGCACTTTCGCACGCCCTGCTTGGGATCTGCTTTTCCTCTCGTGTTGCGTCCTTCCGCCGTGTGTACAATTAACACTCTCGCGGATCTGACCCCTACATTCATGCGTCAGCCAAATGAAACCGTGGAATTGCTAGGGACGTAGATGCAGCTCTCTGCCTATAAGAGTACGAATTCGCGTATTAGTATACGCGAATTCATACGCTTATAGGCAGAGAGCTGCATAGTTCGCGTTGTTAATTTAGGAAGAGCTAGACGCCATTGCACTATACCTATCTGAACACGATCCGTGACTTCACTGGTCGATGGCTTCTATACGAGGCCATGTGTCTGTGTGATTTTGGTACAAGCAGTTGGTCACTCCGCTTTGAACTCTTACTATTGGTTTAAAAAAAAAAAAAAAAAAGTATTTCACATAGTGCCACAAATACTCTCAGCCACTGACAGACGTCAGTATAGCGCAGGAAACTTTGGAGTTTAGTCTGCTGCAGAAAAATAACGCGAATTTTTGCGCTGCTATACTTATAGGCTATTCACGGTAAAGTGAGCACATTTCTAGGCCCTTCCAACAGGCATCAAACACTAATGAATATATTTCGTGGCAGTTTCAGACGTTAACTTTTGGGAGTGGTGGAATGTATTTACTATGTTTATTTGCCATATTGCAATGTTAATATAAAAAAAATGGCGGAAAGATGGAAACTGGCTAAACGGGAAAATTTAGCGGGGCCTAGAAAAGTGCTCGCTTTACCGTGAACAGACTATACATTATGTTCCCTGCATGTATTTTAACGGGTTCACTGACTGGCAAGTTCCCAATAAAGTTGTTAACCACTGTGGGAAAGTAGTTCCTTGTCATAGCGTTGAATTTTTAAGTGCTAGGTAAATATTTGCGAGTACTGAAATTATTTATTTTGCTTTCCGTTTATTTTAATGCAGGTAGGTGCAAAAACTATCCGATTTGTAAAAAAGAAATGCTTTTCCGATATTTTTTTAAGTTTCACTTGACCGGCGCTTGGATAAAGTGATCAGGCCCATTGCAATGTTAATGTTACACATGGTGGAAGAATACACAATGTGCATACAGTAATAAATTAAGCTTGGCTATCATTAGTACTCAGTTGATTAGGGTCTACGTGGGACTCAGTTTTGCGCACGTCAGCTTCAAGCAGAAAAACTCAAATACCTTTTGGGCAGGGACAGGAGGAAAATGTTGCGTTTTAAACGACCTGTAGGCAAGACTCTACGGCCCTACGTGTTTTCGAGCACCGACTTTCTATTCATGGGCTGCTGCCTCGGTGTTTGGGCAGTTTTACCTCAGATAAGTTCTACCCAGGTTGGGAAGATCTATGTTAGAAGTTTTGCAATCCAAAACTGTCGCCACTTGGTAAGCGCTAGTGTCGCATGTGTACCAGATTTTCTCTATTTCCTTTACGTTAACGAACAGGATAAGTGCAATAATCATAAATCCAATCTATACTAATATTATGGAGATGTAATGTGAGTTTGTTTATGTGTTTATATGTCTCAGGTAATCTCGGAAACTACATGGCCGATTCTTATAATTCTTTCACTGTTAGAAAGCTACCACATTCTTCCAGATGGACTTAGGCTATGTTTAATTAAGAAAAAAAAACTTGAGAAGTTTCGAAATTTGTTAACCAAGTAGGAGAAAATTGAGCTACTTGGGTAGTCACGGGTAGTCACGGGTAGTCGCACTATGTATTTCAATAATTCCATAACACCTGAGCGAAGCGATGACGGACTGCTATAGGCTGTTCACGGTACACGGTAAAGTGAGCACTTTTTAAGGCTCTCCCAACAGGCATTAACCACTAATAAATATATCTTATTGTAGCCTCAGGCATTAAATTTTGAGGGTGGTGAAAAGTATACACTGTGTTTATTGGTCGCATTGCAATGTTTATATTAAAAAGCAGCAGGAAGATGGAAATTTGATGAAAGGAAAAATTTAGAAGGGCCTTAAAAAGTGTTCACTTTACCGTGAACAGCCTATAGTTAAAATAATGCCGTAGTTAAGCAAAATATTTCTCTCTTCTATCATTCACGCAGATTAAAATTCCAATTAAAAAATACGTTTTGGAAGACTGCGCACCTAGCGGTGGAAATCGTCCCTATTCCAAACTTTGCCACGAGAAATCTCGCTTCGTTCCAAACCTGAGTAGAGTTAACCTTACCTCAGACAAGATGTCACGGGATTCGGTACTTGTTACATGTCTATTGTTTGCAGGTCTGTTGTTGGTTCAGAATTTACCGGGGCGTGTCTAATAACCTCTGGCGTAATTTCCAACATAAAAAACAGACATGTGTTTGAGGTCTAGCTTGCCGTAGAATGAATTCGCGTAATTCCCTAGTCGCTAATTATCAGCCATGACAGTGTCCTTCGTGAGCGGCAGAGGGCAGCACGCGTGCGCTAGCGTCAACCAGTTACCAACTAGCGTCAACCAGTTACCAACTAGCGTCAACCAGTTACCAACTAGCGTCAACCAGTTACCAACTAGCGTCAACAAGCGTCACTGGCGCCAGGGACAGAACAGCACTAGAAGCAGACACTGGAAAAGATTTTAAAAAGCGCAGTCAAATGTGTTATAATAGGCTGTTCACTGTAAAATGAGGAATTTTTTTAAGCCCTGCTTAAGATCTACTTGTATGTATGTTGTGTATTCTTCCGTCTTATTTAAGATTAACATTGCAATGGGCATCATCACTTTATTCATTCGTCGGTCAAATTAAACCGTGAAATTATTTTTAAAAAAAAGTAAATCTTTTACAAATCTGCTCATTTCTACACATTGATGCACGAGAAAAATAACAGAAAGGAAAATAAATAATTTAAGTGAACACAAATGGTTACCTAACAATTTTTATTCGACGTTAAGATATGGAAATATTTCCCACCCGTAGTTGCCAACTTTACTCATGCGTACAGACAACTACATTGGCCATAAAGTTAAGAGCGATCAGGCTCCACCGTCTTTGATTTGTACTATTTTTGCCATAATTTCCATTTAGGAATGTTTTAACGACATTTTTCGCACGACATGGCATAAATAATAGTTTACAAAGCTTTATCAAACCATTACTATTCTACCGCGTTTATTAGTTTTTTGACTAGTCAATGCCGACGGGCGCTACATGACTCAGTGAGCAGAGACCCCGAAATTTCACGAATTCATTTGTCAACAAGCTAAACTCCACTATGGTTTGTATACTCGAGCCTCGCTGACCCATACCTCAGTTTTTCGCAGGCCAGGTAGAACGGTATTCGATCCTAGTTTTCTTGCAGGTCCGTCATTGGTCCAAATTCGTCCAAGGGCGTGTCTTACAAACTGCGATCCACTTGAGACAGAAAGTTCAAATGTGATCGTGTTTTGAAGTCTACCTTGCTCTCAAATGAACTCGCGAAATCTGCGGATCCTTACTTACGAGTAGAAGCCCGAGAATTTCGCGGGGTCGATGATTCGGTAGCAGACGCGTTGTCTCGCATGCATTGCGCCGGAGAGTCTGAGCAAGGCGACGAGCAGGTGAAGAATGGGGCACCTGTAGAGAGTGTAGCGAGCGTCGATAGTCAGCTGTCGAGGCCAGCAGTAGGAGACACAGACGCTTCAGAATTGAATACGTTACAAAAATTCCCAAGTGTGTTTACTGACATTAAAGAATACCAAAATACTGATCAGGAATGTAAGCAGATTTTGTCTGAAACTAAGAATGGAGCTTCGCCGTATGTTATCTATAGATGTTTTCTAGGTGAATGGACGAGACGAGGAAAATTCAGAGCTTTTTTTACCTGAAAATTTGAGGGCGATGGTGTTTAAATATTACCACAAATATTATTACGGAGGACACGTAGGGCGTGACAAAACCAATTGTCGCGTGTTAGAAATACTTGCGTGGCCGGGAGTTCGCACCGACCTTGAAAACTGGGTAAAAGGTTGTGACGCGTGCCATCATGCTAAACCAAAAAAATCAAAAACCAGAAGGCCAGTATGCGGGTACGGTAGCCACATGTCCTTGCGATCGTGTGTATTTGGACCTCATGGGTCCGTTGCCCCGGAGTACATCGGGTTATGTACATGTCCTAGTAATAATAAATAGTTCCAGCAAATTTTGTTTATTTTCCCCGCTACGCGCCATAAAAGCAGATTAAATGTGTAAAGTTGTAGTGCAACAATTATATAGTATTTTTGGCGCACCCGTATACGTAGTAACAGATAACGCTACGTATTTTTGTCGCTATAACTCAGATATCTTAATTTTATAGGGGGGAGGGGGTAAACTGTCCCGTACCATCCACAAGCAAATTTAGTAGAACGTGTTAATCGTAACATTGATATTGCCCTAAGCAGTTTTCAGTCACTGGGATGACGTATTATGCCTACTGTTTTTGTGTTTCCATAATTTGATTCATAGTGCACACAAGTATGAACCAGCTGAAGTGTTTTTGGGGCGGAGATTGATGCACCCTTTAATAAATGTGTGGTCACCCCACGGTATTTGTTCGGAAAACGTGAATATTAAAAAACTGGAGGAAATATGGACGGATGTGACGCGTAATTTAATGACGTATCGGCAGAAAATGTAACAAAAAAGTAATATAGCTTATAAATATGTAGCCTTGAAACCTGGTGATTTAATTTTACTCGAGGCTCGCCGCCTCAGTTCAAAAATTGATTATTTTAGGTCTAAGTTGGCGGTGAAATGGCGAGCGCCGTTTCATATAGTGAGGTTCCTTTCGCCTATGACAGTATTGATCGAAGATCCACATTCTCCGAACAAATACAAAAAGGTTTATATATCCCAATGTAAAAGATATTATGTACCCACAACGTAAGAGGGATGTCCCCCGCCCTTTCCTTTTGTGAAATAGGCACTGTCTTCATTGCAGGATGTAAAATTGTTTGATTAAATATCCTAATATTTTAAGGGTATTTTTTTAAAGATATATTAGTTTTCCGGCGTGTATTGGAGGGAAATTTAAGAGAGGGAGAATATTAACATTTTGTAAGCAAGTATACTCTACTCAAAAGTTAATTGAGTACATAGATAAAAATATACAAATGTGTATTTAAAGGTTAATGCATGCATATAATGAGTAAAGTTATAGAGATTTTATTGTAAATGGAAAAATGGTTCAAAATTTAAGCAAGCCTACCCAGAGTTAATTTTGAAAGCGTTGTGGTTTGTTCTACGTCTTCGTCGAGTAAGCCCTGATGCTTGTATGGTTGCTGCTAACAACATGACGCGTGTCTCATGCGGAAAGGAGCCTGGGGTAAGGGCTTGGCCAGCCTACGTCTTATGTTCTGGACGCGTGTGCGACACCGAATTCGTGGGTCTTCTTCAGGGGAGGAGGGATGTGACAGCTATCCCTGCACACTGAACAGAAGCTAAACCGACGGAGCCATATTGAAGTCGATAAAATGTTGGCCGTTTGGGACGGCTTACCTTCGCTGCGACGGGGGTGAGTTTGACGAGCTCCACGCCTCACGTCCGCTGGCCGGGCCTGCCGGTCTGCAAGTGCGCGGGCCGCGGGACTCCTGCAGCCCGCAGAAACTTGGACTGCCTTCCCCTCCCTTTGAACACCACCTTGACCACGTGACCCGGCCAGTCAGTCACGTACCACCAGGGTGCCCTTCCAGGACTTCGGGATATCGATGTATCATTTTGTAATTTCTCGATGGTTTTGAATAAAAATATAAAAGAAGTGTCTCGCCCAGGTTCGGAGAGTCAGCACAGGGTATTAACTTAGGCAGGAAGTGCTGTTCCGTCAACATTTTAAAATAGGGGGGCGCTTGCTACCATTTTAAGTTGAGTATTATGTAAAAGAAAAATATTTAATGTAACCTGCATATAGTTGAATAGAATTGTATTTTTGTAAAATTAAGTTGTGGGGAAAGTTTTTATACATATTTATATATTTTTGATACCTATCTATTGTGATATTGGGGGAAAAGCTGCGTAAATAATTAAATTGATAGTATAAAAACAACGGCAACTAATAATTCTAGCCTTTTCACTGGAACCAACACATGTTACTTTTTTGACACCACTGGGGGACTCTGAGCAGTTTTCCAACTTAAACACCTACATTACGGAAGCATCGGGACAAAGTCCTCGTCCTGTGTGTGTTGGCAAACACCATCACAATAGTACAAATTACAATGTTTTATTCATAATCAATACGAATGAAAATAGAAAATGGACACGTTAGGCAATGACTATAGTAGCGCTGCTGTAACTTAAGACTTGGGAGCTCTGCCAATGTCGGGCCACTTGTCCACGGGAAAGGAAAAAAAAAAACATTGGACGACGGTGTTACGGCGGGTGGGAGGGAGTACCTGCAGACCCGTGGGCCCGCCTGCCACTGGTTGGTTCTTTGCAAGTCGTTCTCCCTCTCTCTTTCACTAAGCTAGGCGGTGCCAAGTCCGTTCTCAGACCGGCGCATCTATAGTAAGAAATAGTTCTAACACAATATATCGTTAAACCGAGTGCACACATATGCGGTGCGCCGTCACTTTGGTGAAATGTCCAACTCTCGGTAAAGTTTTGTTCGTACGAGGCGGAGGAATACCTTGAAAGTTTAACTTAAGTAGTGTTTCAGAAACTTTGGAAGTAACTGTGAATGGACTATACATTCCCAACATTCCCCTGAGCAGCAACTCTCTTTAACTATGCTTGCCGGCCTGTGTCTGTTATATTATGTATAAGGATTGGAACGCGGAGAATTAGCCGCCGCCCTCGAGGGCCGGGGATTTGCGAGATCGAGCGGACGAGTGCTTGAAAGGGGTTTACTTCGCGGCCAGCGGGGGGAGATAATTTACCTCGCCCCTTCCCAAGTCCCTTCACAGTGTACAGTAGTCTGTCCCGGGACGCTGTAGCACGCCCAGGCGCTCTTGTCGTCCCTAAAGTAAGAATTGCAATAGCACGGCGAGCACAGCACAGTCCCAGGCAGGAGCCAGTCACTATATAGGGATCAAATCAACTTTAATCGTACACGCGTTAAGCACTAAGCAAACCATTTAATAAATGTTTTCAATTGTCTAGCCCATATTGTAATTATTCCATAAAGTTGGCGTTCTTGGCCAAATTGTTTACAAGCTTCGTACGTGAGTTGAATTGAATTCCAATTTTGAAAAGGGGAAAACTAAAAAGAAATGTGTAACAGGATGTTGTGTTGCTCACTGTGAAAATTCGAAGTCAAACACTCTTGCGAAACCAATTTTGTTTGTTTTGACTGGTATCTAGGTTTGGGCTGTTCATCCGATTACGAACATTCAATTATTTCCTATAATAATCCATACATTGCCTAAATAATTGTTTTTGAAACTTAACTTTCTGGTTGCTGGGAATCTCCCAGGTTCCGCCCCGCAGAAAAAAAAAAAAACAGGAAAATACAAACCAATTTAATTATATCAGTTTGGTAATTTTCAATGTTAAACATGCCGTCTGAAATTATTATATTTTCTCAATCTTAATGTTATAAAATAGCCACGATAAAATAATGATGTGTTTTTATGTTCGTCACAAGAGAAGCGTTAGTGGCCCGATCGTAGAGAGGAAATAAGCAAAGAAGTTAAGCCTGGCAGTGAAATCTCTTTTTCCTTTCCATACTCTTTGGTCCTAGACGACCTGAGAACATGACACAATTTCGCATGATACTACCAGAGTCACTAATTTCGTGGACTGATTGGATACTGTATGACCTACTAATGCATCACAATTGTTCTATACTTCTGTTAATATAAAAGCATTTTTATTTTTGGTTAAATTTGACTTTAACTCATACTGTATTTTCTCTATAAATTACAATGTTTCATTTATAATTGAAGTGAATAAAAACAGGAAGGAAACAGGCGTGTCTGTAATTCCTAGTAAGAAATGTTTGCCATGAGAAATATTATATTATACTTAACTTAGACGGAAACAGCGCACGCCTCGCACGTAGGGGCGATGAGGTGGAAAGGGTGCGTGTTACTGTCGTCCGTATCGCTCCCGCGCTTCTTATCGCGCCCAAGACAATCACAATGATGAAACGTGGTGGAGATACGACGTAATGCGAGAGAAGTGCCCGGAGAAAACCTATCGTCACGCTCACGACGGGGATCGAACTCGGAGGTGAGAGAACTCGCCATCGTCCTATTGGTCCATGCCACACCGGACACTACGCGGTACTTTACAGCGTTCTTTATTGGCCGGACATCAACCAATGGAGAGCCGGGCTGATATTGACCCAATCAAATGTCCTTCATCGTATAAAAGTATTTGCAATTATTAATGTACCTTTGAGTGGCTATAAAAAAAACAGAATAAAAATTCTACCGTTAGCGATATCATTGTTACTGCGCTGTCGTGTTCTTGTTAGGTCGTGTCAAACACTAGCCGAACAAAGACTGCACATCCATGCGAGTTTCGTTCTGGACGACAAAGAAATTTTCAGATTTACTTTGTTCAAGCTACACTCGAGCATAATCTGCAAAGAGAGAACATCCGTTCGGGTACTCTACGCCACGTGGAGTTGAGTGGAAAGTTATGGGTCTCTCTTAAGGCTCGACTTTATCTCTTTTTGAAGAAATTCTTCGTTTTCGCATCACAATTTCGGATTCATGGAAGGCCTAATAATTGACAATGTATGATCATAGAAGATTTACATTTAACAAGTTGTTTAATATTTTTTGCCTGATTTTAATTGTGTGTTGTCTGCTTATTGAAAAAAGTCGGGAACATATTTATATTTTATAAATTCTTGCAATTTTTGCAAGCAGAGTGAAAATTTGATACGAAAGTATTTAACCGCAAGTAAATTGTAAATTTCCTGAATACTCTTCATGATAAAGTAAGCACTTTAGAAATGAACCTTGGAAAAAATTCACTGATCCTGCATCCGTGTATTTTAATGGGCACACTGAGTGACATTCGTCCAGTAAAATTGGTAACGATGGATAACAATAGTTCCATATATTAACGTCTAATAAAAAGTGTTGGGTAACAATTTGGGATAACTTAAAATTATTTATTTCGTTTTCTGTTTTTTATGCATCGAAGTGTAAAATTGAGCTTTTTGTAAAGTATGTATTTACTTCCTTAATAATTACACAGTTTCATTTGACCGACGCGTGAATGAAGTAATGCATGTTAATTTTACATAAGACGGAAGAATACACAATGGATTTACAAGTAGATCTTAAGCAGGGATTTCAAAAGTGCTCATTTTACCGTGAGTAGCCTATATAATCAAACACTTCCAACAATACCTCTGAAACTGAAGCTATGACACTAAAACGAGGAATTTCTCCGAAATGGGTAAAGCCGATCATTGAGGTCAAGAAAGCCGATGAGGGTGAAGCGAGATGATTATTGAGCAGCGCTGGAATGATGTGGCGGGAGAAACGGGAGAACCCCGAGAAAACCCGCCGACCTGCGGCATCTTCCGACACGATTCCAACTTGCGAAAATCCAGGAGCGACCCCGCTGGGAAACGAACCGGGTTGGCTTAGGTGGGAGCCGAGCAGTCTGACCACTGCACCACTGCGGCGTTTGTGATGCCCTGATCGAACTAAACCATTTGCTGATTTTCTCGTGGGACACTCGTTGACGAATGACATTCGGCCATTTTGTTGGCAAGTGTATTGCTGGCCCGTGCGGCGACAGTTCGCTGGTACGAGACAGTTGTCCTTCTGTGTTCCTTCGTATTATGGGACAACCGTACAAAATTTACCGTAACGTGACCCGTTTTGCATGCAGTTCGGAAGTATCAGGTCTGTAAAGGAAAACTGTGTTATTTTATTTAATGATTCTACAGCGTCTTCACAATTACAGTAGCATGCTAAGAGGCGTACGGCATACATTCTTTACTAAACTTTGGTCCGTAAACGGCACATACTTCCGAGATTCGAACGCACGACTTCTTTAGAAGTCACATCCATTGATGGCACTGTTATGTTCAGCAACAGGCGTTCTAGCCTGATTGCGAGAGCACAAACATACCACGAGAAAGTGGAACGCAGCCTTGAGCACATAAAACAAACCCCCTCCAGGTAGGGCCGGTCGTTACTAAGCACGGGCCAGTATTACGGCTGGAAACACGGCGAACGAGGTTTTCGTCGTCGAGACACTGCACCAGGAACACGCACAGAGATGGGGGCGTGCCGTCTGCCGTGTAGTCATCAGCCTTCGGCATCATGAATAAGGTGACGATGTTCCTCATGGAATAAAAACGTGGCGTGGCTTTGAAGTAATTAGGTAACTAAATAATAATTATAGTAATCATTAAACACAACGCAATCAATTAATGTAATAGCAGCTCCTCCGAGTCAAAGACTGACTAAAAGGTTGTAATCGAGATGTAAATTATATGATTTCAATACAGGGACGATAAAGAAATAAATAGTGTTCAACATTGAGTTACGGCTAACCCCAACTTGTACGTTATTATAAACTAAAAAGAATGCATCTTTTTATAAAACGTAACACCTCTGAAAAATTTATAAAATTAAAACGAAATTGCAAATCTTTGTTAACTACAGACTCAAATACATTTCCACAAATTTATTGTAACTTAAGTTAATAACTTTAACGCAGATTGTTTTTGCACGTTTGTGTTTCGTCTCACATGCGTACTTTAATAACGAATAATATAAATAAATGTACCCTGTTTTAAAACAATGAGCGCGAGATCTGTGAATGTAAAAGAAACATAATTTACCAAAGAATTATAAAATGATATATACGTTAATATTTTATATGTAGAATAGTGCTGAAGAACCACGCACGTCGTTTACCCAGCCGGTCATTATAAATGCATTTTTTCGCTGTTTTTTATTTGACGTCAACCACCAGCCTCCATGGTCCGCTTAAAGCTGGAAGCAAAAAAAAAATGGTATCCACATCGTTAAAATAGTAATCGTGGAGAGCAATTTACCATTTTAAAAGTAATAGGACCAGATTTTTGCAGTATCCGTTACGGAGACCAGAAATCTACACTATATCATGATGGTTGCCAAATCCAGGCTCCCGCAACATCCATCAAGTTTCTGACTGGCTAAGCCGACCAAATGTCAAATAAATTTCAACAATAGAACAAGTTTTAATACACATGTGATGGAAATTTAAGCCATCGAATTTATCAAGAGAAGGATAATGGTTATATGTTATAGTTATGTTTCTGATTAATTATAACTGTTTGTAGAATGACTAGCTATCCTCGAAACTGTGTAATGTAGAAACGGAATGGCTTCAAATGGAACACTATACCTGACTATGAAACATGCAGGATTCATTTAAAAGTAGTAGGCTTACACACACTAACATAATTGTCGGATGAGTACGCTATTTAAGATGCATATGAATTAATAAATTATATTTCGTAACAATATAAACTATTTTAATATTTCCGGTCACCATGCGAAACGAGTGACGTTTTATCAAAGTGAATAACAGTCTGAATGTTACTGTATATTTGACGAAATTCAAGTTTATATCGACAGAAGCATTTTACAACTATCAAAAAATACCTGTAAATATAGAAAAATACCTAGAGATCTGTCAAATTCGCGTTAGACTTCAAAAACTGGTGCTTTTGTATTGCGTTTGTCATTGGACTACAGTTTGTTCTGACACGCTCTGAGAGCATTTGGATCAATAGCAAGCAACTAATGAGAGAGTAGCCAAATCACGTCCAACCAAGTCAAAATAAAATGTTCCCTCACGACTGCATAAGTCAATAACCAAATGGAATCGACTCGGATATGTATAGGATGGTGAATTGTAGTCTGTTGTCAGAAAATAACGCGAATTTTGCATGTATCTACGGGTGGGCGTACACGTACCGATAAAATCGGCATCGGTGTCAGAGCCAATATCGGTGTCGGCGCCGACACGTGATGAGACTGCCGTACACACACCGACAATGTCGGAGCTGGGACGTGCAAGACGAACCTCAAATGCAAGGAACTCTCGCAAGACGCTATGACAACCATGCTAGCTGAACGAGTGCGCATCTGTTCTGCGCACCGATATCGGTATCGGTGTATTATCGAAGGGGCCGTCGACATCACGCCTACATGTTGGCGGTCGTTTCGATATTTGTGTCGTGTCGGCCCGGTGTACGGCCTGGCTGTTAGATTACACGGAATTCCAGTACCTCCGATATCGGTGTCGCCTTCGACACCGATTTTATCGGCACATGTACGCCCGCCCTAAGAATAAATGCGAAGCCCCTACACGCCAGCAAGATGGCAGTACGCGCGGTTCGCCAATCAGCTTCTGACAACATATTCGAGTGCCGGCAGCCTAGCCAATAGAGAAACTTCCGCAACAAGCAGTAGCCAATTAGACGTAAGGAAAACTTGCAGGGGCTCGCGTTGCCAGCGAGCGGATGGGCACGTCGACGACAAACGAACCGGCGCGCAGTTTCGCCGCTGTCTGCTTATCAAGTCTCTTTATAACCTAACTAAAATTCAACCCTTATCGTTGCGTACAGAACTGCACCGGCAGAAAGACCAACAAAACATTAACCATCAATAAATGAACTAACAAACACTGCTACTATTCTAATTGTCATACAAAAAAATTCCAACTCTCGAGATGTTCAGCATTTTCGAACGATGGCAACCAAAAGAGTGACCAAACAAACGTATACAGTTGATTCGACCAAATATTTTGTTGACAGTCCAATTTCTTTCGACCCAACAAAATGATTTTGTTTATTCAAGCGTAGTTTGCTTGATCAACAAAGTTAATATTGTTGCTTTAAAAGTTTTGTGTGGTGAATAAATTATTTTGTTGGAACAAAAAAATATATATATGTGACGTGTTCTCAAAAAAGGTACCTTAGGGTGAAAGCGTAAGTTTTTCAGGAGGCTCAAAAAGGTTGAAAAAGCTAAAATTATCGTTTTCGAGATATATTCCTCGCAGAATTGTTTACACAAACAGCCTAAAACCCTAAAAAAATGTTTTTCACCCTAAGGTACCTTTTCCGAGAACGCATCACATTTTTTTTTTTTTTTTGCGCTATACCAACAAATATTTTGTAGGTCTTTCTGTCAGTGTAATTCTGTATGCGATAGTAAGAGTTTAATTTTATATACAAAAGGTGGCAATGATAACACTGCCTGAAATCACCTGCCATTGCAAGGCCCCTATGAATCCATGATTATTTTTTCTATGTGACAACGGGAACGAAATCGTGTACTAGCTCAGACTGCTCGATTCAGAGCTGCATCATGCTCAGATTGTTGCATGTGAGAAACGTGGCGGACGTTTTTGTTAACAGTTAGGGTTTCCACGGGGTACTCCCATTCCCCCGTCCATTGGTTTGTATAGTTGCTTCTTCTCCTTTTCGCTTTACTCCTGTCAACGCCCAAAACTCTTGTTACTCAGTCGGTTAACAGTCAGTACTTCAAAGAGTTGCTTGGATCATCTTCAATTCGGCGCGCCGGCCGTAAGAGAACTCTTGAGCCAGCGGCGAACACGTGTCATATCCTTGTGGTCGATTCAAGAAAGGAGTGGCTGCTCTTAACATCGAGGTCTTGAGAGTCGATGAGGTCGAAGTGAGGTGAGCGTGGAGACAGCGCCGGAATGCAAGGGCGGGAAAAACGGGAGATCGCCGAGAAAACTCGCCGATCAGCGGCACCGTCCGCCACAACTCCCACGTGAGAAAATCTTGGAGCTGCCCCACCGGGTATCGAACCCGGTTTGCCTTGGTGGGAGGCGAGCGTCCGAACCGCTGCGTCACCGCGGCCCCGAGTCAAGAAAGGAAGCTGCTCTTGACAAAACCGACATCCAAAAAACAACTGACCGTTTCTCGAGTATGTACTACAATACGGTTACATAAATGCCTGAGGGGCGTGTCTAAGTTGGTGAGGGATGGAGCTCTTAGTAGAAATAAAAGAACAATATTTGATTTTTAATTTAACCACACAGTTATTATTTACCGAATTAATTTATCTACCTCCACTATTACTCTTTTTATTTCTAAGTGAGTACAATATTTAATCTCAATTTCGACTCTAACTGATGTCCTTAATATCTCTGTTTGGTTACAGTCAATTAACTCATACTTGTCATTAACACGTATGTTCAGTCTATATGTTGCTATCATTTGTAATGTTTTTTACTCACGCGTACAGTCCAATGGTCCAGTCTGCCAGTCACACTATCCGCTGCGCCGATGCTCGCAGTCGTAGATTTTCCTCCCACTGGTCACTTCTCTCACCGCGCGCTTCTCTTTTCGCTCGTCGTCTATCGCTCGATGCCGCAGCCACTCATCCATTCAACAACTCCCGACTCGGAGGTCCGCGCAGGGCCTTCTATAGCCGCTGGCTTTGACCTGGAAGGTTTGTCGCACCCCGAGTCCAGCTGGGAGAAACAAGGTCGGTAATCCAGAGCATTCTTTAGATGTCTCAATGGCACCCGATACACCCAAGGTCGTGAGTGGCACTCGCCCTGTTAGGCATCACAGGCGGGCTTTGTAAACATTCCTTTGTGAAAAGCCGCTGTGGCTCCAGTTACAACTGATAGCGCGCGCGTCGGTATATCATCTGTGCCTCGCACACTCGGGGAACGCGCGGCTGTAACAGTACTGAGGAGCCTGTCTTGTGAACTCTTTCGTACCGGCATGTGTATTTCTTCTTGAGTAATTCAGTGTCTTGCACACTCTAAAATCACTTTATTTGCTGCGACACGTGAGTGTGTTGTAGCAAAAAAAAAATATGTGTTAAATATGAACCAATGCCAAGTGGATTTGCCACATACCTAATGTTTGTTAGGCCTGTATATTAATTATGGGAATGATAGCGTTGCATTGTTGTTACAATAGTTCAGGATTATCGTGTGTGATAAAATTTATAAACTGCATTTAGCATTATGTCGAAGATCTAAAGAATTTGTTATTTCGTAACATAGCATTTAGAAAGTTTCCGAGGCTACGTAAAACTATTATAAACGAAAGAAAGGTTATAATATCGCTTAACCTTTTTCTTTCGTACACAAAAACATATTTACTGCAAACAAAATAAGCTGCAGAATTTATTTCTTTTCTGTAAAGAAAATTAATATTGTCATAAAACGAAAACACAAAAAGAAAAAATTTCGTAACAAGATACCCGATTTTCTTTAAACTTATCTTTGAATTAAAGCAAGATTTTGTTAGTGTAAACTATGTAGCGTAAAAGGAATGTTTTTTTTTTTATACAGAAAGCAACGAACCTATTTTCACAGTGCATATTATACTACTGGATGATATATTTTTGACATGATATTGCAACTCTCAGGCACGTCATAGAAGGCCAGTATAACAGCAGCAAATGTCTTCCCGGCCCTGTATAATGAGGGTATAACGTCAGACAGACGTGCAATCGACCAGCAGTGACTGAAGAAAAATTTTGGAAATGAAGACGATTTTTAAACCTAACAAGCAGTCGTCAATTCCAGCGGGAAGAACTAGCTGTCTCTAGCCATTACTGCGAACAGGAGAATGTCGCCAATTAGTTTGAGGAAAGTGTATATTATAATTTTCTGTGCAGTTGGATAGAATATTGCGAAACAGGCCATGGACGACTTTTGAGTCAATAGCAAACTTGCAAAGAAACGATGGCTGAAACCTGAGTTGATAACAAGCTTGCAAAGAAACAATGATCGGAGCCTGAGTAAACCTTCACAGTAACAACAACCAAAATCTGAGTAAACCTGCACAGTAACAATGACCGAAGCTTGAGTAAACCTCCCCAGTTACAATGACCGAAGCCTGAGTAAACCTCCCCAGTAACAATGACCGAAGCCTGAGTAAACCTGCTTGGCAAATATGACCGAGGCCTTAGTCGACTGTTAACTTACAATGAATTAATGATCGAAGCATGAGTCAATGGCGAAAGTGCAAAGAAGCGAGGAACGAAACCCGCGACAACTGATCCGGTGTAAAACTGGCTAGCTACCCGTTCACTGAGGCAGCAAAGAAACAAGATAGTCACTTTATCGCTAACATTGGCGCATTTTCTCTGTCCCAAATCATTGAGCGTTTCACACAGGAGTTGAACTCATGCACCACACGGCAGTACAGATTCGTTTGTGTTCATCGCTCTCTTACACGTCAAATGTGTAAGCAGTCGGTACGAAACATGCACTCTAAGTAATTATTCGTAAACTGACCACATCAGTGTACACGTACAGCGAGAACGTGCGGGCGGTAAATTATTTTCCCATGCATTCATGGTAGCGTTACTTCGTTTTCTCTGGAATGGGTCAAATGGGCGGGGAAATTCCCAACATTGTGCTACAGTAACGCTAAACATTCCTATATTTACAGCCTGATATAAGGTATCATATTTTCCATACACTGCTCAGGTTAAAAACTTCCATTATATTCTAGGAAGTTTACAAGAAAATGTTTACGGTGTGGAGAAGGAATTAGGTGTAGTAGAGACGGGGGATGAAGAGGGATAGCAACAATAGAACCGCCGCACAGTGGCACCGGAAGTGTGGAGACCCGAATACGAACTGAGGTGTCCCCCGGAAGAGCCCACTTCAACGTTCACGCAGGGGACCGCACTGAGCTACGCTTCGCCCAGCAACATACCTTCCATTCCTCAGGCAACTTACTGAACCATCCTCCAGCAAGAGGATAACGTCCCCGCTCAAACTTCAGCTGCCCTTGCCCTCGCGGATTCATTCGGCAAAAAGCTAGACTCCGCAATCCGTTTTGCATTCGAGCATCGGTTAGTAGTTCTTCGACTATTTCTCCAGTTAAAACCCACACCAGGTAACACGGGATTCGGTTTTTTTTTCTTTGCAGGTTCGTTACTGGTTAAAAGTTGTGTGGGGCGTGTGTAACAAACTACGGTCCAATGGAAGCGCGAATGAAGATTTAACTTGTCCTCAGATGAATCCGCGAAATTTTCGGGTCTCTACATATGACATGTAACATGGCACCAAGTTACTGTTGCTGCTCACAAGAAACTTCAATATCTTATATCATTCTAGACGCTGTTAAACTTGCATACGTTACTAGCAAGTGTAATTTCCAGGCATAAAAACATTTCAAACTTGCATATTTCTGCATGATGCCATGTCGTACTTTTCCTTGGGAAGTACAAACAATGGAAACTAACTTACGAACCGAAATTAGATCATTCACTTTGAAATAAAATGCCATGCATTACTTCAAGAAAACTTCATAATCACGCTGTGAAATATTTTCGCGAGTTTTGAAATTGCTTAAAATGATGAAATGTTTGCATATTTTTTTATTTGTAGAATTCTAAGACTTTTATCAAATGAATATTGCTAAGCATACTCTAAAATATTATGACATGACCTGTAATTTACCCTTGTTAAAGTTTTTGTATAGGCTGTTCACGTTAAAATGAGTACTTTTGAAAGCCCTGCTTAAGATCTATTTTTATGCACGTTGTGTATTTTTACACCATATGTAACATTAACACTGTCATGCTCTTGCTCGCTTTCGTGCGTATATCAAGAGCAACTATAAAATTTTTAGAAAAGTAAACATTTTACAAATGTTTTTATTCTTACATTTATATGGGTTAAAAATATAAAATAAAATGTTTTAGTATTCACAAATGTTTCCTGAACATTCGTAATTTAATGTTAAGACATGAAACTACTTTCTCTCCGTTGTTGCCAACTTAACTGGGCGCATAAAAGTCAGTGAGCCCATTAAATTATGCGCAGGCAGAAGCAGTGACATATTTCAAAGGTTGGTTTCTAAAGTGTTCACTTACCGTGAACAGCCTTTAAATGTTTTTATTTATTTTATGTATACGTACCAAACACACCAAAACTGTTATTTTTAAATGCCATTATGAAAAACCTATGAGATAGAAAAAGCGAGGGAATATTACTTACATGTGATTCTTTCAAGTTTAACAGTATTTTCTACAAATAAAAAATAATGAATTATTTATGATCAGCCCTTAAAATAAACGAAACCTCTATTTGAGGAGCAACAGTAATAACTACAGGCACACGATTTTTACTAATTTATTAGGCAGCAATCTAGTTCTCGGGCCACAACTCTTTATTCGTTGCTTGCTGTCATGGCGCGAGTAATTTGTTTTTTACTCAAATTGGTTTCACCTTATACGGTCACATTGTTCCTTCCTGTATATCACTGACTTAAGAGTAGTATGGGGCTTGTGAAAAAACGCTTACTTCCAGTCACAACACTAGTGTGCCCCCCCAAAAGAAAGGGAGAAATTCGCGTGTGTCTGGTAGTAACAAGCATATTCTGCAGTCTCCTGCTTAGGAACAAGTTTAGAACGAGTTTGATGTGGTGTTGCAGAAAATAATGCCGCATTTAAACAATTCTTCACAATCCACTTCTTAACACCAGCAGTAATCGTTGGAAGATTTATAACAAATTTATTAATTATCTACCAAACCGGAATAAATAACATTTATAGTCCTTATAAGTAAGGTTGATAAAATAAAATGTTATTTATACTTATACTTTAATGACATTATTGGTTTTGTTAATATAACTATTATTTTATTAACATACCTAAGTTTGATATAAGAGATCCTATGATTTTTTTTTTTTTTTTTTTTTACTGCTGACTCATTCCAATAGTAACTTCTGTTCACATTCAACCTAAACGGTATTTCCTATCTGCGAACGTAATCCTGCGATCCAATCGAAATAAACAATGAGGGGATAAACTTTAAAAATATAGACTCCATCAGACGGGAAAGTTGTTCGTGTAGGTTTGTGGCGACGCAACAGACTCCTGCACAGTTTCTTGTGGCCAAACGCACACCTCAAAAGATTCTACTTTAACCTGTCCTGAACCTGCGCTTTTAGGTGCGCTGGCATCAATAACTACGAGGGTAGACGTACGTAGGGCTAGCCGACTCTTCATCGGTGAGAAAGTGAAAGTTGCTTGTACGGGGAGGGAAATGGCCAAGGAATCGCTCGTGGCATTTTCTGTCGGCATTCGCCTGGAATGATCTCGGGGAAACTATGGGTAAACCGAAGTTCGGACGACTGGACTGGGGAAACGAGCGTGAGTTCACACAAATACACTTACTTCTAGTGTGTTATCCTAACACTACATTGCTCAGTGTAAGGTAGATGTGTATTCCTCATTTCACATATGTGATTGGATTTCTGTCATGCTGGTAAGCTGCAAGCTATTCTGCCAAGTCATCAATGAGCATAAAACTAAATGGTCTTCGTAGTGTTTCACGTGGCACTTAAACTTAACGCCATTAACACTGAGTGTAACAATATAGAGGAAAAATTAAGTACGTGGCACGTCAATTATTTCAGCCTTTAGTCAAGTCTTTTATATCTTATTTTTGTCGTGGGATTCGTAATGGATGCCAGATTAGGCTTATAATATTCACCAGTTATTTGTATGGCATGACGTGGTTATGTAACATTAGTGCCTGGTTTAAGATATGTTTTAATTGGTCGTGTTTGTAAAACCGCCTGATGTGGTCCTGTCTGAGAGTGTATCTGCAAATATGCTTATAGCTCTTACCTCGGGGCACTTCTAATTCTTCTAGGAAGCAAAAGAAATAGAAAGAGTCGTTCCACAACCATTACAATAATAATGAATAAACGGAACATTCTAGCGACAGTTCAGAATTTTGGTGTCTTCTGCCCGGAGGTCCGATTACAGATGTTTCCTGTCGTCACTTCGCTATTTTTTTTTTTTTTTTCGACGTGCTTAGTTCGCAAGTAACGCATTTAAAGTTGTATTCTAAAAATTTCATTAGTCACTAACCGTTGGGGCAAAATTTGCATTTTCTCATGATCTTAAGTTTTGTGCTGTCTCCGGCCCATACCTTGAAAAACCACGATGAATCGGTTTTTCACAAAATAAGAAACAAGCACGTTAATATAGGCAGCCCAAATTATTCACGAGCTTCGACCAATTCGGTAGTTTCATTACACCGTAATATGTGCCCGTTTTTTTTTAGTCCTTGTGCAAATTAGAGCTGCATCATAAAACACCGTCGACGATCACAAGTAGTTGTTTCTTGCGGAGATTGAAATAATAACAGGATCCGTTGGTGCGTGCAAAGTAGCAACAACTCGTAATTTGTAACCAACGTCTTGCTGGTTTGGCGGAGGGCGGATCGGACAGAGGGGGAAGGGAATGTTTGTATTTTTCACTAGCTGCGCAAATCAGCTGCAACTGTTCCTGGTGTCGCTCGACAAACGAACGGCTAGAAATTGCTAGAGAAATGGTCGGTAACGACTAACCCTGTCTGTGCACTGCCGAAATATTTGTGTTGAACTTACTAAACGGGAAATGGAAGTTTTGAACGCGTTGCACGTGGATACCTGCAAACTCAGCTTTATCTGACACACGGCTAGCATTTACAGACCTGTAATAAACGTATGTAAGTCGGCCTCATTTGTTCATTGGCTGCTGTATCAGGCCATTTCCTTTCTGATTGAACTGAACTTTTCACTGCCATGTGCTTATTACTAGTGTAACGTATAGTATTTCATGATGATATTCATTATTATTTCTTTTCCAGGAAATTTTTATTGCTGCAGTTTTCGTATCATGTTATTATTGCTCTATGTGCAGTTACTATTGGCATACTGTGCGTGTTTGAATTTTCAACGTAACATGTTACGTATTGATTAAATTTAATAATGTCATAACTTTTTATGTTTATGGTATAAATTAATGAACTTCTGTTGTTTCACGTTATAAATATGTTTAAAACGTTTTATTTATTTTGACATGCAATTTTTTTTGTAGTTTTCATGGTTGTATATTTATTTAAATTGGTATGTGTTTATAATTTTAAGAAATTGGCTGTGCTGACTGTACGTAGCATTTTTATGATGCATTTTGAATGCAGCTCTGAGTTAAGACATATGTTAGCCCGGTTAATTTAAATCCCGAGAATTTATTGAATTCTTTTCCTGGCGCTAGAAGAAAAATTTTTTCTTAGGTGACTCGGTTGCCAAATTGGTTTTAATGGCTGCAGCAGTGTTCGTGGAACTAAAGAAGAGGGCCACAGGGTTTAGAGGCATGAGACTAATTTTATTTTGAAAGAAGAGAATTCTTTCAATTTTCCACCCGATTTTGTTCACTATCAGATATTTTATACTTATGCTCAGGTGAGCCATCAAAATTTGTCTCCGTAATTTCCCTACACACCTACCGAGGTGACGCAGTGGTAACTCACTGAACTCGCATTAGGGAGGACCCGGGTTTAGTTCCGGTCCGGCTATCCTGATTTCGGTTTTCCATGGTTTCCCGAATTCACTCCTGACGAATGCTGGAATGGGTCCCTAACAAAGGCCATGGCCGCTTCCTATCCAATCCTTCTCCCGATCCATATTCCCTGTGCAACTTGCACCGTCTCTAATGACCTCGCTGTCGACGAGACGTTAAGCCCACTTACCTACCTACCTACCTACACATCCAAAGTCTCAGAGCTGCACATTTTTGACATAACTTTAAACTTGATGGAATATTTTAAAAGCTGCTCTCTATAGTTTTATAATTTTTGATTAAAAGTAAATAGTAGTTTAAAAAAGGGGACATTCTGGGACACCAGGCTGCAGGCTGGAGGACTGCGATTAGCATATTATCAGGCTGCAGGCTGAGGACTGGTTACCGCCGAATTTCCCTTTTTCTCGTCCAAAACAGTTGATTTCGCGTACAAAAACGTCACTCTTTCCCTTTTCCCCTCAAACTTTCCTTAATTTCCCTCCCGCCGCCGGCGGCCATCTTGGCAGTCAGTGCTAATTACCATAATCCGGGCAGGTTGCACTGTGTGGAGGTGGTATGCACATTATGGCGGAATCCGTCGGGAATTGAGAAATTCCTGCCAAATTGAGAAGTCATTCCCGGTGGCCATCTTGGTATCGCCGATCTATGTCTACCCAGGACAATTGTCGACCAGCAGAGGATGTCGACCATTTTGGCGGCCAGCACCTTGTCGGCGGCGGTGGGGCATCAAGGCGTCGCGAACGATCGGATCTCGTGTAACACTGCCGCTGGTGGGGTCAAATATGTCCTATGCTAACTTATAAGCATAGTTGGGTGTATTTTCCGAATCGTTTAAGTAATAGTTGTCAGATTCAAACATAGGCGTTAACCACGACTAGGAGAAGGGCCGTGGGATCAAATATGCACCATGTTAACTTATAAGCATAGTTGGCTGTAATTTACTAACTGTTTAATTTATAGTTGTCAAATTCATAACATAGACATCATCCTCGACTAGGAGAAGGGTCACTGGTCAAGTATGCCATATATAATCGTATAAGGATAGGTGGATGTAATTTCCAAACAATTTGAGTTATAGTTGGCAAATTCATAACATAGACATCAACCACGACTATGATATATGGCTGTAAGTTATGAAGTGTTTGAGATACAACTACCAAAAAATCACAATACATGCATAACCCGCCGATGACACAAAGGGATGTGCAGACATATGTCGACCTGCATGTCTCCCTGTTCTTAGTCACCTCTGTCTCTCCTGTCCCCTCAGTGCAACCACCTGGCCACACACACACGCTCATACTTCCTCGTGCACTCCCTAGCTCGGCACCTGGACCTTCTTCTCGTCCTTACAATCTCTCTTTCTATCCCTTGTCCTTCCCCCCTCCACCTGCCTGCATCACCCCTGACCATACATCCTCGAGCACTCGCCGCCGCATGGCCAGCGACTCGCTGCGCGCCGACACCTCCCCCCCCCCCCCTTCGTCAACGAGCACTCGTGTAACAGCATACTTACTTCTAGACAGTCAGTCAGTACCACCGACCTTGCACCCATGAGCCGCATACCGAGATGTCAATGTATGCATTTATGTACATAATGAGATGTCACTCGGAATGAATACACAGTCATCGCTAGACAGCCGAGTCCCTGCAAAACAGCACATGCTAGAACGATAAGTATCCTATTACGAAAACGAAATATCCCCTATCTCAACTGGTGTAGCAGCGAATACACGTAGGCCATGAGCGCATCTCACCATCATCGTCGTTGTCGTCTTCGCCGACGAGGTGACATCGCTGGAAGCGGAGACCACAATGAGTGGTCCTGCCTTTCCATGCACAATAGATAGTGACCAAATACTAAATTCCCAACCACCACCCCCCCCCCCACTCTCTCGCCTTTGGCAATGTGCTTACCAGTATTGAAAGGAAACAATGCATGTAATCTGAACTCAACCTAGAGGTATCTCACGTTCGATACTCGCAGAGAGTGAAAATAATAATACAAATTGACATAAAAGCTGTCTGCCTATCTACAACAGTACAAGTAATTACAGACATTCCCCGACCTGCACTCGCGTACCAAGCCCATCACACACATACACACATATAATTAGAGATAGTCATATGCATTGCTCTGTGTGCTACTCACGTCGTCCGCTAGAGTACACAAAAGGAAATGAATACCTACCCGAATCCCCACGCCTGGCACATTTTTTTTTCTATACCCTCCTCGAATAAATAAGGTATAGTTTTGATTCCCATTGAGAGCACATGCTGACACACCTGCAGACATTCGTCGGTCCCACCACCCATGAAGAGACTAGCATGATGGTCATACTGTCTCCGACCTGCAATTACAGACAGTCATACTCTGTCGCTGACTCGTACTCATGTACCGACCTTTTTTTTATAATTTTGAGACAGTGATACATCACATAGTTGGCTGTAATTCCCGAACCATATGAGATACAACTAGCAAAAAAAAATCATAACATGAGCTTACACACTCAACAGTATCTCCTCCCTGCACTCGTGTTCCGAAGCAAATAATAATAACAGGGAGGGGTCAGGGAGAATCAGGGAGGGGGTCAGGGAGGAGTCACCCTGCTTTGTAATATTAGCCACACACACAATGCAAATGATGCTAGACTGCTCTGATCAAACGACCAGCCTTACAAACCGACTGAAACGAAACAATCACTCACGACCAGACTACGACTTACACACTCGCGTACCGAAGCTTGTAATTACAGTCACTCATACCCCGTATGGAACCTTCAATGTGCTACAGTCATAGTTCAACCTGCATTCGCATACCGAACCTTCAATGCTCACAGCTAGTCTGTACCCCCACACCAACTGGGGAACGACCTGCACTTGACATGTACCTAGACTTCAATGTACATCACATACACATCCGTCGAGGATTCTAGACAACTAAGTACAATCGAATTAGACATGGTGAGTAAGGAGATATCACACACACATACATTTCAACTATGTACGTTCTCTGTTTGTAGAGCAGAAGGCCTGGAAGTAGCAACATGAACTCACGGGAAGCTCAGAGCACAATGATCGCTCTGTCTTTCCATGCATGGTATACATTACCGACCAAGAAAGTACATCACAACCACTGTGTGAACAAACGTATGTACTTGAAAGTATAAATCATGTACCAAGCCTTTGAAATTACAAGCAGTCGACCCTTCCCGAACCGTTAATGTATGCACTTAGACGGTTTCTGTCCAGCATTACATGTTCAGCCATTCCACTATGATAACTGCGATGTTGTGTTTACCCATAGTGTCAAGTATCGAACCCAGAATCCTACAGACAGTCACTTGCTCTTCCCAGGCGAGTTTCGCCCACTAGAGTATACGAAAGGAAAAAAATAGTTATAAACAAAATGGATAGTAACGACCACATCGTGCAATGTATGTTCATCACAAATACTTACAGTCATAGGTCACACACTGTGACAACTCGAGACACGAACTGAGTAAGGAGGTATCGCAACACACATACATACACATATATCAACTATGTATGTACTCTGTTCTTAGATGATGCAGAGCGGAGGTTTTACCTTAACGAGTGTAGCTGTTTCAGAAGACCTGCAGGTCGCAAGCACATATAATCATCGTGAACTCACCGGAAACAATGACCGCCCTACCATTCCGTAGACACAATACATTACCGATTACATGATCGCCAGCAGACAATCGTTCGTCGGAGGGAAGCAAGGTCCCACTGCCAAAACATTATGAAGAGCCATCATCTACAAGCCCTAACCATATGATGCAGTCGAAGTGTGCACCTTGTATGCACACAGCAGGAAATGTTCAAATGAAAACTAAGTTGATCGTGTACGAGTGTAAAGAGGCCAATCTCACAGCCAGCAATCGAGACATCCCAAACCACCATATCATGTTCGTAATTATAGTTATATGCTGTCTCTAACCTGCACTCATGTACTGAGCCTTTACAATTACAGAGACAGTCATGACCCTACCAACACATGAGTACTGACCAAGCCTTTGCAATTACAGACAGCCAAACTCTGTCGACCCTGCCTATGCTTGAACCTTCGATTCATGTACCAAACCTTTCCAAGTAAAAAGCAGTCATTCTCTGTCGACCCTGCCTGTGCTCGAGCTTTCAATAAACATACATACAAGCAGTTTCCATCCAGCAGCCCAACATATCCACTGTGATACTGCGATGCTGTGTGTGTACCCATAGTAATACGCTGTGGCAAGTCGCGAACTCAGGTCCCTACAGACAGCTGCTTGCACACTCACTCTCCAGTCTCTGCTTCCTTGTTGGTGTGTTACCCATGTTACATAAGGATTTTGTGTGTGCATAAAATGAGGGTATATACGCAGTCACATGAGATATCTGGCTCATTCACAGTTAGTCTGTCGTTCAAGCTCGGAAAGACCTAAGAGTGTATCATTTCAGGTAAGCTGTTTGTGCCATAGCTACACCAAAAAGAAACTTGTCGTGGAACACGGTGAAAATGATGGCATGCTGTTCTAGTGGTCAGAAGATTCTATCAGCTATTATGTTATATGGAAAGTATAACTCACTTGCAACACTCGCCAAAGAAAATGAGCTCGCTTACTTGCCTAAAGAATTCTGTCTGACATATGCACGTCATGAAATACTCTATGTCTACAAATATCTACCCACATATCTACACCAGGACGAACACATACACGACTGTCTCCCATGTACGGAGTGTTCGCAAGGGTGTACTACTGTTATGGACACACCACATTCTAGGGGTTGGTGAAATGCATGCCGGAAAAGTGTTGAACAAGCATCCAACACTGATTCCTTCCATTAGGAACTCATGAATGAGAGAGATGTGTACCTGGAGCAGCTTACGATGTCGTCGTTCCGACGCAGGTTCGGCTGACAGTCACCATAAAGCTTTTTATTTCTGTCCCTGCGAACCCTTGGTGCAGTGGTAGGGATGGTCTGGCAGGGTGCGCTCTCACAGTTCCTCCTCCTGGCTGCGGATGACGACGATATACATGAATCTCACAGTAGTAGTATTAGTAGTAGTAGTTGTTGTTGTAGTCCTAGTAGTAGGTAAACCATCAATATGATTTTTTTTAGTATAGGGTTGGCCAGCTCAGTTGTCATCCAGACGTCGAAGAGTGAACATCGGCTGTGGATAACGTGTGCTTATTCATTGATGGAACATGAAAGTTACTTGTGTCGCAACTGTAAAAAGGCATTTTCTAACAAAAAAATCTACAGACAGCATGAAGCTGGTTCTTATCAGAATGCGGGTCGTATTATGTTCGCGTGTAAAAAGTGTAAATCTCTGTTTGGTCGTCATAGCAGCTTGAAAAGACATCGTGCAAAATGTAAGGGTCGTACTGCACCACCTGTCAAGAGGTTTTGAAGATATTACCAGTCCAAGGTAAGGGTTAATCGGGAAGCAGTTCTTTGGTACCGCCATGACATCCATGCAAATATTGTAACAAGACATTTACAAATTAATACGATGCTATGAGACATGCACAAAATTAATGTAAGAAGAGTATCATTCGTATGTCATATCAATGTGATAAGTGTCGAAGAATGTATGTGCATGTTGACTGTTTAAAAATACATTTGAAACTGTGTAAATCCCAACGAACCTGCAGCCTGATAATATGCTAATCGCAGTTCTCCAGTCCTCAGCCTGCAGCCTAGTGTCCCAGAATGCCCTTTTTTATACTACTGTAAATGTTGCTCAGCGATTTTTTTTTATATTTAGTTAAGAGAATTTTTTATGCTAGTGTGTTGTTAAGACTGGGCCATAATACGTACATTTACCCAGAAGTTAGGGTATTACTACTATTAGGTACCTCTCTCACACAGAACACCCAACAACATTACAGTAGCCTACATTATGGTAAAGTGGCCGGCCCAATCATGGGGCATAAAAAAATAGTGGAAACCGGTAAAACTGAGCCAGAAACACTTTATCTGTAATACACGACTAATTGTTAGATCAACTAGGAAAGTGATACAAATGTCCACGCCGTAAAAGTACAACATATTGTCAAATAATGACATGAATTGTAAGTGCACATAACCTACAAATAATATGTGTTGAATGTTCCATATGTTGGTCATTGAGAACTGTCATGATGAGAGTGGTTGCCACATAAATTTAGTAATTACGTCAATGAATTCAACTTACCCTATAACAAAGACACTGCAACTATCAGAATTGGTATTTTGACTTTGTTATTACTTCTACTCACTAGTGAGGTAAGCTTTCGAACAGTTCCTTGCAGTGTAGCAAAAACAATGACCGAAGTTTGCGTCAACAGTAAAACTATAAAGAATAATATATGGAAGCCTCATTCGATCGATAGCAAACCTTCAAAGGAAATATGACCGAAGCTTGAATCAGTTGCAAACCTGCAAACTGAAACATTGACTCAAGTTTCTGTTAATGGTCAACCTACACGAAACAATGGTCGCAGCTTGAGTTAATAGCATCCTGTAAAAGAACAGTGTCCGAAAACCGTAGGCCGGCGAGGACGTCTCATTAAACTGGGACGTAGCCTACACGCTTCTGTCGTTTGGCATCTTCTTTGTATTGTGACATGCAGCTAGTAATGTACAGAGTGCCAGAAATTTCGCGCATTCGTCTAGTGCCAAGAAAGACTAAAAAAAACGTGGGTTTGGCTGTGTTGGGGACACGGCCGTTTGTTTTGCGTGAATACGTCTACGTTGATGCGCTCGGACGCCGTGATGTTCAAGTTACGTTTCCGGCACCGCTTCACTCGATTGTATGGGGTTATATGGATATCACTGGATTACTTTTGAGATGCTCTTCACAAACGTATGCGATTTCCGTTTTTCAATTTGGCATTTGACGAGTATAGACCGAAGTTGTGTTAATATTTCTTAATTTTTTTTACATTAAACGCGTACAATTTCACCATAACCAGACCACAAAAATGTTTTTATACACACACTCTATTGACCTTGACGAGAGCTGTCGATTGAAACTTAAACGAGCGCCGTAGCTTCTCCTAGTCAAAAGTTAATACTACGTGGAAATTATGAAATGCGGCGAAACTAAATCAAAATTCGCTCCCCCCCCCCCCCCCAGTCACGTACGATGCTTTGCAGTCCTCACTCAACGTAACGCATTCTTTGATCCTTTGGCAATCGAGAGGTGTAATTGAATTTTGCATGTAGATGATAGATTCGGAGCTGCAATGCCAAACTCTATCCCGCGATTTTGCTATCATCGGATTTTCTGGATTGCCTCCCACTATGACTGCAAATTTTAAGACGTATTCGCGTCAAAAATTGCACGCGTGTACTGCTTTTCTCGTTAGGAAGCGATTAATTCGACATGTCCTATAGAGTTGTCAGCCAATAAGAGACGTCTGTAGGCAGGATGACAGAATCACTCGGACCAGCCCAAAGAATAAAAGTTCCCTCGCTGTAGCGACAAATGAACAAATGCGGGTCGCATCAACGTTCTTACAGTGTACTTAGAAGCACAGCCTTCATTCAGGCGAATTAGCGAGATTTCCAAATGTCTAGTAATAAAATAATTTTCGTGGAAGTAAAAAATAGATGTCGTGGAAGTTTCTAAATGGCTTCGTCTTAATGCCTGAGATCTTTAATGCCTGCGTCACAACACTCGCACTCACGAAAAAGCAAAGCTTCGAGCAAGTCGGGACCCTGCCACCTCTCGAATATTTCAAGCTTCATGATTTTCTCCAGATAAACAAGCTAAAATCCCCTGCTTTCAAGGAAACTCCTCAGGTCTATCTTCTTGTATCTGCTTCTTTTCCGTTCGTACGAAAACTTCCTCCATTTTTGCATGCAGAATTTATTTATTTTTCTCTTGCCATTCCTTCCCGTCTTATCGCTACGTACAGCTTGTATAATTCTAGAGGGAAATCTTCGGATCGGAAATGACGGCACGAAAACGCCCGTGTTGGGATTACTTTTGAGAAAACGCGGACAGGATGGTTTTGCACGTTTGAAGAAGTAGATACGAGCCGTGTTAAGTCCAGTACAAATTCAGAAGGAAAAGAAGGGAGGTGAATAAACGCCGCCATAGGAGAGACTAAGCGGAAACGAAGCGTATTTTTCACATTTCTTTCTTCTTCTCGCTTCATCACAAATAAGAACATGTAGAGCTGGTAAAATAAGATTAATAGCTCGAATCAGGGAGCTTCCCACAATAGGGGAAACTGGTTAAGGGGGAAGAGGGTAATCGTAACAAAGATTAGGAAAATAAATTTGTATTAAGTCCAAGCTTGAGAGTCTGGAATATCGAACCTAGCAATGGGCCGTATATCCAGTTGTCGCACGCAGGAACAGAAAAATTATGGCATTGGTGAAGTAACACAACTCTATTTGTATTCCTCCTTCCATGTTGAGGACGAAACTTTGGAAAAGCATCGTGGTTTTTGCCACGACGTAATGGCGCCATTCTATGTGCGAAACTGCAACGAAATGGCGAAAAACCTTCGAACGGGTGGCAGCACCTAGCGCAAGAGAGTGAGACATTACGATTAACTTCTGTCTTCACAGCAGCGTCGAATTTCCAATCGTCCATAAGCACCATGCATGATTCACACAAAAACAGATTGTAACAAAAAAATTAATGTAAATTTTCCTTCGGTGGTGTCATATGTCCATGTCCAAAAAAAATCAAATTTTTCCATACATTTTTTAGCAAAAAAATAATATTCTAACATAAGATATTTAATTACTGTGTTTTAGTGATTCCAGATTATGTAAAGCTTTAAGCTTATGATACTCGTAGCACGATTATCCACAGAAAGTATAAGTATAGACTTTTCACGGTTAATTGAACACTTTTGTAACCAACATTCGAAAAAATGTCAGAACACCTACCAGCCTGCATTTTAAAAGGGCCTCGATGTCTGGCGTGTGGCCAGCAAAGTTAGCAACAACCGAGAGATGGAATAGTTCCATTTGTTAACGTTGAATTAAAAGGGCCTCGATGTCTGGCATGTGGCCAGCAAAGTTAGCAACAACCGAGAGATGGAATAGTTCCATTTTTAACGTTGAATTAAAAGGGCCTCGATGTCTGGCATGTGGCCAGCAAAGTTAGCAACAACCGAGAGATGGAATAGTTCCATTTGTTAACGTTGAATTAAAAGGGCCTCGATGTCTGGCATGTGGCCAGCAAAGTTAGCAACAACCGAGAGATGGAATAGTTCCATTTGTTAACGTTGAATTAAAAGGGCCTCGATGTCTGGCATGTGGCCAGCAAAGTTAGCAACAACCGAGAGATGGAATAGTTCCATTTGTTAACGTTGAATTAAAAGGGCCTCGATGTCTGGCATGAGGCCAGCAAAGTTAGCAACAACCGAGAGATGGAATAGTTCCATTTGCTAACGTTGAATTAAAAGGGCCTCGATGTCTGGCATGTGGCCAGCAAAGTTAGCAACAACCGAGAGATGGAATAGTTCCATTTGTTAACGTTGAATTAAAAGGGCCTCGATGTCTGGCATGTGGCCAGCAAAGTTAGCAACAACCGAGAGATGGAATAGTTCCATTTGTTAACGTTGAATTAAAAGTGTGAGGTAAAACATTTGCGAAAACTTAACGATTCTTTTGCTTTATGTAAAACACTTAGGCCTACTTTTCTAATAATTTCAAAGTTTTACTTAACGGGCCCATAAATAGAGCGATCAGGCCCGTGGCAGTGTTGGTTTTACGTATGGCGGAGGAATACGCAACGTGCATACAAGTGTATCTTAAGCAGGGCTCTCAAAAGTGTTCAGTTTATCGTAAATTACCTGCACGAAGTGATCTCCTCGCTCCTGATTACAGTGGAGCTCTCATCCAACTGACAATCAGGCGAGCTAGCCATCATCTGCCCGCTCACTTCTTCGCGCGACTTTATGAATATGTCTTTTGGTCATATTCGTACATAAAATCGGCTGAGGTCGTAGCTGAGTAATGAGATATTATTTGATAGAGCACTACTGTGAAGTACGGGGTTTGTTAACGTGATGAACACACAATAACGTATTACGTTAATATTATTTACTCGGGGGAGCTTATAGTGAATTCATTATACATTACGCTGTTATGGATGTTACTAAACGCTACTATTATGAATAACTTACTGGAATGTCCCTACCTTAATCATAATTGCATAGGCTGTTTCTGGTAGGTGGTTATCGATGGTCGGACATACCCATCTCTGTAACCTTCTGTTTGCGACGGCCTCATGAAGAAAGACGACGCGGCCAGGATGACGCTCGCCTATATCAGCGCGTTGTTTGCCACACTCGTCCCCGATTGCTGGCAGGTGGAAGGTGTTTCTGCATCTGGTCTTTTCGCAATGAGTTGAAATTCCACCCGCGTCCTGGTTTAATGTTTAAAGGTGTGATCAGGCAGACCGCATACCTAAATCCTCTCTGTCACACTGTCGAATTTTTGCCTTCAGTTATATTTGACAATAAAATTTGAGGACAAAATACAATCATCAAATGTTTCCGTCTAACAAATTTTATGAAATAAAATTTGAATGTGTTTGAAAGTGTGCCACGCTGTCAAATTTTTTTTGGGAGAATATAATTTTAAATATTATTTAAAAATTATTTTCATAGTGAGATATTACTTTTGTTTTTCCATGCAGTCCATTACAGGAAGAAATGTAAGTAGTATTGTACTTTATTTTCCTTTCTTTACTAAATTAAAATTTTATTTATTAGATATGTTTCCTGCACAATGAAATCAGTGCCCCTCAGTACGTAATATTATGTGCAATATTCACTTAAAATAGCATTCATGCCCAGAGAGCTTCTACGTAAATTAATTATCTTCATAACTTACTTAGTTTCCAGCAGTTATTCTTTATTTTAAGTTTCTTGGCGTCCATTTTTGTCCTGCACTGTGATGATTGGCTGAGACCGTCAAATATCAAATAAATTTTAGAACCGGTCCAAGTTTCAAATGTTTGATGGAAACTGAAGCTATCCAACTTCCTCAGAAAAAAATGGCGGCGTTTATGACGTTTCGATGACGTCATAACTGTTCAACTTCATTTGACCAAACTTATTGGAAGCAGTTTGATGGAAAAATTTGACAGTGTGACAGGGGATCAAGGCCTGAACACATCATAACAACGAGCACGACATTTTATCACAGAGCTGATAAGTAGACAGAGGCGAAACGATGAGGAGTTTTCGTCGATGAGGGAGCACCCGTACGCTTAATGGCCGCGCGAGGCTTTGCGATTGCGTCTTCTACCTAACTGGCTGTCGCAGGCCGAGGAATGTCGCCCATTGGCTGGGCTGTCAGCCAGCTGCGCGTCCAAGGTCAAGAAGCGAGGGAGCGATACGGGCGACACTAACACGCACTTCTAGCGCCTCATCGCTCCTACGCGCAATACATGCTACGTTTCCGTCGTGGCGCTTTACTGTGCAAATTAGATCTACGACAGTGGCGTTTTATTACACGCGATGAAAGCCCACAGATGAAACTACGCCCGTACCTTTGTACTTTTCTCTTGCGCCTAAAGAAAACTGCATACGCAAGCTTTATTTATGCGATATTTGACCATTTTCAAGAATTTTTTTTCTACAAGAATACACTTAATACGATAAAAGTAGAAATATAGGGGCAGGGGCATAGGTTTTTTTTTTTTTTTTTTTTTGCAAAAATTCGTATTTGCAGAACGTTTATTTACCGAGATACGCGTATTCGCGGGACCAACTATTTCACAGAAAATGTTTCAGTCCATCCTACTCTTAAAACGGCGCTGATCAGCGAACGGTGTTCCCACACGTTGCTGGCTTATGACGCCATTTTGCTGGCGTGTGCGTCTGGAGCTCTGCACTCGTAAGTGAAAGCTGTCCACTGTAAAGTGAGCACTTCTGAAATCGACCTATAATAAATAGTTGGCAGAAATTGATTTTAAAAAAATTGGGTTTGGCTGTGTTGGGGACACGGCCGTTTGTTTGGCGTGAATACGTCTACGTTGACGCACTCGGACGCCTTGCTGTTTATTTTACGTTCCCGGCACCGCTTCACTCGATCATATGATGCTTTATGGGTATCACTGGATTGCTTTTGAGATGCTCTTTCCAACAGTATATGATTTCTGCATTTCGGCTTGGCTTTATGACGAGTATAGGTCGAAATTGTGTTACATTTTCTTAATTTTTTAAATCAAACGCATACAGTTTTACCATAACCACGCCACAAAAACGTCTTTGTATACACAATCGATTGATCTTTATGAGAGCTGTCGATTGAAACTTAAACGAGCGTTGTAGCTTCTCCTATTCAAAAGTTTTAAATACTACGGAAGTTATGAGACACGGCGAGCGAAACTAATTCAAAATTGCCCCCCCCCCCCATCCCTCCTTTTTTTTTCTCCTCACGCACGAGATGCTTCGCAGTCCTCACGCAACGTAAAATATTATTTGATCATTTGGCAATCGAGAGGTGTAATTGAATTTTGAATGTAGGCGATAGATTCGGAGCTACAATGCCAAACTGCATTTCCTGATTTTGTTATCATAGGATTTTCTCGATTGCCTCCCATTATGGTTGCAAATTTAAAGAGGCATTCATTCACGTCAAAATAGTTCACAGACGTGGCGTTTTATTGAGCGTCATGCGTAAATGCACGGCTATTGTAGTTAATTTTTGTTGTTTTATACATTTAAGAGCACTAATTTGCTTATTACAATAACAAAATTTTTTACTTTAGTAAAAGCATGAGTTCACTTTTACCGCGTATTATTAAATTCGGTCGGTCCGTACAATGTTACTCTCACGTGTAGCGGAAGGATACAAATTGAGGTGAATAGTAAATCATAAGAAGGGCTTTTGAAAGGCTCAATTAATCGTGAACGCCCTACAACGCCAGCAAGGAATTTATTTTTTATAGTCTGTCCACGATTACCCAAGAACTTTTAAAAGTCGCGCTCAAGATGTTCGTGTAGGCGCTTTTTATATCCTTCCACCAAATGCATGGACTGTAGCACTTTCTGCATACGTTGCTCTATTGTAACTGGGAAATTTTTGTAAACGGTGTAAAATTATTGCTGAGATCGTAATTTTTAATCTTACGTACACAAAAACGTAGCGTGTCTTTATTTAAATAATTCACTGTTTGCATATATAAACGTAAGTATAGGCTGTTCACGATAAAATGAGCACTTTTGAAAGCCCTACTGAAGATATACTTGTATGCACGTTGTGTATTCTTCCGCCTTATGTAAAATTAACACTGCCGTAGGCTCATCACTTTATTCGTGCGTCGGTCAAGTGAAAGTGTGAGATTATTAGAAATTTAAATATTTTAATAATCCATTGATTCTTGCACTTAGAGGCATTATAAAAACCGGAAGCAAAAGAAATCATTTAAGTTTTCGCAGATGTTAAATTTTCACTTTTAATTCGACGTCAAGACATGGAACTACTTTCCCTCCATGGTTACCAACTTTACTTGGCGCATACCACACAGTACACCCGTTAAATTATATGCAGATAGGAGCAGTGACTTTTATCTAAGGTTATTTTCAAAAGAGCTCACTTCATCGTGAACAACCTTTAATAATTTTAACATGACATTACAGCAATGATATAGTATTTTTTATCACGCTAGAAACTTAACTGGCAACGTGTTAATCGGCGTATTAAATTAATTTATGGGTAAGGCTTTTTTTTAAAGAATGTTTTCCAGTCGTGCTTAGCTGCCGCGAGTTAGCTATTACAATAATCGCTGTACAGATAAGGAAATGTATCCACTGATCGACGGACTCAATGAGTTATGAACGCACAGCCCAAACCGCTGGTTACAGAAACGTGAAATATCACATGTGTCTTCCTCTTAGGGTCAACGCACCCGCTATGAAGATATTTTTCGAGATTCGGCCATTGAGGGAGGCCAAAAAAAAAAGGTAAAATATGTTGTCAATGGAATCTTCTTTCAGTATATCTCAAACCCAATGTGAAATCATGTAATTCGTGCTTCCGAATGCGAAACATACAGATACTAAAAAGTTGATTTCAGGAATTTTGAAATTCAACCCTTAAGACAGTAAAGAAAATCGGAGGATTATTAAAAATCGTTTAAATACGATGTAATAGCACTTCGATGTTTGTTTTATGAACATAAATGCCTTTTAAAAGGTTTCACGATATTTAGTTTTTAAGTCAACCCTTAAATACCTTAATGTAGGCGTATCTTAAGTTCGATGACAAAGTTTCCTGTGGAACAGGCGCTGGCCTCTCCAAACTTCCGCTCTAGGTGGCCGATACCTACTAAAAGGCCATACCTGGAGCACTACTTTCTAACATTTACATTTAACTCCCACAATACAAAAGCTAAATCGGCTCTTTTTGATCTTCAGGGTCCACCGGGAAATTTGCAAATTTTGAAACCGTCATGCTGTCCGAAAGGGTTCGAAACTACACTAAATTACACACACACACACACATACACTAACTACCGCGTCAACGCTTTGCCTTCTTTCACTTTTAAATAAGCATGGCCGTATCCCCATTATCTACTTTCGCTGCCCAGCGCCTTCGGGTACAGGCAGTCTTAGTTTTGGGGAATGTCCGGTTACCTGAAACATTCTCAGCCACCTCGGCCCCTAGCACAAAAGGCATAGTCGAACCATGCTGCAGACAATTGCATTGGTACACATTTACACACACACACACACACACACACACTCAATATTACACACACACATGCAATATATTGCATCTCGTCATCCTTCCTTCTAGAAGCTTAGCTTCTACATTCTTTGTCTCATTCCGGGTCCATCGCCTGTGTCGTCATCGGTGGTACCTGGGTCGAAGCTCCCTTCGCCCAGGTATGATCATCTTCGGTATGCGTCTTGATAGGTGTGACGGGGCAGGGGGATGATATTAGGTTCGATGACATACTGCGGGGCGTTTTGCTTCATAAGACTACCTATACCTACAAGAGGCTGCCAAGAAGTCCACTACTCCAGATAAAAATTAAAACACCGCCTTTGTTGGGTTGGTATATGGGGTGTATCCGCGGGCAAAGCTTTGTTTTATTTCTGTCTGCCACACACTAACTTGTTTACAAATTCAAATCCTGCTAGCAAATCTGTAGAAATACATTCAATGATTTCAATCTGCCTCAAACCAAATTCCTAGCGGGCAGAGCTATAGTATATTAATAATAATAATAATTATTATTATTATTGGTTACCTTTGCTTTCAGTTTGCGAAAAACGAAATTTTAAATTCTGGGTTGGAGAACCTGTGACGTAGACCTACAGCTGTTTATACCTGTGAAAAAAACTAAGTTCAATATACATGATGTACACTCTTATATTAACACTAGGGTCAGCGCAGGTTTACAGACATTGAAGATAAGCTGGATGAATGTAGCTTATATCCACTGCTATATTAACGACGCCCTGATGTATGTTAAGTAGTTCATATTACGTATAGGTTAAAAAAAAAGTCTGTGTTCGTCTGTGCCCTGGACAAAGTCGTGGGTTTTTACGTGAATCGTCCTGCGTTAGCGAGTAATATTTTCTTCGAGACATGGAAATGAAATGAAAGTAACGAAATGGTCACTTGTGTTCCTTGACCTAACACTTTGTAGACTATGCTTGAGTGCAGCTTGGGGGAAGCTAAATTGAAATTTTCTTTTTTGTTCAGAACAAAACTCGTATGTATGTGCAGTCATTGTTCTGCTAGTGTTTAACACGACCTCGCAATAACACGGCAGCGCAGTAACAATGAATGCTATTGCTAACGATAGAATTTCTTTTTTTTTTATAGCCACTCAAAACGACATGATTGATTGTAAATATTTATATACGATAAAGGACATTTGATTGGGTCAGTATCAGCTCAGCTCTCCATTGGTTGATGACCAGGCTAATAGTAAACGCTATAAAGTGCAGGGTAGTGTCCGGTGTGGTATGGACCAATTGGACGATGGTGAGTTCTAACACAGTGTTGTTGCAGTAGTGGATATAGGTGACACTTCTAATTTGTCTTCAGTTCCAGTATAATGTGTGCAGACCTCAATGTGTTAAAACTACAGATATAGACAATATCTCACGTTTGTCACCAAGAACAGCGCGCTAAAACATCGGAGTCGCGAGATATGCAACCCGGAAATTTTCACCCTCGCTTAAAATGGCCACTAGTAGCCGCGGGACCCCACCATTGCCTCGCGCACGTTTGGCTACCCCTCAAAGAGATCTTCGCATCGCAGTCGTATACCTGATCGAACGAGACCACATTTATTTCAATCGTACTATTATTCACGATGTTATAAAGGCTGGCTGTTCACGATAATGTGAACACTTTTGAAATCACCCTTATAATAATATCACTGTCCCTACCTCCTTATATTTTAACGGGTGCAATTAATGACATGTGTCTAGTAAAGTTGGTAAGGATGGAGGAGAAAGTAGTTCCATATATTAACGTCAAACAAAAAGTGTTAGGTAACCATTTGTGATAACTTAGATTATTTCTATAGCTTTCTGTATTTTTGAATGCATTGAAGTGTAAAAATGAGCATATTTGCACAATATTTTATTTTCTAATAATTGCACAGTTTCACTTGTCCGACGCATGAATAAAGTGATGAGGTCCGTGGCAATGTTAATTTTACGTAAGGTGGAAGAACACACAACGTGTATACAAGTACGTCTTAAGCAGGGTTTTCAAAAGTGCTCATTTTACCTTGAACAGCGTATAGCAGCGGAATGGATCGCCTTGCAAACGTTACATCATCTCCTCCCTGTGTTGGTCTGGTTTTAAAGGCGTGTTCGCGCCAGAACTTCCACTGCACTTTCGAGTATCGCAGGAATTGCCACTCAGGGAAATCTGCCGCCCTAAGCAGCTGGCCACACTTCTTTCCGGCTATAGCCTGCATGGTGATGGAAATCATCCCTGTGGTATTGTGGAGTGTGTTAACGCCGCGGTTTGTTGTTTTAGCAAATGGATGTTAACTGAAGCTGCCAACCCCACTTCATCTGGCCTCTCCCCCTCTCTCTCTCTCTCTCTCTCTCTCTCTTCCCCTCCCTCTCTCTCTCTGGGAAAAGCGGGTGATGGATGGACAAGTGGCGGTGTTATTTTAGCTGTTTGTATCCTCTCCCCTACTGACTGCTACATTCACTTCAACACAAACCAATGGTAACAGGGTGAAGTTGCACAAACGTTATTCACGTCGTAGGTTCAGCAGCTATTTTTACTGTGGTTTCTTAGTTCTGTCTGTGCACCGGGAGGCATATCATACTGAAGTGAGAAATATTTACAGTTGAAGGAACCAAACTGTTTTACACATGCACTCTAAAACTGAAACAGTGAAAATGAAGGCAGTGAGAGTCAGTGAAAATAACTCCAATAGAAATCCGTTCTGCACTGTAAAAAATAATGGTAAAATTACCTGACAAGTGTAAGGTAATATTCGCAAAATTGTGTGGGAAACATAGTTTTCCTTACATTGAGACAAAGAGTCTCATGATTGAAAATTCTCGCCATACCAATTTTACCTTCAACTCTCCTGCCCGCTACAATTTTTGCCTGTTTGGTGGGCTGATCGACATCTCAGCTTTGTGCATCAATATGACACGTTTTTCCAGACTTGATACTTCCTAATATGACATGTTTATTAATTAATTATACTTGAAGACACTCTACCTTTTGAAGAAATGATGTGTGTTGACACCTAACGTGAAAAATACGTGCTGCTGCAGTGACATTTCCCGATGCATAGACATGCGACCACTTGGCTCGCGAACTCGTGTAGGACTGAGTATGGCCGGTGCTCTTTACCTGTGTGTTTACTGACCTGCCCGTTTGGGGCGCTGGGAGCGCTGGCCGGCCAGCACTTGTGGGCGACAGCCGTAAAGAGATCGCTACAGCGCCGGAAACTATGTGATCACTAGAAGATTCCATACTTGTAGAGACTAGTCTTGAGTGGCATTGTTGATAAAGGAGGTGCTAGTTTGGCCGGAAATTATTTTCGATTGGAGGTCAGGTTAAGCCAGTAATAAATTTGGCGGGGAAGTTTTCCCGTGTTAATTTTGGGACTATAAATAGTCCCTCCAGCGGGCTGGCCGGAAGAGAGACCTGGCCGTTGGAGGTGACCAGTCAGCACTGTAGATAATGAGATAAGTAACAAACGTTAGGGCAATAAGGCTAGATTTATGTAGAAATGGGTGTTGTAACGCTGTAAATTTGGTAGACATTTTGAAATTTCCTAGTGACGTCTAAGTTATTTATGAACACAAATAAAAACTCAATGCAAATCCAAGATAAAATTTTGTTATCTCAAAATTAAAGTGGTCGTGTGTCAAGGAAAATAAAGAAAGCAAAAGCATTAATGTTTAAAGTTTTGAGTAAATGAAGTTGAAAATATTTACTCACTTATGTAGTAGTTTGCTGAAAATATAAATTATGTACAACTATTTTTAAAAATATATTATTAGCTTCTTAATCATTTCTCAATTTACAGAAGTTCTTTAAGCTTTTGTGCAATTACAATGCATAAAGATACCCTTGTCAGTGTTAAATATCGAGGTGAAAGTTTTTATAAGGGAAAGTTATTCCCAGTTGAAATAACATACAATGTGAATAACCAAAAGAATTTTTGACTGTTATAGTGAGTTTGTTTTTGAAAGCCTACAAAATATTCAGGTATTGTATTTGCAGGCATTTGATACCCTCATTTTTTCGCCTGTTATAAGATTATCAAATGTTATAAATTTTATGTAGATCTTTCGTATTTATTGTATGCCAGGAATGTTCTCTTTGGGTTTGAAATGTAGGTATTTTGTATATAAGTTTGTACAACCACGTGATGAAATGTTTCAATGTAGAACTTTTCTGAACTCATGTGTGTTTACCTGGTATAGGCTTTTCATGGTAAAGTGAGCACTTTCGAGGCCCTAGTTACTTTTTCCTTTCATCTGTTTTTTATCCTCTAACCGCCTTATTAAATAAATATTGCCACGTAAGTAATAGACACAGTATGTACATTCCACCGCTCTCGTAAGTTAAAGTCTAAAACTAAAATAAAATAAATTTATTGGCTATTATTCCAAATGATGGGGCTTTGAAAAGTGCTCACTTAATCGTGAACAGCATATAGTTAGGTTGTTTCACCTTTTTTAAGCTTTTAGCCCTTGGGGAATATTTATATAGCTGTTGGTTATCAACTTATCTGTTGTTGTGTCTTTGCAGAAAGTGTCCTTTCTTGGTTCTTACCCGAAGGACTAAGCAAGGGCCTCAACGTGTAAGGTATAATTTCCGCACTCTGGAGTAAAATTCACGTACGTGGTAGTGGAAAATCCCATAAATGGATGGGAAAATTACATTACGATGCGTGCATCTATTCAGCATTGTCTCAACAGCTAGGTGGGAGGACGGGGGGGAAGAAACAATCCTTTAACACACTAATATTCACTCGTGTTCTCGTGTTGTCGTCGTGGTGTAATAGATAGCGCATCGGCCAGTCGTGAGTAGAGGAGCATGGTTCGCGCCCAACCACCAGCGAATGTCGAGGATTTTGGAGTTGAGATTTCGGTTACTCTTAGGCAGAGAATATAATTATTAAAAAAATTTAACAGTATTAACACCCCGTGTAGTTTTAAATATAAATCTATTATACAGCATAGTTAATAATACCTTACTTGTATGGGATATCCCCAACTTCAGGTACTTTTTTCCGTACGTTTAGGGAATAGTACCTTACTTGTTATGTAAATTTACTCCACATTTGACAGGTAATTTTACCTTACACGCAGAAGTAATTAGCGTCCCTTACATGTAAGGGAATTTTACCTCAAATTTTTTTACAGTGTAACTTACTAGTTGTTGGTGGCTAAATTTCACTCATTTAAAGGTCGCTTCGTGGTTGTGTAAAATGGTGAAAACCTGTCAACAGGTTTAGTTTTAAACTTTGCAAAATGGTTTTGTTGTGAAATGAACATTTATTGCCGATTCATGAAGTATTTTTACGTGACAAAACGATTGCTGTAGGTTTGACCATGTATTTTTTGCTCAACTTTCATTGGGCAAACACGAGTTATTGACAGTAGTCTGCTTGCAGTTTCTTCGCACTTTTTGAATAAAACCTTTGAAAAATCTCACCGTATTATGTGGTCACTGTTTTCCTAAATATGTCAATAAGTAATTACAAACGTTTTATACATGTGTTAACATAAAAGTGAACTTTTAAACTACAATATTTTACTTTTAATTAATATGAATAAAAACAAGGGAATCTTGTGTGTGTTGGTAACACCCATTATAAGCTGTTCATGGTAAAGTGAGCACTTTTTAAGAGACTTCTAAATTTTTCCTTTCAACCAATTTTCATCTTCCTGCTGCTTCCTAATATAAACATTGTAATGTGACCAATTAACGCAGCGTATACATTTCACCACTATCAAAATGCAATGCCTGAGACTGCAATAAGATATGTTTAGAAGTGGTTAGCAGCTGTTGGGAGGGCCTTAAAAAGTGCTCACTTTACCGTGAACAACGTATAAGAAATAGTTCTTACGAAAAATCGTATTAAACCAGGTGCGCACGAATCGAGTGCTTTGTCCCTTTAGTGAAATTTACTAAACTTGATTAAACATTGTATGACGCGGAGGAATAACCTGGGAGTATAACTCTACCAGAGCTTCAGAAAAGTTGGAAGTAACAGTGTATAGATTCGTATTTTGTATTGGTTGGAGGTACGATCCCAGCCATCTCAAGTACGAATGAACGTGAAAAAATAGAAGCAAGTCTGTCGTATCTCCAGGAATTTTAATGAGTACCCCTCGTTACAGTGATTTGTTCATTCGACTGATTGGCCCATAGACTAAGGCCAATTTGCCGAGAGAGTACGCCCTCGCTCACTCTTGACGTCACAGAGAGTCCTCTCTGCTGTCCCAACTCCGAGGAGAGAGCGCGAGAGGGAGAGTGAACGACGATGCACACTCGGTGCTCACTCTCGCACCCTCTTTGGCAGCCATGTTGTTTTCAAGTCTAACCTCAAATATCCAGACATATATTTTGTTGTTTCTATAGCAGTGTTAGAAATATTTTATCGACTTAACTTAATCATTATGATTGTGAGATGTGTAATAACAACACTAATCCGTTTGATATTAAACATAACTAATTATGATATTATGTTCACGTTTCATTTAAGTTAATTGTGCGCATATTATTAAATACTGTGATTTTCACACAGCGATTATGTTTTTAATCATGTTAAAATACAACAAATTTAAATAAGTTACTATTTCATAAAATACTGTACATTTATTCGAGGAAAGTGAAAGGCCAGCAACATTTTATTTTTCACTATTTATTACCTTCTGCCAGAGAAATAATGCCGAAGGCTTACAGAGGGTACAAGTCTCAATTCGCCAGAGTGCGCCAGAGTGAGCACACTTTCGAGTTGAGACACGGCCTATAGATGAGGTAGACCGGTCAAACATTCGCGTGGCGCCGCGAGACGGGAGCGAGGGACTTCGCTCTCTCGCGGCGCGCTAGAAGACTTCTCACACCGGCAGAAAGTATTTAATAGCCTTCGGGTTCAGGCCCAAGTACGAGTTACCAGAAGGATAGGTCACCTACGCTGCCTGTCGGCGTGAGTGAGAATCGCGTCTCCCGCGTACTATACTCGGCGAAAGTTTGTAGACTTCTGTTGCGCGGTTTCTACAGTCTACGCACAGTAGCTTCGCACTTTTTGAATCGAAACTTTGATAAATCACCCCGTGTATGACGTGTTTAGTTGCTTCCTGAATATGCCGTGTATCACTAGCGTTTTATATTTCTTTTAACATATAAGTATTCTATTTTTTGGATAAACTGAATGTTTACTTATCACTTTCAGATCCCACTTTAATTTACAGTTTCAGGTGTTGCAAATGATCAAATTTATTATGCGTGCTTACTTAAGTCCAGACAAACTTGTTTCGTTGTCATAGCCAATGAACTGTAGGCTATATGTTTGGCTACAGAAAAATTAACCAATTATGACCTAGATTAGTAAGACAGCTTGCAAATAATTTACCTACAAGTAAGATCTTTGGTTATTGAGTTTCGCAGCGTGCAGTACAGACCCAAAATTACCTACACGTGCGTAATTTACCCAATTGTGTGCACTGGATATGGGTGGTTATAATATTTCTATTAGAATTAACGTGAACAAAACCAGTGAGAAAATGGGTGTGTTGGTAATGCCTAGTAAGAAATGGTTCTCATGCAAAATATTATTTAACTGAGTGCGCATATATGTGGTACGTTGTCCCGTTAGTGCAATTTTTCTATATTTGGCTAAGCTTAGTTTGCACGAGGTGGGGGAATATTCTGAAAGTAGAACTATAGCAGGGCTTCAGAAAACTGAGATGTTAACAATAACGGACGGTAACTGACAGTCGACAGAGTGTGAAGCTGAATGACCACACGGCTGCTCCGCGATCCGGAAGCGGCTGTTACCGAATGTGTGCTAGCGATGGCTGTGTCCACACTTTTTAGTATCAACAGGAAGCATCTCTGCACCAGGGGGTCGCGGTGGCTGAGCGGTTAGACTGCTCACCTCCCACCAAGGCGTCCCGGACGATGCCGCTGGTCGGCGGGTTTTCTCGGGGATCTCCCGGTTGCCCTGTGCGAGCCGGAATGTCACAGTATGACGAACCCGTTTCCCGGAGACCGATTATTCTGCCCCGTTCGAACTCACTCGCATGCTGGTACGGCGCCCTTTGACGTCGACGAGGCATACTGACACTTGACACTTGCTTTCGCTTCGTTTGACGTGTCTTCGCAGACTCAGTTTGGCGTAACCGGTTGCCCCGCCTTTGCATTCCGGCACTGATCCTTTCTCACCTCATTTCACCCTCATCGGCTCTCAAGAGCTGCCCACATCTCTCAACTCAACAACTCAATTCACTGGAACCCACTCAAAGCTCCCAATCGAGTTGTCGGTCATGTCTAGACTCGAACTTAGATTCAGTGGGAAACCACTGATTCGCAGTGAATTTCAACTCCTCGAATCAGTGAAAACGGCACCACTTAGAATCAGTCGAAAACCACTGATTGTTTCAGTGAAAGAATTTCACTTATTGAATTAGTTGACGTGCAGTGGCGAATTAAGTATTGTTTTTATTGACTGTAGGCAAATAACTACGCGAAAGAAACTCATTCAAGATTTGTAGACAGCGACGAGCGGGTAGTAGACCATGCAATGTGGCCACACCACATAACGGACCGTACAGTCTCATCCACAGTGTTAGATGCTATCGTTGTGGACGCAGTCTGGTAGCCTGCATTGTGGAGCGGCATAGCGGGCAAACGCCAAGTACGATGGTGTGGGGCGCCGTTGGATACAACATGAGATCTCGACTCCTACGTACTGAGGGTAATCTGAACAGCAACCGCAGCATCAGGGAGGTTGACTGTTATTCCTATAATAACGAATATAAAATATAATATGACCCTATAATAACAAAATATGTGCTTGTACAAAATTTATTATTATAACATTTATAAAATGTTATAATTATGTAAAATCTTATAATGACAAATGTTTTAAAAATTCTTGCTGTAACTAAATCTAAGTCGTAGAAGATAGTATTTTGTTAATTTTATGACAATTATTTTGACATATTTTATCATTTTAGAGTATGTGTCGATATTTTCTCAATGTTGGTTATTTTTAAATCCATATTTATAGACTATCAACTGTTACTTTATAGGATAATTGCCAGCATTTGAATATCTTCTCAATAAATCTGGCCCTATCGATGTATGATGTAGAGAGGTTTAAGCACTGTTCTTGATTTCATGTTTCGGGAGTTAGTGCCTTGAGAGACTTTCCGCAGCTCTTATAGCGAGATTTTGACGTGGTTGAGAAAAAGGCTAAATTCAGCAGTCAGCCAATAAAGTTCGAGATCGCCCACTCGAGAAGCCAATATCCTGCTCCGCACCGAGCGAGGACCTCAGAGCACGAGTCAGAAGACCTGCTGCCGAGCAAGCCGAAAGCTCGTTTGTAATTACGGGGGGTTGAACCCTTCCATCTTGGTTTTAACAGTTATTTCGCTTTGTCTTCTGTTTCGAAAATTGTATCGAAATGTTGGTGAGACAGAGCACAGAAGGCAGTTTTCCAAACTTACAGAATTTGTTGCAGCCTCGTTGCCTTTGCTATTTTCTAACGAGTAAAATCTGAGAAAATAAAAGTTGCTATCCTATGCGAACTACTACAGAGGCAATAAAAGGAAGAGAGACCATACCATGTAGGCTTCAGGAAGTCTGCTAAGTTGTACCTTTTCCCCAGTCGGTCCGCAACACGTAAACAAATTCTCTAATGTCAGGTTTCGCAGAAAAAATACAAATCCAAGGTGACAGTGATTAATTCCCCTTAATTGAACTTTCTTAAAAATTCACTGCTAGTTAATTGCATATAGGGGGTAAAATCAAGTTTTTCGAATTTAACAAGATTTTCGTAGTCATATTTTCAGATGAATACTTGTGGAGTTACTGTTACATTTATAGTTATGGAGCAGAGAATGGTATCAGAAAACAAAAGAGGATAGTTTTTAACCCTTCAAATATTTCAATTTAGTGAATTACGTGATTAAAATGTAGCATTATCACTGTAGCGTAGACCCAATTTAATATTTTTACAAGCTTTTATTTAACTTGCATTGTTTGTGTGTATGGTTTCTGTCTGACCTATGTGCACTGAACTGGTGTGCAGTTTGCCTGGAGCACATTACTGTTCGATAAGTAGCAGCCCGAAATGTTGAAGGGGCCACCAGTGTTAGACTTCACTTTTTCAGTCTTTTCAGTATCATCAATTGTTTTATCGTCACTGTTCATCAGGTTACAATCCAAAGTTTGGAAGGGGCCACCAGTGTTTAACTGCACATTTTTAGTCTTTTTAGTCTCACGACTGTATAAATGAATGTGTAAATAGTCTACATATAGAATAATAACAAAAAAAAAATCGTTGAGACTAAAATTTGAAAAATAAATTATCTATAAAATACCTTTCAAAATCAACTTTTTATAAATAAATGCACTAAAAAGAGAAAAATAATTATAGTACTTACAGGATTTGTAGAACTTGTAAGACGTGGTCGAAAAGCAGTAATGAACTTTACTACAAATAATTATGTTTATATTAATTTATATTTAATGTATAAAAGCTTGACGCGAATTGTTAAGAGCTTTATACAAGATATGTTCTTACTACGCTTGCACAAATTAGTTATGCGTTCTATATTGCGAATAGTTAACAGCCTTACGCACGATGTGTATTTACTTAGATTGCGCAAATGAGGTATACAGTTTATATTGTGAAAAGTTAAGATTCTTACTCAAGATATGTGTTTACTACGCTTACGCAAATGAGGTATACGTTCTATATTGTCGTTGGTTCAGGATTCTCCAGAGCATGTTCATTAAGACGGACTCTACCATTTTGCGTTATATTTGATCTACAGCTTAAAATTCGCATTCCTTTTCTGATACAAAAATCGGTCAAAATGTTCTCCGGCTGTAACTCCTATTAGAATTCCACTTTCCTATGAATCTACGAAGCCTGGGCGTTCCAGAACTGAATGTTTGCCATTTCCTCTCTATTCTCTGGGGTGAGTTACGCCAACAATAGTTCACTACCCTGAGTCTAAGTATCGCGCATTTAGTTTTATCTAACTTGTACCAATAGTCAACGCTGAGTCATAGTCACAGACAGTGATTTACGGTAGGAAAATTCGGCTGGTTTCCAGCTACCAGTGATCTGTCTGCGTGTTATACCCTTCTCTGTTCTCTGTGAGTCAAGCTGTTTCCCCATTTTGCTATGTCACATAAGAGTGAATGAACCTTCGTGAAATGTCTGTAAATAATGAAACTACGTCAAAAACGCATCATTCAATCATAACTTGAATCATTACCCACAGTGTTTTGGAAAACGTGTTAGTGCAATATATATTTCAGCTGTTATCCAAGCGCAGTAAGAAATAACACAAAGATACACGTTTCTAAAATATAACTTGTGGTATTTCAATGATTCTTGCAACGGGGTATAAGTGATTAAGTGAACTTCTTTTTCGGACATAACGTAAAACACGATCTTAGAAGGACAGGTCTTGACACTGACGTGAAAAACTGCCACCCTTACTGAATAATCTAGTTCATTTAATAGCCGCTAAGCGCTATTATACGCTGTTCATCGTAAAATGAGCACTTTTGAAAGCCCTGCTTAAGATCTACTTGTATACTCGTTGTGTGTTCTTCCGCCTTGTGTAAAATTAACTTTGCCATGGGCCTCATCACTTTATTCATGCGTCGGTCAAGTGAAACTGTGAAATTATTATAAAAGTAAGTGTTCTACAAATCTGCTCATTTTTACACTTCGATGGATTAAAAAATACAGAAAGTGAGAGAAATAATTTAAGATATCACAAATGGTTACCTAGCACTTTTTGTTCGGCGTTAATATAAGGAACTACTTCCACCTCCATCGTTACCAACTTTACTGGACACGTGTAATTCATTGCGCCCGTTAATATATATGCAGGTATGGGGCAACTACTTTTTTCTAAGGTTGAATTCAAAAGTGCTCACTTTATCGTGAACAGCCTTTAGAAATGTTGTGCTATATTTACATACCAAGAATAGATGTTATTGCAGTATTTATTCTTAAAACGTTATTTTTAATACTCTGACAGTATCTTTAAACTGTTTGCGCGTGATATATTGTAACAATGCAAATTTAGTAGATCAAAGTTTCTGTTTATGAAGCCTATGGCCACGGAGTTTAAAGGGGGAATCAATCTCAATACATAAATTTTAAAGATAACTGTTTCAAACAAAAATAATAGTCAACGGAATTTTCTTAGAAAATATTGTCAAGTAAAAAAAAGTCCAAAACAAAAGTTATTTATTATTTTTGTAAAATGTAAGTTTTAATGTTACATCGAGGTAAAGGAATTACAAAACATAAAAATTAGCAAGCTTTATTTAACATGCCAGTGCCTTAAAAATTAATTCACTGAGAAGGGATTTCTTGAACATTGATAACCCATTTAAACTCTACAACTGCAGACTTCATATGCAGCAGCCTTAAGAAAAGCAGTAAGAGTATGTTTTTGATAACGGAATGTATATATGTAAATGTTGCTAGGTAGGCCTAAATTAAGGGATGCAGGAAATGAATGTATCGCATGTCCGTGGTGTTATCCATACGAAGTTCTTACTTGTTACCTCCATTGCATTATCCCTACACAACCACACTATTTTGGCACAACGCTGTGCAGCTACTTCATGAACTAAATCCGCCAATATGAGTGACAAATCGCGAACGTAGGTAGACAAGCACGTGTCAAAACCTGTCCTTGTAAGCCCGTAAGTGAATGAAGATATCTGGGAGGCTCTGGTGAGAGCCGATGAGAGAGAAACGAGGCCAGCACGGAGCAGCGCCGGTATAAAAGAGTAGGGGCGAACGGGAGATCCCCGAGAAAACCCACTGACCAGCGGCATCGCCCCGCTAAAATCCGGGAGTGACCCCGCCAGGAGATTCGCAAAGGTGGGAGGTGAGTAGTCTAACCACTACACCAACGCGGCCCTTTCTATTCCCGGGGTCCGTATCCTTAATTGTGAAATGAATTCCCGGAATTGTTTACTAAAGGCTGTTCACGATAAAGTGAGCCCTTTTGAAATCAACCTTAGAAAAAAACCACTGCCCTTAAGTGCGTATATTTTTATGGGCGCCCTGAGTGACATACGCCGAGTAAAGTTGGTAACGATGGATGCGATGTAGTTCCGTATCTTAACATCGAACAAAAAGTATTAGGTAACAATTTCTCATAATTGAAATTATTTCTTACGCTTTTTTTTTTTTTTTTTTTTTTAATGCATCGAAGTGTAAAAATGAGCAGATTTGTAAAATATTTACTTTTCTAATAACTTCGGTTCCACTTAACCGACGCATGAATAAAGTGGTGAGGCCCATGACAATGGTAATCTTACACAACGTGCATACAAGAAGATCTTAAGCAAGACTTTCAAAAGTGCTCATTTTACTGCGAATAGCCTATATATCCTTGTGTATAGGTAATGCTGACCGCTGGGTACGTAAGTATGACACTTGGAGAGAGTGGGGAGGGGGGAGGGAAGAGAGGCACGTCCCAGTTTGATCCCGCCTTCACTCCCCGCACGGCATAATGCCGGTGCGGATGTTCATCTCAAAGACGTCTGGGCTTACACCCAGCCACGTAAAAACCCGGATCAAGGAGCATATCCTGCGGGAATTCCCGCGATGACAGGCGGGTCTGGCGAATGAGGAGCGTGGGTGAAGGGGATTACGAAGTCAAAGCTCGCGGCAGCCACCGAGGGAGGCGCCCGCCTCCCACATCCCTCTGGTGACAATTTTTTTTGTGCCTTTATTCTCCGCCTGTCATTCACCTGCCGCCGATACGAGCCTCCCCCGCTGACGTCACAGCTGAGATGCACGCCGATCCGCAATCAATCTTCGATCGCCGGCAGCGAGTCTCGCGAAGTTTTTGGGGTGGTGAGTGGTGAATCTGAATATGCGAATAACCAAGACCCCAACAAGCGCGCCCATCTCATAACTTTTTATTACTGGAGATTTTTTTAAAAAATAAAATGCCCTGAGATCTGGGTCAGCCACTTCTGAACCCGAAAATGTTGACAGGAGAAATTCTATAGTCCAGAGTTATTTAGAAGTAGATATTCCTTTGAGAATTTCTAATGGTAAATGTTTGATTGGTCGTAGTTTAATTTTTTGAATCGTCCCTTTCTTTGAACCTGATAATAAATATCTACTCTTGACTGCAATCATTAAGGAATTTCTGATTTAATTCGCAAAAAAAAAAAACCTTCAGAAGCGGCCTAATGGCAATGTCTAGATACTGACGCATGACTTCCTCACTTCAAAAACAATTGAGAAAGATCAGAAGTAAGTCCCTGCGAACATCTGGGGGAAATTGGAAATATAATTACTGAAGTCTTGTTTTCCAAACAAATTCTGATGGCATTCTTTCTTTCTTTTTTCGTTAAACTGATTGTTTTATTTTTATTTCAATAAACACATTAAAGACATACCCGAGCCAAATCAAGATATTATTGCGGATTTGCAAAGGATGATAAAGTTTGTCGAGAAACTATTTCCTGGATGACTTCCTTATTATCCTGCTACCCGCCGATCAGAAGAAGGAATCTTATCTTTATCTACACACCTCCCGTATTTCCCCACGTGGGAATCGTGCCGGACAAAGCCGCTGGTCGGCGGGTTTTCTCGGGGATCGCCCGTTTCTCCCGTCCTTTCGTTCCGGCGTTGCTCCATACTCACCTCATACTCATCGACTCTCAAGACCTCCATGTCTTGAGCCACCAAAATATCTCCACTATTTTCCACTTTATCCACATACTGTCCACCTTAGTCGAGCTAAAGCACGGTTCAGTTTTGAGACACTTCCCCTAATAAGGACATCTAGCACTTCTCTAAGTTCGAGAATAATTTGGCCGGAAAAAAAAAACAGTCTTTCATGCGTCTTTCTTGATAAACCTGATAGGATACTCTCCAGCAGACGTGACGTCAAATGTATACAGAATCCCGGTACAATGAGTCGTGTGTTTGCTGTTTGTCTGTGGGGTCGGGTGACTGGGTTACTCTCCAGCCATGCATCGAGACCACCAGTATGTATAATCAGCTATACCGAGCGCCATAAGGCGCCCATAACTCGTTTATTACTGGGTGTACATGAATTTTGCGAATTCTTTTGGTGGCAGGCTAGATTCCAATAACCTCTTGTTCGTTTCATTGTTGGATCACAGTGGTTTTGACATGCCCTGAACAAATCCTGGATCAGTAAGAAAATTGAAGAAATATTGTCTCTGTATCACGTGCTACTAAGTAGTGTATAGAAAAGTACGTCACGCCACTACAGCAGTCAATTAACAAACAATATTGGGCCCAGTGTCTAAAGGACTAAGAAGTTCATGATGCTTTCAAATGTATTCAGGAAGTTTAGGTACCCGTAGAGAGAAAATACGGTAGAGTGCTCGCCCAGTGTGCACAGTAGTCACTCCGCGTCCCAACATTGGATTGCTTTCCCGTGAACGCGACTATCATTAATCACGGGGATAGGACTTGGAGTTAGAGAACTTGTCACGCAAACAATTCCGCTGAGATGTTTTGTACTCGCCCTAGCCAAATGTTAGTGCAAATCAAATCAAATTCCAATTGTCAAAAGTCTTTTATTCGTGAGAAAAGGCTTGTATTTTGAAAATTATGAATTAAACACATTCACCAGTGTAGACCACGTGGCTTTAACAGCTGCATTGTTGTGAGGCAGGTCAGTGTTGTGGGATAGGTACATGCGCAAAAGACAAAATCGGTACACCTCATCTTTAGTCTACGCACTTGCCTCTTTCCTATATACATCGAGACCAGCAGCGCAATCCGTATTTATACTCCTCGGCGTCGCCATGTTAGAATAGAACCGCCTAGATCGTCAGGGGAAGTGCCATAGTTGCCTGTACGCAAGTCAGGCAAGACGATACTTCCGTCAGTGCATTTCCGTGTTGCGAGTGACGCCGAAGTACGGACACGCCACATTTAACAAGACGTACACGCCGAACATGGGGACGCTTTCCTGAGATGATGATTCACAGAGGACAGAGAGGATTATTGACCTCCAGAGAGACTGAGCCATCCCAACTGCCGACGACTCTCATTTCTCCCCGCGACCTGTAGCTTTCTTCCGTGTTCGAGACCGGGAATGCGAGAGCGATTAAGGGCGGCACTCCCACACGCATCGAGTACGCCATCGCCGCTAAGGGCAAAGCTCTTGTTCTCTTCGTGCTGCCCGTACACACGAGACTTTAAGCGGCAACCCTATTATTTAATTGGTGAGAAGTCTTCGGCAAAGTTCCATGCAGGGTCCCATAGTTTTTTGTACGGATCTGATGCGTGTATTTTGGGATACATAGCTTTGATAAAGCCGGTTTTCTATCTTTCTTTGAGTACTCTGAAAAAAATGTTTATAAAATGTAAAATGTCTTGAAAGCACCCCACAGATCTCGCCTCAAGTGCGTTGATCAGCAAATTGGACGCACGTATAATAGTTTCGTGGGATAACGTGTATTTTCAACTCTCCACAACGCAGTTCGTTCACCAGTTAGGTGGGTGACGTAAGTGGCAGGAACGCCAATCAAAAACGCACATCTCCAAATCCTTCCGCCGCTGAATATCATAACAGACGAGGCGTTCGTTGTTAGGCACATGTTCCCGAGGACGTATGTTAGTAACAAGTCATTTAGGTTGGTTTTTAATGTCCTTCCTCTCACGCAGGTGCTTACCGTCTCTTCCCGGCCATGAAAAAAACCAGTGCGTGTTGGCCCTGCTGACACTTACTGGCAACTCACTCTTTTCCTTTTTAACTTACGGGATCTACTGGAGATTCGGGCGGAAGAGGCCCAATAGCGCCACTTCCCTCGCCACAAAACCAAGAAGGCAAATAGATAAATAAAGTTCCTGTCACCTCTCTACTAGTTCTCTATCTCTACTAACAAAGAGCACGTTTCCATACTCTGTTTCCTGTAGCATTTCTATTTAATGCATTAAACAAATTTGAATTATTTCCTGTCGACTGGGTTTTCACAGTGTCTATGCCAGTATTTCCCAGTCTCTTCTTGGTTATAGTTTTAGTTATCGATACACTTAGGAAGGTAGTCATGCACCCAATTGCCAGCCATGGCTGCCCAATCCCTCTCTACAGCGACGAATGTCTCTTTGCATGACTCCCCCCCCCCCTTCCCCTTTGTAGGCGTAAGGGATTCGCCCTCAGACGCAACTAGCACCCGATCCTACCTCGGACCTACATCTAACACTTAGAATTAGGGTAGGTTAGGGAAAGAAATTTTGTTGCGTTCAGACGTATCACAACAAGCCAGTAAACGGGACGGTTCCCTCTCGGAGCAATCGCATCTGTCACTCAAATTATGAGTGGAATCTGGCACAGGCTGTTCACGATAAAGTGAGCATTCTTGAAATCTAACTTTAGAAAAAACTCACTGCGCCTGTCTGCTATTGTAACGGGTGCAGTGAGTGACATGTGCCTAGGAAAGTTGGTAATGATATATATAAAGTAGTCCCGTATCTTTACGTCGAATAAAAAGTGTTAGGTAACCTTTTCGGATAACTTAAACAATTCTTTCGCTTTTTTTATTATTGAATCTAAGAGCAAAAATTACCATACTTGTAAAATATTTACTTTTCTAATAATTTCACAGTTTCACTTGATCGATGCATGAATAAAGTGGCGAGGCCCATGACAATGATAATCTTACATAGGGCGGAAGAATACACAACGCGCATACAAGTTGATCTCAAGCAGGGCTTTCAAAAGTGCTCATTTTACCGTGAACAGGCTATATGTGTTTTAAAGGCAGGTAACACTAGCCACATTTCATAACGTATATTCCTGTTCGAATTCCATACGGGATGTAAGGCCCTAGCCACCCGAGGTCTGGATGTTTTCTATTGATTCGCAAGTTCTGCAGAGCATGCCAGATGAGCGTGAGTTCGACGACACACGTGAAGTTTACTTGTAATTTTGCGACGTGCACGAAATGGAAAGGTCACAACATATTACACCCTAATATATTCGTTTACATGCGTTATACTGCACAATACGTAAACGTATTGACTGTACTGCATTCGGTTGTAATTCGGCGTTAACACCGCCGGGTTACTTCTCGTCTTTCATTCTATTGGCTGCGGTTTGCACGCGAGGTCTTTCTGATTGGCTGCTACTTGTACGATGTAGTTTTCCCGTAGGCTCCGCTTCGTAAATCTCTATTGGCATGTGACCTGAGTTCTCGCGTGAAAATTTTGCTTTCGTATGGTTTTAATATAATTTTTGAACATCTAAAGAAAGTTTGTTTACTATGTGTTGGCTGAGTGCAAAGCTGTTTTCTCACGTGATCCGCCTCCAAATATCAGGTCGTTCACGGTAAACTGAGCACTTTCTAAATCAACCTTTGATAAATGTCACTGCCCTTAACTGCGTGTATTTTAAAAGGTCTCTTGACAGGCATGCGCCCTGTAAAGTTGGTACCGACGAAGTGAAGGTAGTTGCGCATCTTAACGTAGAATTAAAAGTGTCATGTAGACATTTCTCTTCCTTTCTGTTTTTTAATACTGTAGAAGTGTAAGAGTGTACGAATTTGTAAAACATTTACTTTTCCAATAATTCCGCAGTTTCGCTTGGCCGACACATGCATAAAATGTTCAGGGCTATCTCCAACTCCACTGCCCCCCCCCCCCTTCCCACTACAAACACGCAGCTGATCACCAAATCATTAAACTAACAATAAACTAAGTTTTTTCAAGCAAATGTTGGCAGGAAATGTTTTCGCGCTTTTGCAATGTCTGTAATTTTTAAGTATTTAATTCATGTGTAGGCGAAGGTGTTTTTTTTTTTTTTTTTTTTTTTTTTTTGTTTCTCCAGTTGCTATAAAAAGGAACGTTTTTAAAAATATTTTTAAAAAAACTTTTGAGACAATTGTCTCCGTGCTCGCCTTTGACTGTCCGCTCAACATACGCTTGACTAGGAGGCAACGGAAAAAAATACCGTGTTCTACGAACCGACAGAAAATACGTCCTTAAACATGAAAGACAGTTTTGTTATTAAAACTACATTACTACGCCCGACTGTAACATCAACCTGTGTTTTGGACGATCTGCTGTATTTGCCCTTGTTACGGCCAGGGACTTTAGGACTATCAACACTCGACTCCGCGATGCAACATAGCCTCCGGCCGCAGCCAGCGCCAAGGTTATACTGGCTAGCTCGTGGACGTTGCAGCTTCGAGCGGCAGCCACGCGGCTCAGTGGCGCCACTGGTGACGTGTTCACCGGACGTCAGCCCCACTTGGAAGGAGACTAGTATCGAATGTCCTCTGGGGCCGTGATTGGCCAGATTCAAATAACTGCCTGATCCTAGAGTATAAAACATCGGGAGATGGTCGGTAGCACCAGAGACCGACTTTCATCCTGGACTTGTCCACCGGTTAAGTGCTTCATCTTGAATGTAACTTTGACCATTCAGGTCTGAAAACAGGCAAGATGGCGGCTATGTCCGTCCTTAAAAACCAGACCGTTTTTAAAGTTATTTAAATATACAATTTCTTGATGATAGGCCGTTGGAAATTCTGTGCAAGCTTTTAATGCTGGAAGTAACAGCCATTTTGTAATCAAACGCGATTTATGGAAATTCAAAAGATTGTTTTAGTAACTCAGCCATTTGTGGAATAAAACTAAAGAATTTTAGATGACTGTTTTTATGCTGAAATGCAGCTATGTTTTTTAATATGTAGTCCACTTAGCTAGTAAAATAATAGGAAAGTTAGAAAAATAAATGAGTGTGAATAAATTTTCAAGAAAGACCTATAAATTGTGGAACACTCGTTTAGAAAATTCACTTTTGAGTGAAATCTAACATTGTGATAATAATCAAAATGTCTAAATCTTTGTAGTTGAAACCTTTTTGTGAGAATTTTGGAGTGATAGAAACTTTCATGAGAAAGTTGGCTTTCTTAGTAAATGTATTTAGCCTGAAAGTTTAATCACATAAACAATATATATATATAATAAATGTACTTATCCCATTAACTTTGGAATGTTCATAACAGTTAAAATATCAACTTTTCTTCAATATTGTAATTTATAAAATGTACAATATGTTATGCAAGGTCAATTTGTTTGCCCAAATACCCAGAGTTGTCGTATTTTCTCCTGAATATCATTCAAACGAATCAATTTGTATTTTATACTAAATAAATTATGAAATATCATGAGATAATTCATGTGTGTTTTTGCCAGAAATCCTTACACTACGTGGCTCTGTCTTATACATTTGTTTTTGAAATATTTTGTTAACTTGCATTGCTGCCACGCCCTTTGAGGAGGGCGTCGCATTTTTATTTAACTGCGAACTATACATAGGCTATGTAGTTTACGTTCACTAGGTGTGTTCTGTGGATTTGAACTTCGCTTCGAGCGGACGTAATTTCCAGATTAGCTCACTCTTTTTTTTATTATTCGTGGTCCGTGTTTTAATTAAAATCCTGCGTCTTATTTGCAAGTACGCAACCGCTGAATTACCAGCGCAGTAGATGTAAATACATCTCCCAGAGGCGAATTAAACCTGCATTTTCGTGTGGCGTTCCTCAAGCTTTCGGCTCGGTCATTCGTTCTTGCGGTAAAACTGAGATAGAAACTCGCACGTTTACTGGAGGGTACAGTCCCGGTTTATGAAAGCCCAGTTTTATCGATGCGAGTTTAAATGGGTTAACTGTCAGCAAATCAAGTAACTGACACACAATTATGTATTAATATAGGACTATTTTCCAAGCATATAAACGAATATTTTTAACAAACTAAATTAAAATCTGGATTGCTGGACCGAGACTGCCCATTCTGATAACTGCGGATTTTATTTTGACACAGCTGAAGAAACCGTAAAACTGTTTTTTTTTTTTTTTCCTGCCGGGGCTGACTAGGACCACGTTAAGCCTTCTTGCATTTGCCAGCGAGTTTCGCTTTCTTTTGTGCCGAGAATTCTCTCATTCGTTGTGAGAGGGCCTGTCTGCTCTCTTCTGTCCAAGGGGCACCGCGTCTTCTTTTGGGTTGATCGTCTCGGTTTATTCCCACGTGTCACTATCTTCTTCCGAAAGACATTTTTTTATCAAAAGCATCTTCGGGTTTTATTTCCAGCAAAAGAAGGTCGTCTTTGGTGTTCACGAAAAAGTACATCACGGTTTTGGATTTTGTATCGAAAAAATTAAAGATTTTTTTTAGTCAGCCTGTTTTCCTCCATTCGTTTGAGGTGACCGTAGAATCGTGCCCGTGATTTTCTCTATTTTGCCGTTTTTATACAGTAGTTTTTATATCCATAACTATGCATACATATTATAAAATGTTAAAATAACTGCAATATTAGAAACTAACTTTTAATTACGATGTAAAGAAACGCATTGTTATGATGTGTTTTAAAAGCTGTTAGTTTAAAAATAAATCTAACGAAAATTAATTAACTCTTATTTTCATGGTGTGTTTATTAATAATTATATTCATTTATTATTCCTTGTTATTAATTCTTATAATTTAATATTTTTTTATCCTCTAATGTTGTATTTACTATCAGAACGTATATTTCTTAGAAAGCTGAAATGGTATTCATATTCTTTTTACGAACTTCATAATTTATTCATCCACTTTTCCACAGAACTTGCAGTAACGAAACAACACTCCCAGACTCCATGTAAAAGCGTCTGCGGAGGGCATGCACAGTGAATGGCAGCATATATGCTGGATGAGCCACTAGAGTAAAGTGTATATTTTTTCTAATCAAGAGTCGTTTTATCTTGTTCCAATTATAATTACATTTTTTATCTGTTGTCATTTCCGCCACAAATGATTTAGCATATAAAATATTCGTGCCCTACAATGCTGAATCAACAACATCGAGTTAAATGTCTAGTCAACGAAATTCAACCAGTAAGGTGTCAACGACAGGGGAATCACTCAAACAAGCATTCGGCCAATCACGTCGCATTCCCGTCCCGGACCTGAATTCAACCAGTAAGGTGGCAACGACAGGGGAATCACTCAAACAAGCATTCGGCCAATCACGTCGCATTCCCGTCCCGGACCTGAATTCAACCAGTAAGGTGCCAACGACAGGGGAATCACTCAAACAAGCATTCGGCCAATCACGTCGCATTCCCGTCCCGGACCTGAATTCAACCAGTAAGGTGCCAACGACAGGGGAATCACTCAAACAAGCATTCGGCCAATCACGTCGCATTCCCGTCCCGGACCTGAATTCAACCAGTAAGGTGCCAACGACAGGGGAATCACTCAAACAAGCATTCGGCCAATCACGTCGCATTCCCGTCCCGGACCTGAATTCAACCAGTAAGGTGCCAACGACAGGGGAATCACTCAAACAAGCATTCGGCCAATCACGTCGCATTCCCGTCCCTGACCTGAATTCAACCAGTAAGGTGCCAACGACAGGGGAATCACTCAAACAAGCATTCGGCCAATCACGTCGCATTCCCGTCCCGGACCTGAATTCGGGGATGGAAAACTTTTCTTGTTTTTCTTTGATAATCAATTACTTTCTTTAGCCAGTAAGTTTTAGTTTTTTTAGTTTTTCTTCGTATCATTGATAAGGTTTTGGATAATTTCCTTATTGCAAATTCTTTAATTATTGTTCTTTTTACAGTTTTCCTGATTATACACCAACTCACTTGTGCAGAAGAGTGACTCTACTCGCTGGGTGGCATCATTTAATACTTGTGTCATGTATCCATGTAACTGCTAATCATGTAAATAAACAAACTTATAAATCAAATCAAATGTCTGTGTATGAAGAGATTCAGTGGAACGCATTATGAATCGCTATTACATGAGTGCATGTCGGTCACTGAAACAGTCATCAGGCTGGACATGTCGCACGGTATTGACGCCATTTTGCCGGAGTGCGCGGCTGCAGTTTGCTGTATAGGAGCTTATTTCGTATAATGCAAATTTACTCGCTCCGCGGCCTGATGTTTTGCACACTTTGTCCCCGGCGGGCGAGTGATTTAGATAATGCCGACAGATACCGAGCAATTTCTGGTGGATCCCAATGACATGCATGAACTCTCTTATAAAAAGAAGTAGCAATATTTTGTGCCTGCGATCACAGAGCTACCTTGCTACCTCCTGCCAGCTAAGGAGGCCAGCGTTAACAAGAAGTTGCTGATGTTACTAATGAGCTCAATTTCCTCTGCATGGATTCAAATAGTTTTGATGAAATTCTTAAAAACGTAGATTGAACGTAGGTCTTGACGTGCAGACTGCGATATCATTATAGATAGAACTAGAAACATTTGCAATACTACTGAGAAAATTACATATACCCTCGTGCCTTGACTCAGAAACCCAGAGCCATTCGTACAGTAATCTGGATAGCATTACAGAAGCAGAATTAGCAGCATCAACTTCCGTTGTAATCAATCTAAATTTTGACAGATATGGTTTACTAGACTGTAATATTTACAAGACAGTCATTTTGAAAATCAAGTACGAGTCACTTAAATCGTGTGAGTTTGCCTGGACTACAGTAGCCCTGCCCGTGAGAAAAATTTGGTCTGAATCGGTTGTTTGGTCACTGAGATGTGAAATAAAAATCTTCGTTTTTTTCATGTGATGCTCTCTTCACAAATGGCGGGCGAAAATGTTATACACGGGCAAAGTCGACGTTTTTGCCATACGCACTGCATGCATACAAATTTTGGTATAAATTAGTTGGGACAAATGGCACGCTAATCTTCAATATTTACGAGACTGTTACATTGAATAGATGTCTATAACCTATTAAGTCACACAAATTTAGAGTTATATTGACTGCAGAACCATAACTTGACGCCTGAATACAGTAGAGACCAGTTAATTGTTTCCTGAGATATGTCATAAAAATGTTATTTGTTTCATGGGGTGCTATCTTACAAAATGGTGGAGTAAAGAGGCTTTGTATAGGCATATTTGAACTTTTCAATATACGCTGGCAGCATACCAAGGTGAGCTGAAATTTGCTATATGGTTTTGTAGATATATCATAGTGAGCTTAAGTGTTTATATGAGCGTCATTTTGAAAGAAAGTTCCTGACCCACTAAACACGTATGATTTTTCATTACTTATCGCAACTACTTTTGTTGCCAAATTTGATGACTGTTTCCCGATATGAGATAAAAAATGTAATTTTTTTCATGTGGTGCAGTCTTACAAAATGGCATACAAAAGAGGATCTGTGTAGACATATATTTTTGATGGAATAGATACTGTCAGGCTACAAAGATGGATTGGAATTGGTTACATGGTTTCATAGAAATAATATACTAAGCTAAAATGTTTATATAACTGCAATTTTGAAAATAAGTGTCTAACTTACTTAAAAATATCAATTTACTTGCCCTGCGCTGAACTTATTTTCCAAATTTGATAGAAATATATAGATTTTTTTTTTTTCCAAATATGACATAAAACTTTTATTTTTAATGTTGAGCTGTTTCACAAAATGGCGGAAAAGAGACTATGAAAACATTCCATGATTGTAATAGATAGTGCTAGCTTGTAAAGTTAATTTTAATTCGATTCTCTGATTTCATACACATATAATACTAAGCTAAAATGGTAATATGGTCGCCATTTTAAAAATAAAGTGTTTGATCTACTTAAAATACACCACTTTTCAAGGCTAACCGAAATACTACTCAGTTGCTAAATTAGGCATGAATCGGTGGATATTTCCTTTACACATCATAATATCTCCATTTTTCATGTGGACATTTCTTACCAAACTGCGCATAAAAGAGACTGTGTAGACATACTTGATTGTTGCAATAGATACTGCCAACATACGCAGTTTTAAATTTGTTGCATTGTTTAGTAGAAATACCATTATAAACTAAAGTAATTTTATGGCTGCCGTGATTAAATAAGTGCCTGAGTTTATTTTTAAACAAAACAATTAACATGGCCTACCATAGTATTCCTTGTCTGCCAAATTTGATATAAATAGGTTTATTTGTTCTCGAGATATGAGGAAAAGTTTTTTTTCGTGTAGCTCTAGTATACAAAATGACCATCGTTAGGGTTGAAGTAGAATTATCTCTGTGCATATGTTTAAACATTGTCGGGTTTCGAAGTAATAACTCATCCATTACAAAACTTATTGTCGATGCGGGTTGAAGCAAGGCTTAAAATCGTAGTTAGCATCGATGGGAATATACGAAATTCTTGTCTGATTGGTAAATGTTTGGAAAATTTGGTTAACATCAAGGATTATTTTCTTTTAACACACACCAATAATATCAAATTTGGTTTTCGAAGCATACCTGTGGAAAAGAGTGTTTTTAGTAAATTTAAGGGTTTTGATTATTTTTTTTAAATGTTACTATGTAATAAGCATAGAAAATAATTTTTGAATAAATATTATTATAATGACATGTTTAAATTTCATATATGTGTAATGCAATTTGTGATATCATCATAAACCCGAAGACAATTTTTGTGCAGCTTTCCCAGTCAAAGCACTCACCTCTATCTTCTCAAGGTCGTGGAGAGCGTTGTTCTCGCATTGAGAGATGAAGACAGAGTGGCATAGGAAGAGTGGGTAGGAATTGGTAGTTCTTTGTCGATCGACGACCTGCAGTGGCTTGCTAGAGGTGCAATGAATGCGGCACGAGCGTTGTAGACAGACTGAGATAAGTAATGGAAATTAATTTTTTTGAAGTGTTTGTTCTGTAGTGCATTTGATAATTACAATGTGGTATGCTTACAAGATTATATACAATACATAAACTTTGGTCAGTTTGAAAGTAAGGAGTTCTTCGGGTAGGTTCTGTACTTGAGGTGAAATTATTCTCGGTGTTTGTTCATTTCGTAAATACTAATTACATGTATTTAATTATTACTCGAATAAACTCTACGTATCCTTGACTGTATATGAATCAAGGAGTAAATCCTCAATCCTAAAGTTGTCTTTCAACCTCATTTGTTGTGTTTCATCAGCCGATGGGTAGTTGGTTTTAGGTCATTATGCACCTACTACTTGCATGTGGATATTCATTATGCAAGTACTTTCTATTATTTACTTGATATGCAATTAAAAATTCTAATCATCCTGTATGGTTCTCTAATTAATATGTAATACCACAGGTTATTCATAGTAAAGTGAGCACTTTTGAAAGCCCCCTCATTGAAAATAATAGTCAATAAATATACTTTAATTAAGCCTTATACGTAAACTTCCGAGTGCAGTGGAATACACCCACTGTGTTTATTACTTACAAGGCAATATTTATTTAAAAAGGTAGTTAAAGGATAAGATATAGCTAACAGGAGAAAGTAACTAGAACCCTCAGAAGTGCTAACTTTACCGCGAATAGCCTATAGTATTCACTGAGCGCTATCGCCATTTTCTGTATTCTAATGCTATTTTCCACCATAGAGAGTAAATATCTTAAACTGGTGTGGTCTGTTTCAATCTTAAACCATCTTCAATATAAATAAATACTGACGAAAATGATTACAAAGGTATTCAATAGTCCCAAGTTGTTGTTGTTTAATTGCTTCTGCTAGTTGAGCAATATTTGCTATCCGAATACATATATTTAGTATTGAAGGGTGATGAAGTAAGTCCTCAACTCTCGAATGTAAGCCTATACCGAATCCCATGGCCTAACATTCTCGATAAAAAAATTTTTAAGATTTCTCAAAGTGTTGTTTTGGTGTTTTATCCATCAAAAGGTTAGCCTATGCAGATAATACTCAATCATGTCATTCTTCGGAAGCTTTTGAGAACTTGCCAGCCATTCACAGCACAGTATTCCTAGAATAAATAAAAATGAATGGGTCTTGGAAATCTCAGGTCATTCGAGAGCTAGCTGTCTTAGGGAGAGGATGTGTATGGAGTTGGTGTTTTACTCAACGTGAAGAATATTCAGTGTGCGAATATTCATTGCTGATTATGCAATTGTGTATTTAGTAAATATTCATTGCACTATTTCATAATCTCATAACATAATATACTTATATAATCAGATTATACGTAAACACCTCCCTCCCTATGCAAGTGTACTTCCCTATGCAACTGTATTTCCCTTCCCAATCTCCTCCTCACTTGTGTAGCAGCACCCGAAGGGATAACATCTCACTATCTCTCTCCAGCAGGTGAAGAGTTAACATGCGTTCTCGGTACGTAATTACCCTTGATGGGGAATCCAAACCAGAGACTATCTCTGTACCTCACACCGTCCCCTTCCAACTTAGTTGTTTCACAAATTACAATTATTTTTAAAATTACTTTTGTCTTGAGAGGGTGTAGAACCAAGGTCCGAAACCTTAAACCTATATCCCTTACCTATATGTACTCATTGACCAAATAAAAATAAAAAGCGTATTTTTTTGCTCTGAGGAGGACTTGAACCGAGCTCCGACACTTTAAATATATACTCCTACCCATATGTAGTCGTTACACAAATAAAAAACATTTTTTTTTATCTTGAGGGGGACTTGAACAGAGGTCCAACACCTTGAACCTATACACCCTTGGGCCAGGTTGCAATCCTATATGGCGGCGGAAGTAAAACCCTCTGATATTAGCAATTGGACTTAAGTTGATAGCTGGCTGTCTTTGGGAGAGGAAGTGCATGTGATTACAAAACTGTGCAAGTGCATCATTGTGGTATTATATAATTCATTACGTAACATATTTATATAATCTAATCACCCACTTTATGGAGCTGCATTCCCCCTGCTATTATACAATTCATTATATGATATACTTATATGATTATCTAATTACGCATAAACATATATTATGCAACTGCATTTCCCCTCCCAACATTGTTAGTGCACAACAAATGCATTTCCCCCTTCCGTTAGCCTCACTTGTGAAGCAGCACCCGACGAACCAACACGTTATCCTCTCTCCAGCTGCCGAAGTCAACATGTGTGATTGCGCAACAACAGCAAAAATAAAAAACATTAATTACCCTGTCTGGGAATAGACGTCAGTACCAATCCACCCACTGGCAATCCCACAGAGCCCAAGGATTAGGGGAAAAAAATTAATTAAATTCCCTGTCCGGGAATCGAACCCAGTACTCAAAAAACAAAAAATCTCCTGTCCGGGTATAGAACCCGATACTCCAAAAAAGTGCCCTGACCGGGAATCGAACCAGGTACTGGAAATGTCCTAACCGGGAATCGAACGCAGGACTGGAAGAGCATTGCATCCGAAGTGCATCCGGAGTGCATGTGCAATTTCATTGGGGTCAAAGGTCAAAGGTCAAATTGGTTCAGAATGCTTACGCTCATTCTACAAACGCGCCTCTATGAGACTTTCGGCGGAGATCCCACCATTTAATGACATAAAAATAAAGATAAAGATCTGAATCGTGTCCCTAATCCTTTTTTAATGTTTTGTACAGGAATGTCCATACCTAAAATGACCTTGAAAACACCCGTTTGAGCCCTTGTCACTATCACAAAAACATGCTTTAGAGAGAAATGGAGGAACTGAAAAACGTATACAGACGCGTAACGTTTCTTAACTGCTATTCGTAAGCAGACTTCACTCAGACACGTTGGGCGGTTTTTTAATAAAACGTTTTCTGCTAGAGCTACGCACACCATTCGGCGGCCGCCCAGGCGATCACCTTAACAACGAGGTCTTGAGAGCCTATGGGGCGGAAATGAGGCGAGAATAGAGCAGCGCAGGAATGCGAGGGCGGGGAAAAGCGATATATCCTAGAAAACCCGCCGACCAACGGTGTCGCCCGGTACGATTCCCACTTGCTAGAATCCGGAGTGACCCGGCCGGGGATTGAGCCCAGTTCGTCTTGGCGGAAGGCGGGCAGTGTAACTGCTCAGCCACTGCGGTGACTTGTTTGGGTGACATGTAAAACTACGCGTGCTGTGTGTGATCTTTCTCCTCCCTTCTTTTCCACATCGTTCGAGGACGTCGGTCTCCTCTCCTTGGGCCATCGTCCAGATTTTTCTATTTCTGACTCTTTTAGCCTGCCTGTCTTTGCGTCTCTTTCAGTCAGTCTCATTTTGTGGTGGATCAATCCATATTCCAGACGAACATTTGTCATAGCTTAGTAGGCCCGGGCGGTAGAGCAGGGGAGTTTAGGTCGGTGTACACAATAGACTAAAGATATGGTAGATCGATCTCGCTGGCTGCACACTGACACAGCCAATCTCGGTGTCCCGGCACTGAACTGCTTTTTTTTGTCAACACGTCTAGCGAAAACGGCGTGATTTGGATTTTAGATTAGAAAACTGATTTAGTGATTTGTAAGCAAAATGCTTTGAGGTGTTATGTATGCTTCATTTAACCAATTTATAATGCATTTTGATTAGATTCAAATTGGCAAAAGTATTTTATTCATGTAATAGTGGTGGTCATTCAAAAATTAAGATGTGAACAAATACGTTCGTCTTTGTTGACCATGCGTCTTTGACAGTTGTGTTGTTTTGAGGTAGATCAATGTTGGGTACATGCGCAAAAGACGAATAAGCGGTCTACCTCATCTTTACTAGTGATGGGATAAACGCTTGTAAAATAATCGATTAATCGATTATTTAATTATAACCAATTCATTGATTATTGTAAAACACTTCGATTATTCACGATGCTCAGCTGTTTATACGCAAACAAAACAAAACTTTGCAGATACCTCCTACCTCCATGGCAGATACCTACATCTTTCACATTAATTAAAAATATAAAGTATAATTTTGAAACAACAAATTTTCAAAATAGCAGAAATGATTAAAAATAAACCGAAAAATTTTCGGTGAGAATAGTTTTAAACAAATTTATAGAAATACACAGTATTTGCCGTCAATTTTTATGTATGTATTACAACCAGACAATCGATTATTTTTACCGATCATTTATTCGATTAAAATCACAATTGTAATCGATTTCATTCGAATTACAAACTCATGCGATTATTCCATCACTAGTCTATGGTGCAGGCAGACACTGGAGAGTGTGACCCCGGGCCGGATGCAATGCAAGGACAGGCGCCGCTAGCCTGGTGTGGCACGACGACTCCCCTAGGGTGTGCGGCGAAGCAGCCATCCAGTCGCTGAGTGTGCTCTGTGTCGTCTGAGCCTGACGAGGCGGGGGAACCACGCGTGTGTCGTCATGCCGCCGCCATCCTTTGCGCCAGCAGCCGTGCATCTTCAGCGCTGGTATACCGCCCCAGGCGGTCCTATAGTCTAGTAGCGGTTTATTCACACCTATTGAATCAAAGTTTGGAAAAATCACCCCACGTATGACGTACATTGCTGTTTCCCACATACCCATCTTACATTTCCGCTAAAGATAAAAGTATTATTTTTGGTTAAATTTAATCTATGAATTGTATTATTTCATTTGTAAATTAATATGAATAAAAACAGGGAGAAAATAATTATGATGGCAATGCTTACTCAGAAACAGTTGTGAAGTAGTGAAGTGTATAGAGCTTTTTAACGTCCCCCGGTTTTGTGCTTGAAGGCTTGGCTGGGGACGGTTTACAGACTAACTTATAATTTACTTAAATTAACACCCATGCCTTACCCGGGATTCCAACCCAGAGCCTGCCGCACCCCAGATCGGTGGCGCACCAACCGACTGCGCCACGGGAGGTCGGCTTAAAAATAGTTCATATGCAAAAATATTACTATACTGTGTGCGCACGAATGTGGCGCGCTGTCCCTCTCGTGTAATTTTTGTAGACTCCATTAAGCAGTGTTCGCATGAGGCGGAGGGATATTCTGGATGTAGATCTTTAGCAGGGGCTTCAGGAAAGTTCTAAGTAGCCGTGGATGGACTATGGCCCGTCAGGTAAATCTATCGACTAGCTGAGCTTCTTTTAAAATCAACCTCAGAGCAATATTAACCTTGGAATATATTTCACAAATTCCCCCCCTCCCCAACCCACCAGTTTTCGGCCCGCCCGAACAATTAGCACTGAAGCACGAGACTGCCACGCGAACCAAGCATCCCCTCGCTTCTACACGCTGTTGTGGTCAGAACGAGTCACCGCGCAACATATTCAGCGCAGAAGCGGGAGTCGAGGCTTAGCTGTACGAGGGCTCGGCAATAGAGCGGCGAACGCGCCGATTTATGAGAGCGCGAAGCTCGTCGCGGGGCCAGTCGCCTGGGAGTCGCCGAGAGGACGTCATCCAGACGGCGCGGGGCCGGACGCGCCGTCTGGATGACGTCGTCGAGACGCCGCTGTCGTGCGCGATTGGACGCAGCCTTTGGCATCTGGAGTACTAAGGTGAACAGGTTCCAACGACTAAATACGAAAGACATTAATTGGAGATCAATTTATAAGCGGCTTTTAATTAACGGCTTGGTATAGGCTGTTCTCGGTAAAGTGAGCACTTTTTTAAGGCCCTTCCATATGGCCTTTACCACTAATAAATATATTTTATTGCAGCTTCAGGCATTAACTTTTGGGAGTGGTGAAATGAATGCAGTATGTTGATTAGTCACATGGCAATGTGCATATTAAAAGGTGCCATAAAGATTGAAAGAGACTGAAAGAAAAAATTCATCTGGGCCTTAAAAAGTGCTCACTTTACCGTGAATGGAGGATGGTAAAGATAATTAGCTTCCTCCGGTTTGGGTATCAATATAATTGTAAAAGGACTGTACTTTGATGTGTTGAGTTACGGCTCTATAAAGTGTAGTGTTTTCAATCAGTCGAAATCGAGTCACTTTCCCTTTCCTATGCTAATTAACTGCGAGCCAGCTGAGAGCCAGCCATAACAATAATTAATCCAACTACGAACAGTATAGTATTGGACTATTGAAGGGGAGACATACGATTATACGTGACTATAACATTTAGTTGGATATAGGCGACCAGAACAACGCAAAGCAGTGAAAGTGGAGTGCAGAATTCCCGAGCTCGTTACACCTGCCCGCCGGTCTCGCAGATATCTTCGTATTTGTGTTAAAAGTTTATTTTGCACTGCTCTGAACACGCGAATGTATGCATCAGTATCAGTACCGTTCGTCGACCTGTTATTTTTGTGTAAATTTAAACGGAAATAATTCTGGGCAAGCCGCTGGTGGCGAAATTAATCCCACCCTTGACATGTACTGGATACGTCTCTGCTTTGACAGATACGCAGAATAATCCTTACAGCGGATCACTAAAAGCATTAATATGAAATACGTGATTTATTAAAATACTGATTTCAAAACAGAATGCCACTGAAATTATCGTCTACTTATGAAAACAAGTCGATTATTTTTCTAAAAAATTTGACGCTGTACACGCTTAATATGGGTCTCTTTGTATAATAATTTTCACGGTTACTTCACTAATTCGTACGCACTCCGTTATAATAATATTTTGCATAAGAACTATTTCTTACTAGGCGCGCTACCAACACACATGTATTCTCACTGTTATTTCTCATATTTATGATGAATGAATTATTATAATTTGTAAATAAATATAGGTTTAACTACAATTTAACGAAAAACTATAAACTTTTATGTTAGCAGGAGTATAAATCGCTTGTGATATAAGTCATGATTAGAAAATAACAAAACACGCGAATCGTAGGGTGGTTTTTCAAAAGTTTGATTTAAAAAATGTGAAGAAACCACGAATAGACTATAAGCAGTTGTATTTAATCTAGTTTTTAAATACTGTGAAATATTTCAGTGTGAATTATTTTTTTTTAGTACAGAAATGAAATTCGATATTCTGTTGCTCACTGATAAATTTGGTTGGCGAAAAGCATTAATGTGGCCGTCGAAAAGTGTCAAAGAGTCAGCAAAAAATCTTTGAAAAGTAACTCTCTCTTTATGATATCTTTACTTCTGAAAAACAGTGTTGTAAACTACAGTGATAATTCTGTATGTTTTTTTATGATAGATTGTTGTATTAAAGCCTTATATTCGCCGCTTGAAATTCTTCATAAACAGAGTACACCCGAAACTTGTTTGCTTTTTCTTTTTTTTTTTTTTTTCAATCGCCGTCGCAACGCTTGTTTGTATAGGCTGTTCACGGTAAAATGAGCAATTTTGAAAACCCTGTTTAAGATCTACACTCCAAGAGATTAGTCGGGAATTTACCATACCAGTGTGCACTTTTAGTGAGAAACCAGGAGTGGTAATGTTTTCCTGTATACATTCAGTGTAGCATCCCCACACTTACTCAGGAAACAGTCAAATGCATAGAGAAGTTCCCAACTCTGTAGAGTAGCGCTGATACTGGTAGTATAGTGTAAAGGTTAAAAACTTATATTACAGTTTAGGAAATTTACCATACCAGTATACAGTATACGTGCATGCACGTTGTGCATTATTCCACCTTGTGTAAAATTAACGCTGCCATGGGCCTCGTGGCTTTATACGTGCGTCGGTCAAGTGAAACTGTGAAATTATTGGAAAAGTAAATATTTTTTACAGATCTGCTCATTTTTACACTTAGATGCATTATAAAAACAAGAAGAAGAAAATTTAGTTTTCAACATGTTTACCTAACGCATTAAATTTGACTTTCAGGCATGGAACTGCTTTCCCTCCATCGTTACCAACTTTACTGGACACATGCCACCCGGCGCACCCGTTAAATTATATGCAGGTGAGAACAGTGACTTTTTTCTAACGTTGATTTCAAAAGTACTCACTTTATCGTGAACAACCTTTAGCAGGATATGAGCTTACGGCGTTTAATATTGTTAACTAGGCATTCCTCGTAATAACTAGACAAATTGTCTCTATTAAATTGTGTGTCAAATTACGCAGAAGTAAATGCTGTTCACGGTAAAGTGAGCACTTTAGGAATGAACCTTAGAGAAAGTCACTACCCCTGCATGCATATATTTTAATGGCCGCACTGAGTGTCATTCGCCCAGTAAATTTGTTAACGATGGATGTAAAGTAGTTCCATATCTTAACGTCGAATTAAAAGTGTCAGGTAACCATTTGTGATAACTTTCTCTTTCTGTTTATTTTTTTTTTTAATGCATCGAAGTTTAAAAATGAGAAAATTTGTAAAGTATTTCCTGTCTTAATATTTCCACACAGTTTAATTTGACCGACACATGAATAAAGTGATGAGGCCCATGGCAATGTTCTTTTATATAAGGCGAAGTAATCTACAACGTGTATGCGAGTAGATCATAAGTAGGGCTTTCGAAAGTGCTCATTTTACCGCGAGCAGCCTATAACCAGGAAACGTCGAAGAAGGATACGGTGGAGAAGCAATGGACAGATCGGCCGTATTACAGCGAGGGTAGTTTTTTTTAAGGAAGGCGAAAATAATGTGCAGTACGAGCTGAGAAGTGAGCGCCCGACAAAGTATAAGTTTAGCCGACAATTCACGAGTCGATAAAAAATCATTCTTCTTTCAACAATGTGTCTACTTTTACAGTGGTCTCATTGGTCATAAGTGTTTCTGGCCGAGACTGAGTAAATAATTATTGCTAATAAAAAAAATACACTTTTTAATTAAATACACATTTCACTGAGGTCAGAAAACTTGCATATATTAGGATGCCTATTCCCAAGCACGTAACAAATTACATTCCAACGTTTTAAAACTGAAATATATATGCAGTGCCTTAGAAATTACAGTTTTATTCAGTGTATCAGTAATTTGCCTTATTCAGTTGTAGCCACGGAAAATTTTCATGAATTAATTTTATTGCATGTGAAAATAGAAATATTTTAGGGTTTCCGTTTCTTCTGTGATGACTGTATCACGATTTATTACATGCGCCTTTGAGGACTCTGAATAACTAAAATAACTAAAATAAGGGGGCCGCGGTGATTCGGCGGTTAGAGGGGCGGGTTTTATTCCCGGCGGATCACTCCCGGATTTTCGCACTTGGGAATCATGCCGGTTCTTGCCGCAGGTCAGCGGGTATACAGGAGATTTCCCGTTTCCCCGCCATTGCATTCCGGCGCTGCTCCGTTCTCACCTCTCTTCACTCGCATCGATGTTAAGAGCCGCCCAAATATCTCCATCAACAAAATAATAATAAAAAAAGAGTCGGCCTGTATTAGTCTCTTCATAGAATAAAACAAAGTCGGCCGGCCGCGTATGTCTGTGTATTCTAAACAACTTGATGTATTTTGATGGGGTTTTCGCCATCATTTAGAGAATTTCCTGAGGAAGGTTTAGGAGTAAAGTACGTTAGTATTTAATGTAGGGATAGTAGAGAAATGTCGACGTTTTATAATAAAGTCGGGAAAAGCGGCTTTTCGAGCGCCTACATGGTTTACGCTGACTAAACCATAAGAGATATACTTAATTACTAAAAAAAAATGTCCGCGACAGAATATGTTTATCTTTTAAGGGTTACCCCGAGTTTATGTATTTTGAAATTTGATTAAAAATAGGGGTTCACTTACGAACACAGCACGGTATTAATCCTATGTTACTTACCTTAAGTATTTAGTGTATATACTTGCTGTAAACCTGAACAACGCCATATTTGTACATCGCACCCGAGCGAGGCCGGGCTGGGTCGCTAGTATTTAAATGAAGTAGCGTAGAGACAGACGACGCGCCTTTATCTTTATTACAGCGCTGTAAAATGTTACGTCACCGCTGAAACTTTCGAGGGGGCGATGACGCCAGTTTAGTACCTTGCGTGTACAAGTAGTGGCGCGCTTGTTTATTACGCCCTTAGAATTTCCGCCCTTCTAATCCTCAAACCCACAAAAAAAAAAAAAATCCCTCCTGCCATGCAGCGTCCTCGACGCCGTAAAAACTTTTCTGCTTTTGGAAAGTATTTTTCCTCCCCTTCAGAGCAGCTTTCCTGTTTTCTTCCTTTAGACCCGGCGCTTCACGTTTTCCTCTTAATGAAAAGTATAATCACTAAAAGATGATACATCACGTCATTTTTCTTGCCATTCCTTTCGTTGTAGGCTGCTTTTAGAAGTAGGTATTTAATTTTATGTTTCCACAGTGTAACCAAGGAAGTGTTTTCTTCAGAGACGAACCGCACTGCGACAAGAGAGAAGTCATCTATCTAATGCCATCATAGGCGAAGAAATTATTCTTCCGGTAATGCTTTCGTCCCCTCATTCAATAAAATGCATACGTCTTATTTTGTTAACTAAATTCGTCGTCTCCTACACATATCCTAAGCCGAAACAAAAAATTACGAATTGAGTTACTTGCGAATTTAACGGACTTCGCAGTCATCTCGCTACATGCGAAACATCAGTTAATATTATTGAAAATCTTGGAATTCTCATAATACCTCCCACTCATGAAATTTGATCATCGCCGTTTACTATAAAGCATTTAACAGGTAATTAATCCATACGGCAAGTAACTGATTTAGCAGCCAACCAGCATATCGTGTTGCACCTGTAAATTTAATAAATCCAAACGCGAGACTAATAACTAATTTTATCTAGTGTCCACGTAATGTCAATTTCAATATGAAAACTTCCTTTATTGCAATTAAATTGATTAAAACAAGGAATTACTATCGTGCCATGTGTGCACATCGTATTTTATCTTCCCCGGAAAAATTATTAATTATTCCCGACTCTGTTTTCGTTCTACTGTTTCAACAAATATGTTCATAAACTTGTACCAGGCGATAAGAGGTGCATATTCCGTAGTTACGTTAGTGTTAGCCAGCCTGCATATTCACTGTTAGCCAACTTCGCCAGCCTTTAGTATCCATGAGGCAGACGAGCACTCCGATAATAATGCATAGGTGTTACCAATTCACTACGCTCAATCACGTATGTACTTCATTACCTAGTGTTATGCGGCACGACGTTTTGTCAAAAATTTATTTACCACCATATTTTCTTTGCTTATCGGACAAAGGAATAAAACTGGATAGATGGGTGTATGGAAGTTTACAATGGAAGCAATATAAATAAATAGTTGCCCTGCTGTATACGTGCTTTGTGACAACAGAGTTCAATATGGCTGCGGTCCTTGCAAAATGATAGCAAGTCTGCCAGAATCTCAAGATAGTCGCCAATTATGAGACTCCAACAATGTTCTGCGTGCAGTTAAACATATACCATGTAAATTTGGAAACAGCCGCCACTTAGACAAGCAAGGGAACTGGGTACATTCACATACAGGACGAAAATTCCTCACTGAGTTCCTTCTACTCAGGTGTATTGCGTGTAGGTTTTTATAATGTGAAATGTAATGAGCAAAATTGAAAAATAAATTGAAAGAAAAGGCCTATCTGCTAGAGAAGTCCTATTACCCACTAGAAGACTGTGACTACAAAACCTAGTGAGAGTGAATAAACATAGCTTTGTGACATAGTAGCCCTAAAGTATACTTCATTATTATCAATGTATTTTATACTTCCACCAAGGTAAATTGGGTCCAATCCCCGGCCGGGTCACTACGGATTTTTGCATGTGGGAAACATACCGGACTATGCCGCTGGTCGGCGGGTCTTCTCTGGGATCTCCCGTTTCCCCCGTCCCTTCATTCCGGCGCTGCTCCATACTCACCTCGTTTCGCCCTCATCGGCCCTCAAGACGTCGATGTTAGGAGCCGCCTAAATCTGTTAACTCACTCACTTTTGTACACGGTTTATTGATTGTCGTGTTATTTATTTATGTTACTGTATTCTGGATTTTGAAGAGTCGCGCTCAGTAGCAGGGCATAAAGATAGTTGGGATAGGGTCCAGAGTCAGAAGTCAGAGAGCAAGGGGGGCCGCGCGGCATTTTGGAATTTTTTTCTCTCATCGCTTGTTTTTGCTTTAAAATCACTTGTTGGTGGTTTGTACTGTTGGTCAGGTGCCAGTGGGTAGGTGCTTGTTGGTCAGATGCTGGTGGTGGGTGCTGGTTGGTCAGATGCTGGTGGGTGTGTGCTGGTTGGTCAGGTGCAGTTGGTGGTTACTGTTGGTCAGATGCTGGTGGTGGGTGCTGGTTGGTCAGATGCGGGTGGTGAGTGCTGGTTGGTCAGGTGCATGTGGGTGAGTGCTGGTTGTCAGATGCTGGTGGTGGGTGCTGGTTGGTCAGATGCGGGTGAGTATATGCTTGTTGGTCAGATGCTGGTAGTAAGTACTGGTTGGTTAGATGCTGGTGGTGAGTGCTGGTTGGTCAGGTGCTGGTGGTGAGTGCTGGTTGGTCAGATGCATGTGGGTGAGTGCTGGTTGGTCAGGTGCTGGTGGTGAGTGCTGGTTGGTCAGGTGCATGTGGGTGAGTGCTGGTTGGTCAGGTGCTGGTTGGTCAGATGCTGGTGGTGGGTGCTGGTTGGTCAGATGCGGGTGAGTATGTGCTTGTGGTCAGATGCTGGTAGTAAGTGCTGGTTGGTCAGGTGCTGGTGGTGAGTGCTGGTTGGTCAGGTGCATGTGGGTGAGTGCTGGTTGGTCAGATGCTGGTGGTGAGTGCTGGTTGGTCAGGTGCATGTGGGTGAGTGCTAGTTGTTCAGGTGCTGGTGGTGAGTGCTGGTTGGTCAGGTGCATGTGGGTGAGTGCTAGTTGGTCAGGTGCTGGTTGGTCAGATGCTGGTGGTGGGTGCTGGTTGGTCAGATGCGGGTGGGTGTGTGCTGGTTGGTCAGGTGCAGTTGGTGGTTACTGTTGGTCAGCTGCTGGTGGTGGGTGCTGGTTGGTCAGATGCTGGTGGTGGGTGCTGGTTGGTCAGATGCGGGTGGGTGTGTGCTGGTTGGTCAGATGCGGGTGGGTGTGTGCTGGTTGGTCAGGTGCAGTTGGTGGTTACTGTTGGTCAGATGCTGGTGGTGGGTGCTGGTTGGTCAGGTGCATTTGGTGGTTACTGTTGGTCTGGTGTTGGTGGGTGAGTGCTGGTTGGTCAGATACTGGTGGGTGTGTGCTGGTTGGTTAGGTGCAGGTTGGTTTTATGATTTAAAAAATTTTAAGTCGTTAGTATTTTCAAGGCCCGTACGGTAATGAAGTCATACCAATATTCTGTTTGGTTTTTTCGTGCTCTATCGCTCCATGTTGTCGCTTTCTCTCTCTCCCTTTCTCTTTTTCCTTTCTTTCTTTCTCTCTCTTTCTATCTTGTTTCCTAATTACATATATTTATTTTAAGTATTTATTTATTTTTCAGATTTAACGTATATAATATATTATTTTATTATTTATATATAATTTTCAAGTATTTTATTTAAAAACAATATATTTTTGACTAACCCCGGCTTAAGGAAATTAGTATCTAATTCCTAATTTTTACTCGACATCCACTTCGCTTAATCTAACCATCACACTATTTATATACCTGCGTAAGAACTCCGAATATTTTTTTCATTTTAAACATATCTATTAAAGAGACCTGCACTGAAACTTGCTATAGACTTTCCACCAATAAAATGGTATGGTCTCCGCTTAAACTCCCACAGGTATAGACTGTTAACGGTAAAGTGAGCCACTTTTTTTAGACCTTCCAACAAGCATTAACCATTAATAAATATATATTTATTGCAGCTTTCAGGCATTAAATATTGAGGGTGGTCAAATGTATACAATGTGTTTATTGGTCACGTTCAATGTTTATATTTAAAAAGCAGCAGGAAGATGGAAATAGGTTGAAAGGAGAAATTTAGAAGGACCTTATAAAGTGCGCATCACGACGAGAACAATGCGAGCCAGGTTCAGCTCCTTGCGCGTAGGAGCGATGGGGCACTAGGCACGCGTGTCGCTGTGCTTCCCTGCCTCAAACACGTTAAAAAAAATTTCAAAGTAGACGGCGTACTCGTGCAAGGAACGGAATACGAACACCGTTTACGTCCCCGCATTTGACCCCGGTTCATACGCGAGTTGTTCACGGCCTCGACAGATGCACGGAGCCTGTAAAGAGGTCGGATAAATAAATAAAAAGATTAAAAAAAGGGGGGGGGGGTATATGAGAAGGAGGAGAAAGAGGAGGGGAAGTAGCTGTTACCAACTCCCGATCCGTATTCCGCCAGATGGCACACTGCTGTGATATGAATCAGAGCGCAGGGTGGTCGCTTCTCCTCCCCTCCAACACCCTGTACCCTCCCCTCCCTCAACACAGCCATTTTTACGTCATCATGTTTCCACGTCTTCCCTTCCTTTATCCCCTCTCTTCTTGCGTGCGTGCAGATCGCGTGTATACTTCACGCCACATGTCTGCGAGCTTGGACGACGGTTACAAACAGCCTTACTATTGGCCAATATGTCCTGGAGGGGGGACGAAGTAGAAGCAAGTAACCTGAGCATACAGTACATAATTATTCATATCGTCTATTCACGTTTTTTTTTTTTTTTTTTTTTTTATGAATCAAACTTTTCAAAAAAATCTTCCCATATATGAAGTGTTATCTTGTTTCCTAACTATGTCATGTATCACAAGTGTTTTATACTTGTGTTAACGAACTTATTTTTGTTTAGATTGAATTTCGACGTATACTAAATCAGTAAATTATAATATTTTATTTGTAATTAACATGAATAAGAACACAGAGAAAATACGTGTGTTGGTAACACCTAGTTAGAAATAGTTCTAATGTACGAATGAGGTGCGTTGTCCCTTTGGTATAATTTGTTACTCGGTTAAGCTTTGTTTGCGCGAGGCGGAGGAAATAAACCGCAAGTCGAACTTCAGCAGGGTTTCAGAACAGTTGTGAGGAACCGCGAATTGACGATACACTATGTTTACGGCAAACGGAGCACTTTTGAAAGCCCTCGCTTGAGAACTGCTCGCATGCAGATTGCGTATTCCTCCACAGCACGTAAAACTGACATTTCCATAGCTCCGATCACTTTTAAGTACGCATCGGTACGGTGAAACCGTGCAAATATTTTAAAATTAAACATTTTACAAATTTGTTCATTTTAACACTAGTATGCATTTAAGAGAAGGGAAAGCAAAATAAATAACCTCAGTATTCGCACATGTTTACCTAATACTCATAATCCGACGCAATAACACGGAACTAGTTTCCCTCCGCCGTTATCAATTTTTTTTTCTGGGTGCATACCACTTGCAGTACTCGTTAAAATGTACAGAATGTGGCGGCATTCGACAGACAAACTGCGTGAGATGTTTCCTAATGAAGAATCAAATGGAAATATCTAGGGCACTTTTTTACCTAAATTGAATATTACGTGAGATATAATGCCTGTTACACATACTTCACTATCTTGGACAAGAAGGTCACACTTGCATCGTGTGACAGGCTAACTTGTATGCGAGTGGCGTGCATGGAAGGGCTTGCGTGCTATAGGCTATTCACGGTAAAGTGAGCACTTTTTAAGGCCCTGCTAGAACTTTATCTTTCAACTAATTTCTAACTTTCCGCCACTTATTTGCATAAACATTGCAATATGACTAATAAACTCAGTGTGTACATTTCACCACTCTCGAAAGTTGAGGCCTCGAGGCCTCAATAAAATAAATTTTTTTAAGGGTTAGTGTAGTTTGAATGGTCTTAAAAACTGCTCACTTTACCGTGACTGGCCTATGGCTAGAATCTTTTAGAGACGGTTTTCTATCTTTCCTTCACCTTCTTTTGCAAGTCGTTTGTTTACATTTACGTTTTATACGTTTATGTAGTTCCCGTATATTTACTTATGATGCTATTGTTAATTTGAGAGTAGAAAACATATTTTAATTCTGCATTACTAATTTGTTTGATTTCTATAATCTTTTTGTGTTGTGGTGGAAATGAGTGACTGTCATGCTGCAACATTCAAGTACCACTACTGTGTGTACAGTTTGAATACAAGAGGCTATTCACCTTCTTGTTATCACTTTCTTGTTCACAAAAGATGTCCGTCTGTATCAAGCCTAAGCCCTTGAAAATATGAATTTTAAATCATATTTGTGCACCATGTAGGAAACGAAGTGAAATTTAATTCCTCCTAACATTGTTTTGAGTTATCGGGATCTTGAACGTAACAGCAAACTCTAGTTTATATTTCCCCCCGCAATGAAAATAGCACGGTTGGCTACGCTAAGTTGGCTAAGTTTTTTTAAGCTGTATTGTGTAATTAATACAAATGGTCCTTATTTTTGCAGCTGCCCAGGACTCAACATTTCGTGTAGCACGCGCCCTCGGTGGCAGTGACACAGACCTAGGCGCGCATAGAGGCAATGCCAACATTTCCCGCCTCCAGAAACAAACTGGCAGCTTCAGTGCTGTAAGTTATTGATGTACGGAACACATTGTTGCATTGCGCTGCCCGGCGTTTCCTTCGCGCGGGAAGGCGCCGAGAGCTGGAGGTGAAGTTTGTAACGTTGGATGAAGCGAGCGGCCTATCATAAAGGACGCCGCCGCACACGCCGATAATCTTATCGCAGCTCGCACCTCGCTGACGCTGAGAAGCTCACATTTCTCCATTTATCACGCAGGACCTTCGACGTCATCACCATTACCTTTCCCAGAACAACTTGGATTGCCGAGAACGTTCTAGACCGCGACTACCTCAGGAGTGCGGACCTCTGTGAGGGGGGGAGGGGGGAAGTGATCAAGAGCCGAGAGCTTGGCGTCTCGTGCGACCTTGAGCGACTATTGGGCGATTCCGTAGCGGCGAGGGACGGCTGCAGCTATCTGCGAGAGTGCAGTGAAGAGTGGGACTGATCTGCTGGACTGTGGACTGGATGCGTGAGTGAAAATACATTCGGTACAATGGAAATAGACACTTTTAACTAACGTGTGTATATAATTGGAACAGTTTAAGGGACACTGCCAAGATCAAGACTTTAATTGGAATGGCTATAGTAATTAAATATTGCGCCCAATAAGAATAATAAGAGTTAATAGGATGCTCAGGCTGCTAAATAACAGATGTTCGACTGTTTGTAGCTCTCAGAATAAATATAATTATTGAATTTAGTTCTTTTATATTTATTAACACCTACATTCCTCACGAACTCCGATACGCCCATCAGGCGTCTTGTAACAATATTGTGTACATTGGAAATATTGTCCCCCACCGTCGTCTGTGCAGTATGCATAGCAGCATGTCATAGACTCATGTAGGTAGCATTGCCTATGCGCTAGGCACTGGATCGCTGAAGTGGAAGTTTTATGTGCGCCTTGCACGAAAATGGAGGGTACTGGACGGTTGCAACAAAAGGGTCATGTTTGTTAATTCGGCCACACTGCGAAATAAACCAAACCCAAGCGTTCAAAATTCGTGACTGTAATAAAGTTGTGTGCAATAAGAGGGCGGTCAGCCCTGTTATTTTCATTGCGGGGGTAGGTATAAATGAGAATTTGCTCATAGGTTGAATTTCCCGATAAGACATACCAATATTCGAATAATCGTAGCTTAGTTTTACTTCGTTTCTGATATATTTTGCATAGTTATATTTTAAAATCTTAATATTCAAGGGCGCATATTTCCCTTAATATACTGTTTAGGTAGAAGGTGTCCTAAATATTCCCCACTTGATTTTGCATAATAAATCAGTAAATCACCTTACGAAGTTTATCAGTCGAGTTTCGCCCCACCCTGCATGTAGGTAGGGGCAGAGACTTTTTTCAAAAGTTGATTTCAAAAGTGCTGATTTGACCGTGAAGTGATCTATAGTAAAAGCCTAAACTAACTCCTACAAATTCAGCACAACGAAGATGAATTTATTTCCTAAGTTCAAAGTATCTATTAAACAATAGTGAATCTATGTTGTATTAATAGTGCAACAAAAACTAAGTGGTGAACGTTCTTCGAAAGTAGTAGGTGATTTCGAAAATAAGACTGGGATTTGTACCATTTCGTGGAAAATTTCTGAAGGGAAAATAATTGGAAATGGGATAAGGTTTTTTTTAAATGTACGTAGTATGGGATATTTTAATAGTAAGAGCTTATTCGCAATCTAGATGCTTCCTTTGGAACAATAAAGAAAGAAAAATATTATTTCCTGATGTAGTGCTAGAGTCAAAAACCTTTTTAATGAACAGTTTTTCAATTTTCCCCGTTACATACATTATCAAGACATAAACGTTGTACAATACATGTGCCGTATCAAAAACACCAGGCAGATGAAACGCTACATTTTGATTTTATCCTTTGAGGAATAATCGTTTTTCACTCAGGACTCGGTTTGTATGTTTCAGGTTAAGTAGTGCACATCTGGTTCAAGCGTTGACGTACTTGTATAATAAAAAATAAACATTTTCAGAGTTTGGCTGGAGTCTGTTAAAAACAACAAAAAAAATCAGCGTAAAGTACGCATATGGTGAACATCTGCGACAAAGGCCATCAAGAAAAGCAGACGCCGGCATGAATATAATCATTTGAACTACAGCCAGAGAGAGCCCTGGAGAATTCGCGGATTCATTTCGGGACAAGCTAGAATTCAAAACACGTGCGTTCACGCAACTTAAGCCATTGGTCCGCACGGTGTCTTGACACCTCCTGGAGAACGGCGTCGAAGATGTCGCCTTCCGCTGTAACAGCAGGCACCCAATGTGCAGTTGACGTCGGAGTGTTTGTGCATTAGCCTGCAGGTCACTGAACTTGCGAATTTTTCGCGTGTCTAACTATAGGGCATTTCACCGTTAAATGGTACTTTCTTAATGTCAATTTCGAAACTCAGAACACGCTATACTGCCGGTTGCTCAAGCTCGCATACATCTGGCGCGGGGTATAGAAGTCCCCAGCAACCCTTTGAGAATTGCGTCGACGGGTGGCCGACTGCTTACGCACGCGCATTGTGAGGGCGAGGAGTTGGGGGGGGGGGGATATAAAATCAGGAGCATTGTACGTATCGGATTACAAGCCACAACAGTTATCCCTCCCTGCTGGCTACTGTGTCCAGATGTGATATTCACTATCTCTTTCTCCCACCCCTCACGAACCTTTGTTCTTTTTTTCTCCCTCTCTCACTCGCACGCGCGGTTTTTTTTATCCCGTGTGATTTCATTATCGTGCCGGCCGCTGCCCCAACGGACGTTGAATAAAGCCCGGCTCTAACGCCCCGTCGGGGCCGTGAGGGATGAAGCAAGTTCGGAGGTGTCCACGACCTGCCCCAAGGCTGAAGAGGACCGCTATTCACTCTGCAGCGCTTGCTTGCCTCGAGCACATAGGTAACGCTGTCTTCTACTATAGGCTAGTCACGGTATAGGCTGTTCACTATAAATCGAGCACTTTTTAAGGCCCTCCCAAGAGGCATCAACCGCTAATAAATATATCTTGTTGCAGACTCAGGCATTAAATGTGGTGGTGAAATGCATACACTGTGTTTATTGGCCACATTGCAATGTGTATATTAAAAAGCAGCAGGAAGATGGAAATTGGATGAAAGGAAAAATTTATAAGGGCCTTAAAAAGTGCTCACTTTACCGTGAACAGCCTATAAAGTGAGCACTTTGTAAGGCCCTGCCAAAATTTTCCTTTCAGCTAATTTCTAACTTTCCGCCACTTTTTAACATAAATATTGCAATATGGCTAATAATCACAGTGTATAAATTTCACCACTCCCAAAAGTTAACGTCTGAGGCTGCAATAACATTTATTTATTAGGGGTTAATGTATTCGAAAGGGCCTTAAAAAGTGCTCACTTTACCGTGAATGGCCTACACAAGTTGGGAAGATCAGCTTCAAAAGTTTGGCTACCAAAAATTTTTGCATCTAGGTAAGCGCTAGTGTATTTTCTACGTTAAAAACAGAATAACTGTAATAATCATAAATCGAATATTAAATAACCTCGTAACTAAGTAGAATGTTTGTCTTTTATTATTCGCATAGCTTAAAATTGTATTTAAAAGTGGAAATTTTCCCTTGACCGAACTCTCCCGTAAGAAACTTTACACGGAGTAAAGTCTATTCACACTTTCCTGATGAAACCTTTGAAAAAAAAAACCATGCATGACGTGATTGGTTGTATACTGAATATATAATGTATGTACATGGGCGGCGGAACCAGTGGGTCAGGCTGTAAGGGTCATGTTCTCAAAAGGAAAACCACATTATATGCAGATTAATAACAGTTTGTTGTTCATATCTAAACATGTGCCTTGTTTTACGTAGATAATAAATAACCAACTGAATACATGTCACTCTGAATCCGGAAGTTTACAGAAATACGTTTAATAAAAAGCATAGACGTGGGTAAACAGCTTCTGCCCAAAGCCTACGGAAGTTACTAAATGTCAATGCGGTATATAGGCCGTTCACTGTAAAGTGGGCACTTTTGAAGCCCTAATTACGTTTTTTCTTTCTAACAATTTATATCCTTCCATCACTTGTTAATGTAAACCCTGCCATGTGAGTAATAAACACAATGTGTACATTCACTATACCCAAAACCAAAAGTCTGAGTCCACAATGAAATGTATTTATTGATTATTATGTCTGATGAAACAGCTTCAAAAAGTGCTCATTTTACCGTGAACGGCCTATAGTAACATAGATTTCTGCGACCGTCACATGTGTTATCACTCTACCAGGGATCGCCTTCCATTCCCCACCCACTGTAACACAATACTCTTGCTTCGACAGGGGGACCGCGGTGGCTAAGCGGTTAGCCTGCTCGCCTCCAACCAAGGCGATCCGGGTTCAATCCCCGGCCGGGCCACTCCGGATTTTCGCATGTGGGAATCGCGCCGGACAATGCCATTGGTCGGTGGGTTTTCTCAGGGATCTCCCGTTTCCCCCGCCCTTTCATCCAGGCGCCGCTCCTCACTCACCTCGCTTCACCCCATCGGCTCTCAAGACCTCGATGTTAAGAGCCGCCCAAATCTCTTCACTCACTCACTCAGTTTTGCTTCAACCTGCGACGGCTACCCAGGCTCTAAGTTATTCCTCGCATGTTGTAAACTGCCAACATTTCGCTGTGATTCTGCACCGTCTGTCAGTGCCTGAGTACCCAACTGAATGTTTATTTTTGTTGTGTTTTTTTTTTTTCCTTACTCCCGGCAGCTGGTAACCGTGTAACGAGCTAACGTTTCGCTGGAGTATAGGCTGTTCACGAGAAAGTGAACACTTTTGATGTCCTAGTTACTTTTTCCTTTCAGCTCTTATTGTAAATGAGATGACCAATAATTCGAAAAAAAAGATAACAAATTTACATTTCCTTGCGACATATGAGATATGATTTTGCTGTATTTGAAGTTTTCATTGGGTTGTATCAAATCTTCTCAACTACAGGAGACACTTTAGCAGCTATTGTTGAAGATGTATTGTTGAGGCTAGGCCTGCCTGCCTGTAGTAGATTGTCGAGGGCCAAGCTATGACGGTGCTGGGAATACGAGTGGCTACGTGAAAGGCGTCCAACCTGTAATTAGTCCCAAAGAGGAAAGAGCTGTTTACATACATTGCTTCAGCCACTCTTCAAATTTAGGTCTCATAGATGTTTCTGCCCTCAAGACCTCGATGTAAAGAGCCGCTAAAAATCTCTTCACTCTTCATAAATGCGACGTACCTGAAGTTTTGAATGTTTTGAAAAGTCCACACTCTTGCAAAATTTTTGAATGAATCTGCTAAAAGAACTGCGATTTATCTCAATTAGCTTTGGCAAAATATACTAAACTGAAAACTCTTAGCCCTACATGACGATCAAAGGCATTGAACGCAGTGAATATTCAATACGAAACAATACTGGATGTACTACTTGAAAGCTTGAAATTCGAAGAGTCTGTCTGTAGGGAATGGACTGTGTGCTTTCTTTGAGAAAACCAACAGTTTATTTTACCTCGAAGTGTCAGTAATAAATTTTTGGTATTGCAGAGGAACTTGCTAGATATCAGCAAAACGTCCGTCTTGAGACAGGACAAACTGAAATAGTTACTTACTGCGCTTAGGACAGAGAAGAAGTTCACTGAGTTGAGGGAGAAATTTAAGAAACGAGGGGAATATCTAGCTTCACAGCCAGTCAGCCTCCCTCGTGTCCGAAAACACAACATAAATGCATAACCACCAGCACAATACCAAAGCCTCGAGCAGTTGAGACAGCAATATTTTTGCTGTTATCGACAGCATTAAATGTGAAATAGAATCAAGTTTTCAACATCCGGGAGTAGTTAATTACAAGGCAATTGAAAATGTACTTGTAAAGTCATCGGATGGGGAGGTGGAAAACATTACAGATCACCACTTCAAGGGCGATTCGAATGCCAAGAGATTTACTAGGCAATTGGCCATGTTGGCAGGACTTACTGCTGATAGGAAAGTAAGCAGCGTACATGATGTGTTAAGTTTCCATAAGAACATACCAGCCACAATGTTGACCAAATCCTAATGAAATCATGCAAAGGCAAATAGTCTTCTGTAAACGTCACGTAATTGTGAGACTTAACGTAACGTTGCGTAATACACTAAGTTCACTGAAAGGTATGTTTTTAAGAGGGCTGTTTTTAATATGTTGAGAAATTTGAGTCTGCCTTAAAAGATAGTCAAAGAAATGTTTGAAAACATTTTAATATTATGTCATTCCCCAACGATGGAAAGTAAAATGTATTTTACTCACTGCCATAAATGTCGGAGTTTTTAATGGCGTTTGCTGAAATACAGAACGATCATAGAGTTGTGTAAAGAAAGGTGGACGTTCTGAAAATATATTTTCTCATGTTTACAGTATTAAAAATATGTTTGTAATATTAATTCATGTATGAGGTTATTGTGTATTGTATATACATTTATATCAGTGTTAAATATCATGGCATTCTTAATTTTTGCGGCACGTAAGATAGTACAAAACAGTACAAAAATATGGAAAGGTTTGTGATCTAACGTAGGTATAGGCTGCTCACGGTTAAATGAGCACTTTTGAAAGCCCTGCTGAAGATCTACTTGTATACACACTGTGTAGTCTTCCGCCTTATGTAAAGTTAACATTGCCATGGGACCTCATCACTTTATTCATGCGTCATTGAAGTGGAACTGTGAAATTACTAAGGGTAAATATTTTACAAATCTGTTCATTTTTACACTTTGATGCAGTAAAAAAGAAACAGAAAGCGAATGAAATAATTTAAGTTATCACGAATGGTTACCTCACACTTTTTATTCGACGTTAAGATATGGAACTTCTTTCAATCCATCGTTTACCAGCTTTACTGGCCGTATTTCACTCAGTGAGCCAGTTAAAATATGTGCCAGGCAAGAGCAGTGACATTTTTCTAATGTTGATTTCAAAAGTGCTCACTTTATCGCGAACAGTCTTTAGTTGGGCGTCGACAGCGAGGTCATTAGAGACGGTGCAAGTTGCACAGGGAGGAGGGATTGGGGAAGGATTGGGAGGGAATCGGCCATGGCCTTTGTTAGGGACCCATTCCAGCATTCGTCAGGAGTGAACTCGGGAAACCATGGAAAACCGTAATCAGGATGGCCGGACAGTGAATCGAACCCGGGTCCTCCCGAATGCGAGTCCAGTGAGTTAGTAACCGCTGCGGCACCTCGCTCTGCGAAGAGGGCGTAGCGAGGTGTGTACGGAGCAGAACTGGAATGAAGGGGCGGGAGAAACGGGAGATTCCTGAGGAAACCCGCTGACCAACGGCATCGTCCGGCACGATTCGCACTTACGAAAATCCGGGAGTGGGCACGGTTCGCCTTGGTGGGAGACGAGCGTGCTAACCACCCAGCCACCGCGGCCCCATCACACGTAGTATGTCCAATGTAAAGCGTACTCCGACATACTCGTAAGTACGAACATAAACGACAACCCAAAATGTAAGAAGGTACAGTGCAGGATAAATTTTATTGATACATGAGGTATTTTTAAACCACATTTCAGCATTATAGTCACATAATGAACATGGATGTTATAGTTTATAAAGGCTTTTATATTCGAATTTCATATGTTATATGAAAGAAATTTTACGAAACTTTATAAAACACAGATATAATATTTGAAAACTTATGATTATTTAATTTAAAATTAATAGTTCCCTTGCGACTACTGCTGTAACTAAAGAAAATTACCTCATAAACATTCCCAGAATCCTCAGAAATACGCGTTTCCATATTTCGCGTGATTCAAACATACGTCTAGACGCAAATAAATAACTTTTTTAGCCCAGCGTACATTGAATACGTGATCGATCGGAAAAGGTACGACGTGAAACGCAGTTGAACGCGTCGGAATTGGCACATTGAATACGGAGGGCTTATGTATAGCAAAAACCGGTAGGGTATGGCGAAGTAACACGACAGTATGATAGATTTGATATCTTTTGAAATAGCGTGCAGCAAACAGTTTTGCTATCGGGCGGTATTAGTACTGTGCAGAGCATAGATTAAAAATGATCGATAGTAAAATTGTTGTTGACTAGTTGACTAGTTAAATACAGAACACAGAAAATTAAAAAAAGACTGTAGAACCAATATGCAAATATCCAAGTCGCAAAGTCATGTCATAAAAATAATCAAATCACATGAACTACTTGAGATTGACAACTAATAACGCAATCCTTGTCCTGTCGTCATAATCAATAAAATAACTTTGTGCTTTTAAAAGAAAAGATTGGAACATTGTTGCCTAATTATTTCAACGAATTACTGGATGAACAATAAAGCAGATATATAATTTATTTGATATTTTGTTTTAATCTTCTTAGGAAGTCATAAAAGTAAACCTAATTGTTGAGTTTTCTACGCAGAAAATATTCTTTTTTTGGGCGTCTGACTTGAAGAAAATATTGTTACAACTTCCCAAAGTCAATGCGCTAAACCAGTTAGGAGATGAAGGTCGCAATGAAATAAAAAAGTTAATTCTAATTTCCTAATTTATTTACAATAATTACAAAGAAAATACTCCCGTCTCAATATCTTATGATAAATTGGTATATGTTGTTATCTACGACTAATAAATCCAATCAGTATAATTTAGAATTACATCAAAGATATTAATGTAATTGAATAACTAAAATTGGTCCCTTTAAACAATGCATCAAAACCTATTGAATTATTTTATGTCCATATTTGACAGTTCCCATATTTAAAATAAAATCCGCACAATGCGTTCATACAGCCCCATCTCAGTTCAGTACAGGTCCCACCAGTCCGTAATGTTCTAAGAGTTCTCCAAGTACTCTAATGAACGGTAGCATTTATCCGTCGGGTTTCACTCCCTCTCGTCCGTTCACACCACAAACACCTCGTCCGCCGTCGTCTCGCAATCCCCCGTCGTCGTCCGTCCTCTTCACCGATACATCTCGCCTCACCAGACTTTACCTTGTAACCGCACTCGGCCAAATGGCTTCCACGAAGTCTCCCGACCGTCCAGTTGCAGCGGTATTTGTAGTGTCGGCGATCGTCCAGAAATTTCCCCAAATGCGGCGTTGAGCCGAGGGTACTCGTTCCAAGTATATTATTGCGCATTTTCTAAACTCGTCGGCTTCCTGAGCAAGGCGGGAGGAGGGGCTGTCACGTCACACACACATATATATATATATATATATATATATACATACATACATACATATATATAATGTGGTGGTGTGGAACCTCGAAAAGTCATTAATACTACAAGAAAGTGGTAATTTCACTTCAAATTAAAATATTTACTGTGCAAAAAAAAACTGTGTTATTTTCAGCACTCCACCGTTCGGTATCAAAGGCAGAAATGTATGCGCCCTACAGATATAACTGTAGTTCTTCCTTTTTTTTATTTTTATTTACAAACATGAAAAAGACTCTTTCCGACTTTGCGAGGATAGTCCATTTCAAATTCAAAACAAGTCATTTCGACCCCATTCAGCGTGATTAGCATACAAAGTGTGCCCAGCGTGGTGTTGGGCTTCAGACGTCTCGTACGTACTTCATGTAGGCCAATTCATTATTTCGATCTCTAGTTCACATTTGTGTGATTTATAGCCCTTCCGGTTGTAGAAAAAGGATGGAGTTGAAAAACAAGTGTTGTAAGAACGTAATAGACGTATTAGGTTTTATATGTGGGTCGTAGTTAAATAGGCGCTTTTGAAATGAGCATTTGAAAACATATACAGTATTTTATCTACACATCGACTGGTGTTCTTTCATCTAGCTAAAAACCGGAAGTGATGTAAGGAAATTAATTTCATGACACAACGTCTTACTAAATGTATAACAGTTTAATTTGTAAACTCTGAATATTTTTAATTTATTTATTGTACATAAAGAGTAAGATTTATTTTCAACCTACACAGCAAAAAAAAAAAAAAAATGTACTTGTTATGAACAATTCTCTGTAAATTACATTGAGAAATATTGCCTACAAAATATATATTTGTATAAAGCCAAAAGTTTATTTAGTTGCTCCAACAAAATATCTTGTTGAGTAAACAAACCTTGAAAGCAACAAAATTAATTATGTTCACCTAACCAAATACACGCTTGAATTAACAAAACCCTTGGTGTCGGGCTAGAAGAAACCATACAACCAACAGTTGAATCAGCTGTAAATATTTTGTTTGGGCACTCATTACATTACCTTCGTTCGAAAATACAGCTCGAGAGTTTGTTTGTATTATTTATTACAATTTTGTTAGTTAAAGTGTTTGTTAGTCCATTTATTTAAGCTTAATAGTGATATAAACATCCTATTGAAACAAGTACGACAGGAAACTAAACAATAGAGCTGTAAAACTTGGGATATTTATTTACGTACGTTTTCCAGTGTTCGAATTGTATATATTTATAAACATTCCAACTTCACCTGTAGATGTTGTTCGCTGTAAAATGAGCACTTTTGAAAGCCTTGGTTTAGATCTACTTGTACAGTATACACGTTGTGTATTCTTCCGTCTTATGTAAAATTAACATCGTCATGGACGTCATCACTTAATTCATGCGTCGGTCAAATGAAACTGTGAAATCATTAAGACAGAAAATACTTTACAATTTACAAAAATGCTCATTTTTACACTTCGATGAATTAAAAAAAAAATAAACATGAAGCGAAAGAGATAATTTTAAGTTAACACAAATGGTTACCTAACACTTTTTAATCGACGTTAATATATGGAACTACTTTTCATCCATCGTTACCAACTTTAATGGATGAATGTCACTCGGTGCGCCCATTAAAATAAATGCATGCAGTGGCAGGGACTTTTTTTTCCAAGGTTCATTTCTAAAGTGCTCACTTTATCGTTAACAGCCTTTAGTCACTTTAGCCTAGGTTTCTAAGGCGTAACTTTCAAGCGCGGATACTCCAGGTTCTAATTTCGGTCGGTCTTCAATTTTTTTTATATTAATCGAAAATGTTTAATGTACGCAGAGCAGAACAAATCTTGGCTGCACCAACCAAATCTTTGCTTGGGACATACAAATAAGAACTACTAAATAATTTGGTCACAACAACAAAATATTCCATTGCTCCTATACGAACAATTGATTTTGTGGGGCCAAACAAACTTTGTTTGATTGAACAGAAACTTATTCTCAGTGTAAGGAAAACCTCGGTAATTCTCCTTCCACTATAGCTATCTCCAGGTTTTCGTGAGTATAGACAACCCGATCAACTTTCCTGCTTCGTCAGTGTCCGGGGCGTGCCAAAGTTTAGATTCCGTTTTTACATTCACTCTAGACAACACTAGTTTATAATATAATATGTATATTATAAATTCCAATCGGCAAAGTGTCGTTGAGTTTCATCCCGAAACTGGAAGTAAGAGGACAATGTCAAATATTTCGTTGATCCGATTATAACTTGAACGTACAACATATTTGTATTTGTCAAACTGTGCGACATTAAGGAAACCATTTTCATGTTTGTTTTCGATGCCCCAGACTGAGGCATGTTTCCTCCTGTGTATGTTGTTCCTTTCATTCCAACAACGTTGTCTAAATGAACATTAATTCTCTTGGAACAGCACTAAATGTATTTTCTGCTTCACCACAATCATGTTAAGCTCAGAGGTGGCCACTGCCGACATGTGCAAATTCAGTGCCCATAACTAATTGCATTGCAAGTCACAATCAATTATTGCTAGTTCCGCCGACAGGATCTTCTGATACGCAGAGCATTCTCCGAACTTCATTCTATGCTTGTGTTCATTAACCTTAATTGTTGCCACTAGCGCACTTTTATCTGTAAGTATTGTCCTTTTTAGGACAGCTGTCATAATCGTATCTTTTCATCGCATACTTAGAGCAAATGCACAATTTTTGATCCTTTGCACCTTTTAGCAACGTGATTCCAGTGTTGGCACTTTTAACATAGGCACACAGATATTTTATCCACCACTTATGTACTTAATTCCAGATCCACATTGACTCCACAGGATTCCCTTTTGTCAGTTCTGTGAGACACTGTCATATTTACTCGGATATTTCCAGACACAGCCCACTACAGGACTTGTCTGAAGATTGATTCAACTAGAACATCATTATCCTTCTATCTATGTAGGTCAAATGCAGTTATTTTGGGCTCTTTTTCTTTGGTTTTTTTTAGCCTCAGACCTAATCACTTTGTTCATGATTGATTTCTTAATTTCTGAGGTGTCTTATCGTCAAATTCGTTTGAAGTTCCCCGTTTTCTTATCATTTTAATGTTGCCGATTTGTCACAGCTTTTCTTGGCCTTTTGTTTGATCTCACCACTGGTCTTAACTTGTCTTCTGGATACACCAGAACCACGTTCTTTGTTAGCTAGTCTGCTTTTCTTCGCAATTTACATATTGCGCATAGCTTTAAATGCCAAAAACTTTGGTTTGTTTCCTTTTTTCTCTTTTACTACTACTCTGTAAAGCTTGCGTTCTTCCAATTAATTTGTTATTTTATATTAGAAATATGCCCAAATAGGTTTGAAAGTTGTGATTTTTGGCAGCAACCACTTCGCTCATATTAAGTTTCTGCCTAGTATATAGTCCAGGGCAAATGACACCACTTCATTAGCCTCGGTATGAGCGTCAAACAAATATTTTATGAGCAATTCGCATCGTGTCTCTGTTGTTCCAGCAACATTTCTTTGCCTTTGAGGGTTGTCCAGAACCACATGTTCCTGGATTTTCAGAAACAGTCCTATTTTTACTTACGGATGTGATATTTCTGCCCGTAGCAAGGACGTGTGAGCCAGCCCTGAAGAAGAGTCTGCAACAGAGTGATGTGTTTCATCCTCTCAGTCATGGACACGAGAGTTTAGAAACGTTCGCGAGTTTAGCCACCTGCAGACTTGGCTATAATGTAGTCGCGGTTTCTTCCCTCTTTTTGACTCAAAAACTTAGAAAAATTATCCCTTGTATGAAGCGCTTGGTAGTTCCCTAAATATTCCATGTTTCACAAGTGTTTTACACTTCTTTTAACATCAAAGTATCTTATTTTTGGTTAAGCAGAACTTTTATTTAATTCCATTTATAAATTATAATATCTCATTTTCTTTTAATATGAATCAAATATAGAGATAAAATAGGTGTGTTGGTAGTGTCTAGTAAAAAATAATTGTTTAAAATATTACTAGAGCTAGTGCGCTGGAATGCGGTGCGTTGTCCCTTCGACGTAGTTTTACAGACATCGTGAAGCTTTGTTCACACGAGGCGGAGGAATATTCTGGAAGTATGACTTTAGTAGGGCTTCAGATAAGTGTGAAGTAACCGTGGATGTAATATGCAAAGTCCTTCTGCATAGGTGGGAGTGCCTCAGCTGTTTGTTCGCCGGCTGCTGACCCAGTGGTTACACTCTCTTCACTGTTAATCGAGAACGCATTAAATCGGCATTCGAAAAATGCCACTTCCCTTACCAGTGTATATTTTAAAGTGTGCGCTGATCGGCATGCACCCAGTAAAGTTGTTAACGACAAAGGAACATTATTTTTGTGCGCTTGCTCATCCGCCTCCCGCGTGGACGAGAGAGGACAGAGAGTAGTTATATAATAGCGGCAGCAGCGCGAACGACGATGACTGCGTATCAGTTACAGAAAGTGAGCCGACAAACCAATATATTTTTATGACATGATTGCATCGATTTCTGCGTTTCTCTTAAGAATGCTCTGGATTACTGACCTCGTTCTCTCAGCGCAACTCGGGGTGCGTTGAACCTTCGAGATGGTCGCGACCAACGCTATAAATATTACAACAGGCATCCGGGCCGCGAGTAGAGTTGTAGATGATGAGTGATTGAGTGGCTGAGTTCCGAGCGATAGAAGAACGAGCGGCAAGAGAAGTGACCAGTGAAAGGGAAGTCTGCGCCTGCTAGTATCAAGCAGTGAAGGACGTGGCTTTCAGATTGAATTATTGTACTAGATTCGTGAGTGAAAGACGTTATAAATGATGGCAACAGATAGACTGAACACGTGTTAATGAGTATGAGTTAATTGACTATAACCAACAGAGACAATTAATAAAGACGTTAATTATAGTTTTTTTGACAATAAATATTTTATTGTTCTAAAATTTTACTAATAACCGGAGAGGCCAGACTCTGATGTGTAGATAAAAATTTGTCTCTAATATTTTCGTAATTTCTACCTATTATCCCTGCAATTTCCACACTGCAGCTGAAATATCACTACTCGGCAGTGGCCATGCAAGCGCTATCACGTAGAGACTCGGAAATTTCGTGGATTCATCCGGCAACAAGCCAGACTTCACAATATGTTGTGTGTTCGTTGCCTCAGTCAGTTGTTCATTCGTTCTTGATCCAATTCAACTCCAGAGCAGGTATCACGGGATTCGGGTCTCATTTTCCTTGCAAGTTCGCTATTGGTCAAGAGCGGACCGCGGGGGGCCAAACAAACCGTGGTCCAAAAGAGAGAGAAACTTAAACGTGCATGTTGTTGAGTGGGATGGACCCCCGCGCTTTTTGTGATATAGTTGTTTGTGCGGATACGCGTATCTCGGTAAATAAATATTCTGCGAATACGACTTTTTGTCAGAAAAGATTTAAAAAATTATTTATGCCCTATTTTTTTACTTTTGTCATATTAAGTGTATTCTTGGAGAGAAAAAAAAACTGAAAATGGCCACATATCACATATTTAAACCTTGCTAATGCAGATACGGGTGTAGTTTAATCTGTGGGCTTTCATCGCTTGTAATAAAACTCCGCTGTCACAGATATAATTTGCACAGTACAGCGTCCCGACGGAAACATTGCACACCTTGCGCGTAGGAGCGATGAGCCACCAGGCGTGCGAGTTAGTGTCGCCCGTATCGCTCCCTCTCGCTTCTTGACCTCGTCCGGGCCTTGCGGGGGGTGGGGGGAGGGGGCGGAGTCTTTCCCACCCTTAACTTGTCCTCGAATGAGTTCGCAAAATTTTCGGGTCTCTAGCTATCAGCTATAGATAGAGAGTTCTCTTTCGGATCCCATCACATCTTCTGGCAGCTTCAAATCACCACGCCTAGTTGTCTATTCCAAGCGCGTCGCCCGGTGAAAAGACTCGCCTCCCTGTGGAACACATGCCGAAAAGAAAATGGTTTAGTTGGGGGGGGGGGGGGGTGCGAGAGAAAGAAAAGGGGGAGGAAAGGAAAGCGTATTTTTGGCAGTTGCAGCTGTTTTCTTTCAATCCTGCGGGTTAATTGAGGACGAGGTAGTTCCTTGTTCTTGCTTTCGTCTTCTCGGTCCCAACTTTAATAGCATGCTTTTTCAGACTCGCCGTGTTTCCTTGTTGTTTTTATCTCTCGTCCTCTCGTGTGCATTAGTGAGCTCCGTGCTGCTGTAATTCAACGATGATGTAATCGGATAGCTTGGAGCGCAGGACGACAGCAAAAAACGCTTCTTATATTAAACAAAAAATAAATAAAAGAAAACTTGCCTAGCACGTGTTGGCAAATCTCTGGCACTTGCTTCTCTGTTGATTATATCACCCTTGTTTTTTTTTTTTTGTTTTTTTTTTTTTTTTGTCCCCCGTGTGGTGAGGCGCTGATTTCACACAGCAGTGTTACAGGTTGGAGTCCCGAGTAACCACCGATTTTTTTTTTTTTTTGCTGTTAAGGGACGTTCCCAGTTGACGCATAGGTAGGGATAGGAAAATTTTTTGGGAATTCATTTCGGAGCATGATAGACGTCAGACACACATGCAGGGAAGTCACCTTCGCAATTGGATAACAGTTTATTAGAGTCGCCCTTGCACGCCTCTGAACCAATAGCAGACTTGCAAGGAAACACGTTGCGAATCCCATAACTCGAAGTGCGGGGCAACAGCCAATGAACACACAGCTGAGGCTCCAGTATACAGAGGACTGAGGAGTCTGGCCTACAGGTCATTGACCTCGCGAAATTCTCCTATCCCTACTTATAAATCACCAGTTTCCCTGACTTTCCCAGTTTTTTCCCTGACTTTTTCCCGTTTTTTTTTCTTCAAAGGTTTCCCGGATCTGTAGCAACGCTGAGCATGGCTGTTTGGGGGGAGGGGGGGGGGGCAAAGATGCAGAACTTTAGGCTAAAATGTTAAAAACAAATGGTTGCTTCCATAACGTAAACAAGTTGGTACCGCGCGAGATTCAAACATTTGCAATCGGAGGATTTATTCGTAAATTCATCACGTTGCATCTATCCCTACTTTAAAAAAACTCTGGAAAATTTCAACATGATAATTTTTTTCAGGACAGAAATTAAATTTGATATTTTGTTGCCCAGTTATAAAGTTGATTATTGAGACATAAATATCGTCGTTTTAAGATGACAGTGAGCAAAAATCACTGAAAGTAAAGGCTGTTCACGATAAAGTGAGCACTTTTGAAATCAACCCTAGAAAAATGTCACTGCCTCTGCCTGTATATTTTTACGGGCGCACTGAGTGACATGCGCACGATAAAGTTGGCAATTGTGGGCGGAAAAAAAGGGGGGCGGGGGAAGTAGTTCCATATTTTAAAGTCGAATAAAAAGTGTTAGGTAACCATTTGTAATAATTTAAATTATTTCTTACGCTCTCTGTTTTATTTTAACGCCTCAGTGAGTAAAAATTATAAGATTTATAAACTATTCACTTTTATAATAATTTCACAGTTTCACTTGACCGACGCATGAATAAAGTGACCAAGGTCCGTGAGAATGTTAATTTTACATAAGGCGGAGGAATACACAACGTTCATACTAGTAGATCTTAAGCAGGGCTTTCAAAAGTGCTAATTTTACCGTGAACAGCCTGTAACCCTCTGTTTGCGATATATATTATTCTGTAGAACAGTGTTTTGAACTTAGCGACAATCCTGTATCTTTCATGAGCTGATTGCTGTGTAAAAACCGTATAGTCACGGCTTGAAACTCTGAGGAAACAGAATATAATATTTTCCATCGCCGTCGCGACGCTTTCTTATGGCCGGACTTGGACTTGATGCGAGGGAGCAATACGGACGACAATAACACGCACGTCTAGCGCCTCGTCGCTCCTACGCGCAAGGCATGCAGTGTTTCCGTCGTGACGCTGTACTGTGCAAATTGGATCTGTAACACGAATGTTTTATTACACGCGATGAAAGCCCACATATCAAACTACGACAGCATCTTTGTACTTTTCTCTTGCCGCTTAAGGAAACCGCATAGGCAAGATTCGAAAATGTTATATTTGATACTATTTCACGAAAGGGACATAGATAATTGTTTTTCATCTTTTCTGACATAAAGTCATATTTGCAGAACAACTACTTCACAAAAAAACGCGTGGGTCCATCCTGCTCTTAAGTCGACCGCCCAACTCGAGTTATTTTCGTGCATACGTCTGAGAAGCGCGGTAGCGATAAGGGTGATAATGCCATTCGCATCAAGTGTGCCATCGCTGTTACGCACAACTGCGAACTGGCGTGCAACTTTTTTTTTGACGTGTTGCGTGTACCTGTGTTACTTCAGGCGGTGACGCTATTATTTTATTGGCGGAAAGTATGGAGCAGAGGCCAGTACAGGATCCTATCGGCTCGTGTGTCAAGACGCAGCGATCTGGAAAAGCAGTCTTTAACGATGTTGGGTGACTGTAAAGTGATATTTATGGTATTATGCGTGATGCTTTGAAATTACTAACCGTCATCTTTTAGAGTAGGTTTTATTTTCCTAAGTAAAAATATCGAGGACACGTTTAGTAGTTTATTAAAAAATAAGTATTTATAGCTTCAACGCAAATCAAGCACAGACAGGCGACGGCCTTAAATTTGTTATGAAAGTCATCCCCTAATTTTGTAAACGTTGACGTAGAGTAAGACCTCACGTACTGCAAAAAAAAAAAAAACAGAATATATATATATATATATATATATATATATATATATATATATATATACACTACGGTGATATCTATCACAAGTAGACCTGCAGAGTCATGCCTATTTTTTTTTCTACATTTGTTTCCTGCTTAAAAATGGGGTTTTAAAGAACATTGTTGCGTTGCAGGTAAGGAATGGTATGATCTAAATTGGACCTCTTATTTTGGAACCCAATGTACATAACTCTGTTCACCAATAAGCTATATTGAGGAATTAAAATGTAATGGCTGAGAATTGTTAGAAATTATTTTCTGCTCGTTACTTGACAAAATTGCAGTACACGTTAACTGGAAGACACATTTAAGAGTCGCCGTAAACCTGTTTTCGTCAAAAGTGAAAGGTAGGGTTAGGAAAATTTCGCGAGTTCAATGACCTGTAGGCTAGACTCCTCAGTCCTCTGCTTACTGGAGCCTCATCTGTGCGTTCATTGGCTGTTGCCCCGCACCTGGCTGTTATGGGATTCGCAAGGTGTTTCCTTGCAAGTCTGCTATTGGCTCACAGGCGTGTAAGACGGGTCTAATAAGCTGTGGTCGAATTACGAAGGTGACTTCAGTGTACATGTGTTTGACGTATATTTTGTCCCGAAATGAATTCGCGAAATTTTCCTGTCCCTAGTGAAAGGAGACCATAAAAAGTGTTCCGCCTTTTCAAAAGATTTAATTTTTTTTTGCTTGAAATGAATTACTAGTCCAATACTAATAAAGACAACTGGTTAGAATTAAGCAAGTGTACAGTCTCGTGAAACAATCATACTGTATACTTCACACTCCCTTCGTTCAATAACTGGTTTTTAAACTACACGGTACAGTGTAATAGTTTATATATTAAATATATAGGGTATTACTCACGCACCGCGGTATGTCACAATCTTTACATCTCACTAGACAAATAGCAAATAATTGTATCAGTTCCTTACCAAGTATACCTACACGCACTTTTAGAGCAATAGCACAACTGTTTCATTTACGCTAACATTTCCACGCCCCACTAGCTTCACGCCCAGGCCCACAAATAGCAGATGTCTTTCTTCCAGAGAATTATTTAAAGTATACCTACACGCACTTTTAGAGCAATAGCACAACTGTTTCATTTACGCTAACATTTCCACGCCCCACTAGCTTCACGCCCAGGCCCACAAATAGCAGATGCCTTCCTTCCAGAGAATTATTTAAAGAGTACTAAATTAACTTCGAGAAATCTGCCGTGCATGCAGTATGTATGTTTATGTCATTGCTATCGGGAAACAGTTCGTGTTTTCTGTTGCTAGGATATCCTAGAAGTAATCAGTTCACCTGAGTTTGCGGTTCAAGTAGATGTCGGCCGAAGAGGAAATCCAGGAAACCGGAATTTCTCGAGGTTTAACGATCGGAAAATCACGGACTGCTCTTGTAGACGACGCGTCCTCTGAGTCCAAGTTGAATTGAAGAGGAGCTGTCGATTTCTCTTAGCGGTTGTGCTATGACTATGGTTTATTTTTATTTAAAAAAAAATGTATTACATAACTTTAAAGTGAGTAATAGACATGACCTTAATTTCGAAGGAATGCAGTGTTTTGTATAGTGGCCTTGCTCCTTACGACTAAGTTGCTGCTGGACAAGTTTCATTCTACAAACAAGTCGGGACTTATTATGCATTTTTATTTTGTGACATGCGTACGGAGCTAGTAAATGGAATATATATATAATGGAAAATGCTCTGCTTTTTAATGACATACGTAAGCAGCCTATCAGGGGGGAAATGTATGTATAATGAATATGGCTCTGCTTTTTTTGTGGCTTTCACGCTAACACCCGGGTAGCAACTTCTCGCTCAAACAGTACAAGTGAAGTATACGCATAATAATATTTAAGAATTCAATTTAATTTTTTCCCCGGAATCCTTCCGAGTTTTTTTAAAACAACCTTGATTTTAATCCAAGACTTTTAATGTGAGAGCTGTTGAACGGGAAGAACAAAGCACAAGTAAACATTTTTCTGCCAAATTACATTGATGTCTTCAATTTACAAATTATCGTTGCTGTAACAAGTAAAGGCAAAGCCAAGTTCAGTTCTACTCCATCACCGGACCTCTGTTCCAAAACGAAGAATGCATTTATACTCCTGAAGCATTAAAAAAAAAAAAAACTTGCACTTCAGCATTGCATGTTTTAAAAGTAAGCGATTTATGTAAAGCGAGTAACAGCAAAATTTTGCACAAAGAACAAAAACATTAGAAACAAAGTTACTAGGGTACAAGGGTTACTACTTATTTCAAAAGGCAAACTTCGTCAGCATATAAACTTACCCCTCCAAAAATAATAAATACTTTTTTTTTTAATTTAAAATTATTTTAGTCAACTTCGTTTAACCGGGGATACATCGCTTGATGGAAAATTGTTATCATTCACTAACAGGGCATAATTTACGGCTGATCTAAAAAAAAAAAGTTTTATTAGCCAAATTTGGGTGTTTTCATTTAGTTTGCGGCCACTGTCTCCAACATTACAATCAACAAATTTAAAATAAAACAAGAAAACGAAAATGCCATTCACTACTTCCAGGCAATAACTTGCTGTTCCTCGAACTCGCCTCACCAAAGGCAAACAGTGGCTTTTGTCTGTCGTTCAGGACTACGGCATTAAAATATTTTATTGCAGCAAGGGAACTCGTCGCTGATTGAATAACAAGGCTTTAAGCCACGCAAGATGATATATCGTGCCCCGACCCACTAAGCGCATGCAACAAATCGATACTAGTGAGTGAAATAGAAATTAATGTCAATAATTCATAAATAGATGTTTCGATTGCAAATCATTTCCGCCTGGCTCGGCTTCCCTTTAACCCCCCAGCCCAAAAACCAACTCTTTAATCCGCAACTTTGGTTGGAAGCGGGCCTATCTTGGTGCGGGACATTAATGACTAAACAGCGACTGTAAATAATAAACACCAATTAAACGACTCGCGATTACACGTGTGCGACAAGATAGATTATCTTCCCCTCCCCCTCCCCCCCCCCAAACCCTGCTCAAACCATCCCGCAAAATCCTTTCAGGGCAGTTTGAACACTCGTTATTTATGGCGACAGGTAATTGGGTATCGCGGTGTGCATTTCCCCCCCCCCCCCCCCCGGCGGCGAAGCTGGCGCGGTTGGTTTTGAAAACAAGTCGCTGTATTTGACGGAAAATGGCCTTATCTTGCGGGTTTACGTCGTGATAACAGGCGACGCTGGGATTGGTGGGGCAGCTCGCGCGCCGCTATGTGAAGACTAGCTGTGCCTAGCGGCGTGGCGCTTCGTTCGCTTCGAGCAAAACACTGATTTGTCAGAAGCATTTTGGACAAATCCCGTTAGGGGAAAACGCTTTCGGGCACGGGCGGCGGAACTAGTGGGCCAGAAGGGTAACGCGAACCCACTAGTAATTTTCTGTTAGGGTCAGTTTCTCAGATGAAATAATGAAACCGCAGTAAAATCACGACTTTAGTTGTTAAATTAATACCATACGTAAATACTAATATGAATATTATTTTCAAATATGCTTCTAGCATAATGATACAGTATTTCTAGAATTTGTATGATCCGATGCTTGTTTATACACAATACCAATTACAGCGTTAAAAAAAGGTGTAAATGTATTACGTGATTTCTACATAGGCGTCAATAAGTTAGCGATAATTTTTATGCGATATCGCGACACTTACTAGTGTTAATTTTTATTAAAAATATTATATTTTGTCTTTATCCTTGGCCCCCTAATGACGAACACATACTGCCGCCCCAGCTTTCGGGAAAACGTTTCTACAGGCAATTCACGGTCAAGTAAGCACTTTTTAAAGCCCTTTTATTTGGAATAATAGTCGATAAATATATTTCACTGTAGCCTGAGGCGTTTAATTTCGAGTCCGGTGAAACATACAACACTGTGTTTATTACTTACGTGTAAATGTGTAATTTAAAAAGTGGCGAAAGGATAAAGAATGGTTGAGAGGAAAAACATATCTAAGGCCTGAAAAGTGCTCACTTGACCTTGAATAGCTTACAAGGAAAACGCAATTAGGGCAAAACGCCAAGGCGAAACGATTTCGTGCTAATAGCTATCGGCCCAAGGCGGCCTTATTTAAAACGCTTTCACCCAAAGCGCCATTAGGCAAAACTCTTTAGGATAAAGCGTTGTTTTGGACGTATCCCCGTCATTTTGGACTTACGTGTATTCCTCCATAACTTAATTCTCCGTATTCAATATTTAAAAATCAAGCTTGTCAGCGCCCAGGGAGCAGGTTAACAGCTATTTCGAGATACAACACTTATTTTTCTCACGTCACTCGTTTCACATCTGTAAACGTAATCAATGGGTCCCTCATTATTTAATAATTTCTTTCCCACGAGGTAAAATATGGCTATAACTAGGGATAGGAATATTTCGGGAAATAATTTCAGGACAAGATAGACGTCAAACATGTGCACATTGAAGTTGACGTTGAAATTGTATCACAGTTTGTTAGACACGCCCTGGACGACCCTGAGCCAATAGCAGACTTGCAGTGAAACGAGTAGCGAATCCCATACTGCCAGGTGCGAGGTAACGCTGGTTACTCTGTGGGGAAGCAACCAATGAACATACATCTGGGTCTAGAGTATAAACAGGACTGTGGAACCTAGCCTACAGGTCATTGAACTAGTAGTGAATCCCATACTGCCAGGTGCGAGGTAACGCTGGTTACTGTCTGGGGAAGCAACCAATCAACATACATCTGGGTCTAGAGTATAAACAGGACTGTGGAACCTAGTCTACAGGTCATCGAACTCTCGAAATTTTCCTATTTCTATCTATAACTCAAACCGTACAAATTTCAACAATTATGTTAAGTAGTCCCCTATACCGAATCAAGTTTTGATTTTAAACTTCCGACCTCAAAGTTTGATTACGAATATTTGTAAAGAGAACTCCAAGAAGGCCGGGATAACTCCTGCTTAAGGAAAACGTTGTTTTCATGTAAGATGGCGGTAGAAAAAATGCAATCAAGGAAAAGAGCTATCAGCCGAGGTGTTGTTATCAACAAAAACATTAGGCAAAACGTTTTAGGCAAAGTACCTGTAGGCAAATCGCTGTTTAGGAAAACGCTGCTAGTTAAAAAAAAAACACTTATGATAAAAATCAGTAAAAGAAAATGCTATTAGGCGAAACACCACTGGGTTATATGCATATTTTTAAACTTTAGGTGAACCGCCATTCAGCAAAAATATTTTAGACTTAACGTCCTTAGGAAAAAAACTTTCAGTGTAATATTTGGTTGGTAAATGATTTTGTGAATTCCAAACTGAAAGAAAAACACAATACTCTTTAAAAGTATTTACACAACCATAACGTGTTGGACCAATGTTAGGCAACTCAACATTAAAGTCATGTTGGGCCAGCATAGGCCAGCGTGACATTTCGACGATGGGCCAACGTAATATGTTAATGTTGACTCAGTTGTAGAGCCAAATGTTGGGCCAATGTTGGCCCCACCAAATTTTGCTACTGGGGCTGATGTGTTACATCTTACGACATAAGCTGGTAGTGAAACAATTAATACAGAAGTCCGACAATTTAATTTCCAAAATAATTATATCAATTTTAAACCGAAATAATGATAAACGTTTTAACTAAAACCAATTATGTGATATGAAAATAGAAATGACAAACTACTATCGAGAGTTTTTGAAATTTTTTTTCCTGTTTTGTTACTACTCTTGAGAAAATTTTCATCCCGCTCACGCCATAATTATGACATAACGATTAAAACACCACAAAATTAGAATAAATAAACCCACAGCTGGAATTAATAAATAATATATGTCGTAGTTGTGCCTACAATTAGAATATCGTTTACAGTTTACTAAAATATTTTAACACGTATTTAGTTCTTCCTTTCAGTAATGGCCGCCTGATAAATTTTGGTCACGTAGTGTATTCATGTTCGTAACTATGTCACAACGTTGTTGGTTGACGTTTATATACTTTCCAGCACGGGGTGTGTGAGCTAATAGTAATCAGGAAGTAGTACCTAGGGTGTGTCGGCATTGAAGAGTGCTGTACAAAGTCCTCACTTGATCGCAGTAACCAATTAGCAAATGAGTGCCTCGAGCGTGTAGAGGGAGGACTGTCAAGTCTAGCCTGACATGAAATCAATCCTCGAAATACTCGAGGCTCTACAAATAACCAATGTACAACCAGCAAAGGACACTTAATTTTTCTTTAATTATCTCTGTTCTAAATAAACCGGACCACTAAGCAAATAAATTTAATTAATTGTGTTTTTATTTATAAAATATTAATTACATCATATGTTGACATAATGTATGCAATGTTGTACCAAAGTAACACAGAAAGTAGGCAACCCATCACCAACTGTAATGTTCACAACATTGCTCAGTGCATGAGGAACAAAACACAGTTATAAAAAATTTACATTTGGTAACGCTACATATTCTGGATTTTTTTTTTTTTTTTTTGTCATTTCAAACGATTATTTTCTATTAGTGAAGTTATTTTGTATTACAATGTCGCCCCCCCCCCCCCAACAAAGATTTACAAACGAATTCCGACAGTATGTTTTCCAACAAATAACCAACATATGACCAAAAAAGTTCATTCTAAATAAGGCATAGCTTACGTGTTTAAGCATTGCTTTAAAACTATCATACAAAATTATAGTATAAGTGTCAAAGAGGGTTTATTATTATATCGTATTATATTCATTGTTCACAATAGCATGTATTGTTATATATATATATATATATATATATATATATATATATATATATATATATATATATATATATATATATATAGTGATGTCTTATTAATGGAAGAACATTTCATTGCACTTAAATCGATTGTATCAAGATAGCAGTAGCAGGAAGGAAGGTTTGTTAATTGTTGTGTTGTACAATCTCTGATGTATTATATCCATGATTTGTTTCTCTCTGTCTATTGGATATAATTTAAAACCGACTACCGTTATTTTATGAGTTTTAACCCGACATTAAGTTCATCAGAAATATATTAATAACATTTGTTGGCATAGTGTTGGTTACACAATGTTGGAGCAACTTAACAATTAGAACCAATTACCAACTGTTGTGATCCCAACATTGACACAACATATAATCAACTGAATATACGTTTAAGAAAAATATATCAGGTCATGAATAACCTTTATAATATATAAAATACAAGAAAGTGGCATTGTTATCGTTCAAAAAGGTTGTGCCTTACTTTTACATTAAAAATATGTTGGTTGTCCAATTGGCCTAACAGAAAAATACACATATATTACCAACATTATGTTTACCAAACATGTTACCAAACACCAACCAACCATTTAAAATAAAATTGAAATTACAATTGCAATAAGTTATGGCTAGGGATAGGAAAATTTCGCGAGTTGAATGACCTGTATGCCAGACTCCACAGTCATTTGTATAGTCGAACCTCAGATCTTTGTTCATTGGCTGTTGCCCCCAGTATTACCCCACATTTGACAGTACGGGATTCGCTTCATGTTTCTTTGGAAGTCGGTTATTGGCGCTGAGTCGTCCAGGGCGTGTCTAATAAACTCTGATCCAATTGCAAAGGTGACTTCAGTGTATACATGCGTTTTGAAATCTATCTTGTCCTGAAATGACGTCGCGAGTTTTTCCTATCCCTAGTTATGGCATTTTCTGATTAAGTGACACATTTGTCTCAAGAGTGCTAAGTGATATCTTAACGTTTTCTTATGTAGCGAATTTTTGTTGGCATTTTCCGTTGGGCAAACGTTAAATCAATGCGCGTGCACCAGCTGAACGTATAGCCAACCTCTGCAACAAAGTGCCAACTTTGGCCCAGCGTATACAGTTACCGAAGGGGTCGTATTTACAGTTATAAATCACACTGTCTAACGCTTTGCGGCTGTTCACATGTTGGCAATGGTGATCCAACGAGTATTCCTTTATAACGCATATTCTGTACTCACTATACGTATAAGCATGATCACTGTGAGCTTATGGATTACATCTGACATTTACTTAGTATCTGCGTTTTGTTTATTATAAGAAATTGACTACTTAATTAACGTTGCGGGCTTAATAAGAGCTACGTATTTATACAAAAATAAGACAAATGTTGCAACAAAAAGTTCTGAGGCTAAAGTAGAACACTTCCTTCGTTTTTATTCTTTGAAATTGCTTTACTCTAGGGTTTACATGTCTCTTATAAAGTTTTTGGTGAAGTAAGTCGAAATTAAGCCGTCCGTTTCATCACAAAACTAATTATGCACAGCGCACTTCAGTGGCTTAGTTTAATATAAGCCAACCTACGGCGCAAGATGTTTTACTTCCAGTTCCAAGATTCCAGACAAAACGAGGGTGAGCAAACCTTTCAAATCCTTATTTTCGGATCAGTTAAATATATCAGTTGACCCTAGTTAGCTGAAGTGAAAGAAAATTTAAGTTGTTATTAAATAAGCATTTATTTTTGTATATCATCAACAAACCATTCAGATTGTAACGTATGATAATTTGGTATTTTTGCCAACCTATAATTTTTTTTTTTTTATTCCCACTGCAAATTTATTGTTTTTATTATTTGTCTGGCAGTTATACTGGCAGAAATATTTGTTATTCAGTTACTTTATGAGCTTGTAATGTTTTGAAAATGTTTGTTTATATTGTTGATGACATATTTAATTACAGTTTCAGAGTTGAATATGACCAAAGATTGAAATACTGTAAAAATTACTAAATTAATTTTATGTTTTAATTTAGCTTTTTTAAGATAGCAGTGTTAAACAGATTGCTAAAGAAATCTATTTAAATGCAAACATTGATCGAAACTTGGCAGCATAGTACACTATGTAATATTTAGTAAGGGAATTTTTGAAAGTGCTTCGCCTATTGTGATATGGCAAATTCAAACTGGACTGTGCTGAGGAATTATCTTTGTTCTTGTAACTTTTAAATCGGCATATTGGATACTGAAGCTCATCGAAAACATATCGAAAGATTGTTATTTAAAGTGGATCCTATAGTCAATATTTATTCAGGACATTATTTCATGCTGCCGGTGTGCTAATGGCGTAAAAGAAGTATTCCCGGAGAGGCAATTTGCAGGAAAGGGTCCTCTGAGTTGATTACACGTCCTGTTTGATAGCAATTAAACTGCTATCCTGGACTACGAGAACTTCTTGCTCCTGAATCACTACAGTTACACATAAGTAAAGACTGAAATAAGTTGCAGATCACAGCAGCCCTATATAATATGATTTCTCCAAATTAGTCTTCAAGAATTCTGCACAATCCTTTGTAAAAAGCCTTCCTTGAAAAATTTGTCACACTTCCTTCAGAAGTACAGATCTAATGCTTCTATATAAATATTTTATAAAGCTGAACAGCTGAGGCCAGAAAAGGTATTTACTGGTCAATGGAGTAGAACCAAGTGAGACATTTCTGTTTATTGGACATTAAATAGTATTTTTCCTAGTGTGAAATGACTAACTTATGCTGCGAAGTGTCAACTGTAGTTATAACGAATATTCTGAGTTGAGCGTTTTCAAATTGAGTTGCATGTGTTCTTATACATGAGCATTATTGATTGCTTATGTTTCTTCTCCAAACTTTCAAATGCAATAATTAAACGCTCCTCAATGATTTAACTGCTTTGTTGGTTGGTATTTTTCTCAGTAGTGGTACATTTTTTTAAAATTATAATTATAGTGTTGATTATTACGGATCTCTTATTAATGTGGTCTTCTTCTACAAGTTTTACTATTATATTCACTGCAATATAAAAGTTACCTGCATGACAACTTGGTTCGTTAATAACTACCCCAGAATAATGACACATATCCCAACGCACACAATAATATACACTTCAGTGGCGCCGTATGCGAGGCCTAAAATATCCCAATCCATTTCAGTGTCCCCCAACGTGGAGCATCACAATACCAACATTGCAATATATACTTCTGTGATAACCCATGTGGTGCATTAATAATCATTTCAGTGGCCTCATCAAAGCGTGGCAATATACCACATACGATTGAAATTTACTTCAAGATGTCACTACAAAATAATTTTGTTTACAGCAAAATTCCAGTAGTGTGAATCTCCACTACAAAAAATTGTAGCTTCCGAATATTTTACTTTAGTGTGAAAAAAGTTTCGTGCGTGACTGTACAGGCACGATACGTTTTTCTCCATTTTCTCACCTGTTCGGCGCCAACTCATTCTTTTGACATTGTCAACGTGTCTACGAAGCACAAAGCAAGGCTTCACATTTTTCTTGGCTCCAGCACGGAAACGACATACATCTAAAAGCAGACCCGGGTCTTCTCAAAAGGGCGGGAATACCCCGACGCTATTTGGCAACTCTAGCACTCAGTACGTTGAAGAAAAATATCAACTTCGCACCTACATATCTGGTGTCGGTCACTATGTCAACTGAGATTATAAACTATCTACCAAAAAGTAATTGGCCACCTGTCCACAATGTTTGCTAGGTGGTTGTCACCCTGTTAGAATCACGTAGGGCCACCTCTTGCGGCTATAACAGTAGCCACCCTGTCTGGCATGCTCTCTACGAGTGTTTGCAGGACATCCACGGGGATTCGTCGCCATTCCTCTTGCAACCATTCCATGAGTTAAGCGATGGATTTCGGCCGCGCCTGACGAGCCCTCACCCGGCGATCCAATACGTCCCAAAGATGTTCTATAGGGCTGAGGTCGGGGCTCTGGGCAGGCCAGTCCAATCGGCGAACATTGTTGTCGGCGTACCACTGCATAGTAACCATTGAAACATGGCCCCTGGCATTGTCATTCTGGAAGTAACACGGGTCCATTCCGTAAAAACGCCACAATGTTGGGAGCATTTCATAATCCAGAATGTTACAATAGACTTCTGTGTTCATGCTACCACGGACAAACACCAGCGGTCCTACGCCGAAGGCCGTGAAACACAAGTCAACTGACGTACTGAATTACCTGTCTTCACGGGCGCCCAATTACTTTTTGGTAGATAGTGTACATCGGGTGCCTTGAGAGTGCTAAATAGCAGATTTCATACTTATCGTCATACTAACCAGGGAAAGAAATCTTGCAATTCATGTTTCGTAAGTAAATTCATTTCATAAATGTTTTAAGGGCTCATCCTTATTACTTAAACAGGTTGTTTTATAGATATTGGAGGTTTCTCAACTATCTCCTAAATTCGCCAAAGCAGATCTCACTTCGGTAACAAATGTCTAATAAAACAGCAAAATTTTCTTCTTCAACAATCATCATACAACAACAGGAGCCAGAGAATGTAAACATATAAATTTTAAACCTACATTTGTGTTCTTTATCTCTCCACACAAAATCATTATGCTGTAAATTAAAACTGTTTTAAACCGCGTGGTGCTAAATATGAAGTAACTCTACTCCAGCCTCCTGTAATTAGGGGATGAGATTTTTGCCTGCCAACGTATCATAAGTGGGTACGACACCTGTCTCAGATATTACGCCATGTGACGATTTTCATTGTTTACTACTCGTAAAATTCAATTTATACGTAGGCGGTTCAAAGCGAAGTACGATGACTTCAGTAAATATACGTGAAAAGTTGTAGTTTTTAGTTGAAATATGATTTTAGGGAATAATTTGGCTTCAAATAAAAAGCAAAATTTAATATTTTTCAAAAATACATACATAAAATATATGCTGGCTTGTGCAGCCGAAACAACAGCAATTTTATATATATATATATATAACATTGTGAGTACGACAGAAATGAAAACCTTAGTAAATTAATATCCGAGAAAACTTAACTTCAGAGTGACACTGCCAGTTGGGAATTTTGAAGGAACGGTAACTTAAACATGGGGGGTAAAAAAAAAAAAACAGAGCAACGGTCAAAAATAAAACTGCGAAAAGATTCCAAGAAAACGTAGGCCTACAAAACGATGGGATGACATTTTGGCCCCGCTATAACAGGAGAAACGAAGTGGTAATAATAACATTACCTAGCCTGAATTTAAAGGGAATTAGTAGATTCTGTACAATATAATCAGCGGCCGACTCTTGTATTTTGTGAATGAGTGAAAGAGACGACTGATAAATCAGGCCACTTCGAGGCAAAATGAACTGGAAAAAAAAAAAAAAAAAAAAAAAATAATTCTGTGGCAGCCACAAAATATTTTTTTTCAGTGTGAACTGTAGCATCGACGAGAATCCTCCAGGTGGGTAACAGATAAAAGTTACGCCTGTTTGTTGCAACATGACATGGTGCTCTGACTACGGTAAACGCGATAAATAACTCCAGCACTCCCATTTATTCCTCGGAAAAATGGGAGGGGCCCCATTTTCTGCATTGCAGAAAACATCACACGTGGAGTTGGGGGAAGGGTGATATAGGAGAGGGTAAAGAGGGGAGGACGAAGAAAGAAAAAGCACCCTGTCGTTTCTGCGTGGATTGCGAAAGAGAGAAGGTGAACGAGATGTAAATTATCACAATTTATCCCAGTCGACCAACGCAGCCAGAAATGTATCGTATTGAAATTGCTTCACTCGAGAAAGAAAAACACGTGATTAACTACGAGGAAACTGAATAAAAATTGGCAGCATATCTTTCACTTCTTAAATGTGTTTGCTTTGGCACCCTTCGTTTCACTTCAAGAGGAAGGAAGAAATTCGAGATAATTTTCCTTCTCGCTTCAAATGAAATGTTCTTCACTATAATTTACCGTCCTTTCCTTCATAAATAAAACAACGCCTTCATTTTATACTATTTCTCATGTAGCTTTCCAGTAAACAATAAGGCGTAATGAAAAGAAAAAACGTTAGATTTGGTAGCACTTAAATTTAACGCAGTGATATAATACGAATACTATGAAACACCGTTATAATATACGCTTGCGGATATTATAAAATGTTTATGTATTACACATAATAGTCGTCTCACTTTACAGTTGGTTTCTTGAATTTATTTGATCCAAGGATGCACACAAATCATAACGGACAAATAACCAGCCATTTTATAGTAAAACCGCTATCTAAATATTAAACGGAAAGGTACAAATTGATGAAAACAGCATTTGTATTCGACGCACCATCACGCGCCCTATAACATGTTGGTACGAGATTGACTTAATGCCAATTTCAAAGCGGAAAGGGGCTTTGGGCGAAGCGGAATAATGAGTTCATTATTAGGTACAGCACAACAGTAAATAATGGGGGTTATTCAACACGATGATCATACAATATCTAATTACGTGATTATAAATCAGGGGAGTTTAAATGAAATATCATAGTGTTAATTTAGTTAGTTATGATTAATTACCTTACGCCACTCGTATTGCAATCTAACTGAAAAGTCCCCACCTTATTCATGATGCCGGAGGCTGTTTCTGGGAGGCAGTTAACGATGGCCTGACAGCCCCATCTCCGTATCTTCTCGTTGCGATTGCCCGATGAGGGAAGATGCTGTGCCCAGTGTTACATTGGCCTATACCCGGCGCCTGGTTTAACATATTTGACCCCGATTACTGGCAGGTGGGAAAAAAAAGGGGGGGGGGGTAATCCTGCCACTGCCGTCGCGAGGTGATTACTGCAATCACGCTCGTGCCCTGGTTCAATGTTCGAAGGCGTGATCAGTCAGGCCTGATCACCTAAGGCCTGATCACTTCATAGCAATGTTCAAATATCCTAAGTGAGTACAATGCTCACTGCATGTTTCGACTCTAGAGTGCTGATTCGCCATGAAATTGTGCTGCAAGCCGGACCGGTAATTGAGCATTTTATTCGGAGGTTTCTGAAAGACTTCTGAAACGAAGAGAGCGCATCGCACATAAACTGGTCGTGCCTTCGCAACGCTCATCCTGCCCCCCCCCCCCCCCCCCCACACGGTGACAATTCTCTCGCAGTTTATTTTTTTGGTTGAACGACAGTTTACGGTGATCCGCAACGTACCCCCCCCCCCCTCTCCCACTTTTGCCCTTTTTATTCGTCTCGTTTGGCACTGACAGACTTCTTTTTATTTCCTAAACTGTAAATCGACTTAGGGTGACAGCTTTTGTGGCATTCAAATGATCCACAAACTACTCATCAGCTGAAGGCGATCTCGCAAGAGGACAATTGGAATAGTTTCCAGTCATTATACAATCGTTGCACGTCGTTTGCCGAGTGGAGAAAAGGACAAGGAAACACGCAGAAGCTTACTTACGAAAAAGTAAATTTAATCCATGATTTTTATTTTTTATATCCTGAATTTTTTTTTTCTAACTTTACAGGCATAATTTATGTAAGGCAATGCGGTTAATCGGCGTCCGTTTTCTATCCTCCCATATCGAATGCCGAACCTTAGACCGTCGTGCAACAACAAAACTTGTAATTATTGTAGATTGTGTTAGTGTCGTAGTGAAGATCTTTTTTGTGTAAATTGTTGGTTTCCTTAACCCCTCAACACACATTCACATTTATGTTGCGTTTCGGGTGTTTGCAAAAGAAGAGATTTTTGAGGTGAAAGGTACTTACGAATCTCTCATAACAGGTCAGAGCATCTCGGAATAATCCATGACACAACCATCACCAGTTATAAAATAGTATAGGTTGTTCACGGTAAACTGAGCACTTTATAAGGCCCTCCCAACAGGCGTTAACCGCTAGTAAATAGATCTAATTGCAGCCTCATGTATTAAATTTTGAGGGTGGTGAAATGTATGCACTGTGTTTACTGGTAACTTTGCAATGTTCATATTAGAAAGCAGCGGGAAGATGGAAATTGGAAGAAATGAAAAAGTTATAAGGGCCTTAAAAAGTGCACACCTTACAGCGAACAGCCTATATATGTCAGCACCAAACACTTTTTATTCGACGTTAAGATATGGAACTACTTTCCCCTCCATCAATCATTACCAACTTTATTGGGCGTATGTCACTTAGTGCGCCCGTTAAAATATACGTAGGCAGGGACAGTGACATTTTTCTAAGGTTAATTTAGAAAATGCTCACTTTATCGTGAACAGCCTTTACCCTGGGAAAGACACTATCCGTACTGATGCTAACTTCTGAATATGCACAGCTCCGGCCATGATTTCGCGTATTCTGCAACATGTCATATGGGTACGAGTAAACTTGGTACATGTATATGAAGGGTTTAACAATCCCGTCGTTCCCTTCCACTCAGGTAAGTATACACCTCTTATGCGATCATAGCGACACTTTTCATTTTCCCCATCGCTGTCCTGAATTCTGAAAAATCGAAGCCTTATATACACATACATACTCACACTTGTAAAGGAGAAGGGGTATATATACCTGCACTCAGAAGAAACCTCATTTTCCAAAGTACCCTGGTATCGGTTAATTTCCCTGGAGAGAGTATTTCCAAACGGCGCGTGACGCGACGGATATGCCGCCGGATGATCCGGGGGCACTTCGTCGTCCGGCCGGATGCGTCTGCGGTCCACGTGCGACACAGCCGGCGGCGCGGAATCTCAAATCATTAGCCGCGCGTGCTCGCCTCTGAGAGGAGCGCGCACTAATGACATGGTGAAACGACTTCCGCCTTAGTGCGGAAGTTCCGCAACACCGTCTCAACGATCGCCAGCACACCTGTCGGTACAGGCTGTTCACGGTAAAGTGAGCACATTTGGAAAACCTTTCATTTGGAATGAAATTCAGTAGATATATATTATTGTAGCCTTAGGCGTTAACCTCCGAGTGCGGTGGGGTATATATACCCACTGTGTTTATTACTTACATGCCAATATTTATTTTAAAAAAGTTTTTAAAGGCTAAAAAAAATGGCTGAAAATGCTCACTTTACCATGAACAGCCTATATCACTGCATAGTCCATTCTCGGTTTCTTCCGACTTTTCTGAACCTCTGCTGAAGTTCTACTTCCAGAATATTCCTCCAACTCATACAGCCAAAGCTTAGTTACACTTGAGGGCCAACGTACCGCATTCGTGCGTCCTCAGTGTAATTATATTTTGCATTAGAACTATTTCCTACCAGGCTTGATCCACCTATTCTTCTTATTCGTTACTAGCTGTACCCACGTCTTTATTCGTATTACTTATAGATGACATATTGTAAATTATCGGAAAAATATACGTAAAAGTTAAATTTTAACCAAATTTAAGATGCCGTTATGTTAATACAAGTACAAAACGCTTAACATATTTAGAAGCAAGGAAACACGTTTTGTTCAAAAAGTGTGGAGAAACCGTGAATAGATTATATGGTTACAAATTTCTCAAAGTCTGTTGGCTGAACCATGTTCGTTAAAGTATGGAGGTCTTAACTAATGAAAGAGTAAATTATAATTTATTTATTTTATTCACAATAACTACAAACAAAATTATCTCTCCACAAATTCACACAATAGATTTATATCACTTGTTGTCAACCACTATTGAATTCATTCAATACAATTTACAATTACCTCAAAGAAATTAATATAATAAAATAATTAAAAATCAGTCCTGGTAGAGAGTGTATCAAAACCTATTCAATTATTTTATAAATTAAATTCCCATATTTGACAGTTCCAATATTTACACTAAAATCCGTATTACATGTTAATTCAGTCCCACCTCAGTTTAGTCCATGTCCCGCCGGTCCGCAATGTTCTAGAGTTCTCCGTGCGCCTTCGTGCACAGTAGCCTTCACTCTTCGGGTTTCACGCCCTCTCGTCAATTCACACCACAAACACCTCGTCCGCCGTCGTCTCGTAATCTCCCGTCTTCGTCCGTCCCCTTCGTCGATGTCTCTCACTTCACCACACGCCACTCGAGCACCGCAATCAGCTAACTGTTTTCCACAGAAAAGACTCCCGACACTTCGACAGCTGCAATATTTATAGGGTCGTAGGCCATCGCCCAGAAGTTTCTCTAAATGCCGCTCGCGCCACGGGTCCTAGTTCCCAGAATACTCTTGTGCGTCCTAAAACCTCATAGTGTCACGATCACAACACAATAAGCGAGACCGGGTAAGATAGGAATGCAGCCGACGGCTGATATTAAAACAATGTTTACAAAACAACGGGAACTGTAACGCTACGACTGAAACTGCAGGAATCTGCAGAAGTACGTATAATATCTGGGTCTGGCTGACAGAGTGGGGTTGCGGCAATTTCATCAACTTCTAACGGCAGTAACCCCGCCCAGGCAACAAGAGAAAGCCAATAGGAATCAAGCATATCTGAGAAGGCGGGCGTGAGCGGGAAGTGTGATGAACACGGTGGCTAAGGGCCAGGGTTTCAATCGGGCGGCGGCCCTCGTGGCGGACGGTCGTGTTCGTCGGGAACCTGGGTGGCTCAGTTGTTAATGGCTTCGCGCATCTGCTTGAGGCGGCCCAACGATCAAGGGCGGAGGATGTTGGGGGTAACCCTAGGTGCCGGAACATGCGAAGTGTGGCCAACCACTCCAAGGCTGGATTCTGCGGGCTGTTAACTGTAGATGCGTGCGAAATGGAATGGAACAGCATTGGGAGTTGGAAGCAATGGCATCAGCCTTCATTCGTGGGCCGGCGGATTCGCCTCCACAACTGGTAGCTTCTGGATGTTCCGCCGAGCGCTGCTCAACTACGACCGTGGGAGATTTTGGGGAAGGGGGTGGCTACCCGACGCATTTCTCCCCACCTTCACCCACGATGTGGAGATTCTGATGTCGGCGCAGAAGAGCGAAGATGGAGTAGGTGCCATGACTTAGCCGCCCGGATTTCTTGCGCCCTCGGCTGGAAGCTTAAGGACCCTGCCTGAAGTCACTGCTGTCGATGTTGCTGTGCGGGTAGTCAGGCTGCCCGCGCAGGGACATGGATGGCAGTTCCACCTCAAGGGCGCATGTGCCTCTAACATGCTGGCCCACAAGCAACGCCTCCTCTCTACTAGATTACTCACTCCAATATTAAACAGCATGGACTCCACACCTGCTATCCCCTTTAGCATTTTCACTAGTGCTCCCAAGAGTTTCACTCCTTTTTCTGTCAGTATGGGTTTTACCGTGTCTATGCGGGTTTTACCATACCCCTTCTTAATGTAGCTTTAACTACACTACACTTAGGGAGGTAGGCATGGCCCCAAAGTGATGGCCATCCCTACCCATTCCCTCTCGGCCGCGATGCCCGCCTTCTTTGTACTCAATTCCCTCTCCTTTAGGCGTAAGGGGCTCAGACCTGAGTTGCAATCAGAACCCGGCCCTACCTTTGGACTTACACTTAACACTTAGAATATGGTAGTTTAGAAAGAAAAGGCCGGGGTTTCAATCAGCGTCGTTTCTCCCTAAACGGCGGTCTCCGAGCGGCGATTGGGGGCTAGTGTCTTACGCCAGGGTAAGAGAGCAAACCTGGTGCCTCATATCACTGTCCTCCCTTATCAGATTGACCTTCACACGTACCTCGATCCCTAACCTCACATGACGCTGAATTTATCATTGTAAGTTGAATTAGTAAAGTTCCTCCAGAATTAATTAGTTTTGTTTAATTGATCGTCCCCAACTTCCCTTCATGAACTGCATTAACTATACTCCCCTTGAGGAAGTATAACAGTCGGCTTCTCCAGCAGGGGAGGGATATGATGTGACGTCAGCCAGGTTGCCGCTGTTGGCACAACTGGTAGCAAATTGCGTGCTTTAGGTTTGTAACCTCCAATGTTGTTTGAGTCAGTAAGTTACGATGTTAGTAACATCCTAATTTTATATTACACTTCACATTACTGATGGTGTTATTTATTATATTTGCAAGCTTTCTAACATAAAAAACCCATCATATTTTGATTAAGTTCATTATTTTTTCCCTGCGTCTTAAGTTAACGTGTTATTGTGCTAATTTTTGCGTTAGACAGCCTTTGCTGCTTCGTGTTTTCATTGCCCGAGTGACCTACATTCACAGGTTGTTGTTTGCCCTTGACTCGTTTTTTTTTTCTTCTCTCGTTCGTGTTCATAGCGAATTTTGGGAATGTTTTGTTTATTGTACATAAACGCTATATTATCGCAAGTTATTTTGGTCTTACAGTCGTTTCTAATCACTAATATTATTGTGTAATATCACATTTCGTTATTGTGTTTACAATCACGTAATTTTTAACGAAGTTTTAGTGACTTTTCTGCCTCACAACATGGCGTCGCACTACTGCGCTAGTAATTTCAGGGATACCAACCTCACTTGTGTAAATGACACTAGGGTTTGTTTACATTTTGCGTCGTAAACTTTTCATGTGTTAAAAAGTTATGAATCTCGTTTAAATAAGTTAGCTATTGCCCTGTATTTTTATTATAAGTGCGTATTGTGAGTCGCGCAATATTCCTTGCCCAATTTCGCTTAGGTTTCATAATAAAAAATAATGATAATCTTAATATATTCTTTCACTCTTGCCTGGTGATTAATTGCGAGTATCTTTGAATGTTGAATGTTTTTCTGCTTGTGTTTTATAATATAAACAGCTCCTTTTTTTAAACAAGACAATTGAATTAATACATTTACCAGCCTTTTGTTATGGGATTCATTTCAGGCAAAGGATGTTTTATATTGCTAGACAGTGTATACATTTCATTATTGGTATATTTCATATTTTACGTATTTCCATGAATACTTTTATTCTTTTTACACTGTTTCTGTTGTATATCTTCTGCACGCCTTTGTGCACTAAATATTTTATTAATATTATTTCTTATAATTTTTGCAGATGGTTGTTAATTTATTTTTTATTTTATTTTTTACCAATAAGGCTAGTGACTTCCATGTAACATACAGTTTTCGTGTACTTCGTGCGAGTCACTGCTATCCATCTGAAGTGGCAGGTGGAAATGCTAGCATTAAACTTGCTTCCCACTTTCTTCATCTGGCCCTTTGAGGTACTTATTTGAGTCAACAGTGGCTTCTGTGCCTCAAGACCAGCTTTTTCGAGTGCCTGGGTTTCAAGCTCTTTGCTCTGGTCCCTGGCCAGCCCGCTCATGCCTTGGGTACTCATTTCGACGACTCATACATGGTAAATTGTTTGTCACAGTGAAATATTGCAGAGCTCCCGAATTAAGATAATAATTAATTTTGTTAACTGATTTTTAACAATTTCTTCAGTTTTATTTTATATTATTATTTTACTTTGTTTCCAAATTTAGAGTGTATCCATTGTGCGATGTTTACCTGCTGCTTTTGATTTTAACAGAGTCTTCTGAATACCCAGTTGATTATTCCTTTCTCGCAGGTTTGTTTGCCATCTCTGTAATACTGTTTGTTTTGGTCTTTGTTACAGTTCCGGTGCGCCGTGTCAGTTTCCAGAGTGGAACGTCGTGTGCTGTCATGGAGTTCACCAGGATAGCTGTCTTCCCCAGTGTTTGCTGTAGAAGGCACGCCGTTCTCCAGCTGTGCTTCTGGTGGGTTCCATACTGCTCGCCGTCTGCTGGAGGAGGCTGCTATGGGACACAGGTTTTCTCTTCAGATTTAAGGTAGTCTTCGCTCGAGTCTTGAAGTTTACCAAACACGTTTTTCGCTGTGAGTTTTCACAGTGAGTTGTCCCTGATCCAGTACACAGTGTTAACATTTTGTTTTCGTTGGTCGATGAGTGTTCTGCGGAAGCATTGGTATGGGACGGCGTGCCTGTTTTGCGTTTCGTCGAACTCTGCAGTAAATTTCTCATGCCAATCTAACCTCATTCCATTTAATTCATTTTTTTTACAATTTTATACTAAATTTTCTATTATAATTCAGTAATTTTGCTTTTTATTGAATTTTAGTTACAGTTATAATGATACTAATGACTTCATGATTTTTTTCATCTCCATTGTGACTTGCGTACCAATTTAGGCGAACAGGTTTTGTGCTATGCACATCATGTCAATAGGGCCGTTGATATTTATTTCCTTTTTTGTGCATCATACTAAATAGCTGTACCGTTTAGGAGTTGCAGAACATAACTGCGCACTTCTCAGATAATTCTCTGATCTTGACTTCGTCTTGTTCGTGGACTGATCACCCATTGAACTGAGTCATCTTAGGATTCATTATTTCTTGTGAGCTCAATATTTCAAGAAAAATCCGTGGTGCTAGGTTAAGTTATATATAGGTTGTCTTTTCTTTATTTGGTGTGTTCTTATGGTGTTTGAATAAAATTCTAATAGTATATTTGGGAAATTTCCCTACCATAATGTCTCAATGTGGAACTAGTTGTTGGCCTTAACAGTTGCGGTCACAAGTTTGATAAATGTTTTGATTTTTGTCCTTTTCACTTGTGCCTTTAAGTCGTATTTGTGATGCCTGCCACAACACGTTTATTTTGCTACTTTTTGGCACTGGGACTTGCCAACTTTTCTTGGGACCGAGGCACCCCTTTTCAGTATTTTTCGCCGAGTCTTTTCTCACAAATAATTTTTACTCGTTATGACCCTTGTGGTTTTCTCGACTGATTTGTCCTAGGTGCTAGTACCTTCATAATTGAATTCATTGAATACTATTTTTGCAAGCTACTTTGTTTTGATACAATACAAGTATATAACAGGTCACAGCATCTCGGAACAGTCCATGACACAACCATCAACCAGTTATAAAACAGTATATGTCAGCACCAAGCAATAGCATTAAAGGCTGTTCACGGTAAAATGAGTACTTTTGAAATCCCTTCTTAGATCTACTTGTACGCATGTTGTGTATTCTTCCACGGTTCTACTTGTGCATGTCAATGTTGTTTTACACATGGTTTCATGTACTTATCTATTGTCTGATATGTAAGTTTTTTCTCCCCCCCCCCCCCCCCCCAACGTTCCTTTTCAGGGCATGAGTATGTGCCGTCTCAAATACGTCACTACTTATTACATGCGTTTTAAATTACGACATTAAGTTTTTAAACTATGTCCCTACAACTTTTTTATGAGACTATATTAATGTTTAAATTATGTCACCATACTTTTGTCTCTTGAGTATCCCTCTATGATTTTTTGCAATATGCATATCTATCAATTTATTGATATCTCATTTTTGAACTTTCTTGAAAACATAATTTTTAATGTTTTGATTAGTTACTACATTACTGAGTGTTATCATTGTCTCTAGCTCTGCTACTTAAATTAATTTTAATAATTGTCAGTATTCAAGTTAATTGCCTATATTCAGAGTTGATTTTTTATCAAAATATCTCTTACTTTTATTATTTTTATTATAATGGTAAATAATACTGTTATTCACATTTTGAATTACATATAGGTTATTTGATTTATAATTAAATTCTATTTCCTATATATTTAATTATCTCCATTTTTATTTTGCCGGCGGCGAGCGACAGGGAAGCGAGCTAGTCTGACTGGGGAGAGGGGAGGGCCAAGATGGGTCTCACCCCTTCATCACCCTCCATACAGAGCCGAACCGCGCATGGAGCTCATGTCTAGTGCGAGTTAAGCGCGTAACAATATAAAACGACGTTGTGATATTGATAAAGTCTTTTAGCGGAAAAATGAGCACTTTCGAAATCAACCTTTTGATAAATGTCACTGCCCTTACGTGCGTACATTTTATTGGACACACTGGCTGGCATGCACCCAGTACAGTTGGTAACGACGGAGGAAAGGTAGCTTCGTGCTTTAACGCTGAATTAAAAGCATGAGGTAAACATTTGTGAGTACAAAAATGATTTCTTTTCGTTTCGGCTTTTTTTAATTCGTGTAGGTGTAAGAATCAGCGAATTTATAAACCATTTACTTCTATAATAATGTGCGTGAAAATTGCTTTTATTTTCTCTCTTCTCGTGCATGAAATCGAGGATTCGCTCATTCTGTGCACAATAAATTTGTACATTTGTGTACGAAACTAATAAATGTGTATCCAATGTGCTTATCTACGAAAAGAACACACACTTCAGACGGCTCTTGAGTGCTTTCAAAACGTCTAGCACATTATAACTGTAATTTCAAAGCACTCCTAAATGGCATTTGAAAAAAAAAACCGGCTTTATCAAAGCGCTGTATCTCGAAATATACACATCAGCTACATACAAAAATACTCAAATGCCCTGCAATTAACCTTCCTATAGGCTATTCACGATCAAATGAACACTTTAGAAAGCCCTGCTTAAGATCTACTTGCGTGCACATTGTGTATTCTGCTTCCCTATGTCAAATTAGCATTGCAAGGTGCATCATCGCTTTATTCATGCGTAGTTCGAGTGAAACTGTGAAATTATTAGAAAAGTAAATATTCTACAAATATGCTCATTTTTTACACTTAGGTGCATTAAAAAAACAAAAAGCGAAAGAAATAATTCCAGTTAACACAAATGTTTTCCTAACACTTTTTATTCAACGTTAAAATATGGAAGTACTTTCCATTCATCGCTACCAACTTTACTGGGTGCTGAGACCCCCTTCTACCCCGCAGGGGTGTCAGGTGTGTCAATCTCTACCTCACTCTAAGACACACTAATATTACCTAAACTATCCCTACAGGGCAGAAAGCTATCTCGACTTGAAAAAAACCTAAATGCTGCGGCCAAAGCTCTTTCGCTTATAAATATCTACAACCGTATTACGACTACTCATGTTACAGCAATACAGGTCATTTGTAAGTTCGGGGGGGGGGGGGCGAGGGAGCATTTGCAAATAATGTCTCTCTACGCTTAAGTTCACAGGTCTTTTGATTCACTATTTATTTTGCACCAAAACGACTGTTTACGCGCACTGACTTTACTTATAAATGCATGCAATAAAAACTATTAGAATGTTTCGCACTCAATTTACATATTGCTTGGGCAGACCTCTTAATAACGTTCAACGTCTTTCGACCTATGCGATAACTTTCAATAAATGGTGCTCATATAAGTTAATCCTAAAATCCAACCACAAGCGAGAGTCGTTTCCGCGGTGCTTGTTGTGCTTCAAAAATGTTTCGAAAAGGTACCACGGACTCCACAGGAACAAGCTGACGACGGCGCTTATGCATAACTCATACCTTAAATTTGGCGCTCATGCACAATACAGTACATGATGGCACCTCGCTGTAGGCTGCCCCCGCTCGACACAGTCAAATGGAAAAGCTGTCGGGTCGTTCCCCCTCGGGACCCCACGCAACCGTGCCCGGTTTTCCTGCACTCACTGGCATGTAGATTTTCACTGACGCACTCGGGAATAATTGAGCGTCTTTAGCCGTTACGCAAAAGTACGGGCACGCTTCCAGCACACTAACCACATGGAACAGCGTTCGCAATTAAGCCCGCGTAAGTCATGTTGCAAAGAAATATTTAAAGTTAATTTTCTGGGCTCCAAAGAAATATTGCAAAAAAAAAAAAAACCTGGGCCGTTGACGTACATCGCTGTTACCACACATGCGCTTTGCAATGCTCTTCCTCAAGCCACGTAAAACGGGAAGTTTAACCAGTGTGGCAGAATTCAATTTCACGAGCCACCATTCACAAGACGCGATCTCGCAGTTATTTCCGCAATTTTCAGTACGCTCTTATTGAAGTGAATATTACTCGTATGTGCAGCGTTTTCACACACAATACGTCCGCATCGACCCGTCTCTGCGATACTTGACCCATATTTCACTAACAGGAGCTGTGCGCTACAGGCAAACACAGCAATATCGTCTCTACGTTCACGTTGGACATGTTCTCGTAATGTTCACTAAACAGTTAGATTTATTTTCTCCCGGAAACGTTACTGCGACGTTCGCTTGCTCGCGTAACGCACGGCACATCGCGACCGGGGAGAAATTACATAGCAGTTCCATACTGCTGAGAAGTCCGCCCCCGACTTCCTGATACTGTGCTCAGCTGGCACGCGACACCGCTCGCTCCGCGATAGAGCGTGTACTCTCGCGGCCGTCGTGACACCGCGGCTGACCCTCACACACTAGCTGGCGGCGCTGTCATCGGCACCAGCCAAGTGACGTCGCGGTAGCCCGCCACCTCAAGCGCCACGGTCGCGACTCTATACAAATCGATTTGCCAAATAATATCGACACCAAATATCATGCACAACAACCATATAAAATACGTTTACTAAAATTCATAATAGATTAATAAATATCAATAAAAATAGTTTTACTGTATAAACTACGCGCAATAAAATACATAATAGCAATAATAATTAGCAATAAGTCTTTATATTACCGGCTGGTATATAACCAAATATAAGCACAACATTTACTAGGTGACGATCTATAAATCGTCACAGCGCATGTCACTCACTGAGCCCGTCAAAAAGATGCAGGCAGTGCCAGTGACTTTTTTCTAATGTTGACTTCAGAAGTGCTCACTTTATCGTGAACAGCCTTCACAGACTTTGCACCCGGATTTTCGCAAGTGGGAAACGTGCCGGACGATGCCGCTGGTCGGCGGATTTTCTCGGGGATCTCCCGTTTCTCCCGCCCTTGAATTCCGGCGCTGCTCCATACTCGACTCACTTCGCCCACATCGGCTCTCAAAATCTCGCTGTTAAGAGCCGCCCAAATCTCTTCACTCACTCACTAACCTGTTCGCAGGTATCCGACATTTTAGAACGCCACGAAGCTACCTTTAAATCGGTGGCCACCAACAACCAGTAAGTTACAACTGATTTCCAATGGAGTCATTTTCACTGACTCACTGTCAATGGTTCCATTGTCAGAGTTTCAGGTTCCGAGTGTACGGGGACAAGTAATCCGGCCTAGCATCTCTACGCATTAATTTTTCAACTTCGTGTTGGCTGTGCCTTGACGACGGCAGTTCCCAGCCGACCGACGTATCATATCTGGCCACTGCTTCATAAGGCACATTTGGCTACATCGTCGCTGGATTAAACCCGGTGGAGCGCAGCCGACTGTCGCAGTAACGTCAGCAGCGGAAACGCGCGGGTCAATGGACCGGGGGATGTACGCGAAATCCAAAATCGTCAAATAGCCCCCACCCTCCTCATCAAAACCCGTTCCCCCTTCCCAAGCCCATGGCAGTTTCAGCGAACCCGCCGATGTTTTATTCATCCGGCCCAATCTGGCAAACAATTAAGCGTGGAGGTTTGGCGACACGAAGTGGCGACGGGGGTCGGTTGGTTGGTGGAGGGGGAGGGGAAGGCAATCAATCATTGAAGGGTGTGTGTCACGCTGCGTTTTGGTTGGACAGGGCTGGCCATGGCCCTCCCCATCAGACTAGGGGTTCTCGTCGCAGTTTTGTAGCCAAGGGAGTGCATTTGAGGGACGCTGGCCTGTTAGGTTAGTGAAGAGATTTGTGGGGCTCTTTAACAGCTACATCTTGAGAGCCGATGAGGGTGATTCAGGTGAGTATGGAGCAGAGCCGGAATGAGAGGGTGGGAAAAACGACAGATCCCCGAGAAAACTCGTCCGGCACGATTCCCACATGCGAAAATCCGGGACTTACCCGGCCGGGGAACGTACCCGGTTCGTCTCTGTGGGGGGCGATCAGGCTATCCGCTAAGCCACCGCGGCCTCTGTAAGCCACCGCGGCCTCTGTAAGCCACCGCGGCCCCTGTTTAGAGGGCATTAGTCTTGCACCCTCCTGAGCGCGAATTCAAGAACAGTAGCACTTTAAATAAATTTCTTGTAAACTTCCTCAACTGTAACGGAAGGTTTAACCTGTACATTATATGGAAACAATGCCACTCATGAGAATACAAATATAGGAGTGTTGAACATCACTACTATACAAAGTCGGGAACTTCCCTACCCATTTGACCGGCCTAGGCGAGCCGGATTCCACTCCCATTGGGGTTCGCTCCCGGATTTTTGCACGTGGGAATCGTGCCGGACGATGTCGCTGGTCGGCGGGTTTACTCGGGGATCTCCCATTTCCCCCGGCCTTTCATTCTGGCGCTGCTCCATGCTCACCTCACTTAACCCTAATCCACTCTTAAGATCTCGATGTTAAGAGCCACCCAAATCTCTCCACTGCACTCCACAAAAATGGGAGTGTTAATTAGTCCAGCTAAACCAAATCAAACTCCTGAAGTATTTATTTACTGTGAAATTAAGTAACGTGCGCAAACACTTTATTTCACGTTCAAGAACAAGCAAAAGAAATATATTTACACGTTAAATCGCATTTTTATTCGGGGCTACTGATATTACTCTGGTGTAGTGGATTCATTTGGCAAGATGTAATCGCATTTTCCACCTCTGCGAAGTATGAAGTTGGAGTGTAAACTAAATTATATTGTTTCCTTTACGAATGAAAAATAAGAGCAGCAAAAAGTCTTTACGATTAAACAATTGGTAACGTCGAAAATGTTTCGTTCTAGAACAATACAAAATATGACGTAGATATCTTAGTTCGTTCGAAAGGACTGGCTACTGGGGAAACTATTCTCACTTAGTTATGTCGAAATTTTCGAGGTAATATTGGTAATGACACAAATCTTATTATGGACAATGTTACTAAATTACTTATTAATCCTGCAGAGTAAGTAAAGTAGTATGGTTTTAAAACATGACTCGAATTTCGGGTTACCTACTGTTTCTTTCCAAAACAAAACGAATTAGTTGATGAGATGCTAGCAAGTTACAAATATTCTGGGTATAATATTGCGACGGATAGCCTCCGAAACATGAGACGGGTGAATGCGTTCGGCCTTCCCTTCATTTTTTTTCTCAAAATATTTAGCCTTTTTAGTTTTTACTTCAAGCAGAGAAAATCAACCATGAGGAGGCGGTGAACAAACCCTAAGTAAGTGTGGTGTATGGAGGAGAACCTCAGAGAAATTTAGTTTTTCAAAAAATTTATATAATTCAGAAATTCTATAAAAACTGTTTTCTATAATCAACATGGTTATTACACACAACCTGTAAAAATTCTGAAAAAATCTTTAACATTTGTTTTAACAATTATCTCAAAACCGCACTAAAAACAATTATAAGACACAAGTATTATGTGTACATCTCTTTTAAGTTTTCTCCCTTCTTACACTGCCCCTCCCTCGCAGCTTTATCAAACGGAGGATTAAATCCCCCAAAACGCCTGTCCCCAAAGCCAGGTTCTCTCTGTCTTCGATAAGCCCTGAGAATATCTTTTTATGCTAAATTCCTGTTCCTTCGACCACTTCTTATTGGTCAGTTCAAACCTCCATCGTGACCAATAGCGGAAAAGTCATCTGCTGGAGCGGGTGGGGGGGGGGGGTTGGCAAGAGGGTGAAGGAGGGGGGGGGGGAGCCTCGTATCAGTTCTTGTCCGACCCGTTCTCCAGCTATACGCGAGCCTTACTTCGACAAGGGCCCCATTTCATCACCAGGTATGGTAGTTTCGGCGATCATTCTAGACGGTTGAAACTTTTCTGCGGAGAAATGTGACAACCCGTCGCAATACGTTGTAATACGGTTTTCGGCATTTGAACACTTTCTACCTCCAAGATTCAGCTATGTAAAAGACGAAAGTGGAGAGCGCGCTTGCGAAAATAACACCTGGCTGTAAAAAACGGGAGCAGAGGAGTTTCTCAAAATGACTTTCGATTTATACATCAATATCCATTGCATATAATTTAATGAAATTGATCCCTCACATTTCGGATTTACCACAATTTATATTAGAGAATTCGTGCCCAGAATTTTTAGCACAGTCTCTTAAAAGCAACATCTCTTCTTAAATTGTTACACGTTTATCGCCTGAAAGTGCAAGCATCTGAACATGTAATAAGATCAAGAGCAACCAGACAATACCGACTTTATAAACGTGTCCTGCGGGTTTGTATAACTAAATAACTTATGTGTGCTGTCACAGCTCAGCGAAAAATTACGAAGTGCTAAAATGGCGGCGATCGAATGGCACTGAAAGGTACCCGCTCGTTTCGAAGACCACGCAAGGCAGGGATTGCAACCCCCACAGCCTTGCAGACAGGCCCCCATATATTCGGTTGCTTGACCTAACAGGTTCTACGGTTTTGCCAACTTTAAAACAAGCACTGAACCGCCACAGTTCACTTTCTTGCGTCGACGGACGTGCGTGGCTATAACGGCGTGTATTTTATTTTCGTTCGAACGCCAGCCTGCTTTTTCTGGATAAACTTACTGGTTGCATCACGACTTCTGGTTTTTGTCACGCGGCAAATGCGTCTGCACAGTACGGTTTATAGATACTGTGTGAAACATCTGAAAAAAAAAAAACATTATATTTCAGAACAAGAGATCTATGCGTTAGCACATGCACGCGCCGGTGCTGATATGACAATGGAGCAATCGTGTTTCATGGTAGCAGGAAAAAAAAAAAAAAAAAAAAAAAAAACACTTCTGTTCAAGCAACTGAATGTTCTGTTAGTTACAGTTCTGTTTTTTTTTTTTTTTTGCGGGTAAAATTCAGATATTGTTGGAGGCGATCTGTCAAGGGAACTATGTGTTCTGTAGTAAGAACACAATGCTCTGCTGCAGGATTTATATTCCACAGTTGGCGATACAATCACAGGTGAGAGCGCAACAAACAGTTCAGTTTCAGGTACTAAAAGTTGTTCACAATAAAGTAAGCACTTTAGAAATGAACCTCAGGAAAAAAAAATCACTGCTCCTGCCTGCATATATTTTAACGGGCACACTGAGTGACATGCGACGAGTAAAGTTGGTAACAATGGCTGGAAATTAGTTCCATATTTTAACGTCAAATAAAAAGTGTTAGGTAACCAATTGTGATAACTCAGTATTATTCCTTCCGCTTTTTTTTTTTTTTTTTTTTTTTAATGAATCTAAGTGTAAAAACAAGCAGATTTGTAAAGTATTTTCTTTCTTTATAATTTCACAATTTAACTTGACCGACGCTCGAGTAAAATGATGAGGCCTATGGAAATGTTAATTTTACATAAGGCGGAAGAATATACAATATGCATACAAGTAGATCATAGGCAGGGCTTTCAAAAGTGTTCATTTTACCGTGAATAGCCTACGTTGACGATATTTATGTGGTACCAATAATCACTCACCTTAGTGACCCAATATTGACAGTATACTGTACAGGTTATGGCTACAGAAATTTGGTTCCTATAACTACATTTTTTTCTCAGTGCATGAAAATTACCCTTTTATGGGCTCTTCAGGGTAAACTGAGAACTTTTGAAAGACCTGCTTAAGGTCAACTTGTATGTACGTTGTGTATTCTTCCGCGTTATGTGAAATTGACACTGGCACGGGCCTCATCGCTTTATTCATGCGTCGGTCAACTGAAATTGTGAACTTATTAGAAAGGGGATATATTTTACAAATATGCTAATTTTTACACTTGTAAGCATTATAAAAAAGCGAAAGAATTAATTTAAGTTATCACAAATGGTTACCTAACACTTTTAATTCGACGTCAAGTCACGGGACTCTCTATCGTTACCAATTTTACTGGACACATGTCACTCAGTCCGCCCGTTAAAGTATATGCAGGTAGTAAAAGTGACTCTTATCTCAGGTCGATTTCAAAACTGCTCACTTTGTCTTGAACCGTCTTTACTTAATTTATAGTCGTATTCTTCTGCGTCTCGAACTTTGCAGTATTACACTTATATTTTACTAAAGACTGTTCGCAATAAAGTGAGCACTTTCAAAATGAACCTCGGAAAAAATTCACTGCCCCTGAATGCAAATATTTTAATGGGCGCACTGAGTTACATTCGTCCAGTAACGTTGGTAACGATGGATAAACCATTTGTGACAACTTAAAATTAGTTATTTCACTTTACGTTTTTTTAATGAATCAAACTGTAAAAATGAGTAGATTTGTAAAGTATTTACTTTCTCAATAATTTTACAGTTTCATTTGACCGATGCATGGATAAAGTGATGAGGCACATAGCAATGTCAATTTTACGCAAGGCGGAGGAATGCACAGCGGGTATAGAAGTAGATCTTTAGCAGGGCTTTCAAAAGCGCTCATTTTACCGTGAGCAGCCTATACCGAGAGTATTTCTTCAATCACTGGCGCAGACTTCGCGAGACTACGCATCTTCGAACAAGCCTGCTACAACCTTGGCGGGAGAATGGAGAGCGGGGAAAATTCTTGCGAGTGTATCGAGAGTGCGAGCGGGAAAGTCATACAAAGTGCTACTTCAAAAGTTAGCTCGTAAAATATTTAGCGCGAAGCGAAGGCCCGGGTAGGCAGAGCGTTACTTGACGAACACCCGCGCCTTCAGAGAGCTCGCGAGAAATAATGGATGAAGCTTCGTGTTGTACGACGACCACCGCGGAATAAATTTCCGCGAGAAGCTAGGCTTAAAAGTCTGGTGACTTCTGGATCGCCGGTATTTCACTCCTATCAATGTAATGTAATGTATAGGGCATTTTAACGTCCCCCGGTTTTATGCTTGAAGGCATACAGACTAACTTATAACCTAACTGAAATTAACACCCATGCCTTCCCCGGGATTCGAACCCAGAGCCTCCCGCGTCCCAGATCGGCGGCGCACCAACCGACTGCGCCGCGGGAGGTCGGCGTCAACTATGATGAATGCGTTCGGTTACACCTTAATTTTTAAATGACAAGCACTTTTATATTAATGAAATACTTTTACCAATTTTGAATGTAATCGAACTGCATTGCAAATTGGTAAGAGGAACTATAAAAATTTCTCAAAGCACTTGTTTACTAAACAATGTTCTAACCTCAAATTCCGATACACCGCGTCCTTGCTTGACGTGTTGGCAGAAAAGCAGTTCACTGTTGCGACACGGAGACTCATTCTGCCCGACCAGCGAGGTCGGTCTTCCTCATATTTAGTCTATGGTAAAACTTCGGCTCGTTCTTCTGGTTCGCCACTAGATAACAGCTCATTAAGTTAAGATTCAGTAAACAGAATCTACCGATAGAAATCACTGACTCATATTTGGAGTGAACGAACAATCCTCGGTAACAGAGTAATCACGTAAACCCCTGGCTTAGTGTGATATATATATATATATATATATATATATATATATATATATATATATATATATATATTCTGCAAACTGCTTCATACATAGTTGGCCAAAGAATGACGAAAAAGTTTTCTGGTTTAATTTTCCAGCAGAATTGTCGTATACAGTACCAGAGTTCTTAGATTGAACGAACAATCCAGCAGAATTGTCGTATACAGTACCAGAGTTCTTGGATTTCTTTGATGTCTGGCGAGTAAGTGCAATAGAGTCGCGCACGGCAGAATTCTTTCTTCAAGGTTTCAAATGGCGAACAATACATAAGGGATCGATACAACTTTATGGAACTAGTAATTAATTTGTATTAATATTTTCATTGCCTGTATCCTGCTCGAAGTGCGTGCTATATAATGACATCAAAAAAGTGGGAGGCGCTAAATTACACCGCATAGCAAATAGCTCTGATAAATAAAATCACTAATGGAAATCCGACACTGAGTCACGAACTTACTGCACCGGGTGGCCAGTACGATTTTTCGATGTTAAAACGTATCGATAATAATCGATACTAAAACGTATCTATATTGCCCAGGATCTTCTTTTCTGTTTTGCTGAAAACCAACAATGACAAAGTCTGACATATCGAATTGGATTGAATTGAACTGATATTTTATATCAAACTGAAATGAGTTTGCATTAGTAGGTACTGGTTTTTCAAGACATTGCCAATAATTAAAACTAATTGGAATTTTGGGGTGTTTGTATCATTTTGGTTTAATTTCGTCTCCATAAATAGGATCGTATTCAACAATTGGCCACAGAATTTCCAATTTCTCAATAACAATTTTACCAGCATCTGGTCTATTATCTTCATCATCAGATCCATCTGCTTTCTTTGAGGGTCTTCTGTGAAAAGAAACATCATCATTAGAATCCAAATGCAAAGTTTAACACTACTTTTTTTTTGCAACTGCTCCCAAACGCAACTTTTTGTAGTCACTTTTTTGCGGTTGCTCCCAAAACGCAACTTTTTGTAGTCACATTTTGCAACTGCTTCCAAACGCAACTTTTTGTAGTCACATTTTGCAACCGATCCCAAACACAACTTTTGGTAGTCACTTATTTTGCGGTTGCGCTCGAATCGGCAGCTGATGTTTTCTGATGGCTCGAGCATTCAATTTACCGTTGGTTTTCTGATAACTGGGGGGCCGCGCTCGAATCCGCATTTACATACTACTGCTTTTACATACTAACTAGAAATTAAGTTACGGAAGAATATAACTTGAGGGGTAAAAATTGATGTAACCCAAGAGGACTTAGTAAAGCAAGACTAATATTAAACCGCAATGGTCCAGGTGAGCGGGGATACTTTGCTCTTAAAATTGATATAGTATTGGCAATACTAACAAATTATTGGTAATACCAAAATTCTATAATTATTTTTTAACTCTCTGTGAAATCGGCATTTGTTATTAATGGACACAAAAATGAATTCCATACTGCTGGTGATCACTCAAATAAGTGAAACCATTTTCACATCGAGGATAACTGTTTTATAAACGTTGCCAATACTCCATATTATACCAGTGCGAACCAATCAATTTTCAGTAGTGTTTCATAATTTTAATATAAAGTTATATAAATGTCTGACTTTACCTCAAAGGAGTTTGATTACACATCAAAATGTTGTAATTATTATGATTATACATAGATTTGAATCTTGTAACTTTAAGTTACTATGTATACATATATATATATACACACACACACATACATATTGACACAAACGTTGTCAGCGTTCCGACAGTATCTGCAACAAACTATTTAAATGGGAATTTTTTCTTTTGATTTTTAAGCTTTTCGAGTCTTCGTTCAGCAAGAGCACTAAACTACGTTCTCAATTACAATAGCAATAATATATGCGTTCATCAAGATTATATAAAAATATTTTTAAAAATTATTTCGATATGTAACCTAATGCTTTAATTATGCCAAAAGAAAATGGCATATCAGGCCTCAGATGACCCGCGATCTGCGTATTATATGCTGTAAAAACATAAGAGCTTATAGGAATTTTGAAATGAAGAGAATCTCTCGTGGATGTAAGCAATCACGCTGAATGTTCCCTCCGAGCTGATGGAGGTCTAGGCCACAGTCTGGTGGGAGTCCACAAGACGCCCCACAATTTCGTGTTTGCTCAAATCAACGTGGCTTAATGGATTCGGATTGGAGGTCGATAACTCCCATGCCAGCTAATGCACATTAGCGATTTGGGACGGCTGTACCACACACTGTGCAGGGATAATCTAACATCCCCTCCTCCTCCCCTCCCCCTGTACCACCTAACCCCTTTCCAACTAATGCTGTATGTTACGCTCTAGTCTCCTACAGTGCTGTCCCTTTCCTTCATCGACATCCCTCAGTCTCCAGCCGCCAGCCGTACTTCTCTCTCTCTCTCTCTCTCTCTCTCTCTCTCTCTCTCTCTCTCTCTCTCTCTCTCTCTCTCTCTCTCTCTCTGTCTCACTTTGAAGAGATCACTGTATTCGCTCCTACGATCTCCCGCTATCCATAGCTCGAAAGCAGGAACACCACGACTTGACGTTAACAGTTTATCGGCAAGCAATATCGAACAAGGTACTAACTACCGCTGCAATCGTCCGAACCCAATATACGACCGTAGTGGGCAAATTTCGTTGCGGTCGTGATAATTTAAACACAAGTTAACTGTCGCGTAATCCGGTAACGTGATCTATGCCGCGCTCCTCTGGCGAACTGATTACAGCCACAATTTCAGATCGATGGCTAATTCTGGTACGCGTTCAAACCTTTGGGCGAGCGCGTTGGAAAGTATGGCCATGCACGACCCGGGCCCCTTAATTATCCTGCAGGTTGATAAAAAGTGAACATTGAAATTAATTTTGGCTTGAGAAAAAAAAAAAAACAGGAATAAAGAAAAACCGTGGCAGTTTTGGGCTCGCAGTTATTTAACTGAATCCTTGGACAGAAATGTTTAACCCTTGTTTCACGAAGACGATGTTAAAAGATAAGCGTTAGAAACGCCATTTTTCAATTTCCTCTCGTTTACTTCTTCTTGCCATTGGTTCAGAGAAGTTAAGTCTCATAAGGCGTTTCATATCAATATTCATGTTTTTTGTGCGAATGCATTACTTCAACGAGTTTCTAAGTCCCTTCGTCTACATTAGGTTTAACTGTACGTTTATACACTCATTGTCATAAAAATAGTTGCACCTAGAACGAATAGTCGGCAAGTTGATAAACAGTAGGCCCTGCCATTACGGATAGTAATGCAACTAACTGATTTTATCTAGTCTGCGATTAGATGTAGAGAACTGCCTACAGGCGGTTTTCTTATAGGACAATTCCCGCCCACATATAACACGGATTCTCGAGAGCTGCCTAAGTATTGTCGACACCCTTCCTTGAAAAGTTCAGTATTTTGTTGTCCGTACAAGATTATGTAGAGCCAGCCCGGGCGACAGCTTCAGCCATCATAGTGTCTGCGAGTTGCAGCAACCACGGGACAATCTCACATACTAAGGGTCTGCATTACGATCTCTAGATAAATGTGTGTAACAGCTATTCCATAGATACACTATTTGATGGTAGCCTATATTATGACCATTCCATTAGCTAAGTTATCCTGTAGCTAAGTAACCCAAGGTTTTGGTTCGTTACTGTTTATGTTGGCAATAAAAGTCACTATATATATATATATATATATATATATATATATATATATATATATATATATATATATATATATATGTATATGACTTATGTTCAGTTGTCAGTAATGATTGCGAAATGTGTTTTGCATTACATATATAAGTTCAGCAAAAGTGAATTAAATAGAACCTATGAACCCCAACCCGGGCAAACAACACATTTGTTCATAATTATTACTGTCGCTGGTGATATCAATCCCCTCGCAGCTAACTTAACCTCCATACAATTTATCACAATGCATGAGACTCGGGTTCTTACTAATCAAGATTGAGGTTCGTCCCTGTGTTTCTTAGTTAAATTTTTTAATATTTTGAGAATGGAAGGGGGGAATATTTTATTTCACAAATTTCAAGGAATCCGATTCCTCGAAAATGACATTAAGCCTAGTGCTAATATTTTATTTCCGATTTTCGTCATTGCAAAATACAATTTCCACAACTACAAATAATGCAATTTCCAAAACTAATCTTCTGTGTCGTTGTCGACATTCGCCGGGTTTACTTGCTTTTTGCAGAGCTATTCTACATAACACTCAAAATAGCAAAATACTTCAATTCCTATTTTATGTAACCTCCGAAACCAACATGCATATAAGCAAAACACCACCACCTGAAGTTTGCGACACCATTTTGAAGCTTATCTTAAGGTATAAATGCTTGTCTAGCACTGGAAGTGATAGATAGTTTAACTCCTTGATAACAGTTCTAATTAGTATAAGAACTAGAGATCGTAATACACTATTTTGCACGAGCTGGTAGTTAACTTTTTAACCTGATGTGTAACTAGAGGTCGTAATACAGGCTCTAAACGGGGTCGGCCTGTATCCCGGGCGTTTTCCGGTGCCGTGTGTTCCCAGCCTAAAGTATCACAAGTGAAACGAGGGAGAAGGTGTGTGCTGGGCCTACATGTGCGCAGGGCTGCTTTGTAGACAGCATTCCGAAGTTAACGTGGGAGGAATCGGCCGACATGCATTTGACGTACGGCGCGGAAGGCTGCAGTGGCCCGAGAGCATGTAGTGTGTACAATCAGAAATGCCCAACCGACGTGATCTGTCAATCATTGGACGTTTGTCGCAGCGAACCAACCCCACAATCGACACACATGCATTGGTCATCGTAATAATCTTACTGTGCAATTGTTTCGTACTTGACAACTTTATTTTAACATTTATGTGTGTCTAAGCGAGATCACAAGGACAAGTCATGTTAGTAGGCCTACGTATGTACATCATGTGATTGTGTCAATTTAGGAAATGTGCTCCTTGCGTCCGTTTCCGAATAGTCGCCCCATTATCAGTTGCTTACGATTTGTTTACCTCCGTCCGCACCGCGTATTGCCTACGTGCCAGGCGTTGTAGCGACATCGCTGTAAACTTTGCGTGTGTTTTCAAAGGAAACGGTGGGTCCTAGGCACTTGCAATAAGAGGACCTTTATTGTTAATAAGGACGTACTGATCAATACGATGGCGTTAAAATGACATACAACCTCAAGGCAATTGTACACAATAAGAAGGAGGCACCATTATTATTTGCATGAAGGCGGAAGATGCTAACGCCGAGTGTTTCGTTGGTTGAAGATCTCGAAAACGCTAACCATTATCCAAAGAATTATAGTTTAACTCTAGGCCGTTTATGATATTTTGCAGAAAATGCCATTTCTAAACTCGATTTTCAAGGGTGTATAATCTCCTGTTGGAATCTCCTGCCGAATTATTTCGGGCGAGTTTCCTCCAACAGCCGGTATATCTTGTAATTAAGGCAAAAAAAACACGATGACGGCATGCTTGTCTCGTCACAACTTAATTAAACCAACACAAACGTTGACATTTTTGTACTTTGATCAGGGACAGCTGATGGGGTACGCCTCTCACACGTTCGGCGTCGTTCTGAAGAAACTTTCTATGGAGCAGAAAACACAGGAAAGTCAAACCGCTCGCACTGCCGCCTCGACAGAATTGAAATACAAACAAACGTCCTTACAGAGACGAGAGATGGTGCAGTGGAAATACAAACAAACGTCCTTACAGAGACGAGAGATGGTGCAGTGGAAATACAAACAAACGTCCTTACAGAGACGAGAGATGGTGCAGTGGAAATACAAACAAACGTCCTTACAGAGACGAGAGATGGTGCAGTGGAAATACAAACAAACGTCCTTACAGAGACGAGAGATGGTGCAGTGGAAATACAAACAAACGTCCTTACAGAGACGAGAGATGGTGCAGTGGAAATACAAACAAACGTCCTTACAGAGACGAGAGATGGTGCAGTGGAAATACAAACAAACGTCCTTACAGAGACGAGAGATGGTGCAGTGGAAATACAAACAAACGTCCTTACAGAGACGGGAGATGGTGCAGTGGAAATACAAACAAACGTCCTTACAGAGACGAGAGATGGTGCAGTGGAAATACGAGAGACGTATATACAGCGACTGTCGGAGGAAACCATTTTTTTTTTTTTTTTTTTCACTGGTTGCCGACAGCAATGTAGTGAAAATGGAACAGAGACATTTTATTTCGGCGCGAGAGTAAGACCAGTTTTCGCGTTCCACTGATAATATTTATCTTTAAATGATTCAGTAAGACTAACTTTACACTGGAATGATCTCTTTATCCGTGTCCAAGATCAATCGGCACAATGTTAAAATTTAAACGACGAACTTGGCGAATGTGTTGGAAAAAACGATCACATTTCCGAAAACGTTCCAATGAGAGACATGAATAATGGGACAGGTGTCCAAGATGTGCCAAGAAACAGTATAGAACATAATATTTATAGCTTAATACTAGTATCGTGTAAGTTTGGTTTTCTCATATCGCATAACAGATATGTAGAGCTAAACATCCACAGTAAAAAAATATTCACTGCAAAATTTCTTGTCGGAAATGCATTTTTTTTTTGTACACACAGTTGTTTCGTAACGGCTTTTGTCAAAGCTTGTTATGTTACTTTGTAATCAGTAATGCGGTCGTTTAGCAGTCACTTAAAAAAAGGAAGGAAAAAAAGTGTTTACGGGAAGAGACAGTTTATAAAGCTAATTTTAAAAAAATAATAAAAGAAATAATGCACCGAAGTAAAATCGAACACATGAATTCGTTATTTAAAATCCCTAGTAAACAGTGTTAAACGACTAAAGGCTGTTCGCGATAAAATGAGCTCTTTCGGAATCAACCATAGAAAGATTCACTGCCTCTACATGCATATATTTTAACGACCGCTCCTGAGTGACATGTTCTCAATAAAGTTGGTAACGATGGAGGGATAGTATTTCCCTATCTATAAAAAGTGCTAGGCAACCATTTATAATGACTTAAAATCTTTCTTTCACTTTCCGTTTTTTTTCTAATGCATATAGGTGTAAAAATGAGCAGATTTTTGAAATTTTTCTTTACAGTTTTACTTGACAGACGCATGAATAAAGTGACGAGGCCCATGGCAACGTTAATTTTACACACGGTGGAATAATACGCAAACTGCATACAAGTAGATCGCAATATTCAAATTTATGAATGTACCACCAACATATCGACTTTCATATCTGTCCTGAGAAGATATCTACATTAAAATATTACATATTTTTTTCAAGTACAATATTTACAACTTCCTTACAGCTGTTCACAATAGAGTGAGCGCTTTTGAAATAAACCCAAAAAAAAAAAAAAAAAGTCACTGCCACTGCCTACGTATATTGTTACGGGCGCACTAGTGACACGATTTCAGCAAAGTTGGCAACGATAGTGGGGAAAGTAGTTCCATATATTGTCAAATAAAAAGTGTTAGGTAACCATCTGTGATAACTTAAAATATTTCTTTCGCTTACTGCTTTTTTTTTTAATGCGTCGGAATGTAAACTTGAGCATATTTGTAAAATATTTACTTTTCTAATAATTTCACAGTTACACTCGACCGACGCATGAATAAAGTGATGAGGCCCATGACAATGTTACTTTTACATAATGCGGAAGTATACACAGCGTGCATACAAGTAGATCTTAAGCAGGTCTTTCAAACAAAAGTGCTTATTTTACCGTGAACAGCCTATACTATGAGAACCGTATGACAGCTATAGAGGCCTTTTAAGGCTTATATAGTTCTTATACCAACATCTGTCGTCTGTTTTTTCGGAATCACGCATTAAAGGCGAGGTAAAGTGATTTTCCATCTCCATGCGTGGAACTGTGACGCGTGGAATCAGACCAGACTAAAATAATTTAGCGTAACTAGAATGTGTGCCAGTGTACTATAATTTATAAATACGTATTTACATAACCAGATTATTGAGCATATTCGAAGTCACATAGTTTTGACACGAATAGTGACGAAAATACATTTCAGGAATTCGTTATGGCGTAATAGGTATCTGCACTCCAGCCCATTTTCGTTGTACGGTAGGAACGCCTGCTGACCAATCATGGGAAAGACTAATTCTCGTCTTTGGTACACATGCTCTATAATAGCTTATGATTTACAATCATACAAGCTATATAGGCTGTCCACGGAAAAATGAGCACTTTTGGAAGTCCTGCATAAGATCTACCTGTATGCACGTAGTGTATTCTTACAGCTTATTGAAAATTAACATTCTCATGGGCCTCAGCACTTTATTCGTGCATCGGTCAAGCAAAATTGTGAAATTATTAGAAAAGTAAATATTTCACAAATCTGCTAATTTTTACACTTTATGAATTTAAAAAAAAACAGAAAGAAAAAGAAACAATTAAAGTTATCACAAATAGTTACCTAACACTTTTTATTCGACGTTAAGATATGGAACTACTATCCTTTCATCGTTACCAACTTTACTGGGCGAATGTCACTCAATGCACCCGTTAAAGTATATGCAGGTAGAGGCAGTGACGTCTTTCTAAGGTTGATTTCAAAAGTGCTCACTTTATCGCGAACAGTCTTTAACATCGTAGAAGAAATGTGGGAAGAGGGGAGTGTGTTTTGCAAAAATCGTGCGATGTAAAAAAAAAATCTGAGGGAAAAGTAGTTACAGATAACGTTTACGACAGTTAATTGGTGCAGGGATTGCAGTCAGCATAACAACTAGCTCCCTCACTGTTTAAGGTATTTGACTCGACTGTGACATGTAACGACTGTAGTCGTAATGCCACATGCATTTGAAGTTATGTAGATTTCAGTAAGTGATGTGAGAAAAAAAACAAGTACAGATATACTGTGAAGGTGTGAGATACATTTGCCCGTGTGTAGGTATTCGCGCTTATAAGAACCAGAATTGCGAGAACTTACACACTTCCTGGACACAGTTACCCAGTAACAGGAACTCGGCATATGGTGTAGACCTCCAACGTTACTCTCCTCTAGTATGCTTACCATAGGAGAGAGAGAGAGAGAGAGAGAGAGAGAGAGAGAGAGAGAGAGAGAGAGAGAGAGAGAGATGGAGAGAGATTACCATAGCTGAATCATCGAGGACACAAATTCCCTTTCTATTTCACTGATTTAATTTTAATTTTACTTTTGTGAAACTGTTAGTCACATTGAAATTGAATTGCAATTACATAGGAAGATTAGGAATTAAGCTCACGCATAAAACTGGTAAACCTATAATAACATTTAAAAATCGAAATATTCAGAAAAATAAGCAAATCCACAATGACTCTAATTGGTCGTAACACTGAGATATTAGCATTGCACTCAATTGTATGCTATAAATAAACTTATGGAAATTGCGTGGCCGCAACACAGATTGCCCAGGCCAGCACCATCCTAAACATAAATTTCCAGTTTCTGGTTAAATAAGTAAGTTATTACGGAAAAACTCACACCAAACTCAATAACAAGAACTCATAAAAATCACTCGGGGTTTTGTGAGCGTAAAACAATTTAACTAAGACGTCGCACATGTCAATATGGCTGACTGGACGGTGTCACTCCTGATAATAATTGAAACTTTCAGCTATAGTGAGAATTCTTTTCCAAAACAGACGTAGAGTTATCCAACTCACAATTAAACGAAGCGTAGCCACTGATCCTTGTAGCCGCCAGCATGTAGAGCCCTGGGTTCAACTCATTTCAAGCCAGCGAGCCTGGGTACACGAAGAAATTACAGTCTGTATGATAAGTACGTCACGTCACTCGCGGATGGCGAACTTCCTAAATAAACGAGCAGACTAAATTAACATATATGCACTGAGATACCGTCTTCTGTTCTTCATGTCTGTTATCTTAAAGAAATAAAACTCGACTTGAACCCTAATTAAAATGAAATCCCTATTGAGTCTACGACAACTAGTCGCTGCCCTTCCTAACGGTAAAATCTGTAATGGGGATCGCTCCAACAAACGCTAAAGGCGTACCTCTCTCCTCAGCCAATTGCGGCAAGGCAACCTCAGTTCAAAATATCACGCCACTGCGTTGTCAAGACAACCAAATAACAAACATTAATCTTATTTACGGCTACGTAACCCATAGCAACCAACATTACCAACTTTGTAACAATTATATTACATAGACGAATGAAAATTATTATGTACAAAAAAAAAGCACTTAAAAATAAATAAATTAGATTACTGCCATGAAACTGAAAAATTCATATTTACGTATAACACAAACGAAGTATGTGGATCGTTACTGAAAAATTCATATTTACGTATAACACAAACGAAGTGTGTGGATCGTTAGTTTGATCAATGTTGTCATCATTTACATATTAATCAATAAATAATAGTGTCCTATACCTCCAAAATGGAATAATTGCAGGCGTTACACGACTGTTTCGGTATTGCAAAATGAGGGAAGGGGCCCAGAGAGTTTGAAGCCCCGCCTTCTCCTGCCAGTTTCTACGAGAGGGGAGGGAGATGCACAGCTGTAACTGCGAGACTTGTAGGTGGAGCAGAAGTCACGTGATCGCGAAAGTTGGCAGGTGAGAAGTTTGTCTTGCACGTGTGTTGTAACTTCCCAGTCCTGCCGGAGTTCTGCGAGAGGAGCCTCCTCGCCCACCGAGTGGCAACCAAAATTGAAGCGATGCTTCGAGAGCGCTGGAAGGCCAGCTCAAGCGATTATTCGAGGAACAATCTGGAGCGCATGATTGGTTCCAGCAAAACCACGCACTTCGGCAGTCGTTATTTGCTTACCGCTTGCAACCTGCGTAAACAAATTTCCCCGTTGTTGCTCTCGGCATTCTATTACGTCAATACGGATGACCCCCGAAGTCTCTCAGCTCCTCGGAAATACATCGATTAATTATAAAATCAAAACCATATTCTCAACTTTACATGTAGTAAATATTCGCTGTTGTCAATCAAGCAAACGTATATTTTCGTATTCAAATATTTAACTTCTTGTAATGTATTGGCTTTAAAGTCGTAAGGTTACGTGCCGCTAGGTCTGCGGTAATAAATTATTCTTATTGTCATGCGCTGCAAAACACGTGTACGTATTTGAAAATAAAATTATGTTTCAAACCTTATTTTTGGGTAATGAAATATTAGTGTTTTGGGGCATATTCACAACACAACCGAAATACCTTGACAAAAATAATTGTAAAAATTACGGAACTTACACGATAAAACAATTATAGTAAAATATCTGCACTGTTTCATGAACGAATTCTGAAACACATTTTCCCGTGCCATAACATTTTCGCGGGATAAGATTATTCAAAATTTTCTATTTTTATGTATATTTTTCAATGTTGCGAACTTATTTCTTGGTGGACTCTTACGTTATATAGCATACGAAGTAAAAAGATCGGCGAAATAACTTAAAAAAAAAAGTGTAAGAACTCCTTCATGACATTACTAAGAGAGTATGTGTTAAAAATAACAGAGAGAGAGAGAGAGAGCGCGCGAAATGATCTAAAACTCACAAGTACATAAAAGTTATTCAACTCCATGTAAATGATCAATGTATAAATAAAAAGAACAATTTCCCGCAAGCAAGTGACTGAGCAGTATATTAAATATCTAACATATTTTGTAGATACCATCTTTGTAAACGAAACGCTCAACTGGAAAATTTGAAGTACTTAAGCATTTAGAGACATTTTAATATCAGCTGCAGAACACGCAAACCTTCGATAGAAACCGTAGAAAAATATACACACTTTTTGTAGCATGTAAAACATTTCCAAAAACTTAACACTATCGTAACAAGACAAGTTTCGGTGATGTTTGTCACTAATGATTGTCATCAATAGTGTTAACTAAACGTAACATCTTTTACACAGAACGTATGTAAAATTAATCAAAATTACAATTTTAACGAAGGAAAAAAACATTAATTAGCACTCCACAATTTCCAAATGCCCTACGTATTCATTTGATACTCATGCGACGTACTCGTATCCTACATAAATTATTACGATAAAATTAATACATAAAGATTAATTAGTGAACAGATTCTTGATATGTTATTAATTATGAATGCCTATATCAATTTTTGTCAATACTAGCCAGCTGAGCTTTGAAGGAGTTTGAACTGTTCAAGTTAAAGGAGCCGCACAGATCTTGATTATTACTTAATAAGGAGACTTGCCATACCTTTTGTCATAAAAACTGGTTATTTTCCCATCCCATGTAAGTGGCCCATGTGCAAATAGGAAGTTCTTATGTACTGTTGAAAAATATAAAAATTTCTAGAAATTCTGTTAAAAAGTAATTTCGTAGAACACTTTTCCTTGCATTTCTCTTGGAATTATTCTTTGTTGAGACCTGTCTCGTAAGAATATTATCTCGCAACGCACTGAAAACCAATATTGCACAGCGAAATAAATATCTGCATATTAGTTTAAAACACTTGTTAAAGTTAAATGCGTATACAAATAGTAGAAAACATCATTTTTTATCATTTCAATTTCTCAGTTCTCCAGATTTTCAGTATTCCTAATATGATTTTTGATGTTTTATATAGCGATAAACTGTTGCCATGTTCGTGTCTGGTTCTCAGATTACCGCCGATTGAAGAAAGCTAACTGAGTTATTTCGTGGGATGAAGATTATTTTTGTAGAGATTACAGAACTATTTTATTTCCCACAAAGTGAATATCATTTTTTAAAATAGTGTCATTAAATTCATTACTATAGAACATATTTCGCCAGCAAAAATAATTCGAGGGTGATTTATTAAAAAAATAAAATAAAATAAAATAAAATAAATAAAAATAAAAAATAACAGTGACGAAATCCGACTAGGTAAATAATAGGTAACAAGGTAACACTGCGCGAAATATAGTAGTGACCTTTTCATTAATTCTACACACGTGCTTTACTTTATCAAATATTAAGAGACCAGACGTGCATACACGTGAGGTGGATAAAAGTTACAACATTAATAATAGACTGTATTGACTGTTCTCTTTATACAGAATGTGTAATATCCCAGAGGTATTAAATTCGTGGTTTTTTTCCTGGTGAATATTGGCTATTTTCTAATCACTTTTTCCTAAAGACTATATATGTATATTACTTTCAGGCACTTTGCAATATAGCTATTAATAATCGTGATGAGTGCAAATATGTTTACCGAAAATGACGGTATAATAACAGAATCAATATGTATAGTAAAATGGAAATTGGCGTGGTACGCTTAAAAGTAATGGGGCAGGTTGATTGAAATTAGTGCACTAATTAAAAACCGTTTGATGGGAGGTGAACGACATACTTTTTATGCACGCCGCCATTTGTACACGAGCACTGACAGTTTTAAATCAATTATTCCAACACGATTTTAGTAAATAAAGAAAACCGAAACTACAAAAAAGTAATCCCAGTAACCAGTTAGTGATTAAGATGTTACACAATTATCTATAACTCCTGAAAGCACCGGGTTCGAGTCCACATACCGAACTGCAAGTTCTTCCCTTACAGGAGTATCATGTTGACAGTGGGACGGGTACGAGTGCCTAAAAAAAGTCTTGCCTTTATCTCTGAACCGTTTTGTCTTCAAAGAGTTTTACCTAAAAGTGCTTTGTCTGGGTCTCGCTTAAAGGGATTTTGCATAGAGTTAGGTAAGCTACAATTATAGGCTGTTCATGGCCCTGCCCAAGGTGTACTTGAGTGTAGGCTACGTTGCGTATTCTTCCCCCATATTTGAAATTAACATTGTCATGGACCTGATCATTTTATTCATGCGTCGGTCAAGTAAAACTATTATGTTATTAGACAAGTAAATATTATACCAATTTTCTAATCCTTTCACATATACGCGTTAAAAAACAAAAAGAAAAAAAAATAATTTAAGTATTTACAATTATTGACCTAGCGGTTTTAAAATTAACTTTAAGGCATGAAACACCTTTCCTTCCATGGTTACCAACTTTACTGGGCACTTGTCAATGAGTGCACCCATTAAAACATATGCAGTTAGGGGCAGTGACAGTTTTCAAAGGTTGATTTTAAAAGTGCTCAGTTGAACCGTGAACACCCTAAACGCAGAAAGCATCGTTCTCACGTGCTCCATCTTCATGTTTTGGAGTTTTGCCGGGCTAGTCCTTTTCCTCCCTTCTTCATTTTTACACTCCCTCGTTCCCACTTCATCTCGGCCAGCATGTTTCTCAGGCCGAACAGGGACAGAGGTTGTTATCGAATAGGCGATCACTTTTAAAACCAACTTTTTTTTAAAATGCCACTGCCCATACATACTGTTACGTCTCCCCTTCCCTAACTCCTATTCTGACCACTGAACCAATAATATCTCAAGCACTCTGCTATCAACAATAGGTCAGGGTAGACGTACGTAATAAGGGGCGTAGCTCTACTAGTTCACTAACAACCTCAGCAAGTTCATAACACAACTACTTTATTGAACATTAAATATGTATAACATATAGGAAGTTGATACAACACTTCACAAGTATTTAATTAAATGGACAATAATCACGAGCGGCTCGGTGGCGTTAAGTTACAATACAGTTATATTCACTTCCCTTCGCCTTGCCAGTTATATTAAATAGCGTTAAGTGGACAACGGTGTCGCGAAGGATAACGCAACGCCCTAAGTGCTACATCGAGTTATGCTGACCAATTAACACAGAGAGGACCCAGAGCTCCTCCAGGCCTCGGTGTCGTGATGCTCACGTTGCCAGCTCCGGCAACTAACGTCGTGGAACCTCAAGCGTCGTCAAGTCACTGGCGGCATCTAAGGCCGTTTTATACTCCTCGCCCAGTAGGTCAGCGTCGTATGTTTATGAGACTCTCTCAATCCATACCCCGTAGTAGTTTAGGTGGCAATTCTCATGTGGCCGTTGAAACCTAGGTGGTCGTAATTCGTGAGCAACCCTTTCTGCCCACTGCAAAACGTAATTTATCGGGTACGCTGACTGACGTGTACTCGATAAAGTTGGTTACGGCGGAAAGAAAATAGTTCCATATCTCAACGTTAAATTAAAAGTGGTAGGCTAACATCTGTTAAAGCCTGTAACGGTTTCTTTTATAAAATTGGTAAAATATTTCCTTTTTAATAACTTCACAGTTTCATATTAGTCGACGCATGATAAAAGTTATCAGACCCATAGCAATCTTAATTTTACACATGGGTGAGGAATACACAATGTGTATGAATGTAGATCTTAAGCAGGGCTTTCAAAAGTTCTCAGTTTACTGTGCAAATACTATAGAAAGAAAACTCGAATACATTTAGATAAAATAATTTATTTGCCTTAAGTAATCTATGCTATATCATGTCATTTATTCTGAACACTTTGTAGTTCCGTTAAATAAACTACAAAGATGTAAGTTTGTTAATGGCAGGACATGGTGAAGGTTTGTACTCGTTTAAGGCAGAAATTATTTTGAATTTTTAAGTGTAATGTCTTTTAATATGTAAATTGTCTTAAAAGATAACATATGTACAGAGAGTCTAGTTAATTCAGGAAAAATAGACAGGAATAAGAAATGCAAAATTTTCTTTTTTATTTGTACAAGCAGATTTTGTGTTCTTGACGGAAACTTTTTTTTTTTTTTTTTGCTAATTACTACATGCTACTGATTCAGAGTTGTATAAACACTTTTAAAAAGTTTTTTTTTTTTTTACAAAAATACCTTGTCCGTAATTGAATTAATTAATGGAAACACACAACGTAATGTATAGCAGCGAATTACGAAAATATATTCTGCGAGCAAATACACAATTAAGTTGTAAAATCTTAAGTTGTGTCGTTTAAATATTTAGTTTTGATTTATTATCGTAAGGATAAGCGTAATATCAACATATTATTACAAGCGGCGCCTTTGTCTTTGTGGCATTCGCTGTTCGCCCTCAGACGCGTGTTGGTATTACCGATAACTGGGGAATCGCGTGCAGACTTACAAACGAGCCGCCGCATAACACCTGACGGGTGCCGCGATAAGGCTATCGGGATGGATGCTGCTCCCGTCCTCGGAAGATCACATGTCTTGAGATAGTCGCTGCGGGAATTTTCCGGTAATCATCCCCTCAGCGCGACTCGGGGTGCGAGAGCATTCGGGGCCAGGCCAAGTGGGTTATGTAAGTCACGGCGTGCCACGTTGTCGAGAGTCAGGAGTCTCGTGCGGTAATTAGCGTCAGGTGTGTGTGGTGTCATCGGAGTGACGAGTGTGAGACTGATCGGCTGGACTGTGGCAAAGTAGGACTTGATGTGTGAGTGTCAGGTGTCGCGTACCTGGGTTGAGGTAAAGTAGCAGAAGGATACTCTCCTTCTAATCACTTCAATTCCTACAACCTAATCGACACTGGGGGTTGGTAATTCTAGTGGTATCAAATGAGCTAAGTTCCGTTACAATATTATTTATCTTTGTTACAACTTTTGCTTCATTAAGTAATAGACTTTGGAACCATAATTGCATTGACAAGTAAGCGACTACGGTTAACATCCACGTTATGATTGAATCTCCTATAGATTGAGATGCCACTGACTTTATTATTAAAATATTTTATAGTGATTTCCCGGCCTAACGTCCTGAACCGAATCCGCCTTGCACCCAAATCGTACAGGTTCTTGCCACCTTAATCAAGCTACGGTGATCGTCCAGGAGACTCCTCCTGGCAAGAAGTAGTGCTGATTGGCTCTGCTAACTGGACCGTCGATGCCACTACGGCCTCGCCGTACTGCTCTGCGGTGGTGACCCGTCCGCGCCCACCTCGTCGTGCTGCTGGACAGGTGTCGTCTGCTGGGGCGAGGGGAGGGGGGGGGAGCTTTTCTATCATAACTGAAGCTCAGAGCGGGGGTGTGCTCGGGCCCTTGTGAGGGCCCTTATGCCACCCAGGCGGTAGCAGTATTTGTATCCCTCTGCGGGCTAGAGGAGGCTTCCCTCCCCAGACCGCAGGGAACACATAGCCCAGAGGTCAGGACACCCTGCACGTCCCGGCGCAACTCAGACAGCTCGCTAAGTCGACCCAGCAAAGCCGCGGTTCCCTAACCCTGTCCTTCCCTGCCTGCGGGGCGGGGGGGGGGGAGGAGGTGGGTGGCAAACTTTTAACTGTGTGCCCAAGGTTTGTATGTTGTTAACGGTAGCAATTTTGAAAGTACAGGTCTTGTGAAAATAAAAGTTAACAATACTGGCATATAGTTTCAAAAAATCCATATGTCTGTAGTAAAATATATTATATGGAGTGGTTTATTATGAAACTAATAATTTATGCCAACAAGTCCCGTGAATTTAATTTCAAGGTCTGTGTGCTCGGGCGAGGGGGAAGTGCTCGTGCCGTGCCTCCTTATATACGCACCCTGACCAGAGCGCCGCCCCCACCTCAACTCCCTGACCGCCCGCCACACCTCGCCGCCTTGGAATGGGCTGTCCTTCCAGCACCGGACCTCGAGTCAGGCGTCCGCTCTTTCGCGTTTCGTCGGGAGTGGAACACATGCACTTGGCATGATGGCAGTATACATTTGGATTTGTGTGTGTGTAAACAATAAGCGTATAGTCTATTCGCAGTCTCTTCGCACTTTTTGAATCCAGCTTTTGAAGGTCCGCCCCATGTATGACATGTCTGATTATTTCCTAGATACGTTATGCACCACAAGCGTTAACTTCCATTAACTTAAGAGTACCTTTGTTTTGGTTAGATCGATCTTTTACTTATATTTTATATACAAATTACGTTTTGTTTTCATTTATAATTGATGCGAATAATATCAGCGAGCAATCAGGTGTGATTGTAATGCTGACACGCCTTCTACCTCCTGTGGGCTGGAGACGTTGGAAACACCCCCAAAGAAACTCCAACAGCATAAGGCAGAAAGGTGATCTCTTTATGTTGGTCTGCATCATGTCGTCTCACAACCATGCCCTGACTTGTTTTCTCAAACCTCTCGGAACTTTATTATTTGCGTGGTTGCAACTGGAAACATTTGATGGGAAATAAAGAAATTCATAATTACAAAACGTAAAATATTCTGCCTGGATCTTTTTGTATAACTACTTTTATACCAAAATTTTAATACAATATATCATAATATTTTACTAAGGGCGAAATTTAAATATACAGATAAAATATTTAGCTAAAAAGCTAACAAAATTTATACGAAAGTATTTATAATGATATCTACGATACCACAGTATTACATTTTTTGGTATATTTTCAAAGTATCATCCCCAACATTTTAAGTTATTTTTTCCTTTTTCCCAAAACCTTAATTTGAAAACTTTTATAAACATCCTTGCCAAAGCCTAAAAGTGAAAGGATTTCTACATTTCTTCTACATACACAACTATTTAAAAACCCCAAATATTAAATATTTAAATACTTATCTGCATGATGAACCTCTCGAGAGTCTGCGAACCAAGCACACCAGCTCCAAGAATGCATGTCTATTTATTTAAAAGCCCTTTCCTCCTTTCTCGCCTCTACTTCTCATTTAATAGATGTGGCAATGGGTGTGTTCAGCATTTAATTCGGTAAATATAATTTATCCGAAAGGAAAAACGTATTTTGAAATAGAGGTCTCTCAGAACTACACGGCGACAGTCTTTTATTTTCTGCCATGGCCATTTTCTATCTTCAGCCTGCAACACCGTTGCAGTCACCAAGGCGTAGCTAATAGTAGTGAGGCACGTCAGTCTTTCGTCTGGCCGGGCTGGAAACACGGGCGCTTTCGATAGCTGTATTTCTGACACTGAGGTGACCACTATGCTGGGCGACTCTCTGCTGCTTCGAAGGCCCGCCGTAGACAAGGCATCGTAGAGCTAGTGATTTTTCGCGAAAAAATCTGAATACACGGTAGACTTCATTACTATTAGCACCCAACAGCAGTGTGTCTATTGCAATTGTTTGTTGTCTGCTTGAGAAGGTGATTTCATATTTGGCCGGGCCACTCAGAATTCTGCAACACCGGTACGGTCTTCTACTTGATTCGTGTGCAAGCAGTTAACACTTGTCAAATATTAATTCACAGTGACCTGAAAAAATCGCTGTTCTATTTAGGGACAAGCTAGAATTCGAAACCTCGTACGTTTGTATTGCTCATGTTTTTGGTCCACCCGTTAGTTTATACCTCCTGGACAACTCTAGGCCAGTAATAAATACACAATAAAAAGCAGGCCCAATTATCCGTCTTCCGCTAATGCAGCAAGTAATCAATGAACAGTGATAATTGCATAATTTTATTTACGACTACGGAGTATAGCTTACAGGTTATAGAACTCGCGAATTCTTCAGGTTTTCTATTAATTAAGCTAATAAAGTTATGTAAACGACACTACAGTGTTTTGAAATATAACTTGTCTTGAAAACTTGTCGCGAAATTTCACTACCCCTAGGCATCATACATCGTGGTCTTCCAGAGCTGTTCCAAACTATTTGCCAAGGGTAGGGAAAACGTCCACAGCTGAATTTAATAACGGGAAGGCGAAAATACGTGACGAGTCGTACTTTTTATAGAGAATCGGAGCTCTTGAACACGAGACTAAAACATATCGTCTTAATTGCCTAGTGAGAAATAATTGTTATGCAAGATATTACTCTGAGTGCACACGAATGTGGTGTGTTGCCCCTTTGGTGTAATTTTCTACGTTCGGTTAAGATTTGTTTGTCTGAAGCGGAGGAATATCCTGGGAGTAGAACTATAGCAGGGCTTCAGGAAAGTTTAAAGTAACCGTGAATGGACTATAACTAGTGCAAGGCAGTGGAAAAAGCTTTAATTATAATTGTGATAATTATAATAAATATAGTGTAAGACAGTGGTAAATGGTTTAATTATAATTGTGATACGAATTTAACATGCCATGGGCTACCGTGTGACCTATATATAATCACCAAAATAACAGTTTATAGATTTTAAAAAGAGTTAAAAATGGCGTGTGGGCTGTGTTGGGTACACAACGGTTTTTTTCCCCGTGTATACGTCTACTTTGACGCGCTCGGACGCCTTGATGATTATTTTACAATTTCACGTTCCCGGCATCGCTTCACTCTTCACCCTTCTACCCCGCAGAGTTGTCAGGTGTGTCAACCTCAACCTCACTCCACGACACAATTATTACCTAAACTACCCCTCCGGGGCAGAAAGCGATCTCGAATTGAAAAACCTAAATGCCGCGGCCCAAACTCCTTCCCTTATAAATATCTGCAAACGAAATACTATCAGTCATGTTACAGCAATACAAGTCTTTCGTAAATCAGGGGGTCATTTGCAAATAGTCTCTCTACTCTTATATTCCAAGGTCTTTGATTCACTATTTATTTTGCACCAAAACGACTGTTTACAGGAACTTATGCTATTCGTAAATGTACACAATAAAAATATTAAAATGTTTCGGACTCAATTTACATATTGCGTGGGCAGATTCCTTAATTAAGTTCAAAGTCTTTTGCCCTACGTGGTAACTTTCAATAACTGGTCCTCATAAATCTTGATATTAAACCCACGAACGAGAATCGTTTCCACAGCGCTTGGCCTGCTTCAAAAGTGTTTCAAAAGAGGGACGACGGACTCCGCAGGTACAAGCTGACGATGGCGTTTATTCATTACTCATACCTTAAGTTTGGCATTCATTCAGAATACCATACATCTGATTACCAGGCCATGTCGGGGAACGTCCTTGCTTCCCAGAGTCAGCTCGCTGTAGACTCCGCCCCACTTGACGCCGCCGAAGGCAGAGCAGATGAGGGGGGGCGTTCACCTCGGGGCATTTCACGCAAGCATGAGCGGATTCTTGCACTAGCTAGCATGTAGAATCGCACTGACACACTCGGGAATATTCGGCGTGTTTAGACGTTACGCAAAAAGTTCGGGCATGCTTCCAGCACTCAAACCACGTGAAACACCATTCGCGATAAAGCCTGCGTGGGACAAGTTGCAGAGAAATGCTTAAAGTTACTTTTCTAGGCTCCAGGGAAATATTGCAAAAAACACGGGTCGCTCACGTACGTCACTATTACTCCACGTAGACTTTAATATGCTCGTCGTCGAGCCTCGTAAAACGGGCAGTTTAACCAGCGTTGCAAAATTCAATTTCACGAGCCATCAGTCACAAGTCGCGGTCTCACAGTTATTTCCGCGATTTTCAGTAACGCTCGTATTAAAGTGAATACTACTCGTACATGCAACTTTTACACGCATATTACGTCTGCATAAAGTTTACGTCTCCGTGATACTTGGCTACAAGAAAACCTAGCAACATCGTTTCCACGTTCACGTCAGGCATGTTCTTATAATATTCTTTAAACAGTTAATTTGTTTGCTCCCGAAAACGTTACAGCAACGTTCACTTGCTCGCGTAACATATGGCACATCACGACTGGGAAGAAATTACGTAGCAGTCCCGTACTGCTAAATGTCCGCCCGACTTCCCTTTACTGTCAAGCTCCGCGGTCGAGCACACACACACCTACCTCTCGCTGCCGTCCACACACCGTGACCGATTCTCACACACTGACTCGAGCGCGCTGTCTTTGCCAGGTTATGTCGCGGCCTCCCGTCACAGTTGCGAGTCTTTACAAAGCGAATAATCAATTAATATCGATTACAAATACCATTCACAACAACCATATAAAATATGTGTAGTAAAATGCATAAAGATTAACCGTAAAAACTACGTGCAATAAAATACATACTGGATTAATAAATGTAAATGAGAATAAATGTACCGGCCGGTATATAACCAAATATAAATACACATAAAAGCAATAAATACGCAGCGCTACCAACTGTGGTGCAAAATTACTAAAACCCATACATTTTACTAGGTGACGATCAATGAATCGTCACACGATCGTATGGGTTTATAGGGGTTTAACTGGATTGCTTTGGGGATGTTCTTTCCAACCATAGGCCCTATACTATTTCTGTATTTCGACTTCGCTTTTTGACGAGTATAGGCCGACATTGTGTTAATTGTTTTTAAACTTTTACATTAAACACTCATACAATTTCACCATGACCACGCCACACAAATGTTTTTACACACGCAATCGGTTGATCTTTGATGGTTGGAACTCAAACGAGCGTCGTAGCTTCTCCTAGTCAAAAGTTATACTACGCAGAAGTTACGAGACGCGTCGAATTCCCCCCCCCCCCCCCCCAAGTCCTCATTCGACGTAACATATTCTTTGATCCTTTGGCAGTTGAGTGGTGTAATTGGATTTTGAACGTAGACAATAGTTTCGGAGCTGCAACGCCAAACTGTATCTCCCGATTTTGTTATCATCGGATTTTCTGGATTGCCTACAACTGTGGTTGCAAATTTAAAGGCGTAGTCACGTCAAAATATGCAGAAATGTATTTTTATTTAACAATTTTGTTTTATATATACACGACTTGTTATTTGGTGACCACGCGCACGCTGATAAGGAACGGTCACTAAGAGGAAGCGTTATCGCCGACCCGGGTCGCCCGGCCCCTGAGACCTACAATCCAATTACAGAGCGCCGGGCGCTCAGATTTCCTGTGCGTCCCTGGGACAGGCCACCGCGGACGTTTACAGCGCCACTCGTAATTACTGCGGCACGCGGTTCGATCACCGGATTGGGCGCGTGTAAGCTGTTTCGATTTATGCGCGTGCATTCCTACCCCCCCCCCCCTCCCCATCTTAAAAACAGTTTACCCAACGGACGTTCGGGCGCGCGCTTCGGTCCCCATTGCCGCGTTGGTGAGTTATAGTTAGGGATAGGAAAATTTCGTGAATTCATTTCGGGACAAGATAAACGTCAAGCACATGTACACTGAAGTCGCCTTCGTAATTGGGTCACAGTTTATTAGACCCGTCATACGCGCCTGTGAACCAATAGCAGACTTGCAAGGAAACGCCTTGCGAATCCCATAACTGCCAGGTGCGGGGCAACAGCCAATGAACACACAGCTGAGGCTCCAGTATGGAGAGGAATGAGGAGTCTAGCCTACGGGTCATTGAACTCGCGAAATTTTCCTAACCCGAGGTATAGTTAGAAACCTGTGAAGAATACGCGGATTCATTTTGGGACAAGCTAGAATTCGAAACACGTGGGTTTATATAACTTTATCCGTTGGTCGACACGGTCTTTTGCGCCTCCTGGAGAACGCTGGCCCAATCGCCGCCTTCCACTGTGACAGTAGACAAGCAATGTGCAGTTAATATCGGCATATTTGTACAACATGTCTAACCTGCAGGTCACTGAACTCACGAATTTTTCAGGTCTCAAGATATAGTCCATTCACGGTTGCCTCCGACTTTTCTGGAGTCCTGCCTAAATTATAATTCCAGGATATCACCTCCGCCTCGTGCAAACGAAGTTTAACCGAATTTGTGAAAATACACCAGAGGAACAGCGTACCGCGTTTGTGCACACTCTGGGTAATAATTTCTTGCGTGAGAACTATTTCGTGCAAGGCATTGCCAACACATCCATTTTATCCCGGTTTTTATTCATATTAATTGTATATGAAATATTACAATTTAAAAATAAACGCTTAGAAGTTAAATTTAATAAAACAATTAGGTACCTTTACGTTAACAGAAGTATAAAACATTTGTGAATAAACTATATAGTCTTATCGCGGAATCATCCTACATTTTTTAATCAAACCTTTGGAAAATCACCCCACGTATGACGTGTTTGGATGTTTCCTAAATATGTCATGTATCATAAGCGACTTGTTATTCTGTTGCCACAAGTGTATCTTATTTTTCGTTTATAATTTATACATAAAATACATTATTTCATTTATAATTATTTCAAATAAATGTGGTTGAATAATAAGTGTGTTGGTAATACCTAGTAAGAAATAGTTCCTATGCAGAATTGATCAAACCAAGTGCGCACGGACGCAGTCCGTTGTTGTCCCTTTGGCGTAATTTTTAAACTTGGTGAAGATTTACTTGTATGAGGCCAGCATAACGTGTTGTATATGCCACCATGAAAACTGCAGGAGTTTACAGTGTACAATTTTAACAGCTGTGAAGAACTCTCTTTACGGTTCTCAACGGCAGTTCTCGCTCGTGCATCTACGGTTTGTACTCAAACAAGGAGAGGGTGTATGGGCAGAATACGCATTCCAGCTGCGCAGGAAGCTAGTACCCAATTTACAACATTGGACTGCTTCTTTGCCGATGGCGCTATCAAAACGACGCGGTTTGGATTCGAGGTCAGATCACTGTAGATACAAACACGAGCTTCGACACGTGAGTACCCTTTTCTTGATCGGCTTTTCCTGCGACTGGATCGTATCCAAGCAACGCAAAATATATTTTATATATTAAAAACACGAATCTGTTGGAGAAACAAATGGAAATATCGTGTGTGACTTCGCCGGTTTTGACATATTGTGGTAACGATAGGCGAACCTGTGTTGGGGGATGCTCGTAGGGGAAAAATTCAGTTTACGTCATCTAAAGTCTATTGCCAGGTTCCACCAACATCTTCCCCGATCCGAGATCGAATGATCCTAGTTCCGAACCAGGATCCAGTTTGACCTTGGTTCCAATGTAAAAGTGTTTCACCAACGAAATTTCATGATTCTGGATCTCCGATTCGTCGATCGTCGTTCCAAAGTGAGAGATCGAGATTAAGTATGAGACAAATTTTGTCACTGGTTCGTAATATATGACGTCATAGAAGTAAGCGTATTTTTCATTACATATAGAACTAGATGTGCGATGTTTAATCTGTTTTAAGTGAATATTGTTGTAGGAATTTTACTGAATAATATTCAAGTACGTATAATGTTGTTTCAATTGCCCAAGAAAACAATCGAATGTAGTTCTATATGTTGGCGTATTTTCAAACTACATTTGTCGACGATGGCTGCTGATCTCGGATCGAGATTTCGAACCGCCAATTTCGGCGATTCGAAATGACTTTCATCTAGATCTTCAGTCCGAGCTCTGGACTCAAATGGTGCAACAGTTTTCTGTGTCGATCTTAGATCCGATCTCGGATCGAGTTTCGAACCACGATGGTGCAACCGGGCATTAGACGAACCTCCGGGATGACTCACGCTATGAGCACTAAGCTGGTACCCCCGTGGAAAAGACGTGTTGTGTATAACATGAAGTTGTACTATTTCTACATCCAGTCCGCAGCACCACATTTTTTAACATGTACTCACAAAACGTCGCAAGCTATCGATACAGTTCCTCGACATAACAACACATGGAAAATTTGTACTCCACGTGGTTCGTATAATACATTATTAGCAAGATATGTGCTGTCAACGATTACGCAAATTAGGTATACGTTCTATATAGCGCCAAGCATTTATATACTAAATATAAATTGATACAAAAATGTTAATTTGTAGTAATGTTTATCACGACTGTTCGATCACGTCTTACAAGTTCTACAAATTCTGTAACTACTTCTATAATTATTTTTAGCTTTTTAATTCATTTATAAATTAAAATTTGGGTTTAAAAGGTTTTTTTTTTTACAGTTAATTTATTGTATATATCTGACCCGTATATTTTGTGAAACAGCGCTTTGAAAAACCCGTTTTTAGTTGTGTTGGACAGCTTCTAAATACTATATTTCTAATGTACGTGACGTCTTGAAAGCACTCAACAGGTTTCATCTGAAGAGTAGATTATTTTCGTAAAGGCTGTTCGCGATAAAATGAGCACTTTTGAATTCAACCTTAGAAAAAAGTCACTGCTCCTGCACGCATATATATTAACTTGCGCCCTGAGTGACATGCGCCTAGTAAAGTTGGTAACGATGAATGGAAAGTGGTTCCGAATCTTAACGTCGTATAAAAAGTGTTCAGTAACCATTTCTGATAACTTAAATTATCTCTTTCGCTTTCTGTTTTTTTTTTTTTTTAATTCATCGAAGTGTAAAAAGAAGCAGATTTGTTAAATATTTGCTTTTTTATTAAAATCACAGTTACATTTGACCGACGCATGAATAAAGTTACGAGGTCCAGGGCAATGTTAATCTTACATAAGGCGGAAGAATACACAACGTGCATACAAGTAGATCTTAAGCAGGGCTTTCAAAAGTGCTCATTTTTATCATGAATGGCCTATATATTAGCACATTGGACGTATGTTTACTTGTTTCGCGGGATAGCGTGTATTTCAAACTCTCTGCAAGGCAGTTCAGTTCAAGCGACAGCTAGGCGGGCCTCTTAAGACCGAGGGGCCGCGGTGGTGTGGTGGCTATACTACTCGCCTACTACCAAGGCGAACCGGGTTCGATTCCCCGCCGGTTGGTCGGTTTCCTCGGGTATAGGCCGTTCACGGTAAAGTGAGCACTTTTGAAGGCCCTTCTTAATTTTTCCTTTCGTCTTATTTCCATCTTCCTGCTGCGTTTTAGTATAAACATTGCTTGTGACGAATAAACACAGTGTATATTTTTCATTACCCTCAAAATTTAATGCCTGATGCTGCAATAAGATATATTTATTAGTGGTTAAAGAATGTTTTGGGAGGGCCTTAAAAAGTGCTCACTTTACAGTGAACAGCCTATACCTCCCGTTTCCCTCGCCCTTACATTCCGGCGCTGTTCCATACTCTCTTCGCTTCACCCTCATCGGCTCTCGAGACCGCGATGTTAAGGGCAGTTCAAATCTCTTCCGGGTTGACTGTGGCCACAAAGCGGAAGCACCAATGCACCACGTTAAAAAAAAAATAGTTATCAAAATAAGATCCAGGTGGGAGCCAAGAACAGTTGAAAAAGATTCCTGTTCCGAGCCAGACAGATATCGATCACGCGATCAGTGCTGCGTCCAACGCAGTGACGATCCGAGGCGAAGCAGGACTCGAAGTACTGGTTAGAGGAAAGCGAACTGAACTGTTTACCTGGGTGGTGACATTTTGATAAAGGATCCCGTTCGTTTACTTTGCGAAAGTTTTGCATTGACATTTCAAAAAGCAGATTTTTACACCCCCTTCCACCACCGCCACCCTTATTTCTTTCTTTCCTCGGCCTATCTCCCGAACAGGAGGACACACCTTTTATTTTCCAAATTTTTTTTTTTTTTTTTTTCTCTCCGCCCTCCTGACTCCATTAAAAAGAAATTGCAAATGTTCGCTTCTGCACACCGGCGGAAGATTCTGTTTGTTTTACGTCCGTCCCAAACTATGTGCGTAGGGATGATAAAAGGGGGGGGGGGGGTGCGCAGGATAGAGTGGTGGTGGTGGAGATGGTGACTACGAATGGATTACATACACTGCGCGAGATAATTTTTTTTCCCCTGCTTTCTCTTCTAGGCCACACCACTCCTGCCCCTTTTACCTCCCCCCTTTTTTTTTCCGCCCACTACCCTTCCGCACACCCTTCGCCTAGCGCGCCGTTAAAGGGGCGGAACGGTAATTTCCATTTTCGCAAATTTGTCGTCGCGGTCCTGAGTGTTTTCCATCCACCACAACGTTTTAAATCTGTGACGTAACGGATTCTCGGAAGGGAGTTGGTTGTTTTCTTTCTAGAACCATTTGAAGGTGTGTTTCCAGGCGCTCGCGAAAAAAAAAAAAAAAAATGCGCGTTTGGTTTCGTAAACCGTGGAAAGATTTTAAACGCGGGTAATGCCACTTCCTTGGAGAGCATGGACACAGTAAATATAAGTGAGTGAGTGAGTGAAGAGATAAAGAGATTTGGGCGGCTGTTAACATCGAGTTCTTGAGAGCCGATGAAGGTGAAACGAGGTAAGTATCGAGCAGCGCCGGAATGAAAGGGGCGGGGAAACGGGAGGTGCCCCAGAAAACCAGTTGGCCATGGCAACGTCCGCCACGTTTACCACCATGCGAAAATTCGGGAGCGAGCCCAGCGGGAATAGAATCTGGTTCGCCCCGGGTGGGAGGCGAGTAGTCTAACCACTACACCACCGCGACCTCGCAGTAAATAAGAAAGCAGTGAAACGAAATTGCGTGTCGGTTCGTTCGATGTGGGCTTTCCCGCTCGCTGATTGACTGCGCCAGGATCTGGGAAACTGGCCTCGTGTTCTGATTGGCTACAACGCGAGGCGAAAGATTCCCCATTGGCTGGACTGCTTCCTGGCAAGTGGAATACCATACGCTGATTGGCGAACGGCGTTCATGCATTTTTGCTGGAAGTGAAGCCGTTTGGTTGGAGTTGGTGGCGCAAGCGGCTGTTTCGCATCTCTATTCCTACGTACTCTGCGGCAAGGAATTCAAAAATCCTGAGCCAATCTCGCCACCAGCTGACACAACGAAGAGCGCGAACTGATTTGCACTGTGTTTGTAACACACGTTTTATAACAAACAATTTCAAGGTGTGCACATTCGATTTCCACGCGTAAAGAAATGACACTTCAGGCCAGGGCACTCTCTTTTTACAAACGCCATTTCGAAGATCTTCAAAATGGCCAGAAACTACATTAACATACTGTTATAGCTTAAGATGTAGTCTGCGAATACTTGCTGCAATATGTTCTACATAACCGTGACGTAAAATATGACGTCATATGATAATAATCTTGCATATCATTAACAATTACTACGCCAGTAAAATAAACTCTGATTTGTACAGGGGCCACGGTGGCTGAGCCATTAGCACGCTCTCCCCCCACCAAGGCGAACCGGGTTCAATCCCCGGCCGGGCCACCGGATTTTCGCAAGTGGGAATCGTGCCGGACGATGCCGTTGGTTGGCGGGTCTTCTCGGGGATCTCCCGCCTCCATGGCGTTCCCATTCCGGTGCCACTCCATATTCAATTCCATCATCTTCATCGGCTCTCAAGACCTCGCTGTTAAGAGCCGACCAAATCTCTTCACTCACTCACCTTAATCTATACATTTCTCGACAATATAACCTATGAATTTTTTTAATACTTTTTTTTTTTGCAGTATAACAATTTAAAAAAAAAAATCAGTATTACGGTTAAACCATATCCTGTTCCCAGTTAAGAAAACTCTCTAGACGGGGTGCATGTGCAGGTCAGAGATTGCGATATATGCTGTTCACTATTGACTGATCAGTTTTGAAATCAACCTTTGACAAATGTCAATGGGCATAATCGAAGACACCCAGGAAGTTGGCATTCTACCAAATGATGTCCTTGTAACAAGGACCTTGGTCTCTTCAGTCTCAGACTGTCTGTCAGTAAGGATGATTAAGACAGTGCTATCTGTGTTGATGAGGTGGCCATGACAGGGATTTACAGGCAGGCCTTGCTGGTGATTCCAAATGTCCCTAAAGCTTCAATGCCACAAAATAGGACCTAATCTCTTCTACCAGATGCTTTAGGGGAACTGCTAACAATAAAGAAACCTCAACTGGTGTCAAGGGTACTATGGTTAAATGTGTGTGCTTTCTCCTGTGAGCAAAATTACCTTGGTAGAACTAATGATGCATGCCGTCACATCCATCTAGGATATGCAAAGCCCATAGAGCAGCCACCAAGGCGACTGCCGCTAGCTTTACGTGAGATGGACGGTAGAGATCGAGTTACACGCGATAGAAAAATCAGTCAACTCATGGTTTTCTCGCAATTTTTATTTTTATAAAGAAAGATGGCTCTATGAGATTTTGTGTTGATCCCGCCAACTTAATAATGTGACCAAGAAACATTCTTAAGGATAGATGACATATTGAACCGCCTAGCATATTCACAGTGGTTTTATACTTTGGACACATGAAGAGCAGGTAATGGCAATGCGAAGTGGTCCCATAATACAAAGAAAAGACTGCCTGTTGTGTCCTAGGGAAAGAAGCTTAGCAATTCAGGGTTATACCCTTCGGGCTATGCAATGCCTCTGCTACCTTTGAATGTCTGATGGAGATGGTTACTGGAAAAACATTTGAAGACCACCTGACACATCCACTCTTTGTGTTTCAGAAAGCAGGTACAGCCAACAGGAAATTAGTTCCCAAGAAATGGCACCTTTTCCAAAATAAATTAATTTATTAGGCTATGTAGAATCGTCCTTTGGGATCCAAACAGACCCTGAAAAGGACAGATCAATAAGACATTTGCCTCTACTAAATGACAAAACTGAAGAGCGAAGTTTTGTGCCATTTGTGTTGACATTTGTTTCAAGTCAATATGTAATGATGTTAATTCAATATTTATTTACTTGGTGTTTCGCAAAATATGTTGTTTTTTATTACGGAAACGTGCTTTTGTTTTACTTCCAAATTTTATTTACTTACTGTAAAGTTGTAAAACTAACTTCATCATCTGAAATTATTGTAATGTTTAAAAATTTATCACCTTATTTTTTATTTTTCTTGTTTAAAATAATGCATTTTTATGTCAATTAATAGTTTATGTAAGTAGTATTGTGTATGAAGTATTTATTTCTAATTACCAAAATTAAAAGTTTCACTTATGATATATTACACTTCTTTCTAGACTTTGGATTTATCTATCGATTAGTCGCGCGAGACCACGAAGTCTGGAGCATACCCTAGTGTGTGTGTGTGTGTGTGTGTGTATATATATATATAGTGTTTCCGCTTGTGCAACTTCCTTCTTCGCTTTCTCGCCATACGCCATGTTGTCGCCTTGGATCTTCGTCTTATTTTTTAATCCTCTTTCATCTCAGGATAATATAAGTGTTATTGACCTTATTGGGCAAGTTTTACTGCGGATATTTTATTTCGTGACTTGGTAATATAATTTCGTGGTTCCCGTTATCAAAAGTGACTTGTTATTTAAGCTGTTTGCGGCATGGGCCGATGATCTCGTGGCCAGCCATTTCTTCCGGTGTGAAATGCGTCGTACACCCATTCGTGGGATGGCCGTTTTGGCCATGATACAACTACCTTCTGCCGTCACGCCGCAGTAGTTTAGAAAACAATTAAGGAAAGATGTAACAGTTTTATTTATTTATTTTTGTTGGTTTCGTCTGCTGCGTGACATATGGGTAGAGACCCGATAATTTCGCGGGTTCATTTCTAGACAAGTTGGAATTCACACACAAGTAGGTTCATGTTACATCAGTAATTGGTCGACGTGTTGTCTGACACCTCCTGATAATAAATAAGCCAATAACAAACATGCAATAAATTGCGCGCCCAACTACAACCTTTTACTACCACAACAATCAACCAATAAACAGTTGGTATCTGTATGAGAGTATATAACACTCTGAAGTCTAGCCTACAGGTCACTGAACTCGCGAATTTCTCGGGGGGGTCTACCCATGGGTATGCTCCACCTTTTTCTGTGAACTGACGCACTACATCACGTGAAATTTTAACAAACTAATTTTGGACAGTTAATGAACCATACTTTTTTTGTGTTCAACAGTTGTTTGTTAAAAAAAATTATATGTATTTTTTTTAATAATGTGAACTTCAAGAAAAGGCATTCTCGGGTACCCGATGATTTACTGATTGGCCAAAATAACAGGAATATAACCTACTGTTAAAATGTAAATAAAAGCAAATAAACTTTATATACACTTGTTACAGAAGATTTTTGAATAGACACACATATTTACATATTAAAAAATTATGTTTTTTTTTGTGGCAAAAAATGTTTCAAATATATGTATAAAAATTTAAAAAAAAAAGAGATTTTTTTGCTTTACCATTACCAGAGTGCTTATGTCGGATTTCTACCATCGGAACGTGGGTTCGGAGCTCGGAGCTGTTCATGCTCTGTCATTCCGGTACCCCAGCGGCCATCTCTTCCACGGTGTTGGATGTCGGTGACCTTGACTCGATGACATTAACCTTGAAAACCCAAAACTTCCAAAAATTTCTTTAAAAAAATGTTTTTAAAAATTTAAAAGCACATATTAAACACTATTAAAACATTATTAAAAATATATCATTAAATATATATAATTAAAAAGTTTATTATTAAAAATGTATTTTAAAATCTTACATTACCGGAGATTTCCCCAGCACCACGCCCAGCAGACGACTGACCCCTCCCCTTCTAATGCATTTAATTGCTCAATTGCGCCACCAATTACTCATTTCGTTCGACCAATTTGTCGCGTTCGCTCTACTTCCACCCATGATTCTGATTGGCTAATTACTCACCCCCACCACCAAATACTCCACCTCAACCTATGTTTCTCATTGGCTAATTACTCATATTCGTTTGACCAATCAGTCACATTCGCTCCACCCCTTTCCAGTATATTTAATTGCTTAATTGCCCCATCGACTCCAACCCACCCATGATTCTCATTGGTAAATTACTCACCCACACCAATGATTACCACTGGCTAACTACTCGCATTTGTTAAACCAATTAGATGCATTCGCTCGAACAATTATTTCCTTAATTCAACCAATTAGTCGGCAGGCCTCCACCAGTTACTCAGTTTGTTCGATCCTCTCCAACAATTCCTATCGGCTAATTACTCTCCACTACCAACGATTCTCATTGGCTAATTACTCACTTCATTCGACCAATTATTGACATTCGCTCCACCCACACCAATGATTATTATCTGCTAATTACTCATCTCTACCACCAATTAATCACATTCGTTCGAACCCCTCTGTCCCACCCCCCTCTTCACCACTCCCCCCACCCTTGCTCATTCCGTCGTATACAACCGTCTTAGTGGTTTTTTCGTTTGTCATTTGTTTATATTTTCAATACCTGGGTGGCACTACTGAATTAATTTCCTATTTCGTCACTAGACGATCTGCCTATTTAGCCACCAGGCGGCAGCTATATATGTTTATGTTTTTAAAGTATGAGTGGTACTTTAGGTTCCCTCTTGGATTCTATTTTCAACACATAGGTAGCCTTAATTTCTCGATTTAATTGCCAGTCAAGCTGTCGGTACCCGCTCGTTCTGACGATTTAGCTGCAAAGTGAGCTGTCGGCTCTCACATTTGGTTCAGAAACATTTTTAAAAAAACTATAATTTTTCATTCTATTTAAAATTTATTTTTACAATCAGCGGCATACCTAAATGCATAATTTATTAGATTGATATTTATTTCTATTAAAAACTTGGCATGATTGAGCATAAGTAATTGGTAAACAATATGGTGTTGTTATGGTGGTAGTAAAGAAATATAAGATTACACCCATGGAATAACAAAGCATGCATAAAATCCAAGACTGAGCATGAAGAAAAGGTGGTTAAGCAAATGTGGAATCCAAGATTGTCTACCGAGTATAGGTGGGAGAGAACGACAGCTCGCCTGGCGGCTAAATCGAGAAATTAGAACTGCCTGGGGAATAGATCGGTCATTTATACACTAACACCACCTAGGTGATGAAAATGTAAACAAATGACAAAGGAAAAAACAATATGGTGGCTGGAGCGTATTCGACAGGTTGAGTAATGGTGAGGGGGGAGACCTGCTGACTAATTAACCAATGAGAAACATTAGAAGTGGAGGGTAATGTTAATACAGTGTTATTGAATGCAGGGGCGTCAGTTGTATGCTGGACGTGGTGCTGAAAGAACCTCCGGAAATGTAAATTTTTAAATTATAATTTTTTAACACATGAAAATTAATTTTTAACGATCATTTTAATTGTAAATTTCCTAACAGTTTTTATTAAATCAGTTTTTTAATAATATGTTTATACATTTTTGAATAAAATGTTTATAAATGTGTAGGGTTTTTTAATAATTTTATAATGTTTTTGGAATTTTTGGGTTTTCAAGGTCAAATGTCACCTGATCAAGATCAGAGGTTAAGCTAACCTGTATCTAATATGGTAGCTGGGTAACATAATAACATTACAATCAGTTGGAGCCACAGCTACTTTCGCAGGTACCCTCTATGCCCAAACATTCAATATTTTTAAAAATGTTTATAATTTCTAATAATTTTTAAATAATTTTAATACATATTTAAATAATTTGGAATAATAAAACTTCAATATTAATTTTATTTAATTATTTTTATAAATGTTTATATTTTCAAGGTTAAAGGTCATCGTGTCAAGGTCAAAGGTCAACGTCACTGACATCTAACATGACTGACAAGATGACTGCCGGCTGACCGGAATGAAAGCACGAACAGCTCCAACGCTCCGTGCCCCCACGCCCTTGTCCTAACACGCCATGATCATTCTACCCCCTGCAGCCGGAGAATTGGCAATTTTTATGGAAGCCATCTGGCTGGAGTGCAGAAATCTGGCCGAAGGGCATTGGCGGAGAGGATGGACGATGGCGGAAAGTCCGAGACGACTGCAGACGAGAGAGAGAGAGAGAGTGTGTGTGTGTGTGAGGGTGTGTGTGTGTGTTGATGGACTAGTATAGGGCTAATGTGCTTGGAGCACGGAGAGCTCTAGAACATTCCAGACTAGTGGAATCTGGGCTGAATTACGGCAGGACTGTATGAGCGAGTGATAGGACTTTACTGTAAATATTGGAACTGTCAAATCGGGGCACCATATTTATTAAATAATTCGACAGGTTTTGAAGCACCGTTTATTGGGGCTGATATTTGTTGTTTAATTGCACAAATTTCTGTGAGGTGACAGACGGTTACGTAAAAATTAGTTTTAAATATGAAGTGATAGCAACTGATAGTGAGATAGTACGTCGAGAGTATTTTTCTAGTGTTTGTAAATAAATAGGAAATTATTATTAAATATCACATTTAATTAAGACCTCCATCCTTTAAAGAATATGGCGAATCCACTGACTTTGAGACATTGTAACTCTATTTTCCAATGACCTCGGATGTTTCACCACTGTTAAAACCGTTAATTTATGTCTAAACAGAAAAATAGTAGTGAGTTTGTAACAATATTCATATACCAATATAATTTACTGCAATTAACGCGTGCGTGTTTACAGTGCTGATTACAATATTTATTACTATTTGTTGTTTATTTAATGAGAAGGCAATGGACATATTTGCCAGTTGATGAAAACATGCCAGCTGAAAGTCACGTGGCAGTGTTTATTTTGATAGGTATGCGGAAAATACGCAACTATAGGTTTGTTCACTGTGAAATGAGCACTTTTGAAAGCCCTTCTTAAGATATAGTTGTATACACGATGTGTGTTCTTCCGCCTTATGTAAAATTAACATTGTCCTGGGCTTCATCACTCTATTCATGCGCCAGTAAAGTGAAACTATGAAATTATTAGAAAAATAATGATTGTACAAATTTGCTCGTTTTTCACTTCGACGCATTAAAAAAAATAGAAAGCGGGAGAAATAATTTAAGTTATCACACATTCTTACTTAACACTTTTTATTCGACGTTAATATATAGAACTACTTTCCCCTCCATTGTTACCAACTTTACTGGGCACATGTCACTTTTGCGCCCGTTAAAATATATGCAGGTAGCGACAGTGACATTTTTCTAAGATTGGTTTATAAAGTGCTCACTTTGTGGTGAACAGCCTTTAACAGGATAAGAGTATAAGTTGATAGGGTTTTCAAAGGTTATCTCTTTATCTTGAGCATTCGTTTATACGAGCTCTCAATAACTTGGAATGGAACTGAGTGAAAATATTTTTGGGCTGCTCTTAACGACGGTTGAACGAGGTGATTATGGAGCAGCGCCGGAATGCAAGGGAGATCCCCGAGAAAACCCGCGGATCAGTGACATCGGCCAGCACGACTCCCACGAGCGAAAATCACCGGGAATCGAACCCGGTTCGTCATGGTCGGAAGCCGGGCACTCAAACTACCGCCTTACCACGGCCCTCACAGAAACCTGACAGTTTAGTCTGCTGTCAGATAATAAGTTTTGCGGCGGTGGCGGGGGGGGGGGGGACAACCGGTTCCCAAATTAATACGAAGCGAGAGACATCGGCTGGGTGCGATATTATCTCTGCGCCCGTAACCCCTTTAACTTTTCTGTAAGCTTCCCTGTTCTATATTCGCTTGTTGAAGGGCCAGTCACGAATGCGCCGTTTCTGTAGTTGACGTCACTTCACGTGCGAAATCGGTGCCTTGTCACCTGTCACCCGAACGGCCAGCAAACTTTCTGGCTAACACCCCTCCTCCCGCCCCCTTTATGACGCTACACTTGCTCATAGACTCCTACAAAACCCTCCCACCGGCCACCGTCGTTTATTGGTCAGATGTGTGGACGAATATACGCGATTGTGTGGTCCCCCCCTCTCGGGGACAGCAAACATGCGCCGTAACACCGCTACACGCAGAGTTGCCGGGGCGGGAACTAGCAATTAGCCTAATGCTTTGAATCTCATCAGAACGCCCGGCCCCCGCGGACGCGTGCACTGCTTCCGCTGGCGCACTGGCCAAAGATAACCGCCGTAACGTCTCATTATGTAGAACATCTAATTAGTATCGTTAAGCCTTACAGCGGTATGGAAACCTAGCATACGAGTACACGCATGTTTTATTTTATAGAAATGCCATTATTGTGACGTATTCTACTCATACGTTTATTATTCAGAAGTTTTATTTTTATCTTTATTTCATTTTACATATTTACCATCGTATACGCAGCAGTTGAGAGGTTATTATTCATAAATTCGATACTACGTATTTATTTCGCATTGTTAAGTTTTGAGCTACATGTTAATTTGTATAGGTTGGTAATGATTGATAACGACGTACTGAATGTAATCATAAGGAATGCACCCCGATGTAAGCCCTATGCCACATAGGTAAATTCTAATCAGGTAACCGACGCCAAATTGAGTTGTTGAAAGAATGTTCTGGTCTCCATCTTGTTTGAAATGGGTCACTAACGTAACAGGTCGGGTAGACCTGAGCTCCGTCTGAACAGTGAAAGATTATAATTTAAAAGTAAGTTTGACCCCGACAAATATGCTCCGTTTTACGTAAATAGCCGACAGAGTGTTTTAAAACTGTCTGAAGAGGGCTTAGGAGCTTTGCAACTTTTAGTATGACGCAGGAATATAAGGTATCTTATCACCGCCATACTAAGTGACCATTGGTCCAGCGGTGGAGTGCTAAATACGTTTCCTGTTAACTACACATTTAATAAAACACTTTCTTGCTGATCACACAGTGCCTGAAAATAATAACTCGTATTTTACTATATTGAATTTTGACATTGCTAGACAGGAACATTTTATTCAGTGTAGACGCATAGGCAGATTTATTATAAAATGTAACGTGTGAGTGTGATTACTATTTGAACATTAACCAAATTTTCTGCACACTAAAACATTTCAAATTTGGTACGGACTTCTAAAAACTGCAAAGACTTTAATTATGGTTGCCAAGTACAAACACATAACTGCTATTTTTGACAGACATATAAAGAGTTTTAAATTTAATATTCTAGTCCAGCTGCTGCGTGGTATTTGTAAATATTACGTGGTTACAATATAAAGTTGGAAACATTATTTAAATTGAGGAAAGATTTTGTTTGCATTAAAACTCCACTTCACCCTTGGACTTCTTTGATGGATATCCTGGTAGTTAGTTTCCTTACTTTTCCCCAGAAGATATTTCAAGTGTGACATATGTATAGCTGTGGGGAGGCGGAGATAAGCCTGGATACAAAGGAACATGCTGGTATGATGTAAGTCTGATGATGTTTATGTGGTGATTTTCAGTATTTTTCAGTGTGTGTTCTGTCACCTACACATTCAGTTGTTTATTTGCAAACCCTGCCTACATGTTGCGTAATAATTACACATATGAATATCTTCTCTATTTGTCTTCACATAGATTAAAGAACCCCAATACGTTTCACCATACACTGTAAAACATTATCTAGTAAACTTTCTAAACCGCAATGGATGTTTCTAACCGAAACATTGTATGGTAATAATACCACATGTCAGAGTGCAAAGAGGAATGTTGAGCACATTACTACATGAAGTTGGGGACTACCTTACGCAGTTGACTGTTTCATGAGCGGAAGTAGGTACTGTATAGGTTATTCACGGTAAAGTGAGCATTCTTCAAGGCCCTCCCAACTGGCATTAACCGTAATAAATATATCTGATTGCAGCCTTGGGTGTTAAATTCTGAGAGTAGTGGGATGTATGCACTGTGTTCATTGATCGCATTGCAAGGTGTGTATTAAAAAGCAGCAGGAAGATAGAAAATTGGGTGAAAGGAAAAATTTAGAAAGACCTTAAAAAGTGCTCACTTTGCGGTGAACAGCCTATACCAATGATGTATGGGGAAAATAATTTACCATTCGCACTTTCTCACTATTAGTGTACATTGGTATGGTAATCTTACTAATAATTTCTTAGGGTGCACTAGTACTGTTATTAGCTTGTGAACATGCGCAATAAAGATGATCGATAGGGGTAGTGAAATTTCGCGAAAAGTTTTCAAAACAGGTTATGTTTAAAAACATTGTAATGCCGTTTACCTGTCTTGATTGGCTGCGTTAATATTTGACACGTGTTAACTGCCTACGCACGAATCAAGTTGGAGACCGTACCGATGTTGCCGAATTCTGAGTGGCCCGGTCAAATATGAAAACGCCTTCTCGAGCAGACAACAACCGATTGCTGTTGGGTGCTTATGGTATTGAAGTCTACCGTGTGTACATATTTTTTTCACGAAAAATCACTAGCTCTACTAATAGACCTGTCAAGTATAAGCAGGTGCTCAATTAAACAATAAAATACCAGTTATAATTTCCCATGCATCCTGAACCCATTATTTCTTCATAAAGAAATTAATCCCTTGAAGTTATGTACGGTACACTTCAAAATAAAAATAAATATAGCAAATGATTAGAGACCTGCAAAATTCGCGTTATTATTTGGCATCAGGCTAAACTTCACAGAACTGTATATACTGCAGCCGGCGTAGTTTCTCCATTGGCTGCTGCATAGAAGTGAAGTCACACTTTTTCAGAATGACATGCACGTGATTGGACTATAACAATTGTGAAGTGTTCATTTATTGGCGCAGAGTTACCCAGGGCGTGTCGAATAAAGTATGGTCCAATGACAAACGTATTGCAAAGTTATATGTGTTTGAAGTTTAACGTGTCCTTAAATAATAACGCGAATTTTGCATGTCTCTGTTAATTATGTGCGCTGCCAAGGTTCTCCTCTTCGCTCACGCCAGCGAAATCGCGTCACTAGCTAGTGGTTCGCCAATCAGAGGCTGTCTTATTCGCCAGCCTGCAATTCAGCCAATAGAAAACTGAAAACGCGTCTTTAGCGCCAGGGAAATACAACTATTATAAAAGACTACTTTTTCGATAGTTTTTTTTTTTTTTGCTGCTATCCTGAGCATTGATTTGTGGGCGTAAAGTTAATACAGTAAATAAGGAACTCGTGATTCAATTTACGATGTTATTTAATAATGTAATTTACTCTAAAAGATTTTTGTTGTGCTATAATTGAAAATTTTAAAACTCGGTTTCACTTGGCTTGCACGCATATACTATACAACTGCTATACATTTTGCGTAAGTTGTATTTCAAAGCGTCACATGACTCGTAGAGAGAAAAACCCCTCAAAGATGTCCGTTAACAACGCCGTTATAACCAGGATTTTTTAATATAAATTAATTAAAATTTAAACAATCTTTAATCTCTCCTATTAGGCTTTGATCCTATGACAGCAGCGTCATCTCTATTTCCATGCAGGATAGTAAAAATTTCACTCCCTTAAAAATAGCGTCACTCACCACTACTAACCAGCGAAGATTCGAGGACTCCACGGTAGAGTGAGTGAGTGAAGAGATTTGTGCCGCTATTAACAGTGAGGTCCTGAGAGCCGATGAGGGTGATTGAGGTGAGTATGGAGCAGCGCCGTAATGAGAGGGCGGGGGAAACGGGAGATCCCCGAGAAAACCCGCCGATCAACGTCATCGTCCGGCACGATTCTCACATGCGAAAATCCGGAGTGAACCGGCCGGGGATTGAACCCGGATCGCCTTGGTGGGAGGCGAGCAGGCTAACCGCTCAGCCACCGTGGCCTCTCCTCCACGGTAGAGCAAATGCCGGTGTGGCCGGGAACATATACTCCCGTGGAGTTTTTCGTTCCCGGTAAAATTCTGAGAGGTTAGAGCGCTCGCTTCCCACTAACCCGAACCGGGTTCAATCCCCAGCCGGTTCACTCCGGATTTTCGCAAGTGGAAATCGTGCTGGACGATGCCGCTGGTTGGCGGGTTTTCTCGGGGGTCTCCAGTTTCCCCCACCCTTTCATCCGACGGTGCTCCATACTCACCTCGCTTCACCCTCATCGGCTCTCGAGACCTCTATGTAAAGAGCCTCCCAAAGCTCTTCAATCCCCATTCACTCGTCCTGTTGTTTTTGTTTCGTTTGTTTGTAATTAAGGTGACTTAATATATTGTGGGTTTATTTCTAAAGTTTCTAGTATATTTAAAAAACAGCTTACCTTGAATGTGTATGTTTTACGTCATTATCTGGGTTTTCTGTTGTGACATAAGAATACAACTGCGTATGTCGGCAGTAATATTTAATTCAGTTGCCTTTGTAGTTGTAAACATAAATTGATGACAGTGATAATGTAAACGAGGAAGAAGGGGAAATATTTTCCGTTTATGGCTGGCACCATGTCTGTTTAGCGATGCTTGAGGAAGAAGCGCGCTTAGAAACAGTACACGAGGTGTAGGAATAATAACCACAGGGACACTGGAACGGGACCGCGTAAGCTCACATTGAACCTCCTCACCAAATTTTAAGGGCGGGATACTACTTAACATTTCTACCCTCGAAAATTATATTTTAGAGTCATGCTCTTTAGTATTTTGATCAAGGAGCAGCAATAACAATCTTGAATCCAGCAGAAGTTCACAACATGCTGCAACAGCAAAAACGTTTTTTTTTTTTCTTCCCCCCCCCCCCCCCCCCCTTAAAACTGGAAAATCCTACTCGCCATTCTCCTTCAGTTCTTTGTAACTTCAACTTAATCAGTAACTTGAGCCTAAAAATTAGTGTTGTTGTCGATTTTAAAATGAAAACTACGAAACATTATTTTCTAACAGTTTAACGAAAAGCAAAAAGTAAATTATTTTTGTTTATAAGTGCAGAATAGTAAAACATTTGGCTTTGCCTTCATTCCGCTAAACGAAGCACTTAAAAGTCGGACTCAGAACATATTTCGTACTTATAGCATGCACTGATTGCAGCGAAAGTATTTTTGCATAAAGAACTTACTTCTACATTTTTCAAAAGCGTTAAGCTATATTAAATGGAGATTAAGTGCAACCTTAAGAAAATAATTCCGAATTCCCTTTTCCTTTTCCCACCAGTTTTTAGCAGCCTTTCGAAATGGTGGACTATAGATTTTGTACTCGGGTCTCAACCTGTCTTCCCCCCCCCCCCCTTCCCCACGCTAACCCTTTCAAACACCTCTTTGAAAGTGTTCCCAGGGCCACTGATTAACGAAACTCAGGCAAATAAAAATAATAAACAGCTTACCTATATGTTTTATTTGTAACATGTAAACTGTTCTTGTAAATGACTTGATGCACTGAAGATATAAGTTAGAACTACGGTAGTGCGCTGGAGTGATGCACAAGTGTTATCGAGTGCAACTCGCGCTGTTGTATACATCTTTAAATAATCAGTAGCACATCACTGCGCCGAGCCACATAATCTTACCCGCCGTTATAATTATGTATCCGTGAGTTCGTTCGGTGGCAGTTTAGTGTCCAAAGAAGGGATACTTTCGTTTTAATGTTATTCTTGAACTCCTGTAGTTTTTAAATGCTCTGGTTGCCATAAGTTAATAATATAGAGTAAAAAAAATTTCTCTGGTGTCCTGCGTAATTCAGTTTTTTTTTAATTTTTATAATGGCCTCTCCCAATGAAAGCAGCCAGTAAATGACTAACTCAAGCCAGAGTATTTATAGAGCAGAAAAGCAGCCAGTAAATAACTAACTGAAGTCAGAATATTTAAAGAGCAGAAAAGTCTACAATCTAAATTCGTATCAGTGGAAAACCCCTGACTGAATAAGTGACAGCCAACTGCTAGCGGCGAATAAAATATTGTTTTTATTGAACATAGCCAAATAATCACGAGAATTAAACGCAGTTCCGATTGTCACTGTTTATATTTCGCAATTTTACGCAATTAAAAAAAAAAAGTAAAATAAAATATGGGGTGTCTAGGATTTGAACCAATAGTGTCTCGCTCACAGAACATCATCTTACAATTCGAGCTACCAAGCCAACGTCAACTATATGGGAGAAAATGATGTTTTTTTTTTTTATCTAAAACGTGTAACCTTAATTCTATACTCTTGCTTCTCGTTTTTAGCTTAATTGCTAACATTAGGATTGTTGAAACAACTAGTATGTATGAGTTGACTCACTTCGGCCCATTCGGCGCAGTTTATAAACCTCCAAACCGAGTGTCGTGAGATAATCACGTGAAAACGAAACGAAAGACTGAATGTAAATGTTGCCTTGTAGACGGTATTATAGAAGACAAAACTCGAATATCGAAAATATATGCAAATGAAATGGTTGATGAAACAGTGGGAAATGTCACTGAATCAATAAATGAAGGTAGGCTGTTTTTTCTCCCACTAATTTGCCAGTTAAATTGATTGAAGTGACTGTTGAATAACTCAGGTGCTGTTACCTGATTAAAACAGTGGAGCTCTCATCGATTCAGAATTTGAGTGCATACAAAGTAAAAGATTTCCGCGATCGTTCCGAAACAAGTTTCCAAACATTTTGTTGTAACTGTACAGCTGAAATGTTGTCTACAGTCTATACACTTTTTCTTCACATTTTTTGAACCAAACCTTTGAAAATTCACGCAATATTAACCGTGTTTGGTTGATTCCTAAATATGCAACGTATCATGAGCGGCTTACACGTTTGTTAACAAAAAAAATCCCATATTTTTTTAATTAAAATGAAATTTTATACATATTCTGTCTATAAGTTATAATATTTCATTTATACTTAACATGAATGAAAAACAGGGAGAAGATAGGCAGGCGTGTTGGTAATACCTAGTAACAAATAGTTCTATCCAAAATGTTACTACACTCAGTGCGCAATAATGCGGTGTGTTATCCCATTCGTGTGATGTACATTCTTAGTTGTAGGCTATTCGCGGTAAATTGAGCACTTTCGAAAGTCCTGCTTGAGGCCTATTTGTGTATACGTGCTGTGTATTCCAGCGCCTTATGTAAAACATGACCAGTACATCGTCATGAGTTTGATTTTAGTTGCATGTGTCAAAAGTTGGTAGCGCTGCGTGCGCGAACTATAGTTCGCACTAAGCTCTTTGCATTTTTTATTTGTATTTTTATATAAACTGTTATTATAATTATATATATATTATGAGTGGTTAATATTGACGATTGTCACGTAATTGTTATTGCTTTTATTTCTCGGCTACTCTTTGTATTAACGTTTGCAATTGTAATTATACTCCGCTGCCAGCTGAGCGTGGCCGTAGATACAGTATGACTTCTAGCTTGTGTTTGGCGCGGTCGCCGCGAGTAGCGCGCGGGCGGCGGCGTTTTCCCTCACGGCAGGTCAAGGCAGAAGTTTGTCTCGGCGGCTGTCTGGCCGTGTGGTAGCACGAAGGGGCTCGAGCTCGCGAGGCCGGCTGGTATCTCGAGCGCGAGCAAGCGGGTGTCGACTGTACCGCATGCCCGTCGCGTGACGATTGCTCTGACGATCGCGGGCGTACGAACGGGGCCAAAGACGTCGGCGTGTTTGTTGAGGACGAATTAAGTTTTTTTTTGCACCGGCAGCCTCCGCGAAATTCGCAGTAACTTTCGCAAGGTTTCCCGCGACGTTTGGATGCAGTACCGTTGGATCGCGTTCGTGATCGTTGCGTGCTCGTGGAGCGCGCTGCTGGAGCGAAGGCACGTCAGTCGCGCTCCTGGATAAGCGTGCCGATTCGTCGGAGAGCATTCTTCGCCGCGCGGGACGGCGTGTGGTCGACATGGGCTATGCAGACGGTCCCATTTCGATGGAGTTGATTGGACGGCAGGCTTTCCAGCCTGTCGTCGGGATTGCAGCTGCTAAGAATGGCGTTTATTCTTCGTGTGCGCCTGGAGTTCGCATACACAGTTTCATCACTCTACAGAAAACAAGATACCGTGCCATCGATAATTTTGCCCGAGAATATCACGGGCGGTTAGGACTGAAGGTTTCCCCGATTTTGACTGTCAAGTTCACTCACGCGACCTACGACCGGAGACTACTTGTTATGTGTGCAAACGGTGTATTTTATAATCGTTTTAACGTCAAGTTTTGGCTTTTAGCACCAGTGCGTGATTTATACATTTTTCTTACGGCGCCATATATTAACTACCACAAGATTAAGGCTAAGGTTCAGCATGTATTCAAATCAACTCAAAGTATTGTATAAACAATTTTTCCAGTCATCGGAAATAAACGAACCCTAACCCTACTTGCGCAAATTATCAATTAGTGGTGTCGTTAACCCTGCATACACTGTTAAATTTTTTACGTATAATTACGGAAATGGTTAGGAAAATGCACGGTAAAAATACGGAAACGCAATCCGTAAATTACTAAAAACGAATTAAGTGCGTAAATACAAAATGTGAGAAATCTCCGTATTTCCTATATCGTCGGTTTTCGGGCCCGAACAATGGCGAGTCTACACGAAACTTTCTTCGCCACTGCAACCAGAAAATTATAGTTTTTGCCGCAGTTAAGGTTATCCATGTCACTAAGACCTGTTCTTTCAAACATAAAAAAGTAGCAACATGCGTCTGTAACACTTAGCAACACTTAGAAACAACACTCAGAAACTAAAAAATTCGCTTATGTGACGATTATAAAAACTCAAAAGTTACGCCAGATTCACCTCGCGAGCATTCTAGGTAAGAGGTTACGGTCGTGAACTCCCGACTTTTTGACTCGGGTTCAAATATTTTCTAAGTATAAAAGATTTTAACTTTTTATATATCTTTTTAATACACAGTAGAACACCCACATAATGACAATTAAAATAATATAGATATTAATAATTATTTCAATTAGAAGTAAAAAGAAAACTAACTAGGGAATTAACGGAAGGCTCCGTGAATTTTACGGGAAGTCCGTTTTTGAAAATCTTTGTGGCTGTATTTTTACGGAGAGTTTACAGACACCTCTGGATCAATTTTTACCAGCACTTTTCCGTAAAATGAGGGAATTTTTTTAACGGTGTGCATTTTATATAAAAACATTTCACAAAGTAATGAACGCATTTTCACCAAAGTACAAGTGCCTTACAATTTATATATATATATATATATATATATTTAATTTAAATATATTCACGGGGATGAAAAGCATCAAGGGGTTTTTGAAGACGAGCGCTGCTTGTCCCTTGATGTGTAGTAATTGTTCTGAGGGGCTAATTGCAAGTGAGGTAGAGTTGACGTGCCTCAGCCCTTAAGGGACAAGGGCGACTCAAACGTTAACATTACCACGGGCCTCATCACTTTATTCATGCGTCGTTCAAGTGTAATTGTGAAAATTATTATAGACGTAAATAACTTTTATTAAAAAAAACCTGCTCATTTTTACACTTCAATGCATTAAAAAAAAAAAACACAGCGAAAGAAATAATTTTCACTTATCACAAATATGGTTCTTTAAAACACTTTCTATTCGATGTTAATATATGTAACTATCTTCTATCCACCGTTACCAGTTTTACTGGGCGAATGTAACACTCAGTGCGCCTGTTAAAATATATGCACCACAGTGACTTTTTTCTAAAGTTCAATTCTAAAGCGCTCATCTTGTCGTGAGCAACCTTTAAGCATTTCTTGCGTGAGGCGGAGGAATATCTTGGAAGTAGAACTTCGTCAGGGTTTCAGGAAAGTCGGAAGTAATCGCGAAATGGACTGCGCGCATTTCGCACTAAGGTTTTGTGAAATTCACTCTTTATTTAGTAGCGTCACAAAAATGTACTTGGCGAGTAGAGTGTGGGCTGGTGGTGAGTGAAACGGCGAAATAAACGCACCTAGGGTCATTATATTAATTGCTGTTCACGATAAAGTGAGCACTTTAGAAATCAACCTTAGAGAAATATCACTGCTCCTACCTGCATATATTTTAACGCGCGAATTGATTGGCATGCGCCCAGTAAAGTTGGTAACGACGGAGAGGAAAGTAGTTCCATAACTTAACGTCGAATAATAAGTGTTAGGTAACCACTTGTGTTATCTTAAATTAGTTCTATCGCTTTCTCTTTTTTTTTTTTTTTTAATGCATCGAAGTGTAAACATTTTCAGGTTTTTTTAATCAATATTTACTTTTCTAATAATTTTATAGTTCCACTTGACCGACGCATGAAGAAAGCGATGAGGTCCACGGCAATGTATATTTTACATACGGCGGAAGAAGACACAACGCGCGTACAAGTAGATCCTAAGCAGGGTTTTTACCGTGAACAGCATTATGCGGATGTATACACGGCTTCACATTATCATCATCATCATCATCATCATCATCAGCAGCAGCAGCAGCAGCACGCTTGTAACCTCTTCCTTTGTGGAGGGCGAGCGCGTTCCCATTCGCGACCGCAGCCTCACAGACGCGAAACCGCTGCATTACGGCGCCACCAGCGAGCGCTGCTGTCCCCATACAAATTGCAGTCCAGCCCCCGCGCTGCGCGGAGTCATCGCCGTTGTTGTCGCGCTCGCATCTGTTGCGACCTCATGATTGGTTCGTTCATTATTTATTCGCAAAACGCGACCGCGCGCACGCACGCACGGTGCTCCAGCTGGCCGTATTTGCATACAGGACGAGCAGCAAAAACTATGTACAGGACTGCCTCGTTTTCCCATCCTCGTGGCTGGACACCCGTCCGTGGCGGTGGGTTAAAATGATTATTGCCGTTTGAGGACACGCACTAATGGTGGAACTTGCTGTAATTATCTCCCAAAAAAAAAACTACGGTTTTTTTTTAAAATAAATCCATAGTAATATTCCTATCCTAACAGAATAAGTGACAAAGTGAACTGACGTGGCTGTCTCTTTGAACCAAGCGAACTCGGGCGCCCACTTAGTCTGAACGAGCCTCTGATTGGTTGGCGCGTTCCCTACGGAGCTACCTTTTGACAGTCACGTATCTGTGCACTGATTGATCACGATTTTCAACCTTATTGCTAGGGATAAGGAAAATTTCGCGAATTTGTTTCGGGACAAGTTAGGCGTCAAACACGTGTACAGTGAAGCCACCTTCGCAATTGGATCACAGTTTATTAGACCCGCCCTGCACGCCTCTGAGCCAATAGCAGACTTGTAAGGAAACACCTTGCATATCCCATAACTGTCAGCAGGTGCGGGGCAACAGCCAATGAACACACAGCTGGGGCTCCAGTATGCAGAGGACTGACGAGTCTAGCCTACTTATTGCACGCGCTCTAAGCCATTCTACTGGTACCTGGCGACTGAATTTCGTGAATCGCCTTTTAGTTTTGCTTCTATATTCCAGGTATTCTATACTATTATGGGGAAAAATTAATGCTGATAAACAATACCCGAGCACGTTAGATATTTATGCTTTTTCACAAAGACATGTCTTATTGAAATTTCGCTTTACTTTGTTCTTATGGGTGGATTAAAAAAGCATTAGTCCTACCGTAAAACCATTTTTTTTCTTTGCTTTGAGCCTTCAATTTAATCTTGTAGTTGATCTGCCATAAATAATATAAACATCCCTATAAAAATGGCACATTTAAATGCCTTAACCCGGATTCAAACCCACAGTCTGAACCAGCTGCCCCACTCATGTGAATAGAATGGTTTTAGTGTCACTGAGCTATGGTTTTTAGTTTCACCAACGTTGTCAAGATAAAGACGATAAAATGAAGTTATTGCATGGTCCGAACTGTTTACCTGCTCGTTTCGAGATGATATAATATTGTTCTGGATTCAATGCAGCATCGAATTTTGTAGCCGAAGACACTCGGCATTCATCACATACTGAGTCGCCTAAGTATAAAGTATTCGAGACTAAGCAGTCACTTCAAAGACTGAGGCACAAGAGTAGTAAGCCGGAGAAATGTGTGCTCTATGTATTTTCTTTTAGCTAAAAAATTTGAAAAAATGTTAAATAAATGTATTCTTGTTATTAAATAGTACGTTTTATTAATTTTTCTCGTGACGTGCTCTATTTCTGTAAATAAAATTTTATAATTATATCAGTTATTTTTTATAAATCGATATTATAAGGAGCTTTTAAGACCATAAGAGCATAGGTTATACGTCACGTAAAAACCAGACGTAAACAACATGTAAGTCAAGGTAGAATTTCAATTAAAAATGTTTGCAAATTATAGAAATTGTATATTTGTAGTTGTAATATTATTAATACAATTCTCGCGTGCAACTAGAAACAAGTGAACAACCTTGATCATTTTTGAGGTCGCAGTAAGTAGCTGTTTGTGAACATCAGTAACAATCGCAACAACAAAAGACGACTTTCACGGTTAAGGGCTTCCTTTATTGGATAGTTTCTTCTTATAAACATTGCATTAGCCTGCATTATATGCAACAGTCCTCAATATTAGGTACGGGGACTCAATATGGTAAAAGATGCACAGTTTGAAAAGTTAGGTTTGACGTGAAAAGAAGGGTTTGGCGGATCTGGTCAAGTGTATTTTAAAGCCTGTGGCGAAATTGGCGTTGGTGTTGGTGGTGGTGTTTGGTGTGCGACGTAGCCAAGGCACAATAGACGGTTGGCACGTTGATGTCAATCGTTTCCGAAAGAGCTACCAGGTGGCAGTAAATCTGTAAAATGGCTTTTTGTTTACATTTGGCGTATGTTTACATTTGGCGAGATTGTGATTGTCTGAACCCAACAGTAGGCCTACTGAGGGAAGCTATAATTGAAAAATACTGCATTGTGCCGAAATGAAAATAAATAAGTATTGTACCTAACCAAAATATACATTTGAAAGGTCGTTGTGAAAATGCTTGTAGCTCGAGCTTATGACAAGTGGCGTCAAGGCAGTGAAATGTCAATCCTTTAACACATTTTTCCTTCCTCCATTTCTAATTAGTTTTTCCATCACATGTGTTCTTGTTTGGCCATGTGGCGGTATCTACAACACACTTTCTGATTGGTTGGTTGGTGATAAACTGCAACACTCTCTCTGATTCGCCGGTTGGTGGTAAAATATTTAATATTTTGAACTACCTCCAAATCCTAACGCCAACACCAATCACCAACACCAACCACCAACACAAAACCACCACCAACCACCAACACTAACCACCAACACCAACCACCAACACCAACAACCAACATCAACAAAAAACACCAACAACCAACATAAACCACCAACACCAACACCAACAACCAACATCAACAACCAACATCAACCGCCAATCACCAACACCAAAAACCAACACCAATCACCACCACCAACCACCAACACCAATCACCATCACCAACCACCAACACCAACCACCAACACCAAACGCCAACACAGACAACCAACACCAGCCGCCAACCACCAACGCCAACCACCAACACCAACCGCCAACACAGACAACCAATACCAGCCGCCAACCACCAACGCCAACCACCAACACCAACCAATAACATCAACCACCAACACCAACCACCAACCAACAACCACCAACACCAACCACCAACCAACAACCACCAAAACCAACCACCAATTTAACAACCAACACCAACCACCAACACCAACTACTCCCCACCAACACCCGCACCAACCACCAACACCACCAACCAACACAAACACCAACCACCAACACAAACACCATCACCAAAACCAACCACCAACACCAACCAACAAACAACAACATCAATCACCTACCACCAACACTAACCACCTACCACCATCAACCACCAACACCAACCACCAACATCAACACCAACACCAACCACCAACCGCCAGCACCAACCACCAACACCAACTCCAACCACCAACACCAACTCCAACCACCAACACCAATCACCAACATCAACTACCACCAACCACCAACACCATCCACCAACCACCAACACCAACCACCAAAGCCAACCACCAACACCAACCAACAACACCAACCACCAGCACCAACACCAACCACTTACCACCAACACAAACCACCAACACCAACCACCAATACCAACACCAACCACCAACACCAACCACCAACACCAACACCAACCACCAACACCTACCACTAACACCAACCACCAATACCAACCGCCAACCACCAACACCAACAACCAACACCAATCATCAACACCAACAACCAACACCATCCACCATCACCAATCACCATCATCAACCACCAACACCAACCACCAACAACCACCATCACCAACCACCATTGCCAATCACCATCACCAACCACCAACACCAACCACCAACTCCAAACAACAAAACCAACAACAAACCACCAACACCAACCACCAACACCTACCACTAACACCAACCACCAACACCAACAACCAACACCAGTCATCAACACCAACCACCAACACCAACCGCCATCACCAATCACCATCACCAACCACCAACACCAACCACCAACATCAATCACCTACCACCAATATCAATCACCTACCACCAGCACTAGCCACCTACCACCAGCAACCACCAACACCAACCACCAACATCAACACCAACACCAACCACCAACCGCCAGCACCAACCACCAACACCAACTCCAACCACCAACACCAACCAACAACACCAACCACCAGCACCAACCACCAACACCAACTACCAGCACCAACAACCAACACCAACACCAACCACTAACACCAATCACCAACACCAACCACCATCACCAACCAAGTACCACCAACCGCCTATTGTGCCATCTCACATATACTGCCCTGTACTCAACACCAATCACCAACACCATCGACAATTATGTCAGGGGCTTAGATGTCAGCCGCTGCGGTTGCCACTTGTTGGGTGGCTGCGGTCTTCGGCTCGACTCGGACGACCTCGTCTGTCTCGACTGAAGAATGGGTGCTCGGAAGTCGTCGTCTCGGGTTCGCCAAAAGTAGCCGAAGGTGCTCGGCAGTTACGGAACGTTTAGGTGTATAATACAATAATATTTCATGTAAGGATAGTAGAGAGGTGTCGACGTTTTTTAATTAATGTACGAACATCGCTATAAAAAAAACGGGTAGTTAATCGAATTGCAACAATGAGGTGGGGTTTTGGCATGTCGTGGGACCTGAGTTGCATGAAGATGAGTGGATTTTGTAATTGATCATTTTTACGCTGATTGATCAAATGTCTTCTCGTTGATTTGTAAGAACAATTACTATTTCATTGTCAGTTATGTTCTATAGAGACAGCACTGTATTTTACTTATTTGGTTGTGTATAGTCCAGAGTTTTCTTGTACATGACCACGTTCTTTGAGGTTTTGTGGTTGCCACCTAATCCGAAATATGTAACTGACAGTAACAACTGCTAATCTAAATGAAGTTATTTTTTCCAGAAGACATTAAAGTCGGTAATGTATCTGGGGTGGTATTGCGTTTCGTGAAATAAAACTTTCTTCCCGCTTCACAGACGCCCGGTGTTGGGCTGCATTTTTGGAAGTTTATTAAGTTAATAATCAATGTGCCGTGCAGCTCTAGATAAGGAACTTGTTCTGCCTGCAACTTCGAATTTCATCTTATAGGGAGGATGTTGTTAATAACAGCGGTGGCTTTTGATAGGTGTATAGGTATTTCTTCTAATTCGGAAGTTTTGCTCTTCCCGATAAAATAAATTGTATTTACTTACAAATAAAATATCAATGGTTCACAGCTCCGCATATTTGGTAACGCCTGATTTTATAGTTGTAGGCTACTTCCCAAACTTTAAGGTATATGATCATTTCCAGGGTGGTCACAAGATGCTGAAATGATCTTAATGTTCTCGCCTTTATCCGAATTTTTGGATGTGTCACCCAGCGTGGGTGACTGAACCACTGAAAATGTCAAGCTAAGTGATTTCACATGTACACGTCTTGCCTGGTCAGATACGTAACCACATGGCAAATACTGTTCATAAACGGCCGATTTTCGTAATGTGCACACTAAATCTGAATCAGCCAGAATTTCACTGTTTCAATCAGTCAAACGTATCTGACTGATTCAACAGTCACTTCAGTGAATTTTACTGCTGAATCAGTGAAAAAATGGCAGATTTCCTTCACTTTTTCATTTAGTGACATTTCCCACTGATTTATCAGTAATTTTCTCACTGTTTACTTAGTGGTTTATTTTTGACTGATGGATCAATTGAGCAGCGTGTAAAAATGGCCGTCAAACAAAGTTTATATAAATGGCCTTTAAACAACGTGTATCAATGGAAATAACAACTAATAAATTACAAAACCAATACAAAATACTTTCTACAGTATGTTTCGTCTTCCAAAACGCCTTTTATTAGGTAATATGAACATTCAGCCTTTCATTCCGTTTTTACGTCTTTCATTTAGTTTTCATGTAATCGTGACAGCTCTCTGTTTGAAGGTTTAAACTGCATATAATGTGGCGAAGAGAGTAAACTCACATATACTATTTGTTTGAACAATCCTAACGTTACAAATTAAAACGAAAACGAAAAGTAAGTGCATACCATTTAAATTTTCACTATTTCGGTACACGTAAAACTCCTATACACTGTAAAAAAAAAAAAATGAGGAAATTACCAGACAAGTGTTAGGAAATATTTGCAAACTTGTGGGAGGGACCTAGTTTTCCTTTCAGGTAAGGTAAAATTATCGCCCTCTGGATCAAAATTCACGTACATGGTAATGGAAAATCCCATACATGGATGAGAAAATTACATTACGACGCGTGCTTCTCTTCGGCATTGTCTCAACAGCTTAATTGGGTGCGGGGGAAGGGGGGGGGGGAAGAAGCAATACTTTAACACGCTAATATTCACTGATGCTTTCATGCTGTCGTCGTGGTGTAATGGATAGCGCATCGGCCTATAGTGTTAGAGGACTGTGGTTCGCGCCCATCCACCAGCAAGTGTTGAGGATTCGGTTGCTATTTCTTCAGAGGATATAGTTAATAGAACAAATTAACAGTACCAGTGCTCCGTGACATTTCTTCATATAATTTTATTATACAATATTGTTAATTTTCCCTTAGTTGTATGGGATTTTTCAGCCACTTTTGTCGAGTACTTTCCCCGTACGATAAGGGAACAGTACTTCACTTGTTAATAGAAATTTACGCTACATGTCAGGGAATTTTAACACAATTTTTTTTTACAGTGTATAGGTATAACGACGGTATACATAGGCATAACGTCGTATTCAGAGAACTGAGTGTATAGTAGCAACCTTCCAAGAGAAGAAAATATCTTCAAAGTATTTTTACAGGCGACAGTGAACGATACGGTCCGAACGTCTCAACTGTGACGTCGTTAGAAACGCTGTTAACGAGAATACGGTTCAGTCGTCCTCTAGAGTAAGAGTTGGAACACAATAATAAAAAAAAACATGTACATAGCATAGGACATAGGCCCCTAAAAGTAGAATATTTACATGACCAGAAACATTTTGCGAAATTGCTTCACAATTGAATACTTGTGTATTATATTTACCAGTGAAATTTTGCGTCGATTCTGATGTCAGTTGGCAATATTGGTAAATAACGTCTTAATATTTAGGTTATAATATTTTAGATTAAAAATAATTCGCATTTTTGCTTCGGTTTGAAATGTTGGCTTTAGTAATCGTAATGAGTTCATTTGTCACGTGTCATTTCTTCTAAATTTATATTTTGCAACATTTATTCGTGTCTGCAAAATAATTGTTATTCCATTTCAAATAAACTGCTTCGTCGAAAATTGTCTACTCTACGCTGATTGGGTGTTGCCACGTGCGCCGGCTTAGGAAATGAAATATTACAATTTTTTTCTTTATTCGCAGATATCAACTTCTCGCGCACGCGACCTGTTATGCGCAGTTGCGTATCAATAGGTCCGAGAACATGGCGATCAACTCTTGTGCACGCAACCTATGTTCTATGGTTACGGTTATGTTTCAATTGTGAACTAAGCTTAAGACATCGCCGTTCTGTGGATACTAAAGAATCTGCCGCTTGTTCGTTTGCTAGTGTCTCAGTACATACCTGTTTCCCACAGCAGTTGGCAAAGATTTCTCTAAGTCAATGAGAACGACCATAGGCTATGAGTTCGCATAGCTTGTTTTGTATTTTTTTTTTTTTTTGAGATTACTATCCCCACTATAAACAAATTTCTGCATAAAAATAATTATTTGGTGTAAATTAATTACTTTTTTAAAAGACATATTTACTTTCTTCAGTGGTTAACCGTGTGCGGGTTGAATATCTCAGGTGAATTTTAGGCTCTGTACTTCATGTGATACGTTTAAACAATTTGTTTGTAATTTTACAAGGAAAATGCCTGGAAACCCAGGTGCCAAGAAAATCCTCTGTAGAACTACAAACAGTTATTCTGCAAAATCTGCTGGACATATACTTGTAATATTACAAACGACGGACTTGTATTACAACTTGAGAAGTGAACATAACATAATTTGTTTCTTCTTCTAGGAAACAAATGTAACGAATTAATTGCAGAGAGTAGGGAAAAAAACCTATTTTAAATTCAATTTAAAAAATTACGCCTTGCTCGCTCGAGAATTATAACCACGCCCCTTGAGTTATTATCGCACATGCTTAACCATAACACCAATTTGTCTTACAACACGAGCATTACAATTATTTTTGTACTAAATATAGCAGTAAACACCTACGAATTATTAGTGAAGTTATACGGTTAAGAAGGGCGCATTTATTTAATTTTAAGAGTTCCGTGTAAATATGAAACATTATCATTAACACATTAGCGTCACGTGTTATTAGAATTGTAGTCTTATTATTACAGTTATTTGAATTGATTCAAGTGTACTTTATTCCAACATGCAATAAAAAAATTTTTTGCACGCGACAATTCCTTACATTATAGGCTGTTCACGGTGAAGTGAGCACTTTTGAGGCCCTAGTTACTTTTTACTTTCAGCCACTTCTTATCCTTTAAGCATCATTTTAAATAAATATTCCCATGTAAACAATAAACATATTGTATATATTCCACTGCACTCGGAAGTTTACCTATAAGGCTAAAATAAAATATATTTGTTGAATATTATTCCAAAAGAAAGGGCTTTCAAAAGTGCTCACTTTACCGTGAATAGCCTATACCCCTAGTTTTACACAAATAGCTGTATACGATTTGATGTCGAGTGTTCGCCATTTTGTTTGAGGTAGTGGATATGGGTTAGTATAGTACGAACACTTCATGAGGTCTGTTACAAACACGGCTCTTGTGGTTTTAAAACGAGTAATTTTAAAACAGATATTTTTGTACTGTTACGAAAATTTGTAAAATTACAAACAATTTCTCACCCAAAAAAAAAAAAAATTGCAGTACTGTTATTTCGGGGAAAAACTATACTAGAATGCGTTAAAGCAGTAACAGACGTGGAAGTGTCAATAAGGGCTCGAATGCACAACCTCACAACCTCACAACCTCACGAACCATAGTTATCTCGCATGTCTACGTGCTGTCTCTGGTGTCAGCGCCCTGGTCTCCAGTCAGTCACGTATCCGCGCAAAAAAAAAAAAAATTAATAAAGTTTAAAAAATATATATCTCCTTTACTCGTTAGAAAAAACATCGAGCCAAACTCTACAAGGAAGGATCCGACGGCAATCATGCCGACAACGGAACGCATTAAAGAGTTAGATGGGAGAGGGCCACTTTTTAACGAGCTTGTCGTTGAAACCCATTGAGACGACGATGGGCGCTGAAATTGAGGCGATTCAACCGCACTTTGCCGAAAGTATGGACCCTTCCGGGCGGGGGGGGAGGGCTGAAGCGGGATGAATCATTCACGTCGTCGCCGGAGCCTTTTGTTAGCTGTTCCTTTTCCGTACGGTTAGCCGCCCGAGCCTACGCGACAATCCCCCCGCCCCCGTCTCCCCTCTCAATCCTACCCTTCATCAACGTGCTTTCCTTTCCGCGGCAGGCTTTTCCCCATTTCCCGCATCGCGGGTCCGCGCACAGCGCATTAAACTTTAAAGACTTTTCCATCTCGCGGGCGGAAAAAAAAACGTGCTCGCCCCCCAGCCGCCCGTCGAGAACAGCTGTTCGGATGGTTCTCGGAGCCTATCACCAGACTGATGTCGAACCCGCCTCGGGTTACCGCAGACAAGGATGATGAAAGCGCGTGAGTGGCCTTCGAATGTAACGTGCTCTCTCCTAGCCCTTCGCTCACTCCCTCTGCCGTTAACGCCACAGGGGCATTACACTGTCCATAAAACTCCGCCTTAAAGCCTGTAACCGACGCTTGTTAACTGGCGCGGTACTCGTGTGGCGAAAGGGCCGGTGGTTCGCGATGGTTCGCGTCAAATCTCCCGGAAAGGTTCAGAAAATTTATTTTCGCCGAGTAGGCAACCTGTGTGACGTACAACTGAACCGTGATTGAAGTATGGCAAAGAAGTCTGGTAACGTTGGGTGAAGGAGTGATTAAAATATTTATTCAATTTTTCGTTCCGCCAGTTCCGAAGCACAACTGTTGACGTTCATCCGTGTTTCGGAGAACGTGGGGAAACTATTTTCGGCGAAAGAGCGTGGCAATCCATAGCATTTCTCGGGCGCAGAATATATACCTGTCCATATTCTTCTATTCGCGAATTTTAAATTTTCAGGCAGCACCGTACGGCACAATCCATCGGATTAAGATACGATGATTCATTGATCAACTGCGAAGAATTTGGTAGTGATGGGGAAGTTGGTCTTTCAGCCAACGACGCACTTGCATGCCAAAACCGAGAGGGCGAGGGAGTAGGAGGTCCAGCAAGAACCACAGCGACAGGAAACCAGTGACGTTAAACCTGGTATTAAGGAATACCTCAACATAGCCAAGGTACCACCTGCAGCTGTTGCCAACTCCGTCGAAACAGTGCGACCCAGTGGCTACAGGCCACGCCGTCCCTCGCCTACCTGGAGCTACCATACACAGCAGGAGCTTTCCATATCACATCAGGAATGCAAGTTTACTTACTTCATCCACGGGCGACAGTAGGAAGACTAGACTGTTGACGGTAAAATGAGTACTTCTGAAATCCCTGCTTAAGATCTAATTGTGTACGCGTTGTGTATTCCTCCGCCTTATGTAAAATTAACATTGCTACGGGCCTCATCACTTTATTCATGCGTCGGTCAAATGAAACTGTGAAACTATTAAGAAAATTAATACTTTATAAATCAGTTCATTTTTATACTTCGATGAATTAAAAAAAAAAAAAAATCAGAAAGTGAACGAAATAATTTTGATTTGTCTTAAATGGTTACCTAACACTTTTTACTTGGCCTTAAGATATGGAACTACTTTTCATCCATCGTTACCAACTTTACTGGGCGGTTGTCACTCAGTGCGTCCATTAAAATATATGCATGCAGGGGCAGCGTCTTTTTTAAAAGGTTCATTTATAAAGTGCTCAGTTTGTCGTGGACGGCCTATACCTGTATGAATTCAAACTTATCTCTACTTTCAGGTACGTAAAAATAACTACCCCTCGAAGAGAAAGGCCGTAGGAAGTGCGGGCACGATGCGTTGAATACAATGTGAGATATATCCTGTCTCCGAAATGCTTGTTTCAGGGTACATTTGCTGCAGACTCCTTGGAAAACTTCGCAAAAAATAAAGCTCATTACATCAGAGAGTAAACGCTTTAGACGAAGCATGCAAAAATTTTTCATTTCCCCCCCCCCCCCCCCACCCGTACGTGAACTTTTCGCTCCAAACATCAGTAGGGGAAATACTAGACCCTGGGAATTAGTTGGCAAGCTGCCAGCGACTAACGAACCAGTAGTTAGAACTGGTCGTTAATCCCGTCCTGTAGCGGCATTCCCTAGAATTTAGCGAACGTAACCATCGCATTAGACAAATATAGCGAGTGAAACTATGAGCAAGCCACCACTATGATGTTCCAGTACAGTTATTTTCCACGTGGGTGTCACTGATTTGGAGTTGCTTTGAACACGTCAACTACATAACATCCAATGTCCGAAAATTTTAGCGTACGCGATTCTGCCACGAAAAACAGATGAAATATGCGCCTGCATGTACTAGACTTACGACTCGAACCCCCGAGAAGGGTTGGAGGGAGGGGGGGGGGTAGGGCTGCCGTTTGGGTTATTTGAATCGTATTAACGATGGACACAGAAGCGTAAGCTGTGTTCGAATTCATCAGACATGCCCTAGGAAAGTGTATAGAAGCTGTGACGTCAAATTGTCGCTGTTATAACTCGCGGCGAGGGCAGAGAATGAACCTTAGAATGACCTCTTAAGCTAAGGCTACCAGCGACGCCCCCCATTACATGTCCTACACTCGCAAGTTTCGTTGTTCAATTGTTTATAACAGTTTTGCAGCTGCTTCTTACATTCGATGGAAACTGTGGTTCGTACACAATCCCAAAGTCAACATAGGAAAATGTATTCATTTAAATGATTTTTTTTCCTCTCAGATATGAGTTGGAGACTGTTATAATTGCGAATCGATGACGGGTGTTCGAAACAGCACCCGCTAAGTCACGAGGTGATCAAGGAGAATGTGGGGGAAGTGTAGGTACTGAAGTGAAGTGATCTAGGGCAAGTGAAATCGAACACACAGTTAACTCGGAGGAAAAGGAAGATGAACAGATAGAAAATCGCATGATTCTTGTTGCTTCTATGCCTTCTCTGAGAGCCCTGTAGATGTCATCAGTGTCGAGAGTGATAAAGGTTGTGCCCTCAACGTGACTTCAAATGAACGGAAGTAATTAGTGGGCTTACTGCCATATCGCCCAAATTAGAAAAGAAATACCACGCTGGGAAAGTTTTAACATTCTTGCTCTTTTAATTCGCTTCTTTATGCCAAAAAGGCATTTGGGGAATTAATCAATTACTTTAGTACACTATGCTAACATATAAAGAACTATACGCATTTTATGGCTAACTGGGATCCGAACCTGGAACCTCAGTTTATGATTGCCTTGTGCACGACAGTTGTTGTTACTGTGTTTACAACTTGTATTTACGTTACGTCGTGTTATCAAATCGTATACGAGTAATTATTTTATTCGAGAGACTGTGTCCTCTGAATTTAAATAATAGTTCATGGCCATGCTTTCTTTCGAGGAAGAGGATATTGAATTCGGTTTAATTAACCTTATCAGATTTATTAATGTGAACGCCTAATGCTGGTATCGGCTTCCCCTTCTATAAGATCTCACAAGTTTTTCTAAACAATTACTCGAGCAAAACCACATGTAGTTAACTATATACACCAATTTTTCCTTTTTTTCCAGGTTATCTCGGTTGCTTACGTCTCTTACGATTTTGATTGGCTAGACTTAACAGTTGCTAATTCAATTAATGCAAATCTTCTTACTGTTCATTTTCGGTGTGCTTATCGAGTGATTAAGTACAATTCTTAATTCTTCGGTTTTTAATCGTAAACCCACCTTTAGCGACCTCAGCTTGGATTTCATCTACGAAAATGAAAAATCTTTGTCCACGGTGAGCAGGGGGCAGACGAAGGTAAAATAAAAATTGCGGAATTAAAAAATTAAAGCTTTACGAAACTGGCCTCTAACTGAATGTGAATTTCGAATCATGCACGATCTAAATTCGAATCAGTGGGAAACCAAAGATTCGCAGTGAAATTCACAGCTACTCGAATCAGTGAAAATGGCTCCACTTAGAATCAGTGGACAACTACTGATCGTTTCAGTGAAAAAATTTCACTGATTGAGTTAGTGAAGTGAGTTTATTTCACTGATTGAATAAGTGACGGCCGACTGCAGTGACGAATTAATAAATATTTTTATTGAATTTAGCCAATTAATTACGAGAAATAAATATATTTATGATAATGTACTATTTATATTGCGCAATTTGCCGTATTTTAAAAAAGCAAACTAATTTCGGGTGTGGCCGGGATTGAACTCACACTCCCTTTCCCATTTCTGCTATCCAGCGCGTTACCGTACCATATGCGCTGCCAATTCAAGTTAAAGAGATAAGAGGAATATACACTGTAAAAAAATTGAGGTAAAATTCTTTTACATGTAAGGGAAGCTAATTTCCTCCACGTGTAAGGTCAAATTACCTGTCAAACGTGGAGTAAATTTTCATCACAAGTAAGGCACTATTCCCTAATCGTACGGGAAATATACCTGACAAAAATTCCATATATGTAAGGTAATATTAAATATAATGTATAAAAAAATGTATTAAAAAATACACACGCTATTAGTACTGTTATTTTTTTTATTACCTACATCCTCTTATGTATAGTAACCATGAACATCTATCACGAAAAGCCCGATACGCTATCCAGTACACCACGACGACAACATGATATTAAAAGTGAATACCAGAGTGTTAAGAATTATTTCCTACACCTGTCCTCCCACTTAGCTGTTGAGAAAATGCTGAAGGGATGCACGCGTCGTAAGGTAATTTTGCAAACTATTTATGGGATTTTCCACCCCTATGTACGTGAATTTTACTCCAGAGTGTGGTAATTAAACCTTACATATAACGAGCCATGTTGGACAGCTTGTATGACTAGAAAATAAAAATAAATTTTAAGGTAAATAATATATATATACAATTATCAAATAGTTACAAGTCGACTTGGAGATCCACACGTCGTATAGTAATTTTTCCATTCGTGTGTGGGATTTTTCACTACCATATACGTGAACTTTACTCCACAGTGCGGTAATTTTGCCTTACACGTAAGGAAAACTATGTTTCCCCCACAACTCAGGTAATTTTACCATTATTTTATACAGTGCAAATTGTATGGCAATCCTTGGCAAGTCCATGGTTTCATTATGTAAATGATCACCAATTATAATCATCCTCGTTAGCGGTTTGGAAGATCTTATTGAACGGAATGCTGTATTAATATTAACAACCTTTTTTTATCTGGGTTACGAAATTCTCAGTGGCGCAGATATTCCGAATAAATTATTACAAATATTATATGAATGTAACTATTTATTTGGAATACAACATATATATTATTAGTAGTCATCTATTCGGAATATATGCGCCACTGAGTATTTCGAAATGCAGTATATAAGAATAATACATTGTCAATATCAATACAGCATTCCGTTTAATAAGGTCTGCCAAATCGTTGACAAGGATGATTATATTGACTAACCATCGAGAGGAATATTGATTCTAAATGAGATAACCAGACATATGGAAGCCATGATTTAATTAAGTTCATCGATGTATCCATCAGATATCAAATACGAGTTTATCTCATTTACCAATTGAATTTCAAATTAAATGCAACAAATTATGTCACAAATAAAAGGAAACAGAGGTAATGGATTACCGCTCAAATGCTAATCCAATGAAACAATAATCGAATCAACAAGTGGATTGATTGCACAATAAATTGCACATCCAAACCCCATCGATATCGATAGGTTTATTAAACGAAAAAATTCATGAAAATATGTTTAAAATATTTTTATTTAGTTCAATAAATTTACAAACATTGTATTACAATCTTTTAAGATCCTGATTCTTGACCCACGAATCGTGTGCTTTTGAGAAACCCCTCCATAGAACCAAGGACCTATTTTTTTTCCTTTTAATGATTTTGTCAATCAAATATTCATTTGAAGATCTAACATTTTGCAATACATGCTTGTAAAATCCGCCTTTTATAGGCTGTCCATCAGAGGTTTTTAGGTAATACACAGTGGGATAAAAATATCTAACTGAAATCATTTTAAATATTTCATAAGACCAATTACCTGTGTACTGTTTCTCAAAGATAGATTACAGTTTAGAAATTCGTACATGTTCACCAACTTTGAACTTTTCCTTCCTCTGGTCGAATATTTTCACATTATTATAAGTGGTTTTCATCAAAGTATTGTCCATAACTTTTCAGGAGCCATCTTGATAGTTCTATGATATCTGGAATTATACCCATTTGTAAGTTCCTTTCGACATGAAATGCTTGTAAATAAACTGCTTAATCAATTTGTTGAAACATTCTGCAACACTGGATTTAAGGTCTGAATATGTTGCTTAGTAATTGATACCATAATCTGTGATTAGTTTACAGAATGGCGCAGAAAAAAATTCGGATCCTCTGTTGGTTTGGAGCGAATTTGGTGTTCGTTCTTGCACGACAGTCTTCATTGCATCGCTGACCTATTTCCCAGTTTTGTTTTTCCAATCTATACCCCAACCATATTTGGAAAAATGTCTATTATGGTTAAAATATATTTATATCCTTTATTGTATTTCGAAGCAACGTCATTTAACACAAATCGGCTTGAAAAATATCATTTAAGCCTTTAGTAATAACTGGTCTTCTGGGAAACCTTATCCTGGCTGGAGCATGAAGTTCTTGAGCAATCTTACTAAACTTCATTGGTAATATAACCGTCTTCCTTCAGCTCTTAAGTAATAAAGAGAATTTTGTTAATATGTCAATTATTCCCAGACTCTCTCGAAGCCATGAGACGTTTTAATCTATTGACCAATTCATTAGGATTGTTCCAATATACAGGAGAAAACTGATCGCCAATTTCATTTTCACATATTCCACTTCCGACAATATTGCTTATTAAATATAGTTTCTGATGGTTTTCATCTCCTAAATGATGATGTGCGTTCGTATGATTAAGAAGTTCTTTATATTTCTGCAAATCGGTGTCAGAATATCCATTTGAAACATTAAAAAAAAATAACTCAAACAATCCTTCACGCACATCAGTTATGTAATTACCTATTTTAATTCTATTGTCAGACGAAAACGTAATTACCGAATCTCCCAGAAACCATATGTTTCCATATAGATATATACCAAATGTCGTACTGCGCATAGGTGAAGAATGTTTTAAAGCTAAATAATGACATGTTAAATGAGAAAGGGGTTGCATTTCCTTTTTCTTTAAATGTCCTTCTGATTTAATTTCCAAGGGTGTTCCATTAGACATATTCTACACAGAATATTATGTATCAATTATACTTGTAACAGGTTTAAATATTTCTTAGTTTAAAACATCCTGTTCCACGCGGGCTCATTTGGCTTGGAAATATTTCTCCTTCACAGCAGATATAACATTATGTAACCGCATAGTAGAGTCAGACATGTTTTGATCATATTGCATTAACTTCCAACTGTTTATATATTAATTAAGTGATGACTTTTTCTAACTGATGTAGTAGGTTGAGTAAGTGATACACTAAATCTAATTGTTTGTGCTTTTTCATCTCATCGACTTTACGTAAAAGAGCATCTAATTCAGTTGCATCTTAGCTTTCAAATCATTAATAAATTAATTTATTTGTGTTTCCAAATCATTATTTTGTTTTCTATGATCTGTTTGTGTAACTAAACCAAATCTTTTATTAATCAATTCATTATTTATGTATTTTGTCATTCCTTCCATTCGTGTTTCAAGTTGTTTTGTAACATACGTACTTACCACTTCATTAATTACAAGTCTTAAAATTAACTTGCATTTCTGCAAGTTGTGTTGTAAAAATTATGTTTGTTATATCATCAAAGTCCTTACAAAATCCATTTAAATATTCATCTATTCTAAATTCATTACTAATATTGTTTAAAATGTTTGCAATTACACTCATGTTTTAATAAATATTATCATTCCCATCAGATAACTTAATTAACTTCTCTTGAATATCAGTCCATTGCGATTTAAATATGCTTACCATAATGGTGTTTAAGTCATCCACATAATGTATATTTTCCACATCGATATCTTTCACAACATAATGTAATATATGTCCTTTAAAATCACTATTCCCATCGCGATTTTCTGTTAAACAACTATTGTAATAATTGTGTTTTGTACCGCTATGCCCAAACTGTGAAATACCCATTATCCTTGCTCAAGAAGTAAAAATCTATCAAATACAAGCCTATATCTGCCTTTATATAGGGGAAGCATTGGTATAACCACCAGAAAACCCTATTTATTTTTCCAACAGTAAAAACACATATCTTTAAACTTTGTAAATGTCATATCGCATAAAACAAAATCGTTGTAAATATATTGCAGATTCATATTGTCCATTTTAAAAACAATAATATCATTTGCATTATAGCACAAATTATGTTTTGGAATACCTGTGTAACTTTGCTATAGATAAAAACACTCAATGTTTGAATGTCGACCAAAACTACAAACTATTGCTGTATTTCACCCTGTGGTTCGCTCCAGACATGGTCAAAAATAAATATGGAATTGGGTAATGCTTCATTTAGAGGCACAGCATCTTCTTTATATGTGGAAGGGAAATATCACATTCTTTAATTAACAATAAAGTAGTCGCTAATCTTTGATGTTTCTCTTGTTGTATTGTTTAAGAAAACACATATACATTTCCAAATTGAAGATCATTTGGTTGTTCCAACAAGGACATAATAACACACGTCTTTCCACATGAAGAAGGACAGATTATTATACAACTTATATTTGGTGGTAAAAGAACATCAAGTTTCTGTTCAATTATGTTTCCTTTCATATTTACAATTACTAGAAGATGTACATTTTGTTTATAACCTTCATTTATACAGTATTACGTAAAGTACAAACACAAAACTATAAATTTGGGTCTATATATAGGTTTAAATTCAGTTGAAATTAATGGCGCATTCTAAACATATAAAAAAGGATGTGAAGTAATGAATACATTAATTAATTGCCATTTGAATTGCATTTACCAAAATACAATTATTGATGACCTGGAACTAAACTTGCAAAATGTCTGGCACAGAACGATCAAGGGATAAACTCTTGGGATAATGCTTGTAAAGAACACAACATAGTTTATGCTCGAACAAACAATTTGAAACAAAGACATATACCAGACACAATTCTAGCCAATAACGAATCAAATATAAGGAATAATCCATCTAAATCTACAGGTGAAAAGTTTGGAGCCTGGGTTGTGGAAAAAGTGATGCAAGCAATGGTGAAAAGAGGTATGGGCATCAAATACAAGAATAAACAAAAAACAAAGAAAGGAAGAATCATTCCGTTCCTATTTACAGAGATAATGGCTCTTGGATCGATACTCAGAGGAGTTTTGGCAACCAGTAGAGCAGTTAAATCAAAGGGTAAAGGAATGTATCTGAAACCCTATAAAGTTGGCCAAGGATGAAAAAACTCCAAACATAGAAAAAAATGCAGAAAGTCATCAATAGTTTTCCAAACATGCACTTACAAACAAAGACAGTCTCATATTGGCAAAGAAACTGAATATTCCCTATTTCTGAGGAGTTTATATGAGAGGCGATTTACCAAAGAAACCAAATCTCCATGAATGTATGATTGTTAATTTAGATTCTAAACAAAACAAAGGAATACATTATGCAAAATTAATAAAAAATGTAAACCAATCATTGTGTTATGACAGTTTCGGTGATTTTCATCATACAATTGAAATATATACTTATAAAAATCACGCAATTAAGGTACAATTACCAAACGGAACACTAACCAAACACAATTAATTGTGGACATTTATGTTTACATTTTTTGGCTATCAATATTATATATAAGTAAGTGTATTAGTAAAACAATTAGTAATAGCTAAATTACATTGATATTAAGTGGATATTTCATCACAATTGTATGTGGTATAATTCCGAGCTTTGGAGTTAGATACAGAATAGCAAATAAGTATAATCGAATTCATTACTTAAAACAGCAAACCAAACATTGATAGGCACAACAAATCATTTCTATTAACATTTGGTGAAAAACCTAAAAGATTGTGACACCAGTAGGATTTTATGAGTTGGATGACTTAGAAACGTTCATTAAAGTGGCATTACTTAAAGGTGTACATTTCCAATTATGTGGAAATCTAAATACATTAACTAGTGCAATGTATAACAACATTGGTATCAATTTCTCGGAAAACAATTCAAATGCAAATATGTTAGGTTATGAACAAAGAGTGTATCCTGCTAATTAATTGCATGAATCATCAAAACAGGTTAATATATTAATGGTAAGTATATTTCATATAAATGTTAATATTGCAGGTGGTTCATATTTAAATGGAAAACTGAGAAACACACTATGTGAATTCACATGTGTGGTTGCTCCAGGATATAAAATAATTGAAAAGCAAAATATATTAATGTATTTTCCAGTAATAATTACTCATGTTGATGAAATAGTTGTTCAATTGTCGATAAAGATGGCAAAATTATTAATTTTAGAAACAAAGAAATTACTGTCCATTTACTATTTAAAAAAAACTATATAAATAGTTAGATTCCTTGTGCATTTCAATCATAATGGGCATTTTGTATAATAGTAAATACAAACGTAAATTAGGTGGTTCTTTTAAGAACTATGTAACTAAGAAATGTATTTCGAAGAAAGGAACTATAAAAAGATGGTAAATACAAGATATTTGTGAAGTAAACAAGAGCTAACAAATTGTTATTAAAAGAATTAGGATATATGGTTAATAGAAATGTAAGATGTACTTAATGTTGAAGAAGCTATCAGTTATGAAGATACAATCACAAATACTGAAATACAAGTGTATGAAACATTCTGAGCTGGCCTGTATATGTTTCCATCGGAATAAGTATTTCTATACAAATCCATGATATTTACACATTACCATCGAAATCAAGTTTAAGGTTTAGAGGAACAATTAAAAATAGAACCAATGCAAGTAATCCAGTAACTACAAAAATAGTAAGAAATGGAATACTTAATTTAATCGATATAATTTAATATCTGCTCAATGGTGTGGAAATCCATCAAACACTAGATGTTGGAATTACGTCCATGATAAAGACCTATCTCTCGCAAACTGTAAACAATCTTTGTACAGGGCTGATGGCTAGATGGAGCAATGCTAGTGACTATTCGCTACAAATAAACACAGGCAGAAAATACAAAGTTGTTATACCATTATATATGGTACTTCGCTTTGCTGAACACTAAAAACACATCATGTTAAATGCTAAACAAGAATTAGTTATTATATTTGGTAATACATGTTTGAATGCCATACATGATATGGCTAATAATGAGGAAGGTGTAACATTTGAATTAAACAGTGTCGAATGGCTAATGCCACACATTGAAGCTAACACTAGTGAATGTGTAAAGTTTTTATAACATATCGAAAAAGGAAAGAATTTAGATGCTGCTTTCAGATCATGGGGTCTGCAGTCTTTTCCAACACTACCAACATCACAAATAGTAATGCGGAGTGTGAAATGAGATTTTTCATCCAAAAAGCCAAGATAGGTTGTAATTTGTTTTAAAACAAACCAATAAAACAATTAAAAAGAGGATTGGTCATTATTTGATAACTGTGGTATGAAAAATATTAAACTGTATTTAACCAGTCAAGCCTATCCCTATGTGGATATAAACATCAATTTTGGTTATGGCAAATTCCTTATTTGCTACGATGAGTATACAAAGTTTCAGGAAACATATTGTAACAAAATCAGTTCACAGATACTAGGACCCAAAACCTTTTAAAGTAGAGGAGCATTATTTGTATTTAATGTAAGCAAACAAAACAACACAATTGGATATAGTGTACATGATTCACAAATTGAAATAATTGCAAACACACCCATTCAAGAAAATACATAAGATTTTCCTTTGATAATTCATGAAAGATTAGCAAGCTACAATGTAAGAGATAAGCTGGTGAAAATAATTACTTGAGTCAGTAGATGACAAACCACGATTACAATGAGATGTTTTGCCATGTGCAGGGATTTCAATCACCAGAAAAATTTATCATTAAAGAATTAGCTATTACTGATATGGAAGAACATACAATTGTATTCAGCTTCAAAGTACTGTTCGACTAGAAATATATAACTCCTAAATACAAGGAAACTAATAGATGGGTAACCAAGTACACCACAGATTAAAATGGAAGAGTGGATGTATGGAGTATGAGAATATTGAAGACATTTGAAAGCAATATTTAACTAATTGTGAAATATATGTAGGCAAAGTCTAGAAAAAACGTGAACTAGAAAATGCATGGAATGGGAAAGTTACAGGTATTCAAAAAGAATTCTTTAATAGGATATCGTTCAAACAATTACATAAATCATATGGATATAAATCGACATTCTTCTTTGCAGAGGAAAACTTTAAATTAATGCTAACTTGAGCAATGATGTCTGACTGGCATGAAACAGATTATGGTGATTATCCTCCCGAATCAAAAATATATACTATACGAGTAATATTGCACTATTTGGGTGAAAGAACATTATTGAGTAACAAGTGAAATTTAGCATATAAAATTATTTGGTTGTATGTAAACCAATATATCATAAAGATGGATCAAGATGACAATGAAATCACATGCTTGTGCATACAGAAATCAGTGTGAATGGACTATTATCAAGTTATTAGCATGTTGGAGTAAATCATTTCGACTTTGTTTTGGAAAAAAGTGTATTGTATATTGTATATATTTTTTGTCGATAAATTAATGTTTTAAAATGAATTCCTTTCGTGCCTTTATTTAACCTCACTGCTTTAAAAACTATGAAAAGAATATTTGTTTTCCTAAGAAAGGAATAAAAAAAATTGGACATGCTTTAACTGAAATGATTCACGAGGAATATTTCCCATGAAACATTATTAGCAGAATAATTTATACTCCATTCGAATTGGTAAACTTATAACATTGGCAAATATCTCCAGACATGCAAAACCATTACATTTAGAGGTCTATTACCTTAACAGTGTTACCACCCCTTGAACAGACTCACAAAATATTCAGGTTTAACTTCAACGTCTTTCCAGTGTTACCAACCACAAAATCGAGATCTCAGAATGTGCACACTTGAGTCCAACATCCACTTTAGCTTTAAAATGCCCTGGAGACGTTGCTAGCATAGCTTTTCATGTTGCATGCAGCCAAGGCCACTTGGAGTCCCCTGATAGTGTTCAGGTCAGGTCAGGTTAAATCAATGACTTAACTATCAACCATACTAAAGTAAAAACATCTTATCTAATTTATTGCAAACTAATGAGCAGTAAATTTTGTTTTCTAGTTGATAAAATTAATAGTCACTTCCCAGCTGCCATTACACAGGAAAATATACAGAAATTAAAACAATGTAATTTTACATTATTTTAAAACATTGTCAAAATTTATATTAAAATATACTATTATTTATGAAGCAAGCTTTATTCTATATAAACACCAACCTTTACAAAAATTGTAGAATAAAATATCCTATGCAGTAGAATTATAACCATAGTAAAGACATGAGCATATACATTAATGAAAGATATCTGTTCATGTTAAATGCAAAATAGGAATTTAAAAATACTTAAATTACTTCCCAGCATATTAATTGAATACACGAAACCTATAATTAAATAGAATTTATGTTAATTTAAAGGTTTGCAGATATTGGGTGATGTCTTAATATTACTAAATGTAATAGGTTGTGTAATTAATTGAAATCTTCCAAAAAGAATAAGTAACATTTTCTTTAAAAGGTATAACTATTCTTAGAAATCCTTAAACACGAAATATCATCAACCTTTAACAATTTCTTTATATGTATTATAGTAAGTTCTTTTTCTGTAATTCTATACCATATAATGTATATATCACTTTATTGAGTGTGCTAAACAATGACATCTTTTCTAATCCCTTTCATTTTTTTATTAATCAAGAAGGAAATATTTGTAATGAAGCACAATTTATTTCAGTATTAAATAAACTATATTCATTTCTTCCAGAATGAAGGTGGTAGAGAGATTTGAATCTGAGGTTGGGGTGTGGGAATGAAGATATTTGAAAGTCGAGTGTGCGAGAAGGTAGTGGAAGGGGAGGTAAGGGGTGTTTGACTTTGTACTTTCTGGTTGGAGTGGAGAAATGTATCTTCTTCACTTATTACCTGGGGGGGTTAAAATTTTTGATAAATAGGGGTTTAATCTCTACACCTCCTTCCACTGTTACCAGTTGTTTGTCTGTTTTTAATTGGGATTACTTTAATGATATAATGAATGGTTCAGATCCTTCAGTAACAAATTTATAGTTTCTTTAGATGATGAGAAGAGTAATCCTACAATGCAACCATTGCTCATTACAATGCCCTCCTTAGGGATAACTCAGTCGCCTCCAACATCATCTTCACTTAAAACTGCCACTCTGCCTCCAGTGTCGTCTTCACTTGAAACTGCAGTGCTGACTCTGGCATCATCTTCACTTGAAACTGCAGCACCGCCACTGGCATCATCTTCACTTGAAACTACAGTGCTGCCTCCAGCATAATCTTCACATGAAACTGCAGCACCGCCTCCGGCATCATCTTCACTTGAAACTACAGCGCTGCCCCTGGCTTTGTCTTCACTTCAAACTACAGCATCACCTCCAGTATAATCTTCACTTGAAACTACAGTACTGCCTTTGGAGTCATCTTCACTTCCAAGAATGTCAGCTTCTATCTTTGAAACTATAAATTTAACATCAAAATCAAGTGAGCAACATCAACAAAAGCCAAAAATGTGTTCTTGTTGCACTCCAATATACTTAACAGTTCTCCCTTAAAATGAAGTGTGGATAATATGTATAACGAATTATTCCAAGAGTTAGAAGAATGTTTATGTTCCAATTTTGTGTTTTCACCTGCTCCAAGCCTGTCATCTCCTGATCTATTATCACTGGAATTACCACAGCCTAATTTAATTTCCCCCTCTCCTCATCCCTTTACAGAATCACTTAACGAAATAAGATATACTATATTATCATCAATAACACCACCCTCACCTGCTTCACCACCACCACCCCCTGTTGTTGATGTAAAGAGAGACAAATTGAATTTAATCTTAACTCTAAATGGAATTTGTCATGAAAAATCAAACTTACATTGTTTAATGATTTTCAGTCATAATATGATGAACAAGTTTAAATTATTTTCAGGCATAACATATGATTTCTTAAAGATCTCTCATGATTTGAATATTTTTAAGTTAACATGGTGAAAAGTTTGTAAACTTTGTAATGATTTTAATGATTTCAGGTATAAAGTTGTCTCATGATTTTAAAGTTTTTAATTATTTCTGTTGTAAAATGGTGAAGAGTTGTCTCATGATTTCATAGCTTTTAAATAATTTTCGGTCATAATATGATGTGAATTGATGATTTCTGGCATAAAGTGGTGGAAAGTTTGTATACTTAGTAATAAATTTAATGATTTCTGACATAAATAGTGAAAGGTTGTCTCATGATTTTTAAGATTTTTAATGATTTTCAGCTGTAATATAATGGGATGTTTTTTCCAGTATTAAAGTTTGTAATTATTTTCAGAGTGATTAGGTGATACGTTTGTAATGTTTTTCAGGTTTAATATGATGTGATTTCATAACTTCATAGTTTGTTTAATTGTCAACAATATGTAGTTGTATGTTTATTTTTTTTTATAAATTACTATGGTGGAAAATTTACATGATGTGTTATTTAATAGTTTTAAAATCCTTGTCACTATTTAGTGAATGATTGCTTGGGTCTGAAAATGAAGTAGTACACATAAATTCTTATATTTCAGGTTTAAATTGCAATTTCCTTTTAAAAAAAACATTTAATATTCATGCAGAGAAATTTAAAAAAAATATATATGATAGAAGATTAAGAAATGACTGGGTCAGTAGCAGTAGCTGTTCAGGTTTGGAGCTTCAAAAAATTCCACCTTAGGTGCTGCCTTTCACGAGAAATACAATTTTCTCACTTAAACCCAGCTCGCAGTCTACTTCGTTCTTTGTGAGGGTGAAAATATGTTTATAAATTTAACTCTGAATTTGAAAACCAACAATTTCATCAAATAAATTTGATAAAACAACTTTGAAGAAATTGAACAGCTAGGGGGGAATTATAATTTAAGTTTTTGAGAAAATCGTACCCCTGAATGAATATGAAACAAAACTAGGGATTTTGTAGAATGTCGAGAAAAGCAGTTTTGCCCAGCTTAACTTGTAACACAATGTGCAAACAGGGAAGGGGGTTGGGAAAGGGGTAAGCAGTTTGACACAGACATCTCTTGAGAGTCATGTATAAGAGCTCCTAATGGCACACTGCAGCTACAAGAATGCTTCCAGCTAACCTTGTACCTCTACAGTAGCATCGACTTTTACTTGTAACAAAATATTTTAACATACAAAAAACAAATTACTACTGCTGGGGAATCAACACACTGGTGTCTACATATAAACAGACATACTTTACACAAACATAAATATCTTTGGACTTTAAGAAAATTAATCTCTGTTACCATTCCCTTATTATTATTCTTCTTACATTAGTGAGATTTATTTTTTCCAGGAAAGTGAAATTTCAATATGAGATAGTACTTGTTTAAAATAAATTTGGAAAATAATATTTCTTATCATCTCAGGATAAACTTCAACAATATAATACTTTATTTTTCTTTAAAATGGGGTATGCAAAAAAATCTCACATGGAAACGTTAAGAGAACTCTATACATGAAATAGATATTTTCTTTCTGCTATGCACATATATTTAACAGATTGAAAGTTTGAAATGTGTTGTTTTACATTCCCTTGAATGTACAGACATTTGGTTTCGACGTAATTTTTCAAAAGGTGAAAACTTTTATTTATGAATCGCCTAACTGGAATGATACGTGTTTGCAAACAGTGTTCTTTTAATACTTAAATTATATGAAAAATCTTTAACTCTACTAAAATTGAGTGAGTGAAAATATGTCTTGTATGAAAATATGCTCAGTTTCTGTGAAATTTTAAAATTTATTGTAAGTTTGCTCGAAATACTTTAATAAGATTGATGGAAATGGGATAAACTTAAATATCTTGTAAGTTAACTGATTAAACTTTTAAAAAATTCACTTAAAACGAGCTTATATTTTAGTTGAATTGGGGAATTCCACAAATTCCCCTGCCTGGGATTCGAACTCCAAATTTCCCAAGTCCAAAAAAATATTAAGTGCTTTGCCCAGGAATCCTACTCAAAATTTTCTAAAATTCAAATAATATTAGAATTTCCAAAATTATCCCGAAAAAGGGAATCGATCCCGATAATATATGAATTAAAAAAATTGCACTCACCAGGCCTCGAACCAGAAGTGCATTGCACCTGAAGTGCATGTGCAAAAATAGAAATTTCCAGTGCAGTGTACCGAAAGTGTATCGCGAAATCTTGGTCACGGCATGTGCTAACAATAGAAAGTAGGTCAAACGTTCATCCAAATCTAGATCACCGCATGTGCTAAAATAGAAGAGCAGATCAAAAGTGCATCTGTAAGTAGGTCACGGGGTAAAATATGAAGTTTATTCTAGAACCCGTGCGCTCGTACTACTTGTGGTAGACAACATGTTTAGGATGCAACCAAGCACGTCACACATGGGGCGATTTTTCTGAAGTTTAATTCAAAATTTATGAAGATACTGCGAATTAACTATATGCGTAAACATCGTCTGTGGTGGTCATACAATTTCGACATTTAAATTGTTGCATACTTAAAAATAATATTTCCTACCTCTGCACGCAGGTAGCATGCAAGACTAATATTTCAATTCATCGGTGTAACGAGAAAACCTTATTTTATTAATATGTTTGCAGAATTCGTTCTACAGTACTGCCAATGTTAGAACACGCAATAAGCCACGAAGGTTCTTTTTGTTATGCTGGCAGACAGCGTTAAACGTCGCCAGCCCGTAATTTTTTTAAATGCTGACCTACATTTTATGGATGAAATCGACTGCGTCACATATCGGCTGTTATTTCATGTGACAAATGCAATTGTGAGAAATGAGAATCAGAATAATAATCATGAAGATGAAACACTGCTCTATAAACAGTTTCATGCAAATATTCACAAAAATGCAGGTTTGCTCGAAAGAACAGGCATCGTGAAAGGCTCATAGACTAAGGCAGCTGAGCTACTATCATCAAAATGAAAATATGTAAACATGCGCGTGTTTCTACAATACGAGATAAATCACATGATCGTTTATTGTTTGTTTACGCGATGCGTAGGTGGACAATATTCTGTTTAAATATGCAACATTTTTTTTTTTAATGTCGAAGTTTCAAGCCTGTTGAACTTGTACTTCGGATAAGGTTTATTCTACCTAGACTATATGAGGTTTGGAATAGTAAATATTTCTGCCGCTAGGTGCACAGTGCTCCGAAGAGGTCACTTATAATAAAAATCTTAAGTTACGTGAATAATAAAAGAGAATGATTTTACTTAGTTATTTTTATACGATTTATGATTATTTCAATTGTTTTGTTTTTTAACATACAAAATTGAGAAAATGTGGTACCCTGCTGACACTAGCGCTTAGCTAGTGGCGAAAACTTTCCCTTTGGTGAACTTTTAACATTGATTTCCGAACCTGTATAGGCTGTTCACGGCAAACTGAACACTTTTGAAAAGCCCTGCTTAAGATCTACATGTATGAGCGCTGTGCATACAATTAACATTGCCATGAGCCTCGTTGCGTTATTCATGCGTCGGTCATGTGAAACTGTAAAATTATTACAAAAGTAAATATTTTATAAATGTTACAATTCCTAAACTTATATCCATGAAACTACAGCAAGCAAAATAAATAATTTCATTATTCACAAATGTATTTGCCCAACGCTTTTATGACATGCAACTACTTTTCCGCCGTCATTAACAACTTTGCTGACGCTTGCAAATACAGGAAGGGGCAGTGACATTTTTCCGAAAATTGATTTTGAAAGTGCCTTTAGTAGAAGTACTTTAATGTTGCTTATAGGCTGTTCACGGTAAAGTGAGCACTTTTGAGACTCTAGGTACTTTTTCTTTCAGACACTTTTTATCCATTAACAACCTTTTTAACTAAATATTGCCATGTAAGTAATAATCACAAGTGTGTGATTATTACACACTATTATTACACTATTATTATTATTACACACTATTATTACGCCTACGGCTAAAATCAAATATTTCTATTGCCTATTATTCCAAATGAGAGGGCTTTCAAAAGTAAGGCGGCCAACCGTCCCGGATTCTGCGGGACAGTCCCGCAATGGTAGTTGTAATCCCGCATTGGAATAATTAATAACATAGTCCCGCGCACTAGAGGTGGGCGTTATTTAACCTAATGTTTATAAAAAAAAACTGTTACAATTTGGTAACACGTTCCACAGTTTGTGCAGTTATTTTAGGAACTGCTTCGACGCCTGACTATTGCGCATGCGTAAAAGTTACTTTCTGGAACGTCTGACGCCTGACTTCTGCGCATGCGTAAAAGTTACTTTCTGGAACGTCTGACGCCTAACTTCTGCGCATGCGTAAAAGTCATTTTTTGGAACGTCTAGCATTGTTTACATTTCGTAACCTAACCTAGCATAGGACGGCTGCGACATTAGTCGAAGATAGATTATTCTATTAAGTAAGCTACGTCTCGAATTATGTGGACCACGATGTTCTGAAGAGATGGGAGGAGATGTAGAGCAGTACGGAGCAACGATGGTTAGTGGTGTTCGGAAAAACATAATGGACGCAAATACTATACAAAAACTGCCTGGCCATCGTCCAGTACTTTCTCTGTTTGCCAGGGACGAACGAGTATTTTCGTTGATAAATGCCACGTGGACGTCGGGAAAAACGTCACTTAAAATCGAAATAACACTACGAGCAATAGCTCATTGTAAAAAAAAAAAAAAAAAAAAAAAAAAAAACAACCTCATGTGAGAAATATGATTTTAAAAATAAATTAATACTTCCTTAACTTACGTTTTATTCCTAATTTCAGCGCAACCGAAACCCTCAGTTACTTACCCTCAATCCCAACCCAGTTTTCCTAATGTTGGCAGCCTTGTTCAAAAGTGTTCACTTTACCGCGAGTAGCATATATCCAACTTGCTGAAGCCTCTGTCACACTGTCAAATTTTTTTTTCCATCAAACTGCTTCCACTTAAGTTTGGTCAAATAAAGTTGGATAGTTATGGCATCATTGAAACGTCATAACCACCGCCATTTTTGTCGGAGAAAACTGATGGCTTCAGTTTCCATTAAACATTTGAAAATTGGACCGGTTCTAAAATTTATCTCATGTTTGTCCATCTCAGCCAATCAGAATCGTGCACGACAAAAATGGACGTCGAGAAACATAACATAACGAGTACTTGCTGGAAACGAAGTAAGTTATGAAGATAAGTAATTAATGTAGAAGCTGTCTGGCCATGAATGCTATTTTAAGTGAATATTGCACAATATTACGAACTCAGAGGAAACATATCTCATAAAAAAAAATTAATTTAGTAAAGAAACGAAAAATAAAGTACAATATAACTTACATTTCTTCCTGTAATGGAGCGCATGGAAAAACAAAAACAGTATCTCACTATAAAAATAATTTTTCAAATTAGATTCTTCCAATAAAAAAATTTGACAGCTCGACACATTTTCAAACACATTCAAGATTATTTGTTAAAATCTGTTGGAAGGAAAAATTTGATGGCCGTATTTTGTCCTCAAATTTTATTGTCAAATATGAAGGAAATAATTTCACAGTTTGCGAGGGGGGGGGGGGTTACCGCCTGCATCGTATGCTCCTTGCTGCACTCCCGGCGACTGCAGTGCAATGTAAACAGGCGACAGAGGAGAGATTTTGGCGCGCTGGCTGGCACCGCTCTCCCATTGGTCGCAGCGTCGTCAGCCGGCTGCGCGTGCGCGACTCCCCCCCTTGCACGTCACACCGTTGGAGAGGGGAAGGGAGGGCAAGCCGTTGGAGGGGAGGAGACGGAGCTAGGGAGGGGAGTTCAAACCGACGGGCGCGCCGCGCCACCTACGACGGCGAAAGATTGTTCACTCGAGTAGCGCGCTGCGGAGGTGTCGGTTTGTGGTTGTGTATGTTGTGTTGGAGGTGTTCCGCTTCTGGTTTTTTTTAAATCGCCTGCGCACTCCGACATAATTTTTTTTTTTGTTCCCCGACGACGCAACTCCGTCAGTTCGCTCGCAGTACAAACTTGAAACTGTTCTGTGTGGTGTGTATGATGTTTGCATGGATTACTGTGACAATTTGCTGCGGTAATGTGCCAAACAGGAGCGTAGGTCTGTGACCAGTGCCTGGAAAGTTGTTATCAGTAGTTTGGTGTACTAATTAATTGCTGCACACTTGGATACTAAGTTTTGAGTTTTTTTTTTTTTTTTAATGTTCTGAGGTGGATGACCGCGAGAAGACTCAGTGAATAAATAATCTGTGTGGATATTCATCGACGGCTGGAAGCGAAGTGAGTTCTTCGGAAGGTGCAACAGCTTACCTTCGTCGGCGGCCTGAAACGAATCCTGTCGCCGAAGTTTACAAACTTGAAAAAAATCTCCTGGAAGATGTAAAACTTTTTTTTTTTTTTTTCTGCGCAGTGAAAATTTGTACGACAGTCGGATTAACGCGAAATGTGCAGATTTAGAATCTCGCGCGTTTACCACCTAACTTAAACTTTCTGCCCTACGCCGAGTCCACCCAAGCGCGTGTTTGTGTGTGGTGTTGGAACGACTTCCGTGATGGCGACTTGAAAGGCTTCCGCTCGTTTTGCAAAAGAAACTGGGAGTCCACCCCCCACCTCCTTCCTTCCTTCCTTCCTTGACTGGGAAGGCGGGTAGCAATTGGATTATCTGTTGTCTCCTGGTTACATACGCACGGCACATGTGATACCCACCCGGCAAATCTTTTACCTTTCCTTTGCCGAGTTGATTGCCGAAAGGAAGACGGAGGTTGGTTATCGCAACTTCAGCCGACGACGATGGAGTTTTTAACAGTTGTTCGGGTCGTTTGCCTCATCGCCTTGCTTTCCGGTGAGTACACGAAATTATTATTATTATTTTTTTTCATCTTCAACTTCTCGTGTATTATATAGCATATGCGTCGTGTTTTCCAACGTGAGCGCTTTGTTTACCCCGACGCGCAACGGTGGGCTTAATCGTTCGTATAGGCTGTTCACGGTAAAGTGAGCATTTTTAAGGCCCTTTTTAAATTTTTCCTTTCATCCAATTTGCATCTTGCTGCTGCATTTTAATACAAACATTGCGATGTGACTAATAAACACAGTGTATACATTTTACCACCCTCAAAATTTAACACTTGAGGCTGCAATAAGATATATTTATCAGTGGTTAATGCCTGTTGGAAGGGCCTTAAAAGAGTGCTCACTTTACCGTGAACAGCCTATAGCCGTCCGCGTGACAGCTACAAGTTTCCCAATGTGTTATATCATGTTGTATGACGTACTTTCTCCGGTTATGCCCGCCTGGATTCCAGAAACAAGTCGGCTTCAAGTTGGGGCGTTGTACCCGGGCCTGGGTATTTGCGTTTACAAATAGCTTTGATCTTGGAGTACCGCAGTCTGCAACGGTAGTGTGCGATTCCATTTGTGCCGGCTGCGAAGTTAGCACGGCAGAAGCACATAGGGAGAGAGAGAGAGAGAGAGAGAGATGATTCTGCAGTTGCCTGAAGTCTGGACCACAGACCGAAACCACCTGGAACTTGAATGATTTAAGGAACATACGCAAGGCGTAAATCAGATCTCTTCTTAACTCAATGTGATACCACTCCTTAAAAATATTTATTTGGCGTGTTCCTTACTTTCGTATTTCCAAAACTGTAAAAGATATAATAAAAAAAATGTAATTTTCCCACCATACTTAATAATGTCCGTAATATTTACGAATATATTGATTTATTTTCTGGGCGAGTTTTTTTCCCCAGTAAGACAACAAAACCAAAAATTACGGGTCGATTGCGAATCTATGTCTTATATTGTGGGAGTTGTATAAACTCCCCGAGTTTGCGATGTTGGTGGGAAACTAACAACTAAACCCAGGCCGTGTCCGAAATTACAAATTCGTTATTTTGTAATTTGTTATTCCGACGTTGCAGACATACACTTGTTTAGCACTCGCGGCAACGCATTATTACATTAACTGTGAAAAATATTTGCATCTAAATTTAATGCTTCAAAAGGACGCAGTGTGTCTACAATCATCACTGGAACACTGCGAATACGTTAAATAAATATGTAAATAATAAATTATGCAATAACGACTTTTAAAAAATTTTGTTTGCGAAAAACAAAGCACGTCACTTAATCGCTTGCTTTTGAAAACATGCCCAGTGTATTTTATGAACAGTTATTCGCTTTAAAAAAAATTTAATTTAAGCTTTCGTATACGCGTATGTGTTTTGAAGGTAAAAACCAACATGGCTCAGATTTTGTAATTTAGTATTTTTTTTGCAACCATCCGTTGGATACAAAATATGAATTACCAAATACGTCACCATTTTTGCATACAAAATCGGGTCCCATTTTGTCAACAAAATCTTGCCATTTCGGACACGGCGTATGTGCGTTAGTAAAGGTGATTGTGTAGCATGTACAACCGTTTTTTTTTATTTATAGAATGTCCCAGAGAGCATTGCTCTATTCAGGGATACATACATGCCTATCTGCGGCTTTATATTGATTTCTTTACACAATGCATTACAATATTTTCTCCTATAATACTTGTCTTCAAACAAATTATAAATATACTTGGCCTTTGATAAATGCATCTTAGTGAGATCTGGATTCAAATATTTAGTTATACTTGAATATGAAATGCAAGATTAAAGTTTGCATCAGTGTCAAATGTCTGCGTCATAATTTACCCACAGATAATTTTTAACTGTTTTTTTTTTTAAATACACTTGACACCTTTATTTCTCTAATATTAGTAGGTGAACTATTATATAGCTTTGCAACATTAAACATACTTAATCGTTCTAACAGTGTTCATATGGATGTTTTTAATTTGTCTTGTGTTGTACCTATGGATGTCTTGATTTTGACAAATAGGCCAGCAGCCGGAGGGTCGAAGAAAATACTAACGTATTTTATGCTTGAGAATAAGTGTTTTTTAAGGTAACACGCGTGGCAATTTTTGAAAACCACCACGAAAAAAAGCGGTTCTTGTATTTGAGAAATACGAGTATCCATAGCTCGTAAAGTCGCACATACGTAGCGAGTCGTGTTTACTTCTTCAGTGTTGCTGCCATAAAGATAGCAAAACACGCTCTTCTTGCAAAGTGACTCACTCGTGTTTACCGTGGAACGTGCTTCTCGCAAGTAGCGCCATCTTGTCGATTTCTTGCAACAGTGACTGCGCGTTCCAGACGTTATTTTTTTGCAAGCGAAATGGTTACTAGATCGGATTTTAAATTGGTTTTGCCCCCCAACCCAACCCCCCCCCCCCTCCTTCCAAACATCATTTTATTTACATGTTCGAATAAAATTGTTTTCCATAAATCCTGAGGCACGAGCCACAGAAAAGTCTTCAGGACGTCAAGAAATGTAAGTTACATACAGTTCCTTACAGAACACACACAAAATGTCATATCACAACTTAAAATTCTTAATACTCCCGTACAGAATAAAATGAATTACTTTTCCGAGGTAAAAATTCTAGAACCGTCGACTTTAGAAGCTGAACAAATTATTACGTAACTGCGGCATTACACTGCGCACAAAATTGTATCATTTAAGTTTCATAACAAACTAATGTCATCACCTTCCAAATAAACATTTCACTAGGTAAGTCGCTGAAATACTACTAAACGTATGTTTTTCTTCATGTGCATAGTTTCAGTGACATAACACATTTATATCTTAGTAAGTATTTTCATCTACTGAAGAGAGGTCGATCTGCCTTGTTTAATTACTAGCAGTTTTCAATTTTATCTCTTCGATTAAAAATTTATCTGTGATCTGCGAAGTCGCCTATAAGAAATAGATGCATGACGAACGGTTTAACATCGACGATTTGGGGGACACGAGAGACAACTGCATTTTCAAAATCGGGAAAAATGGTACATTGGTATTAAAATAAATTTTTTTTTTCCCAAAATTGTCTTTGAATGCTTAACACGAACTGCGAGGAAAATAAATATATTCTATTACAGATTTACATTACATGGCTAGCATTATTATTGTATACGTCTATACATTTCACCAATAGGCCTCAATTGTTTTACATTGTAAACATATCGTAACAAATAGCAGGAAGCTATACATGCCTACGAGTGTAACATCCGAATACTAACGCAAAGAAATAGCCAATTTAACAAAATAAAGAAAAATGAAAGTATTAAACTAGAGTACATTTCTTTTATGCTATTCACGGTAAAGTGAGCACTTTTTTACAACAAGTCATTTTGAATAATAGCCTATACATATATTTTATTGTACCCGTAGACGTTAACTTGTAAGTCCGGTGAAATACATACACTATTTATTTTTTAAATTGCTATATTTATTTTAAAAAGTGGTGGAAGGATTAAATAAAAATGGCACAAAGTTCTAATTCAAATTTTTTAACATTTTTTTTTACACAACAGAGCATAAGTAACGACTTCTCAGTCATCAAATGTTTTCATCTCAACTTTGTAACAACTGCTGTGCATTAGGCTGTAGCGGTTTTGGACTACACTTAACATCGGAGCCTTGGGAGGCGATGAGGGTGAGGCGAGGTGAGTATGGAGCAACGCCGATCTGTCGGGGCTAGGGGAGGGGGGGGGGCGGAAAACCCGGCGACCAGAGGAATCGTCTGGCACGATACCCACGTGCGAGTATCTGGGGTGCTACCCAGCCGAGAATCATACCGGGGAGGGACTAGCGCTGTTGTAGCCCGTGTGCCACCCGGGGCCCGACTACCTTACACAGATAAGTGCTTTTGTTCCCTTAAGCTGGCCCCACAGTAGATAGTGCACTGGGCTGCGACGAGCCATACTTGCTGTTTCGCAACTAAGCGATGATCTGTCGGCGACGTACCCCCTCTCTGAGATGCAGGCGCTGCTATCTAGTTTAAGGGGTGGAAATTTACATTTACAGACCTCACGAATGTAACAAAAGATACGCGTAAAAAGTTGAAAGCGTATATTTTAGTGGTAGAAAATGAAAACAGGGTAGCATAAACGCGATGTGTGACGAAACCTAGCGAGAACGAGACATAATAAGACGAAGGGTAATTATTTTGATGTTAATAAAAGAACTTTATTTCATTGGCCATATCTATTTTTCACACCCACGCAGCAATAATACAAATACGAAATCGTTGGCGTAAACGCGATTGTCGTTTTCAAATTGTAAAAAAAATGTATATGTTTTTTATTCTCCTTGTAAACGAACGCTTATTCTTCTTCTCCGCCGCACTGCGATGGACTCTGCTTCATCCTGATAGGCTGCCGCTCATCGCAACGCATCGCACTATTGTGGAACCAGCCTTAGAGGCAGCAATAATTTTTAATAATATAAAGGAATCTGTTTGTAATTACAGAAACACCACTAGCAGTAGTCAAGCAATACCAACTTTAGAAAATGTGCATAGCAAGGATTTATGTTATGTCGATTAGTAAAACATAACAAAAAAATTCTGTAATGCAAATTGTGGCGATAATTTATAAATCTACGATGATGAGGACATTGGGTGCGTTATCGTTTTTTTTTTAATATTTACGTTATGAAACTACTGAATGAGTTGTAGTTTCCTTGAGCAACGTTTTTCTCCGACTGGAGGTTCAGGCAAGCAATACCACTGCAAATACCACTGTACACAGTAGTAATGCAAACTTACAGTTTTGTAGAAACAAATACATCCGTACAGAACATCAATGCAAACTTACATATTTTGCACGAATCCCAAATATTTGAAACCAGAAGATCCAGTTGCAGTTAACGGGCCTGCCTACCAGCCGGCAGTCGCGAACTTCGAATGGGGACCCTCATTGCGTCAATTTTAAAGATAACTATTTCAAACAAAAAGTACTCAACGTGAAATTTCTTAAGGAATGATGCTACGTTAAAATATTTTGCCTTTTTTTTTTTTTTGCTGTATATGATTTTTATAAAATGTAAATATTGAAATTTACATATAACAAAAAAAAAAAAAGGATAGATAAATAATTTTTTTCTCAAAAAGAATTTTATTTAGCAATATACTCTGAGAAAATCGCGTCAACGTGTTTTTGTTTGGAATAGTTATCTTTAAAATTGACGCAATGAGAAAGAATTTATTTTCACATTGATTCCCCATTTGAAATTCGCGGTTGCCGGCTTGGTAGGCAGGCCCGTTAAGTTACTAACAACAGAATTTTCGAATTTTAATTTATTTTTTTTGTAAACAATGGGTCTGTGCGAGTGTGAAGGCACAGTGGTGGCTTACATTGGACTCGAACCGCGACCCTCCCGGTCGCGAAGGCCACCGTTGTGACCTCGCCAACGAAGCGGCCAGCACACGCGCCCTCGTGGATACAGAAGGCTTAACGTGAGCGATGGCAAGTTGTCGGACAGTGTGGAAGGCTTATATGATGAACGGATTTCCACAACAGCTGCGATCAATGGTAACTAGCTAGGGTCCGTCCCGCTCTCCGCTGACGTACCCGTACGCTCGGGTGACTTGGACTCTGCTTTAGGTCCGTTTTACAATGACGCGGACACGTATAGTCCAACTCACTTTTCCGTGGCCCTGCTCGAGTTCTATTTCCAGGATATTCCCCCGCATCATGCAAACGAAGCTTACCCGAGTATAGAAAACTACACCCGAGGGACAGCGCAAGGCTTTCGTACGCACTCATTGTAATCATATTTTACATGAGAGCTATTCCTCACTAGGCATTACCTACACATCTATTTTCGTCCTGTTTTTATTCATATTGATCATAAATGAAATGTAATTGATATATAAATTATATGTCGAATTTCAATTTAATATAAAATAATTATTTTTATGTTAAGACAGATATAAGACGCTTGTGTTACATGGCAAACCGGTATTTAGGAAAGTGGGGTGAGTTTTCAAAGTTTTGACGCAAAATGTGGGAACAAACCTTGTTCAATCTCCATTGGAACGCATGCATGCATACCCGGACACGTAAGGGAGCTGATCAGTTCCCAACTCTTCCGTTTCCGTGTAAGTTAAAGGATTCGAGTATCTGGTTCGATGATGTTCGTGACCATCGTGATTGGCAGGAAAACATGGGTTTGGGGTGGCTATTATTATTATTTAGGTTTCAATAAAAGCGCGTGCGTGGCTTGGCAGTGCCATTTGTGGAATATTAAACAGTATTTGAAACATGATATTCAGTATGCGAACGTTATGGAAGCTTATGTCCGTAATCTGTGGTGTAATATGTAGGTTTCTGGGTATTGTAGAATGGGCTGACACTCGTCCCGACCCGTCCGCCCATTCTGTTTGTGAGTTTGTGAGAATGGGATTTTCAGGGAATCATTTCGTGCGTTCACAGTATGAGTGAAACCCATACGTACTGAGATTTAAAACAAAATCGAAAGTATAGGGACGATGAAGTGAAAATGATAAGTACTGGTAAAATTTTCATCATTCGTGTTGTACAACTCTTCCACTGCGAAGATTTGTCCGACCAGTTGTTTTCATACGATTGTTTTTAATTTTCAAACACCGCCGTGCTGTAAGCAGCAACTATGCAGTTGGGAACGCTATGATTTCTTTCTATAGGCTGTTCACGATAAAGTGAGCACTTTTTAAGGCCCTCCCAACAGGCATTATCCGCCAATAACTATATCTTATTGCAGCCCCAGGCATTACATTTAGACGTGGTGAAACGTATGCACTGGGTTTATTGGTCACGTTGCAATGTTTATATTAAAAAGCAGATGGAAATTGGATAAAAGGAAAATTTTATAAGGGCCTTAAAAAGTGCTCAATTTACCGTGAACAGCCTATAGTCGTGTGTGACCTTCCGTTCCAAATTCTACGCCCCGTTATACCTTGGCGGCTAGGCGCATCATCTCAGTGCTTCATTCCGATTCCGTTCCGCGATTTTTCATTCCATTCCTTAGTTTGCTCCGGATTGAAATTTTACTCCGAACGGGCGAACGTACTCTACCTCGGGGTGCGTTCAGCTGGTTTGTCATATTCGTCTGGACTCGCGGAATATTGCTCGGCCATGAAGAAGTCCGTCAAAGGAATATAGAGTCGCCTATCCTTTCGCGTTATAATTCAGTCACGAGGTAGACGACACACATGTGTATGCTAGTTTCACGTGTGTCATTGAGCCACCACGCGTGCTGCAGGACTTCCCAGTAGTTGCATCCATCACTTCGGTGTCTTCATTCCGCGTGGCCGGTTGTAACAGGAGAGAGTTCTGCTCGTGGAAGGCAGACGATGAACACGTGACCTCTGCTCGAGTGTGTAGAGGTCTGTGGGGTCTAGCTTAGTGCAGTCTTATAACGCGAAATATTAGCATCTCTAGGAGTATATTTTGTCGCCTACATACGGTATCCTATGTCAAGAATAAACACATGTTAATTTTAGTGGGAATTTTAATTGACCACAATAGTTCAATACCCATGTTTCGGATGCCTTTGTTAAAATTTACACCTTCACTTTTTTTTCTTTCTTTCTTTCTATTTGTAAATATAGTACGTGTTGCAGCTCTATGGAGCTTTCCTTTTCCTACGCCCAAATTTGTGTAAACTACTTGTGAGGTCCAGGTGTGTAAACACGTGGCGAAATTACTGCGTATTTAATTAATCGCTCATTGGTCATCGTGCTTCGCAGAGTGCAGTACAGACCGAAAATCACCTACACTCGCGTAATGTGCATAGTTATGTACACTGGGCCTGCTGAATGTGTTACCAGAATATTCCAGTTGGAACACGGCCTGATGGCGGCGTTCGCCTCTCCTTGACGACCGACGGTGCGAACCGCTCGGTGGCGACGAACCGAGGGGGGAACTCGTCGACGACTGCGACGAAGGGAGTGTCGCAGTCGTCGACGCAGCCACTCCCACGCGATTGGAAGTCTGTTCGCCTCGCGCTGCGGGAATGTTACGATCTCCCTTCCCCCCTGCATCACACCCTCGCGGGGTCCCCCCCCCCTTGCCAAGGCGTCGCGGCGACCTGCAAGACTCACGGCGGCCCGCGTTGTCCCTCGTCGACGCCACCCGTCTCCACCGACAATGAGCCGTGGAGCTGCCGCCCCCCTACCCCCCCCCCCCCCCCCCCCCGTCATCAAACACAGGGGCAGCAGAGGATACGCGGGTACACGCTGTTCACGGTGAAGTGAGCACTCTTGAAATATCTGCCTTAGAAAAAAACCACTGCCCATAACTAGGGACACATCAATTGTACTTCGCAGCATTTTTGTGATTGGATGGTTTGCGTGGCACACGTCTTAGGTGTGTGTGTGTGTGTGTGTGTGTGTGCGCGCGCGCGAGCGAATCACAAACGTACAGTATTGAAGTTATCTAATTCTGATTGGCCAGTCGATAGTGAAAATGTTTTCTCACAAAGCCAAGCCTCCAACAAGAAAAATAAAACTGCTGGTACGGAAGTAGGGTACTGAAATAGGCTATATTATTTGCGGAAAACTTTCACGAAATTCGGGTGCCTCTACCCATAATTAGAGCCCCGAGTATATCGTGGATTGTCATGGCAGCAAGCTAGACTTGACAGTCCTCCATACACTCGAGACATTAGCGTTTGTTTATTGGTTGGTGCGATCAAGTGAGGCCTTTGTAACATAAACATAATGTAAACATATAGAAGACGCAAGAGTATTCTGGGAATTAGGACACTCGGCGCAACGCGCGATCTAGAGAAATTTTTGAGTGATGGCTTACGACCCTATAAATACCGCAGCGGTCCAGCTGCCAGCGGTCTTTGGCGAAGGCTATCTAGCTGAGTGCGGGTGTGAAGTACGACTGCGGACGAGGTGTTTGGGCGTGGTGTGTATGGACGAGAGGGCGTGAAACCTGACGAATGAAGTTTACTGTGCGTGAGGGCTCTCGGAGAACTCTAGAACATTGCGGACGGGGGACATGGACTAAACTGTGGTGGGACTGAGTGGACAAATAATGCGGGTTTTATTGTAAATATTGGAACTCTCAAATATAGACGCATAATCCTATGTAATAAACAGACGATCTCTGTCTGTCCGTCCGTCTTTAATACTTACAAGTCTCTTGAAACTCAACAGAAGTTCTTCAAATTTTGCAGAGAGAATCCTCAGGGTCAAATACGGTCCAAGTTCGAATTTCAGCAAGATCAAATTACGCAATCATAACTTTTGACCCTAAAAACTTATTTCTTAATTACTTTTTCCTATGAAAGTTTTGTAACGATGCATAGAGATTATTGCATATATATATATATATATATGAAGGTAATGGAATATCATTTTTGTTTACTTTAAATGTCTCGCTTCAATGTTGATTTAATTAAGTGGGGCTACAGTGGTTAAGTGGCTAGATAGATTCCAAGTGGGGCCCTTAGTGGCTTAGTGGATGGAACTATATCCAATGTTGAGTTGATTTCACCTGATTTTTTTTCCAGTCTTTGTATGAGAACAAAAATTTGTAACATCGTAACTATTCTAGGCACGTGACCATACTGAAAACACTGTCACGGGCTAACTCCTAGTGTATAAAATAATTGAATAGTTCGATACACTGGTTATTGGGACAGATTTTTAATTAATTAAATTGATTTCTTTGATGTAATTATACATTGTATTAATTGAAGTGTAAACAATAAGCGATATCAATTTATTGTGAGATTTTGAGTTGAGAGAATTTAGTTTGTTGTTATTGTAAATAAAATTAGAAAATTAAAATTATCTCTTTTATTTAATTAATACTTCCAGCCCTTAACGAACTTGGTTTATTACACTGTATTTCGAGAGAGAAATTGTAACAATATACACAACTCTCGCAGTACGTTAGTGTTTATAAGAGTTTTGTACTATTTTCACATTTCAAATTTTTTTTTTTTCCGCTCTATCCGTCCGCAGCTTTAAATTTGAAGTAAAGTGATTTTTGTTACATAAATAATTAGTTGTCAGCGCATAACTGTAGACGTGAGGGATAACTCTCTCTCTTTTGTTTGAAATTTTCGCATCACAAACAATCAAGTGGTTCGTTTAATTTAAACAAGAAACGTGTTTATAAACTTCCATTTAATAAAAATCGAGGTACGAAATTTAATAGATTTTTAAAAGTTCTCTCTCTTTCCACTTTTGTCGTCCTCAGTTCGCATGTGTTTTTTTAATTAAAGAGTTTAAGCAAAGCCCTTGTTTTCATTTAATACCACTCATGTTCGACGCAAATGAAATGTACGGGGTGGAACCATAAACCCTAATGTTGTTTTAATTTGTTTTTGAAACTGTTGGGAAAACTCGTATCAGCTAAGAACAGGAAGGAAAAAAATATATACTGCGAAAACGTTCGAACGTCGTAAAAAAAAAAAAAAAAAAAAAAAAAGTCTGCTATTGAATTTGGCGAGACTGGTTGGGTGGATACATTGCACATTTGTGTTTCAAAGTAAACCACAACACAAACGAAATAATACTTTATTTGAGTATCGCCTCAGTACCAAACATACTCGATATTTTGTGTAAAACTTACCATTTTACAGCGTGTACGTTTGTGTATTAATATGCACACGTAGATTATACAGTACATCTGCAAGTTAAGTAAAAATATATTCGTCCTGTTTCGTTTAGGTTTTATATTTACAAACGTGTGTGTAACTATGTGTATGTATAGCAGTGGCGTGTGGTGGAGTGTTGCAAGGTAAGCTGGTGCTTGCTCAGTGCTGTACACCCTCAGCGCACGTAGCAGGATCCAGCTACCAGAGTGGAGCAGGGAGAAACCGAATGTACTGCGGCCACTCGCGAGAGGAGCGGCGAGGCACCCATTGCACACGTGATGTGACGTATACACTACGACGTTTTAAGTGGCCGATGTGCAACTAAGAAACGATTAGGTACAGCACAGAGCAAAACACAGCTTACCTTGCAACTGTTCACCACACGCCGCTAACGTATAGGTGTGTATTGTTTATGCGTATGTGTGTATTTATTTGTATGTATCTGCGCGCAATGTAACGATACCCAGTTGTTGAGGGTGCGTATCGCCAACATGGTTTTAGGTTGGCTTCTGGAACAGTCTGTAATGTTGAGGCAAGTTTAGGCGAACACGAAAATTCGGGCAGCGATCCCGAATTGGTAATAGTGTTGCCATCTGTCGGGCCAGTTTTGAATCAGTTACTAAGCTTCCGTGCGTCGGCCACTAAAAGGATAACAAAATTTCATTCCGTAGGTTATTATTTCATATAAAAAAATATTCTAATCACCTGGTAATCTCGTGGCGCCCTTGGGAGATAGGTTGGTGTAGAGAGATGATGAATGCTGTAAGGGTTTAATATAGAGTGAGATAGTTAATGGAAATGCATGGTATGCATAGTATCAAACATATGTTAATCAGAAGTTAGCATCGCCTTCGTGTCACATGATCTGCGGGAGGAAGTTATCCTAGGAGTGCCCTGGCTCTCCGAACAAAATGCCGTCGTCGAACCTGCGGTCCGACGGGTGCGTTTCGGAGTTAAAGAGCGACGGGCCAACCCTTGTAACGGTTGCCGCGACATTGGTCAGGAAACACTGAGATGGTGCGGTGGCTGGTTTTCAAACGAGCCGGAAACGAAGAACGCGTCACGACTGGCGATGCCAGAAGCTGTTGAAAGAATGACGGAGAAAGTTTTCTCGAGAAACATGATCCCGTTGAAGTTCCAGCCTGATGACGAAGGCAAGTTGACGCACGCTAAGAAGCTGACGTGGCTCTAACTGTTAAGGTTGAATCAAAGAAACTGCCTATGGAGCACTGCACCCGACTGTACAACGTCAAGAACTCGTAAAAAGAGTAATACAGACACCATGCAAATTGTCTTAAAATTGCGATTTATGATGTTTATGAAAGAACAATGTATACATTTTGCAACATTATTATATATTTTACTAAAATATACTTTTTAAAAGTAAAAAAATTAATCAACAGAGTCCACATTTTTGACCAAATTTAAGCGCATTTCCGTTTTGGATGCTTCGGAAAGCAGAATTTACAAGAAAATCTTCGTCATTGAATATTGTCATAATGCTTACTATAATTGCATGTAAGGAAAAATAATGTAGGAAATAATTTTTAGGTATAATTGATTTTATGAGCGTCTATTTGTCGCAAACATTTATGGCTGAAACTGACTTAACCTTAAATAAAGTTAATTACAAAATTGATATGATACATTATTACTATGATTTTCTTACATGCAATCATAATAAATTTCTTGAAGAAGATTTTCTTATAAATTCTGCTTTTGGAAGCATCCAAAATGGAAATGCGCTTAAATGTAGTTAAAATGCGGACTCTATCGATCGATGAATTTTTTACATTTAAAAATTGTATTTTATAATAATGCGAAATATATACATTCTTCTTTTATATACAGCATAGATCGCACTTTTCAGACAATTTTTATGGTGTTTATACTACTTTTTTTATGAGTTCTTCACGTTGTATAGTTGAATGCAGTGCTGCATTGGCAGTTGCTCTACTTCAACCTTAAGCTGGCTTTACAATATAAATGTTAAGCGCTAAATTGTGCGTTAAGACGTGTACAGACGAAATAAATGTGTGTTGTCATGTGTACTGGTTTGCAGTGGAACTTAGCAGGTCGTGTGCGTTGTTGAGTTTTCCGTAAGCATTAAAATAAATAACTATATATTATATCTTAAGTTAAACTTAAGACGCAACGACCAATTAGAACAGAGGAGTCGGTGTTGTTGGCAGGAAACAGTTATTCACCGTAATGTGAGTAGAAAGGGTATTAAAAAGGCATGTGTGGGCACATGTTTACAATTGTATAAGCTTATATGATAAAAAAAAAAGTATGCTTTGAAGTATGATCTGCTTAAATATGGGTGTGATATACGAGAGTAGGGACAAAAGTGAACAAGACAGGCTTGTCGCCTGTTTCCGTTGGCTAACGTTTAGAATTAGAAAATTAATTGAAAACTGTAAATACAGAGGACGTGTTTTCGCATGCCTGCAGATCGCCGCTTACTGCATGATTCTTAACGCATAATTGTTTGTATTGTAAACCCAGCTTTGGGGTTGCACTGTGTGCCGGTACTTGTGAAGCGTTTGTGTGGCCGCTGGATGGGACACCGAATCTTCATCAGTGGCTTCTTGTTGTCTTCTGCACGACTCGTAGGTAAATAACGACCCCTTACTAATGCGAGTGCTGTGATTCCTTGCGACCAAGCAAGCCACGCCGTACAAGAAAATTCTAGCGAACTTCCTAGATTGTAATGGTAGTTTTTTTTTTTTTTTTACCTGTACATAGCATGGAAATAATATTCCTGATAGTAGCATCATGACTTCTCTGCAAATTGGGAATGCTCTCCGATGTATTCGACTCTCTCTCTCCCCCCCCCCCCTTCGCCCTCTATCTCTCGGGAAAATCTGGGAACGCTACCACAAATGTACGCTAACATTTTGTTTCTACCATTTGCGCTTTCTCATTGTACGTTCGAACTTACGTGATGAATTTACGAATAAATCCTCCGATTGCAAATGTTTGAATCTCGCGCGGCTACCAACTTGTTTACGTTATGAAAGCAACCATTTGTTTTTAACTTTTTAGCTGAAAGTGCTGCCTCTTTGCCCCCCCCCCCTTCCCCTCAAACAGCCATGCTCAGCGTTGCTACAGATCCGGGAAACCTTTGAAAAAAAAAAACGGGAAAAAGTCAGGGAAAAAACTGGGAAAGTCAGGGAAACTGGTGATTTATAAGTAGGGATAGGAAAATGTCGCGAGTTCAATGACCTGTAGGCTAGACTCCTCAGTTCTCTGTATACTGGAGCCTCAGCTGTGTGTTCATTGGCTGTTGCCCCACACCTGCTGGCAGATATGGGATTCGCAAGGTGATTCCTTGCAAGTCTGCTGTTGGCTCAGAGGCGTTCAGGGCGGGTCTAATAAACTGTGGTCCAATTGCGAAGGTGGCTTCAGAGTATATTTGTTTGACTTCTATATTGTCTCAAAATGAATTCGCGAAATTTTCCTATCCCTATGTATAAGTGAATGCTTTCAGTGTTCTCAAATTTCTCGTTATTCCGTCAGGAAGACCTGGAGAAGTCACGTTATTCCGTCTGGAAGACCTGGAGAAGTCACGTTATTTCGTCTGGAAGACCTGGAGAAGTCACCTTATTCCGTCTGGAAGACCTGGAGAAGTCACGTTATTCCGTCTGGAAGACCTGGAGAAGTCACGTTATTCCGTCTGGAAGACCTGGAGAAGTCACGTTATTCCGTCTGGAAGACCTGGAGAAGTCACGTTATTCCGTCTGGAAGACCTGGAGAAGTCACGTTATTCCGTCTGGAAGACCTGGAGAAGTCACGTTATTTCGTCTGGAAGACCTGGAGAAGTCACGTTATTCCGTCTGGAAGACCTGGAGAAGTCACGTTATTCCGTCTGGAAGACCTGGAGAAGTCACGTTATTCCGTCTGGAAGACCTGGAGAAGTCACGTTATTCCGTCTGGAAGACCTGGAGAAGTCACGTTATTCCGTCTGGAAGACCTGGAGAAGTCACGTTATTCCGTCTGGAAGACCTGGAGAAGTCACGTTATTCCGTCTGGAAGACCTGGAGAAGTCACGTTATTCCGTCTGGAAGACCTGGAGAAGTCACGTTATTCCGTCTGGAAGACCTGGAGAAGTCACGTTATTCCGTCTGGAAGACCTGGAGAAGTCACGTTATTCCGTCTGGAAGACCTGGAGAAGTCACGTTATTCCGTCTGGAAGACCTGGAGAAGTCACGTTATTCCGTCTGGAAGACCTGGAGAAGTCACGTTATTCCGTCTGGAAGACCTGGAGAAGTCACGTTATTCCGTCTGGAAGACCTGGAGAAGTCACGTTATTCCGTCTGGAAGACCTGGAGAAGTCACGTTATTCCGTCTGGAAGACCTGGAGAAGTCACGTTATTCCGTCTGGAAGACCTGGAGAAGTCACGTTATTCCGTCTGGAAGACCTGGAGAAGTCACGTTATTCCGTCTGGAAGACCTGGAGAAGTCACGTTATTCCGTCTGGAAGACCTGGAGAAGTCACGTTATTCCGTCTGGAAGACCTGGAGAAGTCACGTTATTCCGTCTGGAAGACCTGGAGAAGTCACGTTATTCCGTCTGGAAGACCTGGAGAAGTCACGTTATTCCGTCTGGAAGACCTGGAGAAGTCACGTTATTCCGTCTGGAAGACCTGGAGAAGTCACGTTATTCCGTCTGGAAGACCTGGAGAAGTCACGTTATTCCGTCTGGAAGACCTGGAGAAGTCACGGAAATTATTTTCTGGTATTCTGCAGCATGCCTGACGCTCTACGAGGGATTCGAACCGCGAACCTCTAAGTTTGACCTGATCACAGAGGTGGGCGGTTTCTGTCAAGTCAGGATTCACTGTGAATGAAGTAGTCTTTGGGATATGTTGTGACTAAAGTTATATTCTCAACAGCATTTCGAAGCACTTGGTACTTCGAGGCACATGTCTGGGCTGACGTAATTCTGTAAAAATACCCTCAACCTCCAATGCTGACAAAAAAAAACTTGCAATTTACCATGCGTACGCTTTCAATAACCGTTTATAAGTACTCCAACCTGTTATAATGTGTGTGTGTGTGTGTGTGTGACAAATGATGTGTTCGGGATATTTGCGATGAACATGATGGATTGTGGGCCACTTTCCGCTGGCACCCTCCAGTTTTATTGGAAAACAATTTAGCTGGTGAAGTGTAAGCCAGTTCAGCGTTGTTGGGTTGCATGAATTTGGGGTGGAGGAGGGGAGGGGGGTAGTAATCTGCAAAACGATTCTTTCGTAGACGTTAACATTTCATATTTCTAAACTACCTATATTGAATTAATTTCAGAGAACCAGATATATCGAGCGAATAAAAAATTTAATGCATATAAGGGAAAGAAATTATTTCTTCGTTACCGATGTCACAGTGTGTTAGTATATGTAGGTGTCTATATATATATATATATATATATATATATATATATATATATATATATATATATATATATATATATATATATATACACACACACACACACACACAAAGAATTCTTTGGAATCCAGTTGCCAAATAAATTAGAGCGGGCCTCAATTTAAGACAGCCTTAGTGTGGAATGTGTAAATTTAAGTGAATGTTGAACTATATTAATCAATTTTTATAGACTTGAAGTTTATGGTAAAAATTGAGCTATATAAAAATTTTGTATGTTCTCGAAAATATTGCGTTGCAAATGGACAATATTTTAGCTGTAGAAAATCTTTGGAAACTAGTGTGCAAATAATTGTTTGTAACAAGTGCAGGCATTTTTACTGTGTAGGTTACCGCGCACGAAACACGACCGTTATTTATGTTCCTCGGGATTCCTTCGTGGCAGTGCGAATAAATCTCTTCCAAGTTGGAATAAATAAAATCCACAACTCCGCATGGAGTTTTTTTTTGTAGATTAGCTGTAGACAAAATATCTATCGCATCATATATCTTTCAAAATCATCTCATTACCTCACTACTTCGTTGTTTTCAGTAAGAAATGGCTGCATGAGTGGTTTTAAAAAAAATGGCTGGAAGGCGAGAGTAGAGAGTATTCCGTTTTCAAATCATTTCCTTCATAGGAGCGTGGAAAATAATTTCCCGTGTCTTTCTTAGCTCTTCTTAACAATTGTAAATTTTAACGTGAACAACGCAAACATATTTCTTAATTAATGGGAACAGGCACAATTCGTGAGTTGAGTGACCTGTACGCTGGACCCCACATTCCCAAGGATGACTGAGTCTCGGCGATTTTTATTCTGTCGGCTTCTGCCCCGGTGAATAGTTGGTTTCACCGTAGACCAAGTATCGTGGGATTCGCTCATCGTTTACGGAAGTGACCCAACCAGGTATTGAACCGCTGAGCCACTGTGCCCCACCAAATTAATGAATTGGAAACAAAATATCCACTTTCATTTGTGGCCTGATAAATAAACTATCCCAATGAAATGTTACACTTTTTTTTTTTTTAATTAATATGGACACAGCTGAATGCAATGAGACACATGACGACTAGAGTGGCATTATTAATTTGTACACGTGGCGGTGAGAAAATATAGAACGAGCGGAAAGGGCAACCCAAACTGCACGGCTTTCAAGTGTTGAGTAAAAGGGACTGTCGTGTCAGATATCGGCCTGCGATCTGCAGTCGGCGCAACTGCGGACAAAGCGCGTGTGGGACTGCGTCCTGTCGTCACAGCACTGGTGTGGGAGGTAGAATGGCGCCGCATTGCTCATGCGCCGTGGGCTTATGAAAAGGGGAGGGGGCCCGAGGAGAAGTATTTGGGGGGGGGGGGAATGAAACGACCCCGCTTTCGCGTGGCAAGGCGAATAGGGAAAACGAAGCCTTACCGAAGAAAACCCGAAATGGATGTTCTACGCTCTTATAACTTCGTAATTGGACAAATTGTTGCGTATTTTAACACACTACCGTGCGCATCGCGTAAATTATGCAGAAAGGAAAACGACGATATAGTCCCCCCCCCCCCCCCCTTTTTCCCCCGGAGGTCAGATATTGCGCAAACGCGTGATTCGTTACATAATTTCATTTCGATGGTGGTTCCACAGCCATCTTTGTATTTGGGCCTTTCGCATCTGTTAATTCCTACCACGTGCTTTCTCGTGAATATTTGCATGAAATGGTTTATATAAAGTGATGTTTCATCTCTTCACAATGTTGGTTCTTATTTTCTCAAAACGGTACTTGTGTCGTAAAATAACTGCGGATAAATGACGCGATCAATAATATCGCCCAAGAAAACTTAGGCAATTACAGCTTGGTGACGGAATGCGCTTTGTCTGCCAACTTAGTGAGCATTTGCGTTTGTAACGTTGGCCGTACCGCAGAACCTACTTTGGTAAACAAACGAATGAAGTTGAGGTTTTGCTGTTATAGGCTGTTCACGGTACAATGAGCACTTTTGAAAGCCCTTCTTAAGATCTACTTGTATACATGTTGTGCGTTCTTCCGCCTTATGCAAGATTAACATTGCCATGGGCCTTATCACTTTAGTCCTCCGTCGGTCAAGTGAAACTGTGAAATGATCAGAAAAGTAAATATTTAACTAATCTGCTCATTTTTACACTTCGATACACTGAAAAGTAAACAGAAAGCGAAATAAATAAATAAAGTTATCACAAATGGTTACCTAACATTTTCTATTCGACGTTAAGTTATGGAACTACTCTCCATCCGTCGTTACCAACTTTACTGGGCGCATGTCACTCAGGGCGCCCGTTGAAATATATCCAGGTATGGGCAGTGACATTTTTCTAAGGTTGATTTCGAAAGTGCTCACTTTATCGTGCACAGCCTTAACCAATTTTTATGATAGTCGCGACCTTGGCAGAAAAAGAATCCAATGTTGGGACACGGGGACTGGCTTTCCGCAGCTGGCTGAGTGATCATTCTGCCCCATACTCTACGGTAGGGACGGGCGAATAGTAACGGTTCGTTACTTTAGTACTCGTTTCTGTGCTGGATCCGAAGTAGCGGTTACCGATTATTGGAAATACTCGTTACTCTAGTACCTAGTCACGAAGCTCTCTCGGGTCGTTATTGTGCAGGCTCGGTAGGATTCGTTCCGAAGAACGAAACGAAGATGCACAGTATAAAAGTAACGAGTTCCTCTTCTCAAGCCAGCTTGATATAGCAGATCGCTTGTTGGAGCGGCCGGGGGGAGAGACGGAGGGCGGAAAAAACCGTTATGTCTTTTGGAGGGAGGGGTAAACCTTCATTTTGTTCTAGCGTTTTTAAATACCTAGTTCAATGCGTCACAAAATATTGACGTTATAAACATTTTTATTCGGATTCATGCGTGCTCTGAATATCTATTTATTAGAACAAAAAGGTTATGCATATAACCTCTGGGAATAAAAGTACTTTAAAAATGTTACATAAACATGATAGAAAAGCGAAAAGTGAAAAAAATTTTAACTTTATCACAAAATAAACGTTGTGATACAGTTGTTTATGATGATGTACTTCAATAACAAATGATGTGTAAATTAAGAAAATAGAATATGAGAATCCAATGTACCTAATTTTTATATTTTGTTGTTTTTATGGACAATAAAGGATTATATAATCAATCCATGTTGCTATCTGTTAAAAATTAACGCACAGTATAATCAACTAACCTCCCTACGCTGTGAGATTAACTTATGTTACAAACCCAACATGCATTCTGATTTGCAATAATATATCTACAGTTTATTTTATTATGTAAAAATCATGGGTTGAGTCGAGTTTGTTAAGCAAACTTTTTTTCTTGTGAAAGTGTACCTATGCTAAGAGAACGAATATTTTAGTAACGAGTAACTCTTCCTCTGTTCACAGCACACCACTTTTTTTTCCCGTACGTTCGATAACACGTAACGAGTCTTCAGTAGTGAAGTAACGAGTAAAGGCCGTTCACGGTAAAGTGAGCACTTTTGAAAGTCCTCTCATTTGAAATAATAGTCGATAAGTATGCTTTACTTTAGCCTTAGACGTTAACTTCCGAGTGCGGTGGAATACACACACTGTGTTTATCACTTACATGGCAATATTTATTCAAAAAGATGTTTAACGGATAAAAAAAAAAGGTTGAAAGGAAAAAGTAACTAGGCCGTCAAAAGTGCTCACTTTACCGTGAACAGCCTATAGTAACGAATACCCGAATGTAACGAAACAGCTCAACCCTACTGTGCGGTCGTCACAGTTCATGCCTGGGAGGGAGGGTTGGCACCGCAGAGCGCATGCGCAGAACTTTGGGGATTTGAGGGGGGGTAGGGTCAGGAGGGGAGGTAATGAAACGGTCGTAGTTTCGCGTGTGGTGGAACCGATCGACGCGGCGCGTGTAAACACATGGTAACGTGACGGAGCCGGCATAAAAACCGTTAACCTCCTTGTCAACCGCCCAAATGATAGTTAAAAATATTGAACGTGCTGCGTGGTAAGTTGTTCGTGTTGTGTATAAGGTCACTAGTTACTGCCGCTCTGCTGACAGTTCGCGTGGGGAGAAAAAAATTACGTGAACTGGAACGCTGGCTAGCAGCCAGCGTGTAAAATGCAGTCAGGCCACAGAATTTCCGCTAGAATAACTTTTTTTTTTGGAGAAACTGAAATGTACAGAAAATAACATATGTGACCTAATGTCTGACTTCCCCTCCATAGACCCTATCCCGAGAGCGAGAAAATAATTTCGGGAGGTACAAAATATTCAGCTATTAGTTTTGTCACTCTATTTTTTTTTTTCAACGTTGCAGCTAATCGTTTCTGCGAGAGACGTAATAAACATGTAACTAAATACGCACCTGATATTGACTTTCCACTGTGACTCTATGCAAACGACTACTGCATTTCAGAATTTCGCCAGTTTCAGATAATTGTGTAGAATGCTTTATCAGGTAATTTTCAATTCGGCATCTACATAGGCTATCATTATGGATGATGTTTTCAATTGGGGAAAACTGTGAGGATAAATGTTTGCCCCGATTAGATTAACTAGTTTGGAAGTCGAACTACGCCACTGAGGGATGTGCATTTGTAATAGGATGCAAAAAAGATATTGAGCTGTAAAAGTTTTAGTAAAAAAAAAAAAAACCTTATAAATACCATAGTTTATAAAACTTTAGGCCCTACATGTAAATACAGATGTCATTTACTGATACGCCGCTGAAGTGTATTATATTTTAAAAATGAAAATGGGTTTTTAGATTATTTTTGAAGTAGTAATTAAATGTATGTTCAGCACACGTTTCCTGTCTGTTAAACGAGAAAATAACTCCCAATGACGAACGGGAACCGAAAGTACACTGTTTGCTCCTCTACTCAGCCATCATCATTATACGTTTTGCATTAGGCATTCTGAAGCCGTAGTTCGCGCAGAAGCAGCGGGCGAGCTTTCAGCATAGAGTCTGTTACACGCAGAGGTGAAAAATTGATCGGCGGTTCGTTTGACGTAGGAATATCTATTAGGGACTGCTGTGGCTGAGCGGTTAGTATGCTCGCCTCCCACCAAGGCGAACCGGGTTCAATCCCCGGCCGGGCCACTCCCGGATTTTCGCAAGTGGGAATAGTGACGGACGAAGGAGGCGCTAGTCGACGTATTTACTCGGGGAATTCCCCTTCCCCTTGAATTTCGGCGCTGCTACATTCTCACCTCATTTCACCCTCATCGGCTCTTAAGACATCGTAGTTAAGAGCCGCCCTAAATTGTGTTTCTCTCTCTCTCTCTCTCTCGTTCGCACACATCATCACTGGTTTTTCGCGCGAGACTCTGAAAGAAGCATAGTATCCGAACGGCGGATGTGGGGTGTGGGAGATTCCCTATTGGCCAGGCTGTCTACCGGCAAGTGAACTGCACGGCGCTAATTTGCAAGTAATTACTTAAGTCATTGAATTTCATTTCGTGGTTCATTTGGTACTAATTTATATACTTGTAAGTTTCAAGTGTGTTTTATATGTAATATCTGTGTATGAATTTCTAGCAAGTGAAAGTGGATTTGTAATGGGTTACAATGTAAGAGAAAGCGGCTATGCCATAACTGCGCTTTTAAGCCGTTAATAAATAAATAACTTTCCATGTCGATGGTCAGTAACGCGATTTGGCTGACGTATGCGACTGGGTTTCGCGATAAAAGCGGTGTTTCACTTATAGATTTTTAAGTATTCTGTGTTTTCAGCGCATCGCCACTTCTCATTGGTTGGTCGCATGAATATTGTGTCCTGGAAGTCAGCTATACACGACGTAATAAATTTATGTTGGACTGTGCGAAACATCACTGGTTCCAAAAAAAAAAAAAGTGTATGTGTTTCCGGTACACGACCGTGTGCGAGTTTTTTTAAATTGGTTGCCGAGAGCTTACCTCTGACGACTCGTATTTAAAAACACCTTCCATTGTTCAGCACAACTGTATTGTGCTCGGATCGTCAAAACATGCCCCAGTGTAAATCTGAGCGAGTAGACGGTCGGGTCTGTACCGTTGAAACGGTGTTATCCCAGTTTCCCTTCGTAACGAGCTGCGCGGAATAGAACTCGTCTGCTTGATTTCTTGATGTGGAAAAGAAAAAAAAAAAAAAATGTTCCGTCTTCAAGACATTTCTGCTGAAACATTCAGAGGAAATGATTTTCTCCCGAGACGTCTCCGCATTTACGCCTGATCCTCTTCGACTTTGAAAACAGACGTTCAAAGTAAATTCACGAACCGCTGGACCGAAAAGAGAATAACGTAGGCTATGTGTAGAAATGGAAAAATCATCGCAGACACAAGGGAACGACAGAGTATTTTTAGATTATCTTTGTCAAAATGTCACAAAACAATCACGCATAAGCGTTTCATATACTACATTCACTATTATGTTGTAGGCCTACAGAATCAAAATTTGTTTGATCGTCATTTAAAAAAATATTTGTTACAGTGTATTTTTTTTTAACTTGCTGGTAAAAAGAAGTGTTTATTAGAAATTTCAAAATCCTTGGTGACTTGAATAAAAAGAGTTTATTTGAAAATGGTGTAATGAGTGCATTATGGTTTACTTACGTTGCAATCTAGTGGCCGACAGTGGGTAAAGACGAGAACATTTTGCAGTTTCCATGGCCTGTAGGCTAAATTCCATGTTTCTGAACGTACCAGAATTTTTTTTCCATCGGCAACTGCCCTAGTGAATAGTAATCCATTCTCCACAGCAGCTAGCACGAGATTTCATACTTTTATTTTTGCAGATATGCCATTGACTTAGAGCTTTCTACGGCGGCTAGGTTGCACCCCTCGCTGGGAATCTAGTAGTGTGTTGTATGAGAATTGTAGCCAGATAAGTTTAAACAACAATTTTTTTGGTTTGCTTTGAGAAATACGTTGCTAGTTAAAATGAGTGGCAATAAATATGCTGGAAAGATGACAGTATATTAATTTAGATTCTGCATAAACATTTGAAGCTAGAGGACAGTTGATTCGAAATTACATCAGTTAGTAGCATTTTTGTATAAGTTTGCAGTCTGTGGCTCAGCCATAACGTATAGAACGTGTGATCTGTTGTAATTTACCGGACCCGTGGAGTTTCATACCAGAGGTCTTGAATACAGCATGTTAACTAGCCGCGGATAAATTAATCGTCTTTTGAAACAATAGTTCGATATAAATTTACGTTCAAGAAATTCTGTTAAACGCTATGGTAGAAATATAAAGTAATAACCAAAAGTAAAGTACATAGGCTACAAATGTAACTTCTTTAATCCAACACTGCAAGGATTGTTCCTCTTAATGGACAGAAACCAAGCACTTATTTTTTTTTTGTTACTGTTGTGGCGGGTTTTCACATATGGGAACCGTGCCGGACGATGCCGCTGGTCGGTGGGTTTTCTCGGGGATCTGCCGTTTCACCCGCCCCTCGCATTCAGGCGCTGTTCCGCACTCACCTCGTTTCACCCTAATTGGCCCTCAAGATCTCGATGTTAAGAGCCGCCCAAATCGCTCCACTGTGGGAGGGGCTTTGCGGTTGACTGAGGCTACTGTGTGTTGCGGAGTGTTACCAGGAGCTGATTGGTGAACGGCTCTCCGACATTTTGTTAGCCAGTGATGCCATTTATCTGGCGGTAGTGTGGCTGGAGTTCGCGTTGAGGGTTCCACATATATAGTCTCATTACAAACAATAACATAATCTCGTATATTGATGTCGTCCGACTCACAAAGACATCAATGTTACAGATACACACAAAAACAAATAGACTAAAGGAATATCAGTTACATTGTACACAACACCTACACAAACAACATTACACTGACACCATCACAACACCGACACAAACATCAAACACACGACGGACACCTCACGAAACGACAATAACCGTCGGCCCCTCTGTCTCCGGAGAGGATGGCTGGGCGAGGGTTCAAGGGTGGAGGCAAAGGAATTTTAACTTTTGACATTTTTAACCTATAACGTAACCAACAAAATATAATTTCAAGTCACTGTAATTTTAAAATTTAACTTGCTTTTAATTTTTAGAACGCGACAAATTTTATGTTTCGACAATTTTCCACATTTATTCTTAATTCTAGTAATTAAGACCAGTTATTGCCTTCAGCTGGGTACTGGTGCCATTTGAATACGTTCTGTTCTCAAGTATTCTGCTGCTCGAACATGTGGAGGACTGTCGTTTTTAGTATGTTGCAAAAAAAATAAAATATTTTGCGAAGTACTAGCGCCAAGTTGCAAGCTGCAGCCTCGACGAAGTTCATGGTCACTTCAGCTAATACGGATACCACAAAGGACAACCCTGTTCCTTGCCTCCCCCCCCCCCCCCTTGCTACTATGATCTCGTTGTTCGAAGTTGTTGACCTCGAAATGTTACTGCAAGAAACCCAAGACACGACTTCCAACGAGATAGTCGTGGTTTCCACTACGTCATCGCGAGAAAGCCCTTTTGCATCTCTAACTCTCTTTTTTATTTACGTAAGCCCGTGTTTAAAATTTCGCCCACACATAGGGCATAGATTTTTCCACGGTAAATTGAGCACTTTTGAAGCCCTGGTTACTTTTTCTTTCAGCAATTTTTAGATCCTTTTACCACCTTTTAAGATAAATATTGCCGTGTAAGTAATGAACACAGTGTGTGCATTCCACCGCACCCGGAAGTTAACGACCAAGGCTAATCTAAAATATATTTATTGAGTATTATTCCAAATGAGAAGACTTTCAAAAGTGCTCGCTCTGCCGTGAATAGCCTATACCGAGGCGTAAACGGATATGTGACGTTTGCATGGTGATTCATTCCGACACCGAACTGTAACTTGCTGACTATAGTCTATTCACGGTTTCTTCACACTTTTTTAATGTAACATTTGAAAAATCACACCATGTATGAAGTGGTTGTCTGTTACCTAGTTATGTAATCTATAAAAAACGTGGTATACATGTGTTAACATTAAATTACCTTATTTTCGGTTACATAAAAATATTATCTATATTCTATGTATAAAATTATATTTCATTTATAACAAATATGACCTAAAATGCATTAAGACACTACCTGTGTGTTGGTAATGTATTGTATACGGTATTCACGGTAAAGTGAGCACTTTTTAAGACACTTTAAAATTTTTCCTTTCATCCAATTTATATCTTCTTGATGCTTTTTAATATAAACACTGCAAAGTGACACACCGTGTATACGTTTCACCACCCTCAATATTTAATGCCTGATGCAGCATTAAGATATATTTATTAGTGGTTAATGCCTGCTGGGAGGGGCCTTAAAAAGTGCTCACTTTACTGTGAACAGCCAATATGAAAGAGTACTTACGCAAAATATTATTGAACTAAGTGCGCACGAATGCGGTGCGTCGTCTCTCTGGTGCAATTTTCTAGGCTCGGATAAGCTTTGTTTGCACGAGGCGGAGGGATATCCTGAAAGTAGAATTTTTGCAGGGTTTCAGAAAAGTTGGAAGTAAGCGTGAATGGACGATAATAACGTGATTGAAATACATAAATATAATCCCGTTCGACGGAGTATACGACTACGATTCGAGTGCGACCTGAGTTGGCGCAGCACATGTGCGAGGCGCGGGTGGGGGTTTCCGCGGCGACTGGCGGCAATTTCGGGCGTGAACGAAAAATTTCCGGCCAGCATAGCTCGTGACTCCGATGCGCTACCACTCTAATTTTTGTGCCAATCGAAAGATATCGTCGATATCTATCGATTTAAGCCGTGAAATGTGAATTTTGTTAAATATTTGTAAGTGACTAATAACAAAATAAATAACGTGTGAATGTAGACTTTGGGATGACGGCCGTCACTCTCCGAAAACAAGGAAAAGTCAGGGAATTTCGCGTGACAGGGAAATGTCAGGGAATTTTCACCTGGGTAAGGGAAAAATATAAATAATTGTTACTCTGCAAAAATTATTAGTTGTGTGGATAAAGGATACTGTAACTATGGGCCTTTGCATATTAAAATTCAAATCTTTAACCTTGTGAACTGGTAATAATACGTATTTGCCGCGTGACGCAGGGCCTATATTTAAGTTACAAAATAAAATATTTGTGTGTTTGTAATGGGCGCTCATGTGGAGTCAGTAACGTGTTTCGTGAGAAATATCGTTGGGCTGGGCTAAATCTTGGTCCTACTTGCTTGGGCTTATGCAGTATAATATTAAAAAAAAGTCAGGGGAAATGGCTAGATACTGCCTGGAAAACAGGGGAAAATCGGGAAATTCCAAAACGGAATTTCAGTAGACATCCCGCACAAGCAATGCGTCTCATCGGAAAGGGCGTCTAATCAAACATCGGCATCTTATGCTAAGGAAATTTCACCTCTGTGCACTAATTTTATAAGATAGGCGTTTCAAACAAAATGTATTCTTCACGATTTTTTTTTTAATAAGTTCCCTACAGCTGAGATGTTTTCATAACATGTATAGCCTGTTTGCAAGGATTTTTTTTTTTTAAATTATGTTACGAATACGTTTTGTTCGAAACGCCTATCTGTAAAAATTGACGCACTGGGGCGAAATTTCCTTAACACGGCATTTCCTATTTCGCAGCTGCCAGCCGGTGGGCAGGGCCCTTAAGAGGGCACGGGACATAAATTAATGCTACTGATGTTTATCGTAGTTTGCAAATTTTATGGAAGCCAATAGAAAAAAAAAACAACGAAAGGGCAGCCATAAAGAATAGTTTTTACTAACTACGAGAGAAAATATTTTACCTGAGTGACGTTATTCTGCCGGGATATTTCTGACGTCAATTTTTTATGTTTTTTTCTTGGTGCACTACATTATGCTAAATTGATACGGTAATAGTGCAGAATTCTTGGTCGTTAAGTTGGCAAAACCTATTATCTGGGATTGCCATTTTTACTTTTTTCTATGTTGGCTTTCAAAAAACCAGTAAATATCTATTTACGTACTTGGTGTTAATTTATATCCCACGGTCCCCTTAAGGAACGTAGGTAACTCTACAGCAAACGTATTCACGTCAAAAACCCACACGGAGCCGGGCCCCCGATTTTTTTTTTTTTTTTATTCCTCGTTCGTCCACGCTTGCACCGTCAGATGGCGCGGTGGACCGTGGCCGCTAATATTTCCCCTGGTTTTGACAGACACCTCCTCCCCCCATCCCTTTCTAATTCTCGCCACCTCGGACCGCTGTCCCAGAAGGGGATGGAATTAATGGACGCGGTCTGGCGTAACGGAAATGTTGATGTATGCTTCTGCCTGGTTCGAACGTACGACCACGTCTATCTCTCCCGCCAAAACAACCCCTCGCCTTCTGAATTACGCGTCACGTCGGCTGTGTGCACTTTCGCTGAGCTATAAAATTACACAGGAAAAATGTGATATTTCTGTATAAGCACTGTATATATATACATACATACAGGAAAACCCCAATTTTACACTTTTCAGTGGATTGCGAAATAATGTTGCAAATTGCAGGAAAGTGTAAAAAAAAAAAAAAAAGGGAAGCTTATGCTGTAAAAACAGACATTGGGACCAAATAAGTATGTGTAAAATGCAAAAAAAAAGTGTAAAATCAGGGGATATAATTAATACATGTGTTCACACACACACACATATATATGTATATATATATATATATATATATATATATATATATATATATATATATATATATATATATATATATATATATATATATAAACACCCGGAGATTAAGTTCATGATTTTATGCTATACGTCTCACTAAAATGAAATGAAACTGTTGCAAAGAATAAACCGAGTGAATTTGAAATGCATTTGATAAACTAACAGTATTTTTTTTTTTGCGGTGAGAACTACGGAGTATGTTAACTATCTTTTTTTATATATATATATAATTTTCGAGGAATTACGTTGTGTGCAATGTGTTTCTTTCAAATACATGTAAATTCATGTTAACTTTGCTGCTATCCTTTACAGCGTCTTTAAGCGGTTGATTATTATAAACACTAATGCTAACTAGCCTCGAAGTAAAGGGTTTGGTTAATCCAGTTAAGTGTAAATGTAGTATCTCCCAAAATGAAGTTGGCGTCAGAGGAATAAGTTGTCACAGATGCGTCTGTAATCTTTATGGAGAGTGGAATAACCAGGGCAGTTTTGTTTTATACATACGGCCGTCGCCAGCCTAGGCCGCTAGGCAGTCTGCAGTGTTTCGTTAATAAGAAGTTTTATTTTAAATTTACTTTTTTTTTTTTTTTGAGTATCGTCTGCTTGCGAATAACGTGCTGGAAACGTTTCACGTCGGAAAATACTTGACCATCTCCGATTGGCATTTTTTAAGTGAAGACTTCGGTGCAAGATATTTCAAGCGGAGCAGTTCCGTGTAGTAGCTGCGCGGGAATCATAATTCATACGTCCGTCTGTATGTTTTAAATAAACTTCATGTATTCATATACAATATTTAATGTGCAGCTCTTAATTTAAATATTCACAATCGTAGAATTCTGTCCAAGTATTATGTATTATTGCGCAGGTAATGATTAGACCTCGGCCAGTATTATTCTTGGGCATTGATATGCAGGACTAACTGGGGCGAAATAGGGCCCAAACCCCGAAAGAATTTCTGTTTTGAGCAGTGTAATAAATAGACTAACAAACTGAATGGCAGAGATATCGGTTGAAACCAGTATTTGAAAATGTTTAATTATATTATATATTTCATCCGACTGAAGTAGGCCATAACATTAAAATAAAAATTAATCTCAACTTAGTGAAAAGAAACTGCTGCCTTTCTCAAATCAACAACTTCCTGGCAACTCGTAAGTCGAGGTTGGCTCGCAGAATAAAAATTGGTTGAACGATAATGTATAAAATAAATAATTATTCACTGTAGAAAGTGGCGCTGCAAATGAAATTAACGTGTCTATAACGGCTTACAAACACAACTGATTTATTTTTAAATACTTATAATACAATAAGCACCACTGGACTCGACAGTTATGCATCACACAGCACATTTCTACTTATTATTACGCCTAAAAATGACAAGGTCATCACTGAAATGCTGACGTAAAGACTGCACGCCAGTTGAGAGCCTTGTACGTGAAAGCTTCGATGAAGCATGTTACGCGCGGCCTTCGATTACCTTCAGCGCTCTATTCCTTTACTTTTCGATAAAAAAAAAAAAATCGTAAATTTTCGGAGGAAACACTTACATTCTCACGAAGACGTGTACAGTAAAAAAAAATATATATTGTTTGAGTTTTGTAACTGGTGTATAGGCTGTTCAGGGTAAAATGAGCACTTTTGAAAGCCCTGCTTAATATCTACTTGTGCGCACGTAGTGCGTTTTTCCGCCTTATGTAAAATTAGCATTGCCATGGGCCTCATCACTTTATTCGTGCGCAGGTCGAGTGAAAATGCGAAATTATTAGGAAAATAAATGTTCTACAAATCTGCTCATTTTTACACTTCGTTGCATTAAAAATAAACAGCAAACGAAATAAACGACTTAAGTTAACACTAATGGTTACCTAACAGTTTTTATTCGACTTTAAGATATGGAACTACTTTTCATCGATCGTTACCATCTTGATGCGTGCATGTCATTCAGTGCGCCCATTAAAAAATATATATACAGGCAAGGGCAGGGATATTTTTCTAATTTTTATTTCAAAAGTGTTCACTTTATCGTGAACAGCCTTTAACAGAGTTAGAAGGCTTAAGCGCGACCTTCAGAATGTGAAGAATTCCCAACAACGAGAACCATCGTACACAGAAACGCACACCTGTCTTCAAATGTTATATAAGTGGTTTACTGTGCTTTAGTATCGATCGTGGCATGTTTCTTTCGCTGGAAAAAAAAAAGTTTTACTACAAATACAACTACTTTTACGATGTTACCCACTTCGCTCTGGTCTAGTGTAGACACGTAGTTTCATAATACTACACCTGTCGAAAAGAAAAACAGTTATTTATTTTAAACTAGACGCCACTAAATAGTATTACTAATAAAGTCCTTTTCCAGTATTGTTTAGTTGTAGTTGTATTATTTTCCCTGATAGAAATTGCTATGCCAAGTCGATCTGCATTTGTTTCCGACGAACCTTTCTTTTATATTCACTCCTTCTCCACGTAAGATGTTTTGTCCGTTTCCCACTTTCTTGAACAAATTCACCGTCGTGTAGGTGGATATTGTGTGTATATTGATTCGCGACGAAGGAACAAAAACTCGGGAGCCTAGTGTTGTCGTATCGATCTCGCGGTTCCTCGTTTCTCGATAATCGTCTTGTAAATGCGATTTCTTTCTGCCGTTGTGGCAACTTGCACTGTGAGAGACAGGAAATCATTTGCGAGTTCACAGCAGTTTGTGTATTCAGCCACGTGTAAACTGCTTAGTTTATGCTTGCTGTCGTGGTGGTTAGCGTTATAGTGCTGTTAGCTGTGTTACGAGAATACGGCCTAGTATTATTTGTTTTTATCTTTGCCGTATGCTGTAAAGTGTATAAAATTAACGAATGTTCCGGATCCGGGGGGGGGGGGGGGGGCGGTGGTGTAGTGGTTAGACTACCCGCCTCGCACCTGAGCGAACCGGGTTCGATTCCCGGGCGGGGTCGCTCCCAAATGTTGGAATCGTGCCGCTGGTTGGCGGGTTTTCTCCGGGATCTCCCTTTCGCCCCGTCCTTTTCATTCCGGTGCCGCTCCACGCTCACCGTCAATCATCCTCGTTGGCTCTCAAGACCTCGGTGTTAATAGTCGCCCAAATATCTTCACTCACTCAAGTCTTCGGAATCAATGATTTGAGAAATTATTTCGATGCACAGACCGATTCGCGACTCACGACTACTGGTATATGTAAAGAAGAGGAAAATTGAGCTTATGGAAGTGAACAACAGGAATTCACAGACTAAAATTTACTTCCGTTTGACAATCTGTGCTGAGCGAAAACATGTGTATCGGCTGTTCGCGGTAAAATTAGCTCTTCTGAAACCCTGCTTAAGATCTACTTGTATGCACGTTATTTATTCTTCCGCCTCATGTAAAATCAACATTGCCATGAGCCTCGTCACTGTATTCATGCGTCGGTCAAGTAAAACTGTGAAATTTTTATCAAAGTGATTATTGTACAAATCTGCCCATTTCCACACTTCGGTACATTAAAGAAAAAAACAGAAAGCGAAATAAATAATATGAGTTATCACAAATGGTTATCTAACACGTTTTATTCGACTTTACGATTTGGAACTATTTTCCATCCATCGCTACCAACTTTACTGGGCAAATGTCACTCAGTGCGCGCCCATTAAAATGTATGCGTTCAGAGGCAGTGACATTTTTCTAAGGTCCATTTCAAAAGTGCCCACTTTATCGTGAACAGCCTTTACACGAGTAGGTACTACGCAGGGATTTTAGAAGTGCTCAGCCCTGGGTACAAGATAGGATCGAGCCAGCTGCGAAGAGAGCTGTGGGCATTGTATTGCGCATGCATGCACGTCCTATCATCTCCAATTTGCCGCGTTGCTCGTTGCTGACTATTTTCCGCGCACCCACCGTCGAATGCGGCCAGAGAAAAAAAAAGGGGGGGTGTGTGTTCTTTAACAACATTAAGCAGTTTACGTACCGACACATCGATTAAACCTCATTGTACGTGTGTGTGTGTGTGTTCTCCCGGATCGCGCTTTCAACATCCGCCCATAGAGCGTTTTACCCTGTTACTTTTTTTCTTTCCCTTTTTTTTTTTTTTTTGTTTCTTCCTCTTTGTTTTGAGCCCACGTGGCGCCGGTAATACCTGTGACAAGTGCTAAGCTTGTGACGTCATAGAAATGAACGAAGCCTTAGAATTAGAAACACGTTACTCCCTCTTTCTTTACTACGTATTTCCAGGCAAGCGAAAACTCCTTCCTGAAATTGTCAACGGAATGTACAACAAGCGCGACAGTATTGTTAATGGAATTTCAATTCTACGTGCACGGCACCTGTTGACAGGAAATCAAAACACGCGCTGACCACCTTTGCGCCGAACCTACTAAATCCAGGTAAATTTACGAAGCACGTTTAATACGGCTATCTTTTGTTTATTTTTATCGTCCCCCTCTACCTCCTCGTCATTCTCACGACAGTTCTAGCGGCCAGCAAAAACTTAGTCTTCAGTATCCAATCGTCGAAAGGGAAGTGAACCCCCAAAATAACGCATACCAGTTTCCAGTTGAAAGAACAGTAGGAAATAATGCTTAGGAAAGATGGGTCCCCAATATGTGGCAAGTGTGTGTCATCAGGGTAGCCAGTACCTGGATCCATTAGCTTTTCGCCGTAGTAAGGTTAATTGTAATCAGGTCAAGAAAGAAACCGAGATTTAATTTCCGCCGCTAGGTGCGCATGTTCCAAAACATAAATTTTTAAGTAAAATTTTAAGCTACGTGAATAATAAAAGAATAAGATCTTACTTAGTTACGAAGTTAATTAATTTTTTATTTGTGGTAATTGCAATTACCTTTTTTTTTTTAATGTATAAAAAGGGGGAAGTATATAATTATGTTACTTGCCGATATTAGCGCGCGTAAGTAGTGGCGAAAATTTCCCGTTTGCCAAATTTTGTGCGTTGTTCTTCCCAACCCCTGTAGAAGCCTGCTGTGACGGGTGTTATGTTGGCAGCATATGTGAGTGCGAAGTGTTGGCAACGTGTAGCTCAAGACAAGAGCCGGGCGTACGGCAGTGTCGCCTCTCTTAGTCTCTGTCCTGTGGGCATCAAGCCGGATTTACGCCGATCACGGCGAACAGACAGAGCGGAAGACTAGAACAGCCAATCAGAAGCCGGCCGTCCTCGGTTTCTGCGCGAGTCGCGCAGGAAAGTTGACCTCTCGCCGATATTTTCTGCTCGCAGAAAGAGCAGACTTCGCCGGTATTTCCCAGAAGTCAACTGGTTCACGTATTTCATACTACTAATGACATGTATAATCGACGTGTATGGATTAAAATGTATCGAATAGTTCAATGTACGTATTTATAATGAAATATGTGAATATAAACGTTAATTTTATTCAACATTTGTGTTAAGTAAACTAGTTTGAAAATGTAACGAAAGTGTAAAATATTTTTGGAATTAAAAGTAATATTACAATCTCTTGAAAAATCATTTGGTAAATAAATCGCACTATGATGGAATTGATAAGCATCTGATTTATCTATCATTTGTTTTAAAACTTTGGTGTTAAAAATTACGAATTCAACAGCAAATTGGCTACCCAGAAAATCTGTTGAAATGTGAACAACCATCGGTTCTGCGTGGTCTGCCTTAGTGGTGCGATCGGCGTACACGTGAATCCGGTTTAATAATCGCCGGGGCTGGGAGAGCAGGACGGGGGAAGGAAGGCTTTTGCATCGCTCCACGCTGTGTCGGACAGATGGCGGCCAATGGCTGTCGGCAGGCGAGGCCGTAGCGTCGTACTCTCGTCCAGCCCGCGCCAAGTTCACGGAACAGGTTATACCAGTTGCCTTGTTGTTTTCTATTCCTCTCCTTCCTTCGCTCGTTCTCTCCCTACCCCTCCACATGTTGTACACTTCTCCTCTTCCTGATGTGATTATCCCTCTTGCGAGTGTCCTCTCTCCCCGTCGTGCCTTCTCATCCGTAAAAACCCCCCACTCATACCCCCTCCGCGACGGTTGGTAAGCGGTGGTCCGCGTGCCAAATTGCGATCGCGCGTACAGTGTTGCCAGTTTTACATTCCCGTAACGGGACGCCATACTCCTGCAGTAATAACGGTATGGTCTATTCACGGTTTCTTCACACTTTTGAATCAAACCTATGGAAAATTACACCGTGTATGACGTGTTTTTGGTTATTTCCTAATCACAAACGTTTTATACTTGTGTTAAAATTAAAAAGACTTTATTTTTGGTTAACTGAAAATTTTATTTGTATCTTATTTATAAATTATTATACGTCATTTATAATCAATATGGATTAAATCAGTGAGAAAATAGGCGTGTTGGTAATGCCTAGTAATAAATAGTTCTTATGGAAAATATTATAGTACTATAGTTTAATTTTGTATACTCGGATAAACTTTGTTTACATGAGGCGCAAGAAGGAATATCCAGGAAGTAGATGCTACAATCAAACATCTGTTACTTACCAGTCTGAGCACCCTATTATCTCGTATTCTTATTGGGCGCAATATTTATTTACTATCTCCATTTAGATTAAAGTCTTTATCACAGTCATTACTCTTGCCAGTGTCCCTTAAACTGTTCCAATTATATACACACGTTTAGTTAAAAGTGTCTATTTCCATTGTACCGAATGTATTTTCACTCACGCATCCAGTCCACAGTCCAGCAGATCAGTCCCACTCTTCACTGCACACGATCTCGCCGACGCACTCTCGCAGATCGCTGCAGTCGTCCCTCGCCGCTCCGAAATCCCCCAACTGTCGCTCAAGGTCGCACGAGACGCCAAGCTCTCGGCTCGTAATCGCTACCCCCTTCTGAGGCCCGCACGTGGTGTTTATACGTGAGGTAGGTGCCGTCTAGAACGTTCTCGGCTATCCAAGTTGTTATGGGAAGAGTGATAGTGATAAATAGAGAAACATGAGCTCGAGGTCAGCTAGGTGCGAGCTATGATAAGATTAACGGCGTGTGCGGCGGCGTCCTTTATGATAGGCCGCTCGCTGTCATAACTGCTGTCCTTCACTTCCACTTGCTCGTGCGGGATGGGAAACAGTGGGCGCCCAACACTAGGAAGTAACCGTGAATGGACTACATTTTTAATTCCTTTAGGGCAGAAGAAGAGTGCTTATAGTCTGTTCACGATAAAGTGAATACTTTTGAAATCCCTCTCATTTGGAATAATAGAACAAATACATTTTGTTTAACTTTCAAGTGCGGTGGAATATACACACTGGGTTTAGTACTTACGTGGCAATGTTTATTTTAAAACGTGTCTAATGGCATGAATATGGCTGAAAGGAAAAAGTAACTAGGGTCTCAGAAGTGATCATTTTACCGTGAACAGTCTATATCAACAGTGCACTGAGGGCGACGGTACATGGCAGAATTAATTAAAATGCACTACAGACTCTACCAAAATTGTCAGAAATGTACGATTCATGTTGGCTATGAAAGAAGAAAGCATATAAAAATCTGTAAAATATTTTGGTAGTATGTACATATTTAAATATCTTGAAAAAATTATTTTCCACTCCAGATTTGAGCGTGCCTCGTTCAAAACATCCGGAGTAAAAATAGAACTAATTGCCAGAATCGTTTATATAATTCCTTAACAATTTTTCAATCTTCGTTAGCGTTTACTAAAACTAAATCTGCATTGAGTGCATCTTGGTTGTGATTTAAGGCGTGCCGCATTTCTAAATTTGTAACACCCTTGAATGCACAGATTTTTTTCCAATGACACTTGTTTTAATGTAACGTAAAGGTACTATTAGCATGTACCCGATACACAAACTTAATAAACCAATGTGTCTCTGCGATGAACATGACGTTCCGTATCTCAGTATGTAATAGTGAACCGCGCGTAATCGCCTTACGAGGTGCACGAGACGGAATTTGAAAGGCGTGTACTAATGCCGTGTCCGAAATGGCAGATCTGGGGAATTAGGATTTAGTAATTTGGGGTGGATGGTTTCGGATGGCTTGGAGCAGCGCTACATGCGACAAAGTTGGAAACTACCGGTGCGTGGGATTTCGACGTTTATTTTGTTTTGTCGCCCTATCAATAAATAAATTACTCCCAAGCATTTTTCACGTCTTGTGATTAACTTATCGTATTTATTTCTAACCGATATCAACCTTCTCGTTATTTCTTCGCTCCCTGCAATTAACATACCATTTCGTATAACAACCGATCGGTATATAAAATACGAATTTTTATTCTAAAATGTAGGTCCCTGATGTTCCATTTTTAACGTGCACGTATCGTGTTGCGTTTCAAGTTACTGACGCTTCCACTACATCGGCAGACGAATTTACGGACCTATTTGGGGACTTAGTATGCTACTTCACCTCAGTAAGTTTCAAACCCTAAATCCCCAAATATTAAGGCCCTAAACTTGGTCACGCGGTCGATTTAGCAACCTAAATAATGACCTCGTAGCCGTTTCAGACACGGCTTAAGTAACATCATGTTGTAATTCACGATATGCTGTGTTACAGTATACGGATGCTATCGGCATTCTGTTGTCTGACACTCGTAAACAGATTTAAAAAAAATGTAAATATATTTTTTTTTGCGGATTTCAAATGCTTTAAATAAACGTCATTTTTTAAATATAGTTGGGGCCGCGGTGATGTAGTGGTTAAACTACTCGCCTCCTACGTGGGGGAATCGGGCTCGATTCCCGGCGGGGTCGCCCCCGGATTTTCGCATGTGGTAAATCGTGCTGGGCGATGCCGCTGATCGGTGGGTTTTCTCGGTGGTCTCCCGTTTCCCCCCGCCCTTGCATTCCGGCGCTGCTCCATACTCACCTCGCCTCACTCGTATCGGTTCTCAAAGCCTCGATGTTAAGGGCCACCCGAATTTTTTTCATTCACTTATTTGTCTGACACTTGCAGCAGCACATCGTAAACAGCTGAACAAGTTAAGTAAAAATTTGCGGAATTCCAATGAATAAACGTAATTTTATTTAATATGCTTAGCACGGTGCTCAGAAACCAGTTGCTGCATTAGATGTAAACGAAATACCTTATTTAAAACCAGTACGCTGTGATCTGCTGGTTTTGAATTTTTTGACTGCTTCATTATAAAATACAAAATATCAAAGGACGAAGCACGTCATAATTTTTTTTGTCTTTAGATATAAATCGATTTAAGTGATCATGTTGTTAAAATGAACTGCAAATTCTAACTCTGTCTAAACCGTTAAATTTGATACTATTGGCCAAATAGGATACTCACTACTTTCCTAGATCTTACACTCACGGTGTTTGGCCTCATACATGGCGAAAAGAGACCTATAGGCTATTCACGATAAAGTGAGTACTTTTTAAGGCCCTCCCAACAGGCCTTAACCACTAATAAATATGTCTTATTGCATTCTCAGACATCAACTTTTGAAAGAGGTGAAAGTATACACCATATTTATTAGCTACATGACAATACTGATATTAAAATGTTGCTTAAACATAATATATAGCTTAAAAGAAAAATTTAGGAAGGGCCTTAAAAATTGCTCACTTTACCGTGAACGGTCTATAAACCTATTTATTTTCCTGACCAAAAACTCTGACATAAATGCGGCTAAGTAGTTCAGAACAGTTGTGGGAGGTTCTCTAATAGTTACTGACTTTCACGCGTTCCTGCAGTTGAGCAGGGATATTTTTATTGCGCTCGAGGGGTTAGTACAAGATAAAATGCCTGAGAAGTAAGAAAAGTCGTATAGCGCGGCATGAATTTCTCAGCACGTTCGAAGAGACAGGAATAATTTCAATACATGATCAAAACCGTGCAGCTTGTCGTTAGAAGCATTACGAAGTATTCCAACTCCGAGGAATATCTTTTATTCACTGGACTTCTTCAAAGGTCGTTCTAAGCACGGCCAGTTCTGTGTCAGTCGGTGCGTCCCGCGGTTGTCCGTCGGTTGTCCGTCGGTTGGGCGGAGGCGAACGTAAGCCGCCCTGACTTACAGCGGACGCCAAAACGATGTCATGCCATATCACGTTCTTGCAAACAGCGACTGTAAACAGTGATAGCAAGAGTTTCGAGAAGCAAGACAAAAGAGGCTTGCCTCAGTAAATATTGAATATTTCGAACGTTCCTGCCAAGGGGGGTGATGGAAGGAGGGGGGGGGGGCACTTCTGTTGGTACACTGTTTCGTGATGTCTCTGGGATTTACGAAAAGGCATTATTTAGAGACACTATCATTTCTCGTTTTTACTCGATAACAGATGGGCGTCATCAAGTATAGGATGTTCACGGTAAAGTGAGCACTTTTGAGACCTAATTACTTTTCCTTTCAGCTATTTTTTAAAATAATTTAACAGCCTTTTTTAAAAAATACATATTGCCATTTAAATAACAAACACAGTATGTATGTTCCAAAGCACTTGGAAGTTTACCTCTAAGGCTAACATAAAATATATTTACTATTATTCCAAATGAGAGGGCTTTCCAAAGTGCTCGCTTTACCGTGAATAGTCTATAAAATTATTAAACTTTCCAGACATACTTAAAATGTATGATTTTGGGTCTTCCAGATTAAAAAGTGTTTTGACCTGTGGTGTATTTAAACTGACACAATGCGTGCTTCGTTCTCTCTCGCTTTTTTTTAAAAAGTGAGTTATGTGCTTTTTTTTTAATTGACAGTGATTGATTGATTGATTCGTTGCATTAGTTAACACAGTTTCTATCAATTTGTTTTGCACGAGAAATACCATTGCGCACTGGACCTCGCTATGTGCAGAATAGACCGAACATTATAGTTTCCCCCGTCAACACGTGATCGTAATTTGGTGCCTTGTCTTCGATTCACTAATGTCCGGTTGCACCATCGTGGCTCGAAATTCGATCCGAGATCGGATCTAAGGTCGTCACATTAAACTGTTGCACCGTTCGAGTTCAGAACTAGACTGGAGATCGAGATGAGTTCACTTCGAACCGCCGAAATTGGCGTTTCGTAGTTTCGATCCGAGATCAGCAGCCATCGTCGACAGATGTAGTTTGAAAATACGCCAACGGATAGAACTACGTTCGATTGTTTTCTTGGGAAATTAAAACAACATTATGCGCACTTGAATATTATTCAATAAAATTCGTACAACATTAATTCACTTATAAAAGATAAAACATCGCACATCTAGTTCTATCTATAGTAAAAAAAATTCGCCTGCTTCCACGATTTCATATATTACAAACCGAAAGCAAAAGTTCTCTCATACTTAATCTCGATCTCTCACTTTAGAACCAAGATCGACGAATCGGAGATCCAGAATCATGAAATTTCGTTGGCGCGACACTTTTAAATTGGAACCGACATCAAACTGGATCTAGATTTTGAACTAGAATCATTCGATCTCGGTTCGGCGAAGATGTTGGTTCAACCGGGCCTAACAAGTTGCTATAGACTGTTCACGCTTCATTGAGGCACTTTTGAAATCAAACTCTAAAAAATGTAACTGCTTCTACTTGCATATATTATGACGCGCACGATGGCTGGCTAGCGCCCACTAAAGTTGGTAATGCCGAAGGGAAAGTAGTTCTATATGGTAACGGCGAATTAAAATATGCTAGGTAAACATTTCTGAATATTTAAATTATTACTACTCTTTTCTGATTTTTATGCTTATAAGTGTAAAATTTAGACATTTTGTAAAAGCTTTTTCTTTTCTATTAATTTCACAGTTTCACTTCGGACGCTCGAATGAAGTGATCAGGCCCATGAATACGCAATGCAAGTAGCCTAGATCTTGAGCCCGGGTTTCAAAAGTGTTCAGTTCACCGCGAACAGCTTATATACGGCGATATCAGCAGCCGACGAACAAATCGCTTTTACTGAAGTGCATTAAGCACTAGCACGAGTATCGAGAAATTCGGGTGGTGTTTTGGCTGCCGAGATATTCAGCTCCGGTTGGGGAGAAGCGAGAGTCATGTAGACGTCCAGTGCAGCTATGGAAACCGGAGTATCCCGAAAAAAAAAAAAAAACCCACTAGCAACGTCCGCCACGTTGCCCACACGCGAAAATCGGGAGCTGGACCCCGCCGGGCATCGAACCCGCGCCCATTGGTTTTACCCGCGGGGAACACGGAGCTAATGACGTGTCGTCGGAGAAGCGGGCGTGCGTATCGACCAGGAGCGTAGGTCGAGATAAATCGAGACCGCTCCCCTCGTTACGACGCCGTCGCGAAGAGGACGCAACCTTACTCTTTATCTTTAATAAGTGCAACTACCGGGTAAGTGGTGGTTGTAAACCGGGGGGGCTTCTCTTCCTCTCTGTGCTTTTTCTCCTTTCGTCCGCAAATCGCACAAAGGCCTAGCCAGTCAAGTACAAAAGCAAAATACAAATAAGTGGCGTTATCGATAAATAATATCCCTCGTTTAGTTGGGAATAAGCCGCTCAGAGTGGTGTAGCGCGGTGGAGAGAAAAAAAAGAAAGCAAAATACATACACCTCGGGTACTTCCACGGACCCATTAAATTCCCATAGAGCTGTTTCGCGAGATTAACTCAACGCTTTTAAGAGCCGAACGTATTTTTCATTTTTTGCCCTTTTTTTTTTTTAGCGTCCTCAACGTGTGCAAAAAAATTAATATTGCCTCGCACACGCGTATATTCAGGGAACTGTGGAACTGTTACAAACATAGGCATGTTAGTATTGCGGCAATTCTTGCAGTTATTTAAAAAGAAACATAAAGAACCATATTTTATTTACAGCAAACATTTTCAGACATTTAAAAACAAGTTGGAAGTGAGACATCTATGTCCGCCACTACTGGTGTAGGCTACCAGTTTCGTTGTTTTCTTTGTCTCCTCTTACCGCCGTGCTATTGTTCACACTACCTGACGCATTTGCTGCACTTAATAACGTTCGCTATTGGCTAGCTTCCAGCCAATCGAGTATCGAATATATTAGAGAAAAATGTAGGTGTGTTGGTAATACCTGGCAAAGACTGCTCGCGATAAAGTAAGCACTTTTGACATCAGCCTTAGAAAATAGTCACTGCTCCTACCTGCATATGTTTTAACGAGCGCACTGGCTAGCATGCGCCCAGTAAAGTTGGTAACGATGAATGAAAAGTACTTCAGTTTCTGAACGTTGAATAAACAGTGTTAGGTAACCATTTGTGACAACTTAAATTATTAATTTAGCTTTCGGTTTATTTTTTTTACTCATCAAAGTGTAAGAGTGAGCAGATTTGTAAATTATTTCCGTTTCTAATAATTTCCCAGTTTCACTCGACCTACGCGTGAATAAAGCGAAGAGGCCCATGGCAATGTTAACTTGACATAAGGCGGGGGAATACACCACGTGCATACAAGTAGATCTTAAGCAGGGCTTTCAAAAGTACTCATTATACCGTGAACAGCCTATAAGGAATATTTCTTATGCAAATTATCATTAAACTGAGTACGTAAGAATGTGCTGCGTGGTCCCTTTGGTGTAATTTTATAGACTCGGGTTAAGCTTTGTTTGCACGAGGCGGAGGAATAGAGTGAAAGTAGAACGTTGACAGGGCTTCAGAAAAGTTGGAAGTAACCGTGAATGGACTAGTCTATGCTGTTTATCTCTTTAGGATTTTTTTTTTTTTCTCATTTTCTTACAATGTGCAAGTGTTTTGAGCCTGGCGATTTCCCCGAGAGAGAAAGAAAAAAAAAAATCAGTGGAACTCCATTGAGCACGAACTTGTGAGTCGCCACATAAGAAATCTTGATACGGCGGCTAGGGCTCTCACCAGTAAGTTCTTCACTTTATTCCGTAATTGAATGCGCAGGAATGGCTTCACGAACGTGTAGACGGGAAGTATTATAAAGGCTTTTTACGATAAAGTGAGCACTTTTGAAATCAGACTTTAAAAAATAAAAAGTCGCTGCCTATGCGTGCATATATTTTAACGGGCGTACTGAGTGACATGCGCCCAGTAAAGTTGGTAACGATGGAGGGAAAGTCGAATAAATAGTGTTAGGTATACATTTGCGATAACTTAAAATTATTTATTTAGCTTTCTTTTTTTAAGCATCAAAGTGTATAAATTAAAAATAAATAAATATTTAGTTTTGTAATAATTTTACAGTTCCACTTGACCGACGCTTCAATCAAATGACGAGGCCCATGGTAATGTTAATTTTACATAAGGCGGAAGAATACACAACGTGCATACAAGTAGATTTTAAGCAGGGTTTTCGAAAGTGCTCATTTTACCGTGAACGGCCTATAGTAATGATAATTATACTTGACGAATAGAATCACTCGTATTTTTCAGCACATCTTAGAAACTCACTGTTTTGAAAAGATACGAGAGATATAATGTTGCTGGTGTGGTATCTTTAAAAGTAATATTTGCGGGCCAAAAACGCGTTACATATACAATAAAGTAACTGCAATGATTGAGAACAACGTAGATTTCGCTTTTCATCCTGTTCGATTATATATATATATATATATATATATATATATATATATATATATATATATATATATATATATATATATCTTTGCGTGCTTCTTGATATATATCCCAGCAAAATGTTGGCCATTTTCGGTTAACCGAGCACTTTTGAAAGCCCTGCTTAGGATTTACTTACCTGCCAGTTTTGTATTGTTCCTCCGTAAGTAAAATTATCATATCTGTTCACCCAATATCTTTATTCCCGCGCTGACCAAGGGAAACTGTGAAAACGTTAGGAACGTAAATATGATACTAATATTCTTCAAGCGTTTTCTTCATAGATTTATTCTTCCATAAGAATGCTCACCAAGGGACAATGTTAAGAAAAAAAATCACCTTAGCCATGGGATACGAAGGGAGATAGGTCGAGTGACAAGACACATGACGTCACACAGCTTTGGTTCAGGGCGAGATGAGGTAGACAGATTTTTTTCGTCTTGTTCGCATATTCCCAAATTCGACTCGCCAATGCAGCTGTGAAAAGTTACGTGGCACGCATGAATTTTCAACAGACCCCATGCTTTTATCTGATTAATTACTTTTAAGACTAACTTGGATATACTAGTTGTATTACAAACAACTCAAGGCACGTAACATTCAAGAACGAAGTTCTTACCTCAACTCCTACCCAAGTTGTTTTTGATAGTGCAGACCAAAGTCGGATAAGGAGAGTGACTATAGAGCATCTTGCATAAGCTGTCCTCTCTCCCCTTCTATGGGATTTCTCAAGTAAGCTGTGGTCCAGTTACTCAGGTATCTGGAACGTACAGTTCGAAGTATCGGCGAATTAGCAAAAAAAAATTTTTCCAGTTCCGCGCTGGATGACGTGTGTGTCGGGTTATGACGAGGCTCTCGCGACGGTTTCGAATATTGACGTGTCCCAGTGTTGCACGTACCTCGGGACGTCGTGTCGCCGCCATTGGCGAGAGCTCAAGGCGGGGATCCGCTTGAAAGAGAGAAGGATTACACGGACAAGCGATAGGGGATTCCGGACAGCCCCGCGTCGCAGATACCAGCGATAACAACTCGCTAGTCTGTTGGCATGGACATCCCAAGCTCGTCAGAGCTACGGTCCGGGGGGTGGGTCCCCCCAGGAGTTGTCTGCAGATGCTGTATCTCTTCACCGTGTCCAACTCGGCTCAGCTCGGAACCTCGATGTATTCGTCGCTGCCAGCAGCGTAGAGTAGTATGGCCTGTTTGCGGTTTCTTCGCACTTTCTGAATCAAACCTTTGAGAAATCACGCCATCCTATATAATGAAACGGTCTCTGTGTGCCTGTCAGTCCGTCTTTAATACCTCTAAGTCCCTTCAACATGAGTTCTTCAAATTCTGCGAAGCGAATCCTCAGGGTCAAATACTGGTCAAGCTCGAATTTCAGCAAGTTCAGATCACGCTATCATTACCGTTTACCCTAAAAACTCATTTTAAATTACTTTCGTCTATGAAAGTTTTATAATAATGCATAGAGATTATTGCATAGAGATCTGAAGGTAATGGAATATCATTTTTGTTTACTCTGAATGTCTCGCTTCAATGTTGAGTTAATTTCCAAGTGAGGCCACAGTGGCTCAGTGGATAGAGCGATTCCAAGTGGGGCCACAGTGGCCCAGTGGATAGAGCGATTCCAAGGGGGGGCTGCAGTGGGCCGGTGGCTAGATATATATCAAATGGGGCCGCAGTGGGCAAGTGGCTAGAACGATTCCAAGTGGTACCTTAGTAGCTCAGTGGATAGAGCTATTCCAAGTGGGGCTGCAGTGACTTGGTGGATATAACTATATCATATGTTGAGTTGATTTCACATCATTATTTTTTTTAGTCTTTGTATGATAACTAAAATTTGTAACATCGTGACTGTTCTGGGCACGTGACAATACAAAAAAAAAAAGTCACGGGCTGGGCCCCTAGTAGGTATATAAGAACAACGGAATTTCACGAAAAGATTTCACGACCAGTTTTATTTCGTAACACTTTATCTCATATTCACTTTTGTGATTGGGTTCCGTATTGCACGTCTTTATGTGTCTACCTGCGAATCAAGGACGCACATTACTGAAGTTATCTAATTCTTATTGGCCGATTAAGTAGGAGAAGATCTTCTCACAAAGACACGCCTTCAATGAGCAAAACAAAACCGTTGGTTTACCTGTAGGGCATTGAAATCCAGCCTGTGCGGAAATGTCGCGTATCACAAGCGTTTTATACTTGTGTTAACAGTAATAAATAGTTCGTGTGCCAGATTCCACTACACTGATGCCGGAATCACGTAGCCCCGACGCGCACGACACGACGGCCAACAGCCAATGAAATACAAGATAGATCTTCGTAAGCCGGACCGATTCCGTCGTACGACCAGCAATTTTGGATTAGAAATGATTTCTATTCTTCGTCGTGCCGTGCGGCACGACGCACAGAATGTACAACATTGCAAAACGAAATTGTATTGCAAGCCTTCCCTGCAATTGTAAATACGCAGCTTAAAAGAAAAAATAGATTTAAAATTACTGTATCCAACTCTTAAAAAATTATAATTTTACCTTTGTATGCATTAGCGATACCAATTTGTCACCATTATGTATTACAAATTTCCCTCTTGTTCGCCGCCTTTGAGACTAACGTAGCCTATCAGCGCCTTCTAAATAGTTATGTTAAATACCGAGAGCGTGGTGTCGGCCGTGCTGTAAATACAATATACAAGTAATCACATTGAAATGTGTCGCGGTCGCGTTTTTCGTCGTGTCGTGCTGTTTGGTTCGGGGCTATGATTGCGCACGAATGCAGCGCGCTTTCCCCCCCCCCCCCGTTTATTTTTCTAGACTCTGTTAAGCTTTCTTTCGATGAGGTAGAGGAATATCCTGTATCCTGGGAGTAGAAGTTTAGTAGGGCTTCAGAAAAGTGTGAAGTAGGTAACCGTGAATAGCCTATAGATATAATACCAGTACAAAATGGATGCTCACTGCTATTAAATCTTCGCTTTTCTTTTTCCCGTCCCAGCTACTTTAAGAAAACGCAAACTTGACAAACACGAAAACAAATTCGACGCAACTTTAAATACATACATTTTTTTCACAGTTCTCTAAATACTGTGACCCTTGTTATAACGTATCCATAACATGTTTTAGGCACAAGATATGTGCGGTCACATGCACTTAGATTTAGAAATAGAAATCCACAATTTTCTGGCACGTTTCTTGAAATACGCTATTTTGAATTTTCGTAGTAATTTATTTTGTGTAATGAATAACGGGTTTTCGCATCACTCTGGGCTTTGCTAGAACATTGTTGCTTACATAATCATGCTCTTTTCGACTGGTGTAGTTGCATATGTGCTACTCAGAATGACGTGGCATTGGCTTGATTAAACGTAACAACTTTATGCAAGCATATCACGACAGCAAAAATAGTGATTAAGTGAAGATATTTTGGGTGGCTCAAGCGCGCTCCATGCCGGCTGGCAGCTGCGAAATTTAAATAGGGAATCTCGTGTTTAAGGAAATTTCGCCTCAGTGCATTAGTTTTAAAGATAGGCGTTTCAAATGAAACGCATTCTTCGCTAATTTCGTAGGAGATAGCTACGAGCGTATATTTTCAATATAGGTATGCAGTATGTATAAATTGTTGTGATGCACAAATTTCAGAATTTCCTTGTAAACGTTCTACAGGCCTACGTGTTATGAAAATATGTCCGCTGTAGGGAACGTCTACTAAAAAATTCGTGAAGAATATTTTGTTAGAAACGCCTGTCTTCAAAATTAATGCACTGAGGTGAAATTTCCTTAACTTGGGCGTTCCTATTGAAATTTCGCAGCGTCCGGTATGCCGTGCCCTAAACAGCGAGAGGTCCTGAGAGCCGATGAGGGTGATTTTGGCGAGTACGGAGCACCGCCGGAATGAAAAGGTGGGGGAAACGGGAGATACCCGAGAAAATCAGCCGATCAGCTGCATCGTCCGGCACGTTTCCCACGTGCGAAAATACGGGATAGTACTCGGTTCGCTTTGGCGGGAGGCGAGCAGGCTAACCGCTCGGGCACCGCTGCCCCCCGCGAGCAATAATCTCGCCTTCTACCTGAACGCATTGGAGAGGCAAAGAAACGCTAGGTTCAGCACTGTCGCGCCTAGCAAAAGGTCGGAATGGTGATTCAGATGTATTTTTCTTTTGCTCCAGAATGACGAAATCATGCTGTTTTTTTTTTTTTTTTTTTTTTTTTCAATTAAAGGGGTTCACGATAAAGTGAGCACTTTAGAAATGAACCTTAGAAAGCAGTCACTGCCCCTGCATGCATACATTTTAACGGGCGCACTGAGTGACATTCGTCCAGTAAAGTTGGTAACGATGGATGGAAAGTAGTTCCATATATTAACGTCGAATAAAGTCTTTGGTAACCATTTGTGATAACTTAAAATAAAAAAAAATTCTTTAACTTTCTGTTTTTTTTTTTTTCAATCCATCGAAGTGAAAAAATTAAGCATATTTGTGAAGTATTTACTTTCTATATAATTTCACAGTTTCATTTGACCGACACATGAATAAAGTTATGAGGCCCATAGCAATGTTAATTTTACATAAGGACAGAGGAATACACAACGTGTATACAAGTATATCTTAAACAGGGCTTTCAAAAGTGCTCATTTTATCGTGAACAGCCTATACGTACTTGGATTCCATTTAACTTATACGTAGGGCCTCGAGAATTATTAAGTGCATAAACACTTTGTTCAGTTTTCTGTGCAGCCATAGTTATTTTATAAGGCATAAGTGAAATTCATGGCTGTATTTTAAATCACGAAAAAGTCGATGTCAATATGTTACCACACCAAGTTATTTAAATGACACGTAAGTTTACTGAGTGGACACTATATTGCTGCAACCCAGTTGTGTTCATATTTGTGCTACGTGATCAAATAATAGAATCGATATTCTAGATTCATATTTACCGCTCGGACATCAAATATGAATGTAATTTAACTGGGTCCATATTTGTCGTCGACCGGGTTAGGTAGAAACGGTGCTTAATTGTTTTGAATTAGAGATTGTGTTTGCGCAAATGCAGTCGCGAATTCGTGTGTGCAAAACGTTTGTACGTACGAGTATTGTACCATGTTAGCATGATTGAGGACTATGCAATATTAACTTGTATTTAAAAAGCAAATTTTGATTTAAGTGTCGAATAACAAGTCTTGTCAAACTTCCACAGTTAGGAAGTATTTCCGGACGAGATTTTTCTTCTGACATTTTTTTGGAGGTAATGCCAAAAGAAAACCTATATTTCGCAAAAAAAGAAAACACGATCAAGTTTAGAGGGTTGCCAAATTGGGTGCAATATTTCCTGTACGCGGAGATTTGTAGAACATTTAGAATGAGACTTCGTTTGTTTTTACGGTTTGAATTATATACGTATTATTCGAAGTGGAGCAGAAATTGATTAATATTTTGTGAACATTTGATTATCGTTACGTATGTGAAACGAGTAGAGGAAGAAAAAGAAGTTGGCTACAGAAATAACTGTTACGTTTTTTCCTTTGCCGTAACAAGCTTTGTTCTTGAATATTAAATGCGGAAAGTACGTTACGGAGGAATATACTTATATTAATGTGCTGACGAAAAGAATACATGCTCCAGACGATTGGCTTTGGGTGCCCATAAAATGTTGCACACGTTAGAAATACAATTTCACAGCACTCCAACGTAACTAAAAACCAGCTTTTTCAAAGTGCAGTAACTCAAGTTATACGCGTAAAAATACATACAAATCTACTCAAGGGACCTGCATTGAACCTTACAATAGGTTGTTTACTGTAAACTGAGCGCTTTTGAGAGCCCTGTTCAAGATCTCCATACATGCGCATTGTGTATTCTTCCGTAGTGTGTAAAATTAACACTGCTACAGGCCTGATCACTTTATTAATGCGTTACCGTTAAAGTGACTTTTTTTTTCTTCAAATTATTGGAAAAGGAAATGTTTTACAAATTAATAATTTTTGCACATTATGCATTAAAAAAAAAACAGAACGCAGACGAAATTGTTTTGTTATAAATGTTTACCTAACACATTTTATTTGACGTTAAGACATGGAACTACTTTCTTTCCGTCGTTACACTGTTGTAAAAATTTCCCTTCATTTTACGGAAAAAAGTGTTGGTAAAAATTTGTCCAGAAGTGTCCGTAAACTCTCCGTAAAATTACGGACACATTGATTTTTCAGAAACGGACTTTCCGCGAATCTCACTGAACCTCTCCGTTAATTTCCAAGTTAGTTTCCTGTACTTTCCGTTTAAAATAAAAAGAGATAGTGAAAATGTCTTCAATTTTCGTTATGTGGGCGTTTCTACCGTGCAAAAAATAGGACATTAAGAAAAATTAAAATATTTTGTGCGATGCTTGAACCCGAGTCAAAAATAACCGGCCCACAACTCTAACCATTCACCAACAACTTTCACTCGAGAATTGTGGTATAACTTTTATACAAAAGCAGAAATTCAGTTTATATTAAATTTAGTGAATTCTTAGTGTCGCCAAATGTTACAGACGCCTGATGTCATTTGTTAATGTTTGAAAGAATAGGTCATAGTCGCGTGGATAACCTTGACTGCCGCAGAAACGAAAATTGTCTTGTTACAGTGGCGAAGAAAGCTTCGTGTAGAATCGGCATTGTTCGTCCCGGTAACTCGAAGCCAGAGGGAATACGGAGACTTTCCGTATTTTGTATTTACGGACTTAACTCCGTTTTTCGTCATTACGGATTGCCTTTCCGTTTATGCACTGTACATTTCCGTAAAACACACACACACACACACACACACACACATATACACACACACACACACAGACACTAGCGGACCCGACAGACGTTGTCCTGTACATATGCACAATTTGCACAATGTATAGTTTTTATCTACACTTCAAAACCCTTCACACACTAATTACGTCTGAATGTAATATTTCAATTAGCACGCGATTTATTTTAACACAATAACAACACAAAGTTGCGAAATTCTCCTGAATCTGATCGCAGCGCCACTATACGGGACAAACTGGAAGTAAAATGAAATATTTTTGGATGTTCGACACCGCGATCGCAGCGCTGTCTGCCGGATACGATGTAAAACATTCCAAGATCAACAATAACTTATAAATAAAGAATTTATAAAAAAAAAAAAACATTTTGTAGTGGACCGAATTGTGAATCTAAACCATTCTCGAAACCACTTGAACACACAAAAAAAAATTTCATCAAAATCGGTCCAGCCATTTAGGAGGAGTTCAGTGACATACACACGCACAGAAGAATTATATATATATGTGTGGAAATTTTTAGCAGTGTACCAAGTGGACGCACGCGAGTCAGTGTGCCAGTTGCAATGTATATAAGTTGGGGTAGTGACATTTTTTAAAAGGTTGATCTCAGAAGCGCTCAATTACCGGCGAACAGTTTATACACTATAAAGACTTTGCACCAATGAAATTACAGGAACACCTCGTGACGTCCCATACACGCAGCTCTATAGTGGCGATTACGCACTTAATGCCTGTGGCAGTGTCGCCCTACCGCCTTCGCACTTCTTGGTTTCTACGCTGGAAATAGCTTCGCGTGCAGTCTTTTTACGGTAAAGTGAGCGTTTTTGAAAGTCCTGCTTGAGATGTACTTGCATGCACGTTGGAATTACAAGAAAAGAAAAAAAAACATGTTACAAATTTGGCCGTTTTTACACTTCGATGCATAAAAAAAAAAAAAGCAGAAAGCGAAATAAATAATTTAAGTTATCCTAAATTTGTCACCTGACACTTTTTATTCTACGTTAAGCTATGTAACTATTTTCCATCCATCCATCATTACCAACTTGACTGGGCGCGTGTCACTCAGTGCGCCCGTTAAAGTATATGCAGGCAGGGGCAGTGACATTTTTCTAAGGTTGATTTGATAAGTGCTCATTTTATCGTGAGCAGTCTTTAGGTGGGGGGCCTTAACCGAAAACCAGTAAACCCACACGAGCTCCCAGAGAACCCCCAGGTAACAGCCAGCGTGTGTTCGTAGTCAAGTTTCCAGACTGCTGCAAGGGAAGCAAGTTTAGTGGTACCGTCGTGGGAGGTTGCGCGGATGCATAGCTGTTCTCTCAGTGGCAAGCACGGTGCATTTCGCCCCTGCACGGTCCGGCGGTGCGGGAAACACCGTCAAAGTATGGAGGGGGGGAGGGGAGGGGTTGTAGCGTGCGGAAGGTGGTGAGGGGGGGTTGCAAATCTGATTACCGCGCCTCGAATGCGAGGCAGCGGAAACTCCTAACCCTCTTGTGTCGGCGAGCCGCCCCCTTTGTCGACCTAATTACTCCCGGCCACACCCACTCCAACCCCCCCCCCACACTCACCAACCCACCCCCGAGGGTCACCCGATCTTGCCACCCTTGCCACGGGGAACCGCCGGCCACACTCGCCAAATTACGGGGGAAGGTCACCTGGTAATCTCCGCCGACGAACAACCTGCCCCCAAACCCGACCTCCTTTTTTTTTTTTTTTTTTAAATACGTATATATCTCGGACGCGCACCTGTTTTTACCGCGGGGGTAGCTTATGGCCGGAGAGAGACTATCTTCCTGTGTTATAATTCGGGAGCGGACTAGCGGAAGCCTTGCTAGATTGGTAAGGGTCCGGTAATTTCGCAAAATCCCCCAGGCGGGTATTCGGTTGTGAAATTTTTCCAGCCCTCTGAAAACGCTGGTGCAACCTGCATCTGTACATCATGTAGAGCCACATTAAGGTAGAAGTAAAATGGAGCTGCATTATGTAGAACTCATTAATGAGTAGGGGCACCCGAAGTTCGCGAAAAGATTTCTGCACGTGCTAGATTTCAAACCAGCAGTTCCCTTTTACTTATTGGTGGCGTGTGTCTGTGAGAAGACACTTTCCTAGTTGGCTGGCCAATCAGAATTAAGTTACTCCGATACTATACGTCGCTGATTCGTTGGCACAGACTCACGAGGCGTAATATCTAGATCATCGAATCACGAAAGTGGATTTGAGCTAAGGTGTTTTGAAATACAACTGGTCGAGAAATCTTTTCGCAAAATTCGGTCGTCCCCATTAATAAGTATTAGAATTACTCCCAAGATTTTCAGAAAACAGTGATTTCCGTCGCGTATTAAAACATAATTTGTTTTGCAACACCGTAAAATATTTTCCTACAAATTATATTGTTAAAACACGCCAGAGGGGCATATCTGTATTTGTGAGGAATGGAGGTATTAATAAAAAAAAAAAACCGACTGAATTTGTTTTCTAATTTATTCACACAGCTATTACTTACAGCATTAAATTATCCATCTCCACTATTACTCATGTTATTTCTCAGTGAGCGCATAGTCAATGTTTATTTAAATTCTAATTAACGTCCTTCTGAATGTCACTGTTTCGTTATTCACGTTCAGTCTATCTGTTGCCACCATTTGTAATGTATTTCACTCACGCATCTAGTCCAATAGTCCAGCCTGCCAGCCGCACCCTTCACTACTTGATACTCGCAGTCGCAGATTTCCCTTCCGCTGGTCACTTCTCTCGTCGCTGGTCGTCTATCGCTGAAACTCAGCCACTCCTCCATTCAACAACTCGACTAACAACCGACCCCGAGGCCTGTCACACTATTTATACTCTACTGGCCTTAACCTGGAAAGTTCGACGAACCCCGAGTCACGCTTAGAGAAACTAGGGCAGGAAACCACTAAACATTTTTCCAGATAAATACAAATACTTGATACAACCAGCAGCTTGCGCCTCAAAAGCGATTATCTTGTCGGCTCGCTTTTTGTAACGGATACGCGGTTTCTGGTTATCGCTTGCTTGGCATTCAAAACATTCTTTTGACTTGCTGCCGCTATCACGTTACTACTCTGCCCTTCACTTCCACTCGCTAGCGCAGAATACGAGTATATTTTTAAATCAAAATTTAAACGTATTCCCATTCTGTATGGTCTACATAGCACATTTAGCAAAAACCTTCCATCAAACAACGCCATTATAATCATTGCTATGATAGTATGTAATTAATCTTAGCAATGTTCAAAATTTTTTTAAATAATGAATTCTATGCACATCCATATTAATTGTAAAATCGATAGCTTTTGTGGCTGAAGTGGTGTAATTATATTTAACATTATTTCTAAATGTATTTATTATATGCAATAAGAGCTTTTATTAAATGAATTTATTAAAAAAAAAGGGGGCTATATTTGTACAAATAGACTTTATGGATCATCCTGAATAGATATACGCTTAAATTTTGATCAAAATTGACTCTTATTGATTAATTTTAAAAAAATGCTTTTATACATAAAGTTAAGAAAAAATTTTTTTCAATATTACGAAATGTATGTTTTATTTTTTCATGTACATCAACTGTACCTTTCTGACAATTTTGATAGTTTGTGTACTTATTTTTAATGACGTCTGAATGTTTTACAGTCGGTTACTGTGATATATTGGGAGCCTTGAAAGACTATGACCTTAGGCTCCAATAGTAATAAACTGAGGTATAGGCTGTTCACGGTAAAGTGAGCAGTTTTGAGGCCCTAGTTACTTTTTTTCCTTTCAGCCATATTTTATACTCTAACCACCTTCTTAAAAAATATTGCCATGTGTGTAATAAACACAGTGTGTATATTCCACTACACTCGGAAGTTAACGCCTAAAGCGAAAATAAAACATATTTATTGACTCTTATTCCAAATGAGAGTGTTTTCAAAAGTGCTCACTTTAGCATGAATAGCCTATAGGTATGGAGCAGCAACAGAATGCAGCTGTAAGAGTCAAGGAGTACTCTGAGAAAATTCATCTGGAATCAAAGCCCCTCCCCTCATGAGATAATTTTTGTTATATTTTAATGCGAATGCCTGCTGTAATTATTGACAGTAATAAATGCTATAATATAAGTAGTGTTTAGCCAATCAAAAGTATATATTTTACATTTAGTATTATAAAACTTAACTCGCTGTTTCCGTGTCCACGTGGTGCAGGAAGAAATTTTATTTTCGAAGCTGTATGTACACGAGAGATTATGAGTAACCTTTTGGAGTCCTTGGTGCATCTGGTATGTTAAGTGAATGTTGCTAAGTTACTGGCTTGAGAATAACTGGCGTCGACAAACACCAGGAATAAAGTTTGCAGGTAATTGTTTGCTAAACACAAATACATATTACACCGAAGTACAGCTTTGTTGCAACAGTAGAAACCTTAATGTACGCGGGACTGAAAGTTATTTTTTTTTTTTTAAGTAGATACAATGTATAGGAGTCAATGTACTGCACACATGTTATTATTAGAGACAGGAAAATCTCGCATTTTAAACGGCCCGTATGCTAGACTCCACTGCCTTATGTATTTTCGAACCTCAGCTTTGTTTTCATTGGCTGCTGCTTTAGTGTGTACCCAGTATTACCTGAGACCAGGTGGCATGGGATTCGGTGCTTGTTTACCTGTTAATACGTCATTAACCAAGAATTCACCTGGGTGTATCTAATAAACTGCGATCCAATTGCAAACACAACAGAAATGTACATGTGTTTGAAGTCTAGCTTGTCATAAAATGAATTCGCGATATTTTCCAGTCCCTAGTTATTGACCACCATGCATGTGTGAAGCTATTATCCTTTAGGGAGGGGGGGGGGGGAATGAGTAGAGACCTGAAGAATTCGCGGATTCATTTTGGGACAAGCTAGAATTCAAAACACGTGCGTTTATACAACTTTAGCCATTGGCCCACGCGCTATATGACACTTCCTGGAGAATGCTGGTCCAATAGTCGCATTCCCCTGTGACAACAAATAACCATTGTGTAGGTAATGTCGGCAAATTTCTACATAAGACTGTAGAGTCTAGTCTGTAGGTCCGGTCTCTACCAATGAATAGAGCCCCGAGTATTTCGCGAATTCCTCCTGTGACAAGGTAGACTACAAACCCTTGTTATTTTCTCCTGCTGCTCTGATTGGAGTGCAGTTGTTTGTACACGCCCCGTTTAACTGTGAGCCAGTAATAAGCAGGAGGTAGTAGTGTGAGTGAGCTTTGAAGAGTGCTGTACGAATGCCTCGCTTGATCGCAGCATCCAATAAGCAGACGATAGTGTCTCGAGTGTATAGAGGACTGTCAAGTCTACCCTGTTGCCACATCAATCCGCGAAATACTCGGGGCTCTACCATTGAGGTTTCTCAGACTCTAGAGCAAACTATTTGGTCAAGCAAAAAACCTTGGTTGTCAAATCATAAAGGAAAAACTAGCTACAGTGTTACGGGGGGGAAAAAAAAAAAACTACGTTGGCTCGGGAATTTTTCGCGATTTTTCAAGCGCATTTAACGATGTATTGCAAACTGCAGTCGTTGAAGCGCGCGATGCGGTGATTAGCCTGCAGTGTTGTGACGGCTGCAAGAAATGAATCGCGGGCACAAGTAACAACACCTAACCAGCCATGACGACGGCTTATGGGGGCACCATGGCCCATGATTAATTGAGGCAAGGCGGGCGTCATAATGGGGACAGATGACTCGATTCCACGTGCGAATAGTTACCGCTTCGTGCCACCATTAGTGTTAATGCGTTCGCTTGCTTGTGGTCTTAATGCGTTACTCGCCTCCCCCTCCCCCTTCTTTTGTTATACCCGGCGCGAAGTAATTTAATCCCTCTGAACGGTTGAGGTTCAAATGACGGCAAGAGAAATTTGCATTTATCATTTATACTGTATGAGGCCAGGGAAATTAGATCGGATGGTTATTGGCTGTTCACGGTAAAATGAGCACTTTTGAAAGCCCTGCTTAGGATCTACTTGCATGCACGTTGTGTATTCTTCCACCTTATGTAAAATTAACATTGCCATGAGCCTCATCACTATATTCATGCGTCGGTCAAGTGAAACAGTGAAAATATTAGGAAATTAAATAGTTAACAAATTTTTACACACTGAGGCGTTCATGAATGGTTACCTAACACTTTTTGTTCGACTTTAATATATGGAACTACTTTCCATCCACCGTTACGAACTTTCCCGGGCGCATGTCACTCAGTGCGCCCGTTAAGATATATGCAGGCAGGGGCAGTGACCATTTTTCCAAGGTATATTTCAAAAGTGCTCGCTGTATCGTGAACAGTCTTTAGCAATGTGTTAATAAAGAGACTTCATAATGGAGTGTTGCACTTCTGTTGCCTGATATGTCATGAATCGTAATGATCATTATATTGGTTTGTTCCACGTTTGTAGGAAAGCGTTAGATGCTTGGTGGGGTATTTTGTAGGTATATTTGTATTTTGACCATTTAAGGGACTAATGTAAACACGTTCCTGGTTTTTGCCATACATTTTGGCCAGGGAGGCTGATCTGGAAATGTCAGAGGATTTGTCATAAGGACACTGCTGGCATTCCTGCAGAGACTCAGCATACAGAGGACTGGAATCGATCTGACAGGACCTATGGACCCAGGATGTTTTATTGTTCCTAGGTAGTGAATACGCTTAAAGGCCGTCCACGATAAAGTTAGCACTTTCGAAAATAGCCGTAGAAAAAAGTCACTGCACCTACCTAAATATATTTGAACGCGCGCACTGAGTGACATGCGCCTAATTAAGTTGGTAACGATGGATGGGAAATTAGTTCCGTATCTTAACGTCGAATAAAAAGTGTTACGTAACCATTTATTCTAACATAAATTATTTCTTTTGCTTTCTGTTTTTTTATGCATGGAATAGTAAAAATGAGCTGATTCGTAAAATATTTACTTTTCCATTTATTTCACAGTTTCACATGATCGACGCATGAATAAAGTGATGAGGCCCATGAGAATGTTAATTTTAATGTAAAGCTGGAAGAATACACAACGAGCATACAAGTAGATCTTAAGCAGGGCGTTTTCAAAAGTGCTCATTTTATCGTGAATAGCCTATACCTGTGACACGAATTCGGAAAATTGTTTTTACTCTCAGTTTCTCAGGTACTACATTTATTCATAAATAAAGAAAGTTCCGAAAGACATTTGCAGAAGTTCTGTCATGTGTTACATTTGAAGTAATTCCTAATCGATGTCGCATGGAAGTTGATATTCATTGTGTGTTAGTTTCATTTTCATGTGGATGTCAGTGTAGGGTGTTTGTATTCGAGTCTGAAGTGAGGAGTTCTACCATTCGAGGGAAGCGATTGCAGGAATGTTAAAAGCAAACTTCGTTTTATCGCGAAACATGCAGCACAAACAAGAGATAGCGAGCGTGTCCCATGTCGCCGCTTAAACGTCATTACATTAAGAACAACTGACTTTACATAGCAGTAAGTTTAGAGCTGCCAACTTTTGCAAAGCATCATGGTTCGTCGTTTGACGTTATCGCTGAAGCTTGGTTCACAGTGGCGACAGCGTGACAGAAGTCAGGGGGATATCGCGTGGCTAGGAATCCACTCCTTTTTCATTTCTTTCATGCGTACAGGTATGGATTTGGTCACCTCGCGTTATCCAAATTAACAAATAGGAAATCTTGCGAGTCCAGCATAAGATTTCAAAGTTTCAGATTCGACACAGAATGGGTCTTTACGCACTATTTACAAGCCCAAAAGTCGTCTATTTAAATATTATATTTTATCAGATATAAACCGTTTTTTGATTAATTTGCCATACTTTAAGTAAACACACGTTTTTTGTTGCGATATTTCTGCATTGTTTATTAGTGATTACACAGTGAATTCTCAGTTTACAAAACACGTATATCAGCTTACCAGTAGTCGCAGCATTCCAATGCACTCTTGGAAATACATTTCATTACACGAACCAAAGTTCTAACTATACAGGGGCAGATTTATTGGATACTATAATCCATTCACGGTTACTTCAGCCTTTTATGAAACCCTGTTAATATTCTACTTCCAGGATATTCCTCCGCCTCTTGCAAGCTAAGTTGAACAAGTCTGGAGAATTACACCAGAGGGACAACGCGCCACATTCGTGCGCACTCAGTTGTAATGATATTTTGTATAAGAACTGTTTCTCACTAGACCTTACCAACATAACTATGTTCTCCCTGTTTTTTTTTATTCAGATTATTTATCAATGAAGCATTATAATTTATGGATAAGATATTAATAACATTTCAATTTAACAGGGAAAAAAGTTACCTTTATGAACACGAGTATAAAACGCTTGTGATACAGGGCGTACTTAGGAAATAACTAACCACGTCATACATGGGGAGATTTTACAAAGGTTTGTTTCAAAAAGGCCAAAGAAACAGTGAATGGCCTATAATGCGACTAATTCTGCCAACAGGACAAGCTGTTTTTCTTCTTCTTTTTTTTTTTAGCAGTGTGTTTTACTACAGGGAAGTCAGTTCTTTCAACGGTGTAACACCAGCAGTTTTTGGATGGTCTCTGCTACAGACAAAACTTGCAGATACTCAACTTGCTCAACAGTTTTATGCTAGTATTGAAGTTAGGTTTGCAGCTACTCTAAAAACCGATAACAGAACTACTCCGATCTCTGGCTTAGCGAGCGAAGTGGTATAGGAACTGTACTTCCCCCCCCTAAGCCGACCTCCATAAAGACTTAAAAGCCCTTTGCTGTGATAGAGCGAAACTTTAAAAGGGCCCCGTCTACCTGGAACTATTATCAGCGTCGAAGGCAGAGAAGCGCTGGAGCGATAACAGTGACGTTGCAAAAAAGCATCACAATGTTCTAGCACCTCTATGCAAACACGTACAAATCAGACCTTCCCAAAAGGAAGGCCTGACTCTGTTCAAAAAAAAATTCGTGGTGTTATTTCGGTTGATGAAATCACACCGTCTACTTAATATCTGCATGCTGAAGTAACAAACACACTTCCCGGCGGGGTCGTCCTGGATGTCTCCATGCAGAAAACGTGGCGGGCGTCGCCGTTTACCGGCGGGTTTTCTCGTAGCACTCCCCGTTTGCCACGCGTCCCTGCATTCCGCCGATGCTCCGCACTCATCTCGATTTACACTCGGAGGTGATAAATACCAACCATCTCGCCGATAAGACACAGATATGTAAAGGCTGTTCGCGTTAAAGTGAGCACTTTTGAAATCAACCGTACAAAAAAAAAATCACTGTCCCTGCCTGCATGCATTTTAACGGGTGAACAGAGCGACATCTGTCGGACGACGTTACGATTCTCTGCTGGCTTGTCTCAGTGTAGATGAGCGATGGACTCGGGTCGAACTTGTTCACTTCCCGCGGGTGGGCAAGATGCTGCTACCCGAGGGAAAAAGGGTTGGGGGGGGGGGGATCCCGTCCTGAGAGTGGGACTTGCCGTCTACCCATCCCGGGTTTCGGCCCACGACCCCCTCGCGTTGCGATCCTCCAACCTCTATCCCCTGCTCCACTCCCCGCCACCCTCTCTGCCCGGCAGCGATGTGTCTGAATTAATGATCGCACCCCTTCTTGTTTCCCGGCCGGCTGATGGCGTCCGCTACTCGTTCCCCCCCCCCCCCGAACTCTTTGCATAATTGACGTTCGACTTCGTCCTTCCTTCTGCAACAGCGAGGCGCGCCCGGCCTTAACGAGGGCGGGGCCTTCGTATCTAGGGGAGCGCCGTGTTCGAGTCCTTCAATCCTTCGGCGGAACCTGTGCGTGACTCCCGGGGGGCGAGGTGGGAGGCGAGTAGTCTAACCACTACACGACCGTGACCCCGACAGAGTAATCGTGCTGCGGGTACCTGTGGGACTTCTAGAAGTGCCCCTGTCATTTTACTGGCGCAAGTCTGTATAGGCTGTTCACGGTAAAGTGAACACTTTTTAAGGCCCTCCCAAAAGGCATTAACACCTAATAAATATATTTTATTACAGTCTCAGACGTTAACTTTTGAGAGTGATGAAATGTACGCAATGCGTTTATTAGTCATACTGCAGTATTTATATTAAAAAGTGACGGAAAGGTAGAAATTAATTGAGAGCAAAAATTAAGCAGGGCCTTAAAAAGTGCTCACTTTACCGTGAATAGCCTATATCAAGGTTCAATACAGTGCCCTCGAGTACTTTTGTATGACTCTCATCAGAATATCTTGAAACATACCGTCCTGAAAATGCACTTTTTAGCTGAGTCAGGAGATCTTCCAAATTATTTCTGTAATGTCCATTATTTGGGCTGGCCGGGAAGTAAGTTGTGTCCCTCGGGTAGGGTAGCCAGCTTGAGTTGTAGCCAGCTTGAAGTATTTTCACAGCATAGCAGTTGAGAAACCAGTCGATATCAATCTCGAAGGATGCTGGAGAACCCTTGATTATTCGTCACTCAGTTGTGTAACTTCAGTCGCGGCTAAGTGGTCCAGCACAAACTGCTTGGCTCCCGCCGTTTTTATACAAACACCAATAAGTCAGTAGACGTAGATATGCCGTTTTTCTCTGATTCTGTGGCTCGCGCCATTCCGTCTCTTGCCTACTAACACGCATTTTGCCAAATATGTCAGTATCGTTATTGCAGAATAAATTGAATGGGAGTGTTATTAAAATCACCCCTGTTCTTCTAAGGAACCAGTGTATGTGGAATATTGAATCAGAGCTCGTAAAAACAGTGCATTGTATAGACATTGGCCCAATTCGAAAAACGCTATTTTTCATTGGAAATAAAAATAGATACCTAAAAAATTACACTTTTCATTAGGAACATAAGTTGATGTAGTTTATACTGATTGGAAGTTACAAAACTTTGGAGGATGAAATATTGTCCATGCCATCGCTCAATGGCAACAGTATGCAGGACACAATTAGTCACGGGTATCACCGAAAATCCCGTCTAAGGAGCGATTAACCTCGGTGACTTTAATAAAAGTAGCCGTCGCGTCGGTTGGCGGGCCTGCGCAGCCCAGGTGACCCGAGGGTGCGAAGTGTTGGCGCTACTGCTGTCGCCCCGGGGCGCATTCCTAGCGACCTCAAGTTTTTTTCTGGGCCGCTACGTGGCCTGCGCAGGTTCCGGACTGCTGGTCGCGTGTACCCGGTGCCGCGTCCTCGTTGGTCACCGTCCCCCCAGCGAATCTCTCCACGAGCACCAACCACGTTGCCACGCGGAGTAGATGTGTACTCGGGGACGACATGGCGTCGCGGTTACTTCTACGTGGGTGTACGAGTTATCTGATTGGCTGCGTGAGGCCCTGGGTACGGGCCTCGCGTGTCTGATTGGTCACTGGGAAAGGTTATCTTTTGCCCGGGCTGTCGCTTGGAGGGTAGGTTACCAGGCGCTAATCGGTGAAATGCGTTCCAAAATGTCGCTGGCCTGAGACTGACAAGCCAATAATAACCACTAACGCAGCAGGTCATCAGTGATATTGAACTTGCGAATATTCAGATTTTTGAGATACCGAATTTGACTCGTACATAATTATTCAAGAAAAAATTAATGACTCCATTTTGCTGGCGTGAGCATCTGAAGTTTGCGGTATAAGCGGGTGCTTCAACTATGATATGTATATATTTTAATTATATATATATATATATGAGTACTCGGTAAAGTCGCCAAGGTCGAGAGTATAAAACCGTCAGAGAAACCGGAAAGTGGGAGCCGACCAATGGTCCAATATCTTTGTGCAGCTATGTATTGAAAAAAGATCTTATGGACGCAATAAAACAAACAAACAACGAGACCCGCTTCCTGGATGTGACATTGAGTAAAACCGCCATATAAACATTGTAGTGAGAGCGAACCCATTACGCAGTCTAGGGATAGCTCCGAAGAAAATCATATGAAACTTTAAAGGTTATTGATGAGTTTGGGGGGGGGGGGGGGGGACTTTGCCGCCCTCTCTGATTAACTGAAAATGACATATATGACGACTCGGCAATGTACAATACACTAGACATTTTAAAATCTTGGATTTCTGAGAGGAACGACAAACGAGCGTTCACGCAGTTGCCCTTTTGTCTACTAGCAAAAATCGGCGCAGAAAATAGAAATGTGTTCTTGTAGAGTTGGCAAACTTGTTTTTTTTTTTTGTCTGTGATTGCTTCATTACTGTTGAAGTTTTCTAATCGAGTTTGGTGCTTGTATGTTGTAATTTATATTCAATGTAGACAGTGGATGGAGTTCAGTTAAATCTCGCCTCCATCTGAACATGTATGTAGATACCGTTGAGTTAACGCAAAACAAATTGTAAGTATACTGTTTATATCTTTTTCCCCCTCCTTTTTGTCAACTGACACATTCTTACGATGCGGTTGCAAAAGTATCCATTTGAAGATGACGGTCACATGAAAAATAAGTTCTGAGTGGTAACCTACGTGAAATTCGTAATTTGCTCCTCACAATACACTAAACCGAAATTACCATCAAAAATCGCCCACCCAGTTGGCTTTCCAAAGGACAGCGTAAAAAACACAAAAACTCTTTTGAGGAACTGCATATTAACGATCTTCCGGAATGTTTGCAGTAAAAAAAATAACTTTTAATTTCTTTTAAAAGCTTAATCCGAGCTATTTCTGGAGCTCAGAGATTGCAATTAGCGAAAAAGGATTGTTTCTCTTGACAATAAATCTGTACCTACTTCCTCAGTGAAATGTCCTAAACGGGGAAAGGCGATCTTGTGTATATCTGTAGAGGCGTTCGTGATTTTGCCATTGGAAATCTTCCACCCCTTACATTTTAATTTTCATAACAAGTTGTTGGTATAGTAAACGTACTGGGAGAGTGATTTCTTTATTAGCAAACAAGTTCGAAAACAATTTTTCTTGAGTTGTATAAGATATAATATCCTACCTTGTCGGCAACGGTATCCGACAGACATATTGTTACAATTTCTCTCTCTATAAATTAAGTGGACTATACCAAGTTCGTTAAGGGATGGAGGTCTTAATCAAATTAAAGAATTAAGCATCATTTCCTTATTTTTTTTACAATAACTAGAGCAAAATTCTCTGAACTCAATTTCTCACAATAAATTGAAATCACTTACTGTTCACAATTCACACTAATAAAATTTATAATTACGACAAAGAAATCAATGAAATTAAATAATTAAAGATCAGTTCCACTAAACAGTGTATCAACCTATTCAATTATAATTTATGCGTCCATATTTGACCGTTCGAATATTTACAATAAAATCAGTATTACACTTCTATTCAGACCCACCTCTGTTCAGTCCATGTCCCGCCGTCGCAAATTTCTAGAGTCCTCCGAGCGCCCTCACGCACGGTAGGCTTCACTCGTCGGTTTCACACCCTCTCGTCCATTCAAGCCACGAACAGCTCACTCGCCGTCGTCCCGCAATCTCCAGTCGTCGTCCACACTTCACTTCGCTCGCGCACACTCGGCTAGGTGGCCTCCGTCAAAGACTCCCGGCCTCTGGGTTGCGGCAGTATATATAGTGTCTTAGGCCGCCACCTAGAATCTTCCCCAAAGCGCGTGATGCGTCGCGGAGGGCTGAGGCGCCAGCCAGTCTCACCAGAACATTCTTGCGTCGTCGCTAAACGTATCGGAAACTCTATCAGGCGAGAGGAGGTCTGTGACGCCAGCAAGTTCCCCCGTTGTCGGCATTCACGTGATTCCCAGAAGGAGATGAGGAGGCTGCGAGCGCATCGTTCCAGGAAGAGGGGAGGGTGAGGTGGGTCTCCGATTACGGCGCAGGGCAGCTGAGTCGGCGCCAGCTGCAGCACGTAACAATATAAAATAGAATGGTCCTTTGAGAGCCGATGAGGGTGAAATGAGGTGGGAACTGAGCAGTGTCGGAATGCAAGAGCGGGGGTAAACGGGATATCCCCGAGGAAACCCGCTGACCAGTGGCATTGTCCGGCGATTCCCACTTGCTGAAATCCGGGAGTGACCCGGCCGGGGATTGAACCCGGTTCACCTTTTGGGGAGGCGAACAGTCTAACCGCTCAGCCACCGCCCCCCCCCCCAAGTATGGTTCGTGTATTTCTTTTCAAGGCAGTGCGCGACAGACATTAGAAGTAAAAAAATATAGAAAGCATTTCTGAAGATGGGGCACAAAGAGCACCCGTACTTGATCATAGAGATTCTTGGAAATGCAAACAGCTCGCTATTTATGTTAAGGATAGCCCGACGTTCTGTATTTCGTATCTTATACGCATCAGCCTCTTTCATCTCGGATATAGCGCCTCTTTGAAATTAGGTCACGAACGCTATTTTTAGGAGCTTCGGGTTTCTTCGAAGCTTACGTTGGTATTGCTGGTTCGAGCAGCTTTTCTATACACTGTTAAATTTCTGTTTGTCGTTTTTATTAAACGTGCGGGTACAAAATTCACCGCCGACCTCTCGTTGCGCAGTCGGTTGGTGCGCCACCGATCTCAGGCGCGGGAGGCTCGGGGTTCGAATCCCGGGTAAGGCATAGGTGTTAATTTAAGTACGGTTATAAGTTAGTCTGTTAGTCGTCCCTTGCTAAGCATTCAAGCATAATACGTTAAAAAGCCCTTTACAATACAATGCAATACAAAATTTACGAAAACTCTTCGTAAAAAATAACATTAAGACCCGTTGCTTTTCCAGTAACATTTCCGCTAATTTTACTACAGAATTTTTTTGTGAATTACGGATCACAGACTAAGAAGTCTCTTTATGAGGCTGTTCTATGTTTATCAGTGACATGACATGCGAGTACATTTTTTTTTTATTTCCTGCGATATGTTTGTGAAAACATTAATGCCAGGATTTTTTTTTTTAAGCTGCAACTATTCGTTCCGCATATATCCCAGAACAGTAGCGTTCGTAAACCACACACCAGCGATTTTTGACGTTTTCGCTTTCAATTTTTTTTTATTTAACTACTGTAATTGGGTCTCCCATTTTAAACTTTCTGCCACGATGTAACATATCATTCATAGAACGTAGTTTTTCGAATTCATTCCCAACATTACGTATATTTGCAATTCAGTGTTTTCGAGAACAAATGTAAAGTTATGGGCTGGTTCATTTTTATTTTGTTTTCAATTCGATTCAGCTTGGGTTTGATCGTTTTGTACAGCTACTTTACATGTTACTTTCCTCGTAGATCTGCACCTAGAAGAACAGTTGGTCTCGTGCAATAGTATGTTCCTCGTAGATCTGCACCTAGAAGAACAGTTGGTCTCGTGCAATAGTATGTTCCTCGTAGATCTGCACCTAGAAGAACAGTTGGTCTCGTGCAATAGTATGTTCCTCGTAGATCTGCACCTAGAAGAACAGTTGGTCTCGTGCAATAGTATGTTCCTCGTAGATCTGCACCTAGAAGAACAGTTGGTCTCGTGCAATAGTATGTTCCTCGTAGATCTGCACCTAGAAGAACAGTTGGTCTCATGCAATAGTATGTTCCTCGTAGATCTGCACCTAGAAGAACAGTTGGTCTCATGCAATAGTATGTTCTCGTTGCCTTTCAGAGAACGACAGAACTAGGGCAGTAGCCTGCACCCTCGCGCTTTACTGTTCTCCTCCTAATTGGATTGGAGATGTTTGTTATTTCTCGCTAAACCGGTGGCCTGTGATGCGAATGAACACTAGTGTAGGGGAGGAAACCCGGTAAATGTTCGCGATTAAGATGCCGGTGTCGCATCCCACCTCTTGTGTTTTCTTTTCCCCTCGTCGTTTGCCTACCATTTTGCTGAGGAGGTAAATAATTATAAAATGAGCTCATTAGCTGTTTACGGTGCTCCGTACTTTAAACAAAAAGGTTAGGTACACTTTTTTTTTGTTCAATCTTTGCACAAATTTCTACAAGTGTTGCAGTGCGGAATTTGATATCGCCCGTCAGCAGTCAGTAAATAGTCTACATTAAATTTTTCTTCTCAAATCTCATTACTAGATATTATTAATTGCATTTGCAGAAGAACAGTATCGGAGTTACTGCGACAAGTTGCGGAAGTGTCTTTTCCAATCTGGTATTTTGTTTTGGAAATATTCTTACTAAATGCACAAAAAAACAACAACAGTTTGAGAGTGTTGTCAAGTAACACCTAAATGTTTGTGTACGTAAAACTACAGTAATTCCACTGCAACTGTGGTCAAGAACATGCTAAATTAATTAAGGGTGGGATGGACCCCCAGGTCCATGGTGGAGAAGCGAGGGAGAGATACGGGCGACACTAACACGCACGCGTAGCTCCTCATCGCCCCTACGCGCGAGGCGTGCAGCAGTGTTTCCGCCGCAACGCCATACTGTGCAAATTAGATCTGTAACAGTGGTGTTTTATTATACGCGATGAAAGCCCACAGATTAAATTACTTCCGTATCTTTGTACATTTCTCTTGCCACTTAAGGAAACTGCATAGGCAAGCCTTAAAAATGCGATATTTGAACATTTTCATGTTTTTTTTTCTCTCGAAGAATGCACTTAATATGACAAGAGGTAAAAAATAGGGTCATTGATAATCGTTTTTTTTTAAATCTATTTTGACAAACAGTCGTATTTGCAGAACATTTATTTACCGAGATACTTTCTTACGAAAGTATTTCATTTACGAAATGCTGAATTTCTACAATTTTTACTGTCTTAGCTGGAGGTGACAATTAGACAATGTGACAGCGGCTTTGCATCGCAGGAGGCTGGTCGCAGTGCTTTCTTACGAACAGATGTGACCTTGAGGCGTCTACATTTTTTTTTATAGGGATTCCTCTTAAAATGGAGTATGCTGATTTTCGTCTTAGGCGCAGGTCCACAAACATTGGCTAACAGCATTATAAAAATCATAAGAACGTGTTGTTCGTTTAGCTTCCCAACTTATTCGCGTATTAATTTTCTTAAGTATATCGCGTAGTGGTATAAGAACTTGGTTAGGGAAAGTGTAATAGAGCTCGTGAATACGAGTGTAACATTTGTGCAAACTTCCGTTCAGATTTAGCGATCACAAATTGGACGCTGCGTGTATATATATATTCACTCTACTACCTGGAACACCATCCAGTGTATATCTCGGAGCGCTGTTGCCCACAATACTCCATCTCCGTCCCAACCCCCTGAATCCAGCCCGAGCACATTGTGCCAGCTAATTGCCGTCTCAGACCTGCTTTCCACTCCCTTCCACACCCTGTAATCCCCTTTCTCGTCGGTGTCATTCCCACACGCCACTCTGAGCACACTATACAGTAGTCGCTGCTGGATACCGTTTCATCCGCCAACCCGATTACCGCGCGAGTAAGGTCTTGTTTCTGACAACTGACTGTGTGCAATGTGTTCCGACTTCACAAATTAGGAAAAATAAATCATAACTCCTGAACTATTCATCAGATCTACGAAATTCAAACGCCAAAACATTCCGTTCTAATGTCACAACGCAACCATAACAAATTTTTATATCTGTCTAACTTCCACACAATCTAGCGTAGGAGTACGAGGGGGGAAAACTTATACTTTTCCCCCTTCATTTATGACTCAGCCTTTTTTTTTTTTTAAATCATTCATTGTATTAATAAATTACTAAGGAAGTGCTATGCCCGAAGGTTTTTTTCCTTTCTTTCTTTCTTTCTTCCAAAGCCTCCGTAGACAGACATGCTGCAATTGTGGTTCACGCGCAACTTTTCCACAAGAATGCTATTCCGATCCCCTCCCATGTTGGCAAAACTGATTGTATTTTTCCGTGGCGCACAACCTGCATTTTTCGGGACGTTGGATTTTGGGCACTCCCGTAACGTTTCGCTGTTCCACTGCCACATCACTTCAACTCGTCATCGGCGCTAAAAGACCGGAGCTGTTAAGCACGGCCCAAATATATCTCTTTTGTAACTCTGATCTACTAGCATTTCAACCCGCCTTTGTCCTGCTGGCGCGTGATTAACTAGGGAGATTCACGTTTATGTCGTGCCACTCCTTTCTGTTTTCTGTTCTTCTCGTTGGAGAACCTTTTTTTGCGTCCGCAGTTGCAACGGAATAATAATGGAGATGTCACGCGAGAGGAAATTAATTGCCAAGCTGGCATGAGAAGAGCCGAGTAACATTCGGGTTAATTACAACATTAACGAACATTTAATTTTTCGAGGTGCAATATCTCGCCGTCCTGTTCTTTTGCAGTTGTCGCACAGCAGTCTTGTGCCAACACAAGATCCCGTCCGAGTGACCCTTTCTACTGAATTGCTATGCGGAAGAAAATAAACGCCAGACGAACGTTTTTTTTGCAGGAACAACAAATACGAGTGCTTTATTTCTCCGTTCATCTGTCCCCCCCTAGAGGGTTTATAAATTTTATTACCATCCCTGTAACAATAAAACTATGGTTGTTGACAGATATGTCTTCTGAACACGGTAACATCTCAGTTAAATTATTTGTTTACTTCCGTGGTCTACCCGGCTGTATTTTACAGAAAAGCTTCAAACTTGACGCAAGGAAGGGATTGTTAATTCTTTTTAAACCTTCCTCGCGAAGGGTGGACATATTTCCTCAGCTATTTATTTGTATCCCTTAGCAACTAATTTTTAGATGCGGTGTTAAATGTGATGGACTGGGATTGTAAAACGATGTCAGTGACCTGCTGGGCAGACTCCACAACCTTTTCTATATTCAAGATGAAGCTGTTAATTCTCGCCTGGACCAGACAGTGCGGGATTAGGTCCTTGTTTCCTTACAGGTTTATTTTTCCCTCAAGAGTCTAACTCACTGTGATCCGATTATTGAAAGAGTGACTTAAACGTAAATGTTATTCGAGTGTAGATTGTCCTGGAGTGAACGCGCGAAAAATTTCCGTTTCTAGCAATCGTACAGATATATCTTATAGCGAACACTTGAACGTGAATCGCCCTTCCAGTTCCTCAATTTATTGGCACTGAATCGCCTCGTGAACTTCACTGACCTGTACAGTATAGCGCGAGCAGCTGCGACTTCAAGCTACTATTGAGCGCTCGTCAGCAGTACGGTGATTTCAGCTGGCGTTGCTGCTACCGCGTTGGCTCGCCAGCTTGCAACCCAGCCTACGGAGAATATTTTCGATTTTGTAATATCTAATGGCAAACTGGTATCACCTACTGGACGCCAAAGGATAAACATTTAGAGATTCAGTGTAGATGAGTTTTAGATATTGTGGATCTAATTTGGATATCCGGTGGATATCCCGTGCTATGTCGGGTCAATTCATTCATTACTTATTCTTAGAGCCCCGAGTATTTCGAGAATTCATTCGGGGGCGAGGTAGACTTCAAACACTGGATCTTTTCTCCAGTTCTTGTGATTGGAAGGCAGTTGTTTTGACGCGCCACTGTGAGCCAGTAGTAAGCAGTATATAGTGTATAGAGGACTTTTAAGTCTAGCCTGCTACCACGTCAATCCGTGAAATACTCGGGGTTCTACTTATTCTGTGCTGATGTAGCGAGGACGAAGGGCCAATGACGGTTGATTCCTTCTTTCTGCTCTTTGTGTATTCTTCGATCACGCGCGAATAGTTCCAATGCATCACTCACGGGACCTAAACACTCTTCACTTCGTCACTTCTTGCCAATCATATACACTGCTATTTCGAGCCGGCCGGCGACCGAGTCAGTTAGGTGAACTAAGGTTATATCCTATGTCTCTCCATCATTCCTTTAGCCTTCGTAGCTGTGTACTCTGCCCTTCTGTCCCATCCCAGTCCCTCCTTGATCTTCATTGCTGTGTTCTCTGCTCTTCTCTTCCATCCCAGTCCCTCCTTGATATTCATTGCGGCGTCCAACCGAGCGCGTGGAACAGCACATTTGGGAGGACCTTGGTTCTAATCTCTGTCCGGCCATCCTTGCTAATGTCACAAAGATAAGCGAAGCTCGCTGAGAGAGACTGGGACGGCTCTTAACGTCGAGGTCCCGAGAGCCGATGAGGGTGAATAGAGATGAGTCCCATGTGCGAAAATCCGGGCGATTGTCCCCACCGCCTAGGTGGGAGGCGAGTGTTCTGACCACTTCACCACCGCGGCCCCACGAAACTTGTGTACAATGAAATTTGACTTAACAAACACGAATATTTCTCATTGGCTGAGCGGTTAGCCTGCTCGCCTCCCACTATGGTGATCAGGGTTCAATCCCCGGCGCCGGGTCACTCCAGATTTTCGCATGTGAGAATCGTGCCGGACGATGCCGTTGGTCGGCGGGTTTTCTCGGGGATCTCCCGTTTCCCCCGTACTTTCATTCCGGCTGCTCCCATACTCACCTCAATCGCCCACTTCGGCTCTCAAGACCTCGATGTTAAGAGCCATCCAAATCTGTTCACTCACTCACAATATTCTAATTTCGTGACATGGGAAGTGATCAAGGTCACAGTGCACAGAATCCGAACACAGCCAAGGTTCATACCGTTGAGTTGCAGCTCTTGGCGTGTATGCTAGTTGGAAGCCCGACCCCACGTGACCGACCCCACGTGACCTCCTTGAGCCAGCGGCGTGCGGTGGAAGGGCCGTCGCACCCGACGACGGGGCGGCTAGACGCCTTGCCTCTCCCCGTGTCCTCTTCAGGAGCTGGTCGGATGACCGGTCGTCGAGATGATGGCGCTGGTTTGTTGTTCTGGCATCTCTGGGCTGGCGGGGTGGGGAGGGAGGTAAACCAGTTCCCAGACAGCCCACGGGCTTGGCTCCACAGCCGCATCGCGGACGGCGCGCTACTTTTTACGTAACAGCCTCTCTCCGGGGACGATGTTCCATCTTCGTCTCCCGTAAACGCGCGGGACCTGTTCGGGGCGGAACCTGCCCGGAAGCATTCCAGCACTTTTTCCCTCGGGGTCTCGGAAGCACGGAGCCATTGGTGCATGGAAGCAGTATATTTATATAATTTATGTCATAACGTGTTTCACAGCGGATTTTTCAAAATTTCTGGCATCTCAAGACGTAAATAACAAATTTTAGCACTTACTTACGTTGTTAGATATTCACTGCTATTACTATTCTCAGAGCACTGATTGCATATAAGAAAACGAATATTCTTTCTTTTCTCCCATTAGTGCTCCGAGAATAATGACGGCGGTGAGTAGCTAACAACGTAGAAATGTGTTAAAAGTTATCTACGTCTTGAGATGCCAGAAATTTTGAAAAATCCCCTGTGGAACAAGTTATGACACAAATTATTTAAATATGCTGCTTTCATACACCAATGGCCTTAAGGTCGACTGTGGCGTGCGTATCAGGCACCCGATCGCCTCTACGCGTATGCTCCTCAACTTCCAGGTGCGCTGCACCTTGCAACAAAAGACGCTGTCATGTCGTTTTGTTTTTGGAATCTTTTCAGTTGGTTACGTGGAGTTTTGAAAGATAGTTTAACCCTTTGATTCTGGTGTTGCAAATAAGAAATTCTTTGATGCGTGTTGTACGTCATGCACTGTAATAAAAATTGTACTTTAACAAGAAAAATTGTTGGAAACCCAGTTGCCAAGAAAATCCTCCGTAAAACTAAAAAACACTTTTATTAAAATACATTTCTTTATAGAAAATGATAGGCGTGAATGACAGCTAACATAGTTGGTAAGTGGACATAAAATTATTTTTCTTCTAGGTAAAAAAAAAAATGCGTTCAATAAATAATAGAGAATAGGAAATAAAATCGTTTCAAAATATATTCCAGGAAAAAAATAATACTCCTTGCAAGCACGGGGATTAGAACGTAGTCCCTTAAGTTGCTATCCCGCATCCTTAACCAAGAGAACAACTTTACATACGAGTTTCCGGGTTATTTTCCTTCTGAGTATACTAGTATGCGCTAAATTTAAAGTAGTTAGGTTATTCTGTTAGTAAGAACGCATTTATTTAATTTGAAGAGGTCTGCGTAGATTTGAAATGTTAACATTAACAATTAATGAGGAATAGCGTCACGAGTTTTTAAAATTGGAATGGTTTCATTATGATCATTTTAGCTGTTTTAATTGGTTCATGTTTTTCGTACTTGCAACATATTTATTTTAGCGCGCAACTACACTTTAAAAAATCACCCATAGTTTTTGCACGATCAGCTGTATACGGTTCTACGGCGTTCAGTTCTGTCAATTTGCTTGAGTTGATGAATACGTGACATTTTAGTAGAAACATTTCTTGAAATCTATTACATACACGGCTCATGTAGTTTTACAAGCAATTAATTTTACAAGAGAAATTTCCGTACTGTTACAAATATTTGTAAAATTACAAATAATTTGTCAGTAAAAATTACAATTTTTGTTTGCAATGCGACAGTTAACTGTAAGGCTTTGTGTCCTGTGATTAGTGATATGAACTAGTCTCCCTTACAACATGTAGACAACGGTCTGCAATAAGCGTGAATAGAATTGTTTCAGCCTTTTTTTTTTTTTTTCTCTCCATTGGAAGAATAGTTCTAGCAGTAGCAAATTACTGTTCGTGTGTATTCCCACAAGTAAACACAGTAGGCCATATATGTTATTCTTTAAAAAAAGGATAAATTAATTCGTTTTATAATGCATTACTGATTTCGTGAATTATTTTCAACCAGATGCTTTGAAAAAAATTCATTGCCACAATCAAATTATTTGTGAAAAATTTAAAGAATTTTTTAGTAAATTAGTGCATTTGCAATTCGTCTGTCGCTGACTAATTAATTCAACACCTTGTGGGGTGGGGTGGGGGGCTGTACGCCATTATAGGCTGATCAAGGTAAAATGAGCACTTTTGAAAGCCACGTTGAAGATCTACTCGCACGCACGTTGTGTATTCTTCCGCCTTGTGTAAAATTAACATCTCCAATACTTGATCATTACTTTATTCATGCGTCGGTCGAGAGACTGTGAAAATATTACAAATATAAATCTATTACAAATATGGTAATTTTTACACTCCGGTGCATTAAAAAAACAAAGTAAAAGAAATAATTTAAGTTATCACGAATATTGACCCGACACTTCTTATTCGACCTTAAGATATGAAACTCCTTTCCCTACCTCGTTACCAACTTTCCTGGGCGTATGTCACCTAGTGTGCCCGTTATGCAGGTGGCAGCAGTGACTCCTTTATGAGGTTGATTCCAAAAGTGCCCACTTGATCGCGAATAGCCGTTACGCAGCTGTATAGTCGCGCCATATGAAATGCGTGTCTTTCCTGTGAAGAAAACAAAGCTGACTTCAGAAAGAGCATATTAATAGGGTAAAGCTTACTTGGCGCCACCCGGTTTCCAAGCACTAGTTCCACTTGCACTAGCCACTACCTGCACGTGTGCAGCGCTACAGCAACTCTAATGACACGCTTTCTTTTCTGTTGCGTCATCCTGGCGTTCAGTTAGCTGTCCCAGGTAAAGGCTGTTCGCATTAAAGTGAGCGCTTTTGAAATCAACCTTAGGAAAATGTCACTGCTCCTTCATGCATATATTTTAATCGGGCGCACTGAGTGATGTGTGCCCAGTAAAGTTGGTAACGATGGAGGGAAAGTAGTGCCATGTCTTAACGTTAAATTAAAAGTGTTAGGTAACCATTTGTGACGACTGAAATTATTATTTATTCGCTTTCTGTTTTTTTTTATGCCCCGAAGTGTAAAAATGAACGGATTTGTAACATATTTACTTTTATTATAATTGCACAGTTTCACATGACTGATGCATGAACAAAGTGATGAGGCCCATGGCAATGTGCTAATTTTACACACGGCGAAAGAACACAAAACCTTCATAGAAGTAGATCTTAAACAGGGCTTTCAAAAGTGCTCTTTTTACCGCGAACAGCCTATAAGCACTTCCTTACGATAATTGCCTATGACCCTTTCCATCCAGTGTCTGTGTTGTGACGAGAAATTAAACAAAATATGCCATCTTGATACGTCCGTGAGATTGAAACTCATACATATGGTATCCAAATTGACAGTATTGATTAATACTGGAGGTGGCAGTTATTGAATATTATTTGATAAAGGCCGTTCACGATAAAGTGAGCATTTTTGAAATGAACCTTGGGAAAAAGTCACTTCTCCTGAACGCATATATTTTAATGGGCGCACTGAGTGACATTTGTCCAGTAGAGTTGGTAACGAAGGAATGGAAAATAGTTCCATATTTTAACGTCGAATATAAAGTGTTAGGTAACCATTTGGATATAACTTGAATGGTTATCCCATGTGTTCTTGTATCCTCATTGCGCTAAATACTATGGCATTTTCAGGCCAGCGACGCTGTATGCCATCATTGTGTTTATTATATTGTACGTCTTTGAAAGATGCCCGCTTTCGCCGAATGGAATAATGAATAGAATTAACATAACGGTCACAGATGATGAGGTCTACTGGTTTTCTTAGCAGTTTTTGCTCTCCTCTGCCCCCGTTCTGGTACACAATAATTACTGCCATTTAGAACCCTATGCGAAAATTCTGGCACTTAAAGTTTAAAAACTTTTTTTTACGCTGACTTGCAGTCGTTTAAATATACACATTAAGAATTTGTGCCTATAGGGTGTTAGGTAGTGTGATAATCGCTTGTAAAGTAATCGATTATTCGATTGTTGAATTATAATCGAAGCATCTCTATTATTTTAAAACAATTCGATTATTCGCAATTTTCTGCTGTTAACGCTTAAACAAAACAAAACATTGCAGATGCGTACATGTTTCACATCTATTAAAACTATAAAATACACTTTTGAAACAAATTTATCAAATTGAAGAAAGTATTAAAAATAAAGAGAAAATTTTTTGGTGAGAACAGTTGCAAACAAATTTATGGAAAAGTTCAGTATTTGCGGTCAATTTTTATGTATATGGTTAGAACAAGACAATCGATAATTTTACCGATTATTTATTCTATTTAAAAAAAAATCGCAATGGATTCATTCGAATTACAAAATTATGCGATTATCCCATCTGCAAGTGATCACATCTGAAAGCCTTGCTTAACATCTGCCCGCTTGGCCGGATGTAGCAGGAGAATGACTTCTGCCTGTGATGGCAGACAAGAAACAAGTGACCTCTGCTCGAGTGTGTAGATAGATGAATGTGGAGTTTAGCTTGGTGTCGTTTTAGGGTCGCTGTTCATGGGCATTATTCATTCTGTCGCGTGAATGTATCTTTTAGCAATAGCACAGAATGCTAATTCCATCATTAGCATAACATTTCATTTTTTTCTGAAGCAATATTTGCTCTTCATACACAGTCTGTCCTCTGATCGCAGCGGAGATGTCCCGAGCGTGCTTCCATATAGGTCATTCGCGCTAAAGTGAGCACTTTTGAAAGTTCTCTCATTTAGAATAATAGCAAAAAAAAAAAAAATATGTTTTGTTAAACGTTAACTCCCTAGTGTTGTGTGTTGAGGAACATACTCACTGTGTTTATTACTGACGTACCAACATTTTTATTTGGAAAGGTGGTTAAAGGATAAAAAATGGCCGAAAGGGAAAAAGTAACTAGGGCCTCGAAATACTCACTTTACTGTGAACAGCATATACAACCGCCGCACGAGCGCTGCGTGGCAGCAGTGCTGCGACAGTGTCACGATCAAACAATAAAACCACGAGCCCATGCTTTTGTTTGTTTCGATCGTTACTTAAATATATCTCCGTTACGTTTAAACTGGCGCGGAGGATATGCGACGAATTTCGAACACTTTTTTTTTATGTACACTAACTGTATGCCAACTAATGATCCAGTCCTTTTTTTTTTTTTTTTTTTTTTTACGGTGAGACTGGCGGAGTGATGGTGGAACACGGAAACTCATTATTGCGCATCTGTTATGTGTATACTCTGCTCTTTAGTCCATATGCAGAATAATATGTACGGGTTGTTCGAGGATAATTGAGCATTTTTTGAAAACCCTGCTAGAAATCGATTGTTCTCATTTTGTGCCCTTCTGTGAAACGTAACGTTTACACTGTCGCGAACCTAAAGGCTGTTCACGGTAAAGTGAACACTTTTGAAATAAACCCTTGAGAAATGCCACTGTCCCTACCTCCGTGTATTTCTAACGGACACACGTAGCGGCAAGAGCCCAGTACAGCTGCTAACGACGAAGAGAAAGTATTCCCCTGTCTGAACGTTGAATTAAAAGTGTTCGGTAAACATATGTCAATACTACGATGGTTTATTTTCTTTCTGATTTTCTTAAAATGCGTATAAATGTGTAGATTATACAATTTTGTAAAATATCTACTTTTATAATAATTTCACAGTTTCACTTGGCCGACAATGTTGATTTTATATATGGCGGAAGGATAAACGTGTTTACAAGTAGATATTTTACAGGGCTTTCAAAATTGATCATTTTTCCGTGAATAACCTATAATCACTTTATCCGTGCTTTAGCCAAGTGAAAACGTAAAATTGTTAGGGGAAAAAATATGTTACTAATATGCCTATATAAAGCTGTGATTTTTTTTTCGAAGGTTAGTATTTTATTTTACCGTAAACAGCCTACGGGCAGTTAAATACCTATGCTGGACGTGAACGTGAAAATCACGCGATCAACTGGCGACGCTTGTTTTGGAACTCCGTGTGGACGCCTTTTTTTTTCTTTTTTTTTTTTTCGTCCCCCGTCACCAGTCAGCGGCCGCAGCCAAGGACACCAGTCTGGGAGCTGCGGGCTACCCCCCTCCCCCCTCAGTCTATCATGCTCCCCCGATATCACCTTGTTACCCTGTTAACACCTCGCACCTGTTTCTTTATCTAGGGCTTGTCACCACCACCCCCCCCACGCCTTTCTTTTAATTACCCGGCAAGCGGCGTTTATCTGTGGTTTGTTGTCGCCTCTAAGTGACAGGTGACTTACGGCGACAGAAAATGTTCTCGTGCGGCTGTTATCACAAAGCCCTGCCTGCTACCTGTTGGCAGGTTCCGGAACTAGTTGGTTGGGGAAGGAGTAGTCCACGCGCACGGTAATAGCACTATATACAGCTTCTTCACACTTTTTGAATCAAACCTTTGGAAAATCATCCCCCAAGTATTAAAATATCAAAACCGTTTTATAATATTATGTAAATATAAAAGTACCTTATTTTAGTTAAGTTGAACTTTTACTTATATTGTCTATAAAACATAATATTTCATTAATAATTCATATAAATAAATAAAGAGGGGAAAATGGTGTTTTGGCAATGTCGAGTAAAAATAGTTCTTACGGAAAATACTTTAAATTAAACTGAGTGCGTACGAATCCGGTGCGTTGTCCCTTAGTGTAATTTTCTAGACTGAAGCCTGAGGCTGAGCTACAGGAAAGGTTGAAGTAACCGTGAACTGCCTATACAAAGTCAGAAACGTGAAATACATATCTTAATTAGTTTCATTTATGGAGTAAGCCTGTTTTTGTCACGGAGTCTACGTGGGGCAGGCTTTGCACGGCGCAGGACGCATGGAAAAACTCGCGCAAGTTGTAGACCTTGCATTAAATTCCCACACGATAATTTCTCGTACGACGCAGACCTCGCGCGAGATCCGGAGATAGAACATGCCCGATTTCTAATGCGAATTGCATTTCATCGGTCCTTCTAGGAGCTCTTTACATAAAGGTCTTGAGAGCCGACGGGGGCGAAGTACCGGAGAAGCTCTGGAATGCAAGGATGGGGGAAAACGGGAGATCCCCGAGAAAACCCTCCGACCAGCGGCATCGTCAGGTACGATTGTCACTTGCGAAAATCCGGGAGCGACCGCCGCCGGGAATTTAACCCTGTTCGTCTTGGTGGGAGGCGAGCAGTCTAACCACTGCGTCACCGCAGCCCCTTGATGTTTCTAAGTGGTCCTGCGTGACCAACTTTGTATTAACCAGAAGTAGAAAAACCTTCGTACATTTATGCTAGTACTGAGAGCAATATTGCGGAAAGTTCTGCGATTAAGAATGTTTCGTTTTTTTTCTTTCTTTCTTTCTTTCTTTAGATATTGATTTATGTCAGTGTTGTAAGAGATTACGGATCACATTATAATTAAAAAAATTTCCTACCAAACTAAATCTTCAGGAAATTTTATATTAATACCGTGGATATTAATTGATTTACCGGGACCAATAACTACTCTCTTGCAAGGTCAAATTTTGCTTCCTATTTTCTGTGCGGACTTTGTATGAACACGTTTCACAAGAAATCTGCTCGATATTTTTGCATTGAAGTTTGAATGCGAGGTCTCGTGCATTTTTTTTTGTCGTTTAAATACAGTTTAACGGATCTCTGAGAAGCGTCGTGTTTAAGGAGCACTTCATTGAAGCATAAACATACGCCATTACGTATTATAATACAACACATTAAAAAGGAAAGGGGAAGGTATATGGGAAAGTGAATTAAAATAAATTAATAAAAAAATACTGAAGCAAAATTTTTTTTTTTGTTAAAATGGCAATGACACGCAGTATTCACGGAATACACACCCACCATTCTACCAGAACACAGATTTTGAAATATTAAAATTATCAGTCACCATTCTTACTACCATAGCAAATTAAAAATGAGGCATCTTATTTTAATTAGAAATCTACTGTCAAAGGGGTTTTGTCTGTCTCTTCTCATACATAGGACATCCCGGCAAAAACATTTAGGCGACACAAAAAAAGAGGTCTAATAGCTGATGCAATAGTTGAGAATTCTTGTTTTCTTACAAATGGCATCATACCGTTTTTTTTACGCCCACGGTGCACAAATTCGCGCTTCATCGGCCTTATCAACGCGGTCGTACAAAATCAGCCCATAGTTTGCGGAGGTGCGGGATGACGTCACGAGTAAAGGCGGACAGCGAGCGGAACGAAGTGTAATCATGCCCACCATCCTGGTCCACATCTTACAGTAGTGGAGGATGTAGCACGAGCACGGGCACACGATAAACGCACACAACACAAATCTTCAACGCTGCGATTGATGCCGCGTGCGTACATAAACACGGAAGTTATTTCGAAACTTGCAGGATGTGATGTCGATACAATTTACCTATTTGTGTTGGCAGCATTGGATTTTTTTTTCTGTTATTGACGCGCTGTTACTGTTTTCGTAGCGTGTTTGATAGATATCGAAACCAGATTTTGTTAGTCACTCCACTATCGCGTACTGTACGCCGCCAATCTTTCCGAAAACCAGTCGTACTCATGACTGTTTCACACCGTTTCAATCTTCACATGGATTCGGTGGTGTCAACGTACTGATTGGCCACCTACAGCGTTAGTGCCCATGCGCACCATAGACTCGGTGGTGTCAACGTACTGATTGGCCACGTACAGCGTTAGTGCCCATGCGCGCCATAGACTCGGTGGCGTCAACGTACTGATTGGCCACCTACAGCGTTAGTGTCCATGCGCACCATAGACTCGGTGGCGTCAACGTACTGATTGGCCACGTACAGCGTTAGTGCCCATGCGCACCATAGACTCGGTGGTGTCAACGTACTGATTGGCCACCTACAGCGTTAGTGCCCATGCGCACCATAGACTCGGTGGTGTCAACGTACTGATTGGCCACCTACAGCGTTAGTGCCCATGCGCACCATAGACTCGGTGGTGTCAACGTACTGATTGGCCACCTACAGCGTTAGTGCCCATGCGCGCCATAGACTCGGTGGCGTCAACGTACTGATTGGCCACCTACAGCGTTAGTGCCCATGCGCACCATAGACTCGGTGGCGTCAACGTACTGATTGGCCACCTACAGCGTTAGTGCCCATGCGCACCATAGACTCGGTGGCGTCAACGTACTGATTGGCCACCTACAGCGTTAGTGCCCATGCGCACCATAGACTCGGTGGCGTCAACGTACTGATTGGCCACCTACAGCGTTAGTGCCCATGCGCACCATAGACTCGGTGGTGTCAACGTACTGATTGGCCACGTACAGCATTAGTGCCCATGCGCACCATAGACTCGGTGGCGTCAACGTACTGATTGGCCACCTACAGCGTTAGTGCCCATGCGCGCCATAGACTCGGTGGCGTCAACGTACTGATTGGCCACCTACAGCGTTAGTGCCCATGCGCACCATAGACTCGGTGGTGTCAACGTACTGATTGGCCACGTACAGCGTTAGTGCCCATGCGCACCATAGACTCGGTGGCGTCAACGTACTGATTGGCCACGTACAGCGTTAGTGCCCATGCGCACCATAGACTCGGTGGTGTCAACGTACTGATTGGCCACCTACAGCGTTAGTGCCCATGCGCACCATAGACTCGGTGGTGTCAACGTACTGATTGGCCACGTACAGCGTTAGTGCCCATGCGCACCATAGACTCGGTGGCGTCAACGTACTGATTGGCCACCTACAGCGTTAGTGCCCATGCGCACCATAGACTAAAGATGACGCAGACCGATCTCGCTGGCTGCGCACAACCAATCTCCGTGTGTCCCAGCATTGGACTGCTTTTCTGCCTACACATCTAGTAAAAATGGCGAGGATTGAGTTTGATGTTAGAACACTGTTTAGTAAACAAGTGCTTTTGATATGTTTTTGTACTTCCTCTAGCCAATTTACAATGCTTTTTGATTAAATTCAAACTGTTAAACGTATTTTATTGATGCAATAGTACTTGTCATTTAAAATTTAAGATATATACAAACACATTCATTATCTCTGTTAACCATTGCCAGTTGTGTTCCTTTGGGGTAGGCCAAAGTTGGGGACATGCGCAGAAGACAAGTAAGCGGTCTACGTCATCTTTAGTCTATGCTGTGCACACGCACAGGAAAGATAGAATACAGCCGAACTTTCTGTTTTCCTCAACCGTGCTGTTTCTCTGTGTGTGATTATGGCGAGTGTCGTGTTAACACGTGTACCTTACTTTCACACTCTGTGCTGTGTTTTCTGTGCTAGATGGATTGCAGCCCAGCCTGTCGAGGGCATAAGAGGCTACACAGCTGTGCAGTAACTATAGTTACTTGCAACTTCTCTGGAACTCTGCTGAAGTTCTAACTTCAAGATCTTCCTCCGCCTTACGCGAACAAAGCTCGACTAAAGGCCGTTCACGATAAAGTGAGCACTTTTGAAATCAACCTTAGAAAAAAAAGTCATTGCTCTTACCTGCATATATTTTAACTGAGTGCCATGCTCTCAGCGAAGTTGGCTACGAAGGAGAGAATGAAGTTCCATGGCTTAAATCCGGTAAATCTTACGATAATATAAACCATGTATTTCGCTTTCTGCTATTTTGATTTGTCTTAAGTGTAAGAACTAGCAGATTTGTAAAATAATCACTTTTCCAATATGTTTCATATTTGTACTTGGCCGACGCATGCATAGTGATGAGGTCCATGGCAATGCTAATGTTACATAAAGTGAGAGAATACACAACGCGCGTACAAGTGGATCTCAAGCGAGGCTTTCAAAAGTGTCCAGTTTACCGCGAACAGTCTTTACAGCAAAGAGACAACGCACCTTATCCGTGCGTACTAATTTCAATGTTATTTTGCACGGGAACTATGTCCTACTAGACATTCCCAACAAGCTTATTCTATCGCTGCCTTATTTATATTAATTATAAATGAAATGCCGTCATTTATAAACAAAATATAATGTAAATTCAATTTAACCAAGCAAAAGATGATTTTACGGTAACGCTTGAAATACAATACATATTTAGGAAACAACGAAAAAATTCATACAGAGATGATTTTTCAAACGTTTGAATCGAAACGTGTAGAGATACTTCAAATAGCGTGTGGAGGAAATATGGGTTAGACAGCTACGGAGTTACAAACTCCCGTTTCAGCACTGAAGGTTTTTTTTTTTCCAGTACAACTGTCAAAACCGTACGCTTCGGGATTTTAGTTCACCCCGTCTTACCCGAGCTGTAATGCAACTGCGATGTATTCAATAAAGCCCGCGGTGTTATTTGATCAAGTTATTACGGCAGTTGCGCCTGTAGTTCGTTAGCCGGTGTTGCGGACTTACTAACGTAGATAGCTCAACGCGACGTGGAATGTAAGCCTCTTGTTTTGCTCTTATTTTAGTTCACCCCGTCTTACCCGAGCTGTAATGCAACTGCGATGTAATCAATAAAGCCCGCGGTGTTATTTGATCAAGTTATTACGGCAGTTGCGCCTGTAGTTCGTTAGCCGGTGTTGCGGACGGACTAACGTAGATAACTCAACGCGACGTGGAATGTAAGCCTCTTGTTTTGCTCTTATTTTAGTTCACCTCGTCTTACCCGAGCTGTAATGCAACTGCGATGTAATCAATAAAGCCCGCGGTGTTATTTGATCAAGTTTTTACGGCAGTTGCGCCTGTAGTTCGTTAGCCGGTGTTGCGGACGGACTAACGTAGATAACTCAACGCGACGTGGAATGCAAGCCTCTTGTTTTGCTCTTATTTTAGTTCACCCCGTCTTACCCGAGCTGTAATGCAACTGCGATGTATTCAATAAAGCCCGCGTTGTTATTTGATCAAGTGATTATTACAGTTGCGCCTGTAGTTCGTTAGCCGGTGTTGCGGACGGACTAACGTAGATAACTCAACGCGACGTGGAATGTAAGCCTCTTGTTTTGCTCTTATTTTAGTTCACCTCGTCTTACCCGAGCTGTAATGCAACTGCGATGTAATCAATAAAGCCCGCGGTGTTATTTCATCAAGTTATTATGGCAGTTGCGCCTGTAGTTCGTTAGCCGGTAGTGCGGATGTAGATAACTCAACGCGACGTGGAATGCAAGCCTCTTGTTTTGCTCTTATTTTAGTTCACCTCGTCTTACCCGAGCTGTAATGCAACTGCGATGTATTCAATAAAGCCCGCGGTGTTATTTGATCAAGTTATTATGGCAGTTGCGCCTGTAGTTCGTTAGCCGGTGTTGCGGACTTACTAACGTAGATAACTCAACGCGACGTGGAATGCAAGCCTCTTGTTTTGCTCTTATTTTAGTTCACCTCGTCTTACCCGAGCTGTAATGCAACTGCGATGTATTCAATAAAGCCCGCGGTGTTATTTGATCAAGTTATTATGGCAGTTGCGCCTGTAGTTCGTTAGCCGTGTTGCGGACTTACTAACGTAGATAACTCAACGCGACGTGGAATGTAAGCCTCTTGTTTTGCTCTTATTTTAGTTCACCCCGTCTTACCCGAGCTGTAATGCAACTGCGATGTATTCAATAAAGCCCGCGGTGTTATTTGATCAAGTTATTATGGCAGTTGCGCCTGTAGTTCGTTAGCCGGTGTTGCGGACGGACTAACGTAGATAACTCAACGCGACGTGGAATGCAAGCCTCTTGTTTTGCTCTTATTTTAGTTCACCTCGTCTTACCCGAGCTGTAATGCAACTGCGATGTATTCAATAAAGCCCGCGGTGTTATTTGATCAAGTTATTATGGCAGTTGCGCCTGTAGTTCGTTAGCCGGTGTTGCGGACGGACTAACGTAGATAACTCAACGCGACGTGGAATGTAAGCCTCTTGTTTTGCTCTTATTTTAGTTCACCTCGTCTTACCCGAGCTGTAATGCAACTGCGATGTAATCAATAAAGCCCGCGGTGTTATTTCATCAAGTTATTATGGCAGTTGCGCCTGTAGTTCGTTAGCCGGTAGTGCGGATGTAGATAACTCAACGCGACGTGGAATGCAAGCCTCTTGTTTTGCTCTTATTTTAGTTCACCTCGTCTTACCCGAGCTGTAATGCAACTGCGATGTATTCAATAAAGCCCGCGGTGTTATTTGATCAAGTTATTATGGCAGTTGCGCCTGTAGTTCGTTAGCCGGTGTTGCGGACTTACTAACGTAGATAACTCAACGCGACGTGGAATGCAAGCCTCTTGTTTTGCTCTTATTTTTGTCACGTCTATGAGAAAAGTAAATACTCCTCTCTTATTACATGTAATTCTTATTAAAAAGAAAAACTTTAAAATAGGCCTCCCACCGCCCCTTCTGCCTTGTTATATGGGTCTCATTGGAGGCAGTCGTGACTATTCTAATTTTTAAACAGCTATGAATAGAGACCTGAGGAATTCGCGGATTCATTTTGGGACAAGTATGTTTGTATAACATTAGCCATTGGTCCACACGGTGTATGACACCTCCTGGAGAATGCTGGCCCAATCGTCGCCTTCCACTGTGACAACAGACAACCAATGCACAGTTGGAATCGACAAATTTCTACATAAGACGGTAGAATCTAGTCTGCTGGTCATTGAATACGCAAATGTTTCACGTCAGTAGCTATGAAATGTTTCAATAAAATATTTTTTCACGGCAGAAATGAAAGTATAGATATTTCGTTGCGCATTCATAATTGATTATTAAATCATAAATGTGGTCAATGAAAAAGTTTCAAAAGTCGGCGAAACGTCGCTGTAAGTTTCACTCCGTTTACGATATTCTTCTGTAAAGCAGTGTCTTAAACTATAGCGGCGATGTATGTATATTTCTCAGCAGATTGATGTATTAGCCCATTCAGTCCCAGTGTACACAATAATGTACATTACGCAAGTGAAGGTAATTTTTGGTCTGGACTCCACACTGCGAAGCTCAACGACCAATTATCTTACCTGTGGGCAAATGATTCGCAAACCGTCTTGGTCTACGTCGTGATTGGATCGTGTAACTGTAGCCGAACATATAGCCTACAGCTCATTGGCTGTGACAACGAAACAAGTGTTGTGTCTGAAAAGGGTCAAAACCCTATTGTCTCCGCTTAAAACTTTGAGGAGGCTGAACACACGTCCAAGCTTGCGGTTTTTCATCGCCGTCGCAATGTTTCCTTATGGCCGAATGTGATCTTGAGGTGATTACATTTTTTTTTTACTAATACGACGCATTTATTTTGACGTGGATGAAACCAATGGGTTTACTGTACCTGTTACAGTACGTAAGAAAGCAAAGTATTTCCTTCCCCACTGAGAAAGTTTATCATACCATAGAATAAGTAAGCATACAGTTGTGAAATTGTATTTCCGGTTCTTTGGATGTGGTGGGCGTTGCCATTTCACAGAGTGGCTGCGCGATGCTTTCGGAACGGGCCGTGTGTTTGATTGACTGCTGTGTGCTGCAAAAGATTACGGTTGGCGAGTAGGTTTCCAGGTACTTGTTTGGAGAACGATGTTCCGATATGTTTACTGGACAGTGACGCCATTTTGCTGTCGTGTGCAATTGGAGTAAGCTGCTATTTTATCTCTGACCTACTCCGTTGCAATACATAGTGCTAAAGGAATTTGTAAGAACAAAGAATACGGTCTGACACATCATTAAAATGATGAGGGGTTGCGGTGGTCTAGCGGTCAGACAACTCGCCTCCCACCTAGGTGAACCGGGTTCGCTACCCGATGGGGCCGCTCCTTGACTTTCGTATGTAGTAATCGTGCCGGACGACGCCGCTGGCCGGTGGGTTTTCTCGGGGATCTCCCGCTCCCATTTGCCCTTGCATTCCGGCGCTGCTCCGTAATCACCTCGCTTCTCCCCACGTCGGCTCTCAAGACCTCGCTGTTAAAAGCCGCCCAGATCTCTCCCCTCACTCACAACTATGTTATTAATCCTGATCGGAAGCTCGTTGAACGGCGACCTCATCACCTCGTCGTGGGTTGATGGCGCTATTCCCGCCCAGGAGGGAAAGTTGGATTCCGGGCCGGCTTTTTTTTTTTGGCGAGACACCACCTGCCGACTATTCTGACTGTCGCAAATTGGCTGTTACAGCGACCGTAACTTTCTTTAACAAGCGTCCAGAGTTCTGCGCGACCCTCCATCCGTAAACGTGAGCCGGAGTTGAATTTTAATTTTAATTTCGGATTTCGCATCCGCGAGTGGGAAGGGGGGGGGGGAGGACGAGCCCCGAGACGTCGTAAAACCCCGCGAACTCGTTGCTCTACTCGAGGGTGCCGTCGAGAAGGACGTATGTCGCGTGTTCTTGAGACCTTGAAGCCCGAACCAGGCACTTCGTCATAGTCTCTACGTACAAGACACTCGCTCAGCTGGTGCGCAGTCTTTCCCTCGCCAACTTGCGTGCAGATAAATACTCACACATTCTGAAGCGTCACATTTTTTTTTTTTTTCATGCACACAAGGAGTGGCGACCCTAATTTCCTCATGGACGGGGTTAAGGTTTATTCTACCCAGGTCGGTAAACTCAACGCTTTTAGTTCGGCAACTAGACATTTTCGCCACTAGATAAGCGCTAGTGTCGCATATGAACCGGATTTTTTCTCTTTTTTTCAACGTTATAAAACAAAATAATTGCAATAATCATTAATCAATAATAAAATAACTTCGTAACTAAATCAAATCTTTCTTCGTTATTAGTTACGTAGCTTCAAATTTTAATTAAAAGTGACCTCTTTGAACACTGCGCACCTAGCAGCGGAAATTGTCCCTATACGGAATTTTCCTATAAGAAAACTCGTTTTGTTTCTAACCTTGGTAGAATTAACATTAATGGGGTTAAATCGGCAAACAAATTTGTCATATATTGCACATATTTGTTTGATAAAACATTATACCGAAACTCTGATAATAAGCTCATATAGTGCTGGTTTAAATTTGCTGTAAAAATGGTTTTTACCTCCACTTTTAAGGGTGTCTATACAATTAAGGAAAGGGCTTATGCTATAGGTCGTGAATGTATTTTTCCCTCCTATTTTATTTTTGTGCGGAATAACCTCCCGAAGTTTGTCAGTGATTTTTAGTAACATGTTGCAGACGACTTAATTATTTGGATGCTGTTTTTCTGCCGAGTAATATTCAAACCACGAAACAGCTCTCCTGTGTTGTGGCACGGTAACAGAAATGTCGCAGATATTCAGCAAGTTCATCAATGCACAGCGTTCTAAACGCTTGACGAGACCTCCCTTTCTTCGAGGCTAGTTTTGTTGAATTTAACTGGAAAATCACCGCTGCGTTGTGTTTGAAACGTAGTCGACCTTGTTCGAAATGCATTCTCCGAAATAAAACAATAAGGGATAGTTTCGCTTAGTGATTGTGTTAAAATCCACTCTTACGGTCGTTTTTTGAGAACGCGTTTCAGCAAGAACGCCTGCACTTTGTATTTAATACAAAGATAAGGAGGAAGGCTGACAAGATCGGGGGAAATGGCGACACGGAGAGAAGCAGTACGGTCGTCGGAGAGTGCAAAAGCCCTTAAAAGTAGAGCGCAAGAAATATAGTTTATAGCCTTGTATTATTTTATTGTTGCGACGAACGAAATTATTCCTGCAGTAAATGGTTTTATTGCGAACTGCGTGGTGCCTTTGGAACGGTGTAATGGGCCCTTGAAATGGATTGTGCATAAAAAAAAATATCTTTCCCGACATGCAACACGGAACACCTTTTCAAAGTTACGATATGGATTAAGTCATTTAGAAAAAGAGGGAATTATGCTCCAATATACGTCAATCTGATTGATGAACGACAAATGGTATATTTTGTTATTCCGCGTGTTGAGTGTATGCGAACTTTGTAAAGTATACATAAGAACTTAACGAACTTTGATCAGAAACTCGTTCAAGTGATGGGTTATACGATGATTAGAGACAGTAATTTTATCGCTTTGAAATTTCGAATACTTTTTAGGTTTCAATATATTCGTTACATTATTTATTTACTTAGTGTTTTTTGAATGCCTCTGAACAGGGACAAGGTCTTTGCAAGCGAACACTTTGTTATGGAGCCGAGATTACTCTCGAGTAGTCTTTTATTTACTGATGCTGCCGATGAACCACGGGAGAGTCTGACGTCTGGATTGGAGGCTACACTGTGGTGCAGGTTGTCTCAGTAAAAGCAGACGACCTAAATGGCGGCATTAAATGATCATTTATTCTAATCAATAAACTGCAACACTGGTGTATTCTGCCAAGGAAGAGAGTAAGGATGGGTTGGTATTAGTTTAATTTTCATCTGAATTAAATGCCTATGCCATATTTTTTTTTGCAAATTAATCTCATCGTCGAAAAACACATAGCATAGCGGACGCCATTTGCTGCTGGAACTGTTGACGAGTATCTCGCCACCTAGAACACTAATTGGCTGTTGTTAAATGGTTTCCTGTAGGCAGTTCACGGTAAAATGAGCACTTCTGAATGTCCTGCTTAAGATCTACTTGTATACACGTTGTGTGTTCCTCCGCTTTATGTAAAATTAATATTGGCATGGGCCGTATGACTTTATTCATGTGTCGGTCAAGTGAAATTGTGAAATTACAAGAAAAATAAATATTTTACATACCTGCTCATTTTGTTTACTTCGGTGCAGTAAAACAAACAGAAATCTAAAGAAATAATCTAAGTTATCACGAATGGTTACCTAATACATTTTATTCGACGTTAAGATTTGGAACTACTTTCAATCGATCGTTACCAACTTTACGGGACGGATGTCACTCAGTGAGTCCGTAAAAATATATGCAGGCTGGGGCAGTGGCCTTTTTCCTGAGGTTTTATTTCAAAAGTGTTCACTTTATCATGAACAGCCGCTAGTAATCGGTAACCTCAGCGCTGTCAGTAACAAAAGGCCTGTAGCCGTGATCGAACGCGCGGGTTCGAAAATACCGAGTCCTACTCTGTCCGTGGGAGACAGCCATGCGAGTCTCGGGATGTTCAGACCAAAGTTTCGAGCGAGTAAATTGTGACCATGAACATCTCTAGTACACATACCTACACAGTAAAAAATTTTTTCTGGTATACTTCCCAAAGTGTAATGGAATTTTTTTTTAACCTACACACTACATGGAAATAATGCCACACAGCAAGTTGCAGATGTAAGAATGTTTAGCATCGCTACTGTATAAAGTTGGGTACTTCCCTATGCATTTGACTCTTTCCTACTGTATAAAGTTGGGTACTTCCCTATGCATTTGACTCTTTCCTACTGTATAAAGTTGGGTACTTCCCTATGCATTTGACTCTTTCCTGGGTGAATGTAGGGACTCTACATCGAATGTGGAAAACATTGCCATTCCTGCTGTCTCACTAAGCGTATGCAATGGTATGGAAAATTTCCGAATAATTTCTTATAAGAGTGTATGAGAAGTTTTTTTCTTTCATTGCTAGTCGTGTGAGTGTTGAAGCGTTTCCTTTATTTTACTGAGCCAATCGGAATTATGCCAGCCTCACACTGGGCGCTTTTAGTTCGCCTGGTAACAACTCAGCCGTGTATTTGAAATATATGAAGGATTCATGAAACGAGCAATAATTTGTAAGTCTTTTGAAAAGTAAGTTTGCGAGTATCATTGTTTTTAGCGGACGCTCTGGGAGAAGAATGAACTAATTAACAAAAATGAGAAAATATTTTTCACACACGTGTACATGAGTTGAGAAATGAAGCGATAAAGAAAATCACAGAATTCATAATATCTCGTGGAAATGAATGGCGGATTTTTTTTTTTCACGTCTTCCAAAAAGGAATGCGGGTTCAAAGCCCGGAACGTAATGCAATCGCAGATATGCGATGAATGTTATTCTGTAGTTTGGGGACGGGAGGGTTACGAAATTCGAATAGAAATGTTGTGTTGCATTTGGTTCCGCGCGGGGGGAAGCGCGCACAACAAAACGAAAGAAAACACGAATTTCAATTCGCAGCTGATGCAGTGGCGCCGATCCACCCCGAGGGGGGGGGAGGGGAGGAAATAAAAGCAGGGCGGTTTTATTTTCGGCCCCGAGCGCTTATTTGTGGTTATCACGCGATCCAGCGAGCCAGGTTATTAACTATCGGATGGAAAGTTATTTGGACTTGATGCGACTTGGCAGGAAGCAACTCCATGAATTACCGCATATCCCGCCTGGAATGCTGACGTACGGGATTGGCCTGTTTTTTTGTTTCACTTTCGCATTGATATTTCCACAGCGCGCCGTTCGCTCAGAGGAAATAAAAAATTAAGTTTCCGTTCGGCAGTCACAGCAGTAGAGTTACACGCGGAATCGTTTTGTTTCGGACTAGAAGCCATGCTGCATGCATGTTTCTTTCCTTGTCATCCAACTGCGGTTCAGTCCGAGCTAATAATAAACAGTTGATAGGATTACACAATCATGCACAACCAAGGCTAAAATTTAGTTTTCTTTGGTAGAAGTATAGCGATTTTCAATGTATCCCCGCACCTGACATCGTACAGGTCTTATTAAAAGTTAGTAAACACGCTCTAAGAATTGCCAGAAAAGTACGACTAACGTCGCATGTGGAATAATGCACGTAGTTTGCTATTTATAAATATATTACTAACTTTTAATGAGACCTGTACGATATATATATATATATATATATATATATATATATATATATATATATATATATAATGGCATGGATTTTTGTTTTTAAAAATTACATTTTTTTTGTGACTGAAAGGTATGTGCATAAATATTTTTTTTTTTTAAAGGATTATATTTTATGTAGACCTTACATGAATTTCAGTCAATTTCATTTTTCGTGACTGAAATGTATGTGCATAAAATGAATTATTGAAAATATTTGTAAACAATATTACCAATATTTTTTGGATACAGGCAAAATATTACTATGATGGCCTCCTTTTATTTATTTTTGCTTGCAAAATGTTCTTTCTGAGGCGCCGAGAACGGAAATGCGCTGAAACTCGTTAACTTACAATTTTTTTTTTTTTTTTTTTTTTTTTTTTTAACGTTTACGTAAGTAAATGACAAGAGATATATTTTACAGTGCCACAAAATATTTGCTTCTTGTCCTTTCTTGCGCTGCACGCATCGTACTTTTTATGATAATTTAGTGGCATGTATTCTATTTTTAATGAGTTCTGCATTCTGTACAGCCGTGTACATTGCTTCATTCGAAGCTATCGTACTCCTACCTCTGAGAACCCCGGTTGACACGATTGACAGGCGACGCATACGTAGGTGGTCCCGGCGTGCAGAGAACAGGATTTTAGCGTTTTATCGAAAGAGTTCGCGAGTGTAACAGCGGCGTACTTTTTTTTTTTTCTTCAAAATAACTTGTCACGTAACTTGCTTGTGAACAATAATTCGCGAGAAATCACGTTCATAATCCACGAAGAGAAGCGCACACAATTTCTTGTAACGCGCGTGTTTTGCACCCAGGCTCGACTTAACAACAATCCGTCGCACGTCAATTCTTGTGTACGGCAACTTAACATTGTGATTTTTCTTTAGTCGGAGGTGTGGACATTTTGGTTGGAAATACATTTCCAAGAGAGAAACATCTTGGGGGGAATAATCTGTTTACATGAATTTATACTGACTTGTTTCTTTGCGTTTTAGATTCCTGAATTGACCACTAAAGATAAATTAACCCATATCCGCCGCCTTTAATTTTATTTCAAAGCGCGTACTCGCGTCTGCGGAATGTCGTCAGGAGGCGGTGGCCAGTTCGTCGGTCCGCCATTAGTTAAAGTTTGAGAAGTGATTGACGGGTAGATAAGAAGTTGCCCTGCTATTTGAAGTTCACGTGGCCGACGTTCGGACGGGCGACAGATGGTTTGTGAGTCCAGCCTTACGTTCCTCATCCATCACGAATGCGGAACATGGCTGCGTTCGATATCGGTGCAATGTACCCTTGATCCCTTCCCGTTTCACGAGCCCTTATTCCCTTCCATGGACATATTCGTTAAGTGAATTGGGACGCTTGTATTCGTCTCCATCTCGAGGTTTATTCGCTCTATGCAAGTTTCATTTTGTCTCTGCGACGTTCAAACAATAAATCGCGAATCGAAAACGACCTAGGGCTTGAAAAGGGCAAGTTGCTCGTGCCCTTGGCTGAAGGGGACATTCAAGTGTGCATAATGTGCCCTTGCTGTGAATTCGGACAGCGACAGGGTGACGTCACATCCGGGATGCGCTTTTCAAGGGCACGAAGCCAGATAAGGGCCCTTAGTTGGCGAATTCGAACACAACACTTGAGCTCGGCGACGAACTGCGATTATCATCGCGCCCTTATACTGGCATCACGAGCAAGAACAATAGTAGTGTACTACAGTAGCCATCGGTTTCTCTCTATCCTGCACTACTTCTCTAGCTCGCATCATTTTGCTCCCGCGTTTCATGCACCTTTCACTGCTGTATTGTCAGGTGGCCTCTAATGAACAGGCTAAATTCGTACAAAAATTGACGATTGCCCCCGAAAAATGTATTATTTCAGTTGCTATTGAAAATAATTGTTACCCAGTAGTCGAATGATTGTTTTCATTACAATCGTCAATTGAAATTGTTCTTTAACTTAACATACAGGCTAGAAAATTTTCGCAAATTTATGTGTCACAGAGCAACAATTTATATAATTGTTAATTATATTGCTTATTTTTGTTTGGCTGCAACTTATTTGTCATACCCTGAAGAGCTGAGAGCCAGTGAAATGGACTGTTTAACAGATTCGTCGAATCATGTACGAATTTCCAAAGGGTAAAAATAATAAGACTTGCCGCTATGGGAGCAGCAAGTTTAATGGAGAAATTCCGATCGCGCAAGCGAGTATGAGGTAGTCTAGCCAATGTGCGGAATTCGTGCGCAATCTCAGGGCGACGCCATGTGAAACACCCGTTGTCTGTGGACACGAAATGGACGCAGTTTTTCTGAACGATTGGATGGACGTTGGAGTGAGATTTGCGAACACCACTTTGCACGAATGACGTTCACATGGCTGCCAGCTGTCACCCAGAGGTCACGCCCGCGAACCGCCATTGCTATAATTGTTTACCTACGTTTAGAAAGGGAAATAGAAATAAACATGTGTATTTCTTCTCGCGAGAAGAGTCTTGTGCACCTAACAGACGACTGGGGCGTATATACTATTCGCTATTTCTTCACATTTTTTTAAATCAAGCCTTTAAATAATCATCCTATGTATGACGTGTTTGGTTGTTTCCTTAAAATGCCTCTATTACAAGCGTTTTATAATTGTGTTAACTTAAAAGTACGTTATTTTAGTTAAATTTAACTTCTATTTTTTATGGTAATGCCTAGTACACTCTAAATTCTAATCAGTGGAAAACCACTGATTCGCAGTGAAATTCAACTACTCTAATCAGTGAAAATGACTCCTTAGAATCAGTGGAAAACCACTGATTGAATTAGTGATGATTTGTTACCTATATACTTATTGAATAAGTGGCGCCCGACTACATTGACGAATAAAGTATTGTTTTTATTGAACGTTGTCAAATAATTACGTGATATAAACATATTTACGATAGCTTGCTGTTTATATCGCGCAATTTACCGTAATTTAAAAAAAAGTAAAAACAAATTCGAAGATGGCCGGGGTTGAACTCGCGCACCCTTCCCACTTCGATTTTACGCCGTTGAACTTACCGTATTTTTTTTTAGTTGTGAAGTTGACGAGCTGAAGTTAGACTGACTTACTGACGAATTCTCAGTCCACATACACGCGGCAAACGAACTGAAAGTCCGTCGCGGTCGGACCAGGGCGCGAATCCACGATCTTCCGACTACAAGTCGGCCGCCCTATCCCAGTGAGCTATAGGGGCGAGGCCACATCTGCGCTACCAAGCCAAGTTGAAATAATGAGCGGGAAATATATGTGTTATATTTGCTATCGAAATCATGAAGATTTAAATTGGTACCGTAAGGCTTGTTTAAACTACTAGTATATATGAGTGCACTCTGTTCACCACCTTGTGATGATTAAATGAAAACAAAACGAAAGACGTAAAAACTGAATGAAATGCTGAATGTTCATATTTCCTCGTAAAATGGTGTTTTGAAAGGCGAAACACATTTCAGAAAGTATTTTTGGATTTTTTTTTTTTAATTTATTCGTTGTTATTTCAGTTGATACACGTTGTATAAGGGCCATTTTAAACGTTGTTTGACGGGCATTTTTACACACTGTTTAAGTGATCCATCAGTCAAGAATAAACCACTGAAAAACAGTGAGAAAAATGACTTGATGAATCAGTGGGAAACATCTCTTAATCAATAAGTAAAATAAATCTGGCTTTTTTTCACTGATTCATCAGTTAAATTCACTCAAGTGACTGTTAAATCAATCAGGTACTGTTGACTGATTGAAACAGGGAAATTCCCACTGATTCAGATTTAGAGTTTAAGAAAAAGTTCTTATTCTTATGGAAAACTATACTACACTGCACGAATACGATGTGTTGTCCCTTTGGTGTAATTTCCTAGACTTAATTAAGCTTTGTTTGCATGATACGAAGGGATATACTGGAAGTAGAACTTTAGCAGGATTTCAGAAAAGTGGGAAGTAACCTTAAATGGACTATACATACGATTTTTCTTTCGGGAGGGCTAAGAGGATTGAAGCTTCACAGTAGATGACTCTAAGTTACAAGTAAAACTACTTCCTTATACATACTTAATAGGAGCTCATATTAAAAAAAAAAAGTTTACATACTGACATTAAATATACTACATTTTTGCATTAGTCCAATTGAATTGCTTTAGGGAGTCTGCATGACGTGCTCAGAAATGAAGCGAATTAAGAAATGTATTTTACCCTGATGATTTGCACTGCAGTTATCGTGTGAAGATTCCCCCCCCCCCCCCCACCTCCTTCTTCACGTCCAACAAGTTACAGAACCTGTCAACAGCTAGCAAGTAGAACCAATTCACTAAAAATATTTTAGTAATAGCTGGTCGGGTTTCATTTCAGACGACAAAATCACCATTCCGTGTTTCTAACTGCTTCGTACACTCCCTGCGTACGTCAGTTCTGTGATTGGACTATATTTGTTAAGTGACGTTCATTTTAGGACTGTAGAGGTGCAGGATGTCCATGGTAAAATGAACACTTTTGAAGTCCTGCTTAAGATTTACTTGTATGCACGTTGTGTATTCCTCCGCCTTACGTAAAATTAACATTGCCATGGGCCTCGTCGCTTTATTCGTGCGTCGGTCGAGTGAAATTGTAAAATTATTAGAGACGGAAATACTTCACAAATCTGCAAATTTTTACACTTCTGTGAATTAAAAAAACAGAAAGCGTAAGAAATAATTTTAGGTTATCACAAATGGTTATCTAATACTTTTTATTCGACTTTAAGATACATAACTACTTTCCATCCATAGTTACCAACTTTACTGTACGAATGTCACTCAGTGCACCCATTAAAATGTATGCATGCAGGGGCAGTGACTTTTTTCTAACGTTAATTTCTAAAGTGCTCACTTTATCGAGAACAGCCTTTAGAAACCTTTTATGTCTAATTAAATTTCTTTCCCAGATGTTCGGGAGTGGCCGTGGCCTTATCGGCTCTTCCCTTAAATATGCAGGGGCCGCGGCGGTATAGTGGTTAGACTACTCGTCTCACCTGGGCGCACCTGGGTTCGATTCCGGGCGCCGTCGCTTCCCGATTTTCATATGTGGGAATCGCGCCGGTGTAGCAGGCGAACTGTATCCAGGCGGATTTTACGCCGGACGATGCCGCTGGTCGACGGGTTTTCTCAAGGATCTCCCGTTTCCCCCGCCCCCCCCCCCGCATTCCGACGCTACTCCATACTCATCTCGTGTCACCCTCATCGGCTCTCAAGACCTCGATGTTAAGAGCCGCCCAAATCTCTTCACTCTACGCCCCTGGCAAACATTTTATTGGCATCAGATAATTTTTTTCATCCCAGTAAAGTGCCAAGTCCACAGATTTCTTGTCGGGTCGTGTTTCCACGATTAATACGGATCTATAAAAATGTTATCATGGCGAAGACAAATACTGTGCGACTAGCTGAAACATGCTCCCGCGAACGATCGGCGTAGTCGGCCCCTGATGCGCAAAAGTCGACAATGTAGGCAATCAAGTCAGGACACAAGAGCCACACGCCGTCAGACAAAGCGTGTTAAAGTCAGCGCTGCAGATCTTGTTTATTAAGTTATAGGCTGTTCACGGCAGAGTGAGAACTCTTCAAGGCCCTTCTGCATTTCTCCTTTCACCCATTCTCTATCTTCTTGCTACATTTGTAACATAAACCTTGCAATGTGATCAATAAACACAGTGTATACATTTCACCACTCTCGAAATTTAACACCTAAGACTACAATAATATATGTTTATTAGTGGTTAATGCCTGTTGTGGGGGCCTTAAAAAGTGCTCACTTTACCGTGAACAGTCTGTAGGTTTACGGAATGCCGCTCTGCTGAAATATTCCCCCATCTTTCTCTCTCTCTCTCTCTCTCTCTCTCTCTCCTCTTCGCGTACACCCCACACACGCACACAGTCTACGGCTCACGTCAACCTCCTTTCAACGCGTCACTGCATGTGTGCGTCGTGTAACAAGTTACGAGCGCGTGTTCGTGCGAACCGCCCTTCCTCTCTCCAACCAATCCCGGCGTTGTTGGGGGGGTTGTTTTAATTATCCCAGCGCCGCAAAATCATCCACCGGTTTCCTCGCTCCGCCGTGCACTTGCACCCCCCCCCCCCCCCCACAGGCACAACCCCCTTGTCACTGGCGTAACGCATGCCTTGACGGGCGCTAATTGACCGTAGATACCCTCGCGGCTGCGGCCTTGCCGCCGAGGTTAACGCGCCTCGCGGGGGGGGGGGGGGGTTGGCGAAGCGACCGCCAGAAAAAAAAAAGTTTTTATATCCACTGATTAACACTTTGTTCCGCGGGTGACGCGTGATATGGGCGGGGAGATTTGGGCGGCTCTTAACTGCGAGTTCTTGAGAGCCGATGCGGGTGATTGAGGCGAGTATGGAGCAGCGCCGGAATGAAATTGTGGGGAAACGGGTGCGACGGCTATTCATGCACATCGAACGAAAGTCAAAACCGACGGTGCCATGTGAAGTTGAGGAAATGTCGGCCGTTTGGGACGGCTTACCTTCGCTGCGACGGGGGTGTGTTTGACGATCTCCACGCCTCACGTCCGCTGGGCGGGCCTGCCGGTCTGCAAGTATGGGCGCCGCGGGGCCGCTACCGCCCACCTTGACCACGTGACGCCAGTCAGCCAGTCACGCACCACCAGGGTGCCCCTTCCAGGACGGAGTGAAGATCATTTTGTAATGTGCTAGATGATTTAAAATAAAATATAAATACAGGTGTCTCGCCCAGATTCGGGGAGACAGCACGGGGTTTTCACTTGGGCAGGAATTGCTGTTCCGTACGTCAACATTTTAAAGGGAAGTGGAGGGGGGGGGGGGTTCCTGCCATTTTAATTAAGTATAGTTTAAAGCAAAATAATTACATGTAACCTGCATATAGCTGGAAAAGGATGTGATCTTGTAAGAATGTAGATTTTGGGGGAAGTTTTAAACATAATTATTTATGATACAAACTTTTTATACCAAATGTAATCAGTGGGAAAAGTATATTCTTATATAAAGTTTTTTTTTTTTAATTTGATCTTGGGGGAAACATATTGTAAATGATTTGAAGTTGATGTATAAACGCAAGGCAACGAATATTTTCAAACCTTTTCACTGGAACCCACCCAAATCCCTTTTTGACATCATTGGGGGGGGGGGGAGCTCTCAGCTGTTTTCCATCTTAAAACACCTACACTCAGGAAGCAGTTGAGACAAGGACCTCGTCCTGTATGTGTTGGCAAACACCGTCACACGGGAGATCCCCGAGAAAACCGGCCGACCAGCAGCTTCGTCCAGCACGATTCACATACGCGACAATCCGGGAGCGACCTCGCCGGCAATCGAACCCGGGTGTGCGCCCATGTGGGATATGAATAGGAGGGTTAGGAAAATTTCTCGAGTTCAACGACCTGTTGGCTAGACTCCACAGTCATGTGTATACTCGAGTCTCAGATGTTTGTTCATTGGCTGCTGCCCCAGAGAGTAGACAATGTGTTACTCCACACCTGGCAGTATGGCACTCGCCACTTGTTTCCTTGCAATTGTGTTATTGGCTCAGAGGCGTGCAGGGCGGGTCAAATAAACTGTTATCCAATTGGGAAGGTGACTTCACTGTATCTATGTTTGACGTCTATCTTGTCCTGAAATGAACTCGCGAAATTTTCCTATCTCTAGACATGAGTAGTCGTAACTGCTACACCGCCGCGGCGCCCCGTAGTGTAAATTATACTCAAGCTTGTTGCATTACTAGTAGTTTGTTGATGACTGGGATTTCTGCGACACGTGCCAACAAACCCGTACACCAGTCGCTAACGTAACAAGTTGATGGATGGGTTTGAAGTCTAGCCGATTTTTCCGAATTTTGTTTGTAGCCCTCGTGTTCCAGCCTGATATGTTAACACACCCCATGTATGTGGGACTGAAACTTACATTAAGACATTTAACAGCAAAAAAAAAAAAAAAGTTTTATGCTTGTATCAAATACTATTCGAGTTAACGACATTTACGGAAAATAAATGACATCTTATACTTTTTTTTTTACTCCTAGAAACACGCAAATAACAAAAATTACGAAGATATCACTGAAAGAAATTAAATGGGCTACCTGAAAATATTAATGTAATCATTAATAATCACAAACAAAATTATTCTGCTTTTTTTAAAATCCATGGATATAAAGAAATGTCTGCACATTTTTTTATTTCCTTGTGCCCATAAATCTTTTTAAAGTGATTTCTTTTAACTACCGATAATTTTTATGTATTTAATTTTTTTTCCCCTTTATTTTACACCCCAAAAGTGGAACTGCAGATTGCAATTTTTTTTATTTGCTGGAAGGATAGCCCATGATATATATATATATTTTTTTACCGCCGAACAACTTTTAGGTTAACTTCACTCACATATACCATTCGCTAAACTTTTGTATGTTTGAGGGAGGGCGACTTTACACAACCGAAATTTGTATTCACAACTACTGATACGTTTATGCACTGCTCGTATTTCGTACTCATAGACTAGTCGCCGCGAAAGCCGACGCGTCACCACTACGTCATTGTGGCTGAAACGCCACACATTAAAACAGCAGTGTTTTTTTTTTTACACACAAGTGACGGCCTGGGGCCAGAAAAAAATGATTTTATTATTTGCTTTAACGTGCGAAATGATGTTAATTAGATTAGGCTACGTGTGTATAGGTTTACGTGCAAGCGATATGTGCAGAAACATTTCCATTGATTAAAATCGTAGCACTATAGTTGATTCTCTCGCACACAAGCACACGAAGTGCAAACTTACACCAATTAGTCTAATTAAGTACAGGGATTATATAATTTAATTAAATTGCCTTTTTACAGATATTAAAATTTCTGAGCATAAAAAATAATTTGTTGTTTCTGGCAGGATCGGCATTGTGAGGACGTGGTGAACGCAATTTTCTTTCTGCCGTTGATTGTTTGTAGTTTTTTTTTTTTTTTTACCGTAGGACGTAATTATTGTGTACAATTTTGACGTTTTATTTGTGTCACTGCACGCTTCATTCTTGGGAGCAATTAAAAACCTTCTGTTTTGTTTCGTGGCATTGGCGTCGCTTATCAAGAAATGGTACACTGACCACGCGATAGGCTTGTTAGGCAGTTGACGGTGAAAAGCATGCCGATTACAGACGTCCTAAGTTTTATGACGTGTGTACAGTGGTAGCGAAATTGAACTTTAAACGTGAAGAGTTCCACTGAATTACTGTTGCGGTCGTTGGAAAAAAAAAAAAAAAAAGACGTGGTAAGACACCTTAAAACTGAACGAGCGTTACAAACAGGGCCCTGTCTTAACATTTTTCAGTATTTATACCTCAACTCCCATGGAAGTTTATTGAAAATGTAACTAGTTTTTTTTTTTACGACAGGGCTACCAAGAAAAAAAATAGTCAAACCGTGTGTTGCATAATATCGATAACCAACATTGTTATCGCGAGAAAAAAAAACGTAATACTCAAAAAACGATTATTTTTTTTTTATATCTCTTGTTGGCGTACTGTGTAACATCATAAATCCCAAAAATTCTTGAAGTGTGTTTAGTGCGAAAGGTGTGTTCGAACTGAAGCATCATTTTACTACTGCAGTAATTCCGCGTCTGTGCCTTTTGTTGGCGGTCGCCTCCAAGCTACCATTTTTTTTTTGTGCTTGACGCGCCTATTGACTGGGTAACCTGTTATATATATATATATATATATATATATATATATATATATATATATATATATATATATATATATATATAAAACACAGATTAGACTCGACAATCTTGCGTGCACACTTACAACTTATATGTTAGGTTTGGACGAGTATCTCGTAACAGCGATACGCGTTTCTTTTCGCTGTTAAAAGGCCGTTCACGATGAGGTGAGCACTTTTTAAATCAACCTTAGAAGAAAAAAAAAAAGCCACTTCTCCCACCTGCATATATTTTAATCGGACGCACTGAGTGACATGTGCCTAGTAAAATTGGTAACGATGGAGAGAAAGTAGTCCCATGTCTTCACGCCAAATCAAAAATGTTACGTAACCATTTTTGACAACTGAAATGATTTATTTCGCTGTCTTGTATTTTTAACGCCCCGAAGTGTAGAAATGAGCCGCTTTGTAACATCTTTACTTGTCTAACAATTGCACAATTTCATCTGACATATGCATGAATATAATGACGGGACCCATGGCGATGCTAATTTTACACACGACGTGCATACAAGTAGATCGTTAGCAGGGCTTTCAAAAGTGCTCGTTTTACCATGAACAGCGTTTAATTATATGTACCCATGTACATACTTACAAATATGTCTGATAAGCCAGTGGCTGAACACGCATTCTAATTAGTTATATCCTGCCCGTATCAAGATTGGTATTCGCAATTTCGGATTTTTTTTTTTTTAGAAAGACTCTCTAGTTTATTTGTTATGATTCGTTGTATTGTTTTCGAGGAAACCGTTGCAGATTTCAAACTGAAAAAAAAAAAAAATTAAGTCACTTGCTGTTTGTATTTTCTTATAATTTCCGGTTATTTCCACTTTTATTAATTCTTAGTGGCCACTTACTATTGGCAGCCTGTACAGACAATGTGCAATGTATTTAATGTGTGCACCGTGCACTACACCCATTTATTTCAACGTGCAGGTAAAATATTTGTATTGCCTTTTTTTTTTTTTTTACTTTTAAAATATGGCGTCATATATATATGAGCGGATTATATTTCCAAACACCCGCCGTATAAGGCCTATACGCTACCTGCAGTAATTCCTGCTTAAACTCACTTGCACCTAATTTTTTTTTGCGAATGCGTGGATTTGTTGCTGTTTCGCCTCGTAAAAAAAAAAAGGAGACAAATTGATGTAATTCCGCGTAAATCGCTACCGCTTTTATCCAACCTCTAGGCCCTTGCACCTCGCATTTTTTTTTTTTTTAACTCCCGCCGTAGCTTGCGATCGATAAGGCATCGTAGGGTTGAATGGTAAATACAGCGGCTTCTGGAAGCCAGAAGGAGATGTCATTCGTTGCCTTTGAAGGAGGACGGGGATAAAAGAAACGAGTAAAACAGAAACTGTTATCAGATTGCCCCCAACTTTCGTGTCGGATGAACGACTGTCTGCATTCAGTGGCGGGGGTGAAGTTCGGGAACGGTAAGAGTCATATTTCTGTTGCTGATCCAAGAGCCGTTCAACCTTATGTTTTATTTATGAGTTTGCGGAGGGCAAAAAATGAGCATGGTTACCGAAACCAGCCAACTAGGAGGCTAAGGTACCAACAGCGGTTCGTTAGACGTCTGTTTACCGAAGATATTAGAAATTTGCGTATCGTATACATATAAAGCAACCACCGACGAGATAAAATACGCAAGATGGTTTTGCCTATCTAAAGGAGTTGGGAGAGTGGGGCAGAGGGAAAAAAAAATTTCCTTCCGCTAGCGGTTTTTTCATCGTTTCGTGTGGATTCTCAGCGTAGCATCAGTTAGTAAAAATGGCTATACCTCGGTTTATTCGATCCGTTCGTAAAATGGCATTAATGAGGATCTATGATTATATTGATGCAATTTTCAATTTCCGGCAGTGCCTTACTCAGCACTTGAACCCGGGACCCCAGCGCCGAATGAATGAGAGTGAAGAACTCCATATATAAATGACACCCATAGATTAAAGATGAGATATACCGATCTCGCTGGCTGCGCACAGACATTCTCCGTGCCCCAACATTGAACTGCTTTTCTGCCTATACGTCTAGCAAAAATGGCGTGGACTCGGTTTGAGGTTAGAACACTGTTTAGTAAACAAGTACTTTTGAGATATTTTTTATACTTCCTCTAATTAATTTTCAATGCTTTTTGTTCACATTCAAACTGGCAAAAGTATTTTATTCATATAAGAGTGCTTGTCATTTAAAAATTAAGAAGTAAATAAACACGTTCATCACTGTTGATCATGTGACTTTGACAGTTGTGTGGGAATGGGGTAGGTCAATGTTGGGACATGCACAGAAGACTAACAAGCGGTCTACCTCATCTTTAGTCCATGATGACACCACTCAAGTTGTTCCGTATGACCCACGTTAACGATGATTCACTGTTATAAATAACGTCATTGAAAACGGTTAATTTATACCAGCAGATCTTTTACACGTTTTGTTCGTGACTTCTATTCATTTGTGATTCCAAGTCGATTCCGCTTGTTCAAACAGCAGATAGACTTTTATGAATCTCGACTTGGAATCATGAACTTAAATATTAAATGGTTTGTTGGAACTTTTGGCTTGCTTCTCCTCCACCTCATTTTGCCAACGCACTAAATAAATGGAAGTAGTGGCTTCGCATTTGTATAGTATTTTTCTTCCTTGTGGCATTATATTCATAGGCTGATCAGAACCATAATTTAACCCATTCAGACCCAGTGTACACAATTGTGTACATGATGCACGTGTATAGGCTGCTCACGGTAAATTGAGCACTTTCGAGGGCCTAGTTACTTTTTCCTTTCAGCCATTTTTTTTAAAAATCCTTTAGCCTGTTTTTAAAATAAATATTGCCAAGTGTGTAATAAACGCAGTATGCATATTCCACCGCGCTATAGGAAGGTAACGCCTAAGACTAAAATAAAATAATTTTAATAAATATTACTCCAAATGAGATGGTTTCCAAAAGCGTTCACTTTAGCGTGAATAGCCTATAGGTATTTTTTGGTCTGTACTGCACTCTGCGAAGCTCAATGATCAGCAATCTTACCTGCGGGTAAATGATTCGCAAAACGTCTTAATTGGTCTAGGTCATAATTAGTTCGTATATAACTGCAGCCGAAAATATAGCCAACAGCTCATTGGTTGTAACAACGAAGTGAGTGTTGTGTCGACTAAAGTACAGATCGCATTATATATTTTTTTTGTTTGCAACACCTGAAGCCGTAAATTAAAGTGGGTCTGAAAGGGATAAAGAGCGAGGGATTCCCAAGTCACGCGGATTTTCCTGTAATCTGAATGGGAAACCGACAGGGAGGGAGCGTTCGCAGTGTACCCGCCAGAATGTAATCTACTTCCTCCTCAATATAGTCCATTCACTGTTTCTTCAGCCTTTTTGAATCAAACCTTTGAAAAATCTCCCCATATATGACGTGTTTAGTTATTTACTAAATACGCCCTGTATCACAAGCGTTTTATACTTGTTCACAGAAGTTACTTTTTGTCTCCTGTTAAATTGGAATGTTATTCACATTTTACTTATAAATTATAATGCTTCATTTATAAACAGTTCGAATAAAAAAAAAACAGGGAGAAATAGACATGTTGGTAATGCCTAGTGAGAAATAGTTCTTATACAAAATATCATTGCACTTAGTTCGCACGAATGCGGTGCGTTGTCCCTCCGGTGTAATTCTCCAGTCTTAGTTAAGCTTAGCTTGTACGAGGCGGAGGAATACCCTGGAAGTAGAACTTTTGTAGGGCTGCAGATAAGGGTGAAGTAACCGTGAATGCACTATACCAGTGTTGCCGCTCAGTTAAGTGGTTTAATGGTTTCAACTACAATTGTTGGGGAGACAGACACAGCGCACGTCATAGTAAGTAACAAGAACCTAACACTGGCCTCGTGTGGGATGAGGGTGTAAAACGTCGAGGTAAATACGAGGCAGAGTGCACCTGCAAGCTGCGCAGCAACCAACTCTAGATTTTTTTTTTTTATGTCAAAACTATATAGCTCCCACAAAGGTTAGCACATAGTGTACTTTAAATGTGTTTTTTTTAATGTTCAGTACACTTCCTGCAACAAATTTTTTTAAATCAGCTAGGATATATTATAAGTACGCTAAATTCTTTAGAAAACATTTTTATCTTTCGAAAGCTGGAATCTGTAGAATAAATATAATGTAAATATACAATACATCCCCGTCACATTTTGAGCACGTGCTTTCGACAGTTCTGTAGGGAAATAGTGAACCGATCTTTGGAACGTGCTTATAAAGGCTATTTACGAAAAATTGAGCACTTTAGAAATGTAGGTTAGAAAAATTTCACTGCCCCTGCACGCATATATTTTAACGGGCTCAATAACTGGCATTCGCCCAGTTTTAAAGTCAGTAACGATGGATGGGAAGTAGTTCCATATCTTAACATCGAATAAAAAGTGTTAGATAACCATTTGTGATGACTTAAAATTATTTATTTAGCTTTCTGTTTTTTTTTTATGCGTCGAAGTGTTAAAATGAGAGGATTTGTATAGCATTTATTTTCTTAATAATTTCACAGTTTCGCTTGACCGACGCTCGAATACAGTGACGAGGATCACGACAATGCTAATTTTACGTGCGGCGGAAGAATTGAGAACTTGTATAAAGTAGATTTTAAGCAGGGCTTTCAAAAGTGCTCACTTTAGCGTGAACAGCCTATAATAGGAATACGATCTTGCCTCATGACGAGAACCACTTCGGGGAAGAGCTGCAACCCCCGAAGACTGTGGGGGATGAAACTCTCAACCTCGACGCCAAGTCGGGGGTGCCTAACAATGTCGGGTGATAGTACGCAATGAGCTGCCAACATCCATAATCAGTTCGATCCGTTTCGAGCCAGGATCGGAGGTCGCGCAGTTTCCAGATACCAGAGGCGGGTGGAAGGGTTGTAGGGGGTGGGGGGGGATCGGGGAACTAATTTTGAACGTACTCTCTTTCGCATTCGGTCGCTAATCAATTCGAGAGTATAAAAAAAAAAAAAGAATCGGGAGGTTAAAAAAAAATTAAATGTATAGGCTCACTCCTAAATTTAGCGGCCGCGGGAGAGATTCCTTCGTTATAATGAATCATCGCGCGGTTTAATAAACCTCACTGACAAATGGACTGACGTCCGTATTACAAAAAAAATTGCGGTAGCGCAATTTTTTTTTTTTCCCGCCCTCTAGCATTGCGGCAGGGAGAGATGTGCCAGAACAAAATCACGCCATTTGTGCCCTTGGGAGAAAGAGAGAAGCTTGGGGAAATTCCATCAGAGCACCTCCCTCCGACCACCGTGTTTCTAAAGGGCGAGAGGACGAGAGAGAAGGTCTTTTGTTTGAAGCGCTTCTCTTTTGTCTCTCTTGAGGGTTTTTTTTTTATTTTAAAAACAGTTTTAATCAAACGCGATGTTTTGGAAACCCCTCCCTTTCGTGGTGCAGGAACCCGTAGAAGGGCTGCTTGCCACGGAGCAATACATCAGTTGGCGATTTGCGTCGAGGATGGGACGGTGGAAGAGAGAACGACGGAGGACCAGGAAGAGAGAGAGAGAGAGAGAGAGAGAGAGAAAGAGACCGGGGAAATGGTATCAGCAACTGTGTGTCGTCCAGAAAGGAGGAGGCACCGCTACGGAAGGCGGGTTCGGAAGTACAAAGGCCTTTTGTCGGCGATCTCAATTAGTATTCATAATTGCCGAGGCGATGCCAAATGGCGACCGCCATCTCGACGGCGAATGCGGAATAAAAAAGGAAAAAAAGCGATATCTCGAACCACGAGTGTCCCTTCTACGTCACAATCTAATTTCCCCTCCAGCAGCCAACATCCCCGAACAAAATATTACACTTATAGATATGCGTCGTCATCGTTGTCGACACAAATAGCCTCGAGGGACGCTCCCTTTGAACAGTGTCAGACTGAACACAAAACAGTTATACCAACCAGATAATTAGGTTTCTGTGGTCCCCTGCGAAAACAAACCACCCGAGCGAGATTCGACTGTGAAGTGTCTCTCCCACGACGCAAACGAGGAACATTGCCGGCGTGCTGCAGAAATAATTTAAAACAAAAATGAAATGCTCTCAAGTAACTTGACTGGATTCATTCAACTGCATTACTGAGATGTGATGTCAGTCAGTCTCCCTCGCTATCTCGATGTGTGTTCCGAATGTTGCGCACGCAGAATGCGCTGACATAGCACGCGTGTACGACTTTAAAATGTAATTTAACAAATAAAAGAGCAGAAGGCGGAAAAATTACAATGTCATACATTTCGTTTTCCAATACATACGCTTCCATCCATTTTAATGTAACTCTATTGTGGGACCTCCTACACTGTGTAGACTCTACTGTTTTAAAACAGGAATTTGTCAGAGACACGGAAATTCCAAGAATTTATCTGTACATGTCACTTACTTTCCAAATAGGATCGCAGTTTATAGGGACATCCTGTGAGGCATTAATGAACCTGCAAAGAAACAAGGACTTCATTCCCCGGATCAGCAGCTTAGGCTCAAGTAGCTGTCGGCGATACATAAGTTTCGTTGCTGCTACCCTGGAGCCTTTTTACAAACTTCAGAGTGATTTTTGAACAATTAACATATTTCTTTATTTAATTATTTGCGGACGAATGATGCGAATTACTGCATTGTTACACCTCACATTGAGGGTACCTTTGGGAGATTGTATACTGTTTAATAAATGTTGAAAATGTCCTCCCTTCTGCATAAGGCACAGCCCAACACGTTGTTCCATTTTACTGGCCGCTCGTTGGAGGACGCTGGCGTCAATACCGTCCAGCTCGTGTGTGATGTTGTGCTTCACGTCATCCAGTGTCTAGGGACGCGTGGCGTAAATTCACTCTCTCTTTTAAGTAACCCCACAGGAAGAAGTCCAGTGTTGCCAGATCCGGCGATCTCTGTGGTTCTTGAAAATTATCCGGTCGTCAAAGAACGCCATGGACGCGGCTGACGTATGGCACGTGGCGCCATCTCGTTGGATATAACTTGGACGCAGCTCGACATCGTCCAGTTCCTCGACTAACTCTACGAAAATCCGTCCGTACACAGAAGTGTCCACAGTCTGGTCGAACAACATTGGCCCCACCATTCTCTTGTATGGTGATACCGCACCACACCCCGACTTTAACTGGGTTCATAGGCGCGTAGCCGCATAAGTGCAACCATGCTTCATCCGTGAACCATGCGATGGACAATATGCCTGGATTTTGCACAGTAAACGCCTGAAACCAACGACAATAAGTCACTCCGTTATCCTTATCTGCTTCCTGCAATGCGTGGACAGCCGTAAGCTTGCGGGGCTTTAGGTATGCAGTTTTCGCAGCTCTCTGATACACTGAATCATGACAATAATTAACCCCAGGGCTAGTATATGAGGAACTCCAAGAGTGCCACGAGAATCCAACATCCAGGATTCTCAGAACATGAAGTGTATGTATTTGTCTTTAAGGGCACTGCGTACAGACTGGCAACTGCGAAATTCAAAATATGAAATCCCATGTTAATGAAATTTCATCTCAGCGCGTTAATTTGAAAGACAGGCGTTCTAAACAAAACGAATTCTTCAGGAATTTTTTAGGAGAAGATCCCTTTACGATTTAGATTTCATAGCTGCCAGCCGGCGGGCAGGGCCCTTTAACTATCATGCCGGAATCACATAGCCCCGACCAACACAGCACGACACGACCAAAAACGCAACCACGACACATTTCAATGTGAATAATTGAATTTACAGCACGACCTACACCACGCTCTCGGCATTTAACCTAACTATTTAGAAGGCGCTGATAGACTACGTTAGTTTTAAATGCGATGAACAAAAGGGAAATTTGTAATACATAATAGCACCAGTTGGTATCGCTAATGCATACAAAGGTAAAATTATTATTTTTAAGAGTTAGATACAGTATTTTTCACTTAATTTTTTCTTTTAAGCTGCGTATTTATTGTTCTAGGGAAATCTTGCAATACAATTTCATTTTCCAAGGTTGTACATTCTGTGCGTCGTGTCGCACGACGCGACGAAGCATAGAAATAATTTCTAATCCAAAATTGCTGCTCGGACGACAGAATCGGTCGGGTTGACGGCGATCTATCGTGTATTTCATTGGCTGTTGGCCGCCGGGTCGTGCGCGTCGGGGCTATGTGATTCCGGCATCAGTATTTCGTCACACGTGACAGCGACTCGCGACATGTAGCGTCCGAACGCGGATCAGCTGTACGGCGATTTGTGAACGACAACCACGCCCCTGGCGGTTGGATCGGTGTGCGGGGGTGGAGGAAATCTCGGCGTAGCCCGCTGCCTCGCACCAGCCCGCGGTCGAGGCCAAGTTCCCAGACGTCGCCCGGCGTTAAGGCTCCCCTAATTAATGGCTCGCCGGCGCAGACGTGAGTTCCGGAACTTACGCCCTTCCCCCTCCAACCCCCTTAGTCAACCAACCAGTTGTGCTGCTACCCCACCCTCGTCCCGCACGTCTCCCCGGGGAGGGGGGGGGGCGCCAGACATCCATCCTGGCGGCGCCTCCAGGGGGGTCACAGGTGTCCCACCGGCTGAGCGATGAACTCCGCGGGTAGCTTGCTCTCACGACAGCCAGGCTGCAGCTACCGTTACCCGCGTCTAAAGGTTGTACACGGTAAAGTGAGAACCTTTGAAATCAACCTTAGAAAAAGTCAATGCTTGTACCTGCATACATTTTAACGGGCACACTGAGTGACATGCGTCTTGTTAAGTTGAAAACGACGGAGGGAAAGCAGATCCATATCTTACCGTCGGATAAAAACTATTAGGCAACCGTTTGTGATACTTTAAATTATTTCGTTCGCAATCTGATTTTCTTATTTCATCGAAGAGTGGAAATGAGTAAGTCTGTAAAATATCTACTTTACTAATAATTTCACCATTTCACTTGAGCGACGAATGTATAAAGTGTTTAGGCCCTTTGCAATGTTAATTTTACATAAGACGGGAGAATGCACAGCGTGCGTATAGGAATATTTTAAGCAGGGCTTTCAAAATTGCTCAGTTTATCGTGAACAGCCTTCCCACGTGAATGTATAATCTCCTGTGCTGCAAATAAATTGTTTTTTTTTTTTTTTATGCGTGGTGTACTTAAGATGACAAAGGACATATAGTCCATTCACGGTTACTTCCAACTTTTCTGAAGCCCTGCTTAAATTATACTTCCATGATATTTCTCCGCCCCGTACAAACAAAGCTCAACCGAGTCCAGAAAATTACACCATAAGGACAACGTTACCGCATTCGTGTGCTCTCACTGTAATTACACTTTGCATAAGAACTATTTACTACTAGGCGTCGCGTTACCAACAAACCTATTTTCTCACTATTTTTATTCGTAGTAATTATAAACCAAACGTTGTTGCAATTCATAAATCAGATATTGGCTACAATTCAATTAAATTCAAATGGGTAGAGAGGATCTACGCAAATGTTAACAGGAGAATAAATCGCATGTGATACGTGACGTATTTAGAAAACAACCAAGGACTTCATTGTGCGAAGATACTGCGGACAGCCGATAAGCTGTAGCCTTCGTGCTTGCTGGTCGATGGCATAAACCAGTCGTAAACGTCCTCGCGCAGTGTCACGGTTAGAGAGCCGAGAATTTCGCGGGTTCGTATCCAGACAAGTTGGAATTCACAAACATATGTACGTTCATGCTACGTTTGTAATTGGCCGACGTGTTGTTTGACACCTCCTGGAAATAAATGGGCCAATAACAAACATGCAATAAATTGCGCGCCCCAACCATCGCCTTTTACTACTACAACAATCAACCAACAAACAGTCGATATCTGTATATAAGAATGCGAAGTCTAGCCGACAGGTCATTGAACTCATGAATTTCTCGGGTCTTTACTAATAATGCGATCGAGTTGCGAAAGTAATTCAGATTGGCGCTCGCAACCAAAATTAAATTTGGCGAGATTTTCCTGCTGCGTAAAATGGCATAACCGGGCGCGTGTTTACGGGTGTCTGCTAAGGGTAGGGGGGGGCGGGGGAGGCACGCACGTGCTGTGCGTCGACAACAGGGCGCGCCTCTTCGGTATGCGCGCCGCGGGGTTTCCTGGCCGCGACAAAGGGAATTTTCTCCGGGGAAAACTTTCGCCCGTCTGGCGGGTACATACCCCTTCCCCCACCCCCTCTTTTCTTCACTGCAGCTATGTTTCCGGACAACTTCCCAGGTTGGATTTATTCAATAAGGCCGGCGACCCGGGTCGCAAACGAGCGGCTCCTTTAGCGCCCCACGAGAGGTATTCGTCGTTCTCCTGTGTGGATACAGAGTCCATGTTACGAAGTTCTGGTTTTCGGTTCGTACAATCAGCGGGGCCTCCTGATCATGGCGCTACAATTGAAGACACGTAGGTCTAGGATTGGAGAGATTCGTCCGGCTCTCAACAACGGGTGCGAACGTGCGGCAAGGCGAATATGAAGCGGAGCCGGAATGCAAGGGCCAGGGAAACACGGATATCCCCGAGAAAACCTGACCGATTAGAGGCATTCGTCCGGCACGATTCCCACGTGCGAGAATCCCCAGCCAGGAATCGAACCTGGTTCGTCTAGGTGAGAGGCTAGTTGTCTAACCACTGTACCACCGCGGCCCCTGCGCGTAGGAGTGTTGGGGCACTGTGTATGCGTGTCAGTGTCGCCCTTACATCTCGCTTGTTTCTGAACCTCAAACTTCCTAAAAACAATCTCCAAAGTCGTGTCGGGGAATTCCGGTTTAGGAATTTAGGGTGGATGGTTTCGGATGGCTTGTAACAGCGCTACATGCGACAGAGTTGGAAACTACCGGTTTATGGGATTTCAACGTTATTTTGTTTTGTTACCCTATCAATAAAAAAACGTACTCCCAAGCATTTTTCACGTCTTGTGATTAACTTATCATATTTCTTTCTAACCGATATCAACCTTCTCGTTATTTATTCGTTCCCTGCAATTAACATACCATTTCATATAACAACCGATCACTTTTTTTTCCGGCAATTTTAATACCACATACGTACGTTATTTTGAAATAACTTCATGTAGATCCCTGATGTTCCATTTTTTCACGTGCACCTATCGTGCAGCGTTTCAAGAACAGTAAATACAGGCCATTTTCACTACAACGCTAGAAATATAAAACTTAAATAAACAACAGCAGACGATTTTACGGACATGTTTGGGGATTTAGTGTGCTACTTCACCTCAGTAAATTTCAACCCTAAATCCTCAAATGTTAAGTGAATAAACTTGGTCACGTGGTCGATTTAGTAACCTTAATAATGGTCTGGTAGCCGTGTAGGACACGGCTCATGTAGACGGTCCCCTGGTGAAAGCAGGACTGGGGACGACGACTGAGTCCCTAGGCGGGGAAAGCAAGTCAGCCCGTAGGCCGCAGGCTGCGGACAGAGTGTGCGCTGGTCCAGTTCTTGATGACGGAGACAGAGAACTGCTGTTGTCAAGACGACGTGGGCCCATCGTGTCCAGCTTCCACTCGGCAGGAGAACCGAAATGCCACGAACGTCTGTGTGAGATGCTTACGACACTGGAGACACCTTATATTTCTATATTGTTTTTTTTTTACACAGTTTACATTTGGTTCGTTCTCCCTCCTTGGCACCAAAACCGTGTTCGAAACACCAGTGCCTGTACACAAATCCAGAATGCAGTTACAGTCACAGGTCACAAAAAAAAAAAAACATTTTTGGCAGTGAATAGGCAAATGTTTTGTTAAATTTATAATTCAGGCGCCGTGTTATACATCTTAACGAGTAGTAACAGTAGAATTTACATTTTTTTACAGAATTCTTAATTTACTTTAGAATAGTTAACAGAAAAAAATAATTTATCCCACGAGTTAACATAATTAATATTTTAAACTTCTCGAACAGGCACCACATGAATTAAAATTATAATTATAAAATTTCATAATGAAAATTGGAATTGTAATCTTACCCATCCGTGTTACTGAATATATAATCACCTTGATTAAGAATGACCAAACACGGACTATATCTTCCGTTTCCCGTAACTGAATTCTGGAACATTGCCATTTAATGTTAAAACCTTTCTTTGTAATACAAAGAAATTCTTTGTTACAAAACATCAATATTGAACGCAAAAGTGTGGACCAAAACCACCCCCCCACCCCCCAAAAATAACTAAAACCATTATTTCATAATAATTTATTTTGCCACTAAATATCATAACTCTTATCAAATAAGGAGTTTTATTGAATCCACGGGGGCGATAAGGACGATGCTGCCTCGCGCATCAAGTGAGCCATCGCCGCTAAACGCAAGACTCTGTACTGGCGTGCGGTGTTCTAGTCGCTCAGCGTGTAAAGGCTATTCGCGTTGAAGTGAGCACTTTTGAAATCAACTTTAGAAAACATTCACTGTCCCTGCCTGCACATATTTTAACAGGCGCACTGAGGGTTATGCACCCAGTTAAGTTGGTAACGATGAATGGAAAGTAGTTCTATGTCTTAACGTTAAATAAAAAGTGCTAGATAACCATTTGTGATAGCTTAAAATTATTTCTTCTGCTTTCTGTTTTTTTTTATTCGCAGAAGTGTAAAAAATAGCAGATTTGTAAAGTATTTCCTTTTCTAATAATTTTACTGTTTACCTTTACCGAAGCACGAATAAAGTGATGAGGTCCATGGCAATGTTAAGTCTACATAAGGTGGAGAAATACACGACGTGCTTACAAGTAGATCTTAAGTAGGGTTTTCAAAATTGCTAATTTTACCGTGAACAGCCTACACTCGGCGTGAGTCTGGTATCCATCGCCTCAGGCGGCCTTCAATAAAGACTGCGTGCAAGGTGTGTTTCAAGCTGAAGGTGGTTATCTCCTTTCCTCTGGGGTGTTTCAATCACGCGGAAATGAGCCCTTCGGATTAGCTGGCTGACAAGAAATTTGAATTAAATTTGTTCCATTGAGCTGTTCGATAACCGGGGTTCTCCTTTTACCTGTTATCTTGCCGAGGAACACAAAATCACCGTCCCTATATTCTAAAATGATAGTTCTCTTAGTCACAAGGCTGCAGGGTCATTCACCCATTTCGAATAGCCCATAAAGTCCGTATAGTTAAACCAATTAAATCATTTTGTAACTTCCTGAAATAACGTGTAAAAAGTTGGGGGGGGGGGGAGAAGCAGCCAGCAAATCTGGCAGGAATGTCCAGTTCTTTAATGCAACGGTGGTTGAACACTGTTGCCTATGCATCCGAAAATTGGCCCAGTTCATGCCAAATGTGATCACCGATGTTATACTTGCTCGTGCAGGTATTTCACACGCTAGGTACAATGAAGTCACATATGATCAATTTTTTGTTCGGTGAGCTCTCTCGTGCATACTCAATTTTTTGATTTTGCAACTTTTGCCCTATAATCTTTTCCTCCTGATTCTGCGAAAATGGCAATTAAAGGACGACTTACGGACACTGTAAAAATTCACCGGTAAACTTCCTAAACTCTAAACTGTATTGGAAGTTTTTAACCTATAGATTGTGTGTAAATAATACCAACACATCAAGCTGCAGATATAGGAATGTTTAGCGTCGCTACTATATAAAGTTGGCTACTTCCCTACGCATTTGACTCTTTCCTGAGCAAATGTAGAAATTTTACAATGAATGTATAGGGGGGGGGGGGGAATTACCATTCCCGCTTTATCACTAAACGGTAAACACTGGTATGGTACATTTCCGAAAAAAAATTTTTTCGAGTTGACTTACCTAAGTTAATTGAACAAACAGCCATGTCTTGCATAAGGTGCGAGTTCCTACCGCTGTGAACGCGCATCTGTTCGTTTTAATGCTTATCTTGTACCTTCGTTTGTGAAACTGGGTTGATAACTATATTTATGTTCGCCTCTAAGTCACGCCGAGCCAAAAGGAAAAAAAGCGACGCGGAAGATTATTATCGACGTACGCAGTAAACACAATGTTCGGCGCGAGCGAGCCACGTGGGCCCATTTGACGGTGAACAATAACAATAACGGCCGATATGCGCGATGCCATTGAACGACGTCCTTTATGTATTCTCTCTCTCTCTCTCTCTATCCACAGGTCAATGTGGGTTAGATGGGCGCGTTGTGACATCGTTACGTCGCTAATCGGGGACGAAACTTGACTGATTGTCATCAGCCATTACCCGCTCGTGCCCACCCCCCCCCCCCCCCACACACCTTGTGTCCTTTCATCCTTTTATCCTTTTCCTCAATTTTTTTGTCCATCGACCTCCGGCCACGCATCGACCAAGTACCACTGGCCGAGCGCCCTATTATCCTTTTGTCGTAAACAAAGTGTTTATTTTTAAAATTCTTGACTGTCAACTTTCCCTCTTAATTCATCTAGTTTATTTTCGTCTTAATAATAGATTGCAAAATTAGGGCGTTCGCCTACGTTTGTTTCTTGCATTTAGCCGTGGTTCGGGTTGAAAATATAGTGTTAGTGTGTGTGTGTGTGTGTGTGTGTGTGTGTGTGTGTGTGTAGTAACGAATTGGATGTGGTGTTTGAATTTGGCGCCGAACCTTCAGCGCTCCTAGCGGCCTTTGGGGGACTATTGTAGCAGGTACTCAAGATGGCCAGCGGATGTGCGATAGGACGCAGTTTTGTCGAGGAAACAGCCGTGAAAATCAAAAGTATCGTCATCTGGGAATATTTGGGACGCCTGGAGAAACTTGAAATACACAAACACTGTTGATATCCTAATTTTCACAAAAAATGCAATTGAACTCTCGAGCCGTTTTTTTCGAACGAACGCGATGAAATGAGTGGCCAAACAAATATGCACAGTTGATTCAACAAAATATTTTATTGCCAGTCTAATTTCTTTTGGCCCAACGCTGACGTTTTATTTACTCAGACGTGTTTTTTGTTAGGTAAGAAAATTAATTTCTTGGCTTTTCAAGTTTTGTTTACTAAACAAACTATTTTCTTGAAGCAACTAGATATATTTTTGTCCGTATAGGCTACAAACTAATGTTTTGTTGGCTTTTATCTCAGTGTAGGTTGTGTTTGATGTGTGGGTGTCGAATAGTGTACGTGAAACCTACATACACGTGTGTCCCTTTTAACTTGGCATCGAATTATAATGAAAAATGACAGGTAGAGGCATCTATTTTTAGCAGAGAGATTCCCCGATTAGTTATTTTATTCTCCAGAACACTTCAGTTCAAACTGCACTTTCGTCATTGGAAGAATTCATTTGTCACTTGTATTAGATATATTTCGGCTAAATAAAGCCTGTTCTCTTTCAGTGTAACTTGAATTCTGATTGGCTCAGGCAGGTAGAAAATGTGATTCCGCAAAGACACGCTGCCAATAACTAGAGTCCTGAAAAATTCGCGGATTAATTTTGGGACAAGCTAAAATTGGAAAACACTTGAGTTTTTGTCCTCTTTTCCATTGGTCCACGTGGTATTTGACACCTGGTGAACGCTGGGCCTATGAGAGACATACAACAACATGCATCCTCAGTCATCGCCCTCCACTGTGGTTTTAATAGAGCTCGTGATTTTTCTAGAAAAAATCAAAATACACGGTAGACTTCAATACTTTAAGCACCCAACAGCAGTTTGTGTATTGCCATTGGTTGTTGTCTGCTTGAGAAGGTGATTTCATATTTGACCGGGCCAATCAGAATTCGGCAACATCGGTACGGTCTCGTACTTGATTCGTGTGCAGGCAGTTAACACTTGTCAAATATTAATTCAGCCAAACAAGATAGGTAAACGTCACTATAGTATTTTGAAATATAACTTATCTTGAAGCCTTTTCGTGAAATTTCACTACCCCTAGGTATCAAGCAACTGATGAGAGATTGCCATCTCCGCGATTGCGCATAAGGGCGCGGAGTCTAGCCTGGAGGTCGTTGAACTCGCGAATTTTTCTGGTCCCTACCAGTAACTATGGGTAGTGAAATTTGGCGAAAAGTTTTCAAGACAAGTTATGTTTCAAAACACTGTAGTGTCATTTACTTATCTTGATTGGCTGAATTTTTATTTGACAAGTGTTAACTGCGCGCACACGAATCAAGTAGGAGACCGTACCGATATTGCCGAATTCTTTGTGGCCCGGTTAAATATGAAATCACCTTCTCAAGCAGACAACAACCAAAAGCAATAGACAAACTGCTGTTGGGTGCTTATAGTAGTGAAGTCTACCCTGTATTCAGATTTTCTTTTTCGCGAAAAATCACTAGCTCTACCAATAACTAGGGATAGGAAAATTTCGCGAGCTCAATGACCTGTAGGCTAGACTCCTCAGTCCTCTGCATACTGGACGGACCCTCAGCTGTGTGTTCATTGGCTGTTGGCCCACACCTGGCCGTTATGGGATTCGCAAGGTGTTTCCTTGCAAGTCTGCTATTGGCTCAGAGGCGTGCAGGGCGGGTCTAATAAACTGTGATCCAATTGCGAATGTGACTTCATTGTATATGTGTTTGACGTCTATCTTGTCCCGAAAGGAATTCACGAAATTTTCCTATCCCAACCAATAACGAAAGGAAATATGCAGGTTTTCAAGTAGGTCATTTTTGTAACATGCGCGCAAATATTTTCTCGAAAAAACAAATGGAACATATGAGAATGTTTCTACATATTATATTTGTAACAATACCTACAACTGGCGCTACTTAGCGGGGTGGAACAGAATAATGGAGTCGTGTTTTGTGGTGGCAGCCAAAGAACAAGTGCCCTCTCTCAAGAGTGTAGAGGACTGTTGAATCTAACTTGGTGCCTTCTAACGAAGCGAAATGGTAGGGTGTATACTAATATACAAGGCTTGTGTCTTATTAAAGGCCGTGTCCTAATTCAGGTTTATCCTATACTGGTGTACTTGCCTCGTTACATAATTTACTTATACATTTGGCAACAACAAACTCGATGAATTCGGAGTGGCAGTCTTGTTGATTTCGGTAACAGCTATTAGCCAGCTAATCACTTTTAACCATCGTGTATTCCGACGAAGAATTTTATAACTGCCGAAAGTTATAGCGGTTTGTAACCTACAAATTGACTCTCAAAATGGCAGCACATATGCCGCAAGTATGCAAGAAGTATACATTTTCGTTTACTTGCAAACTTCACTCGCAATTCGGATAGCACTTACGACGTCACTTCCGAGGATAAGTACACACAAGTGTGTACTTCAGGCGAATTCGGACACAGCCTAAGAAAATATACCTAAACACAGACACTAAAAAGGAAAACGTACGTATTATTATTTACAGTAATTAAAACCAGATATAATAGGTTTGTCATTTTTCTAAACTTAACATACCGGATATGTGTTGTCTAAGAAATAGAAATATTTCAAAAACCAAATTTGTAAACTGGCGAATAATAATTTAAAGTATTTTGAAATCGGAACATATCCAATACTATTTTGCTCTGATATAGTTCACTTAATAATTTTACCAGTGCATTTAACTACTAACTTATGAAGTCATACGATAGTTGTATCTAAAATACATGTAATTAAATAATGCTGTATGCTCTCCAACAAAATTACATTTATCTCGAATTAATCTCAAATATAAGTGGAGCCGTGGAGCTGTAGTGGCTAGACTACTTCGCCTCTTACGTAGGCGAGCCGGGTTCGATTCCTGACGGTCCGGATTTTCGCATGTGGGAATCGTGCGGGACGATGCCGCTGGTCGGCGGGTTTTTTTTTTTGGGATCTCCAGATTCCCCGCCCTCTCATTCCGGCATTGCTCCATACATCACTTCACCTTCATCGGCTTTCAAGACGTCGATGTTAAGAGCCGCCCAAACATCTTCACTCACTCACCTATATACAAATTCACCACAGTAAAATGGATTCCACTGCTGGCAAATTAAGTCTAATGTTCCAACCTAAAAAAAAAAATTATTAACAGTAATAAAATACTGTTACACACGGCAAATGTGTATCCTTTATAACTTTATGCAGGGCGGGAAATTATACTGTGAAATACAGGACGATCCTATATAACTTATGCAAGACGTCTAGTGAACCTGTAATGCCGGAATCACATAGCCCCGACCAGCACGACACCGCAAGCACGACACGACACGACACTTAAAACTGGACAACCAATGAAATACAAGATAGATCTGACGCACGCCCGACAATTCTGTCGCCCGACCAGCTAATTTGTATTAGGAATTATTTCTATTCTTCTTTGCAAAATGAAATTGTATGATAATCTTTCCCTACAATAAGAACTCGTATAAATAATAATTTTAACTCTGTATGCATTAGCTATAAAACTTTGTCACCATCATGTATTTAAAATCTCCCGTCTGCCGACCGCCTTTGAAACTAGCGTAGTTAATCAGCGCCTTCTAAATGGGTTCCGAAAAATTCCACTCGGGTCGCGTCAGTAAACACTCTCGGGCTGTAAATTCGTGCGGGCCTATTGAAAAATGACCGTGGTTGCGGTTTTTGTCGTGTCGTGCTGCGCTGGTCGGGGCTAAGTGATTCCGGCGAAGAGATTTTTAAAGTTACGACTGCTATTTTTCGTGGCTGTAGGATTACCAGTGATGGGGGGGGGGGGGGGGGGGGTCCAGCTTCCACGCTAAACCAAACTTGCCAGTGCTCACTTCCAGGCGCACGTCTAGTCAGAACTCGGGACTCTTCCGCAACGTAAGCGGCGCCCTCGTGAATATCGACTCGCGGAATAATGGGCCGAGCGGACGATCGGGCGCCTCGCTTTGATGAGAAATTCCCGTTGAGCGTCGCCTCTGTCGGGGAAGTCCTTTGTCCGCAGCCCTTCCCCCTTCCATAATCCTTCTAGTAGCCCAGCCGATGTACGCTGTTCGTTGATCCCCTCATCTACCTTAGGTGAGCATCGCACAAGCGCAGCCAGGTGTTCAAAACACCCTGGTCTTCCTTGGAGAACTGTCCTGAGTTCGACACGAATTGCTCGCCAGTTTATAGTTTATTCGTATATCATTTTAATTATAAACGCCGCCGGTTTTATGCGGGAACGCCAATCAGCAGGAACTGGAAAGATCAGAGGATTCATTTACCTGTAGGCTCGACTGTATTGAGCGTATAAGTTATTCACGGTAAAGTGAGCACTTTTGAAAGCCCTCTCATTTGGAGCAATAGTCAATATGTATATTTTACTGTAGCCCTAGTCGTTAACTTTCGACCTGGGAGAAATCTACACACTGCGTTTATTACTTACAAGGCAATATTTATTTACAAAAGAGGCTAAAGGATAGAAAATGGCTGAAAGGAAAAAGTAGCCAGGGCCTCAAAAGTGCTTAAAAGTTGGTAACGAGAAAGCAAGTAGTTTCATGCCCTAACGTTGAATTAAAAGTATCCGATAAAATTTAAGAATACTGAAATTATTGTGAATAAGTGTGAACATGAGCAAATTTGGCAGTCAGTAAAAATTAAACTGGATACGTGGACGCAAGGTTGAAACCTAGTAAAAATAGTAACGCTTCCCCCATAAACCATCGTCTTTATCGATGCCAACTGTATTGGGGCCGTGTAGGTTCAAATGCGAATTTGTTTACACATACGCGAGGCAGCAGGACTATAGGCCGTTCACGGTCAAGTGAGCACTTTTTGAGGCTGTTTCATCAGACGTAATAACCAATAAATACATTTCATTATGGCCTCGGACTTATTGTTTCGGGTAAGGTGAAAGTATACAATGTGTTTATTACTCACATGGCAGGGTTTAAATTAAAAAGTGGTGGAAGGATACAAATTGGTTGAAAGAAAAATGTAACTAGGGTTTCAAAAGAGCTCACTTTACCGTGAACGGCCTATATAAACTTTTTACGATAAAATAAGATCTTTTGAAAGTCCTGCTTAAGACCTATTTGTATGCACGTTGTGCGTTCTTCCGTCTTATGTAAAGTTACTATTGTCACGGGCCTCATCACTTTATTCATGCGTCGGTCAAGTGAAACTGCAAAATTATTATAAAAGTAGATATTTTACATATCTGCTAATTTCTACACTTTGATGCATTAAAGAAATGAAAGCGAAAGAAATTATTTAATTGATTTCAAATGGTTACTGAACACTTTTTATTAGACGTTGAAAAATGTAACTACTTTCCATCCATCATTACCAACTTTACTGAGTGCAAGCCACTCGGTGCACTTGTTAAAATATACGCAGTCAGGGGCAGTGACTTTTTTGTAAGGCTGATTTCTAAAATGCTCACTTTATCGTGAACAGCCTTCAACATGGTAACTTGTATATACCATCATTATGATAGAGGTTTTAGCTGAAACACTGTAGCCGTTTTTGCTAAGAATGCACAATTAATATATATATAGTGGTATATCGCAGAAATATTCTGTACCGACGTAGTTTGCAGAATCCTATAGCGTCTTCTTACTTTTGCATGTGAACAGTATTGAAACCTAACAAGCAGTTAGTTTCTATCTCGATAAACCACTGTTTCTAGCAAAAAATAATTGCTAGAGGAATGATAACATAAAGAGTTCTCTGATCGGCTTTCAGGGTAGCAGCAAACAAACTACTATACAAGCATAATAATAATAGTAATAATAGCTTACTACAGTGACGGCCTTTGCAGAGGAAATCGAGATGTTGCTGCAGTTGTTCTTTCTGAGGAAGAGCCTGTTCTGTAGTAACAGAGTGCACCACTGTGCGAACTGCATGTAGTCATAGATACGGTAACGTACAGGCCAACATAGATATTTGTAGCAAATAGGCTTCTATAGACTGCTTCAACAATTCATCTAATTGCCGTCCTAACATTAACTGCATATGAGGGTTATAGGCACGGACACCCAATTTTTCACGAATGGATGGATTTGCTTGTTGAAGGCAGTTCACGATAAAGTGAGCACTTTTTGAAACAACCTCGGAAAAATGCAACAGCCCCTGCCTGCATGTATTTTGACAGGCGCCCTGAGTGACATTCGCCCAGTAAAGTTGGTAACGCTGGATGAGAAGTAGTTCCGTATCTTAACGTCGAATAAAAAAATGTTAGGTAAACATTTGTCATAACTTAAATTATTTCTTTCGCTTTCCGGCTTTTTTAATACATCGAAATGTAAAAATGGGCATCAAACTCTCGAGCTGTATTTTCGAATGAAGGCAACCAAAAGAGTGGCCAAACAAATAGGCACACGCAGTTTTTTGAACAGAGTATTTTGTTGGCAATTTAATTCATTTGGCCCAACACAGAAGTTTTGTTTATTCAAACATCTACCTATTTCGTTTGATGAACAAAATAATATTTTTTTTTTATTGCTTTTCAAGTTTGGTTTACTAAACAAAATATTTTGTTGGGCAACTTGATATATTTTTGGCCTTATACAAACACATATTTTATTGGCCTTTCGCACAGTGTATGATAAATCATTCATACTCTGTAGAGGTTAAAAAATATATCTGGAAATGTAGTTATGGGTACAGAAATGCTGTTCCTACAAAATATTGTTTTCTCTCTGTGCGCTGTAGTCCCCCCCCCCCCCCGTGTCTCTTATCGGCTTCCGGGGGGAATATTTGAGGGGTGGTTGAAAGGGGGTTGGGGGTGAACAGGGAAGGGCTAGTGCGCCAAGCGGGTAAAATCCTCGTGTTCATGCTCGCTGGGGTGGGAAGCAAAGGGCCTTAATTCGGTGTACCACGGGAATTCTCTCGCTCGTAATCCGGTCGTTTAGTTGGGATACGCCACCTTCGAAGACCCACTCCCCCAACCCCCCACTTCTGCCCAAACCAAAACCTCCTCCTTTGGCCACCTCCCTCCCCCCATGAGCCGTGCAGGGGTAACTTCCCTCGTTTCCAGCATGGTCACGTGCGAAGCCCACCCGTTTCTACCGCCCCTTCTGGTATTCACAGTTCCCTTCCAGAACCCCCCCCCCCCCCTTGTAGCAGAGAGTGGGGCTTTGGAAGGACGTGAAAAAATAAAATAACAGAAAAGAATCGGGAGACGAGAAGCAAGATCTAAGTTGTCCTGAGGAAACGCTGCGAGGAATAAAGATTTCTGGCCAGCCGAATGTCCGCGATAAATGGCAACCGATTATTTTCATTCCTTTATTCTTCGGCGTTGTATTTCCAATGTGCACACGCGTGTGTTCGTGTGTGGTATGTATATATGTATGTATGTATGTATTTATGATTTGGTTACTGACGTAGACTGCATAGGTGTGGGAGGCTTTTGACACACAGGTCCTGAGACTCGAATACGATGAAGCGAAATGAGTTTGGAACAGCGCTGTAATGCTGGGGCGGGGAAAACGGGAGATCCCCGAGGAAACCCGGCGACCAGCCGCGTGGCCTAGTACAATTCCCACGTACGAAAATCCGAGAGCGACCCAGCCAGGAACCGAACCCGGTTCGCCTTGGTGGGAGGTGAGAACCCTACCCGCTGCACCACTGCGGCCCCTACAGATTTAGAAACAAGTAAAAAAAAAAAAAAAAAAAAAAAACACAAACCGAGCCCAAAACCAATATAGTATTTTTTTGTAACATGTGGCGGTAACCCTGTTAACAGTGGGTTGGAATGTGTTTCATTGTACACTTAGAACGTAAGACGTAAGCAATAAACCCGCCACCTCTTACGCATAACATGCACCCACATCTTTAATAAGACGGACAAGTACGTCACTTCACAAATATCCACTGGAGTATTTAAAATGTCAAGCATATTAAACACAGGCATCTGAAAGATAAGTATACAAATCATATGGTGCTATATCGTAGGGAAATTTGACTGCTAGTTAGGTTTAACCCTCATGCATAAGTTCCTCATGCGAGGCTCCTAATTAGATGTAAAATATAATGCTTTCATAATTAGTATGCTAAACTTATTATACATTTTATTGTGTTTACTGATCCACTGAAGCTTCCTTCGAAGGACCAGATAGTTCTTACAACTCTCAACAAATAGCGGTTAGTGTCACTTCCATCACCTCTTTACAGTGCAGCTTGGGCAGCCATGTTTTACTTGTTTCTTATAAGTTATAATTTTGACAGGTTATTGTAACCTCATGTAGGTTAATTTGGTAAGTAAAATTATTTCGTAGTGTTTTAATCTGTGTGTTTTTATTGTAAAATAAAAATACGACTCTAAATATAAATTTTATTCTTCATTTCTTTCATGAAACATACAGCCTAAAGTGAGGCATATGTGTATGTAAGGTAACAGTGTCACAGTGTTACCCTTTGCTTGTAAAAATATGTTGTTTGCATAAGCCAGTTTCGAACTGCTATTTCGGCTACTAGATACATTAGGGGAAACATTTAAAAACAAATTGTACACAAATTTAGTTCAATAAATGTATTTTCTGTTTAAAAATATTTGTTGCAGTATAATAACTGATTTGTGAAAACGATGTTTGTAAGTTGGACTTGGAATAAATAATTTGCATAAATTTTATTTTACATGTTTTTACAGATATATAGAACAATAAAGATCTTCGCGCTATAACTTTATTTCGAGCTCAACACAAAAACATTTTGCAGACACAAGAAGAAATGCTTTCATATTTCCAGTCGCTGCCTTCAGGGTCTGAAGACGACCTTTCTGCTAATGACGACGCGTTATGGGTTCCAGACACGGAAGTGTCTCGTAAATCCCGTAAAGTAGATGTTATTCAGGATAACGAAAACAGTCGTGACAATGAAACTGTTAGTGAAAGTGATTCTGAATGTATTACAATACCTCCTCGTTCAGAAGCAGTCGAAGTGACCACTCCATTATCGAACAGCCTAGCAGCTCATCTGTGCCAGGTGAAACTATCATGAAAGATAAAACCAAACTACGTCCAGAAATTTGGATAGATAATGACAATAATTTTGCTAATCAGGTACCTGTTTTCTCTGGGGTAAAAAAAAAAAAAAGTAGAATAGCTGGTGAAATGACTATTGAATATTTTATAACAATGTTTCCAGAAAGTTTTATATCATTGTTGAGACAAATAAGTACGCAATTCAGAGTGGAAAAGAAAACCTGTATCTTACACTAGGGGTACTCGAAGGTCTTTCTAGGTATAAACTTAGGAATTACCAGTATTAGTCCCCACAGCATGGAATGCGTCTGCCACTAGGGGCAGACAACATGTCATATTCCAGGTTTTCTACGATCAGGAAATACATACATTTTGTTGATAATTTCCAAAAACATCCTGATTTCAATGGTAGACTATACAAGCTACGGCCAGGCATGCTTTCGGAGATGCAATAGAACTAGATGAGTTTCTCTCTGTAGATGAGATGATGATTCCTTTCAAGGGGACATCGAGTCTGAAACAATATCTTCGAAACAAGCCACACCCTTGGGGTGACAAGTTATGGGTATTAGCAACAGCTTCTGGTTATGTGCTAAATTTTGATATTTATCAAGGTAACCCAGGAAGGTAGAAGCAATCCTGTGAACTTGGTGTTATTAGTGATGTGGAAGTGAGGTTATGTGAGAGAGGGGTTTAAAAAAATCACAAACTGTTTTTTGATAACTTATTCGCGTCTGTGACTTTGTTGAATAAACTGAAATAGTTTGAGATTTTTGCCTCAGGGACTATCAGATAGAATAAATCGTCTTGCAGGAGCAGACAGCAAATTGACTTCAATAACTTAACTAAGGAAAGAGCCATGTGGCAATCATTCTGTATGCACATCCCAACAGAGCAATATCTCTATAAGATGCTGGTATGATAGCTCTGCAGTACATGTTGCTTCTACATTTGCTGGAGTAGTGCCACTAGGCAACACAAGAAGATGGAATATGAAGGAGAAGGAATACGAAAGCATTCCCCAGCATTATTCTATTGGGGTATACAACAAACCCGTGGGATTCACTTGTAGGCATTTACTGCCACACCGTAAGGGACAAACGCTGGTATATGCGTATCTTCTACCATTTTCTACAGGTCGCTGTTGTGAATTGTTGGCTACTTTGGAGAATGAATAATGAAGAAAAGATGGATTTGCTAGAATTTAAATCGAGCGTTACAACATCTCTCATATACACTGGGGAAGGCAAGCAAAGCAAGAGAGGTAGGCCCAGTTCAACAGAAATGGAGTTACCAGTTCGAAAAAAAAGAGAGTATACTACAACTTCTGAAAAACTTTGTAAGGATGGCGGATGACAATTCGTAAGGATGGCGGATGACAATTTCCTGAAAAAACTTATGCTTGAGTATGCATCAGTGTGCCATCTACGGGAATGCAAGAGAATAACTCGGTACAGGTGCATGAGATGCAATGAACCTCTTTGTCCTGAGCGTTTTCATAGGTTTCACCAAATATAATAAATGGAAATAAAATCCCTTCAAGTCAGTTACTGCGTTTCTTTCTTGAAGTAAAGTTTGGCTATGTGTCAGTAACTTCAAAATATTTCTTCCTTTTTTAGCCTGTATATAAAATATGAAAATAATTACATGTAATGCTATGTTATTGTTGTATTTGTAATAAATGTTACTGCATTTCTTACCAGAGGTCAAGTTTGGCTAAGTGTCAATAACATTGAAACATATATTTTGTATAGGCCTATATATTACGTATGTATATGAACCTAATTAATTGTAAAGTAATAATATGTTAGTGTTGTATTTGTAATAAATATTATTGCAATACTTAACTGAAGTAAAGTTTGGCAAAGTGCCATAATATTCATAACATACCTTACTTTCTTTATATAAAATACGAAAATAATTTGTAATGTTGATTAATTTTTTTTGCAAAAGTGCTACACTTATAATAAAAGTTAGTTTAATACGTTTACGTGTTCAATACATAAATAAAATAAACAATTGAGCTTATCTTGTTTCAAATTGTGTATAGCAACCATACTGCTTCATATGAGGCTTATGAATCCAAGAAGACAAAAAACACCACTATGACACACAAGCCTCATATGAGGCAGTTCTATTTCGCACAGAAATTACAATATTAAAATTCTTGAAAAATGTGTGCTCAATGTGCACAACATTAAATGTATAAAATTATTTTTTAAGTGCACTCAACCAAATTCATGCATGAAGGGGTTAAATGTACTGTGTAAAGTATGAAGTTTCTTTTCGTCATTTGCTTCCACGTAAGTGTGGATATTTTCCCTTTTTGACTGCTCCAGTTAGAATTCTACTGCTCTAATGTGGACATCCGTGATTCGTGTGCAAGCATCTAAGTCTTTTGCAAATTATTTTCATCAAGCCATTGAAATTCGAATAAAATAATATATTCTGAAACTTGTTGGCATGATAAATTTTTTCGAGCATTTCCATTATGTCTAACTATCTCGCTAATGAACTGGTAAAAAATATCGTGGCAGAAATCTCTCTGCCAGAATTACCACCAGAGGCAGGCCAAGCCGGTAGCGGTCTTGGCTGCAATATCTCTCTCCAGGACTATATTTCAGGACCGCCCATTAGTCCATTGGCCACGCGAAATTCAGACACGCGATTGCTGCATGTTTATTGGCCCGGGGGTGGATGGCGCGGTCAGGCGACGGGCCAATTCGAATAAAGAACACAGGCCGTTGCAAGGTCGTCCAACCTGCCAGTTGGCCCGTTCTGAGACATGCAGGTCAGCAGATACTAGTAGATATAGGAAAATATCGCGTTTTAAACTATCTGTAGGCTAAACTCCACGATCCTATGTGTTTCCGGGTTTCGGCTATCTGTTCATTGGTTGCTGCTCCAGTGTGCAGCAGTTTTCCTTCAGACCAGGTGGCACGGGATTCGATGCTTGTTTCATTGCAGATCCGTTATTGGCTCAGATTTCACTTGGGCGTGTCTGAAACAATGGTTGTCCAATCGCAAACGTATTAGAATCGTGCGCCTGTTTGATGTATAACTTGTCCTACAATGAATCCGCAAAATTTTCCATTCCCTAGTTAATAGTAATTTGAAGTGACTGAGTGAGTGAATAGATCTGGGCGGCTCTTAACAGCGGGGCCTTGAGAGCCGATGAGATTAAGTGAGAATGGAGTAGCGCCGGAACGCAAGGGGAGGGGAGGGGAGGAGATCCCCGAGAAAACCCGCCGACCTCGGCATCGTCCTGCACGTTTCCCACATGCGAAAACCCGGGAGTGACCTGGCCGGGGATCGAGCCCGGTTCGCCTTGGCGGGAGGCGAACAGTCTAACCGCTCAGCCACCGCGGCCCCTTCGATGACATCCAAACCAAAACAGACGTGCAGTCGTCGGAGCTGGATTCGTGCGTTCCGTGCATTTAACATCGCGGGAGGGGGAAAAAAATGTATGCATCGACCGTAGAAGGTTGCGGGTAAAAAAGAAATACAAATTTTTTTTTGCCAATCAGAAAATTTATTTCGAAGTTGACTAGACCAGTCAGAAACGTTCGTTGGTGATTTCACCCAGTGTCGATATAAATGATACAAATAGGTAGGGATAGGAAAATTTCGCGAGTTCACTGACCTGTAGGCAAGACTCCACAATCATTTGTAAAGTCGTACTTCAGACGTTTGTCCATTAGCTGCTACCCCAGTGTATCCCCACACCTGGCAGTAAGGGATTCGCCTCCTTTGCCCTTGCAAGTTTGCTATTGGCTCAGAGTCTACTAGAGCGTGCGTAATGGATTCTGATCCAATAGCAAAGGTAACTTCAGTGTACAAGCGTTTGAAATCTATCTTGTCCTGAAATGAATTCGCGAAATGTTCCTATCCCTACAAATAGGTTATTGTCTGTTTGCGACTGCGAAGGTCGTTGCCAGAGATTGGAATATTTATCGAATCACTACTGCTTTCGCTAGACTCTACAGTCCTGTGGTTCACCCTGACTTTTCGGAAGCTCTGCTTAAATTCTACCTTCAGACTGTTTCTCCACCTCATGGAGAAAACAAACCTTGGAAATTTCACCAGAGGGACAACGCACTGCATTTGTGTGCACTCACTTTTATAATATTTTGCACGAGAAACATTTCTTACCAGGCATTACCTACACGCCTATTTTCTTTCGCTTTTTTTTTCGTATATAAATTAAATATAATTTGTAGATAAGATATAAGTAACAGTTCAATTTAACCGAAAATAAAGGAACTTTTATGTTGGCAGGAATATAATCCGCTTGTGTTACACGACTTATTTTGAGCCATACATGGAGTGATTTTTCAAAGATTTGTTTAAGAAAGTATGAAGGGAGCGCGAATAGACTATAATTATTTTTGGGCATTATCTGCTGTTCCAGTGAGTAACAAGATAGCACGGGATTGTGCCCCTGTTTCATTGTAGGTTTGTTACGGATTTGGCGTGCGAAATAAACTGATCGGGCTACACAAGTAACTTAAACGCTCATAGGTTTGAAGCCTAACGGAATTAAATGAATATGTGGAATTTCGAGTTTATAACACTATATTAAACGCAACTAAGTTACGTTTCACGCCGGTCCGTAAAGCCATTTACAGTACATCCTGCCGATGGCACACATTACTTCAAAGCTCTTAAACACAGCCTATAACATTTTCGTATTGGTGTATTTCAAAATATCCCATTCAGAAGTAGCGTACACAACTGTGTACATTACGCACGTGTAGATAATTTTTGTCGCTACTAAACACTGTGAAGCACAATGAGTAATGATCTTACCTGTGGGTAAATGACTCGCAAACCGTCGTATCTAGATCATGACTAGAGATAGTTAAAAAATGCGAGTACACGGTAGACTTCAATGCTATAAGCACCCAGCGCAGTTTGTCTATTGCCATTGGTTGCTGTATACTTGACAAGGCAACGCCACTCAGAATTCGTCAACATCGGCACTGCTCCTACATGATTCGTGTGCAGACAGTTAATACGTGTCGAGAAGTAACTCAGCTAAGGTATACGACCCTCTAGAGTGTTTTGAAATATGGCTTGTCTTGAAATCTTTTCGCGAAATTTCACTACCTCCGACTATAGCCGAACATAAGGCCTACAACGCATTGACTGTGACAACTAAACAAGTGTTGTGTCGACTAAAGTACAGCACGCACCATAAAATGTTCTGTTTGTTGTAACACCTGAAAACAAATTAAAGTGGGTCTGAAAGGTACATACCTTACCATGTACCAAAGGTACATCCCTGGTCATATGCAAAAATCTTAAAATATACTGCACGAACTTTGATACAAATTTTTAAACAGTGTAATTTAGGGTATCTGCCTCAAGTCGCGTAGTTATACACAGTACTTCAGGCAAGGGTCACAGTGTATATAAATACACAGAGACAAAATGGTGTGGCGGTTCTCTTGACGTGAGCGCGCAAATTGTATTATTGGCTACGCGAGTCTCTAGGTACGGACGTTCCGTCTGATTTGATACCGCATGTTGCGAAAAGTTTCCTATTGGCTGGGCCGCCAGCTGGTGAGTAGTTCACCAAGCACTGATTGGCAAACAACTTTCCAACATTTTGCTGGCCAGTGACTCAATTTGGCTGGCAGCAGTTTGCGGTGAAAGTTGATGTTTTTTTTTTTCTTCTCTCAGTACTAAGCACTGCGTGCCGGTGTTATTGTGTGTGGCACGATAGCGCTCATAGTTCTCCTTCTTACGTCGCAGCCCGCAAAAAATAACCAGACTATGGTTGTAGCTACGACCATGTATCCTCCGCGAATTTTGCAGGGTGATCGTGTTAATCCTGCTTCGGCGTACGCGGGGGTTCGTGTGCACCGGGAGAAGAGCACGTGATTTAATTTTAGATGTACCGCGGCGCGTCGTGTTGCCACACTGTGTTCCTGTTGAGGGGCCCTTGCCGCATCACCAAGGAGACTCGTCGTTGAAAGGGTCTTCTGAAGTGGTCAAGAAGACAACTTCGGCGGGACATCTCTCTCTCTCTCTCTCTCTCTCTCTCTCTCTTTCTCTTTCTCTCCTTCTCGACTCTCGTCTTTTGCAACGAGCTAAAAAAAAAAAGATGTTGCACTAGGTAGAAGTGGGGGGGGGGGGGGCTGCGAAAAGTGCCGGCAGCCACTTTCACCCAGCGACGTGTCCTGTTGGAATCGTCCTCGGCCGCAGCGCCAATTTCCTGCCCACGATGCCTTCCCCTCCCCCCTCCTCCGTTTACTCCCTTCCTCTACCCATCAACCAGCGGTAGGAATGCGTGGGTGGGAGATTGCGCCCTATCAGACGGAGTTTCACGACGTCAGAAAGGCTAACGTTAGTTTCTCGACCGAATTCTTAGCGAGTGAGTGAGTGAGTAGAGAGATTTGGGTGGCTCTTAACATCGAGGTCTTGAGAGCCGACGAGAGTGATACGTGGCGAGAAAACCTACCGACCAACGGCATCGTCCGCCACGATTCCAACATGCTGAAAGTCCAGGATCGACCCCACTTGGAATCGAACCCGGTTAGTCATGGTGGCAGGCGAGTAGTCTAACCACTACACCATAACGGCCCCAATTATATTTGAAATTATTTTTTGAAAATTTAGTTTGGTTTAGAGAGCATAAATGTTATGGAGTTATATGTATTTTACATATAACAATCGTATGGCATCGTCTTTAACTCCTGTAGTCATTCTGTAGTTTTTCCCAGAAGATAATCAATAATTAGAGACCCGGAAATTTCGTGGTTTCATCTGACGGACAAGTTAAACCATTGGACCATAGTTCAGATACGCCACGAACGACTTTCAAACAATAACGAACCAGCGAGGAAAATAACCGATTCCCGTGTCACGTGGTCTGGGTTTAACCGGAGCAACAGCCAATGAACTGCTAACTGATGCTCGAATGCACATAGGATTGTGGAGTCTAGGTTGTTGCCAGATGAATCCGCGAGTCTCTGCCAATAATTAATTCCCATTAACTTCATGAACGCTGAATACGTTGTCTGCTGACTTAACTACGACTTATATTCCCCGCCCTCCCTTTTTTTTCTGTTAACTCGCCTACCGCCTGCCTATCAAGCCGGCAGTCACGAACTTCAAATAGGGAATCAATGTTAAACGAAATTCCTTCTCATTGCGCCAATTTTGAAGATAACTATTTCAAACAAAAAAACACGCTGACACGATTTTATCAAAGAATATTGCTACACAAAATTGTTTTGTAAAAAAAAAATATTTATCCATCTTTTTTGTTATATATAAATTTCAATATTTACATTTTATAAAAAAACATTTAAACAAAAAAAAATTGTCAAAATATTTGTAACGTAGCGTCATTCTTTAAGAAATTTGACGTAGAATACTTTTTGTTTGAAATAGTTATCTTTAAAATCGGCGCAATGAGAAGGAATTTCGTTTAACATTGGTTCCCTATTTGAAGTTCGTGACTGCCGGCTTGGTAGACTGGCCTGTTAAGACTCCCGTCTACCTAGTGCTTGTTCCGCGCTTGAAGCCGACAGGCGAGGGAGCGTTAAAGGCGACACTGCCACGCGCATCAAGTCCCCCATCGCCACTAAGCGCACGGCTCTGAACTGGCGTGCAGTGTTCTCGTCGTGCTGCGTGTATGTAACTATGGGACTTTCAGCGGCGACGCTATTATATTAATGGTGGAAAGTGTGTAGGAATGTTCAATGCATGCCCCTTGACTAGTTTTGTACGGATCTGACACGCACATTTTGCGATGGAGCGCTTTTAAAAGGCCGTTTGTAGCCATTCTGGAGTGCTCTAAAATGGTGATTCTAATTAACGCCGGGGTCTTGAAAACACTCAACAGCACTCGTCAGAAATGTGTGTTTTTTTCGTAGGTCAGTAGACTGGACGCACGTTTAATAGTTCCGTAGAAAACGTGTATTCCGAACATTCCGCAACACACTTCAAGCGCCAGGTAGACGGGCGCCTTGACCCTTTCAGACCCACTTTAATTTACGGTTTCAGGCGTCGCAAACTGAAAACTTTATGATGCGTGCTGTACTTAAGTCGACACAATTCTTGTTTCGTTGTCGCAGCCAATGAGTTGTAGGCTTTACGTTCGGCGACAATTGTATGAACCAATTATAATGTAGGTCAGTAAGACAGTTTGCGAATCATTTACCCACAGGTAAGACCATTGGTCGTTGAGCTTCGCCGTGTGCGGAAGAGATAAAAAAATTACTTACACATGCGTAATGTACACAGTTATGTACACCGGGTCTGAATGGGTTTAGCTAAAACGTTTCCGATTACGGAACGGAACACTTCCCCCCCCCCCCCCCAAAGGGTTTTGTTTTGTAAAGTGTGTAATTAACCGCGGATGGATCAGCGACGCGGGACTCTCGTCGCCGTAAATTGCCGTTAACGAGGACGACGCGACGGCTGCATAGCGCGCGCCAGCGAGCCTTGCGGCTGGCGTCCGGCGATCGGGCTATGCGGAATTATTCATACTACGTCGCCGTCAACGCGTTCCCGGAGGCGCGCAATTTCGCCGGCTGCACCTCGGGGGGGTGTCATTCCCCCCCCTCCCCCCTGCTCGCGTGAGGGGTCGAGGTCGTCCCCGTCACACCTCTCCACCCGGAGCCTCACCCGACCTGGCGCCGGCAGTACCATTTTCATGCTACTTGTACCGTAATATGATCTTCCGTACCGTGTACCATAACAAAGTGGACGTAGTACGCGAATGTACCACAGTCCGACTACAATTAACATATGGAGCTAATGACTCGAAAGTTTACGGTAAAATTAGCACTTTTGAAAGCCCTGCTTAAGATCTACTTGTATGCACGTTGTGTATCCTTCCGCCTTATGTAGAAATTAACATTGCATAGGGCCTCATTACTTTATTCATGCTTCGGTAAAGTGAATCTGTGAAATTATTGTAAAAGTAAACATTTGGTAAATCTGTTAATTTTTACACACCGACGCACCAAAGGAAAAAAAACGGAAAGCAAAATAAATAATTCAAGTTATCGCAAATGGTTACCTAACACTTCTTATTTGATGTTAAGATATGGAACTACTTTCCATCTATCGAGACCAACTTTACCGGGAGCATATCACTCAGTCAGTGTTGCAGGCATGGGCAGTGACTTTTTTCTAAGGTTGATTTTAAAAGTGCTCGCTTTATCGTGAACAGCCTCCACTAAAAGATATTCAGTTTGTAGCCTGCTTGGTTTGTAAACTGAAAACCGAACAGCTGTGATTTACTTGCGTATTAGAGTTTGAATTGTGTGGTGGTTTCACGGACGAAATATTGAGATCGAAATCTATTGATGTTCTTCGCGTTTCTGACGATGTTCCGTTGTTCCCTTTTAGTTCGCGAGCCCCGCGTCTATTGGTGTCAAGTCAGGTTTTGTCTTGTCCTGTATTCATCGCGGGCAGGGGCCGCGATGGTTTTTGTGGTTAGACTACCCGCCTCCCACGTAGGCGAACCGGGTTCGACTCCGGGCAGGATCGCTCTTTCGGATTTTTTGCAGATGTGAGTCATGCCGGACGATGCTGATGGTCTGCGGATTTTCTCGGGGATCTCCGATTTCACCCTCATTTTCTCTCAAGACCGGATGCCAAGAGCCGCCCAAATCTCTCCACTCAACTTTGCGGGCAGAAGGGGGTGGGGGGGTGTTATCATATTTTATAAAGGCGGAATGATTATATCGAGATTTACAAACCAGGTAGAGTTTAAATTATTTTCCGTATTTCAAATATTTTATTCGCATTTGATGTCTGTAGTGCAAACTTAAAATTGTGATTTCACGCTTTCGTTAGAGACGTGACATAATTTTGTGTCCATTATTTCGAATGCCCCGTACCGTATCTTCGACAGAGCACTGATGAACTGAAATCTCTGCGCCTGAAGGAAGCGCCCGGAAACACCAGACCCACCGGAGGTTGGACATTTTCCCGAGCTGATAGTCGGTGTCACCCCCGGGTCCCCATTCTCCATCCATCGCTCTCCCTCGCCTTCCCGAACACCGGAGATTCTAATCGGCGAGGTTTTTTTTTATACACTCGCCCCCCCCCCCACACCCCCGCTTACACTGATCGACGTCGACGGCCCCCCAAGGCTTAATCACGCGAAGCGGCCTTTGGTAAAGGCAGCACGCACATGCCAGAGTCCTGTGAGGGCGGCCATGAGCCCCCCCCCCCCCACCTGAGTTAATTTCCGCCAGCCGTGATGAAGGCGCGGACAAAGAAACGGTGAGGTGTACAGGCCGTGGCATCAGCAAGTAGGTCCCCCCCCTCCCAGTCACACAGCCGTGACTATAGTACGAGCCATATACCTGGGCGAGGGTTACGAACAGGTAGCCCCAAACACATAGCCGAATTCTTACGATATAAAGGTTAGAGGGATAGGAAAACTTCCCGAATTCATTTCGGGACAAGTTAGACGTCAAACATATATACAGTGAAGTCACCTTCGCAATTGGATCACAGTTTATTAGACCCGCCGTGCACACCTCTGAGCCAGTAGCAGACTTGCAAGGAAACACCTTGCGAATCCCATAACTGCAAGGTGCGGGGCAACAGCCAATGAACACACAGCTGAGGTTCCAGTATGCAGAGTACTGAGGAGTCTAGCCTACAGGTCATTGGACTCGCGAAATTTTCCTATTCATATCTGTAGGCTATTCACTATAAAGTGAGCACTTTTTATGACACCCTCAACAGAAATTAAGCACTAGTAAATATATTTTATTGCAACCTCAGGATTTTGAGAAATAGCCCAAAAGAAAAATTTAACAGGGTCTTAAAAAGTGCTCACTTTGCCGTGAATAGCCTATAAGAGATTTTTCTCAAGTTAACCATATAGTTGTATCAGAGATTTTTTTTATTTTTCGTAATTCTATGGCAGCTTTACTATATTTGTCCAGGAAAGAATCAAATACGTGTCCTGATGAACGGCAAGTTTTCTTTCCTATGTATGGGTTTAAATAATTCCATCGCAGTTTAAGAAGTTGAATAAAAAATTACATGGTTTTCTTTATGTCTTTATTTTAAGTCTTGAGCGTGTAAAGAGGACAGCGGAATATATATATATATATATATATATATATATATATATATATATATATATATATATATATATATATATGAATTATTTGGTAGTATTTTCCATCACTATAGGCTAGGCCACAACAAAAGCTTGTCCATAAATTCACATGAAAAATTGCAGAAACGCCAACTAAGACATATTTCAGTAGCTTAGAAAGATTTCTACGAAGAAGGTGGAATCATCGTGAGGTCTACGAGTTTCACATCTGTATTAAAAATGCTAGCATATTCGTATTCAGTAAACTGCTAGTCCATTTTGCGCGTTCCGAGAGATTTTTTAATTTCGATTGCATATCCGCTCTTGGTTGTTAACTCGTTCGACTTAAGGGTTGCGGTGGCTGAGCGGTTAGTCTGCTCACCTCCCACCTAGGCGAACCGAGTTAAATCATCGGCCAGGTCGCTCCCGGATTCCGCAAGTGGGAATCGTGTCGGACGATGCCGCTGGTCGGCGGATTTTCTCGGGGATCTCCCGTTCCCCCCCCCCCAACCCTTGCATTCTAGCGATGCCCCACTCTCACCTCACTTCACCCTCGTCGGACTCCCAAGACGTCGCTGCTAAGAGGCGCCCAAATCTTTGAACTCTTCAAGCGCATCATTTTATAAAACATAATAAGTTACAAAACTGTTTATGTATCTCAATATATATAGATATTATAAACTCGAAGGCTGCGTTTGCTAGTTAGAACTCAATATTAGTTTTACACGTTCCCTGCTAAGATTTTGAGAAATTTATTCTACATTATTTGTAGTGTTACAGGTTTCTAAGGGCCCGAAGGCCGGCATGCCCTCCATCCTCCTACACTGCAACTGTACTCTGATGTGTAAGGCAATTTCGCGGCACTTCTTCTTTCGGGCGCCTTCTGATTCATGTTGTTCTTACAAGGCTTTCAGCCAGTTTCCTCATGTAAAACATGTCCTCCCGGCCAATCGGCAATACCCCGACTTCATCTGAAAGCAGCCTTTACCCGAGTATTACCTCATGGGTAGGGGTAGTGAAATTTCGCGAAAACATTTCTAGACAAGTCATATTCCAAAACACTGTATGGTCGTTTACCTGTATTGATTGGCTGGATTACTTTTCAACACGTGTTAACTGTCTGCACACGAATCGCGTAGGAGCCGTGCCGATGTTGCCGAATTCTGAGTGGCCCGGTCAAATATGAAAAAGCTTTCTCAAGCAGACAGCAATCAATGGCAATAGACAAACTGCTGTTGGGTGCTTATAGTATTGAAGTCTACCGTGAAGTCATATTTCTTAGCGAAAAATGACTAGCTCTACTCATGGGGCATCGGAATTTCCTATAAGCCATTGGTCAAATTCTTCAAGTCTTTCAAAAACTTTAGTGGCAATTGGCAGTGTTACAAAAATATATGTGACTAACCTGTTGGCGAAAAGAATTCCTTGTACAACTACATGAGTTTTTTTTTTTTTTTTACAGTGCATGGGCTTACATACCAGCCAACTTTTACGGTTTTCCCTTAAAATGTACGGAATTTATAGTGTGTTGTTTACGGATTTACGGAAAAAGGCCAGAGTTTTACGGTTTTTTGTTTATCATAACATTTTTTTTTTTTTAATTTTTGCGTATTCTTCTTATGATCGCCATAGATAGCGCGATGGAGGCGCGTCGCTGTATCAAAGAATCTGGTAGCTAATCGCGGAATGTTATTGACTGATTGATGTTTTAGACATCGCTGAAGTCGTATATTTATGAAGTGTTCATGACTCTTATCTCGCCATCTTTGCATCACACAGTGTGTTTGTGTTTACTTGTCGGCCATGTTCGCGTTGTAAGTGCGTATTTTTTTACAACGTCGCGTCTCGTAGTAATTGGCGAAATGAGTGGAAAACGTAAGAAAACCTATTTTCTGATTATTTTGGAAAGACTACACTGAAGAATTCCCGTGTATATTAAAGTCTAACAAAGGAGAGAAGTTCGTGTTTTGCCGTGTTTGTAGGCGCGACGTAAACATTGCAAAAGGCGGCAGAAAACATTTGTTCTACCACGTGAAGTGCAGAAAACACATTAAAAATGTGAAAGGCGGTTTCTTTTATAATTTTAAATTGGACAGTTCTTTGTCAAAAGTTCTGATGTGGATAACGTTACAGGAGCGGAATGCTATTTCGCGTCTTTTCTAGTTGCTGGGCCTATGCTCAAAAAAAGACGTTTCCCTGATTCGGAAGTGTCAAAAAAAGTACATGGTGGCTAATTAGGTACATAGTATTAATTAGGATCAAAGTTTGAACTGTTGTTTCAAGTTTGGTTGTTTTAAATAATGTGTGATACAGGGTGCTGTAAGTAACATGCAACACAACAGCTGCAGTGTTAATGTGAACTGTTAATAACTGAAGTTGATTGAAAAGAAAGTTCCTGTGAAGGTAAGAATTGTAATGGGTTAATGTTTACTGTTGGTAATATTTCTCACTTGTAATGGGTTAATGTTTACTGTTGGTAATATTTCTCACTGTACACTAAACTACAAAGTATTGTTTTACATTAAAAGAAAACATATTATTAATAAGTTCAGTAAACAAGTTGACAACAAGTTTTCACTTTCTTGCAAAGAAATTTCCTTCGAATTTCAGGTTGGCATACGCCCATTCTCACAGAGTTAACGTACAGTTGTGAAAACTACATTTCTGCAAGTTCAAAGAAGTCTTGACCATAAGAATGTTTAACTTCTACTTCTATTTATTTTGTAATTTAGTGTTAAAATTATAAATTAACATGTGAGAAAATAGTCCTGTGTGGAAAAAAAATGTTCTTTGTGCGGTAGGTTTTTGGAAAAATGCCGCGTCTGGTTTACGTAAAAATTGACGTTTTCAAAATATTTTACTGACTGAGGATTTGAAAAGTTGGCAGGTATGGGCTTCGTCTGGGCACTGCGCCATTCGCGGGCCGGGCAAATCCCGCTGTGGCGTGCCAGCTGAGCGTACTCTGAAGGTGAGGTGGAAATGGCGTTTGTGATGTGCGGCGCTAGTCTTATTAATGACCCCGCGGCGCCCCCGGACGCCTAATGGCATAATCCACTCCCCCAGCCGCCCCCTCCCCCCCTCGAGCACGGTGGGTGTGGGGGGCGTGGCCGTGTGATGTAAAGACGCAGGGCTGGGAGGCACCGAGACTTACCTTATTTGTGTTGCGCCCCGACACCAGCGTTCCTCGCTGACGACTTCTTGATTGCCAGTCTCGCGTCAGGACGCCCTTCTGGCGCCCTGGCGGGCGTCCGCCTGCTTGAACTGAGCTGTGAAATGTGTTTGGAATCCTGCTTTTCGACGAAGCTATTAAACCGTGCCGCCAGTATGTTTATCTACGAAAAGACATAATATCCCAGACGCAGAAGGCGTGCTACTTTAAAGATATCACGCATGCTGTAAATATTATTTTGGAGCTCTCCAATATAGTTAAATCGGAAGACTGCCGTTTCTTAACGGGCCTGCCTACCAAGCCGGCAGCCGCGAACTTCAAACAGGTTTTCAATGTTAAACCCTTCTCATTGCGCCAGTTTTAAAGATAACTATTTCAAACAAAAAGTATTCTACGTAAAATTCTTTAAGGAATTATGTTACATTAAAATATTGTGACGATTTTTTTTTTGTTTAATATGTCTTTTTATAAAGTGTAAATATTGAAATTTAGATATAACGAAAAAAAAAAGTTGGATGGATAATTTTTTTTCGAAAACAATTTTACGTAGCAATATTTTGTGAGAAAATAGCGCCAACGTGTTTTTTTTTTTGTTCGAAATAGTTATCTGTAAAATTGACGCAATGAGAAGAAATTTCGTTTAACATTGGTTCCCCATTTGAAATTCGCGACTGCCGCCTTGGTAGGCAGGCACGTTAAAACATACCGGCCAAACCACGGCAGGAGCCTGTACTCTACTGCAGACCTTTCATCAGTAAAATGTTAGGATTAATTTAATTGCACACGGCAATATTAACCCTATAATAACAAACTGGCCATTCATCAGCGTCAGTACCAATGGATTTGTGAATATTAGAAACTGAAACACGGACAATTCGTACGAATTCACTGCCATAGGCAGTGATTTTTTTTTTGTAACCGCCCTATTACAATAACACCTGCTATTGTTGCTGGTGTTTTCCGGAACCGCCACCCGCGCTTCGTCATTGGCTAATTTACTGCTAGTCGGCTTACACCGCACTGCCGCAAGAACTGTGAAATCTTCCAGAGTGCCTAACACTGTAGATGTAGTGTATTCCTGGGTTCTTCACACTTTGTAAATTAAACCTTGGAAATAATCATCCCATGCATGTGTTTGGTTGTTTCCCAAATATGCCATAAATCATAAGCGCGCGTTAAAATTGAAGTATCTTACTTTATTTTTTTTAATTGAACTTTTTCATGTACTTCCATTTTATATATATTATAATGTTTCATTTATAAAAAAATATGAAAAAAATCAAGCATAAAATATGTGTGTTGGTAACGCCTAGTGAGAAATTGTTCTCATCTAAAATATTATTAAGCTGAGTGTGCACTAGTGCAGTGCTTTGTCCTTGGTTAAGCTATGTTAGCTTATAAGATGTAACTCCATGAAGGCTTCAGAAAAGTCAGAAGTAACCGTGAATAGATTGCACGTGCAAGTGAGGATAGCGCCCGTTCAACTGAACTGCTTCCTACGGTTTCAGCGTGACTGGAGTGAAGATAACTGTCACGCCTCGAGGATTGCTGCGACGCGTTTACGAGGCGAACATCTCCCTTCATCGCCGTTGTAACGTCACGAATGCCCGGCCCGCGGTCGCGTGACTGAGGAGCTTCTGCTGAAGCGCGCTTGTTCCCCCGCCAGTTGGAATCAGTTAGTTTGTCAGCTGCACCGACGAGCGTATCGCGTGCCGGGATGCCGACTCGGGGGCGAGGTAAGTCTCCGAAAGTGAGTTCGCTTCCGGTGTTTGAAGGCGCCCCCCCTTCCCCTTTCCCCCCCAATCATCTTCTGGCAGCCGCACACGGAAGCGTGGAGGAGTTCAATCTGAAACTCATCAGTCGGAGAACTATATGCGCCTGTGCCACCTCGGGAGGGAGATACACATGCCCACAGGAACATCGCCTTAACTCCGAAGTCTAGTAGGTATACCGCTACCTTAGGGCGGCGAAGTTCTGGTTTAGAGTTCAGGGTATTCCGGGGATGGGGGAGAGGGCCGTGGTGCTGGCGTGGCTCGGGTGAAGGCAATCCGGGTTCGGTTTACGGATTTTCACATGTGGGTAACGCGGTGGACATTGCCGCTGGCTGACGGGGTTACTCCGAATATTCCCAGTGTAAAGGGGTCTCAAGTAATGCCACCCTTTAGAAATAAAGGGCACGCACGTGTCCCTCTTCACATGCCCTTCCTCGGTTGGCATTACTACTGCCGCAAGGTGCACCTTCCATACTCGTCATTATTAGTTGTAAGTTGGGCAGGACCTGTACTTTTTTTTTAACGGAATAATTCGAGCATAACATAGTTTCAATACCGTATGTACACAACCGGGTTTTTTGTTCGTTGTTGTTAAACAGTTTGTGAGACTTCTTGAATGCCACTTCCCAATTAACCCTTCCAGACCCACTTTAATTTACGGTTTCAGGCGTTGAAAACAAAAAGAAAATGTTATGATGCGTTCTTTACTTAAGCTGACACAACACTTGTTTCGTTGTAACAACCAATGAGCTGTCGGCTACATTTCTAACTGCAGTTATATGAACCAATTATGACCTAGACCAGTAAGATGGCTTGTGAATCATTTACCTGCAGGTAAGATCGTTGGTCTTTGAGCTTTGCAGTGTGCAGTAAAGACCAAAAATTACCTACGCGTGCGTAATGTACACAGTTGTGTACACGGGGTCTGAATGGGTCAACACAAAGACTTAAAAAAAAAAAATACATATGCCCGGCAGTATAGAAATCAATATTACATATGATGTGCATACAAATTAAGTTGATATTACGCTCAAAAGTCTCAGCACAATATATCAGTAGTACATCTAAATTTCGTGAATATGTCTAGCAAGTACATTCTGTATGTATAGTGTATATAAAACATAATCCTAAAGTGTACATATACATATAGAAATAATCTGCAAATATTACACATGTTTAGATACATTTGGTGCACATATTTTATACTTGTATTTTTTTAATGTATAATATACACGGTGGTTAGCCTGACATGGACACCCCGAAAATTCCCGAACGGTTGCAGATCACGAAATGCTGTTTCCGCTAAATGAAATTATGTCCGGGGGCAAGAACTTTGCCGCAAAATGACTTCGCAACACGTGTATAGACCGAAATAATTAAACATATGATTTCTCCCCTGGAAACGTACATTTATTTCAATGGCATCTGAAAGTACGTGCAAGGAGGAATTCAGGGATATAGCGAACGCAATTGACCTATTTCGAAACAGTATTGATAATAATTTTACACGTTTATGTGACATGAAAATGCATCCTGTTATATATTGTGTTTACGGTGACTAACAGAAGACAATTGTCGTGTGCTTTTGCTATAGTAAAATCATTCCGTACATTTCACCAATAAAAAACGCCAGTATTTGCAGGTACGGTTTTGCGTCAAACTACAAACAATCCAATACCTAGCCGACAAATCTGTCATAAAAATACATTGCTACACTGAATTCAAAAATTGATTTCCTTGTCGATTTAGTGTCTCGTTTACTGAGCACTCGAAGTTTGCTAAACAGTCTTTGCCAGAACCGTTTGTAAACAGCTCATCGAAAACTCAGGAAACTAGGGTTGGGTGCTAGCAGTACCCGGGGAAGATAAGTAAACAACCAAACACATTCATGGCTTTATTTGTTCAAGACGTATAATATACCGCGTTTTCATGAATGTCGTAAACAGAACAAATTGGATGGACCCACGAAATAAACAATCACATGCGCCAAACTTAACGCACATCAATACAATACCGGTATTATTTTCTTTATATATAAAATCCACTGTGCGTGACTAAACTGCATCATCACTGACAAACTGCTGGACCAATTGAGACCATATTCACACCATATGTCATTGAGGTGGCGAGTAATGTTTTTAGTTATGTTTCATTCCGATATGGGGTGCTGGAGTCTAACTTCCAAATCTATGGGCCGATTTTGCTCATACTTAAAGGAAATGTTTGTTGATATAAATGAAATTGTTTAATGTGCTTTGCATTCGGTAGGTTAGGTTCTGATAGGTGGCGCTGGAGTCTAACTTCTATATTTATGGGCCTATTTTGCTCATACTTGAAGGAAATGTTTGTTGATCTAATGAGACCATATTCACACCATATGTTATTGAGATGGGTAGTGAGGTTTTAGTTATGTTTCATTCCGATAGGTGGCGCTGGAATCTACCTTCTATATTTATGGGCCGATTTTGCTCATACTCGCAGGAAATGTTTGTTGATCTAAAAGAGAAAAATGCCAGCTATAACACGGTCAAACATCGGCGTACGTACCAGACGTAATAGAGAGGACGCATTGAGAAAGCAAAATAGAACGTGAAAGAGGCGGAACAACGTTCGCCGGGAACAGTTAGTAATAAAATAGAAAGCCAGGCATTGTTTTCAATTTTTTTTCGAAAAGGTAATTTAATCGCCCACTTCTTTGCGCATTAGCCAGTGGAATTGCTAGTTATGCCCCAATATTGTGCCTAATTAAATTAGCTTTACACATGTAAGAGGATTTAAAATTAAGGCATTTTGATCAGGCCACTTTCCATGTATGATTTTATTAGCTAAACGTTTTATGATTTTAGAATTTGCGATTATGACTGTGTTTTTCATATGTTCAATGAAATATAGAATACTTACGTAAGTTAATGCGTGTTTGGTCATACAGAACAAAGGACATATTTCCTTCGAACGATGGCAGTAACAGCCACACTCGGATATATGATTTAAAGAGTTAACGGAAACATTCCTTCTCCATTCAGCTGCAGGGAACGAAAAAATATATACTTTTTTTTCCCCGCATGGATGTAGTAACAACGGTATATTACTGCCGACCTGTCTTTGTTGTGTCAGTTATAGAACCGAAGGGAATTTTTATTTTGTTACCGCCGCTGTCTCTGTTTCACTCCCCACCAGGTCACGCCACCGCGTTATTTACTGAACTTCTATAGGCGCGGCTCACGCCAAGCACGAACGTGACGTAATAAGGCCTCGCTCGCGCCTGGTTTCTATCGGCTGCCCGCATCTCTCATTACACGGCGACCTCCAGTTTCCCCTCAGCCGCCTACCCCTTACGACGTGAACGCTTGCAAGCCCGTGCAACAGCGATGCCAGGCGGGTCTGCATAGCTTTCCAGGGGCTCTCTGTTTCCCCGACACAAATCTCAATACCCGTTATCAGGGTAACGGCCAGGTAGGGGAGGCAGAAACCGGTTGGAGCTGGAGCTAAAGGGGTTATGGGATGGGATAGAAGGATGATATAAAGCTGCCGTAATATTCATTGTAAGGGTAAAAAATATTACTCCTGGTTTTTCCCTTGTGTTCTTACGCGAATAAACAAAATCCTTCCGTGGCAGGAGTCTTATGTTGTTGGCACTTGGAAGGAGGTCGGCTTGTTTGACAAATTGCAGGGCGGAGGATCACAAAGGGACTCGGAAAATCTGCCTGAATGATTAACGCGTCTTCGGGGTCGGGTTCGTTTGTTGCTTGGGCGGGCGAGGGGACGGGGGTGCAGCAATTTCAAGCTTTTCGTGACTCCTTGGGACAAGGACTCGAAAGTGCATCAATTATTCAGGATCGATTCGCGGAATTGTTAGGCGCCTGGCCAGGGAGGGTGGGAGGGCAGACACGTTTAAGGGCTTCAAGATGCTCGTTTGTTTTTGGGTTGGTGGGGGGTGGAGGGAGGGAAGGAACCGATAAGGATCAACGGCTGCGAAGTGTCACTAGGCGACAAGCCCGGCGGGAGTAGAAGTGATAGGCAACCCGAACTGCATCCGCGCTCGCGAGGACAACGCACCGTCAACAAAGCGATTCGTCAACGCCACGAGGTCGAATCACACCCCCTCCCCTCGAAGATCCTATTTCCCTCCTAACTCCGGTGCATTTCCCGTCGAACTGCTCTTGGAACCCTGACAGTTATCGAGGCGTTTTACTTCCGAAAATGTTATGCTGCTCTAATGCACGTTGTTTCTTCATTAACCGAGTTCGTCTAAATCGCGTGGTTATTAGGACTCGGCTCCAATCAAAAATGGTTTACAATAACGTATGATAACTGGCATACAACACAACGTAAGAAAATCCGCTGGCTTCAATCGACGTAACGAAGAATTATGAAGCTTAGTCTGTCCAGAGTAGAGTACGTCAATAGTAAAAGAACTATTACTATGACTAACATGAAGACAGTTTCACCTACTAAACAACTTCTGCTGCAATGTTTCCGCATTTACAAGAACCTTAATAAAAACTACCATAAATTCTTTCCTGTAGTCATTTATCTGCTATTTTTTCTTAGCACAATAATGTCAGTTAGGCCTGTATCATAAATTTTAGTGTATCGACATGAAGTATAAACCCAAACAAGTTTTAAAATATCATTAATCTGTGCTTTATAGTCTGTCATGGCTAAAAAATGAATGGGAAGTATGAACTTTAGCGAGATAAGTGAATTATAAATGTATTTATTAGGTTGTATTACATTTCACAGGAACTTGAAAAAGGCCAAAAAGAAATGTCTGAAAGATAGGCCTAATTTGATGTACAGTATTTCTGTACATATCTGGCGAAGTTCGGCAATAGCGCTTGTAGCATCGCCGTTATTACTTTGCCTGGGGATGGAAATACCGAGTGTTGGCAAATTCATTAATAAAACTTCGCCTGTCGAAAAAAAAGGGGGGGGGGAGGGTAAGAAGCTTCTTGGCCCACTTTTCCGAGAAATACAAAATTATTAAAAGTCTGGGGAATATTCGTCGACTTGACACCTGCTGGGAGGGAGTGCATCACAAGATACAAGAAGTCCAAGCAATGGAGTAGACGTCTGGTCGATACGGCCATGTCAGTTTAATTGGACAGACGCGATATTATCGATAGGACGCGAGACGCGATACAGTCGATGTTCGTGCGAATTACGGGTCGCGTCGAGCGAGGAACAAGTTTCCTTTCCTCTGTGAAAAATAATTAACGCTTTTTCTTTTTTAAGTGTAACTCATCAATTCTTGGAAGACTACTTAGTGAACTCTCGTACGTGCTAAACATAATTAATCCCAGAGGTCCTCTGTCGTCATGCACGATGGAAAAAGAATCGATTATGGTTTTCGCTCAGCCAGTTGCGCAAATGGTCGGACATCAAGTGTAATCTGGCAGCTCCCGTCGTCTTCAAAACTTAGCGTGCATAGTCGTGCGACGCGAAGCGACGTTACATCTGAAAAACAGCAGACACGTCCGTGGATTACCCAGGATTAGAACCAGCAACCTTGTCCGCAAGATATGCATTCAGTCAGGGGAGGTCTCTTGTTTTGAAGAGTTGCTTGAGTGATAGATTGGTGTTCGTACCGGTGCTGATTTTAAAGATGTCGGTGGGAAATGCTGTGAAACGTTTATTGTAAAAACAAATCTGACGTTTCAAATACTGTCAAAACAATCCCACCCACCTTGTAGTAAACGGTGATTGAAACTACCGACTGGAGGATGTCCATACCTGCTGGAGATTATCTCTTTCGAATGTGATATATTTTATAGTATGAGAAATAAAACTTTTTTCTTCAAAATTTGTTGTTGACACGAGATCTCAAGTGCGAATGCCCGATGCTTACTTTACAAAATCGTTGAAAGTAATTTTCCATTTTCTTTTTGTATTTTTATAAAATCATTTTTTTTTTTTTTACATTTGAAACGGATTAGCTTGTATATCGCGCCAGCAGTGCGGTTAAATTTTGTTAGGGCAGCGTGGAAGTTAGGAATTTATCTCATACGCGTTCTTCAGTAGGTCAAACAGGCCCACAGGCATTTCGTAGATCAGTGCATTAAAATTTTATGTTCCGTGCATGAAATGTTAAGAAGAGTGGAGTTAACGTCGCCCTCATTGTTTTTTTTTTTTAACCTCGTCATCGGAAGTGTTCAAATGGGGCGGTGGCACGTGGCATATTGGGAGGTAAAATAGGACTGCGTCAGCCCACAGCGGGTTATTAATCGGGGTAAAGGTTGCAAAGTGTTGAATTTGGTCTCCATAATCTTGTAGCCACGCAGTCAGAAATTCACGTACTCGTTGCGAACGATTCAATATTAGTTTTACAGATTCCACACTATGGTTTTGTAAAATTTACTGTAAATTTATTTGTAGTGCTACAAAAAATTCATTGTCAAATAGTTTCCAAGGTTTGAATTTTATTCCTTGTTAAATGAAAAGTCCCATTAGATCGCTATATATTGTGGATGGGCGTATTAAGAAATTTCTTCGCATTAACTTAAACTGTGTAGACTTCCGCGACTAGTACGTCAGGGCGCGCATAATAGTTCAAGCACCAAAAATTGGCACACTGTTAGACATTTCCGTACATTCGCGAAAATGTTTACGTAAATAATACAGTTAATATACGGAAACACGTTCCTTAAAGACGTATAAAACGAACTGATTTCCGTATGCACAAAATGCGGAACCTCTCCGCATTTCCATATTTTCAACAGCGTCGGGTTTCGGGAACGAACAATGCCAAGTCTATCGTCTATTCGCGGTTTTCCATACTTTTTAAATCATGAAAAATCACCCCATATATTAGGTGTTTGGTTGTTTCCACGGGCGTTTTATACTCCTGTAAGAATAAAAGTATGTAATTTTGTGTTAAATTTCATTATATATATATATATATATAATGATCAGTACGAACATGGAGAAATGCGTGTGTTGGTAATCCCTATTAAGATACATAGATTTAATGGAAAGTATTATTAAAGTGAGTGTGCACGCATGCGGTTCGCTTTCCTTTTGGTGTAGTTTTCTCTGCTTTGTTTCCTTGAGGCGAAGCAATATCCTGAGACTATAAATTTAGCAGAGCCTCAGAAAAAAAAATGGAACTAACCCGTTGATGGACTGTACACGAAGTGCTCTTCGCCTCTGCAGCTATGAGATCATAGCCTGTTCACGGTAAAGTGAGCACTTTTGATGCTCTAGTTACTTTTTGTCAGCCAATTTTTTTTTATCCGTTGACCCCTTTTTTTAAAAATAAATTTTGCCATGCAAGTGATAAACACAGTGAGCATGTTTCATCGCGCTCGAAAATTATCGCCTAAGGCTAAAATAAAATATATTTATCGAATATTGTTCCAAATGAGAGAGAGCTTTCAAAAGTGCTCGCTTTAATGTGAATATCGTTCCTGCGGCAATTTTTTTTGGCACGCACACTAAATAAACATATTATTTAAAGTATCAGAATAGTAGCACGAGAGACTTGGCAACAGTTAGCAATACTAGAAATGCTCCAACATTACTAGAAATGGGAAAAGTTTTATACTCTACTTTGAAATAATATGTCGACACTCCGATTGTTTGCGCATGGAAGTGAGGTAGCTTCGTGGTAACGCTTACAGCGTATTAAATTTATCAACTCGTGTTCGGATTTCGCTCCAAGACGAAAAAAGTTTCAATATTTAACAATTCTTTTTTACTTGCTAACCCACATAATGACCTATTTTCCCTTCGTAATTTCTCATTATAAACTGGAAATGTACAAAAACCTACTAAGAGATTTACGGATAGTTTCCGGGAAATCACGGAAAATTGTATGGAATTTACTTAGTCAGTTATTAAAAAGGAGATGCATTGTTTACCGGTATTTTGTCATAATTTCACAATTTTTTTTTGTGGCAGCGTAATAGCTAAACAACCCAAAAAAATAATTTCAAATAATGACTTTTAAAAACATTTTTGTACGTTTTATATTTAAAAAGTATTTTATTTTAAAATGTATAACCTTTTTTTTTTTCGCGTGTGTTCGGATGTCCTGTTTAACAAGTTCCAGCTCAATATTTCTCGAACTCTGCTGCAAAGAACTTTTTTTTTCTTTCTTTTTCCCCCCTCAGTGTCGTCGCTGTAATTTCCGAGATAAAGGATTGTGACGAAGCCAACGCTCAGCTTATTGGAAGAAAAACAGAACACGTCCCTTACGTTGCAGAGACGTGATGCAAGCTATAGAAGAAGAGAGAGAGAGAGAGAGACCGACATCCCGAGAAGCTACTGCTGAGCTAGTGTCCGTGAAGACGACTTACACGTGAAGAAGCTGCACGGAGAAATATGTTTTTGTTGAATCAAACGAACCAAATTAATTATCGTACAGGGGCAATGAAATATTTTGTTTTTTTGAAGCCAAATTATTTTGTTCTTCTTATTTGGTTCGCCTTCACAAAGATTTGGATGATGCAACTATATATTTGTTTGACTACGAAAATTCAACAGTTCAGGTTACGGCTGTGTCCGAATTCGCGTGAAGTACATACTTGTGCGTACCTGTCCCCGCAAGTGGCGTCGTAAGTGCTGTCCGAATTGCAAGTATACAAGTAAATGAAATTGTATACTTCTCGCGTACTTGCGTAATATGTGCCGTCATTTAAAAAAGCAATTTGTATGTACAATTTATTTCCGCCATAATTATTATATTTAAAGTTTGATAGTGTAACATTACTACTTCATTGACATAGAATTTGGAACTGAGTAAATAATTATCTCAAGGTTCACCTAAAAAAAAAAAAAAAATTGTCTAAACAATAAAGTCGTACTAGGCCTATGTTAATGACTTACAGAAGCTAAGCTAAAAAAAAATCAATCCAAATTGTACTTACATATTATAATGCAAGACACTAAATGTTAATGTAAATCAAATAAAAATATTATTTAATATTTGAACCCCTAAAACTTTGGCAATTATCAAATTCTTAGTCGGAATACATGTACAGTAAAGGTGGTTAGACTGCTAATAACTGTAAACGAAGCCAACAAGACTGCCTGTCCGAATTCATAAAGTTTGGTGCCAAGTGTAAGTGAAGTATGCAAGGATAACACAGAAAGTTGAGAGCCCGACAGAGAATCGAACCCGTGATTGCAACACTTGAACACAGAAATGAATGTGTGACCGAACGGGTTAAGGTCTATTTGTATGCATCTGTGTATTCTTCCACCATATACAAAATTAACTTTGCCGTGAGCCTAGTAACTTTAGTTGTGCGTCAGACGAGTAAAACTGAGAAATTATTATAAAAGTAAATATTTTACAAATCTTCTAAGTATTATAATTACATGCACAAAAAAAAAAAAACGAAAGCAAAGTAAATAATTTCAGTATCCATAAATATTGACCTAACACTTTGAATTTAGTGTTCAGACATGAAACTACTTTCCCTCCATCGTTACCAACTTCACAGAACGCACGCAGGTCAGGGTTTCTGTCAAAATCTGTGCAGGCAATGACATGATTCAGACGTCGATTTCCAAGAGTGCTCGATATAGTCTGTTCACGGTAAAGTGAGCCCTTTTGAGGCCCTAGTTACGTTTTCCTTTCAGCCATTTTTTTTTTATCCTTTAACCACATATTTAAAATAAACGTTGCCATGTAAGTAATAAGCATAGTGTGTATATTCCACCGCACTCGGAAGTTAACGTCTGAGGCTAAGATTAAATTCATTTATTGGCTATTATTTTGAACGGGAGGGCTTTCAAAAGTGCTCACTTTACCGCGAACAGCCTATAAGGAGAAAGAGACACAATAATGTAAATGTACGTGGAACGTGCTCGAACTGTACAGTCAGCTTCTCGAAACGCGCATTGTAGCGCGCTGTTGTTCAGCCACACGAGGCGCTGATTTACAACGCTTTGGGCAGTCGTAAACACGTTAAGGGTTCGCTGCTCTAGAAAAAAAGGCTTGTTACGACGTCTGTTTTATTTTCTCCCGTGTTTATAGCCACTATATATCACACTTGCGATCAGGTTGTGTGAAAGCTTTACATAGATTGAGTGCCGTGTGCCCCCCCCCCCCCCCCATTCTCATCCTCACCCGACGTCTGGGATAAAGACCAGACGTAACCATCCCGGCAAACAACGCTACTACGTCGTTTAAAAATACGCAGCTTCGGTGTGTATTTTCTTTTCTCAAGAAATTATCTTTTGTTGTATTTGTAAACATCTGCACGACAATCATGCCAATCGGTAATATAACTCCTTTGCTTCTTGATTGTTTAAACACTTTGGTATTGCTTTATTTCTTCCCCCCCTCCCCCTCCTGGCTGTGTTCCATTGTTGTATTACAGAGAGAATCAGAAAGCCCAAGCATCGTCTAAGAGTAAATGTCACGGCAAGGTTGAAAGGTCACCGCCTGATCTACAACGTAGCATAGAAGGGCAAGGTGCATATCGTGTAGCTTAGTATGATTCACAAGGTTTTCCGGTAAAACTGCAATCTGTAGAGACGTGCAACATTCGAATAGTAATTTGGTGGCACGTTACAATTCAAGCACTTGTGCCTTTGAGCTACGTTTGTCACTGGGCCATATTTAATGCGACACATCCTGGGTAACCGTGCGCCAGTGAACTAACACTTGATAATGGTGCGCACGAATATGTGCAAAAGCAAAATTGTCGGAAGGGGAATGCCTTCTCATCTAGGCAGCAAGTCGTGTAGTGGTTAGACTATTCGCCTCCCATCTGTGCGATCCGGGTTCGATTCCCGGTGCGGTCGCTCCCGGATTTCCGCGTGTGGAAATCGTGCCGGGCGATGCAGTTGATCGACGGGTTTTCTCGGGGATCTCCCGTTTCCCCCGCCCCCCGCTCTGCATTCCGGCGCTGCTCCTACTCACATTGCTTCGCACCTAGAGCCGCCCAAATCGTGGTGCCAAATAAAAACGCGAATTCTGCAGGTAATCTAACGAGCGCGTGCGATTCTTTGCCACTTACTGTTACTACGGCCAGAGAAAATTTAGCTAATTAATCAGAGAGCAAGCTAGACATGAAACACGTGTGCATTAGAGTTATTTTTTCAATTGGACAACAGTTCACAGATGACTCTTAATCACTTACAAATTTGCAAGAACACAAGGACAGAACTCCATGTTACCTGGTCTGGGTACTTACTGGTTAGTGGTTACATACTGGGGAGCAGTCAAAGAAAAAACAGCAGAATACTTGGTGTCTAGCCTACAGTCAATGATCTCACAAAAATTTTTCCAGTTCCTAATCGTTGGAAACCGGAAACGTTTATGGTTCAGTGGTCATCAGGTTGGACTTCACAGTCTTCTGTAGAATCTAGTAGAAGTCGAACTGCTCATTGACTGCTGGTATCATTTGCGACAGCCCACTTAGAGTCGATTTTGTTTCATGTTTGTTACTAGCCAAGAATATTCGCGAATTTTTCCAAGTCGTGGACGAATTGTAAAAGTGATACAAACATGCGGTATTTGTAACATCTTCAACGAATTTCACGAACGTCTCATAATTCTAGTTATATTTAATGAAGCCTCTCAAGACCCCGATGTTAAGAGCCGCCCGAATCTCTTCACTATAGTTAAATGGCGCCATATATACCGCCTGAGTTCTGACTGGTTATCATCCCTAAGCTACAAATCTTCAACATGATATTTTTGTATCATATGCTGTGTACGGGTTACTCAAAAACCTGAGACTTCGGAATAAAAATAAAAAACCGAATCACAGGTTGGTAATTCCACTAACTGGAAATGCCAAACTGTAAAACTTATTGTTTTCCTGTTTTTTTTGTCGCAGCCATTATTCCAGTTCATCCTCGTTTATCCTCTCCCTCTCCTCAAAACACCCCCCGGGGCTTAAAACTATTTAAAAAATTCATCGCAAGGTAAATGGATGCAGCTTCGAGTGTTTTGAAAGAAAAAAACGGCAAGTCAAGGGAAGAAAAACCACCCTGGCGAACTTCTGTTTTATTTTGCAAGAAGGCAAGTTTGGGAAAAGAAGTGAAGAAGTTAAAAGAGGGACGATGGGGCGAGATTATTCCGTCCTTCATTCGATGTTTTCACTCTCCCTACATCGATTGCATGCCAGATTTCGATTTTGGGGGGCGAGGCAGAGGCTGAATAATTCAGCAGAGACTTGGGGTATTTCTACACTCTAGTCTTACCCCTCCCGACGGGAAATATATTGAAGGGGAAAAAATCTAGGTGGGGGGGGGGGGGGTAAATGCGGAAGGGGAATGCAGAGTAAATCCCTAGCCTTTTACGCCATCATCCCGATTGTTTTTACCCCATTCCTAATGCAGGACTGACTGCTTCTCTGTAATTTCCTATCCGTGGTTCCCGTAACCAGATTATTCCATTTATGAAAACTTCGTGGCCTTTTGGGAGATCCTATTTTTTTTAGACACTTTGCACGGCACAAGTTCCTTCTTGCTCGACCTCGATGGAAAAAAAATATATATATATATTTTCCTTCTTGTCGTGCACGCGCTTTGTATTTACGTGACGTCACGGCAGAGTTCGTCGACTAATGATAAGGCACGGAGGGGGGCAATTGATGTTCGAAATCTTTGCTCGGTCGGAGGGATGAAAGGACCTCGCTTATGTGCGCGATAAAGTACGCGCCCCTAGGCCGTTTCCTTTTGTTTGGCCGCTCCTGGGGTCCCCTCTCGTTCTTTATTTTCTCTTCCATGAATTCTGTCTTCACCTCTCTCTATACACGCCCGCTCACAGGCACACATGGCCGATTGTCCGCGGCGTCTGCGATGTGCTAAACCTGTTTGTTCGCTCCGGCCTTTGTTGCAACTCCTACGTATCGACTTGTCCTGCCTTCGCCCCATTTTTTTCCCCTCCCTCTTTTCATCTCCCTCCTTCCACCCGTCTTCCTTCTTCGGCGCCGCCACTGACCGTCAACCCCCTACGTGTCCGGAACGCTGAACGCACCCCTCTCACCCCTACAACAAGCCCGTGAGTGGAGTAGTTTGGGCGACTCTTAACGGGGTAGTATAATCCCATATTCGATATTTTGTACAAATCTTTGTTATGAAAATTTGTGACCAGACATAAAAATCAAAGTTAGACATGGCGTAGACGACTACTTTATAAATTTTTTGAAATTTGTACGGTTTCAATCATACCTGTAGTTTCCCATGTGGGGTTTACATTATTAAATATTTAGGTGATATTTGATTACAGCCACAGATGTAAAACTAATAATGTAATAAAAATTATTTGGATTTAGAAATGACTGTTACGATGTTCCATATGCCTTGACTAGCTTGTTTATTAAATATCGACTCCGAAAATTTTGTTATGCAGAGGAGATTACGTAAATCCAAGGTGGCAATGATACCTCTCCCTTCACATCGAGGTCTTGAAAGCCGATGAGGGTGAAGTGAGGCGAGCATGGAGCAACGCCGGAATGACAGGACGGGGGAAACAGGAGATTCCCGAGGAAATCCGGGTCGCGACCCCGGCCGGGAATCGAACCCGGGTCCCCAAGACGAGTAGTCCGATCACTTCACCACCGCGGCCCCGCGAGTGTAAGGAGAAATAATAGACGCAGCGAGCGGGGAACGCTGTGATCAAAGCGCACTTGCTTCACACAAAAAAAAAAAAAAAACACGCACGCACGCACACACACACACACACACACACAAAGTTCGCACGCTGCGATTCAAGGTTGACGGGTCCGTAGGTGTTTTTACTTCCTTTCGCTCGCAACGACACACCGGCCGGCGCCAGCTGATTGGCCTTGCCCGGTCGGTACTTACAGCGTTCACGTGCGCAGGTAATAGAGAGCACGGTTTGCTCGGAACTTCTCACTTGGATGTGTGTGTGTGTGTGTGTGTGGCGTCACGGAGTGAGCAGTTGGTTTAGACAAAAGCCCTTTGTGCTCATCGACGAGGTGGCGGGGGATGTTTCTGGTTACCGGGCATCCCCCAGAACTAAGTCCAACACAGCCCAAGCACACTGGGGCAAAAAAGTAGATAAGGGGTATACCGCCATGCTTAAATTTAACGGGCAGGACAAGCACAGTCGCGAGTAGTTAGTGTATGTGTGTGTGTGTAGATAGTGTAGTTTCTTTTTTCTTTCGGACAGCATGGCGGTGTCAAAATTGCAAATTTCCCGGTGGACCCTGAAGATCAAAAGAGCCGAGCTTTTGCTTTGTGGGGGCTGGAGTAACTTTGCTAGAAAGTAGCGCTCCAGGTATAACCTTTCAATAGGTATCGGCCACCTGGAGGGGAGGTTTGGTGAAACCAGCGCCGGTTCCTCCGGGAACTTTGTCACCGTCCTCCCGCTGGAACTTACAACACTCGTTCTGGAACAGGTTTTCTTTCTGGAGGGCGGGAATGAATGTTTTTAAAATGGGAATAGAGTTCAGAATTTTCCTTTCGAAAGATTCAAGGCTGCCGCCTACCTGGCTCTTGAAGTGCGATCCAGTGCTCGAATTACTCTTTTTTTTATACGAAACTATTAAACGTCTAATTGTGCTGCTCTACGAGAAGAACACACACACATCACACAAGAGCTGTCGAAACACCATTTCTGAGTGCTCCAAAATGTCTAAAAACATCTGAAAGTCTCATAGGTACGCGTAGTGCGACGAGAACAATGCACGCCAGTTCAGAGCCTTGCACATAGTGGCGATGGCGCACTTGATGAGCGTGTCAGTGTCGCCCTTATCGCTCCCGCGCTTCTCGGCCTCAAACGCTATATTGGCGGGAGCCTTCACCCGACGCAGTTAATTCTTCTGAAAATTATTTAACAGCACATTACGTTTATTCACGTGACTATTAAGGAGAGACAACCCTAGGCAGGTGGACATTTGTGTTAGCTTTCATTGGGCCTGAGTTTGATATACATGCCCTGAACATTGCCTTAAACACTCGCCAGTAAAATAACTGAAACATTCTCACAGGTAGGTGCTGATATTAGACAGTGAGGCAGATCCGGCATATGAGCGTATGTTAAGTCGAGTCCGTTGCCTCGTACTAATGAGATTCCTGCACGTCCGTAATATTAAGAAATATGATAGCTGTAAGGTGCGGTTTAAAGCTCTCCAGTATTTGCCCCACTTATTTTTATAACAGCTGTCTATTCTTCGTGTTTTCCATATCAAACTACCCGTTTCTGAGGAACTTTCAGCACGACACGAAGAGTTCGTGAAGAGAGAGTGAGAGAGGGGGGGGGGAGAGGGAGAGAGGTATGAGGGAATTAACAAGGAAAAGAAATTGGTTTTAAATTTCGTTTACGAAGCGACTCCGTCGACCACTGGTGCAGGGCAGATGCGAGAAGGGTATAGCGCAGAGCGCGGCCCCATAAAGCTGCCGCCTATTTCCGCGATAAAGCCTAATGAGGCATATGAAATGCAAATGGCGTGGAAGTGAAATGAGGACATAGCGCTGGAAGGAACCTGGAGAAAACACTGCTCTTCCGTACTGCCACCCTGATACGTTTCCTCCTCCGCAACCCCCCCCCCCCCTTCACCCCGCCACATTTCACCCCTGTACCTCCTTCTGCGGCCTCACCGCAGTCTCGAACTGGCGCCGAGCGTGTGGTGCCGCAGAACACGTACATGTACAGAAGCGAGACCGACGGCTCTGTGTTCTCCGCACTCTGGCTCCACGAGAGTCCGGAGATTACGCCGCCTTAAGGGGGCGTGGGACATAAATTAACACCGAATACATTAATTGATATTTACTGGTTTTTGAAAGCCAACATAGAAAAAAGTAAAAATGGCAATCCTAGATATTAGGTTTTGCCAACTTAACGACCAAGTATTTCGCAGTATTACTGTATCAATTTCGCACAGTGTCTTGCGCCACGAAAACACACAAAAATTGACGGCGTCAGAAATATCTCCGCAGAATAACGTCACTCAGGTAAAATATCTGCTCTCGTAGTTAGTAAAAACTATTTTGTATGGTTGCTGTTTCTTTGTTTTCTCTATCGGCTTCCATAAGATTTGTAACATATGATAAACTACATTAGCATTAATTTTATGTCCCGCGCCTTAAAAGAGATGATACAATCATAGATTTACCAAGGAGGTGGCCCACGGTACCCGAAGCACGCCTTTCCCTAATAAATCTACCATAGTCTATTCGCGGTTTCTTCACACTTTTCGAATCAAACCTTTCAAAAACAACGCCGTCTATAATGTGTTAGGATTGTTCCCTAATTATGTCATGTGTCACGAGCGTTTTGTACTTCTGTTAACATGAAAGTATTTTATATTTGAATAAACTAACCTTTTATTACATGTTATTTATAAATTATAAAATTTCATTTGTAATTGATATAAATTAAAAACCGTGAGAAAGTAGTTTGTTGGTAATGCCTAGTAAGAAATAATTCCCGTGCAAAATATTATTAAACTGAGTGTGCACGAATGCGGTGCGTTGTCCGTTTGGTGTAGTTTTCTAAACTTAGTTAAGCATTGTGTGCATGAGGCGGAGGAATATTATGGAAGAAGAACTTTAACAGGGCTTCAAAATAATCGTAAGTAGTCTAACCGAACCGTGAATGGACTGTCTTAACAAATAGTCAGGGATCACAATGTATAATCATGATATCTATTAATTTCTACATAGGCCTAGCTTTATTGCCCGATTGGGGCCGCGGTGGTGTAATGGTCAGACTACTCACCTCCCACCTGGTGTAATGGTCAGACTACTCACCTCCCACCTAGGCGTTCCGGGTTCGATTCCCGGCGGGGTCGTTCCCGAATTATCGCACGCGAGGATCGCGCCGGACGATGACGCTGGTTGGTAGCTGGTTTCCTCGGGGATCCCCCGCCTTTACATTCCGGCGCTGCTTCGTGTTCACCTCACTTCGCCCTCATTGGCTCTCGCAACCTCGGCGCTGCACAAATCCCTTCGTTTCGGTGTTTGGCCCTTTGCGTCGCACATGCTTCTGGCCCGAGCTGAGCTCGAAGCAACGTAGCAGGTCTGCATGACCATGCGTGAACAGTACTCCTCGTGATCGGTCAGGGTGAGCGAGACGTGATTGTGGTTGTCTATTCGTGATCAGCGATTCAGAGATGGATTTGTCGGCATCGACAGTACTTCTACAGTAACATCTATAAAAATGCATTTAGAAAAAACTCAAATGAAAGAATCTGATATGGTGGCTGATGCCAAGCCAAGAAGTCCCTTACAATATTTTCTTATCCTTATATCATTCTGCTAAACGCAGCGTTTCGTCTCCAGGCCACTTCACACGAAAGGAAGACACGAAAGGAAGTTAACGAAAGGAAGACACAGGTTAACTGCACTCTCCCACGTTCTGAGCGCAACTAGCAGGCTGTAGCAAGAGTGCGTGATATCATAAACACTAGGAGCTATGTTGTGGATGTCGCACACACTCTCAAAACTATCCATCGGAGTGCTTCCAATAGATTTCGTAAAATAAAGTTGGAAGGTTATGATGTCACCAAAATGTCATTAACTTGGCCATGTTTGACAGAAAAGGTTTCGGACGGGTTATAAAATTTCTTTGACGTTTGACGGGGTCAACTTGCATGACAAAAATGGCCGTTTCCGACATCAGGAAACTTTAAAATGGTGAACAAATGTCGGAAACGAAATTAGGTTATCGAGATAATTAATTTATTTACAAGATTTTTGAGCACGAATGTTTTTAAAGTGACATATCCACAATAATACTAAGAACTCGGAGGCAATCCATTTCACTGTGCAGGAAATATCTCTTGCAAATAGAATTTGTATTTTAATAAAGAAGTAAAAATAAATTACGTCAGTTACATTTCTTCGTGTAGTGGACTGAACTGAAACACAACAGCAATATTTTACTTTGGAAATAAATTTTAAATGGAAATTAAGATTAGATATTCTCAGTAAAGAAAAAAAAAAAAAAGACAGTGCGACACATTTTCAAATATATTCAAGATTATTTGGTGCGATTTATTGGATGGGAAAAGTTTATGGTCTTATTTCGTTTTCAAGTTTTATTGTCAATTATATTTGATGGCGAACAATTTTCACTATGACAACAGCTTTAACGCTTCTTCGTGAGACCCACCGCGGAGGGAAAGGCCTCCGAACCGAACACCGAGTGGATCTTGTTACGTTCGGTGTTACGGAGTCGTGTACACACACCCGAACCTATTACAATATGCGGTTCGCGACACTGTTACGGAGTCTTGTACACACACCCGAACCTATTACAATATGCGGTTCGCGACACTGTTACGGAGTCTTGTACACACACCCGAACCTATTACAATATGCGGTTCGCGACACTGTTACGGAGTCTTGTACACACACCCGAACCTATTACAATATGCGGTTCGCGACACTGTTACGGAGTCTTGTACACACACCCGAACCTATTACAATATGCGGTTCGCGACACTGTTACGGAGTCTTGTACACACACCCGAACCTATTACAATATGCGGTTCGCGACACTGTTACGGAGTCTTGTACACACACCCGAACCTATTACAATATGCGGTTCGCGACACTGTTACGGAGTCTTGTACACACACCCGAATCTATTACAATATGCGGTTCGGTTCGCGACACTGTTACGGAGTCTTGTACACACACCCGAACCTATTACAATATGCGGTTCGCGACACTGTTACGGAGTCTTGTTCACACACCCGAACCTATTACAATATGCGGTTCGCGACACTGTTACGGAGTCTTGTACACACACCCGAACCTATTACAATATGCGGTTCGCGACACTGTTACGGAGTCTTGTACACACACCCGAACCTATTACAATATGCGGTTCGCGACACTGTTACGGAGTCTTGTACACACACCCGAACCTATTACAATATGCGGTTCGCGACACTGTTACGGAGTCTTGTACACACACCCGAACCTATTACAATATGCGGTTCGCGACACTGTTACGGAGTCTTGTACACACACCCGAACCTATTACAATATGCGGTTCGCGACACTGTTACGGAGTCTTGTACACACACCCGAACCTATTACAATATGCGGTTCGCGACACTGTTACGGAGTCTTGTACACACACCCGAACCTATTACAATATGCGGTTCGCGACACTGTTACGTTCCGGCGAATGTTCGGTAGTGTGCGCACGGCTTAAGAGGACTATGTAGCTGCGCGTCCAAGGTCAAGAAGCGAGGGAGCGATACGGACGATACTAACACGCACACTTAGCGCCTCGTCGCTCCTACGCGCAAGGCGTGCAGTGTTTCCTTCCTAACGCTTTACTGTGTGAACTAGATCTGTAACAAGGAGGGTTTATTACACGTGATGAAGTCTACATCCGTATAGTCGTATTTTTCTCTTACCGCTTAAAGAAACTTCATACACAAGCTTTAGAAATGCGATATTCGACCAATTTCAAGTTTTTTTTTTTTTTTAAACCCATTAATACATTTTATATGATAAAAGTGAAAAGATAACGACATAGACAAATTTTTTTTTATCCTTTCTGGCAAAACTTTGTATTTACAGAACATTTATACCGAGACACGCGTTTAGGCGCATACAACGATTTCACAGAAAACGTTTCAGTACATATGACCCTTAACACTCGCTGTTAGAAGTGGACTTGATCAGAAACTTGTTTCGTGGTGCTTCTGAAAGCGGCTCTCATGCATGACTGCTACGCCATCACGGTGTTGGAAAGGTCGCGGCGTGTGTGTATGCACGCGCGTGTTTTGTGCGCTGCGTGTCGCGTGTGTATCACATGAGCTCCCGCCGTCATCACCACGAAACAAATTACATATGCTGTGTGTTTCCGTGAGGCGACCCCAACCTCCCCCCCCCCCCCATTCTATGGTATATAAAAAGTGTAGGGTACCTTTTCAGCTCATTTTATATTCATATGAAACACGCGTCAATTTTTTTTGTAAACCATATAAACTATATAATTTGCTTCGACTGCATATTTCTCTAATTACTAGCTCTCAGGGTGGAAAATCACAATTTCCATGTTTTCGTGTCGTAGATATTGTATTAAGAATAGAACATATTACAGAATCGAAACTGTGGGTTAAAATTCTTTGTCATTGGTTATTTCAAGACATGTTTAGAATATCTCTGCGAACTCTTCTTTGAAACTTTCTTATGCGTGGAATAGTAAAATGAAGCATTGTGTGTCTGCATATACGAAAGTATTCAACAGCTTTTAAGTGCCAAACTCGCGTGTGCCTACACATACGAAAGTATTCAACAACTTTTAAGTGCCAAACTCGCGTGTGCCTACATATACGAAAGTATTCCAACAACTTTTAAGTGTCAAACTCGTCAATGGTGTCTTGGAAATTAACCTAGGTAATACTTCTCACTACCATCATTTCATGCGGGCAAATCTATTCCCTCATTTATTTCTACACTAGAAAAAAAATGGACTATATTTAAATTGCGGCTGTGATCGCTACTTGTGAAAAACCAAACAAAGTTTTTGTATGGAAATTTTATTGCTAATAGCGCATACATTTTAAACTCTGTTTTAAGTGCATGTAAAGCAATGCAGTGAAAGTTGCCACGTTCACTTATCAGTACGTAGCAGACAATGAGAAAGTGGAAAGGTGCAGTGGAAATGAACATTGCTAATTCTTTTTAGGGTTTTGTAGTGATAAAAAATAATAAATGCTTCTTTTTTAAATAAGACAACAAATAATTTAGCCATATATTACTATAAAATAGTTTTTGCTATATATAAAAAAATGAACAAGGAGAATTAGTCCTCTTCAAATACTTTTTATACAGTCCAATATTTTCTGTTCTCTTCAACATAAAAACTAAAAATGTACCACGTATTTAAGTTATTATTTGCGAACAAGAGCAAGTTCACGGAAGTTCTGGGTTAGGGTCGCGAAAAAAAAAAAACATGAATATATGTTTTGTTCAGGTTAGCATTTCTTCCCCGTCCAAGCAATCAGCTTGCCAGCTTAGAAATGGGGCGTTAGTTGCTTATGACGATGATGATAATAATAATAATAAAAGAACACATCCTCCGTTTCGGAAATACGTGTATTTTTGTCTCGCACGCGCGTAACAGAACAGCTTCAGTCTACCTGTACAGCCTTCTCGTGTTAATTACCCCTTGCAGGTTATTAATCGCGCGCGTGGAAATGGACTCATAAAATTTTCGCGAGTGACTTCGCAAGACGCGTTCTTCCGTCGACGGAACGGAAAAGTGCGTCATCGAAATGTGCAGCGCGACGAGTTTTTTTTCTTTTTTTCTTTCTTTCTATCCCCCACCGGTTGCTCTGTTTGTTCGCGGAACGCATCGGCAATCGATCAGCACGCATCGATTGATTTGTCGATGGAGGCGGGAGAAGCGTCACACTTGTTACTTGCTTTTTGTACGGCCGGAGTCATCAGTTCGATTGAGTTTCACAGCCAATTCCTTTTTTTTTTTTTTTTTTCGGTTCGCCTGCCCTTCTCACACTACCTCCTACACACACACACACACACACATATGTACGTATCCGTATACACTGACACGAACGCATGTTGCATTCCCTGCATGCCTCGCGCGATCCATGCGTGCCTGAAACAATACGGAATCCGGTGAACATGTCTCGTTTCCCGCCGGTGAAACTTAGCGAAGCCTGGACAAAGTGTGACGTAATAGTATGCTATGTTTAGTTCTGCGTGGCGAAACAAACCGTCCCGTTGCGCGTTTTCATAGTGAGTCTTTGGAACCTTGTTGCCAAATATATATATATTTTTTTATCTCTACAAATACGTTGAGTGTAAGTGCGGAATATGTAAAATTAATGTTGAATTTTAACAAGCAAGTGTAGACTATGGTCTGTTCGCGGTGTCTTCGCACTTTTGTAACCAAACATTTGAAAAATCACCCCATGTTTGACGTGTATTATTGTTTCCTAAATACGTTATGTTGCTATAGTCTATTCGCGGTAAAGTGAGCACTTTTGAAAGCCCTCTCGTTTGGATTATAAGTCAATAAATATATCTTATTTTAGCCTTAGAGTGTGGTGGAATATTGAACTAAAAAGGTGGTTAGAAGATGAAATATGGCTGAAAGGGTAAAGTAACCAGAGCCTTAAAAGTGCTCACTTTACCGTGAACTGTCTATACAAGCGTTTTATACTACCGTTAACATGAAACTATCTTATTCTTATTTAAACTGAACTTATATATATATATATACACACACACACACACCAAACATTATAGTATATAATGAATAGTAAATGGGAATTAAAACAGGAAGACAATAGGTATGTTGGTAATGCCTAGGAAGAAATAGATATTATGCGAAATGTAAAATTAACATTGCTATAGGCCTCACCACTTTATTCATGTGTCGGTCAAATGAAACAGTGAAATTATTAAGAAAGTAAATACTTTACACTTTGATGCATTAAAAAAAAACATTAAGCGAAAGAATTAATTTTAAGTTATCAGAAATGGTTACCTAACACTTTTTATTCGATGTAAATATATGGAATTACTTTCCAACCATCGTTACCAACTTTACTGGGCGAATGCCACTCAGTGCGGCCATTAAAATATATACTTGCAGGGATAGTGACCTCTCTAAGGTTCATTTCTAAAGTGCTCACTTTATCGTGAACGGCCTTTACAAACTTTTAGCTACATAAACAATTTTCCATGTTTTCTAAAATAACGGGTTGGAAATGTATAGTATGTTAGCTGTATAGGTGCAAGAAAACATTTGGCAAGTCTCCAAAGAAATGTTTGTAACAGGCAAATAAATTTTTTACTCTGTGCGTGTGTGTAAGGAAAAAAAGAGGGGGGGGGGGGGTAGTTTGCTCCAGATATTTTCGATTTTTCCCACCCGCTACAACATGATATAATATGGTATCAGTGGCGGATCTAAAAACCATTTAAAGAGGCGGATAGTTGAAGAGTATGAAACCATTTATTGCGTTCAAACCACATGCCTACCAATCAACATTTTAATACTACATATAAATGCTAGTAATTAATGGGTAGGCTATCGGCACTGTCACTCTAAGCCAGAATTAGTGATATAAATTGGTGAAATAACTTTTACTGAATGTCAGTCGATAAGCCACTGCCGACTGGTAAATCAAGCAAATGAACGGAGAATAAGTGACTTATGGCCGTGAAATCTTCGACATTCAGTGGGAATCGCAAATAAATGAGTAAAATTCATCCATCATATTAATTATTATCAGGCACTGATCATCAGTCGCCCAATTTTCACTGATTTGGCTCAATTCTCACTGTTTCGGATTTTGATTGAAGTGCTTTTAAACATTTTTTTTTGCTATCGACAAGTCACGGACCATCGCCTGATAAAGTTTCTGAAGTCGGTATTGCCTGTTCGCTTTTGCTTTTATCGCCTGTGTTGACTGCATGCACAAAATATCCACTCATTGTTTTTCTTGCCATAGGCTGGTTTTGAAATAACTAAGACGGCAAGTGCGAGTCTTCAAGCCATTTCGGAGTAAATTAATTGCCCAGAAAGTTTCGATCCCACCTTCTGAAATAGAAGCTGAGGTGGAAGAAAATCTAAAGGAGATGCTAAAAATTAGTTTTAAATAACTTTCATATCACGCCACGCAGAATATATTAGTTTACGTAAGACATGCCGCAGAGTACATTAAATCAAGGTCGGCGCTCCACGCGATCTCCACCACCATTGCCGCTTGGGTAATGGGCTGCAGGAACCGTATTTATAGGTAATATTGCATAATGAGGTATTTACAAGTACTCGTCAGACCAGAACTACTATTACTGCGCCTGCAATGGGAAAATTAATGCGCAAGTTGTGTGGTTTCGTAACTGCACTGGTGTCTGCTTGGAATAGGAACTTAACTCAGTGCCGCAAACAGCATTTGTGCTGGGAATGAATTTTGTTATTGACGAGTACGGTCGGGTTTTTAGAAACGCGTGTACTTTTAAATCAAATAGAAGATTGGCAATTTGACATTTTTTCGGACACGCTCAACAATTAGTACTTAAAAATAAAATAATAATGTAGAAACAGAACTGTCGAAATTAATTCGCCTTCACGATGTGAGGTCCAAATCCACGATCTCTGCGCAAAGCAAATGAAGGGGCCTGGAAAATGGAGATGGGGATTTTTTTAAAATTGCTTTATGATTTATTAAAAAATTTTTAAACGACTTTTTGGAAAATACCGTTAGTAGAATAATTTGGCCGACTTTGGCACATCGGCAGCTGGCGTAGAGCGTCGGAGCTGTTCATGCTCTGTCATTCTGATTGGCCAGCGGCCATATTGTCCGTCATGTTGGAAGTCGGTGATCTTGACCTTGATATTAAAACGGTGACCTTAGACTTTGAAAACCCCAAAAAAATCCAAAAAAATTTATAAAAAAATTATTTTAAAAATTATTAAAATTTCTCATAAAGTTATTTTAAAAATTATTCAAAAAATTCTTATTAAGTTTTTTTTTAAACTTACTTCCCGGAGGTCCCCTACACCCACGCCCAGTAGAAGACTGACCACCACCTATTGCTATTGGATGTTTAGTCGGCAGGTCACCCCCACCACTCCTCACCTATGCTAATTCTATCGTATCCAGCCATCTTGGTTTTTCGTTGTAATTTGTTTATACATTGCTGGAGTACGCCATCTTGGATTTCATATGTTTACTTTTACTTCGCCTAGGTGGCGCTAGTGTATTAATAATCGATATCGCCACCAGACGAGTCGTCGATTTAGCCACCAGGTGGCAGCCATATTGGATTTTATTTTCAACTCATAGGTGGCATTAATTTCTCGATTATGCTGCCCGCTATCGGCCTGTACCGAATGGTGATATTGACCATTCCTACCTAGTACGTAAATTGTCATATTTAATCTTTCAGTTTCATTCTTAAACATAAGTATTTTTAAAAAATTATTTTCTATATAAAGCCGGGGAGGGGGTGTTAAAATAAATGCACCACAACACATTTTTTTTTAAATTATTTTTTATGTTTTGATTTACAAAATGAGACAACACATATAAATTTGTAAATTAACTGCAATCTTTGGCGTTCACCACTCGATGTCTGCTTCAGCATCCCAGGAATTGGAGCGGGCAAAAAAAAAAATAGCAAACAAAAGAATTCGGGGCACCAATTCGCAGTGAACCCTTTTTTGAAGATGCCTTTCTGTTTGGAGATGCACACCAAGTCGCCAACCTGAGATTTAGGCTTGCGTCGGTCCCTTATTTTCAGGGCAGTGTACAAGGTTCGAAACAGGGAGTTGTCTTTCGCATATTCGGGCTTCATGCGAGTGGTAGAATGAACAGTGTAATTATACTCGCGAACCACTTGTAGTTGCCATTGTTAGCGAAATGCCTCCGCATTTTCCCCCTTTTAGAATCCTGTTGAACCTCTCGACGATAGAAGCTTTAAGATTGCTGAATGTGGAATAATGGTTTATGTAATGTTTCTTCATCAGGGCCTTGAACTTTGCATTGTGCAATTCCTTGCCCTGTTCGGTTTGCAGATTAGTCCGGATGTGTCCTTTGCGCAATACATCAATCAGCCAAGGCGTCAGTGACATCGCGTGCATTCTTCGACTTGACAGGCTTGGCCCAGGCGAATTTGCTACGTATGTATGTATCGATGAGAGTTAACATGTATTTGTAGTCCTTGTTGATCCGAGCTTATGGTATCATCTCGACGATAAAAGATGGCAGAAAGGAAAAAAAAAAAAAAAAAAAAAGTAACTAGGTCCTCAAAAGTGATTCAGCCTATAGTAAACCGGGAATTGACTGTAGCTATACCATTCGTCGCGTTTGAACTTGATGGCGAAATAGTCAGGTGTGCCATCTGGGCGGGAGGGAGGGGAGACTATATCATGTAAAATTGACGAGCACAGGTGCAGTGACTGGCGTGTGGGGCGTGGCTGACGGTGCGAGCGCGCGCAGTGTTACCAACCTCTGCGACACGCAGGCCGAGTTTTCCCCCCGCTCGTCACCCGGGTGAATATTTGACGCGTGTCGCGCGCATGCTCGTTACTGGCGGCTGGAAACAAGGGGTGTTTGGCGACGGCCTTCTGCCCTCCCGCGACAAGCACAGCCCAGTAATTTTCTCCACCGCTGCGCCGCCGGGGTGTAAATCAAACTCCTCTCTTCTCGACAGCCCCACCACACTTTACTGAACTTCCCCCCCCCCTTTTTTTTTGTTCCTCGCCCCGGAATGCATTGGCGGGGGAACTGGGAGATCCCCGAGAAAACCCGCGGACTAGCAGCTACTTCCGGCATGATAGCCACATGCGAAGATCCAGGGGTGATTCCGCCGGGAATCGAACCCGGTTCGCCTTGGTGGGAGGTGACCAGTCTAACCACTACACCACCTGCAACTTACTGGATTACCCCCTTGGTTTGTTTAATGATGTTAATTCGATCACGGCGAACAGTCACGCGAGGGCACACTGAAAGAAAGGTTTGTTCCACACAACATTATTACTTATTTGTATAGGGCCAAAAATATGTTTAGTTGTCCCTGCAAGATATTTTATTAAGTAAACGAAATGTAAAAAAAAAAAAGCGAGAAATTATTTTTGCTTATTTTACAAAATTCACCCTTGATTAGACAAAACCTCTTGTGTTCGACAAAAAAAAATTGACTACACAAAATACTTTGTTGAATCAACCTGGCCACTAATTTGGCTGATTTCGTTCGAAAATATAGCTCGGGAGTTTGTACAAACAATTTATTTGGTCGCGCCAAACAAACTTTGTTTGAATCAACAAAACCTTTTTCTGAGTGCAGACCCAGATCAAATCGTACTTCAAAGCCCATATTTTCCATCAGAGAAGCTAGTTTTTTTTTTTTTTTTTTTGAGCAATTATAATCGTTAACATGTGGCCACACGCGCGTTTTCAATATTTTTAATACTAACGTTACTGTAAAAATCAGTATCCCGCCAACGACACCGACTGCTTTGTTCTGATTGGTCGTCGTCTCGCAAGTTTCACTAAGCTATAGAATATAACTATTTATTTTAACGCTTAAGGAAATGTCAACAACGAATACAACCTGCTAAGTACCACTGGAAACCATTACATAAGATAACACACTTTAATTTCTCGTGCACACGTTTTAACCCATAATTTAACACTTAATTTTTCTATTGGCAGAGTAAATTTGCGCTCCGACAATTATCTCAATTCAAACTACTTTACATTTTGTTATGATAGAAGAAATGACAACACTATATAGTCTGCGAAACATATTGCAACACATTTCGGATGATGCAAGCATTACTCTAAAGCTTTTCAACAGGATGGAACATCTGCATTTTTAGCGTGCTATTTAGGTTATACAATCTATGCGGTTGTATATGGGACGCTTAATTTTACAATGAAACACATACTTTCTACAATTAATTATAGGATCCCGGAACATGAAGCACGATTGAAAAACCGTACGCCATTTCAGTGCCCAGCGCGTAGATGTGACCGCGGAAATAGTTTTGTATGCTTATATCGCCCTTGCTCCTGTTCCTGCCTCGAAGACACAAAGGCCCTTACACAATTGGGAACTTTAACATTTGACTTTACTTTTGCTTTCCGACATGTTGTTTCTTGTGGAGCTCGACACACTTGGAACTGTCAAAGGTAAAGTCAAGCACTCTTGACATTTAAAAGTCAAAGTCAAGCAGCCATTTTGCCGAGAATTTAACAGAGGTTATGTGGAAAGTGCGTTATTTTATTGTAGGGCGATTGTATTCACGGTATACTAAACAGAGCTCGTCTTAAATTAAATAAATGGCAAACAAATATAATGCGAAGAGGAAACAAATGAATTGGCATATTTTAATAAAGTAAACAAATGAGTTTTTCGTTTTGAAATAAAATTTTAATATTAATTTTAAGCCAATTTAAAAGAAAAAGGTTCTTAAAATGTATTCCGGGATAATATCAAAATTACTTTCATAACAAGATACACATTTTTACGAAGCTCGCAGAACCGGTGTTCAACTGTCTGAACTCTGACTTTACAGTTTGTATTGTTAATCGGTGGTTTCGTCGGAGGAAAGGAAACGTAAAGTCAAATGCTGAAGTTTTCTATTGTGTAAGTTGGCTGAAATAACTCCAAGTAAGTTAGACGGATGTAAGTTTCGGACTGAAACGTCACTTCATTTCTCACGGGGACCGTCTCTTCGTATCGCGCGGGCTTGTGCATTTTCCCGTGCTGATGCTGTCCGCTGGGTTAGCTCCCGCGAGGAAGACGTTATCTATCGAGTTTCGGCTCTCCCCTGGACCATCGGCGGGGCGGTGGTTGGGGAGGGGGTCGGGGGGTGAGCCGGTAACCCAGGTGTTCAGAACCCCGAGGAGTTTCTCGAAGGGCAACTTCCCTTCTGCAAATATTTGTCGAGTTTCCGGCCTGTCTCGGTGAACAAATAGAGGCGGGGGAGGGAGGTAGACTCCTTCCAACTTCCCCCTTTACCTTTCGTCCCTGCACCAACTTCCTTCTTCAGAACTTCCCCTCGTCTTTAAACACCCCCCCCCCCCCCTCCTCAACCCCTCTTACCAGCATTAAGACTTAACGCGCAGGTCTAGCGTTGATTACTTCTTCAGCTCGGGGAGAACCTGCATAGCACGCCGGCGGGTTATGAAGGCAGTAACCATACCAGACCGCTTTCAGCAGTGCAATATCGCATTGTCCCTGGTGCCTCGAAACCATCCCCCTTCCCCTCGACTGCTCCCAGTTCCTGCCAGCCTAGTTATATTCCAAGTGGAGCGAAGTGACAGTCATCCGGGGCCTGGAAATAAGGATCCCCTCCTTTTGCTCTCCCCGTGCGCTCGCGCTTACGTCCAGAAAATGGTAATGAAGCAGATTTACGGATTCCATATTCCCACGCAGAAATTCTTCTTTACGGCCTTCGCCGTTAAAAGTCGCCTTAAGTGGTATTATACAGACCCCGATTTTCTCTTTGTAGCTGGAATATTTCCTTTATTTATTTTTTAGATTACCCAGTATTGCGAGCATGTATAAGAATTGAGTGTTTACTTTTACCTGCTCGATCACACTTAGTAGATTCAGATCCATTTGTGCACGTAACACAACTGTGTTCATATAGGCTGTTCGCGGTAAACTGTTCACTTTTGAAAGCCATGCTAAGGATCTACTACTGTGAATACATTGTAAATATCCACCTTATACAAATTTAACTTTTCCATGGACCTTATCACTTTATCCATGCGACGGGCAAGTAAAACTGTATAAGTAAGTAGGTAAAGGCTGTTCACGATAAGTAGGTAAAGGCTGAGCACTTTTGAAAGCAATCTTGGAAAAAATTCACTGCCCCCACCTGCATATATTTTAACGGGCGCATGGAGTGACTTTTGTCCATTAGAACTGGTAACGATGGAGGTGAAAGTAGTTCCATACATCAACGTCGAATAAAACGTGTTAGAAATAATTGAAGTTATCACAAATAGTTACCTCTCACTTTCTGTTTTTTCTTTATGTATCGGAGTGTAAAAATGAGTAGATTTGTACAATATTTACTTTTCTAATAATTTCGCAGTTTCACTTCACCTACGCATGAATAAAGGGACGAGGCCCATGGCAATGTTAATTTTCCATAAGGTGGAAGAACGCACAACGTGTATACAAGTCGATCTTAGCAGGGCTTTCAAAAGTGCTCATTTTACCGTGAAAAGCATATACAATGTGTACTCGATGCGTGCACTTGGCTTGAACGGGTTTAAACTGCTTCGCGTGAAAGCAGCGTTCCGTGGAAGGAAGTCATTCGCGTATATACGGGCGGGCGAGACCGTTTGCTGTCAGGGGTAATTACTTACGCCCGTAAATACCAACTGTCAATAACGTTAAGAACAGCTGACGTTTAGTTGCAAGTGTAAGAGCGGGCAACAGCCGCGATACGAGTACGTTCCCACGTACTACGTTCCCGCGTACTACGTTCCCGCGTACTACGTTCCCGCGTACTGCGTTCCCACGTACTACGTTCCCACGTACTACGTTCCCACGTACTGCGGAAGTTCGCTGCGACGACCGAAATAAAAAATCGTCGTGTAAATGGGAAGGTTTATATTTGGCGGAGAACTGACAGTCTCCGATGTGCGCAGGGACCGATTTGTTCAGTGTTTAAACACTGCAGTGATCCGTGGCAAGCGAGTGTTTCTATTAAGTCGGTTTCCTTTAAAATAAGTTACCGAGCGATGTGGCGCGGTGGTAACTCGCTGGACTCGCACCCGACGCGGTGGTAACTCACTGTACTCGCATCCAGGAGGACCCGGGTTCGATTCCCGGCCCGGCCACCCTGATTTCGGTTTTTTCCCACGGTCTTCCGAAATCACTCCAGGCGAATGCTGTGCTGGGTCCCTAACAAAGGACCATGGCCGATTTCTTCTCATTTCTTCCCCGATCCCTTCTTCCCTGTCTTTGATGAGCTCGCTGTGGACGAGACGTTAAGCGGAACTACCTACATACCTGTCAATTAGTTTACATTATTTCGAATATTTGCTGGTAAGTTAGTAGACTTGACGTTTCCTCGTCAGTAGAAGCAGAGCAAGTCGACCGTGTCCTATGTTAAACCATCCTGACATCCCGACCCTCCTAAATCCGAGCGCAGTTATCTTATATAGCGAAATCTCATATATATATATATATATATATATATATATATATATATATATATATATATAACGCTATACTCCCCATATAATGACCCTGCGGTTCATTACAACAACTTTTATTGGGCATAGACGATTTTTTTTCACACGCAGTTTATTTCGACAGGTAGTTCAGTAAACTTTGCTTGATAGCGAAATAAGTGACTATTTACAGAAAGCATGAGGTGGGCCGAATGTACGTCCAAATTTGCCCGCGCCAATACATTACGACAGTGATTTTTCCAGTTGTAGCTTGGCAGCTTCCCACCGGAATAGATTGAATCCGTTATTGGGTGATCGTTCACAAACGGTATGATGGCGAAGTGTCAGTATTGTCCAGTTGCGGTTATTGCAAACTTTTCTGAAATTTTGCGTCCAGGCAATTCCTCCGCCCGATGCAAACAAAACTTAACGCGGTCTAGAAAATAACTCTCAAGGGACAATGCACCGCATTCGTGCGCGTACAGTTACATTTTGCATGAGCAATATTTCTTACCAGGCATTACCAACACACGTTTTCTCGCTGTTTTTATTGATGCGAGTTATAAACGAAATATTATAAATTGTAAATAAAATATAAGTAAGAGCTCAATTTAACCAAAAATAAGAGACACTTATGTTAACAGACGTTTTACACGCTTGTGATACATCACATACATGGGAAACAACCAAACACGGTATACACGGGGTGGTTTTTCAAAGGTTTCATTCAAAGAAGTGTGAAGAAACCGTGAATAGACTATATTTGTGCTATAGTACGTCCAAGTTAACGACGATGCGGCTCGTGTTTATGGGGAGCAGTAACACCTCCTTTTTAGCAGTTTCGCAGCATGGAGTCCCGAAGCCGGGTAGGTCGCAAAAAAATACATGTAATAAAAAAATAGCAAATTGGTTTTCCGTGGTCGAGTGTGCTTTTACGGGAGTGGCTCGCTCGAAGCTGCGACCCCTCCACGTGTACATCTGCAAGGGCGGGCCCCTCTCCCCCCCCCCCCCCGCCAAACCATCCACCCTCGTGCCGCTCATTACAGCCGGCGGTGTGACTTATGGTCTGTTTGCCCTGTTGGTTATGGCCGCCAACGGCCCTTCCCCACGTGTTTATGTTGGAAACGTTGCGGCTGTTTACCTTTTACTACCCACTTCTCATCAAGCCGCCATCCCCTGTACCCAGTCTTGGTGGGCTGTGACCCTTTCTCGATGTAGCGAGTGCTTGTTGCACCGGACCGTCGTAAACGCCCGCGGGAATATTTCCATTTACCCGCCGGCTCTCGTTTTCGGTTACTCCTGGGATTCCGCAGGGCGGGCCCGTTATTTGCTCTTTGCTGCAGCCAGGTCGTCGGATCGTTAGCCACCGGAACGGTAGTTGTGCAGCTGGAGTCAACGCCCTGTATTGAATGAGTATCAATACAATCAATATCCAGTATTTTGATGTCGAACTACCCATACAGGCATCAGTAATAGAGGTATACACAAGAACAAGTAAACTGAAGAAACAACACTTACACTATACAACACCTACACAAACAACATTACACTGACACCAACACAACACCGACACAGACATCAAACACACGACGGACACCTCACAGAACAACACCCACAACAACAAATGTCGGCCCCTCTGTCTCCGGAGAGGATGGCGGGTTGAAGGTTCAAGGGCGGAGGAACAGGAATTTTAACTTTTGACATTTTAAAATGATAACCTAACTTTTTCTTTTAACACTTTGTAGACTACGCTCGAGTGTAGCGCGAGCAAAGCTAATTTTGAAAATTTCTTTGTAGTTCAGAACAAAACTCACACGGATGTGCAGTCTTTGTTCGGCTAGTGTTAAATACGACCTCACAAGAATACCACAGCGCAGTAACAATGTTATTGCTAACGATAGAATTAAATTTTGTTATAGCCACTCAAAAGGACATGATTGATTGTAAATCATTTTATACGATAAAGGACATTTGATTGGGTAAGTAATAGCTCGGCTCTCCATAGGTTGATGACCGGCCAATAATGAACGCTGTAAAGTACTCGGCAGTGTCCGGGGTGGCCTGGACCAATAGGACGATGGTGAGTTCTAACACAGCCACCAACAGAACCGGTGTTCTTGCAGTAGTGGATATAGGTGACTTACTTCTAATTTGCCTTAAGTGCCAGTAAATGTGCGCAGACCTCAATGTGTTAAACTTTAACAAAATAATTTTAAGCCTCTGTTTTAAATTTTTTACTTGTTTTTAAATGTTATAACGCCACAAATTTTATGTTCCGGCTATTTTATAAATTTATTTTTAATTTAAGCAACTGAGACCAATTATGGCCTTCGGCTGGGTACTGGCGCCATTTTAATATGTTCTGTTCGGTTCTGTATGGAATGAGCGCGACAGCATTTCGCGCGTCGAGTGGTCGCCACAATACATTGGTTTTCCCTGAACTAATGCGTGCACAGTCTTCTCACTGCCTTATATACATTAACCGAAACACGTTTGACCCCTGACCATATTATCCCGAGTATACTTGCTCACGTTTGACATGAGGTTGCAGAATAGGTGAAATCATGATCGGTGTTGTACAAGTCCACAAAGTAGCACCAATGCGGGGATTGTCTTTCCCAGGGCAATGCTATGCCTAGGGAGAGGAAAATCTCGCGTTTTCAGTGACCTGTAGACTAGGCTCCACAGTCCTGTGTATACTCGAGGCGCAGATGTATGTTCGTTGGTTGCTTCCTCAGAGAGTAGACAGCGTTACCTCACACCTGGTGGTATGAGATTCGCTATTCGTTTCACTGCAAATCTGCTATAGGCTCAGAGTCTTTCAGGGCGTCTCTAATAAACTGTTATCCAATTTGTAAGGTCAACTTCAGTATTCACATGTTTGACATCTATTTTGTCATGAAATAAATTCGCTAAATGTTCCTATCCCTAGCTATTGGTTACTGCCGAAACATCAACTATCGTATAATTGGTTTATTTTTTGTTCAATAGATCTACTGAAACCCTTTCGATAGACTTCACATCTTCAGGTAATGTAAGGAAGTTGTAAGTATGTCTTACACCAAAAATCTCTTCTTTTGTAACACCTGGAAAGAAAAAATAATTAGTTCCTTAAGGGGTTAATGAGATTTTGGGCCAAGAGATTTGGGCGGCTCTTTACACCGAAGTATTAAGAGCCGATAAGGGTGAAGCGAGGTGAGTACGGAGCAGCGCCGGAATGCTAGGGCGCGGAAAATGGGAGATCCCCGAGAAAACCCGGCGACCAGCGGCATCATCAGGCACGATTCTCACATGCAAAAAATCCGGGGGCCCAACCGCTGGGGGAATCGAACCCGGTTGCCGTGGTGGGAGGCGAGTACATCACCGCGGCCCCTATTTTCCGCTTCTGCTTGTTTTTGTTCAGGTGTTCTATGCCGTGGCCTTGCTTGGGTTGTCGCCGAGTGAGGGAATCGCCCTGCTAAGCCGCGTCATCCATCATTCAAGACTCCCGGGTGTATCGATAATAATTCGGTGGGCTCTCATTTCCGTCACCGGGCCTCCGGGGTTCAGCCTGATTAATGTGGGCGGAAATGGCAGAAAGGGAAAGGGGAGGAGGAGTCTCATTCCTATGCAAATTCGATATTGAGTCGTTACCCGACATTTCCGACAAGGGCGGTAGCCTGTCCGACTAGCGTTCGATAGGTCGCGAGTTCAGTGCCAGGTAATGAAGGACGTTATTTCGTTCCTCGAGTGATTCTCCAGTACATTACAGGAAAATCTGGCCAAGCTTGGTGGTACACTGATAACTAGAGACACGAAAATTTCGCGAATTCATTTGAGGACAAGCTACACTTCAAGAACGTTTACGTTTGACTTCCTTTTCCAATTGGGTCGCAATTTGTAAGCCACGCCTGGATGAATTCGATCCAATAACTGATCTGCAAGAAAAAGAGCACCAAATCCCGTGCTATCTATTCTAGAGCAAAACTTTGGCATCAGCTAATGAGCAACTAGTTGAGACACTAGTACACTAAGGATTTTGGCGTCTAGCTGGTTGCCAAATGAATCTGCGAAATTTCCTGGTCTCTAGTGATAACTAGAGATGGTTTATCGTGGGAAAAGTTGAGTGTTTGCTAGAATTCAACGTATTGTACACATGTCCGACTGTTTTCTTTCCTTGTTGGCTGTCATGCATGTATGAAGCTACCACCCCATTTAACTGGGCAAATGAGGAGTTTGATACTAGGTAGTGTCTTATCGTATATATGTTGGCTTAATTTTTTTTTTTTTCACGATTTTCCATTATCTCTAGCGATAACTCGGTGGGTTCTATTGGGAGGACTCTAGTTCGATTACTGGTCTTGCCATCCTGATTCGTTTTGCATGTTTTTTTTCCTTCCGAAACTAGCCTACTTGGGACGATTCGCATATCTTGGCCCATTAAATCGGTATATTGCTTATCATGTTATTATTTTCTTTAATATCTACGTTAACATTTCCTAAGGTTTCGAGCTAATTCAACTATTTTGGACGAAGTCTACATTTCCCCGCTAATACTAATTATAATAATTGATCCCCAGCCTGATTTTTTTTTTCAACCTTAAGACCTCGTTTTATGGCGGTAGTTTTCAAATTTTAAATAACATACAAATAAATGTTGCAGCAAACTGTTTCAAAATTCAATGTTTAATTTTCTCGTGCGAATATAATTTAATACACTTTTCAGGTCCGGTGAGCAACTTCCATTTTTAATTTCAGTTTCTAATTAGTATTATTTTTTTAAGTGAAGATGGTTGGAACTGGCGTTTTGTAATCTTTTTTAAGTATGGTATTTTTGGTGCAAGATATTTAAAGCAGCACAGGAACGTGCAGCATGTCTTGTGAGTCTGATTCTCCCCTAAGGGGGTAAATATCCCTTCCATCTTGAATTTGATGTTGTTTCCTTGTTGCTTGCTGTTCAGATCAAGTATTTGATGACGAAGGCTACGGGTGCAAAGGGCTTATGTTGACACATATTTTTCGGTCCACAATATTCTGCCCATGTTGTTTCTGCCGCATGTGTATCAGTAATAAAGATTAACTCATTATTTATTATTTCTCAATCGCGCGTGAGAAAGAAGAGACTGGAATTAGTCCGCACTAGTTTCATTCTGTAAAGTAGCTTTGTGTAAATAAATAAGGTTTTAATTTCAAAATGAAATATTACATCTTAACAGTAAGTTGTAAAAGAGATATACAGGATGCACCCAATTTAAACCCACAAACTCTTGGTCCTTATTTTGACCTAATCTCCATGACGCCGTAGAGTACTTGGTATTTAAACGATGGCTTATTTTTTCCGCATATCACAACTAACTTTGCACTTGTTCGCAGACACTCAGCGTTATTATTTCTTCAGTAGTTGTAATAAACTAGTGCTCCAGTTCCAACTCACGATTCACTTTAGACCACGGGCGGTGTATGTACACACCTTCTTCCGTGGTCGACCTGCAGCTGGAGCTTGTCAGTCTGATTAAGATACATCTAGTAAATAAACACGTTACGATAGGGTTGCCACCACATTGACGCCTCCGCGCTTCTACACCACGGGGACACAAATTAGCTTCGCGGTAGTCGGCAATTGCGACAGGGGAATAGAACCCCTGACGTGCTTCATCGACTTCGCGCAAACGCGATTGGCTCGTGTTTTTTTTTTTTTTTTTTTTTTTTTTTTTCCCCCTTCGTCACCGTGATCGTATTCCCCTTTGCGAATCGTGTTTACCCTGCGATATCGACCTTGCCAGTGGACAGCGCCGCACCACTTAATTAAGGCCCCATTCACTCGCAGCGTTCGTATGCAAGCAAGGAACTGTCTCCGTATTGTTTGCCTGGCGCGGAGCGGGTTTACGCTCCGCCCCTGTCGTCGTTACCTCTTCGCTATATAGTCCTGATACAGGCTGTTCACGGTAAAACGAGCACTTTTGAAAGCCCTGCTTAACGTCTGCTTGTGTACACGTTGCGTGTTCTTCCGCATTATGTAAAATTAACATTGACATGGGCCTCATCACTTTATTCGTCAAGTGAAACTGTGAAATTATTTAAAAAAAATTAATATTGCACAAATCTGCTCATTTTTACATTTCGATGCATTAAAACAATACAAAAAAACTAAAGAAATATTATTATAAGTTATCACAAATGGTTACCTAACACTTTTTACTCTCGGCGTTAATATATTGTACTACTTTCCCCTCCATCGTTACCAACTTTACTGGACACATGTCACTCGTTGCACCCGTAAGATATATGCAGGTAGGGGCAGTGACAATGTTGATTTCAAAAGTGCTCACTTTATCGTGAACAACCTTTACAAGCTTGAACTGCGTTGCAAAGTGTTTGAAATCCAGTTATTTTTTAAACCCATTCTGACCCAGTGTACACAATTGTGTACATTACGCACGTATTTGTAATTTTTTTTGTCTGTACTGCACTCTGCGAAGCTCAATGACTAGAGACCTGGAAAATTCGCGTTATTATTTGGGGACACGCTAAACTTGATATACATGTACCTTTGCAATAAGTTTTGTCATTGGACAGTACTTCTTTTAACACACCCTGGGTAGTTCTGCGCGAATAAGTGAACACTTCACATTTGATTAGTCCAATCACATGCAGGCTAGCACGAAAGAGCTTGGCTTCACATTTGTGCAGCAGCCAATAGAGAAACGACGCCGGCTCCGGTATATACAGAGCTGCGAAGTTTAGCCTGATCCCAAATAATAACGCGAATTTTGCAGGCCTCTATCAACGACCAATGATCTAACCTACGGGAAAATGATCCGCGAACCGTCTTAACTCGTCTAGGTCATGATTGGTTCACATAGCTGTAGCCGAACATAAAGGCCTACAGCTCATTGGCTGCGACAACGAAGCAAGTGTCGTGTGTCGATGTAAGTACAGCACGCATCATAAAATTTCTTGTTTTCAACACATTTAGCCATGAATTAAAGTGGGTCTTAAAGGTTTAAAGGAAACCAGAAAACGAGACTTGTCGTGTGTGGTACTTCCAAGACATCACTCACATTGAAAACATTATTTTAATCCCCTCGAAGATATTTGAAAACGGGTTTATCGGACTACTGTTTCTTAAAGAAACAAACTTGATTCATGAGAAACTACAATGAGGAAGTGCACTGGACTTCAGTATTGCGTCGAACAAAATGGCAGGGTCGCCGCTTGAAGTATCGCAGTTCCAGCGATAAGGAAAATGAAAAGAAGCACGTGTGCTCGTAGGATTTAGAACTTCCACAATGGAAGTTTCCTTGGAAGACTCGCAATGGAAGCCTGCATGGCCGCTTGTACAAAAGTTTCTATGGAAGATTTAGCTGGCTGCTTGCCCTTTTCATGAACGTTTCAGTAATTGGTCGAGTACATTTCGGCGGAAGATTTCCAACAAGGTTGAATAGAAATCAAACAAGAATGAAATCAATAGTAAATATAAAAAAAAAACCGCGGACGAGTTTACTGTTGAAGAAGTAAAATGATAGCAAATTCACTGGTGTTTACTTGAATAGCGCCAAGTATCGCGCGAGAGGTTATTCCACAGGAACCACCATACTTGTTTTTTTTTTTTTTTTTTAGCGCTGCCTTTGATTGCACGTATCCAAGTAGATTTGTGCTGGCCAACAATTACGTTATTGTTTTGACATATATTGGTAAAATAGCTTTTGAGCTGTGGGATTCATGCTACCACTGTTTACTGTGAATCTCGCATACGCACCGTTTTTTCTTCGCATGAATCCCGCTACATCACAATATTCCACAGTTGCACGGTAAACGTTACAAACGGCATCACGCCTGAGCGCAACATAACAAATCTCCCTTCATAACAGTGATAAACGGTCCCCGTTCTGAACATGGTATTACGAAAGGGCACATGTAGATTGAATATTTTGACAGATCCTTCTGAAAAAAAAAATGACCGGCAGAACTGCTGCTGCTTCCGCAAAAAAATACTGCCTGAAGTAACGATGCCATTTTGGCGGAATAGTGAAAATCACTTGTGCATCTGATTAACGTGGCCACTGTAATCTTGTTTCTTTCGATTTGGAGGCAAGAATTGGCATAACTATAACCCGTAAATATTTCTCACAATTAAATAGTTCTCACTTGATTGACACGTGCATGCTAAGTGCTATTTGCCTGTCGTGGGAGGATACACAGTGACGAGTTCAAGTAACAATTGAGCTGGCATTTTCACAGTGTTGAACCAACAGTGAAACCAATCGCCAGAGACGTGAAAAATTCGCGGATTCATTTCGGGACAAGCTAGAATTCAAAACACGTGTGTTTATGTAACTTAAGCCATTGATCCACGCGGTGTGTGGCAACTCCTGGAAAACGGTGGCCTGATCGTCGCCTTCCACTGCGACAGCAGGCAACCAATGCACTGTTCACATCTGCATATTTGTGCATAGGACAGTAGAGTCTAGCCCGCAGGTCATTAAAGTCGCGAATTTTTCAGGTCTCTACCAATCGCACATGAGGCACAAATTAGTAAATCCGCGTGAACTCGGCTTTTATCCTCCCCCCCCCCCCCCTTTTACGTGTAACGAGTCAGGTAAACATTTAAATCACGCGCGGTAACGAACGAAATCACCCTGGACGCGGTGCAATCGGGTCGACCACACGTTGAGCCCCGGGCAACCGCGTGGTAGAGAGGGTTTCGGCTTTCTGGTTTGCGGCTTCCAGGGGTGCTACGGGAAAGAATACATATATATACGTTTTTTTTTTTTTTTTTTTTCCCACACCCCCAGCGGCGGTCGGAAACAGAGTAATAAACAAAAGCCTGCTGGGGTAGGAAATTAAGTGGGCGGCGACGACTGCGGGAAGTGCGCAGGTTACGGGGGTGGCAAACTAGGGGCAGGAAATGAGCGGCGGGCGAAAATGCGAGGCCGCATCGAGGGAGAGGAAAATTGCCTTCTTCTCTGGTCCCGCGAGCGTCCGACGAGGGCGACGTCGTTTTACTGTGCCCGCATAACGGGATCGCGTTCTATGGTCCATTCACTGTTCCTTCGCACTTTTTTTCCTGAAGCCCTGCTGAAGTTGTACTTTCAGGATATTCCTCCACCTCGTGCTAGCTAAGCTTGGCCGAGTCTGGAGAATCACACCAGCGAGACAACGCACCGCATTCGTGTGCTCTCAGTGTAACGCAATTTCGCATAAGAACAATTTATCATAAGCTGTTCACGGTAAAGTGAGCACTTTTGTGGCTCTAGTTACTTTTCCTATCAGCGATTTTTTTTATATTTCCTTCAATTTTTCAAATAAATGTTTCAATGTAAGTAATAACACAGTCTGCCTATTTCTCCAGACTCGACAGCTAACATCTAAGGCTACAATCAAATATATTTATTGACTATAATTCCATATGAGTGGGCTTTAAAAAGTGCTCACTTTACTGTGAATAGCGTATACCGAACATTACCAACACACCCGTTTTCACTCTTCTTTTATTCACTGTAATTATAAATTAAATATTATAATTTACAGATAAAATTTATATTTATGACCAACTTACTCTGAAAGGTAGCTGAAGCAACGATACTTTGAACACCTCTATGTCCTTGAAAGAACGAAATTCGCACGAATAAAGGGTTTCATTGATTTGCAGTTGTTTAGCAGGATGTTAGAAGTACAGTACAACGTGTCCAACACTAATTGTCCTGACTATATATAAAATGAAGCGTCCCAACTGACTGATTGAGTGACACATTCACTCACTGTCGTACCCATCAACAAACAAATGTAAGCAGTTTAACGTAAAAGCATGAACCATTTCGGAATGGCTTCCCCTTGGGATTCAGGCAACCGGTAGGAAAAGGTTTTAAGAAATTTGACCCCTAAGAGAGTGGAAAGGGGTAAGATGTGTTTTGGATGACTTCTTAATATTTTATTAACCCTATAAAATACTGTTACAATTTTCTCTCCAACTAAGTGGGCTAAACCAAGTTCGTTAAGGGACGGAGGTCTTAATTAAATAAAATAGTTAATTATAATTTCTTAATTTTATTTACAATAACTACAAACAAAATTCTCTCGACTGAACATCTCACAATAAATTGATATCACAAGCTATTCACAATTAATGACTTCAATCAAAATAGTTTACAATAACCTCAAAGAAATTAACGTAATTAAATTATTAGAAATCAGTCCCAATGACAGTGAATCAAAACCTATTCAATTATTTTACAATTTAGATGTACATATTTGACAGTTCCAATATTTACAATAAAGTTCGTATCGCATGTTTTTCAGCCTTACCTCAGTTTGTTTAGTCCAGGTCCCACTAGTCGGCAATGTTCTAGAATTCTACGAGTGCCCTCACTCACAGTAGCCTTCACTCGTCGGTTTCCTGCCCTCCCTTCCATTCACTCCACAAACACCTCGTCCGCCATCGTCTCGCAATCTCCCATTGTAGTCCGTCCTTTACACAGTCGCTTAATTACCACACTCAGCTGAAAGGCTTCTATCAAAACTGCCGACAGTCCAGCTGTGGCTTGTATTTATAAGGCCATAATCCAGAAATTTCTCTAAATGCCAAGTTTGGGCCGAGGGTCCTGATTTCCAGAATATTCTTGGGTATCCTCTACACTTGTCGGCTTCTCCAGCAGGCGGGAGAAGGAGGGGCTGTGACGACAGCCAGGAGCCAGGCGGTACGACCGGGCAGACCACCTGGGTGTAGGGGGATGATGAGGGTCCGGGGGGGTTTAGCCCTTCCACAGTGCCGCGTCGGCCTGCGTGTAACTGGAACTTCGAGCGAGAGGCGAGAGGTCACGAACGTAACGATACTCTTATGCTATATCAAAAAGGTTGCCTTAACATTCATTTGAAAGAATTGTTAAAGTTCAACTCTTGAAAGAGTGAAATGAACTTAAAAGTTATATTTTAGGACTCATCAATAGCCCGTGTGTGTGCCTGTGTGTGTATCGTAACCACTCAGAATTACATCACACACACACACACACACACACACACACATATATATATATATATATATATATATATATATATATATATATATATATATATATATATATATATATATTATATATATATATATATATATATACACACACACACACACACAGGGGCAGTCAGTTCGGCAACCCATTGGCAGATGACCGACCAGTACTAAACGTTGTACAGTATTGTAAGCGTGGCCGGTATTGTGTGAACCAGTACGACGTTGGTGAGAGGGAATACAGAGTCAAAGGGGAACTGCTGTTTCACTTATAACTAGGGATAGGAACATTTCGCGAGTTCATTTCAGGGCAAGATAGACGCCAAACACATGTACGCTGAAGTTGACTTTGCAACTGGTTCGCAGTTTATTAGACACGCCCTGGATGACTCTGAGCCAATAGCAGACTTGCAGGGAAACAAGTAGCGGGGTGCCATACAACCAGGTGCGAAGTTACACTGGCTGCTCTATGGGGCAGCAGCCAATGAACAAAGATCTGTGGCTCGAGTATACACATGACTGCGGAGTCTAGCCTACACGTCATTGAACTTGCGAATCTTTCCTATCCCTACTTATAACTTCTCTTGAGTGCCAGCAAACGGGTGCAGAACTCAATAACGTCGGGGCGGGGGGTCGGCAAGAATCATATGAAGGAGGAGGGGGCTTAGTAACAGAAAAAAATTAAGCACACAGAAATGTGGGCGTGCCGATTCGTAAATCGTATGCACGGAACTCTGGGAGACGGCGTTGTGTAATAATAACAAAAATAACAATACTTTTTCTTTTATATACCAAGGCCTACCAGGAAATTAATCTGAGGGCAAAGACTGGGAATTTAGGGAACTGCGTCATTATTTTGAACCCTCTATCTCGTTATTGAAAAAACACACGAAATTGAGATTTTCTTTACTGTCTTATCAAAGGTCTGTGAAGTGTAAGCCGCGGCCCACCAAGGGAATCGAACCCGCGACGGCTTGCGAGCAGAGCAAGTCGTGCTACGTCATACCTTCCCACGGAATCGCCGTAGGCGTAGCAAAACCAGTTCATATTTAACGACATAACCTACATTGCGAGACGCGCAGTGGTGTTCGTTCCAAATATCACAAATATATGTTGTTTTTTTTTTTTTTGCTCGTTTGCCGCGCTGTCCGACTGAATGTGGGAGTGGTTGTCCCTGCTCTAGCAAACTGCAACGCTTTGTGGCTTGTGCTCCTTATAAGATCCGTAGCCCGTCCGTGGGTTGGGGGGGGGGGGGGGGTGTGGCTCGGAATCCGGTTGGTAGAAATTATTATTATTTTTTTTTTGGAAAGCTATCTGGTTGGATTCTGCACCGGAGTGGACGCCACCTTCGCTTTACCACGTTCGTCTTTCTCCCCTTGCGCCCCTCTACATCGTGATCCGTCCACCCAATTCCCCCCCCCCCCCTCATCCATCACTATACCCGTGGCCGGAAAATGGCCCCATTTCTATTCGCGCGCGTTCGGCGGCGAGCGATCCGCCCACCAGAATGGCAATGGGCTTCGTCGAGGCCTGCGTGCTCCCAGCATCTCCCGCTGCTTCGACGCCGGGATAATTTATCTGGTTCGGTAGACTCGGAAGATATCGCGCGGCCGAATTCCGCTCACGTCCGCGCGTCTGCGCGCCGACAATCCTGGCGGCGTAGTGCGAGTTGAGTTACCGCTGATTTTCCGCGGTTTTTGAGCCCCGGCAATTTCGCAATCGACCTTTTGGGAGGGAAATAAATATTCGTCCCCCTTAAGGCCACCATCCTTCATGTCTGCAGCTTTTGCGAGAACTAATTTTTTGTACCCAAACGGGAGCCGATATCGCAAAATCCTCTTACAATCTTGTTACAAATTGTTTTTAGTATGTAGTCTAATTTTTTCAACACAAAACCTGTATAATTTTTATTTTCGTTGATTAACTAATTGGATAAAAGTATACACTTTTTGTGTTGGAAAAATTAGATTACATAATAATAGCAATTTGTAACAAAATTGTAGGAGAATTTTGCAATACTGGCTATTGTTTGCCCACAAAAAAAATAACTCGCAAAAGGTGTAGAAATGAAGGATCGTGGCCTTAAAGAGTTTGTAGTCCTGACATTTTTGCTTTACATGCGAATATATTTGCCAGAAATGATAAAATAAAATAATTTAAATAAGTCCGTATGGTTTTATTTTTATAATATCCAAGAGGAAAAAATATCGTCTGAATAGTCCAAAATCGCATATTTAGAGCTTTCTTGCACAGTTTCCTTAATACGTATGAGAAAAGTAAAATACTACAGTCGTAGTTTACTATGTGGGCTTCCATCGCGTGTAATAAATACCCTGTGTGCACTATAGCACTGTTGCTGAGTGAGTTGACTGAGTGGAGAGATTTGGGCGTCTCTTAACATCGAGGTCTTGAGAGTCGATGGGGGTGAAGCGAGGTGAGTACGGAGAAGCGCTGGAATGGAAGGGCGGAGGAAACGGGAGATCCCTGAGAAAACCCGCACGTGCGACAATCCGGGGTGACCCCGCAGTGAATGGAACTCGGTTCACCTAAGGCGGGAGGCGAGTAGCCTAACCACAATACCACTGCGGCTCCCAGTGAGTTAATCTTTACTTTTTTTTTGACACCATGGAAATAGATAGTCATAAATAAAGAGCATGAAGTTCTCATTAGACGTAAAAAAAAATAAAGGAATCTAGCGGACATGTTAATCTAGACCACCATCATCTTTGCACAGTTTGTTTTAGGCCCTACATTGACTTAAATATCTTTTTTGCTTTAACTGCCGGTTGGTCTCGTTTTTGCATGACGTTCTTTTCAAACCATCAAAAATAGTAATACACGTACTTTGTATCGATAAAAGAGTATCTGATAATCAAATTTAACGTTTACAAAAGTTGATCGCAGCGAAAAAAAAAAAAAAACCTACAGATTCCCGTCTCGTATACCACCTGAATCTAATTTTTTTCTGAGTGTGATTCCTGCAGAAATTTTTGAGTTCTGCAATGATTGTAACTTACTGGTGTATTTGTGGCGGTAGTTCTACTTTAAAACGCGAAAAACTGTAGTTATTGGTATCATCCGTTTTCGGCGACGACTGTCGAAACCAGTGTACGTGGTTCGCGATATCTTCTCGACCTCGGTCGCCAGCTCCAGCGCGCTGATTGGATGAAACGTCAGTCCGCATCGTCATCACAGAGTAGATAAATACCGTGTTTACGATCAACTGAGCACTTTTGCAAGCCCTACTTGAGATCTACTTGCACGGGCATAGCCTATTCGTCCGCCTTACGTAAAATTAACATTGCTATGAGCCTGACCACTTTATTCGCGCGTCGGTCAAGTGAAACTGTCAAATTATCTGGAAGGGAAATGTATTATTACAAATTTGCTCATTTTCGCACTTATATGCATAAATAAGAAAGCAAAATAAACAACTTCAGTATCCGCAAATGTTTACCTGACAACTTAATGTTAACGGATCTAATTTCATTACCACGGTTACTGGGCGCATGCCAGTCAGTGTGCTGGAAGGGACAGTGACATTTTTCAAAGGTATATTTCAAAAGTGCTTCTCTACTGTGAACTGCCTATAGGCTGTTCACGATAAAGTAAACACTTCTGAAATCAACCTAAGAAAAAGGTCACTGCTCCTACCTGCATACACGTTAACTGGCGCAGTGAGCGACACGCGCCCAGTAGAGTTGGTAACAATGGAGGAGAAAGTAGTTCCATATCTTAACGTCTAATAAAAAGTGTTAAGTAACCATTTTTGATAAATTAAGTTATTTCTATAGCATTCTGTTTTTTTTTTTCAATGAGTCAAGGTGTAAAAATTATCAGATTGTTAAAATACTTACTTTCCTAATAATTTTGCAGTTTCATTTAGCCGACGTGCGAAGAAAGCGATGAGGCCCATGGCAAATGATATTTGTACATAAGGCGGAAGAACGCACGACGTGCATATAAACAGAGCTTATGCAGGGCTCCCAAAAGTGCTCATATTACCGTGAACAACCTACTATAACAGAGCCAAAGCGGCGTGCCGTTTCCTTTGAAGTAGGCGTGCCTAATCGCTGATTGGCTGAACGAGGCTCTGGGGACGGATCTCGCATCTGATTGGCTACTTCATGCTGCTTAAAAAAAAAAAATTCCCTATACGTGGTTGTCACTCATCTGGGAAACTTGGAAAACAGGCAAATATCAGAAAATTTCAAACAAGTTTGCTAAACGTCAGGGAATTCTGCGATGTTCATGTTATATTTGACAGTTCTGCCATCGATCGTGCGGCGCTACCAGAGTCGTGTAAAGTTGTTTGGATGATTGTGGACAGAATGCTATTTTCCTTTACAATTTATGTAGGTAGCAAGTTTGTAAGATCAGACAAGTGGTTTGGTGTATAGACTATTCACGGTGAAGTGAGCACTTTTGAATGCCCTTTCACTTGGAGTACTAGTCAATAAATTATTTACTAGTATTCCAAATAAGAGGGCTTTCAAAAGTGCTCACTTCACCAATAAATATACTTTATTTTAGCCTTAGACGTTAACTTCCGAGTGCGGTGGAATATAAACACTTTGGCCATTACTTGCATGGCAACATTTATTAAAAAAAAGGTGGTTAAATAATAAAATATGGCTGGAAGAAAAAAGTAACTAGGGCCTCAAATGTGCTCACTTTACCGTGAACAGCCTATAAAAGTGTGTTATAATGCAAAAGCGCCAATCCTTACAGAAGAAAAAAAATGCTAGCGAAAGGTCAGGGGAAAAATTAATATTTTTATGTGTAAATCAGGGAGATGTCAGAGAATTTTCCAGTGGAGGAAAGTTGGTAACCCTGATGCAGTCTGCGCTGTCGGCTGGCGGGTGGGTTACCGGGCGCTGATTGGAGAACGAAGCTCCAGCATGTCACATGCCAGTGACGCCATTTTTGGTGACGTGTGCGTGCGGAGTTCGCGATACGGGCGGCTGCTTCACCCCTGCATTCTACAGCACTCTGTGACGTCACGTGGCGCAACATTGTCGGGGTTCGCTACCCGCACACGGCAGTTCCCGCTCCTTCGCGTATTCCTCCGCCTTATGTAAAATTAACATTGCTATGGACCTCATCATTTTTTTTTTCATCCGTTGGTCAAATTAAAATGTAGAATTCCTAAGAAAGTAAATTCTTTCAAATCTACTCATTTTTACACTTTTTACTCTACGTTAAAATATGGAACTACTTCCCCATCCATCGTTACCAACTTTGCTGGATGAACGCCACTCAGTGCGCCCGTTAAAACGTATGCATGCAGGGGCTGTGACTTTTTTTCTGAGATTCATTTCTAAAGCGCTCACTTTATCGTGAACAGCCTTTAGAGTGTTCAGCTCAAGTTTAAGGCCCTTGCACGATTGGAAAATTGAACATTTGTTTTTTACGATTTGACTTGACGTTTGATTTACGACATGTGGTTTCTTGATGGAGCTCGACACAATGGAACTGTCAAAGGTAAAGTCAAGTACTCTTGACATTACGATTTCGAAAAGTTGAAATTTAAAGTCAAAGTCAAGCAACCATTTTGCCGAGATTCTAGCAGAAGTTATGTGGAATGTGTGTTATTTTACTGTAGGGATATTCTCAACTCCGTATATTAAACAAAGTTCTTCTTAAATTAAATAAATGGCAAACGAATGTTATGTGAAGATGAAATATATTAATTTATATTTTTAATGAAGTAAACAAGTTAGATTTTTAATTTTAAGCCTATTAAAAAAAGGTACGTAAAATGACTTCCTGGATAATATGATAATGATTTACATAACAAGATACACATTTTCACGAAGCTCGCAGAACCTATGTTCAATTGTAACTTTACAATTGTATTGTGTATTGGTGGTTTAGTTAAATGAAAGAAAATGTAAAGTCAAATGTCAAAGTTTTCTATTGTGTAATGGACCCTATATAACGAGAGATCCTTATCAGTTTCATTTGTTTACCAAAGCAAGCCGAAGTAGGTTCTACGGTACTGCCAACTTTAAACCCCAGAGTAAAAGACACATTATCACTTCTTTTTTTAATGTTGGTGTTGTGATTTGCCTATATTTCCTGGGTAATATTATTGATACTTCTCTTATCCACAGATATTTTGTGTCACAAATACGTTTGAGCAAATATAAACTGTGACCGTGAAAGTGAAACACTACATTACAACCCGTTTTATGCGTATATTCATGAAAATAAACATGACACAAATAAACAGTCGTTAAGGGCGCTTGCACAGAACAGTCTGTACTGCCACCATAAAAAAAATTAAAATATACAATTTAATCAAATGTTTATGCGATATGTAAAGAGAGAAACTACGGTTTTGTTTTTTTTTTATATATTTACGCTATGTGAATGTAGCATATACTTTGTTTAAAATGTGTAATAATTTTTTTTTTATTTTTTTTAAATGCCGAAGTTGTAAGATCGTAGAACCTCGACTTCGGGTATCTTCCGTCAAGTTGTCGTTTTCCGCAGTGGAGTTACACGAGGGCCCGGTGCCGAGCGTCTAGCTGGCCCCCGCCGAGGGGAACGCGGCTGTTCCAGGAACGCATCGGCCGCGACGTTGCTCGCGGGGCCCAGTGCATGCAACCTTCGCGGGAAGCCAGTTTCTGCAGCCACGTCGGAAATACCTGCTGGCACTGCTGCCAACGTGCGCGGCTAGGGATCAGCAAAGCTACTTCCCACAGCCGTGTTTTTTTTTTCCTAAACGATGCTCCGAGAGTGCGGGGCAAAGCTTCTGACACAGTATAAAACTTTAGCATTTAACTTTACGTTTCCTTTCCTCTGACGAAACCACCAATACACAATACTATATTGTAAAGTCAGAATTCAGACAGTTGAACATCGATTCTGCGAGCTTCGTAAAATGTGTATCTTGTTATGAAAATAATTATGTTATTATCCAGGAATGCATTTTACGTACTTTTAAAAAAAAATCGGCTTAAAATTAATATTAAAAGTTTATTTCAAAACAACAACTCATTTGTTTACTTTATTAATATATGTCAATTGATATATTTCCTCTTCTCATTATATTCGTTTGCCATTTATTTAATTTAAGACGAGCTTTGTTTCATGTACTAAGATTAAAATGGCCCTTCAATTAAATAACGCACTTTCCACATAACCTCTGTTAGATAATCGGCAAAATGGCTGCTGGACTTTGACTTTAAATTTCAACTTATATACACACACACACACACACACACACACACATATATATATATATATATATATATATATATATATATATATAAAATTTATTACGAGATTTACGCTCACATGCAGGCGGTAGGTAGTTAGGTTTAACGTTTCGTAGACAGGCGCTCACATGCTGTTTCTTGCTTACAATATTTACTCTAGTCGTAGTTAAAATTGACGCAAAATGAGGTAATTTTACTAAAGAGTATAAAAAATCGCCAATGAAATGTATTGTTTGCCGGCTAATTTGACGATTCTGGCCGCGCGTAAAATAACTAGGAAGACAAATATGAGAAACGCCATAGTAAGAGGTTCTGGAACGAGCGTGTAAATGTAATCACAAAAGGTTTATCTGATTTAGATTGCGATCGATAAAACGCGTCGAAAATTTGCCTGTGCCCTTCATAACGCACTTAAAAATACCCGCTCCTTAGTAAACAAAAAAAAAAAAACTTGTACGTCCCAGAAAACTCAGTAAGTAGCCTATGATGAGAAAAAAAAATCACAATCCAAGGTCATCTGTCAACGAATTTGTACTTAATACACAGTGTATTCCGAGGATACCGAATAAGTAATAAAAGTGTTGGCATTTGCCCCCTTAAAAAAATATATCCACATGACGTGTTGTTACGTTGGCAAGTCCGGAATTAATTCCCAGGGTAGTTATGCATTTACGTTTTTATTAAAATGCAGTGGTTAAATTACTAATATTTTAATCTAGTAAATTAAAAAAATATATATATATAAGAATAGCCTATACGTAAATACCGACACATGTGTTTTGGGGAAATTTCACATCGTCACGTGTCCGGCGACACGTAGGTTCTATTGGTCAGTCATGACGCTAAACTCAAAATCTAAACGAGATAAATCTTAAAACATCAGCCAGCGATACCTACTGTAACGTTGTAAAAGCAGCAATTCAGATCGACCGAAAATTATGTGTTCGGCATTTATCACCTTCTTTTTTTTTTGTCAAAGGAATTTTGGAAACAGCTCCGGGAGGCGGCAGAACTCCACTTGCCACTTCCTCTGCAGCTGACTTGTGACGTCACAGGCAGCCGGTGCGTGAAAGCGGTGTCTTTGTTCGCGGCGCCGCCGGAAACTGTTTAAAAGGCGCTGGCAGATTTCTACATTTGCGCGCTCTCTCGGGCGACGCATGATTTAACACAGCCGGGGGACCCAGAAATCACGGCCATTCATTCAGCGCCGAGGTAGGAGTCCAGTAATTTTACAGTACGCGCTGGTTTGGCTGTCGGGACCACAATTTAATCGACACGCCCTGTGCAGTACTCTTAAAGGCTGTTCACGATAAAGTGAACACTTTTAAAATCGACCTTAGGAAAAAAAAGTCACTGCTCCTACCTTGGTGTATTTTAACGGGCGCTCCGAGTGACATGCGCCCAGTCAAGTTGGTAACGATGGATGGGAAGTAGTTCCATATCTTACCGTCGAGTAAAAAGTGTTAGGTACCCATTTGTGATAACTTAAATAATTTTCTTTTTTTTTTCTGTGTTTTTTTTTTTTTTTTTAACGAATCGAAGTGTAAAAATTAGCAGAGTTGTTAAATATTGATTTATCTAATAATTTCGCCAGTTTCACTTGACCTTCACGTGAATAAAGTCACGAGGCCCATGGCAATGTTAATCTTACGTAAGGCGGAAGAAGACGCAACGCGTATGCAAGTAGATCTTAAGCAGGGCTTTCAAAAAGTGCTCACTTCAGTGTGAACAGCTTGTGCCCCGGGCAGGCGGAGAAATCTCGTCAGCCGTGCGCTTTCGTCGGCGCGCAGTTGGCGACGCTGCTCCTCGGCTCGCGTGGCAACAACACCGGCCCGCCTTCGTCCACGTACCGGGGTTCTCTCCTCCAAGGTCAACACCTCTGCTGCTGCTGCTGCAACGACTGGGCTCGATTCTCGAGACGCTCGTACCCGTGTACTGGCTCTCCGATTCCAGCTGCGAAATTCGTCGCCTGTATCCGACATTGCAGGAACACCTACGTGATGTATACACTCGCGCACACACACAAATCGTATTATGTATTACGTTTTATTTTCATTCTCGCTTCCTTGAAATGATTTCCCGTGTGTGGCATGCTTTGAACAGCTATAAGATTTTCGAGGAGGTGAAACTCCAGTAAAGGCTGTTCACGATAAAGTGAGCACTTTTGAAACCAACCATAGAAAAAAAGTCACTGTCCCTACCTACATATATTTTAACGGGCGCACTGAGTGGCATGCGCCCAGTAAAGTTAGTAACGATGGAGGAGGAAAGTAGTTCCATATATTGACGTCAAATAAAAAGTGTTGGGTAACCTTTTGTGATAACTTACATGATTACTTTCCTAATTATTTCATAGTTTCACTTGCCCGACGCGTGAATAAAGCGCTGAGGCCCGTGGCAATGTTAATTCAACATAAGGAAAGAAGACAACGACGTCCATACAAGTAAATCTTAAGCAAGGCTTTCAAAAGTACTCATTCCATCGTGAATAGCCTGCCCTATACAGGTTATTTTAAGTAGCAAACGAACACGGGAAATTTATCCGTATCATTCCGCTATGAAATAGGAAGATGCTGGAAGTTCTGTAGAGGTGACTTTCCTATTGGGGGGGGGGGGGGGGGACTGCTCGCGAAGTTCAACGGCTTTCACGTAGAGGGGACGAGACGTGCCTCGGTCGCGCGAAGGGACGGCCAGCAAGTATTACTTAACGTCGACGAAACCAGGGAGGGGAAAAAAACGACAGCCAGGGGTGGGGTTTTGTAACCGCTACTTTCGGCGTAATTACTGGCGCGCGCGCGCGGGGGGTCGGGAATATTGTATGCCAGTGGCGAGGATGGGGCGAGGTAACGAAGTTACTGTCGCGGATCGAGGGTCAGCTAGGCGAGTGAGTGGACACAGGTCAGGTGTCAAACGTCGCGCTTGTTTTCGTTTCGCCGCCCGGGCAGCGGAACGAATGGCCATGAAACCAACCTCCTCCTCCTCCTCCTCCTCCTCCCACATCGTACGGAACAACCCCCTTTCACACACTCGCGCTTCCATCTTGCTTCGTTACTCCTGGACGCTTGCCAACGCACACATACACACAGAGCACGTCGCACAAAAACATACAAATCCTTTTTTTTTGTTTCGTTTTGGAGAACTCGCCAAGTTGTGAGAAAGGAGTTCATACAGAAATTCCAGACTGTTTCTACTCGATGGTCCCGGTTTTTTTCATTCAATGCGGCCCGTTTCTTACAAGAAATTTAATGTTTAAAGTGCTCTTTTTTTTTTTTACAATGAGTTAAATTGAGTTGAGATGTCTGGGGCCGGCTCTTAACGGGTTCTTGAGAGTCGATGAGGGCGAAATGAGGTGAGGATGGAGGAGCGCCGGAACCCAAGCGCGCGGGAGACGGAAGATCCCGAGAAAACCCGCTGACCAGCGACATCGTCCCGCGCGATTCCCACTTGCAAACATCGGGGAGTGACCCGGGAGGCGAGCAGTCTAACCGCTCAGCCGCGGCATCCCCAGGGAAAAATAAAGTATTTCAATCGTCAGTAAGGCTGTGTTCATTTCGAAAGCATAATATACAACGTGAAAAATATTCCAGCAAAACTCATAAAAAAATGTTAGTATGGTTTTTTTCCTTCTTCAAATTTAAGAGCCATAATAAACTGGATTGCTTGTCAGAGCCCGGTACACATGCAAGGGAACTTCAATTTACTTGTCAGAAAGGAGCTCGACCAACAGGGGATATTCCAAGGTTCTAAGGCCCGCCCAACAGCTTCGCGAGACCAATAAGAGACGAGGGTATGTTCGTTTGAAAGGAACTTCCTTACAGAAACAGGAGACAATAGAAAATCGCGAAATTTGTTTGTCTTAACTTTTCAATAACACTCTAGTTTTTATGATCGGATGACCAAGTTTGTGATTCCTAAGTTTTTTTTTTTTTTTTTGCGTACGAATCGTAAAAGATCTGCTTTATAGTAGCTCAATCCCCATTGGCCAACGAAAGTGGAAAGTAACTTCATAAATTCATGGTAGTCAAAAGCTAAAGAAAATTGTAGGACGCGTGTGTCCCAGGAAACAATCAGCTTTTCCCGAGATAAACCATAGAGTATTGAATCCCAGGAAACAATCAGCTTTTCCCGAGATAAACCACAGAGTAGAGAATATGGCTCATCGCGAGGAAAGTTGACTCTGCTACGATTCAATAGACTATACACATGTGCCGCAGACTTCTTTCGTTATTGTCCGTGATAGATGTAAACATTTATACGATCTCATTCTACTGGGCGAATGAGGGTTCTAATACTCTCTACAGCAGATCGTTTGTGAAAGGTTTTCCCGAGTCAACGAGCTAGAGTGTTACCAAATATATACGTTGGCTCGAAAAGTCTTCTCTATTTCCCGGCGTCTCGGAACAATAGGGTCACAAATGTATACCATTGTCTGAATTGTAGCCTGCCCCGTCACAGGAAAGTCCAGTACTTCCGCGTCGTCGCGGGTGCAGTGAGAGGTATATGTTTATGAAGTAGGAAGAGGAGGGGGGGAGGGAGGATGTTCGAGTTGCGCCGAGTGACCGCCGCTTTGCCGGGGCGCCACCGTCGTCCCTCATTACCATAACAAGCCTCTTTAAGTAATGATGTTTATTGTTGATTATGATGATAATGCCGCTGGCTGACGTTTGGGCCCCGAGCCGCGTTGTTTGTTGACGGAGGGGGTCGCAGGACGCGGGCGTCCTGCTGGGAGTCCAGCGCGCGCGCGCGCGATGGGGTTTGTTATTTCTGTTTGCTCCCGGGACGGGGGGGGGGGGGGGGGATGGCAATGCGTGCTTGTGCGTGAGTGCGTTCAGACGCGCGGGGGTAGCTTTGCAGCATCCCGTCGCAGGTACAACACGCCGGAACCGCTCTCGCACGCGAAGACAAATGTTTGCTTCTGCCGCTGGCAGGCGCCAGTGCGCAAATGCCAAGGACTTTGCTGTCGATGGTATTTGTAGGCTTCTAGAATAATATCCACGTGTATAGAACGAGCGTATGGGCCGTTCACGAATACTCATTATTTTTCTGAAGCCCCGCTAGAATTCTACGTCCAGGATATTCCCCTAGCCTTATGCAAACAAAGCTTAACTACGTCTAGAAAATATCACAAAAGGACAAGGCACCGCATTAGCTCGCAATGTTTTTATTAATATTGATTATTAATGAAATATTATTAATAGATAAAATATTTATATAATTACAATATATCCAAAAATAAGGATTTAGAGCCTCTGACACAACAGACATAAGAAACAACTAAGCACATACATTAAAAAATTGTGAAGAAACCGCTAATGGACTATACTTACCAAGGGCGTAACCAGAAATGTATTTCGGGGGGGGGGGGGGGATGATGAGTATTAGTATTGTCACTAGAAGTACAGCGATCACAAGTCGCAGTGGAAGGATATAAAAGGAAAGGAAGTTAGAAACTATTCATGCAAGCTCCCTCACATATACACACAGTTACAATAGGTCAACACAATAGTCATATGTAAATTGCATCACCGTGTCATTTAAATATCTTACATTTTAAATCTGTAACTAATATTAATATCATTAATATGTTCGTGTATGTTAGCTAATCACCGCCACTAAGAAGGTAACACAGTATAATTATTTCACATGTATGGTGCCGTATCATTTTTGGTAACAACAAATGTTATGAGAAATGTTTTAAGTCAAATAAATGTCCATTAAAGTCCGAGCGTGTCATTTCCGGGGGAGGGGGTTGAAGCCCCCTCCCTCCTCTGGATACGCCTCAGATACTTACCAAAACAATATAGCTTGACCAGTTAGGTCACGAGTTCCTTTGCGGTGAGTGATGCAGTCGAGTGATGCAGTCACGTGATATTCCTGGCGCGCGTGTTACTTGAGCTGGGCGAGCCTGTAAACGTAACAGCACATCGACAGCACGGTCATAGTGGACTGGACCAATTGCTTGGACAGACTCAACCGTGGCGATAACTCAGCCATATCGTATGCTTAGGAACCAGTTCTTCCTCATTCACCTGAGGAAAATGGAAATCAGGATAGCCCCGCCCCTACCGGAACTCGAACGTGGGTCATCCCAAACGCGAGTCCGGAGAGTTTTCTTTACTCTGTACATATCCGTTCGGTTTCACGGAGAGAGGAATTACGATTTGCGCTGTACGTGAGGAGGGAAAAAAAAACAGCTCCCAGTAATTGTATTCATGTGCAAGTTGATGCCATCTTTTGCTGTGACCGAATCACACTTAGGTAGCTGTAGCAGCAGCCATGAACCTTGGTATAGGTCGTTCACGGTAAGGCGAGCACTTTTTGAAGCTTTTTCGTCAAACTTAATAACCAATAAATGCATTTTACTGTGGCCTCGGATTTTCGGTTTTGGGTTTGGTGAATGTATAAACTGTGTTTTTATTACTCACATGGAAGGGTTTACATTAACAAGTGGGGGAAGGATAAAAATTGGTTGAAAGAAAAAAGTAACTAGGGCTTCAAAAGTGCTCCCTTTATCGTGAACGGCCTATAGTTTGTTGTAGCGTACAGAAAGAGATAACTGCGAAGTTCAACCCACTCTGCCAATTGATTTGTGAAATTTCCGGGACTCTGACCCTGTACAATGGTTTTCTAGTTAATTAAGATAATGTCACAATGCAATCTGGCCCCTATTAATCTAGTGGTTTAAAGACATGTAAATATTGGCGAGGAGGGGAAACTGGCTAAAGGCAACGTTTCTAAATAAATTAACGAATCGGATCCTTGCAGCAGATTCTGAGATCATCGCCTCCAGTTGCGAAGGATTTGAAGTGTGAACAAGGCGGTGTTATCTTCAGGCTTAGCCTCCTTCTGGTAGACATGTTGCCAAGTTATGAACAAAATAAAACTGAAAGTAAACGAAAAGTTACAAGTTTAAGGTAATATATATATATATTTTTGAAAACATTTTGTAAAATACATATTAAAAAGATTAAAATGGCACCCCCTAGTGCAGCAATGTCAGTTTTATATATTTCCAAGTTTTACAGTTGTGGCATACTTGTCGCGAATTGTAGTTATTAACTTAGCTGGCATCGGCAGCAGTGCAACGAAAAGATGTGCAGCACAAAAAAAAAATTCGGATTGGATGAGACCATACATGCTTTTTATTCCATATCTGCAATTGAACTTGTCGGTTTTGTATGTGTGTACTGTTTCCAGATAAAGTTAAAGTTTATGTTTTCAATATAAGGGCTTTACCTATTTCGTTTTTAAGTTTAGGACATCAGGTAAAAATTAAAAGAAAACTAATTTCCTGTTTTTCCCCCTCTTTTTCAGGTGAGTTTCCTCTCTTTTTCTGATCTAAGACAAGTCACATGGTGGTAAGTAATCATTTAAGACGTATTAAATTATTGATAAATACTTCTGCTATAAACGGAAATGAAAGCGGTTTGCATGTTGCGTTTTCCTTTGTTATTATACTTTATAGGAAAAACCTTAAATATCAAAATTTGTAATTAAAGAGTTTTTAAATGTTAATACTATCATGCTGATAGGTAATCAAAATATGATATGTTCAAGTAACCGGCTTAAAGACTATAAAGCGTTTAAAATGGAAATTGCTCATTTTACGTTCCGTTTTAATTTAATAGCTATTTAGATTTTTTGTTTTAATTAAATCTTCTGGCGACATCAAGTTTGACGTGTGAAACAAGCGATCTTGAAGTGTTTTATGGCGCACACGTATAGGAAGATGCATAGACAATCAGATACAGCACCTAGGCTACTCCTGGAGTCTCAGGAAGCTTGGAAAATACCGTAGAACTCCCACGACCACTGCATTGTTAAAAAAAAAAAAAAATCATTTTACGGAGAAGTGCTAGTAAAAATTTGCCCAGAGGTGTCCGTAATCTCTCCGTAAAATTACGGACACATTGATTTTCAAAAACGGACTTTGCGTAAAATTCACGGAACCTCTCTGTTAATCCCCTAGTTAGTTTCCTGTACTTCTAGTTTAAATAATTTTTTTATTTCGATGATATTTTAATTTTCATTTTGTGGGTGTTAAACTGTGAATAAAAAGGATATTTAAAAAAAAGTTAAAATATTTTATACTTAAGCGCAAGATTTGAAGTCGAGTCAAATAGTTGCAAGCTCACGACCCTACACATGGTGAATCTCGTATAAGTTTTGAATTTCTGTATTAGTCACATAAGCAACTTTATTAGTTTCTATTAAAGTTAGTGTATTTTATGTGTTGCTAAGTGTTACAGACGCCCGTTGCTACGTTTTAATGTTTGAAAGAACAGGTCTTATTGACATGGATAACCTTAACTGCCGCACAAACGATAATTTTCTGGTTACAGTGGCGAAGAAAGCTTCGGGTAGACTCGCCATTGTTCGTGTCAGAAACCCGAAGTTATAGGAAATACGGATATCTTCTGTGTTTCGTATTTACGCACTCTACTCTGTTTTTTGTCATTACGAATCGCATTTCCGTATATTAACTGTGTATTTTCATAAAAAATTCCCGTAAATATACGGAAAAAATTTAACAGTCTTAGTCATTTCTGACAACGCACAGTTATAGAAAATTTACGTTTCACGAGTTCTTTAGTATTTTTTTTGGCGTAATTTTAATTGTGAGCTATCTGCCTGTCAAAAGTCTCTCCACTTTACAACAAGCAAATAACATTTCATTAAAACTGCGCACAAAAACATTAAACAAATCATAAAATGTAAATTTTCTATAGTAGTGCGTTATCAGTACTTGCTACGAATGCGATATTGTGACGCAGATTAAGAGTTTCTGCAAAAATGGTAGAACCGAGCTTTCATCACAAAACCGTTTGGTAGTCCCACCCTCCACTTTCCATCCCTTCACCAGCCAGATCGCACAGGTGATGGCTCGAGTTCGTGGCCCAAAACCCAGAATGACTATCGAATTAGTATCGCGTGGTTCAAAACCCATTTTAATCATTGGAGGGGCCTCCCCTTCTTCTGCGACATTAATTTTAATTTAATTTTTTTTTTTGCGCAATCGCGTGACCTGGGCGATTATTTCTCACCACCCCGGGGCAGCCGTGGGAAAGACGCACTCCCTTTTTTTTTTTTTTCTCGGAATCGGTTCGACGGCGGGCATATCGGCCAAGGAGCGCGGATGCATATTGCATGGCGTCGCTCTTCGGCCCGCAAGGGCGATAAAAGTTTCAGGACCTAGATTAAAACTTGGCGTGGTAAGTGGGCTCAGAAGGGGGGTGGGGGGTGGGTGGGTTGGAATGTGTTCCCGCACGCCTTTACCTGCAGATACCGTCGTCTCGCTTCATCTGCCGCCCTGGTCCCGGGGCCGGCTTGTAAATACGTAATCCCTTCCACCACCACCGCCACCCCCTTCCCATGGGGGGCGTATTAACCAGGTGACGTGGACGCCACGGTATTGGCGGAGCCATCGTGGGAAGAGAGCCGACCCTCCAGTTTTACGTCTTGGCGGCGTTGTTCGGGCTCAACCAGCACCGCCCCACCCCGGGTATAAATTGGATTGGGAGTTCCCGAGCAACAACAACTTATTTGCAAATTTGATCAGTGCCCGGCCATTGACCATAACTTAACTCTATTATACTTTAAAAACTAAATTAGGTTAATGTACTTCCTATATAATGTTATTCATTTCTCTTATCGGGTAGTAGCCGAAAAGGAGATCGTTTGTCATCTTTTTAATCCCCCTCCCCCACATTGATCCCAATTTAAGGTCGTTGAATTGAATTAAAATTTTGATTTATTTGGGGGAGGGGGTTTAATTTTGAAGGAAGTTATTAAAAAAATATTTTTTTTTTAAGATATGAAAGAAAATACTCTTTTGATGTAATTAAAATGATTGAGAAACTACTGTCAAGAGAACATTACTACAGGGTGTATTGGGTTGAAGATTGATGGGTTAACATATAAATGAGATTCTATCGTTTGTATCGACTTCTGATGGGTCCTGAACTCTGATGCTGTGAGTGCAGCAAGGCGGCTGTTCGTCCCGGCACCGGTGATGTTTGTTTAACTATTTTCGAAACGACTAGCAAATGCCTCTACCGAATCGCTGTGACCCTCATCGGCTCTCAAGACCTCGATGTTATGAGCAGCCCAAATATCTCCGCTCCGCTTATTCATTCTGTGGTTTCATTGTGGAAGGGGTCTTCGAGAAGCGAATTCATCGGCACGTAACGCAGCGGGGAATATTGGCTATAACGAACCAAGTGTTAGGCGTCATCGTTCCGTGAATTTCGGGGTGTGATAACTTCGCAGCGGCGGCGAATGTGAATATATTCCGTGCAGCAAACGCGTTTCCACGAGGGGAATGGTCGTTGGTGAGAACCGCCACGAGAAAAAAATGTACCGCCAGTTTGAATATTCGAGCTCATAAATAACTACTTAAAATATTACTCGATTAGTAGAGCCACAAATATTTCGCGAATTCCATTCGGTGGATGACAGATCTTTAGACACACCCTGTTGAGCTGTGAGCCAGTAAAGGAGCCTTTCCACGGACTCGTGTTCGGCGAACATGACGTCACGGGTGGGATGCGCGCAGGACGGCATGCTGTGGAAAAAGCCTTATTTGTTGTGCGTCGCGCGTGTGCGAGGGGATCCATCTAGAGGCGATCCTCCAGGTATAGGCTGTTTACTATAAAGTGACCACTTTTTAAGGCCCTCTCAACAGGCATTAACCACTAATAAATATTTTTTATTGCAGTCTCAGACATTAGCCTTTGAAAGTGGCGAAAGTATGCACCGTATTTATTAGCTACGTGGCAATACTATTAAAAAGTGGCTTAAACATAACAAAGTGGCTTAAACATAAAAAAATAGCTTGAAAGCAAAATTTGGAAGGGCCTTAAATAGTGCTCACTTCACCGTGAACGGCCTATAGCTGTGCGTATACATGAAAGATGCCGACGGAAAAACCCTATAAAATATGGCAAAACTATTTTCCCCTATTGCTGTTGCCCAAACAAACGAATTCGGCGAGGATAATCCGGACTATTGTAAGTCACTCATTTTCAACAACCACTTCATAAACTGCCTGATAGTTAACTGAAAGAATATTTAGGCCCTTTCACATGGTCAAAGTTCACTTCAAATGTTCTTCAAAATTATTTAATCCTGTATGACGTTACTTGGACGTCATAATCACGGCCATTTTTGTCTTTCAAGCGATTGAATAAATCTTAATTCCTCCATTGTTTTTCTTTAATAACATGTTCCATGTTTCCTTGGATCAAATTTTTCAACTAGCACTCCGAATAATTTAAAAAGTATAAATATAAAGTGTGCCATAATACAGTATTTATTGAGCATTTAAGCAACAAAAGTATAATGATTTCATACAAAGTAAATATATCATGTTATAAAAAAAGTTTGTATCGATTTCAACAAGTAATTTTCGCGTAATCCATGGTTTGAAGTGGCTGGGAAAAAATCGGCACATATAGGTCTTTTTTAATTGAAATATTTAAATATATATAGTGTAAGTTTTAACTTTAATATTTATTGAATACAGCTGCATATGTGAAAAACTTTTCAAAACTCTGAAGTATTGTATTCTATTCAATTGAATAAATTGAACTGCATGAGTATTCAATATTGTGAATTCAACTGATTGAATTTAATAAAACACTTTATAGTGTTAAATGGCCTTTGAAGTGTTATTAACACACAAGTTTCGTGATTTTTTCTACTATACACGAACAGCTGTGTAAAATACAGATTCCTAGGCTTCCGTTGAATAGCCTAGAGATAAGAAATATAATTTTACTTAAACACACATGATATAAGTTGTCATCAGTTAGGTCATAAGTTGCAAATATTTAGAAGTTACATGCATGTTGGTACAAGCTTTGTAATTTTATAGAGAACAGTTTGTTCTTCCAAAAAAACCTTGTGCTGAAATGGTAATGTTGTATCTTATACGGAATATTTGTGTGGATGCATTTTCGCAAAACGTATATTGAGTGTTACAAACAAACTTGACTGTCAAAGTTGGAGCTACATATTTGATAGAGCTGAGTTGCAGTAACTAACAACGGTAAACCACCTTATGCAACCGACATGTACATGGAAACATGTTCTAGGAGTTTTAATTGTCGGCACTCTTTAGTAAATTACGTCAAGTTTCAGTTACTGAAACATCATAAGCTGCTGTAACGCCGGCACATACTTCTACCTCCCGAACCATGTCGACTGACTAGGATACAAGCCTGCACTGCGGTATCTGCTCGGCTGGGAGAGACGCACAGTGGAAATGCCCTCTGTGCGTCTCTCAGGTAGAGAAACCCACCTCCTCCACGAGCCTGAGCGGGCCATCGCGAGACAGCGGGTATTGCGTAGTCTGAACTGCAGTGGAGAAGGCCTGATCGCGAGCAGGCGGACGTCGTCTCGGGGGGGCCCACGAACACGTGACGTCACGTTGTGCGTTCGGACACGCGCCAGTGGAAAGCCTGATTGAGTGTTAAACAGTCCTGTACAGAAGCCTCGCTTGATCGCAGCAACCAATAAGCAAACGATGATATCTCGAGTGTATAGAGCGCTGTCCATCCTAGCTTGCCGCCAACTCAATCCGCGAAATACTCGGGGCTCTATCGATTAGGTGTCGAAGATACTGCATTAGAGTAAGAGCGCGCGTGTGCAGAAAAAGCACTATGCCGTATATGTTTCGCGTTTTCTGTCAACAGATGTTCACGTAGAGCTAAAATTCCATAAATCACATACAAAAAACATTTAATTACTTTTTGTAAGTGTTATAGTACCGCCCTTTTTTTCATTGAAATCTTTAATTTCAGACAGCTTTTTTCGTTCATCTGGAAATATTTACTCAAGAAAGCTAACATAACATGTTTTTAAGAGCTCACAAATTTTTCGACGTTAAAACATGTGTGTGTTTACGAATGTTTAACGAAACATGTAAAACATTTTACACTTCAGCACCCGCTCAGCCACAGCGTCCACGTTCGTGGATACGTTGCAAATGAATTATGCATATTATCCGGATTGTACACAGCAAGTCACTAGCGCCCAATACTGTGAGAGTCTTCCTTGTCGCTGATCTGATTTGTGGAATTTTCTACACCTCTTTGACATAAATGGGTAATGGCTGAAGATAGGAAAATTTCGCGAATTTATTTCGGGACACGATAGACGTCAAACACATGTACAGTGAAGTCACCTTCGCAATTGGATCACAGTTTATTAGATCCGCCCTGCACGCCTCTGAGCCAATAGCAGACTTGCAAGGAAACACTTTGCGAATCCCATAACTGCCGGGTGTGTGGCAACAGCCAATGAACACACAGCTGAGGCTCCAGTATGCAGATGACTTAAGTCGTCCAGCCTACAGGTCATTGAACTCGCGATATCTTCCTATCCGTAGTCATGGCAATAACGTCGAGCACAAGGCGCGTTTTTCATTGGTTGTAAAAAAAAATTTGGAACACAAAGGACAGCGCATACTAACAATTACGGGATCCCAACACTTTAGTTCAGAAATAAACATGTGACTGAAGGTGTGAATAACTTGACTAGCGGCTGGAAGATTGCTCTGCTAAACTTCCAGTCATCTCCACCTTGGGAATGTAGAATGGCCGATGAACCCTCGTGAAGATCTTCGCTTCTTATTTGTGCTGCCTCCTGGACGACCTTGGAAAGTAGCAGTTGCGTTCTACGATGGCTGGTTTTCTCTGGTGGCTTGTTGGAGGGGGGGGGGGTGTAGATGATGGCCGTTTACGTAGGAAATAGAGTTCGTTGTCTGCACGATTTTCGGCCGGTTGAAGTTTCTTGTGATGGCTGAATTGTTGACGGAAAAGGGAGTGGGGGAGAAAGTAGGCAAGTTTTCGCCACATGGGTTACGTAATTCATGCGACTGTGGAAGAAGCTGTAGAGTTGAGGAAGGTCACGGGCGCGCGGTCAGTGAGCTCACGACTAGATTCACGGTAGGGGAGGTTTGGAGGGGGAGAGGTGTCTGATCTCCCTTTTTTCTTCCATGTCTTCCCTCTCGCCTCTTCCTACGAGATCTCTGTTCTCTGTAGTCCCATGGAACAAAGGAACACACAAGGATAAAGTTGCAACTCTATTTATAGCGAGAGAGCGTTATCTTATTCATTTGTTTGCATAGTAGGTTGTATTACTGCCAACGTTACCACACGGAGTAAACTACAATCGTTCACTTTATGTTGGTAGACAAAGCGCATAACGCCGCCACCTACGTTTTCTGATCAAAATTATTGTTTGCGTCATTTATCCCCATTTATTTCATACCAATAATTAATTTCAGAGAACAAGAACTGAAATATTACTTTTTATAAACATATTCTTGCATATATAAAAAAAAAAAAAGTCACGCGGCATGAAATAACACTTGCGAAGGCCACTAACACGAAAAATAATTACCGTGTTACCGCCATCAAAACGGAAATATGTCACCATGCACGTGTTTCTGCAATATCTGAAGAGGAAAACTACATGATCGATTATTGTTAGATCCGCGAGTATTTCGCATCAGGCTAGACTTGAACAGTCCTCTATTCACTCGAGACGCTATTGTTTTCTTATTGGTTGCTGCGATCAAGTGAGGCATTTCTACAGGAATGTTCAGAGCTAACTCACGCCACTGGTTGTTTCCGAATTCAGTGGATGCGTCCATTGCTCACACATCCCTACGTCCCTTCGTACATGCATCCACTGTGGAAATGGCTGCATTGAAGGGATGGATAACATCCGAATCCTGCTGCAGCTAGGGCGCGCTTAGGTAGCGCTAGCTGTACCACACCTTTTACTGCTTTGAAGTTTTATCATTATTTGTGTTATCTATGTGATCTCAGTGAAATGTCATCAATTTACTGCAGACGAAAATCTTGTTAGATTTGAGGTTCTATAATTTCTGCTTGGCGATGGCTGCAAATAGAAATCGAGATTTCTTATAAATAGGATATATTATGTTTGATGAGCATATACAAAATTACAAATGTATTTGTTGAAATGATTATTGTGTATAATGAAGTTGATAGCTCAACTGGTCAGTATTTTAAACAGCATTTTATTTTGTGTGATTATGTTGGAGCATTATTTATACACTGTCAAAAGAAGAAAAAAACAAAGTTTTCATCCATTTTAATCAACAACTAAAAGCAAATACACACCCACACAACCCCACACGCGTGAAATCGGTGTAAACAATAATATAAACAAATGACGAACGAATTCCGTAGCTAAGGGATGTGAGGACGCGACGATGGATGCGAATGTCTCATCCCTTGGTAGTTAACGTGCGAAGAGATGCGTCGCCATCCATCCCTAGTGAGAATTCGGAAACTGAGCCAATATGGCCACATCCAATAGAGTGCACTTTCTATGGATCACTTACCCTAAGGGATCCATTAGGCCGGTATTCGGAAACATTCACTGTTTCCTGCTTGGCTCACAGTTAAACGGGGCGTGTCTAAACAACTGCAGCCCACTCACAATGGAAGGTGAAATGACCAAGTGTTTTAAAGTCTACTTCGCCAGTGAATGAATCCTCGAAATACGCGGGGTTCTATTTACTGTAGTAGTCAGTAAATATTATCAATTTCTAGGCTTCTGGTTTTGAGCCGCGTCGTGGATTCTTCTCCAACGTTTCGGCAGTCGTTGCAGCTGCTATCATCATTGGAGGCCTGAAGAATTCGCGGATTGAGTTTGAGACAAGCTGGAATTCAAAACACGTATGTTTATATAACTTCAGCAATTGGGCCACACGGTGTTTGACACCTCCTGGAGAACGCTGGTCCAATCGTCGCCTTCCACTGCAACAGCAGACACCCAATGTGCAATTAATATGGGCATATTTGTACATAATACTGTATATTATAGCCTGAAGGTCATTGAACTCGCGAATTTTTCAGGCCTCTAAATCATCAGGGATGATAGCAGCTGCTACGATTGCCGAAACGTTGGAGAAGAAATCCACGACATGACTCAAAACCAGAAGCCTGGAAATTGATGACAATGGCCTCGAAAGCCTGCGAACTATAGTCAACATTATATTTGAATGTGCAAAAAAAAATTTCTACATGACGAATTTTTTTAAGGTGGTGGTACCTCGACTTCGGGTATGTTCGGTAAGGATTCGTTTTTTCCCATTCGAGTTTCCCGGACCTGCACAGAACAAAAGAGCCGGAGAGGAGACTGGGCGCGTAGCTGTTTTATTGCAAGCCAAGGCTGCTTGCTCCCTCCCACTTTGGTCTGGACCGCGCGCCAACACAATAGCTTGCCTTCCCTTCTAACCGCCCCCGCCATCCCGTTTGCTGTTTCCACTGCAGTCTTTCGTTTCAGGAGCACAGGTCGCTCCCTCCCTCCCTCCCCTACGTCTCTTTCCCCAGGCGACCTGCACCCCACGAGAAGAAATTTCCAATAGGGAACCCCACTTTTGGAATGACCGCTTTCTTTTTTTTACCCCTCCGTTCCAACAGCCCGCGAATTCGCGAAGCAATCATGCCTTTTCTTCCTCCCTTTGTTTTGCCGGAAAATCCCCAGGACCACCAATAAAGCTACGCCGACGTGACGGAGCATGGCGTCTTTTGTGCGCCCGCGCCCTTATCGGCTTTGTGGGAGCTGTCATCGCCGCGTGCGCGGGGAGGTGGGGGGGTTTTTAACAGCGTGATTCCACATGCCGTAAACGCTGGCTACTGTTTACGGCATTACATTTCCAAGCTTCAAAGAAAATAAATAATGCACTGAATTTTTCAAACCGACCATTCGGAACTTCCAAAGGAATCTGGTTCGCCATTTTGACTCTTATTGCAGTTACCTCTAATGTTCTGCAATTGCATTCCTTTCATGTATCGCGCGCGGTGAAAAAATGTTTTACCGTGTATCACGTACCTAGAATCAAAAAAATTGAACCCAGTTTTCTCGGTTGTGTGTCAGTTATTATTATTATTATTATTTCAATTTTTTTCAATGTTGTGAATTTTCTATTTTCGTGTTATTTGCCAATGTTATCATTCTGAATGTAGTATTGTATTATGTATATTAAAAACGTTTTTGTTAGTGGGTGAAGCGATCTGGCCGGCTCTTAACAGCGAGGTCTTCAGAGCCGATGAGGGCGATAAATGTGAGTATGGAGCGGCGCCGGAATGAGTGGGCGGGGGAAACTCGAGATCCCCGAGAAGACCCGCTAACCAACGGCATCGTCCGGCGAAAATCCGGTGACCCGGTCGGGGATTGAACTCGGATCGCCTTGACGGGAGGCGAGCGTCCTAACTCTTTTTTTTTTGTCAGCAAATTGTTTTATAGCGTTAAGGTAATAGTGTACCCTGTACCGTTAAGTCTGTGTGTTACTGCTGTGGTGGAGAAGGGTTACTCATTTCTATAGCTTGCATTCAGTGCCCATGCGTGTGCATGGACCTCGGAAATAAAACAAAGAGCAATGGAATTGCAACATGTGCCAAGGACTCGTTACCAGGACGCCTTTGCAAAAAGATCGTGTCGTGGTTCCCATTTCCGACGCCAGAATTCGGTCGTCGCACGACTCGCAGCGCTAGTTGACCCTCCTTCAACCCCCTCCCCCTCCCTATGCCCGCTATTGTGAGCTGCTGACTAGCCGAAGCAGTTGCGAAATTAGCTGCCGCTCTCATTTCTACTTCGGTTGCACACACGGGGGGAGCGCATGTCGTGTGCAGTATGCAGACGCTCGGCTGCAACGCCAAGTGGTCTTGTTCGCTCGCTAGGCAGACCCAGTCACGCGGAACACATGTATCGAGGAGATATGCCACCGTTTTACAGAGAAGAGCTGTCAATGTTGATATAAACCATTCATGGTCACTTCACACGAGTTTTAGAAGCTCTGCTGAAGTTCTACTTCCAGTATATTCCTCCGTCTCATGCAAACAAAGCTTTAACTGAGTCTAGAAAAGTGCACCGAGGGGACAGATTCATGCGCACTCAGTGTAATCAAATTTCGCATAAGACCTATTTCTTACTAGACATTATCAACACACCTACTTTGCCTCTGTTTTTATTCGTATGCATCATCAGTTAAATATAAATGAAATGAAATTAAAAAGTTTAATTTAACCAAAAATAAGGTGCTTTTATGTTAACAGAATTGATTTAAAAAGAGTGAAGAAACCGGAAACAGACTATATTAGATGTTTACAAACTGGGATATATAGGCGTGCAAACCTATAACCTATAGTGGGCAATATTAATGTTCCCTAGTTCATATCTCCAAAATATCTCTTCCTTGCTACAGACGTACACCAATCTTACATAATCATTTATCACAAATTACTAGGGATGGGAAAATTTCGCGAGTTCAATGACCTGTAGGCTAGACTCCTCAGTCCTCTGCATACTGGAGCCTCAACTGTGTGTTCATTGGCTGTTGCCCCGCACCTGGCAGTTATGTGATTCACAAGGTGTGTCCTCGCAAGTCTGGTATTGGCTCAGAGGCGTGCAGGGCGTCTAATAAACTGTGATCCAATTGCGAAGGTGACTTCACTGTATATGTGTTTGACGTCTACCTTGTCCCGAGATGAATCCGCGAAATATTTCCATCCCTACAGATGATGGATTGAACACAGAACTGGCGTTAAGACATGTGGTGATGCCACTGCCTGGATGCTGACACTCACCGTCCTCACGCCGACCACTACTTTCATTTTGTCGCGGTGACCTGAGTAGTTACTGCTCTGGATTATAGAGTGTGCCACCTGGACCGTCGTTCGCATCTGAACTGGCTGTTTGTAAGTATCAATTCGTGGCGCAGGGTCGATTACTGTCGATTTTGTCTTACAAATTCGCATAAAATCAGGCGTCAATTAATCCATAGTATTAATAATTTACAACGATGACGTCTTGGCGAATTGCTGTCTTCCCAGTTGGAGGCCGTAGATTCTCAAGCCCACAGTATATACATAACATATTATAAGACTCGTTTCCAATGACCAAAATCCTACCTGCATCAAATTTACTTGACAGTCGCTTTAAAACATAAAAACAAAGTTATTTTAATTTTAAAAAAAACTAAACAAATTTACAATTATATTTTAAATAAAGCTCAAGTAATCGTCTCATTTACATCAAGTCATTAACTCCGTGATGGCTAACGCTGGGGACGGACTCACAATATTTCCTTCTATTTATGTTTTCTACTGTAGGACATGGCAGTGAGCAAATAGTTGAGACTCGTTATGTACGAAGTGTTTTTAAAATATATGTCGAAATTCAAACCATGGAATCCATGGCTTAATATAGCAATATATCCTTGTAGCAAAACGTTCCGGACATTTATCAATTTTTTTTTAAACTTAAACTAAGCAAAACAGCGCCGGGAGTCCGCAACTTCACGTACCTGGAGTCCCATGTCAGTGTTAATTTTATGGAAGGCGGAAGAATACACTGTTGCATGCAAGTAGATCTTAAGCAGGACTCTCAGAGAAGTGCTCAGTTTACCGTGAGCAGCCTTTATAGAGACTAGCGTACAGGTAACATCCCGCGAAATTTTCCTCTCATAAACTTCACAAGTGGAACAAACGCATGGCAGTAAGACTAATCCGTTTTACAAATGACAGCACGAAATGAGAGCTTCTCATCAAGTAACGCACAGTAGTATTATTTTCCAATCAGTAAGAAAATTTTCCCGGGTAATGTGGTCAAGTGAGATGTGTTTGCACTTCTGTGCATGAACATTCCTCTTTCAAATTGTAAAGCCTAGCTCTGCGTAAACTTCGAGCGTGCGCTGTGCCCCGCAGTCAAAATACATAGCAATGGACGAAGAGCTAACATTTTTGTACTTCTCTCGGTTCAGCCCACTGACTTTCCGCTGGTTCGGAATGCTTGCTTGACATTTTTCCAGTGCTCTGGTCTTACAACCTTGTCGATTCCGCAATCTGCAGTAATTATAAGCAGTTTTTGCCACTTCCAGTGTTTGCGAATGCAAGAAAATTACCTCGCTATTATTATTTTTTTAAATCAATGGGATGGGTGAGGATGGGACTAGTTTGACGGGTCCTTAGCCAGTAACACATTATTATTATTATTTTTTTACAAATTAGAGTCATGAATTTTTACGCAAGAGTGAGTAAATGAGTGCCTCGTTTCGTTTGACGTCCAGAAACCCAAAATATTTGTAGTGTAAAATTCGCAGTAAGCCTCAGGATTTCACTTTCAGAATTGCGGGAAACCACACTCCTTTCTCCCTCAGGGCAAGCAAGAGCCGGTTCCTATTGGCTGTCTCTGACATGGAGAAAACCCTGGGGAAGCGCGCTTATTATTTCGTTTCTGTTAGATTTTTTTTTTCGGGACCTCAAAACTGGCAGGGAACCCGGATATTTCGGCCTCCGTCAGCGATATATATATAATTTTTTTCCCCTCCTGCGGCGAGGGGAGAAAATCGAACGAGCAATCGTGCCAACCATTTGCCTCACGGATGTGACATGACTTGCGGACTGGCACGGATCTGCGGGGCTGTAGTTCTGCGGACGACAGGGAGAAGGGTCCAAAGAGGGGTTGGTGCGGGGGATATAGCTGAGCTGGAAATGGGCGAGGGGTTATAACGCGGCTGAGCCAATCGTCGTGCTTTACGGCTATGTTAATGCGGGCGAAGGAGGTTTGAATGAAGGGGGGCTGGGAGGAGGACAGGATAATATCGGGTGATGCGGGGTGGTATTAGATACGGTGCCAGGCAACCCCGCTATGCGACGAGCCCGAGGTATTGGGAAAGGGGATGAGCTTGGGGAGGTTGGGCGGTTGGGGGGGGGGATGTAACGGCCCGATATATAAGTCAGTGGGTTAGGACCAGAGCACTTCGTGCTGCGGCGTTCAGCCTCACTTCACTGCACACCCCTCCCCCTCCTATCAGTCATCAAACTCCTATAGGGCCCAGCCCAACTCTCCCAATATCATTATTGAATCGTTGCTAGCACGAACAGGGCTCCCCTTCTCAATCACTTCCACGCTTTTTTTTCCTCCTCGCTACCACGCACCCCCCTCGTCAGTCATTCCTAGTCTTACTTTTTTATTTTTAACCTCGTAATATCCACTGGGCCCCATATTCGATGTAACGATGCTTCTGCACTCGATTGTGTTGCCCATCCACGACGCAGCTTCCGAGCCGTATATACGCTCCTCCCAGGACGGGGTTGTCCTAAACGCTTTGGATGCGCTGTGAAATTGTGGAGGGCAATCATCGCAAGTGCTGCGTATTTCCACTGGCAGTTGTACTTTGTTTTCGCCGTCAATATTGCATTGGTCCACGCAAAAACTCAGCAGGCATGACCAACGGCTGTTCGTAGACGTGGCTATCATTACGTGAACGTTTGACACTAACGATTCTTATTAGTATAGTCTGTTCACGGTTATTTAAGCGGTTATTGAAAATGAAGCTTGTGAGAAATTTCAGTGCCTCTACCTGCATATTTTTTAACGGACGAAATTAGTGGTAAGCACCCAGTAATGTAGGTAATGACGGAGTGAAAGAAGTTTCCTGTCTTAAAGTTCAAATAAGTATTTAATTTAGTATCTGTTTTATTAGTGTATGCTATAAAGGATAAGCGTTACCAAATTTGTGAAATACTTATTTTACTAATAATTTCATAGTTTCCGTTGATCATCGCATGAATACAGTGACCAGATCCATCGTAAAGTTAATTTTATTTATAGTGGAAGAATACACAATAAACATAGAGTTATATCTTTATCGGGACTTTCAATAATGGTCAGTTTACTGTGAACAGCGTATAGTGTGTATTTGTTTTGCTGCCGCCCGATATTTTTTAAGGTCATATTTTCCTTTATCGTATTCTCGTTGCATGCTAAAAAGTAGAACTATATATAGGCTATTCACGGTAAATTTAGCACTTTTGAAACCCTGCTTAGGATCTACTCTAATTTTATGCACGTTGAGTATTCTTCCGACTTACGTAAGATTAACATTATCATGGGCCTCGTCACTTTATTCATGCGTCAGTTAAGTGAAAATGTGAAATTATTAGAAAAGTAAATATTTAACAATTCTGCAAATTTTTACACTTCGATGCATTAAAAAAAACAGAAAGCGAAACGAATAATTTAAGTTATTAGAAATGGTAGCCTAATACTTTTTATTCGACATTAAGATAGGGAACTACTTCCCATCCTTCGTTACCAACTGTACTGGGCGAATGTCACTCAGTGTGCCCGTTAAAATATATGCAAGTAGGGGCAGTGACTTTTTTCTGAGGTTTATTTCAAACGTACTCACTTTATCGTGAACAGCCTTTAAAAAAGGATACCTAATTTAAAGAATAAGAAACAGACCCTAGTAACACGTCGTGCCTGGGGACACCTAATCGCGAAAAGTTTGCATGATTATTTTAATTATTACGCACCTTTATTTGTTGCCTCACGAATCACAAACTTGCAGTCTAGGAATGATCAGTTCTGACTGGTCCAGTCAAGTGAAGAGAGTCACGCAAGGTGTTGAAATCTAACTTGCGAGTATTCCTTTACGTGAAAACTAGTCGTTACTTATTGCCGTAATGGCTTACGTGCATCGTGTTGAAAGTGCAGTTTTTTTTTTTTTTTTTTTTTTTTTTGCGAAATTGGCACATTTTAAAAGTATAATCTTATATCGGAAGTGCCTTCACACGAATGCAGAAGTTCGAGGAGCGACCCGAAGTTTACGTTCATGTAGCAAGAGAATGAACCGATAACTAGAGGTAGTGAAATTTCGCGAAAAGATTTCTAGGCAAGTTATATTCCAAAGCACCCTGTGGTCGTTTACCTGCCTTGATTGCCTGAATTACTTTTCAGCACGCGTTAACTGTCTGCACACGAATAACGTAGGAGCCGCGCCGATGCCGCCGAATTCTGAGTGGTCCGGTCAAATATGAAAACGCCTTCTCAAGCAGACAGCAACCAATGGCAATAGACAAACTGCTGTTGGGTGCCTATAGTTAGGGATAGGAAGATTTCGGGACTAGATAGACGTCACACATACATACATAGTGAAGTCACCTTCGCAATTGGATCGCAGTTTATTAGACCCGCCCTGCACGCTGCTGAGCCAATAGCAGACTTGCAAGGAAACACATTGCTAATCCCATGTGAGGCAACAGCCAATCAACACACCTCTGAGGCTCCAGCATGCAGAGAACTGAGGAGTCTAGCCCACAGGTCATTGAACTCGCGAAATTTGGCTGTCCTTACTTATAGTATTAAAGTCTACCCTGTACACATATTATTTCGTGATAAATCACTAGCTCCACCGATAACGACTTACGATCGCTCAGTCTATAAGAGCTGGATAATACAAAGTAATTCGGAGCCCACTGTATTCACAAGGTACCGGCGAAAAACCCCAAACTTTTTTTTAATTATATTAATTCTTCTGTGCTTCCTTTACCAGCAAACTGGAGACATAACTTGCCAGACGTTTGGACGAATCAACGAGGAAAGACCGGCAGCATGCAGTAGCCAATCAAGCACGAGACCCGCCCCCCGTGTCACCACGCAGCCAATCAGCGGGGTGGACACGCCTGCGTGAGAGGGACCGCCACGCCTTTTTCCGCTTCTGTCTGACCTGCTCGTTCTGTGGCGGAGCTGTGGGTCCCATTCGTCTGGCCGGGGCAAGCATAGCCTCCGCCATTGTGCCGGGGATCTCCCACACACACACAGACACACACACGCGCGCTCACCTCTATGTCCTTCTCTCTTTCTCGACGCGGGCATCGGCTCGGAATGGTTTCGTGCCATGCCGAGGTTTTTTGGATGGTTGAATCAGGGTTTGGGTGTGGAGGGGTTGGAGGGGGTTATTAATGACGAAATTTTCGGGACAATTTGGTTGGTTTGGTGGCTCGTGGCTGCGGGTGGCGAAAGCGTGGAATGGGGAGGGGGTTGAGGTTCGGTCTAGGGAGGGGAAAGAGCAGGGTGGGGGATTTGGGACGTCGGTTGGTGGCTCCCTGCCAGACTGTGTTCATATATCATGATCTCTCCCCCCCCCCCCTTTTTTACTCTCTTCTACCAATTCCCCTGCGGAGACGGCAGCACAATTAGAAAAACAATCTGACTGGAGTAGCTGCCTGGTCAGGGGGGTGGGCAGCAAAGAAATGGCGGGGGAGGATTGCCTGGTGTGGGGGGGGGGGGCGTGATTCGTACAAGACCCCGTCCTCCTTCAGTAGCACCAGCAGAGCAAGTTATCGTCAGTGGGGGCAGTCTTTCCTACCCCCTTCACTTCATCACTTCTACTACTTTCCACACAAACCTCCTCACTTTCCTTCTCTTCCTCTAACGACTTCTAATGTTTTGCGGACACTGATTCCTCTGCCCCCCCCCCCCCTTCTGCTAACATTCTTTTATGCTTCAGGATCAGCGTCTCAGTTTTTGTCGTGTTGAGATCTTCACGGCCAACCCCGCTAAGGAACGAAATTTCACGGTCTCGTAAGGAAGTCATAATAAGTTAGTCGCATTATCCCCAGGAATGGGGAAGTGAAATGGAGCCGCGTGTATAAATTCGGTCGTCGCTTAGAAACTTTTTGTCGTTTTCTTCGGAAACCGTGTGCCCCTGGAAATCGTTCAAGGATTTCGTTTGACTGTTTCGATAAGTCGGAAAATCCCCCACTGACTGACGAAGGTTCCAAAAATTTGCTGGCGACGGACGAGGTTTCTGCACAGTTAGTGTGATAATGTAAAAGTCCAGCTCTGCTGTGAGATTTTCAGAGGAAATCTGTACGCAACACCAGTGATAAAGAAGTTGCCAAAGAAAAACTTGATATAGGCTGTTCACGGTAAAATGAGCACCTTTGAAAGCCCTGCTTAAGATATACTTATATGAACGTTGCGTATTCTGCCGCCTCAATCCATTAAAAACAGTACGCGAAAGTAGTAATTTAAGTTATTACAAATGGTCACGTAACTCTGCTTATTCGACGTTGAAATATGGAACTTCTTTCCATCCATCGTTACCAACTTTACATTGCGCATGTTACACAGTGCGCCCGTTAGAATATATGCAGGCAGGATCAGTGAACAACCTTTATGTCCGTATGCTTGCGAGACTTCTTTTATGCCGATTAAATATCACACATGTTTTAATCTCGATTTTGGTGATCAAAGGGAGTCTCTAAATTTGTAGCTGTCGATAATCATTACATACCACGTGAAGTTAAGCACCCGATTCAAGCCTACATCACTGAGTAGCTACTTGTAGATAACGTCACTTTTTTTTCCCGGGAATATTTACGCGGAGGCTATACTTCAATATCCTGTGTGCACACTTGAAGTCTTCATTTAACTATTGGTCACTTGTCGTTGTGTGAAGGCAGTGTGCTACATGAGCCAGCCAATCAGAATTATGTTTCTCCGATACTGACCCTACGTGATTCACGGGTAGACAGATAAGACGCTTAACAATCCTATTGATCGAATCACGAAAGTGGTTCGGAACTAAAGTGCGTTGGAACACAACTTGCCCTGAAATCTTTTCGCGGAAACCAGGTGTGTCTACTTATAGAGAAGCGAAATTTCATTGCGTTTAATTTGATGTTGCCGCACCCATTGCTGATTGGTTGCGTGAATATCTGGGGATGGGTGGAACATTCCTTATTGGTTGGGCTGCCGGTCTGGCAAGATAAGTTACCAGGCGCTCCTACATTAATTTTTATGTCGACCATTCCTACTTTTGTGTACTGGCCGTCTAGTGTTACTGTGTAATTTTTTTTGTGTTTAAATGAGAGATGTGAATTCTTTATTGATCTTGAGCATCTATTGAGCGATTATGGGGAGATGCTTAGGGCTTGTAGTATTTCATTGATAGAGACATACAAAATTAGCGTTCTTTTTCTGCAGCATACTAAACTCCAATGTGTCATGCGTGCTACTGGCGTCCCTCAATGGCTGAGAGTATTTGTGGCACGACGTGAAAAACTCTTTTAACCAATAGTAACAGTTCAACGTAAGAGATACCAAAATCACCAGTAACACAGTTACACAGGCACATGACCTCGTATAGAAGCCATCAGCCAACGAAATCACAGGTTGAGCTCAGCAACTTATAGGGCAATGACGTCCAAAATAATAACGCGAATTATGTAGGTCTCTATGCATTGAGTATGACCAGAAGTTTTCTCTCTGGTGAGTCTTTGTCTTGTAGGAGTCTAGCTATTTCTAGGATGATGTGAGTGTATCGTGTGTGTGCGAATTGCGGTGTGCGTGTCCTCTGTGCCAGGGGAAGCCATGCTGGCCTGTGACTCCATTTTGCTGGCCTGTGCAGTTGGAGTTAACGGTGTAAGTAGCTGTTCACTTCTGCAGTCTCGAGTATCCCCGTGGCCGCGGCGGTGTAGTGGTTAGACCACTCGTCTCTTACTTAGGCGAACCGGATTAGACTCTCTTCGGCGTCGCTCCCGGATTATCGCATGCGGTAATCGTGCCGGACGATGCCGCTGGTCGGCGGTTTTTCTCTCTTGGATCTCCCCTGCGTCCCAGCGCTGCTCCATACTCCCATCACTTCAACCACTTCGGCTCTCAAGACCTTGATGTTAAGAGCCGCCACTCCACGTTCGGTGCCCAATGGTTAGATACCCGGAAATTTCGCATGTGTGTTTGTGCTTCAATAGGTCTATAGTTTGTTAGCCACGCCCTGTACGGCAATGGACCAATAAAGAACCTGCAAGGAATATAAGAACCGAATCGCGTGCTACTTGGTCTGGGGTTAAACTGGAGCAACAGCCAAGGAACTACTAACTGATGCTCGAAAGCACAAAGGAGTGTGGAGTCTAGCGTGTTGCCAGATGAATCCGCGAAACTTCCTGGTCTCTACTAATTATCTTCTGTACGGGTAACTAATTCCTAAACCGTGCTCTTGCTCTACGATTTGACTGGCTCATATCACTGATCACCGGACACAAAACTAAAAAGTAAAGCTGTAAAACCCGAAAAACTAATTTGCGCACGTTGTATAGTTAGAGACCCGGAAATTTCGTGGATTCATTCCGCAACAAGCTAGAATCCAGAATCCGTTGTACATTCAAGCATCAGTTAGTAGTTCATTGGCTGTTACTCCAATTTAACCCCAGACCAGGTAACACGGGATTCGGTTTTTATTTTTCCCTACAGGTTCTTTATTGATCCAAAGTCGTTCGGGGCGTGTCTAACAACTATGGACCAATGGAAGCACAAACACATATGTACATGTGAATGCAGTTTACCTTGTCGCCAGATAAATCTGCTAAATTTCCGGGACTCTATGTGTAGTATTTGAACTATATGCATTTAAAACATTCCCACTGCATTTGTAGTCACTTTAATTTTTAGTTTCTGTTGAACTTGTTTTATTGTGATGTTTATATCATTATTAGGCATCAATGAATGCACTAACCGGCACTGTTACTATCGTCATTGTCATAAAAATGCAAACAAACTATTGATCTGTATTTTCAACAAAACCTTTCCCTCAGTGTACAAGAACACTCGTCTCGTGGATAAAAAAAAAAAAATGAGTTTTGTATAATATCAGCCTCGAGTACTTCACAATATTGTAAACACTTGAGCCACGCACTACATATCGTTATTGGCTGCAGCCGTAGAGCGAATTTTCCCCTACGTGTTGCAAAATCCTGTTGTTCATCCAACGGGAGTAGTGTGACACGTGTTTACTTGTCACCGTATACGCGTGTTTTTCGGAAGTGTTTGTAACTGGCTTCGTAGTCTTGTTTTTTCTCCTCTTCCGACTGGCCTACATTCTTCACGCCGCGAGTCCTCGGCGCAGTTTTTCTCTCTCTCTTCTCAAGGACGCAGCCACAGAACACGCTGGTAGATAGAAGCGAAATTGCGTCGCCGGTCCTGGAATTTGGCCACACGCACCCCTGGCAAAATGTAGCAAACATGGCACGTGATTCGGCCGCCAATCAGCCATCAGTTACGAACTCATCCTGGGGCCACGGCGGCTGAACGGTTAGCCTGCTCGCCTCCCACCAAGGTGATCCGGGTTCAATCCCTGGCCGGGTCACTCGGGATTCATGCATGTAGGAATCGTGCCGGACGATGTCGTCAGTCGGCGGGTTTTCTCGGGATCTCCCGTTTCCCTCGCCCTTTCATTCCGGCGCTGCTCCATACCTCGCTCACCGGCATCGGCTCTCAAGACCTCGATGTTAAGTGTTGGTTGGAGCTGCGCGTCCAAGGTCAAGAAGCGAGGGAGCGATACGGGCGACACTAACACGCACGCCTAGTGTCTCATCGCTCCTACGCGCATGCGTGCAGTGTTCCCATCGTGATGCTGTACTGTGTAAATTAGATCTGTAACAGTAGGGTTTTATTACACGCGATGAAAACTCGTATATTTGTACTTTTCTCTTGCTGTTTAAGTAAACTGCACAGGCAAGCTTTTAAAAATTCGTTATTTGACCACCTTCATGAAATTTTTTTCTCAGAAAATATACTAAATATGACAAAAGTAAAATAATAGGGACATAGATAATTGTTTTTTTTTTTAAATCCTTTGTGACAAAAAGTCGTATTTGCAGAACATTTATTTACCGAGATACGCGTATGCGCGCAAACAACCCGACACTTGGAGTGCCAGGTAAGCGGTAGCCCCATGTTTCCGTAGAGGAAAACGTGTTTTACGTGCAGGGACAGCGTACGTTCACATCAAGGTCACAGCCACGCCATTTCTCCTCTATCCGCTCGCCTTCTCTGCGACCGAGCGGGCGGGGCAAAAAACGAAAGAGAAGATGGCGAGAGCCGTCAGTCTTCAGCATTAAACACGGGCAGGCCTGGCATCTTAAGATGTAAACGACGTGGCTTCATTCGCCGACCAACGTTACAGATGTAACGAATAAGGTCGTTAAGTCCGCCATCCCACCGCAGTTCCTTAAATCTCTCAGAATTGCAAATTCGCTGGGATTAAGAATACATTCCAGCCGGCGGGAGGGGCGCGGTATCATGGAGTTGTGCTCAGTTGCCGGCCTCGGAAAGTTTTACGGCTGGCCATTCGTCTTACGCTGGTAATCTGAGCAGCCGTGGTCGCTCGAAACTCGTTCCTGGAGGCAGTGTATTAATAATTTATGTCGTCAATCCTAAACGTTCTTGGATCGTCATAACTGCTTTTTGTTTATTTACTTTCCTAATAATTTCACAAATCCACTTGACCGACGTATGGATACAATGATCAGGCCCACGACGATATTAATTTTACATATTATGGAAGACTAAAGGCCGTTAACGATAAAGTGAGCATTTTTGAAACCAACATTAGAAAAAAGTCACTGCTCCTACCTGCATATATTTTAACGTGCGCCCTGGATGGCATGCGCCCAGTAAAGTTGGTAACGATGGATGGGAAGTAGTCCCGTATCTTAATGTCGAATAAAAAGAGTTAGGTAACAATTTCTGATAATTTAAATGATTTGTTTCGATTTCTGTTTTTTTTTTGTACCGAAGTTTAAAAATTAGCAGATTTGTAAAATATATACTTTTCAAATAATTTCACAGTTTCACTTGACCGACGCAAGAATACAATGATGAGACCCATGGCAATGTTAATCTTTCATAAGGCGGAATAGCCTATAAACAGTGTGCATAGATCTCAAGCAGGGCTTTCAAAGATGCTCAGTTTACCGCGAACAGCTTATAGTAGCCGTTCGGTATTTTTACAGGTCGCAAACTGACATATGTACCTAAACAACTGGCTAAAACAAGAAGAAAAAAAGCAGCAGGGATCTCTAGAAGTGCTCAATTACTCGTGAACAAAATATGCTGAATAGTTAGAAAGTGCGGCCAGCATCTCATAAATTTGTATACTGCAACAGGATGGGTGTAGAACTGCCTTGTATTTCGTCGCGAATCCGGATTAAACTTAAAAAGTGAACGTACGCGAGTCTTGCTTGGTACAGCTCGTCTCCAGCGCCGAATATAGGTCTGTAGTTGCAAGTTTCCAGCGCGATTGTTTAAACTGCCGCAGGAATACGACGCTGCTCTATTTTTCTACACCGAGAACGCCAGTGTGTGTGTCTGTGAAAACGCGACAGCAATGTTGAAACTCGTAAACATATGTAGCGATGTAACTCGTCAAAGATGTATCCGAACCCCACCCCGTTATTGGTATTTAATGCTTCTCGGATGCGAATTGTGTGTTGTTTCCCGCATTCGACACGCATCGCTTTGTACTGCTCGCAAGAGCACTGGATTGCGTTTAAAACAATGGCGGTACGGCGAGAGGAGAGGAAAAAAAATCGCGCTCATAAAAGAGGAAATGCCGATCCGCACAGGCCCGAATGGTACTTTATTTAACTCCTCCCTCTAATTCATTTTTTACTTAAATTTTAATCAGAACTCTGGCAATCGCTACGAGCATCCTCACTGAAAGCAATAAAAAGTTTGGACCGATTGTACCAAAGAACATTACATTCCGCATTTACATACTGTTTAATATATGCAAATGGGAATTATGGTTCTGTGTATATGGTCTAAAATATTTATTTCTCTGCTCGAAAATCAATTCCGTGTTGCAAAGAGGACTAAGGCCGTGATCACACGGGACACAGGACCAATTCATTTCAAACATGTTCGGCGTTCGGCACTGGACGCGGTTACACCGACTCCGAACTTGTTCCGATCGCAGTCACTTATTGTCCAAAGTGAACAGATTGTGTAAGTACATCCAAGCGACTTTTCTTCTGTGTTGCGCTATCACTTGGCTGCTAAGAAGTGAATTGAATGTATGATCAAAATGGCTGTATTTGGCGAGAATTACTACATTCATTGAAATAAATAGTAAGCCAGGGAAAAAAAAAAAACTGTATTTGCTATGCTGTTACAATAACAATAAGACACATTTGTTAAAATTTAAAGAAATACTCAGCTTTAATGAGTCAAAACCTTGTTCATTCAATCATGAAATAATAAAGTAGTTAAGACAAAATATTGAGATATTGGCGTGGAATTGTTTGATTATGCAATATTATTTAACACAATTTAGTACCGTCGAAATAAAAGGAATACGTCGTAGTTGGAGACGCTTAATTTTAGCGTGGCTATTTTAAAACACTTATGCTCAGTTCCAATTTCGTGATTGGATGGTTGGAAGTCCCAGCGAGTCTTGACTCGGGTCAAGTTTAAAATTGTCTTCGTATCACATGCTGTAGGCTAGGTGAAAACATGGCCGGAGCTGCGCAAGTCCAAGGCTCAGCACCAACACGGGTGGTGTGTGGTGAACTGTTTGCAAGGCAAGCTGGCTTTAGCTCTGTGCGGTATCCTGCTACTTGCTGGTTCAAACTTCCACCACAAAAAAAACGCAGTTCGGCAGGTGACGCCCGATACGGGCGACACTAACACGCACGCCTAGTGCCTTATCGCTCCTACGCGCAAGGCGTGCAGTGTTTCCGTCGTTGGTGCTGTACTGTGCAAATCATATCTGTAACAGTGGGATTTTATTACATGCAATGAAAGACCGCAGATTAAACTACGTCCGTATGTTTGTACTTTTCTCGTGCCGCGTAAGGAAACTGCATAGGCAATCTTCAAAAATGCGATATTTGACCATTTTCACGAATTTTTTTCTCCATGAACGTACTTAATATATTCAAAGTAAAAACATAGTCATATATAATAGTTTTTTTTATAGCAAAGGGTCGTGTTTACAAAACATATATTTACCGATATACGCGAATACGCGCAAACAACGATTTCACAAAAAAAATGTTTCACTTTACACTCCTCTTATTGGGTCAATTGCATGCTCGTTGTGAAAGGTCGAAATACATTCAATTTCCCTTGGCTCCGCAGCGGTTATTAGTTCCTGCTGCGTGCACCGAGAAAGTACAACCATGAGCAAGCACCACCTTACCTTGCAACAGTTCACGACACGCCACTGACCAACACACACGCAGCACCTTTCCTTGGGTAGTGCTAATGCTTACTGCGGACACACACGCTTTTTTCTAACTGTATGCTACTTGTGCCATGGACCTATAGAAACTATTGTCATACATTCCGAAATGTAATGAGTTATAAGAAATTCGTGAGTACTTTTCACGCTAAAAAAAATCTCTTCTCTTGCAACACGGACAGAATATTGAAGTCTAGCTTGCGAATAATTTCACGAAATTCAGTTGTCCTCAGTCCCGCAAGAAAAATAAATTTTCATGCATAATGCGATCAAGTTTGTTATTCTGATGACGTTATCCGTTGCTCGAGTGTACATTGATGTAATGGTCACGTATGAATTCATCGTAAAATGCATTTCCCAGCGCGGCAGATGTGCGATTTTCGAGAACACGTTATGACGTAGGCAGCTAACTAGCTCCCCCCCCCCCCCCCAACGGCCAATCACGAATTCACAACCGGCTACATGAGCTCCGATTGTACGCTAGCAGCGAGACGTGTGGTGTTTTCCAAAAATATCCGTCATTACGTCGCCAGCTCGGCCACGCCACTTTGGCATGATCGTTACACGGGCACGATCAGAATGCCGAACGTGAGCCCTGTGACCCGAAAGGAGCTGCCGCGCCGGGGGGGGGGGGGGGGGGGGGGGGTGGGGGCGAGTCCCACGAGTGATCGCAAAAACGCGTGACGAGAATGAACAGCAAATATTCCCCCCGCCCCCCTTTCCCCCTTGACACCTTATTTTTTTTTAACTCGTTCAGTCACGCATTAGTGTCAGTGTTCAAGTGTTGCAAATACGTAATTTTTTGGTATGACCTGTACTTGGGTTCAACACCTATCTTGCAACCAGTAAACAACGAGCTGCGTGTTTGATAATATTGGCATTAACCATTCGTGTCAAAGGGGTGTCGTAAACTCCACAAATCATATTAGCCATGTAGCCGTGTATAGCACTGGTCAGAAGTTTCATTCACGTGCAACATGCACACTATTCGCAAACCGACTTACTAGTCTTAAGTCATCAACTGTTACCGAACATACAGTCTACCGCTCATTAGCTGTGACCACGAAACAAGTGTTGTGTCGACTTAAAGACATAATGATTCTTTTTTTTTTTTGTTTGCAAACTGGAAACCATACATTAAAGTTGGCCTGAAAGGGTAAAAAAAAAAACCATATATAACGTGTTGCCAAATAACAACGCGAATGTTACGTGTCTCTGGCTGAAGGGTTTTTTCGCAAGAATAAACGAAGTGGTGACCGTTCGAAAGGGTCGCAGAGCGAGGAATGACGTGTCCCGGCGGCAGTCTGCGTGCCGCCATTAACATCCGCATTGCTCGGCAGCGTGTTTCGAAACACCCCTGAGGCAGCAGAAACTAGCAGAAGGCCGCTGCGCTCACGCTTTGTGCACCGAGTGGCAACTCCGGATCACAGGACACGCGTTATCCCGAGACCGACCGCCATTTCGCATCACTGGGACGCTACTCCCTCGGCGCGGGGGTGGATCGATCCCTTGGCCACCCAGACGATTGTCATTTCGATCGTGGAGGAAACGAGAAGCTGATCCCCCCCCCCCCCCCTTTTCACAACCCGTCAGAAATATTTAATGTCGCGGAGCAATTATTATTTTCAGGGTTCCCAGGGTAGCTCCTGGGACCTGTTTCCGAGGCTGAATTTGTACCCGCCTTTCCCCTGCCTGCAGGCGGTGAAGTTAAATTAGAAATGAATTTAATCGGCGAGAAATTTTGAAATTCAGGACTTTGAAGGCTGTCACTGGCCCCCTAGCGACAGTAAAGTGAGAATAAACGGAATTTAAAGCCAAAATATTTGATACTAAACGGATAAAAAGTTTTCCCATGACTGGAGTGGCGTAGGTAATTAATTAATTAATTGTATTTTGTGTTTGTGGTGAATGTAAGTTGCGCGGAAGTGAACACTCTTGTGTTTTTGTAGTGGTGAGAATTTTTATCTAAATGAAGTTAATCATAAGTAATAATGAGATTGAGTGATTTTGCTCATAGTCGTGTATACTGCGTGAGTGAATGTACTGCGACGAGCAACGAGGGGGTAGTAATACGATGTAAACATCTGAGTAGGTCGGTGTCTACGCGCGGGATGGCATGCGAGAGACACTTACCATTTCGAGCTACGCTCCTCTACGTGCTTGTTCATTGGCTGCCGCCACGGGCAGAACTCATTTTCCTGTTACGCCGGAGTCGCATAGCCCCGACAAGCACGACGCGTCCGCGCCCGACACAACGCTTTAAAACTAAACAGCCAGTGAACTACAACATACGTCTGGCGTAAGCTCGACAATTCTGTCGTCCGACCGGCACTTTTTAGACTACTGCGGCACGACGCAGAGAGTGTATAACCTTGCAAAATTAAATTGTATGACAAGTTATCCCTACAATGGGAAATACGTAGCTTAAAAGACAACTAATTTTGAAATTTATCGTATTTAACTCCTAAAAATAATAATTTTACCTTTGTATCCCAAATTTCCCGTCTGCCCACCGCCTTTGAAACTAGCGTAGTTAATCAGCGCCTTCTAAATGGTTCCGAAAAATTCTACTCGTCGTGTCGCGTCAGTATACTGCAGGGCTGTAAATTCGAGCAGTCATACTGAAAATATAAAAAGTTGTGTCGTGGTTTGCGGTTTTGTCGTGTCGTGCTGTGTTTGTCGGGGCTATGTGACTTACCGCATTACAGCCCGGCCACACGGAACGAAGCCACCATAGAGATGAACGTATACTATTGGTCCTGAGTCACGAAGAGGTTGTGTCGGATGACTGGATGTCCAATGACGCGTGTGAAACTAACATACTTTCGTACCTTTTACTTTGGTATAGGCTGTTTACTGTAAACTGAGTACTTTTGAAAACCCTGCTTCAGGTTTATGGTACATTTTAGTTACTTCGTTTCGATAGAAGTGTGCAAATTTATGCTGGCATCTAGACTGAGTTATTGTGCCATGTTTGTAATTCTGTTTTCCTAAATTTGTAACTGCTCATGTTATTTAAATAAAAACTTCAAAAAAAAATGTAACGCTTTAGTGGCTTCATTCCGTTTATTCAGGGAAGTGGGTTTTGACCGTGGGTGGCAGCAGCCAATGAGAAAACAATATTTGCTTGTTTATTTAACACTTCGAGAGCTGCCGATGTTATTACGTCGTCTGAATGTAACTGAGTTGTACGGGGTTTGCCGTGATATTTCGACAAAAGCACGGCCGAGGAAATATTACTTCGCCTGCATTTTACATACAGTTCTATGCAAGTAATATTGGATGTATTACATATTATTTTACATGGGAAAGAAGAATTGACTGGGCCACTTTCAACTCTGCATTATATTGGCAGAGAGCCAGCCATTGGTGGAAGTTGTTTAGCGTATAGACCAATAGGACTGTTGTAAATGGGAATGCACAGAAGATGGTGATGCAGTCATGAATATTGAAGACTCTGTTCTAGGTTGTCTTGTTCGGCAGCAAATCTATCCAGCGAGAGTGTTAATTGAGTGCGAAATGCAGCACGGCTGCGCAAAGTGACACGGTCGTTCTCTTAGACACCCATGATCGAGCCAGTGCGTGGAACTCTCGTTCGATGGTCCGACGTGGGGGGGGGGGGGGCGCGTACACCCTTTAATGGAAACCGTACGACGACTGAAGCCCCTCACTACAACGAATGGAAGTTGCAAGTGCCATGCTGCAAACTCTGCAGTCGTGATTCGTCTCAGTTGACGACGGGATGTCATCAGTATGGCCCAGGAAATTAGGTAGGCCAGTCTTCAAACGGAAATAAAAGACTCACAGTTTGGCAAAGACGTGCGTCTTGTTCGCCAACGTAACCAAGTGTACGTTTGTAGTTCAATCCGTGTTCTGACGTTGGCAGTACCGTTAGAGCCTTATTCGGAAAACGAATTACTAATACAAGGTTCTCTCGCTATACTTTCGAGTTGCAACTCTTCCCTTGTATCCACCTTGCTTCAATGTCAGAAACAAAGCATGGATTAAAGATTGAGTACAGCGATGTTCGTCTGCGGTGAATGTCCGTATCGTAGTACAACTATAAAAAATCTCGTTGTCGACAATGTGTACATGTTTTGTTTACGTATGAATGTTCAAAATATTTACTCTTTTGTTCGAGCAAAATACTTTACATTGAAACTCGATTGTAAGAATTGTACAAATATTTCAAAACACGTATTTAAACCAACAGTGTTCTTCTAACCTCAAAACCTATGCACGTTTCTGCTAGTGGCACTAGCAGAATATCAGTCAAATGTTATACCACGGAGAATGGGAGTACTGCGCATCTCGGATAAGCACTCTATCCCAGGCTCCTTGCACGAGAGGAAGCAGCCAGACATCACCGCGTGACGGACATACCTGTCGCCGCCTCAGGTCCTCCCGTTGTTTTCATGAGGCGCACACAGCTTTGTTTTCGGTTCTCCTCCGGAATGTTTGCGGCTGCTGCGAGCGCCTGGGGCGGGTGGGGGGGGGCTCGCCTGCCGGCGGCAAAGAGCGGAGGGAACAGTTAGGAATGCTGTATGGAGGACACCGTCGGCCCAAGATCCCTCCCCCCCCCCCCTTTTTGTTAAACGCTTCTTCAACATTATGCGCCCTCAGCTCGTACGTGTGACACGGGCAGGCTAGGGTCATCTCCGAGTAGCGGAACTTACGGGACCCGCGTGCTACTCCACGGGGCGCTCTTCGTAGGCAACATCCTCGACCAGGTTCATATGCGGACGCCTTCAATACGAATCGAGCGCCGATATTTACCTGCGCATACGACACTCTCGGAACGTTTTTGTGTGGCACGGTGAGGCTCGGGTCATCCATGAGTAGCGGAACAGAGATTCCCGCGCGCTATTCATTGGTTCGCCCTTCGCAGGCTAGCTTCTTGGCTAACCACACGTGCGGAAGCTTTAAGTAGGTAATGGATGCCAACCAACCCCCATGCTAATAAGGCGCTCTCTGAAACTTCTTGTGTTGTGACACTGGCTGACTTGAGTGATTCCAGAGTCATATGCGCTTCTGCTACTCCTCAGGATGCCTGTCGCAGGTAACCTCACTGTCGGATACTTGTAATTCTCCGTGACTCCAATAGTAGAACACTGGTCCGTATTTGTGTTTATTTCCCTTTGCGTTACTTTCCACGACCCGCGACGCAAAGGAGGAAAGTAGTCAATTAGCATGATTAGAAAAAAAAAAGCATTTTTGCCCTAGGGCCCTTATAATTCACCTTATAAATAGGTTTAGGAAAATTTTGCGAGTTCAATGACCTGTAGGCTAGACTCCTCAGTCCTTTGCATACTGGAGCCTAAGCTCTGTGTTCATTGGCTGTTGCCCCACACCTGGCTGTAATGGGATTTGCAAGGAGTTACCTTGCATGTCTATTATTGGCTCACAGGCGTGTAGGACGGGTCTAATATTCTGTGATCCAATTGCGAAGGTGACTTGTGTGTACATGTGTTTGACGTCTATCTTGTCCCGAATTGAATTCGCGAAATTTTCCTATCCCTACTTATATTATATATATATATATATATTACACACACACATACACACATAAAGTGACGAGGCCCATGGCATTGTTAATCTCACATAAGGCGGAATAATAAACAACGTGCATACAAATAGATCTTAAGCAGGGCTTTCAAAAGTGCTCGTTTTAATGTGAGCAGCCCCCCCCCCTTTTTTTTTTACACATTATATACACATATATATATATATGTGTGTGTGTGAATGTGTGATGTCGCTGTCTGACTGTACTTATAAGGCTTAGCAGAAGTGGGATACTCCCGGGCGTTCCCTATGCCTGGTGTACCAAAAAGGATATCTAACTCCCGTGACAAGCTTGAATAATGGGCAATCATGCATAATGGACAGTCGTGAATAGCGACACCTCCGCACGGGACAGACGGGGATAATCGCCGTTGAGAAGCCAGACAGCGGCCTGGTGTGTCGTCGCCTTGTCTATTTGCGACCTGGCCGGCCTGATGGCGCACGGCCAAGGCACGATCGAGTATAGGCTTTTCACGGTAAAGTGAGCGCTTTTTAAGGCCCTTATAAATTTTTACTTTCACCCAGTTACTATCTTCCTACTGCTTTTTAATATAAACTTTGCGATGTGTCCAACAAACACAGTGTATACATTTCACCACTCTCAAAATTTAACACCTAAGACTGCATTAAGGTATATTAATTATTGGTTAGCGTATGTTGGGAGGGCCTTAAAGAGTGCTCACTTTACCGTGAATGGCGTATAACTGCGGCGCCCACTGCCACTACCAACAGCAGCGACGTAGTTTCAAGGTCTCTCCGCGATCGAACTGTTGCCCCGTCACCTAAGCTGGGTTCACAACAGGAAATATCAAGCGTTGAATTATGCATTACTTCGTGTACACAAGAACTGAAAGTGTGGTGTCTTAGGTATCGGTTCCCAAAGGAATTTAGCAGATTACGTGAATTGTTGGGATTTCCTTGAAGCTTTAAGATGAATAGTTATATTTCATATCTTAAGTGAAACTTGTGTGGCGGCGACCAATCAGAACATGGCAGTCGGTGTTGTTGGGAAGTCGATATTTACAATAATGTAAACAAAAAAATGTATTATTAAAAAGGCGCGCGCGCGCGTGTGTGTGTCTCCACATGTTTGTGATTATATTTGTTCACGAAAATAAACTCTGATAGAAAATGTCGGCTTTGTAGTACGATCTGCTGAAATACGGTTGTGATATACGAGGTTAGTTTAGGAACGAAAGTAAATATGACAGGCTGGTCTACTGTTTCCATTGGTTGCAACTGAGAATTAAAAATTTAGTTGGAAACTACAAGTATAGAAGACGTATTTCCGTATGGGAGATCAGCACTTACTGCATAATTATTAACGCATTGATTTTTTTTTTATCGTTAACCCAGCCTTTCACCGAGGGAAGTACCGGCTCGTGTGACAAACTCTTGTCATGTGCGGCACCGGTTCACTCGATCACATCGGGGTTTTATGGGTATCTTCGGATTGCTTTTGAGGTACTCTTTCCAACTGTGTACTATTTATGTATTTCGACTTGGCATTTTGACGAGTATAAGCCGAAATTTTGTTTTCTTAATTTTTTTTCATTAAATTCATACAATTTCACCATAACCATGCCACGCAAACTATTTTATACGCGCAATCGATTGATCTTGATGAGAGCTATCGATTGAAACTCAAACGAGCGTCGTAGCTTCTCCTAGTCAAAAGTTATACTACGCGGAAGTTATGAGACGCGGCGAAACGGACTCAACCCCTCCCCCCAAACCCCGCGCTTCGATGCTTCCCAGTCCTCACTCAACGTAATATATTCTTTAATCCTTTGGAAATCGAGCGGTGTAATTGAATTTTGAATGTAGACGATAGATTCGGAGCTGCAATGCCAAACTGTGATCCCCCGATTTTGTTATCATCAGATTTTCTGAATTGCCTCCCGCTATGGTAGCAAATTGAAAGACGTATTCGCGTCAAAATAACAAAAATTTGGGACTAAATACGTCGTCTTTTTTTTCCCCCCCTGTACGTTCACATTGGCGAGGTCATTTCCCTGCTGCCGGCACGAAGTTTTTTTTTACTGGATGTGATTGTCGTGTTCATCCGCCGGGGGTGCGGCTACCGAGCTCGCTTTGGTCGCGGGTTCGATTCCTGGCCGAGGACCGAATCTCATTTCCCCCGCACGCTTCGCAGTGCTCGCCGGCTGCCGTCACAATTACGGGGTCGGTCCAGAAGGCGACGGGAAATTACTGGTTTGCTCATTTCCCCCCCGCTCCGGCTGCACCCGATTGCGTGTGTTCACTGCTCGCTTTTCTACACATCCCACCTCCAACACGCATCCTTCTGATTTCGTCTCGTTTCCGGCGTGAGTCTCGCCCAGTTTCTTGCAGGTCGTTTGTAACACTCTGGTCGATGCTAGAGTCTTAACTTCTCCGGAAATTTTTTTGCGAAATTTTCCGATTCCTCTATGTAGGTAACCGAAAAAAATGTCTCTGAGCAAGTTGAAAGCTACACGAGGAACAATGTTTGCAATTGGAGAGATAGGTTGATGAAAGTTGAAAACAGTAGTTTGTGCTTAAAAAAAAAAAAAAAGCGTTATATTAAGATATGCTGCAATACAGTTTCAAGCCAGGTATGCGGGCACCTATGTCGTTTTGACAGGATATCGGCTGGTCAGTTTTTTTTTTTTAAACTCGCATATCGCGACAAGGAAAACTAGTCGGGTCGCCACGTTGTTGGAACTTGGGGTCTTCCTGGTCGCAGTGCACTTCAGAATTCTCCGCTGGGACGACCTGTCAGTAGGGATGTAATCTGGAACTTGGGGTCTTCCTGGTCGCAGTGCACTTCAGAATTC